>OY755039.1:20849101-23249101 GCA_963576565.1 Aspidapion aeneum
TAGAACAAGTTTTTTCATGTTAAGCTTAGTTTTTGAGAAAATTAGATAAAACGTGTAACAAAAATGGTTTATTTTCTGTATTTTCAAAATTAATTTAATTTACGGATGCCCCTGAAGTTTTATTTATAAAACCGATTTAATCATGTTATACGTCATTTTGAAGGACATTTTATTGAGTATACCAGAATGTAATACACGGTTTTCTGTAGATATTAGTTTTTCAAAAAATTAAATAAATCTTGGAAAAAACATAGGTATTTTTTCAACTTTTTTTAATTACTTCAATAAACGACGCCGCTGGAGAGCTTGTTATTAGTCTAACTTTATTAAGTTATACTATGTTGAAAAAGGAATTTTATTGTTTACAATAAAGTATATTATACATTTTTCTCTTAGAAGCTTAGTTTTTAAGAAAATTTCAAACTTTCAGATTTTGGGGGGTCTGGGGGTTTTTTGGAGGTTTTTGGAGCCATTTAAAAACAAATAATATGTTATTATTTTTTAATTATACAAATATATATTTTGAATGTACACCTGTGACAATTTGGGCTTTCCAGCGGCAATTTAAAATTCCACGCCTTTTTGGCCGCCATCTTGAATATCTCAGCCCCTGTCAATATTTCGAGTTGGCAACAGGGATATTCGAATTCAGCGGGGTCAAAATAGGGGGAATTGCCTATTTGCCAAAAAGTAATATAAAATGCTTCTAGAAAGTGGATTTTCCCGAATCTTGCCTGAACTATAACGGTAATTTAAAAAAAATCTTTCACAACTATGCCACGGGATACCAAAAAGTAATATACTTGCTATTACAAGTAACATCAGTAACTATTATGGGAGACGAGGACACTTAAAAAATAAATTGATCCATGTTGGATCTGATACCTTTCTAGCCCATTAGCACACTCCATGCTATATCAGCCTTGAAAACAGTTTTTTGTTAATATCTCAGAAGCCACACAAGCCTCTAAGAAGTTTTTGGTTATGACACAAATTATTGAGAAAAATGTGTTACACTATATTCTGAAAACCCCATTTTGATGAGATGCTTCGTTGAAAAATTAGCATATTTTCAATTTTTAAACTGTCATTAGCAATAAGGATCTTGACCAGTGGCGACTGCTATAGGGAGGACAACGGGGCAGTGCCCTCCCAAAACTAGACAACAAACAGTATTTTTAATTCATTTATTTAAAAAAAGGAAAATCTTTCCTTACGATATGTCCAGCTCTTTTCTTTAGTCAGTGGTTAACAAAAGGTGATTAATTGGGTAAACTTTTTAATCGTAAATAATTACAAGCCGGCAGCAGCGCGCGGGACCAAATTTTTTTCACCCGTTTTTTCCAGGTGTATAAATGGGTGTACAAGCGCGCGAGCGGGAGGAATGTTTTGTTTTATGTGACGTCGGCCATGTTCATTGTGCGAAAACGTTTGTTGCCCTTCCTACGCGTTGCCGGTTCTATCCTTAGTGAAAACGTATGAGTTTCTTTTGATTTGGGGTAGGTCAGTAGTTAAAAGCCTTACCGCTCGCGTCCATTGTTTGTTTTCGTTTGTTTTCAAAATGGCAATAAATACCGTCGATTAAATAATTAACTGTGAAAATTTAAATACGTTGACATATGAACTTTGATTACAATTTTAGGGCCACATGCACCGGACATAAACATTAACCAAAATTTTAGTGCAAGTATTGCAGAGGGGTGTTCCAAAAAAATTAAAATAGAAAATTTCATATAAAAATAATATGATGCTGAAAACTGGTTGTGCGGTTGTGCAAAAAGAAATGTTTTTTTTGCTTTATTTGTCTTGTTAAGAACAATCCACGAAGTAATCCTGCGTGTGAGGCAAAGCGAATGTGTAATATCAAGCACTTTAGTGAAAAGTTAAAAAGACACAAAGTAAGTGCCACTCATTTAAATAACCACAGCATTTTCTATGCAAGGCAAGACTAAGATTAGGTGCCAATTGAATAGTGCCTATAGGCAGAGAACATATCATGTTCTCCGACAATGCCTACGAACAGTTAAATGTGAAAGCTCCTTTTCAACATTAAAGCGTATTAAAACATTTACAATATGTGAAAGTAGATTGAACGCCTTAGCTATGTGTTCAATTGAAAGAAAAGTGTTGACTACGGACAATTATAATGAACTTGTCGCTGAGCACTACAAACTACACCAAGTGGCTGCTTGTTAGTAAAATGCTAAAATAAAATTGTTTAGGTAAGTTTTTTTATCTCCTTTTTCATGCAATAGAAATTTCTGCCCCCCCCCCCCAATTTATAACGTCACCAGCCGCCACTGATCTTGAACAAAATCTAATCACCTCGAAACAGTATCGAACACAAATTTTCATGAAAATTGGGTTACCGGTTTAGGAGCTATGGTGTTACGGATAGACATATACACACACACACACACACCTACACAGACATACAGACAGACATCACGACGATATTGCTAAGATAGGTCAAAATACACCGAAATACCACATTTTCAAGAAAAGTTTTTTCGTCGAAAATAATACTTTCTCTAGCCATTGCTGCGCGGGCTAGGAAAGTAAAAATTATTTAGTAAAAAAAATAATGGAAACTCTTTTCTTCACAGAAGTAAATCGGGTCAAAAATATGTTTTAAACATTGTTTTTATTTATTTTTTTTACGAAGGTGGTTGGATGCCAAGGCAACGAACGTTTATTATTCCGACAAAAGCTTTCCTGGGGGAGGAATATTCCCAAGGGATCGCACAACAGTGTGCATGTTCTCTACCTACCAGAATCCGACAAGTATCTTAGGCCTAAAAGTGTATCTGTATATTAAACAACTCCAGGAAATGCCAGTTAATTCATGAAATAAATTCGCAAAAACGAACGAATTCATTTCACGCAACAAATTCCCCTTCCCGAACCTAACCGGCGCGGCGGCCCAAAGCCTCATTTTTTTCATGAAATATCGTCGTTGATCTTACAAACTGACGTAACTCATTTATTGTAATTTTACAAGAGAGCAATTTCAAGTTTTAGGGAAAATTTATATTGGATTTATATCACTAAAAATATTCTTGGATCTAATGATTTTTGTGCTATTTAAAGGATTTTTATGAGTTACGACACTTTGTGAGATGAAGGAACGACACAAATAAGGTAGGTCTAATGGTAAATGGTCTTATCTCAAAACTGCATTTTTTTGAGATACGTCAGTTTGTAAGATCAACGACGATATGTGGAAAATATGTAAAATAATCTAAGGCTTGGGGGGCCCGCCCCCTTCCTGGGTGCTTCCATGAGATATTTATCCAAAATTACCAAAAAGGGTATGTTTTAACATCGTATTTTATCTTGGTCAGTTTAACGGTCCATGGCCACCAGCAAAGCATACACGGCAAATTAGTAACGTGAGAGGGAGAGAGAGGAAAACAATTGACCAGTGGGGGCTTTGACCAGTGGGGGCTGGTGACGTTATAAATTGGGGGGGGGGGCAGAAATTTATATTGCATAAAAAAGGAGATAAAAAAACTTACAAGCAGCTACTTGGTGTAGTTTGTTTATAGATAGTCTATTCGCCCTTCAATTACATGCGCAGTGCTTACATTAGCACCAGTTTCAGACTCATCATGGCCCCGTAGAGCAACCTCAAAAATCCCACAGAATTTTAGACACTCTATTAACCGACTAAGTATATGTCTATTTTTTGCCACGTTTTGCTTATAGGCACTATTCAATTGGCACCTAATATCAGTCTTGCCTAGCATAGAAATTTCTATGTGGTTATTTAAATAAGAAGCATTTACCTTGTGTCTTGCTTATAGGCACTATTCAATTGGCACCTAATATCAGTCTTGCCTAGCCTAGAAAATTCTATGTGGTTATTTAAATAAGTAGCACTTACTTTGTGTCTTTAACTTTTCACTAAAGTGCTAGAGATGATGAACCAGTTTTCAGCATCGTATAATTTTTTATTACTTGCACAAAAATTTTGGCCCTAATGATTTTATTTGTAATCGAAGTTCATATGTCATTGTATTTAAATTTTCACAGTTAATTATGTAATCGACGGTATTTATTTCCATTTTATAAACAAACGATAACAAAAACAATGACACGCGACCGGCAATACTTTTTACTACTGACTTAGCCCAAATCAAAACAAACTCATACTCATACGCTAAGGATAGAACTGGCATCGTGTAGAAGGGCAACGGACGTGTCCGCACGATGATGATAGCCGACTTCAACTAAAACCCACCCATACCCAGCTGATAAACGGGTGAAATTGACACCTTGCCCCGCGCGGCGCTGCCGGCTTGTAATTATTTACACTAAAAAATTCACCCAATTAATCGCTTAATGTTAACCACAGATATTAAAAAGAACTAGACAACTAAAAACACTGTTTGTTGTCTAGTTTTGGGAGGGCACTGCCCCGTTGCCCTTCCTGTAGCAGCCGCCACTGTAATTGACATGAGAAGAAAAGAAAAGGAGAGTGCTCAATGCTCAGTTAAAAAATTGATACGCATTTTGCTTTTAAGCTATACCAGTAATATAGCATCCTGGTCTTCTAGTTTCTTGTCGTTTCCAA
Source organism: Aspidapion aeneum (assembly GCA_963576565.1). Taxonomy (NCBI): domain Eukaryota; kingdom Metazoa; phylum Arthropoda; class Insecta; order Coleoptera; family Brentidae; genus Aspidapion; species Aspidapion aeneum. The sequence goes on from OY755039.1 coordinate 20,853,678, forward strand.
TTCTATTTGTTGTCAATATTGTATAGGGTATTTTGGTAAACCATACGTCATCCTTTAAAAGTTTTTGTGATATTCTAGGCTGTTTCGGGACTATATATCTCGTAGTTTGCGCTACACTGCAGGCACAGCGGCTGTAAATTCAAGATTTAAATTTTAAATGGAAAATAAATTTTTCACTCTTTTTCGACTAAAAAAACCTACTTGTCAGAAAATAAAATGTTTTATTTTCCTCGAACTGCTTTTACATTTTTATATCTTTTGTAGGTATTTTCACGACAAGATAAATTATAAGCTGTTTATTTTCAGGAGAGTAGGTAAATTTTTAGCCATCCATACTGAAGCACGCGGTCTGGAAACGCTAACACGAACAAGAATGCGTCGCGCCGTACTGTTCGATTTCGCTTAGGACCGGTTTCTCAAGCCCTGCCCCGTGGGTTAAAAAAAGAGAGATGACTGACATATTTACCACATGCTAAGAAAAGACAGCTATCAAAGATAACCGACGGGTCAGGGATAACCCTCTATTGAGAAACCTTTCGAGCATATTAGATTAGATCTTTGGAGAAACCGGTCCTTAATGCGTGGTTTGGCTAGCAATCAAGGGTAGCAGAAAACTTATGCTTGTTTAGTTCGTTTGTCCGGGGCCATAGCATCTTTCGTTAACCTTAACACCGACACTGCCTGACCTGTTAACAGACCCAAAATTGTCTCAGTCAAAAAATAAGGTTAGTGTGTCAAAATATTTTTTCAATTCTGAACGGTTAAAGCTAGCCTAATAGGCCTTCACGTACTTATTCTTTAGCTGGCAAAAAAAATTGTATTTATTGCCCCTGGGAGGTGCAAGGCGGCAAAATATGCTTTTAGATTATGCCTTATATCTTTTAAACCATTGCACCTGCACACCTATCTTATCAAATTGGTCGCTCATACAATTAAACCCAAGTCTGCTATATAAAAAAAAATCGAAGCTGTTAATGATGCCCCCTACATAGAGGCAATTTTTTTTTATAATTTTCAATAATAAAACTTAATTGCTCTATGTCAGCAAATTTGCACCAAACTTTGTACTTTGCCCCGGGCTCCTAGGGGCTGTAATCAAAAAATCATTCATCAAAGATATTTTATAAATAAAAAAATCTGAATTTTTAGACGCGGCCCCTACAGAGGAGTTTTAAATTTTAAAGAAGCTAATTCTTGTAGCAACTTATATCAGACTTCGGGTATTCATCCATTACCTGTGACAAAAAATTATCTTTATGGCCCCTAGGTGGTGTCAGGGGGTAAAATTTGTTTTTCGACTATCCCATTTATCTTTTATTCTACTGCACCTGCACAACTAGATCTCAACAAATTAGAGTATTCCATACTATTACCCGAGTTTGAACCTGTCAAAAACTGGGCGGTAATAGCCGAGAACAGCAAACACACGCCCAGTCTTTGACAGGTTCAAACTGTGAAATTTAGCACCAAAAATATTTAGCGCAGCTGAAAGAAATCAAGATAAATTAAAAACTTTTCGAACAAAACTAATAGCACAGAAGAAAATTTTTGCAATCTCAAAACCAATGGAAATTTGAAAAAAAATACTCTATAGGCAAAAATGTAGATAAAACAGAAAAAAAGATGCAGCAGGCTAGATTGTAGAAAAATTAGGTATATTTAAAAAAATTACAGAAAATGAAAATTGCACCAAAGCCTAAAATTAAAAAAAAAATTGTAGTAGATAACAAGTTTTGTGAAAAAATCACTTTGCAAAATTTTTTTTTGATATCTCGAAAAGTAATGTTTTACTTGTTGAAAAAAATTGCACCGCAGGTGAAAATTTTAGAAAAGTTGAATAGTTTTTAGGAAAATGGTGCCAAAGAAGAAGGTTTTGGACAAAAACGAAAAATAAAAAGTTAAATAATTGAAAGATTTAAAAACGCGCATGCTAAAAATTTTCAGGCAAAATGGTACTGAATGCATTTTTATTGGTTAGTTTCAAAAGTAAATATGAGCTCCGCAGTTCGAAAGGAGCATGCACACCTTAAATGGGATTTTAAAAAATCCACGATTTTGATGAAATTCTAGTATGTTGTAGATCTCGATCTCCTGATCAAAAGTTCTTATGGGCTCGAAACGATCCTATGACTGGTTTCCAAGATACAGTGGCGGGTATGGGGCTCCCCCAACATATGAATAAATTGAAATTCTTTTATAAAACTTAAACTTTAATAAAAAAAAGTGATAAAAATAATTGACTCTTATATTTCATGACTATGTTAAATATCAGTGACAATTTTTATATACAAGGAGTACTCAAAAATTACAATATACCTATTTAATTCCCACTTTTATTTAAATAAATGGACTCATTAGCACACTTCACGCTATATTACCCTTTAAAACAGATTTTGTAAATATCTCTGAAATGGAAGATCCTACGACGTTTTTAGTAATAATATAAATTATTGAGAAAAACGTTCTACTATATTCCGAAAACCGCATATTGAAGCGAGGCTCCGTTAAAAAATTAGCATATTTCCAATTTTTTAACTGTCAAAAAATTGTAATTATCATAAATGGATTTTGATCAAAAGCACGCTCTTTACAGTATTTTACATTATTTTGATCAGGAGATCGAGATCTACAACGTACTAAAATTTCATCAAAATCGTGGATTTTTTAAAACCCCATTTAAGGTGTGCATGCTCCTTTTCACGGACTTGGTTCGCCCCTGATAAATTATACTTGTTTTGTGTGGAGGGGCTAATTTTGATATGGGAGGCCTAAGCCCTAACTCGCCCCCAAATTGCGCCCCTGTAAGTGGTCCTGGAATGAACTGAATGGACATAAATATTACTATGTTTTCATATAAAACTGAGTACGTTTTACATACGATCCACTTTTTGGTTTTCTGGAAAGCGATGGATGTGGACATGTTTCAAACGAATCGAGTTGTTGACATTATATTGAATTGAATAACGTTATTGGTAAAAGTAATCGTATTTTTCCAATAGAGGAAATAAAATAAAAACTTGTCAATTTCGATACGATCCCGTTTTCAAAACAGGGTGTGCCGATAAGAATAAAGAAAAAAAATTCGATTCGCACTGACTTTCGCATTTTCATGAAATAGGTTTATAAGTGAATCGTATTAATTGAAAACGTATTTAGTTTTATATGAAAACGCAGTCAACAAGGTGTTCCAAGTTAAGTGTCCACCATTGCTAACTTTGTTATTATTAAGGACAGAAAAAAGTTTAAATTGGCAAACTAGTAGAATTTTTGACGCTCTTTGAGATGCTTAAATCAAAAAAAAATCGTACATCGGGTATTCGAGTTTTCAAGTTTTTTCAAAATATATAAAACAAATTTTAATTGAACACCCTATATTTTATAATATTTTTATGGTTCTCTTAATTTTAAATAACAATTTTCTTTTGATTTTTTTTTAAGTTAAAAATAACGAAGATATTCAAAATTACGTAATTTTGAATATAAAATCTCTTCGTATTTTTAACTCTTTTGTTTAGAATTGAAAGACCTATTCAATAAAAAAAATTTAATATTTTTTGAAAAAACTTGAAAACTGCAAAAGGTGATGCTCTATTTTTTTTTATTTAACTATATTAAAGAGCATCAAAAATTCTACTAGTTTGGCAATATTTTGCAAAAAGTTAGCAACGGTGGACGGTTAACTTGAAACACCCTGTATAAAAGTTGGCGAATAATTTTAAACTTTTAAATTAATAATAATTTATTTATTTCTGATCACCGGAAATAGGTAATAATATTTTTGTTTCCGGCAATTTCGTACTTATAGCCACTTTTGTCTGCATTTTTGCGTACCGTAATGATACTTGGCACGAATATAGTGTAACACTATAGTATTATTTTACGAAGTGGTGTTCAACCCGAACCCAGTGCAGACCAAAGTTACAGGGTGTTTTATTTTTAATTGCATCTATCTCATTAAAATTCTGTATAAAATTCAATCGTAAAGCTAGAGCAATGAAACTTGGCACCAATTATAAGGACGTATACACTTTTATTTTAAGCGATAAAAAAAATATATTGATTTATTTTCTTTCAAGAAATAAAAAAAATATATTTTTTTTTGGGAAATATATGGTGTGGGTGTTGAGTAGAAATTTTGTTTACAGGAGCTTAGTTATGCAGGATACGGCGAAAAAATTTAATGCGGGTATAAACAATTTGTTTCTCTTTAAAACAAAAATTGGTGGATGGGTGAGACTTATACACGGTCGAAGTACAGGGTGGTTTTATTTACTAATTCTAAATTTGAAAAATCTAAAAAGATGGAAAAGTATGTGGATTTGTTAGACGTAACGATATTGTAAAAAAAATATATACTTAATAAAAGAGACTTAACTCTTATGTATATTTTATAGAAAGAAAAAAGAGCTAGGTTGAACTGTTAAAAATACAGGGTGATTTTTAAAAATAAGTAAAATTTTTATGATCAGTTTGTTATTTTTTTATGAGGAGGTTACAAGTCACTATAGAAAACTCAAAGACAGCACATTACAAGAACACTAGTACAGATTTTATTTTCTCAAATAAAACATTTTGCACAGAGGGCTGAAAAGTAACTACACAATAAAGTTTTTTCGTAATTTTTTGTTTTAGTGCTAAAAATTCAAAGAACTCTAGATATGCTAAATAAACATATCATTGATATCACTATATTCTCCTTTATAAACTGTTTATTGAACTCTATTTTTTTATAAAGCGCTACATCATTAGTATTTTCTAAACGTATATACTGGGCCACAACTACTTCGCTGTCATCTTTACTGTTTTTTTACATTATCTACTGTAGCTACTGCGTTAATAGGAATTTTGCAATGAAACTTTTATCCACACAATTTATCCACTTATTACGGGCTATAACACAAACATTTAAGTTTGCTTAATTTTGTAATATGTTATAAGATACAGGGTGATATTAAAAAATCTTGTAAAAAGTAGTAGTCTCAAATTTTTGTTCATACCGGTAATGCAGTTTAAGATACCTTCTTAATTTTACTACTTGTTATAACTAAAGGCACGTCTTTTTAACGTGGTGTGCACTGCATTACTTAGTTTTGTAATGGTAAGAAGATACAGGGCGTTTCTTTTGTCAATATATAAAAAATTTTAAACACGTAAAATTTATAATTTTTTCTTGGCACCATTTAAGTGCACTAAGAAATGAAAAAATTTTAATTGCACTAAGACATAAAATTTTGGAAACAAAAGAAAAGTCGAAAAACACGTACATGAGTTACAGTAAAAAGTAAAATTTTAAAGAATTTTTTTTCGCTTTAACACCCGTTACACAGTACCTTCAATCGATAGAAAATTTAATTTTATTTAAAAGTTGTCCTTGGACTTTTTTTCCTAAATTCAAAAATACAAAAAATATTAACGATTTTCTAAACAAAGATAGCTTTCGATAGATTTAAATACCACAGTCCATATCCCCTATGATTAGGAAAGTTGTTATTAACTTCGTTATTTTTTACTTTAAGAGAAAGTCATAAAATAGCTTTTGTTTAAAGCCAAATGTTCTTACTATTGGCTTAACTGTATACCGGGTGTTCCATTTAATTTTCTTTTTGTTCATCATAATCAGAGGAAAAAATACCACAACTTTGTCTATTTAACCGACCCTGTAGCTCTAATATTAACGAAGTAAGTAATAGTGCCGACTTAACTTTGAACACCCTGTATATTAAAATTCAAAATTCCAGAAACTCCGCTTTTACTTAATTTATTAAATTTTAATAAGTTAGGCTTGGTTAGGTGTTTTTAATATTCTCTGGCGTAGATCTCAGAACAGGTACATTTACGTATTGACTTAATTTATATTTATTTTCGTTTAGAATACGAAATTACCTAGAAATCGATACTCCACACGACCATTTTAGAATAAATACGATTTTTACAATGTCTGTTCTGCTCCTTCCTTTTGCTCCCCCCCTCAAAAAAACCGTTTTCTAAACTTTAATTTTTGTAATTTTTTTAGATTTACAACCTATAAGGTAAAACAAACAAAAAACTGTACGCGAAATGAGTTTCATATTTAATTTATACATTTTTTCTGTCCCACCTCAAGTACACCCCTGTATCTGGGCCCTGCACTGGGTTCCATCGGAGTACCACTTCTAAAATGGCATCTCTACGTGTCTACTACCTCTGTGCCAAATTTCATTACGGTACGCGAAAATGCAGACAAACCCCAAAATTACCCTCTTAGGCCCCGAACTACTCGTATTATTGCAGTTATAGGTATTGATTTATATTAATGTACTTTTTCAATGTGCTTTTATTAATCAATAACTATTTATCAATAACGTACTATAACAATTAATTATACTTTACATACTTTTTGTATTTACTTGGAAAAGGAGCACAAAAAGAGCTATCATAGCAAAAACATTTCATGTAAAAAAAAACTAAATTACAGCCAAATAGCCAAGTTTAGAAAAACATTTCCAAACTAGTAAGAACGTTTCATTTTGAAATTTGTATTGGAGAACTTGGCTTTACTTTTATCTCAATTCTTTTTCCGGAATTCCATTTTCGCGTACTTTTTTTACATGAAATGTTTTTGTTATGATTTCGTTCCTCTTTTAAAGGATTTGGATAATATTTAAGTTTTAAAGTAGTAAAATATGCGAAATACTTTTCAAAACAACATTTATTTCTATGGTTTTATCATAGTTCCTATCAGCCTTCCAAAGCTCATTTCTCTAGCGTTTCTGTAAGTGGGCAATGTTACTTTTATATAACTATACATTTATAGGGAAGGGAAGTAAATTAAAATGTTAGTGTTTTTAAAGGTTTTCTAATAGTTTTATCATCGTTCCTATCGGTCTTTCAAAGCTCAGGTCTCCAGCGTTTCGGGAAGTGGACAATGTTTCCTTTACATAACTTTACATTTATAGGAGAGAGGAACAACATTTTTCTCTATAGTTTTATTATAGTTTCTATCGGCCTTCCAATTCTCAGCTCTCTAGCATTTTACATAACTTTTGTAGGATGTAATTTAAAATTTTATGGTTTTTAATTTTTTTCCGATAGTTTCTGGAACATCAAGTCGTATATCAGGTACGTAGACTAGGCGTATATTAGGGCGGACGGCCGAAACATATAGTTTTTTTGCTATTTCCCACAGGCGTTTTTTGATTCACGCTACTGTACATATTATGGCAAAAATTAGATAATATTAAATATAATTTAAAGGAGTCCAATTTATTTAAGCAAGGGCAAGACTAGCCGGGTCATTTTGGTGTGGCTTCAGACCTAAGCTAATGCGAAAAATAAATAAGTATTATATAATAATATTTGTACAACTTTTACAAATGCAGACGGGGGGAGGAGCTGAGCTTAGCACACATAAAAAATTCAAATCTAAAAATCTAAATATAATAAAAGTGAAAAAATTAGCGCCAGAAAAGTTTTAAAAAACTCTGCGTTCTTTTCGGAAAAAAATTTCCGACGAGGCGAGAGAGTTTTGAAGATGTCTGAAATTTACAACTACAGGCAAACGAAGTGTGGCACAGTCAAAAAGTTTTGAAAAGTAAATTGTTTTTTTTTATTTTTTATTTGTCAAACACACTGTATTTATTGTATTACAATCTAGTCAGTAAGACTAATTAGCAATTTTGTTTTAACTTAATTTACTAGAAAAGTCAGATTTAAACTTAGGGTTCACTCAATAGTTCTCCCCGCTTTGTTTAGTCTGTAACTCACAATTGTGTTGTGTTTATAGCATTATTTTGTTTTATGTGTAATTCACTTAGTTTACTAGCTCAAACGGCTTCACTCTTTTTAGTCTTCGAACTGGCATAGTATTGTCTAGAAGCTGAATTGCTTCCACATTTACATGCCGATGGAGTCTATCTTCATGGCTTTTTGCGTACTTTTTTATAGTCTCTGCTACAGTTTCGATTTTTAGTCTCGATGAAGATCATTATTTCGAACGTACCAAAGTGCATTCACAATGTTTCTTAATACTTTATTTTGAAATCTCTGTACAACTAGAATGTTACTCTCTTTAGCACAACCCCATAGTTGAATACCATATGTCCATACTGGTTTCAGTATTTGTCTATAAAGCAGTAACTTATTATGAATTGTTAAATTGGACTTCCTTCCAATTAGCCAGTTCATTTTTCTATACCTTATCTCAAGTTCTTCTTTAACTTAACATGTGCTTTCCAGCGCAATTTGGCATCAGGTGTCATACCTAGATATTTTGCCTGATTTGAATATGGTACGGGAATGTTGTTAATTGTAATTTGTATGTGATTTATATTTTTGTTTGTAAAATCAACATGAATTGATTTGGTTTCATTTAATTTTATTCGCCACTTTGTGGTCCAACTGTGAACTTGGGTGACTGCATCCTGAAGTTTTTCTATGCATTTTTCAATAGATTTTTCTACCGTCAATAAACCAGTATCATCGGCAAATGTTGCTAAGTGGCAATTTTCTGGCTTTGGGATATCACAAGTGAATAATAAGTATAGATATGGGCCTAGTACGCTACCCTGGGGCACACCTGCTTGAATTTCTCTTAAATTTGAGTATGAGTCTTCCTGTTTTACTCTAAAATGTCTATCAGATATGTATGATTCCAAAATATCCGAATATTGTTTTGGCAGAAACCGTTTTAGTTTAAAATTAAGGCCTTAATGCCACACTTTGTCAAATGCTTGTGCTACATCTAGAAAAACTGCAGAACAAACTTTTCCCTCTTCTAGTGCTTTTTCTATTATATTAGTAATTCTGTGTACTTGATCTTTCGTGGAATGCTTGTCTCGAAAACCAAATTGATGAGACGGAATAATTTCTTGTCTTTCTATGATGGGTTTTATTATTTTAAGCAATAATTTTTCATAGAGCTTGGATATAATTGGCAGCAAAGATATTGACCTGTAACATGACACGTCATGGAGTGGTTTTCCCGGTTTTGGAATCATGATAACTTCTGCAACTTTCCACAGTTTAGGTACATACCTAAGCCTAAAAGACGCATTAATTAGGTTGCATAGTTTTACGATAGCTTTTCTGGGGATTTGCTTTATGACTACCCCGTTAATAAGATCATACCCTGGGGCTTTTTGGTGATGTAAGCTTAATATGGTCTTCGATTTGATGGGGTTCATTTAAACGAAAGTGTTCATCTGGTGCTTCGTGGGGCTGAAATGTTTTTTCTAAAAGACTTGCAAAAATATCTCCTTTTTCTTCGTTGCTCCTTGCCCACTGGTTGTTAGATTTTCGTATGGGTGGAATTTGGATAATTGGTCTTTTAAAATCTTTGGTTGCTTTCCAAAGGGAATAGTCGGTATTTTTATCATCTGTAAGTTCATTAAGAAAATGGTTAATAGATTAATTTTTTATTACTAGAATTTCTCGCCTAATGCGCTGCGTCATGTTGTTGAGATTTGTTTTGTCCCGAGGATCACGACTTTGCTGCCACTTTCTTCTTAGTTTCCTTTTTTCCAATATAAGGTCTCTAATTTCCTTTGGATAGTATTTTCCCTTAAAAATCCTCTTTGGTTTTGGACTGTTTTCCCAAGCTGCTTGTTGAATATTTGTAACAAAATATTCAACTTCTTTATCGATTTGTTCTGGCGTTTGCAATGGTACTGATAGGTTTATTTTTTCTGACAGACTTTGTTTAAAACTAATCCAGTCAGTCAGTTTATTAACTAGTGAGATATTTGCTTCTTTCTTTATTATGTTTTTACTAAGAGTTAGAATAATAGGTGAATGATCTGAGTGTAAATCAAAACTTTCTTCTATATCTACAAAACTTAAAGATATATTTTTTACTATAAAGAAATCAATTAGATCTGGAATTTTTCCTGGATCTGTTGGATAGTATGTGGGCTTACCAGTTGATATTGGCTCACATTGATATTCACTAATAGCTTGCAAAAGTTCTTTTTCTTTAGAATTCGTCAGTCTAGATCCCCAGTAGGTATTTTTTGCATTAAAGTCACCTCCAATTACAAAACGGTTTCCTAATTTTCTGAGAAAATTAAGATATTGATTTTTCTTTAGTAAGTGCCTTGGTGGTATATAGACAGCACTTATGACTAATGTATATGTTTTGGTTTTTACACTTACTAATGTAGCTTGAATCTCTATGGTTTTATATCCCATCTCCTCATAGCGTGATATATTTTCTTTAATTATTACAGCACTTCCCCCATGTATTATGCAGTATTGCTAGGGTGAGTTGTATGATACACTTTATAACCTTTAAATTTAATGTGAGACTGGTTAGTGAAATGCGTTTCTGATACAAGACAGACGTCAATTTTTTCTATGTCTAGAATCACTTGCAAGTCTTGCTGATGTTGCAAGATACCATTGGCATTCCAAGCTAGGATTCTAAGATTACTGACCATTTTGAGGCATATTGGTAGCTCCGTTATTGCTACTTTCTAGTTCTAGAAAAGTAAATTGTGTTAGTTTTTTTATGTTGCGGTTTAAGCAATTTGTTATACAGGGTGTTCCAAGTTAAGTGTCCACCATTGGTAACTTTTTTACCTTCCTAGCCCGCGCAGCAATGGCTAGAGAAGGTATTATTTTCGACGAATTTTTTTTTTGGGGATAACGCCCAAAATTAGCAATATTTCGTGATGTCTGTCCGTAACACGATAGCTCCTAAACCGCTAAACCGATTTTTATAAAAATTTTAGATAAAATTGTATTTAACACTCTAACGAGCCGATTGGATTTTGGTCAATATCCATTAGGACTAAAAAATTAAAAAAGTGCTACCTTCTTAACGGAGCATCGCATCAATATGCGGTTTTCGGAATACATAGTAGAATGCATTTTGCTCAATAATATGCGTTATAACCAAAAACAGCGTAGAAGCGTTAGTTTCTGACATATTTTCAAAAAAGTTTTCAGGGCTGATATATTATGGCTTCACTTAAAGTAGAAGGTATCAGATCCGTCAGGGATCCATTTATTATTATTAAAGATAGGAAAAGTTCAAATTTGCGAACTAGTAGAATTTTTGATGCTCTTTAAGATACTTAAATCAAAAAAAAATAGAGCATCGCTTTCGAGTTTTTGCAATTTTTTTCGCTGTCAATATTGTGGCGCAATCTTTCAACAGTTTTTTATATTGCAAAAATTTTCTCCTGTGGTGCTATTTTTTCCGAAAAAAGCTTAATTTTTTTAAAAGGTTTGTTATATTCTACAAAAAAATTAGCCCCGTTAAGTACTTAATTTTTCTAAAATGTTTATGTTTTATAAAATGTATCAATCTTCTTCCTGTAGTTTTTTTTGTATTGCAAAAAATTTGTGCCATTTTGCCGAAATGTACTAAGATTTCCTAAAATGTTTGCCTACGGTAACATTCTCTTATTGTCCAACAATTTTTTTTAAAACTTTCGTCTATATAGCTCATTTTTTTTTAAATTTTCCAGTTGTTTGCAGTTTTTTCCTTTATTTTAAGGTATTTTAACCCATCTTACACCCCCTGTCTCCGTCCTGTAATATTTTTTTGTTTAAAAGAAAATGCTTTCCAACCTTTTAGGAGCAAAATTTTTTGTTTGCCTACTTTAAATTTGGCCCTAGCCGCGGCGCTGCACATTTGCTAAATAAATTATTGATGCAGGATGGCAGGTTTTTAAATAATGACGGACGTCAGTTAATAAAACAGTTACGTCTCGAGCGAATATGTGATGAAAGCAAAAGTCGTTTAGCCTCATCAGTTTGTGAGTAAAAGTAAATACTTAAAGAGCATAAACAGATTATAATTTCGATTTTGTTTGGGGCCGATTCAATTAGTTAAATCATTGTTGTTCAATAAAAAACACAGATAAAATTTTCAATCTACAATGCACGCGGCCGGTCAGAAATCTTGGCTGGACCAGATCTATTCCAGCGCAACTGCAAATTAATCCCTGCATGATCAAAATCCCGGGGCGGTCTGTGCAGAATCTCTAATTAAACGCGCTTTTAAAACATTAAATTTAGTGGCGTATAGTCAAAAATCGTGTCCCGTGGGATAGTTGTGGAAGATTTTTTAAAACCACTCTAGATGGATTAGAAATGGATCACACCCTTTTAAGTCACCGGGTGTTTGCCTCCAATTTAAGTAGGCGGGCCTGTATGACGTCATAAATCCAAGATGGCGTCTTTTTTTCACGTCTATTCACTGGAAAACACCCGGTCTCTTTAATTTAATTGATCCATTACCAATTAACTTGGGGCAGTAGCGGATTTAGGATTTCCTGGCAGGACGAAATGGCAGAAAACATCAAAATATATATTTTTGCAGTTTAATTGCGCCGCAGGCGATAATTTTTTAAAAATTAAGTAGACTTTGTCAAAAGTTAAATAAGTGACGCTGCAGAACTAAGAAATACATTTTCTGTCTTGGAGGGGGAGGGGGCCCTGGATCCGCTACTGATTTGGGGTAGTCTAAAACGTACTTCATTAATTTCTTTATTTTGGGTAAGAAAAGTTACTATTTTTTTGTATTTTGGAAAAAGTCTCTATGTTTGTAAGTTTTTAAAACATAAAGTTAATTTCTTCACTCTCTCATCTTAATTGCTGTTCTCTTGTAAACAAAACGTATTTACAGTTTGTTTATAAAACTAATTTAGCGAAAATTATAAGCCAAAGTCATTTTGAATTTATAACGTCATAATATAGGCCCTCCTACACAAATTTAAGGTAACATTTTTGCGACTTAAAATTAAGTGATCCATGACCAGTCCGCCGAGGTAAGTTTTAAACTTTCTTGATCAATCTTAAATTTTTATAATTTTTTTTATTTAAAAAAAAATAACAATATATATTTTTAGTTCTTGAGATACAAAGCTCATTAGAACGACAGTTTAGTTGTTGTTCTATTGCAAACAAATCATTCCATATGTAATTTTTCTGTTGATGTGGCAAAAGTTAAAAGCAAAAGTTTGTAAAAAACATGGAGAAAATCGCAATTTTGGATTTATGACGTCACACAGGCGCTCTTACATAAATTTAAGACAAAAATCCCTCGACTTAAAATTAAATCATCCACTCGATTTGGGGTAGTCTAAAACTTTTTTTTGTGTAAAACAAAGTTATTGTTTTGTTGTATTTTGAAAAAAAATCATATCTTTGTTAGTTTTTAAGAAATAAAGCTTAGTTTTGACTATATTAATTATTCTTGTTCCCTTGCAAACAAAAAAAGTATTTATAGTTTTTTTTGTAAAGTTAATTTTGCAAAAGTTGTAAGCGAAAGATGCGAAAAAATATGAAAAAAGCCGCTATCTTGGATTAATGACGTCACACTGGCCCTCCTACTCAAATTGGAGGCAAACAGCCGATGACTTAAATTGTGTGATCTATCACCAAGCGATCTAGCGTAGTTTAAAAAAATCTTGCACAACTATTCCACGAGATACCATCGACCTGGGCGGTGGATAAAAGGTCGAAAGTACAAAAGGTCGAAAGTACAAAAAGTCGAAAAAATAAGGTGGAAAATACAAAAGGTCGAAAGTACAAAAGGTCGAAAGTACAATAGGTCGAAAAACAAAAGGTCGAAAATACAAAAGGTCGAAAATACAAAAGGTCGAAAATACAAAAGGTCGAAAGAACAAAAGGACGAAAGTACATAAGGTCGAAAGAACAAAAGGTCGAAATACAAAAGGTCGAAAAATAAAGTCGAATTGCCCTGCCCAGCCGCGGTGGTCCAGGGGTCAAGGATAGTTGATAGTTAACCCGGTTAGGTTACTACCCCAACCTGACCAGGTTAGGTTTGTTTACTAAAAAAAAAACTACCCTGATCTCGTCAGGAAAGTTTTTTTTTGATATCAGGTTGGGATAGTAACCTAACCTATCCTCGGCCCCGGGTCCACCTCGATTAACCCGGTTAGGTTACTACCCCAACCTGACCAGGTTAGGTTACTACCCCAACATGACCAAGTTAGGTTTGTTTACAAAAAGAAGCTACCCTGATCTCATCAGGAAAGTTTTTTTGATATACTAACCTAATCGGGTCAGGTTGGGATAGTAACCTAACCTACCTCGGCCCCGGGTCCACCTCGACTGGACAGGTCAATTCGACTTGATACGGTAAATTGGTATTTTTAATATTTTGTATTGTCGATTTCTTTTCGACCTTTTGTACTTTCGACCTTTTGTACTTGCGACCTTTTGTACTTTCGACTTTTTGTTTTTTGACATTTTGTACTTTCGACCTTTTGTACTTTCGACCTTTCCTACTTTCGACCTTTTATATTTTCGAGCTTATTTTTTCGACCTTTTGTACTTTCGACCTTTTATCCGCCGCTCCATAGACCTCTGTACTAATGCCAATAATTTTGTTTTTTTTTAAACAAGCAAAAAAATGAGTTTTTATAATTCTAGTCATTTGGGGTGCATTAAATAGGTGCCTCCAATTCTTAATACAACAACGGGACATCACATAATTAAGAAGACATTCAATCTTTAAAGCTGGATTGACATGTGTCCGTGATACGCATCCGTTGTGTACCACGTGATCAATATCAACCAATGAAATTTTTGAGAATAAAATAAGGCACGTCTTAAGGTCACAAGGGATCGATTTAGGTTAATTTTAACTTTTTTTGTGTGTTTAAAGCAGGCCTGGACGCAGTAGCGGCGGCTACAGGGAGGGCAACGGGCAGTGCCCTCCCAAAACTAGACAACAAACAGTATTTTAAATTGATTTATTCAAAAAAAGTTAAATCTTCTCTACGACATGATTGTCTAGTTTTTTTTATTATCTGTGGTTAACAGCAAGCGATTAATTGAAGTTTTTTAGCGTAAATAATTACAAGCCGGCAGCGCCGCGCAATGTATGGGAGGGTATTCTCGAGCGGGGCGGGAGGAACGTTTATTTTAGTAGAAGTCGGCCATCAACATCGTGCGAAAGTCGTTTGTTGCCCTTGCTACGAAGCCGGTTTTATCCTTCGTAAAGACGTATCAGTTTGTTTTGATCGCGTGTCATTGTTTGTTTTTGTTGTCGTTTGTTTATAAAATGGAAATAAATACCGCCAATTACATAATTAACTGTGCAAATTTAAACACGTTGATATTGAACTCCGATTAGAAAATAAATCTTTAGGGCCACATAGACCGGACCTAAAAATTAACCAAAATTTTAGTGCAACTAATGCCGAGGGGTGTTCCAAAAAAAACTTATAAATGCTTTTTTTTTGCTTACTTTGTCTTGTTATGAACAATCCACGAAGTGATCCTGCGTGGGTGACATAGGGAATGTGTGATATCAAGCACTTTAGTGAAAAGTTAAAAACACACAAAGTAAGTGGTATTCATTTAAATAACCACATAGAATTTTCTATGCTAGGCAAGACTGATATTAGGTCCCAATTGAATAGTGCTTATAGGCAAAACATTACCGAACATAATGAAAATGTGACAAAAATTAGACATACTTAGTAGGTAAATAGACTGTTTAAAATTCTGTGGAATTTTTGAGGTTACTCTACGTGGCCATAAACAAATAAACTAAAAACTACACCAAGTGGCTGCTTGTTTGGGAAATACTAAAATAAAGTTTTTTTATCTAATTTTTCATGCAATTTAAATTTCTGCCCCCCAATTTATAATGTCTCCAGCCGCCACTGGGTGGATGGGGAACCGTAAACCGGCCCAGGAAAAAATAGAGGACCGGCCCATATGTCACACAAAGGAAAAACTATAACAACGCTAATAGAAACACATTTTTTAATAAAATTTCTAATAAATATACATTATCAGCCGTGGTAGCGTATTCTAGATTACTGGGGCAATACTTTAAAATTTACCATAATTAGAAGATACAATGCGTCACAAGCGAAAATTTTTGAAAAATAAGGTAATTTTTGTGAAGGAACTGTCACTCCACGTTTTGAAAAACTGCAGTTCATGCATTTATTTGTTAGTGAGGGTTTAAAAATCAATTGTGTGTCCAGGAGGGGGGGGCGACTCAAGATAGAATAATCCAACTTCTGTTGCAAACGATAATTTTTTTTGAAGTACCCAGTCTTGTTAAATCAAAATTGACGGCTTCCAAAAGATCACTGCTAATGCATAAAACAGCCAGAAGAATTTTAATGCGTTTTTTTAAGCCCAAGAGTCTCAGAATAATTTTTATAATGATTTTTTTAGCTTGCCGCCCCTCTAGTTCCTTTTGTTCATGTAACTTTGTTCTTTTTTAGCACACCACTGAACAATCTTTTTGAGAAATATCAACACCATCAAGATAATACTGATTATACCGAATGAATAAGTTATGGAGTCAATAATATAGTACTACCCTAGTTAGGAATAAGAAAACGCAATAAATTGTGCGAATATATCCACTTAAATTATTAGCTTTTGTTCATAAATATGTGGAAAATATTTAAGAAAATCTTAGGCTTTTGGGGGCGGGCCCTGAGCCTTCCCCCCTGTGTGCGCCCTTGGTGTAAATGATGCTGCTGTTGGTTTAAAATCTTAGTTTAAATAATTTTACTAAGAAGCTATTCGATAAATATTTTGAAATTTGGAATTTATAACATTTTTAATTTTAAAGGCTTTGGCTAGCAACAGTGTTTTTACAAATGCATTTTTTGAAAACCAATCTGAGTGCACAGTTCAATCAAGCCTTTTATTTTTAAATTGTTCAGCTGATTTCGATTATCGACATTGAATAGCGCACACGAGCACTGGCAAAGTGCATTGATCTGCTTTTTTAATTTTGAAAAAATACAGAATCCACTCAAGCTTTGTGCCAACGCAGAAAAAAATGTTGAGAGGTAGACGTTTTAACCGAGAACAGCAAACACATTATAACCCCTAAAAAAAATCATTTTAACAGGAAACAGAAAGGCAAAACACTGGAGTAAACAATAAAATACATCTTATTGTCTAAATACCAAATGATACAAGTAAAAATCTCATTTTTCGAAATTTTCGGAGAAAGTCAATTTTAAAGTTCCCTGAGGAAGCGACGACATATAGAAACATTTCGAAATATACTCTCAAGGAATTTCTCATTTCTTTTCTCTTTAATATCAGGTTTAGGGGTTTAGTACAATGAATAGAGGAGTTTTACCCTACAAAAGGTCCGGTAGTTCTGAATTTTGGATATGTTATTAAGGTCGAAAGGGTAGTTAATAATCTGAGTTTTCGTCACCCCTACCCCTGTGCTTCCTCCGCCATCTTGAAAAAACCATAAAAAATTGGCACTTTTTGTAGTTTTTTGCCTGTAACTTCGTTCCAGTATACTAAATCACAAAAAGAGTTATTTTTTAGAGGATATAATTATCTACAATCGGGTGGTACTACGGTTGTTCTGCGAGCAGTAGTAACGGAGCTAGGTAACTTCGAAAAATGACTTAAATCACGTGCTTGGGCAAATTTTCAGATTTTTTCTACTTTAGACGGCATAAGCGCCGAAATACTTTGTTCTATGGTAAAAGTTCGAAGAACATATCTTGTAGAGAATCTTATCAGCTACAAAATCCATTATTTAAATGTATTTTAAATATTGTAATGGAGTGGGAGTAACTTTTAACTTAAAATAAGTAAGTTAGGAAAATAATCATTTTTTAAAATTTAGTGCTTTAAACGGCACGTTTTTTATTTATTTTTATTTTTTTGTGTAAATTTAGTGACGTGCAAAAAGATAAGAGAGCTTAGGGGTCAAACACCTCCTTAAACTAACCACATCTTCAAAAACCCCCCCAGACCCCCCAAAATCTAACATATTTAGGTTTTCTCAAATTTTCTTAAAAAATACGCTTCTATGAGAAAAATGCGTAATACACTTTATTGTAGACAATGAAATTTCCTTTTGAAAAAGGTACAACTCGATGGGGGCCAACTATTTATAAACTCTTCAGCGGCGTCTGTTAATTGAAGTAATTTAAAAAAGTTAAAAGTCCATGTTTTTTTCCATGATTTATTCGATTTTTTTTTAAACCAAGGGTTATAGAACAAAATGTGTTATACATTATTGTAGCAAATAAAATTTCCTTTAAAATGCTGTACAAGAAAGTCGGATTGGTTTCATGGTTATAAATTCAGAGGCGCCCGTAAATTTAACCAATTTTAAAAAATCACAAATTAAAATATTTTTGTTACAAGTTTTATCTAATTTTTTCAAAAACTAAGCCTAATTTAAAAAAAATGCTATGATGCACTTTATTGACAGTAAAATTCTCTTTTCAACGGTGTATAACTCGATGGGGTTTGAGTTACAACGAACCCGCCAGCTACGTGGGGGCCATTTAATTTTTTTTTTTTAAAATTATGTTTTGCAAAAAAAATGTTTTTTACTTAATTGTAGTTAATAAAATTTCCTTTTAAACGTTGTGTAACATGGTAAAAAATATTTCATATTTACCGCTCCAGTGGTGTGCTTAATTTAAAACAATTTTTTTTAAATCACCAAAAAAATTAATTCTGTTACATATTTTATTCTATTTTCTTAAAAACCAAGCCCTTTGTCAAAAAATGTGTTTTATACTTTATTATAGATAATAAAATTTACTTTTAAATGGTGTATAACAAAGTCGGATTGGTTTCATGGTAATAACTTCAGAGGCGCCCGTAAATTTAACCAATTTTAAAAAATCACAAATTAAAATATTTTTGTTACAAGTTTTATCTAATTTTTCAAAAACCGAGCCTAATTTTAAAAAAATGCTATGATGCACTTTATTGGCAGTAAAATTCTCTTTACAACGGTGTATAACTCGATGGGGTTTGACTTACAACGAACCCGCCAGCGACGTCCGTAAATGGGGGCCATTTAATAAGTTTTTTAAAAATTACGTTTTGCACAGGTTTTATTTGATTTTCTGAAAACCATGCCCTTTATCAAAAAAATTGTTTTTTACTTCATTGTAGTTAATAAAATTTCCTTTTAAACGTTGTGTAACATGGTAAAAAATATTTCATATTTACCGCTCCAGTGGTGTGCTTAATTTAAAACAATTTCTTTTAAATCACCAAAAAAATTAATTCTGTTACATATTTTATTCTATTTTCTTAAAAACCAAGCCCTTTATCAAAAAATATATTTTATACTTTATTGTAGATAATAAAATTTACTTTTAAACGGTGTATAACAAAGTGGGATTGGTTTCATGGTAATAACTTCACAGGCGCCCGTAAATTAAACCAATTTTAAAAAATCACAAATTAAAATATTTTTGTTACGTTAGTTTCATCTAAGTTTTTTTAAAACTAAGCTGAATGTGAAAAATTGCTATACTGCACTTTATTGACAATGAAATTCCCTTTTTATCAGTGTACAACTCGATGGGGTTTGACTTACAACGAACCCGCCAGCGAGGTCCGTACATGGGGGTCATTTAATTTTTTTTTGTAATTATGTTTTGCTCAGGTTTTATTTGATTTTCTTAAAAACCAAGCCCCTTATTAAAAAAGTATTTTTTACTTCCTTGTAGATAATAAAATTTCCTTTCAAACGGTGTATAACATATTAAAAAATATTTTGATATCTACCGCTCCAGTGGTGTCCTTAATTTAAAACAATTTTTTAAAATCACCAAACAAATTAATTTTGTTACATTTTTTATGCAATTTTCTTCAAAACTAAGCTTCTTACGATAAAATTTTCTCTTCCACTTGGTGGACAATAAAATTTCCTTTTAAACGATGTATCACAAAATGTAAAAAATGTTATAGGTAACACTCCAGAAGCATCCATTAATATCAAAAATTACCAAAAAATTTAGACGGCACGTTTTTATTTTTTTTTTAAATTCTTTTGTATAAATCCAGTGGCGTAGAAAGTAGTAAGGGGGCTTGGGGGCTAAAGCAGCCCCCTTTCTTACCTGATACCCCCCTTCTTTACGAAACGTCGACAGTGATGATAATTGTATAAACTCGGATCTTGAACTACTGTACTGACTTGCACAACATTGTTTAATGTTACTTCCACCCCTTCAAAATAATTATGAAAATTACTTAAATACAGTGTTTTGTAGATAATTAAATTCTCTACAAGATATGTTATTCGAACTTTTACGTTACAACAAAGTGTTACGGAGTTATTACCGTGTAAAGAAGAAAAAAAAATAAAATTTGCCCAAGCACGTGATTTTAGTCATTTTTAAATTTCCTAGCGCCGTTACTACTAACCGTAGAACAACAGTGGTACCACCTGATTGTAGATAATTATGTCCTCTAAAAAACTTTATATAACTCTTTTTGCGATTTAGTCTACTGGAACGAAATTAAAGGCAAAAAACTAAACAAAGTGCCAATTTTTTATGGTTTTTTCAAGATGGCGGAGGGAGCACAGGGGTGGGGGTGACGAAAACTCAGATTTTTAACTACCCTCCAGAGCTTAACAACAAATCCAAAATTCAGAACTACCGGACCTTTTGTAGGGTAACCCCCTATTTTGGCCTATTCATTGAACTAGTTTACGCTTAAAAAATTGCGTACTTATAAAATTAATCCATTATTCGTTAAACCATCATTTTAAGATGAAGATTAGGTATGCACTGAAAAAAATTAATATGTAATCACAGAAAAACTTATTTCTATGTTTATGCAAGACCATTTTTGATCGATATACCGGGCGGGCCAAAAAAAAAACGGAAATTTTTTTTTCATTATAACTTTTGAACTATATAATCGATTTTAATGGGACAAACTGCACTTGGTAGAGAATTAATTACAGTTTTGCCTAAATGTATTTTTTTGTCCGCCATTTCAAAATCCAAGATGGCAGACGAAATTAAAATGTACTGTTTAAAGATGCTCGTTTATTCTTGTGTTGCGAACATGTTTTAATAATTTTTTTAAATCAGTAAAAAAGCTGCGTTCTTGCCACGGACAACACGATACGAATCAACAATTTTGTTTCAACCATTGTTTTGCATATTATACCACAGTTGCTATAGGCTATATTTTTTGTGATTATACGATTGCTTTGCCAATCATATGTGAACCGATTTTAATGAAATAAAAAAACATGCTTGGTTAGAATTGATTTCTTTTCAAAGATCATAACAAAAGTTTATCGCAATTAGAATTTAAATCATTTCTATGCAGTCGGAAGAAAAGCAAAGCAAGCGCGACCTTACCTTGGTTGTGGCAACGCGACTACTGAAACTAAAATTACTAAAATGCCAAAAGAGGGGTTATGTTTATTGTTTTCATGACAGATAGCAACAGATTTTAATTCACGCGACGCGCCGCTCCGTTTTAAATTAAATATACAAATATTTTTGAGATTGATTTAATAATATTTTTTCGTTTTTATTCATGTCTGATTTTGCCTGTGTCGGTTCTTTTCTAAACCTTAATTTCTTATTTAATTATATATTTCTTGCTTTGTTGTAAAAAACGTTCATAGACCCCACAATTTTTTTTTCTGTGAACTGCTTTTCGTTCTCTGGGCTTTTTATTATTTTCCTCTATATTTCCCGAGGGAATATATCGGTAGACGCGGCATGTTGTTGACATATTATTTTACTTTTTAATACGTCTTTTGTTTTTTCTGATCGAAATTATATTAGATTTCTGTCTTTATTTCCCTACAGACTACGTTTGAACCTCAAAAAATTAATAATTGTCTTTTTTTAAAATCGTAATATAAACGAAAGTCGTCAAAAGCTTAATTTCAAGTAGCGGCGATAGGCTCTATTGGTGGAGTCGGCATTCTATGGGTAGGACATTTAGATAATAATTGTTAATATCTACTAAACAACAGTCTTCCAGACAGAGGTTTACGCTATACTGGCGGTAACATGGGAGGAAGAAATTAGGAACGAAACCAACCATGTCTGCGGGTTTGGTGCAAGACTGCGCGGATGCAGAGAGGTGGAGCTCGTATGGGTCCTAGACCACACGATAGTCCAAGGAAACGAGAAAGCGGAAAAACTCGCCAGGGGTGGATCCCGGCAGAAATGCGTCGGGCAAGACCCTTTCCTGAGGCTCACAAGAGGGCAGATAAAATCGGCCCTAACAGAGTGGGCCCAGAAAGAGATACAAAAGTAGTGGACCAACACAAGAAACCCCAGACAGGCGAAGGAGTGTGTGACAGTATACAGCACGTCCCGTAGGGTTTGGCTGCTTCGTAGAACACAAAGAGAGGTAGGAGTCATAGTGGAAGCCCTAACCGGACACTGCGTTCTACAAGGACACTTGGCGAAGATGAGAGTGAAGGAGACGCGACGTGCGAGGGATGTTGGGTCCAGGACGAGACCTTGGCGCATTTCCTCTTATTATGTGAAGCATACAATGAGGCAAAAAGAGAGGAAGGGGGATGCCCGGGGGCTGGCGAAAAGGGCGCTTCATGTGACTAGTCGCCAAGCCTAGAGCCTACCCCACACTACTACTACTACCACTACTAAAAAATGTTTCTCTCCTTCTCCGTTTGTTTAAATTTTTGAGCAAAAACTTGTGCTTAAAAGAAGAATCAATAATTGTCTCCAAGCAAGTCTTTTTCTATAAATAATCCAAGAAAAGAATTTTCTTATTTTGAAGCCAATATTGCTTGGGTCAGACAACATAGTTATTTTTTCGATGCTTATATGCATAGGAAAGCAGCTTTTGTTTTGAATCGATGTCGAATGCTATGCGACTATGCGAAACAGTCAAAAATAACAACACAGCTGCAAACGTGATTGTTAGTTAATTAGAAGCGATTATTTTCTCTGGTATGTACAAAAAGTCCCTAATAATCCACTCCCATATCTGTTAATAGGTTGAAATATTAGTTCTATCACATCCGGATTCTATTGAAAAAAACACATGCCTGTTCATGTATCTCAATTTATGTTCCTTGAAAATTCATGCCTTTCAAACGGAATTCCTGGAATTATTGTGATGTTCTTAGGTTACAACACTAGCACTTGTTTTTATTTTTAGAACTTATTTAACGGCCGCCTTTATGAGGTCAATTATCTCTTGTGGTTATACACAAGTGGGTACGTTTTAATCAGCGGCGGCTCATGTCAATACATGATAGTGCCACAATTTTGAATCGGTAAAAAAAATTAGGGGTGTTGCCCCCAAATGTTTACCCACAAGTCACTAAAAAACATACCTACTACTACTATGTTTGGGGTTTCTAATTTTATGCTTTTTTAAGAAACTAACCGATGTCCACCCAAATTTCACCATGAAATGACTAAAAATTTATCAAAAAATTCTGCTGAAATACCTAATAGAAATGAATTGTAAAGGGCGCAAATTAAAACTTCCATGGTCCACTCACAAAGACAATACGTGTAATAAAACTAACTGATGGCCTGTGCCAGGCACAAAATTTCTTTGTTTTTTCCCATTCAAGCATCGCTGAAAGGGCCAACATTGGCCTTATCTCTGTCGCTCATATAAGTTGCTGATAATATCTATCTCTGTTCGAAGGAGCCAACAAAAACGTAACACACACTCTCCATGAGTTCGTGCAGATGCACCGGGTCGCTCGCCTGCTCTTCCTCTCTTTTGAATGTGGTGCATTGAACTAATAAATAAACGAGTCTCTAGACCACCCCGGCGTATCTACTCAAACTCACTATCTGTGGGCAGCGTCTTCCATGCTGCTTTGTCTTTTAGTGTTCCGTTCATCGCGTCGCATCGAGTCGGAGTGTAATCCACTGAATTGCACAGGGTTAGCAAATTTCATATAATTTATAATTTTTATAAAAAGAAATGCATAAAATAAAATAAAATAAAATAAAATAAAAATGTTTTAAAAATAAAACAAGAAACGTGTTTTTGCAGGAAATATGGAAGTGCCCTGGCATCGTGGCACTACCTCACGAGCCGTCACTGGTTTTAATACCACGTCATAATTAATAATAATTATAAACTCTGACAAGTATGTAGTTTCTTATTTATTATTATCAGTCACTCGGTATAATAAAGCCGAAGGGATAACAGAGAAAAACACTCTGCCAATATATGGCCTCCTAAGCTCACACTAGGTACTATAGTTATAGTGTACACTTTCTCAACTCTCTCTCTTTATTTTTTAAGATATACAATTTTTCCTTTTTTTCAAAAATACAAATGTAAATATCATAGATTTCTACAAAAAGTGGTTCCTTAAATCTAGGATCAGTCTAGGACAACTGGACGCCGCCAACTCGGCGCTGCCAACTGGGCGCCGGGCCTACTGGCCGCCGGGCCAACTCGGCGCCGGACTAAAAAAAATTTTTTAGATAATATGTGCAGATGAAAAATAAAATAATTATATTTATTTATACAAAAACATTTTTAAAAATCCTTTACGCAATTTTTTTGAAATTTGGTTTTGTTAAGTAAAGTTAAATTCATTATGTCGAGTGTTGAAATATGGTAGGTGTAGTGTTTGGTAACCTGATAACACTACAATTATCGTTTTTTATTAGAACAACGGCGGATCCAAAATGGCGGATTTCTTTATTTTTAAACCGATTTGTCTGAAACTTGAAAGTTTGCAGTGCCTGAGATCACTTAAAACAGATTTATCATCAAACTCAAAAAAAAATCACAATGGCCGATCGAAAATGGCGGATTTTCTTATTTACTAACCGATTTATCTTAAACTTGAAATATTACATTGCTTAGGGTCATTTAACAACATTTTTTTCTCAAACTTAAAAAAATCAAAATGGGCAATCCAAAATGGCGGATTTTCTTATTTATGAACCGATGTGTATCAAATATAGAAATTGGCGGTGTTTCAAGTCGCTGATTTTAATTTTTGACATAAACTTTTATAAAAAATTCAAAATCGCGAATCCAAAATAGCGGACTTTCTTATTTACTAACCGATTTGTCTCAAACTTGAAATATTACATTGCTTAGGGTCATTTACCAACATTTTTTTCTCAAACTTAAAAAAATCAAAATGGCCGATCCAAAATGGCGGATTTTTTTATTTATGAACCGATGTGTATCAAATATAGAAATTGGCAGTGTTTCAAGTCGCTAATTTTAATTTTTGACGTAAACTTATAAAAAGTTCAAAATAGCGAATCCAAAATGGCGGACTTCCTTATTTACTAACCGATTTGTCTCAAACTTGAAAGGTATCAGTGCTTAAGGTTACTTAATACAATTTTTAACCCAAACTTTAAAAAAAATAGCATTTCATTTTGGATGCGCCATTTTGAATTTTTTATAAGTTTAAGTCAAAATCATAATCAGCGACTTGGAACACCGCCAGTTTCTATATTTGATACACATCGGTTCATAACTAAGAAAGTCCGCCATTTTGGATCGTAGCAATGTAATATTTCAAGTTTGAGACAAATCGGTTAGTAAATAAGAAAATCCGCTATTTTGGATCGGCCATTTTGATTTTTTTAGGTTTGAGTGAAAAATTGTGTTAAATGACCTTAAACAATGTAACATTTCAAGTTTGAGACAAATCGGTTAGTAAATAAGAAAGTCCGCCATTTTGGATTCCCATTTTCAATTTTTTAAGTTTGGGGATAAAACTATCTTAAGTGATCTCAGGCAATACAACCTTTCAAGTTTCAGACAAATCGGTTTAAAAATAAACAAATTCGCCATTTTGGATCCGCCATTGTTGTACTAAAAAACGAAAATTGTAGTGTTCCCAGGTTACCAAACACTACATCTACCAAATTTCAACACTCGACTTAATGGATTTAACTTTACTTAACAAATCCAAATTTCAAAAAAATTGCGTAAAGGTTTTTTTAAAGATGTTTCTGTATAAATAATATATGAATTTTTTTTTCATCTGCACATTTTATCCAAAAATTTTTTTTTAGTGCGGCGCCGAGTTGGCCCGTCGCCGAGTTGGCGGCGCCTAGTTGGCCCGGCGCCCAGTTGGCCCGTCGCCCAGTTGTCCCATTCCGATGCAGGATTTGTGTTGAAAGAATATATATATATATATATATATATATATATATATATAGGTTTTGTTTTCGTTTGTCGAATTTAATTTGCGCAAACTGGTTAAATTAGAAATAAAGAAGTTTCAAGTACGCAATTTTTTTGTTCGAAAAACCAAAACATTATAATTTAATAGAGAAATAATATTTACTTAAAAAAAATACGTTTTTTAAAATTGACCTGATTTTATAGAAACATGATCTTTTCTCGGTAGTATTTTATTTTGATATACGCAGTAAATTAATCTTCTGCGAATTTTTTAAATATATAAACCAGATATATTTTTTATTTAAAACGGATATTGTGTTACAAAGAATTAATTTGTTGTAAGCGCATAATGGCTCAAGTTTACATAAAATAATGTTATTACCACATGACCACAGCTGTATTTATCGTTTACCAAACAAGCACACAAGTGATGAAAAAACGTTTATAATTTTTCAGTGTTTAGTCTAAAGTCGGCTGCTCAAGAGGCGTGGCTGTCACGTTACTTGTCTTTGAACAAAGTTAACGAGCATTTGTTAAGGTCCAATCCCAAGCGCGGATCTGGGTCAAAATCTAGGGGGGGGGGGTATAGTCGAAGAATTTCTTTTGTAATATAATTTTTTTTTCTAGGGTGGTAATTCTCCTGTTTTCCCTTATTTTATTAGGAAAAAGTGCACATTTTTCTTTCTGGGGGGGGGAGTAATTACCCCGTTACCCCCCCTCAAATCCGCGCTTGATTACAACGTTACATCCCCCGCAAATCCGTGCCTGTCCAACCCTCTCCGAATTAAATTATACACACACTACGTGAATACCTGAAAGTATCAGTTTATTCCCTTTGACTTGCACCAGTTTTCCAACAAGCGATGGAAAGTGCAAGTAACTCTTCAACTCAGTGCAAGTTGCCGTACACACCAGTAGCGTCTAGCCCAATTTCCAGACTAAATATTATAATCAATACCCTGTTTCCATCAATGCATGCGCACCCCGATTTAAAAAACGCATCACGTGATGGCCCATGGATTTGCAGCGTCACCTGATGCGTTTTTTGAATCGGGGTGGGCATGCTTTGGTGGAAAAGGGTATAAGAATCTAAGACAAGAGCGGTTGGTCATCCACATGTTAACCAATAAAAAACCGTGAGCGTTCTACGCCGCGGATTCTGTACTTTCCTTTTATATTTTGCAATTAGGAGGCAACAACACATATTGAGAGAATGCGGGCCCAGCGTACTGACAAGCACTCGATATGCCGCGGGGTGAATTTGAACGTACATTTTACCTGGCTACAAATGGAAATACAAAAAACAAGGGGGTCCCATTTAAAATTTTAAAGTTACCTCTGAAAAATCCTTTAAAACTGACAGATACGTCAAAGTCAATGTGACAGCTAAATAGATTAAATTAAGCCTTACAACTTATATTTGAAACATTTTTTGATATATGTTTTAGTTTTTGAGATATTTAGGGGTTCCGGTATTTTTTCCCCACCCTGTATATATATATTCTCCTCAAGTCAATAAATTACAGAAGAAAATACTAGTTCTGGGAAAACATACACTATGACCCTATTATCAAAAACCGAAACTTTTAGCTCACACATATACTATACTATAGTAGTGTGAGCTATGGTGATCCTAATTTTTTCGAGAAATTTTTTTTATATATCTTTGCGTTTCAGATGATTTTGAAACTTTTTTGTCGCGCCGTCTGTCTGTCTGTCTGTCTGTCTGTAACGACCAACGCGCATAACTCAAAAACCGCTCGCCCGATTTTAATGAAATTTGGTACCTGGAGGTAAATGAACAAAATCCACCGAACACAAGCCAAGTAAAACGATGGGGGTAGATTTAAAAAATTAGAGTTTACGTGAAAATATGGCGTGTGTGATATCAAACGAAAGGTAATTGAGTCTGGAGTTAAACAAAATACATTTTAGTTTTTAAAAAAAAGTGGGGGTAGATTTCAAAAATTAGAGTTTACGTGAAAATATTCCATGTGTAATATCAAACGAAAGGTATTTGAGTCCGGAGTTAAACAAAATACATTTTAGTTTTTTTTTTAAGGGTGGGGGTAGATTTCAAATATTTGAGTTTAAGTCAAAACGTGGCTTGTGTGGTATCAAACGAATGGTAATTTAGTCTGGAGTTGAATAAACACACGTAAACTATAACTAGTACCTAGTGTGAGCTTAGGGGCCCATATATTGGCAGAGTATTTTTTTTACACAAGTTTCTGGGTTTTGTTTTTAATTACATACTTGTTTGTTCTCCAACTTCCGGACATTATGGATGTAACACAGAGATTTGAGGCTTGAAAATGTGGGAATTGTCCACGAAACGTCGCCAAAAACCAAATTGTTTTCTTTACATCTACCCCTACAACCCACGAATCCAAACCTTTTAATAAACTGCAAGAGGACGAATCTTATTAAAAATTAGAAGGTAGCCTTTTACGTTAATGCAATTTCCCCGGTCTCCCCTACCCACTAGTACACACGTTGAAACATATGCCTATACCTACATAGATCGTTTTCCATAAGGATTTGTTTTCCAGATATTTTAAGCCGATTAGAGAAAAAGTGGAGCGAGCGGGAGCACAAATAACGCAAAAAACACAAAGTTGTTGCTAGTTAGCGTGTTTCTCGTACAAACTGGGAATCAATTTGGATTAGCTTTATGTGTTGTTAAGTCTAATCCTTGGCATTAAACTTTTTTCGCTAAAATGTGAAAAAAAACACAAATTAAGGATTATTTTTTTTTGTATCAGCGATTCCCCCTTAAAAATTGACAATAGGCATTAGGTAAAGTTGGCAGCCATTTTTGTGCGTTGTTGTATCTCTAATCCCCGGTGGTTCTACGGGGTAGGGGGGGCGGGCGGTGATAAAAGGGGTCATTACTCCCCAGAGTTTAGTATAGATAAGTTGAAGGCTGAAAAAAATTGTATTTTTGTTGACAAGCTTTATCAGAAACTGGGAAATTTATAGAAGCATAGGAAATAAGCGCACTGAGGAGAAAACCAAAGTGTTCTGTACATTTGACCAAAGCTAGGTACGACCCAGAGGCGTACGGTGAAATTTGAGACAAGTGAAGCAATTTTTTTTAAACGTGCTTATTTGTTTCTTTTTATCCTTTTTAGTTCTCGGCAAAGTTTAATTTCTTGATTTAGCCTACCATTATTTATGATACCTATTTATATTTTCATTAAAACTTTGGGAAGAAAACTTTGTGTTAATCAAAAAACACACTATACAATCACACAACTGTATAGTTTTAACCGCCGTTGCAATTTCTTTTACCGAAACCGAAGCCTCTTGCTGGCACATCATTGTGGAACGCGGATGTACGTAATCTAACAAACTGCTTATTTCAAGGTCAAATAGCGCGAATGGAATTTCTCGCATTGGGCTTACATGCATTTATGTTTTACCTAATGGGAGAAGCAATTGTATCTGCCGCGTAGAGCCCCAGGATTCGGCGGTCGTTGCGAAAGCGACCCTGCTTTTGGGTCAAATCAAGACTTACTTCTTTTCTACGCGTACGACAAAGACAACTGCTTACATGGTTGTCTTTTCTTACACGCCCTTCTATTACATACAAATAGGTATACAGTGAAACCTCCTATAAGCGGACACTCACGGTTCCATCCGTTTTGTCCGCTTATTGGAGGTGTCCGCTTATGAGAGGGAACTGCGAAATTTTAATCTATATTTATTAACAATTTCTGTTGCTTGCGTTTTTGTGATATTAAATTTTTTAGCGATCTTTCGTGCTGATAGATGTTCCTTCTCCGATACGTTAACAACTTCCATTTTTTTACGTAAACTAAGAAGTTTTTTACTAGGCGCCACTTCACAGAGATTTATTACTACCCAACTGAACAATAAAAATCAAACATAGAGTCCCGCCGAATAAAATATGTTATAAATACGAGAGAAGTACTTAGTCTCCGCATTAAAACGGAAAGAGGTAATTTCCTGGCTGT
Organism: Aspidapion aeneum; assembly: GCA_963576565.1. Classification (NCBI taxonomy): domain Eukaryota; kingdom Metazoa; phylum Arthropoda; class Insecta; order Coleoptera; family Brentidae; genus Aspidapion; species Aspidapion aeneum. The sequence continues at coordinate 20,883,509 of OY755039.1, forward strand.
AGAGTGCGTTGTTGCCAACATACTACATAATATTTATGCCCATGAGATGCAGCGCTCCGTCCGGTTAAGGGAGGTTTCAGAATTTTTTAACCAAAAAAAATTGTCCGCGTTCGGTAGAGTGTCCGGTTATAGGAGTGAACTTTATAGGTAATGAAATAGGGAAAAGCTTGGTTCCAACAAATTTGTCCGCTTAAAGGGAGTGTCCGCTTATTAGAGGTGTCCGCAAGGAGAAGTTTCAGTGTATAACATAAAATGCCGCTTTTCCAGTACATAGGTATACGCAAAATATATTGCTTTTGATACAGTTCTATCACTAATACAGGACTGGCGCAGTGGTAGGTATGTTTTTTAATGAATTGTGGGTAAACATTTGGGCACACCCCGAATTTTAGCTCACACTACTACTATATAAGTAGTGTGAGCTATGGTGATCCTAATTTTTTCGAGAAAATAACTCCGATTTCAAAAAAATTTATATATCTTTGCGTTTCAGATGATTTTGAGACTTTTTTGTTTTGCTGTCTGTCTGTCTGTCTGTCTGTATGTCTGTCTGTCTGTATGTCTGTCTGTAACGACCAACCCGCATAACTCAAAAACGGCTTGTCCGATTTTAATGAAATTTGGTACCTAAGTGGGGTCTTGGGCCGTGATGGTCCCATTTAAAAATGAACAAAATCCACCGAACGCAAGCCAAATAAAATGGTGGGGGTAGATTCCAAAAATTAGAGTTTATGTGAAAATATGGCGTGTGTGACATCAAACGAAAGGTAATTAAGTCTGGAGTTAAACAAAATGAATTTTAGTTTATTTAAAAAAAAAGGGTGGGGGTAGATGTCAAAAATTAGAGTTTAAGTGAAAATATGGCGTGTGTGATATCAAACGAAAGGTAATTGAGTCTGGAGTTAAACAAAATACATTTTAATTTTTTTTAAATGGGTGGGGGTAGATTTTAAAAATTAGAGTTTAAGTCAAAACATGGCTTGTGTGGTATCAAACGAAAGGTAATTGAGTCTGGAGTTGAATAAAATATATTTCAGTTTTTAGTTATATTAGCTCACACGTACACTATAACTATAGTACCTAGTGTGAGCTTAGGGGCCCATATATTGGCAGAGTATTTTTTTACTGATTCAAAACCGCTGGATCACAATGAAGTACAAAATTATTTGACGTTATTAATTACACAGGCCTGCATGATATTTGTGATGACCCGATTTTTGTTTCTTAGGCTTAGTTTTTATGTAAAAATAACTAATTAAAATGCAATTTGTCTCAATCGACCATGATTTTTCTTTTGCGAATATTCGAAAATTTAAAAACTATGAAAATTCAGAGGAATTACTTTTAAGAAAACAATATGAAAATCACAACTGGCAAGTGTGTGGAGACCTAAAAATTTTGGGCCTTCTCTTGCGTCAGCAGTCTGGATTTACTAAATTTCCATGTTTCCTGTGTGACTGGGATCGCAGGGATCGAAAGGAACGTTGGACAAAACAAGACTGGCCACATAGACAAACTTTATTATCTGGAACCAAAAATGTAATTCGCAAAAGTCTTATTGACCCTCAAAAAGTTCTAGTTCCACCACTTCACATAAAACTTGGACTTATGAAACAATTTGTCAAGGTCTTTGACAACACAGGAGATTGTTTTAAAAATTATTTAAACTTTTTGTCTACTTTTGACCTTTCCCGCCAGTCCTTAAGTACGTACATTCTAATAATTCGTTTACTAACTCTAGTCAGAAAATCTAGACTTTTAAACATTAAAATTTAGTAATTTAAATAAATTTACCTTTTGAAAATTAAAACAGCTTCTTGGAAGAGAAATTCGTGCAAAGCAAAACGAAAAGGAGTTTTAGAGCTCTAAAGAGAATTAATAAAATATAGAATAATCAATTAGAAAACTTCTTGCCATTACTAAAATTCTAATTTTGTAAAATAGTACAAAAAATTGCCGCCAGCACACAGTGGGCTCCTTCAATGGGTAAAATGGCAAAAATCATACCTTGCAGACTGCAAGTCTAAAATTATAAATTTTAGTACCGATGTTGTTAGTAACTTTTATAGCTAGGCAGTGGCGGATCCAGGATGTGTGTGTGCCTCAGATGCAACTTTCTGGGAGGTAAAGTAATTTTTGTCAAAATTAATAATTTTATAAGAAATTGCGGTTTAACTAGCTATTTATTTACTGGAAATAAAAAATATAAGCTTTATGCCAAAATTAAAAACCCCCCCTGCCCTTTCCCTGGATCCGCTACTGGAACTTTTAAATTTCTTCTTCCAGGTTGCTTGGGCTGTCTTCCAAATAAAACGCTTAATATTTTTATTCATCTACAACGGTTCGCCTAAAAAATATATTTTTTAATACTGGCGGTCATCTGCGGTGTATCTAGTCCAGATTTTTAAAAAGTCAAATTAGTATTAGTATTATATAAAAAATTAGTATTAGTATTATATAAAAAAATTTAAAAAGTACTTTTGAGAACTTTTTTTAAAATCTTAATTAAATAGTACAAATAATTATATTTAAAATTTAGACTTTAAAAATTAGGCCGCAAAAGGTGTTTATATATATAATTTCTTTTTATGAATGTAAAATGCTTACTTATCTTTCTCTCCTTCATAATAGAACACTTATTTTTGAACTTTTGCTTAAAAATGAAGTTTTTAATCAGATAACTGTGTTGTACTATAGCTGCTGTTGTTTTGAATAGAAATTTCTTTCTTCCAACGGAAATTTGCTTGAACATATTTTCAACTGACATTTTTTAGAAAAATTATTTTTTTAAATTAGCTCCGCTGTCCAACTTTTGGGAGGTCGCAAGCAGTGTTGTCCTAATCTTTGTCAATTTATCGCAAACCAACTGAGTTTGTTATATTCGTTATACCTTCCTTCTATGTCACGTACCGACGTAACTGACAAAAATCCAAAAAATGAGATACGCTACCAAAATAATTCCCATAAGTATGACTTTTTGCTCACGAAGTGGCGTAACCGTATCTCTAGCGATAGCACGGCAGTAGAATTGTTTGTGATCGACGTATCTGCCAATTATAATACAGCTGATTTTTTAATCTTCCCTCTCTTGAGAAATTCATTAAATGCTAGTTACGTCGGTACGGGAGATAGGGGACGAAATAGACAGCATACGATTATTTAAGAAAGAATTTGTCAATTTTTTGTGTAATACTGAGCCCTAAGATTTATGCTGCGCGGGCGCAGCCATAGTGTTGTCTAAAGAATAAAAAAAAACAAACTTTCTAACCTAAAAAACTCCTATCACAGAATCACACATCACCATAAGTTGGTTGGTTTAATACGCGATAAAGTGGATTTTGGTTCGTTGGCTCTCTAACGGTAAAGGTAACCGCTAGGGTCCCTGTATCCAAATACAGTGAAACCTCCCATAAGCGGACACTCACGGTTCCGTCGATTTTGTCCGCTTATTGGAGGTGTCCGCTTATGAGAGGGAACTGCGAGATTGTAATATATATTTTATTAACAATTTCCGCTGCTTGAGTTTTTCCGATATTAACTTTTTCAGCGATCTTTCGTGCTGATAGATGTTCTTTCTCCGAAACGTTAACAACTTCCATTTTTTCACGTAAACTAAGAAGTTAGGCACTATTTTAAAAAAATCTATTACTACCCAATTAAACAATAAAAATAAAACACAGCAGTCTCGCCCCCGCTGAATAAAATATGATGTAAATACGACAGAAGTATTAAGTCTCCGCAATAAAACGGAAAGAGGTATTTCCCCGACTGTAGAGTGCGTTGCTGCCAACATACTATATAATGTTTATGCCCATGTCGTGCAGCACTCCGTCCCGTTGTCAGAGGTTCGCGTCCGGTTAAGACAGGTTTCAAAATTTCTTAACCAAAAAAATTGTCGGTGTCCGGTTATTAGAGTGTCCGGTTATAGGAGTGAATTTTACATGTAAAGAAATAGTGAAAAGCTTGGTTCCAGAAAGTTTGTCCGCTTAAAGGGAGTGTCCGCTTAATAAAGGTGTCCGCAAGGAGAGGTTTCACTGTATGTCAACATACAGGGACTCAAGTAACCGCTACTTGGCTCTAATTAGTGCCTGTCGTTACCTTTAATAAATATCAGAGCGCTGCTGCGCCCGCGCGGAATAAAGGTTTGGTGTATATATCTACACTGTGGTAAGGGTAACAGACTGACAAAAAACCCGACCAAAAGCACTCTAATAATTTTTTGGTTGCCAAAGGAATGGAATACAGCACCCTGTGTGGATCAAAATGTTTAAATTACCCACCCAAAAAACGAAGAAAAGAAATCGAAAAGGAAATTGAATAGGGTGCGGCCACTAAAGATCAATGATCATTAATAACGCTAACTTAGGGTGTGCCGCAGGGTTCCCATCTCGGGTCCCCGAGGAGCTAAAAAGACGTTGAAAGACCCACGGAAAACAGTTTGTTGTTCTTTTGTGTGTCATTTTACCAAGTAGATTTATAAAAATCAGTCCCAGAGCATAGCAACTATAGCAAGTCGAATTTAGAGTACGTATTTTTATATTTTAATTTGCTTGAATAACATGTAAAAAACAAAGGAAGTATGTATTAAGTTTCAAGCAGTCTTGAACAATACATTATTTATTCAACATTGGCGCACCCAGGCGTGGCCGTCCCCGAGGCCTAAGGATTTTTTAGATATTTTCCACACTTTTCATATTAAAATAATAAAATAGCATGGGGTCTCGGGCCAAGAAATATTTCTGGGTGCGCTACTGATTCAAAGATCACGTAGGTTTGGGGTTTTTTTTGTCAAGCCCGGAACTAAATTATTATTAAATGAAATAACTGAGAAGTAATAAATAAGTATTTACAGATATATTTATTTAAAAATTTTCTAATGAAATGCATCCCAAATTATACAATATTTTTTCCATTTCACTATCAAATCGTGGGCTAAATGCAATAGTTGGGTAACTCGATTTTTGTAGTTTTGAGAAAATCGATAAAATGTAATTGGTAGTATAAAATAAGTCGCCTGGAGAAGGGTTGCTTGCACAATATAAGATAATTTTATTTTTAGGGTTTACACAGTTGTCTTCTTTTATAAAATAAAAATATCAGAAAATAGAGAAAAACATACTGGTATCTAAAGTTATCTATTTATAGCTCCAAAAAAGTTTACATGTTTGAATTGTCTACTTTTTACATTTGCAGATAGACGTCGCCATTTTAGAATAACGTATTATCCAATTTCTGCATTCGATAGCGCTTGATTCCCACTATATGAAAAAGTAGACAACTCAAATTCACGAAATTTCAAGTTACCCAACTATTGCATTCAGCCCACGAAATGAAAGTTATTTCTTCCCTTTCCGGTGATGGCTAAAAATGCAATTATTTTTGAACCAAGGGCGTGAAGAATAGCAAAACTGTTCTTCACGCCAGTGGTCATACTAGATGTTTTGTGTGAACAGAAAGTAAGTAACACAAATTATAATAAATATTATCTTATATTAAAAAATTAAAGAAAAATATATGAAATGACAACCCTATAAAATCTAATACCCTTTTTTATCATCTACATATTTTGCGAAAATGTGGAACTAGAGTTCATATTTCTCCTACTGTGTAAAACTATTTAAATATATAAATATATTAAGCATCTGCTGGGCAGGGTCTTGTTATACGGAAGTACGTCAAAAATCTAAATATTTTATCGACATATTTGCGGGCGTAAAAATACTATTACGCCCTTCAGGGCGCAAACGTAACTTTTACCCTCTTGAGGACGCAAAAGTACCACTTTTTGCCCGCTTTTGGAAACCATAAAATATCGAAAAATATCTGTTTGTAAAAAAATGGTTTTATTAATACCTACGTATATTTTTGTAGGATACCGTATATTTATCATTTAAATAATATGTATAATATTATTTCGGATGTAAGTCAGGTTTAGCTAGAGTTTCTGTATGTTGACATATTTGGATATTTAAAATATATAAATATATACATAGATATATATATATATATATATATATATATATATATATATATATATATATGCAAATATTTCAACATACAGGGACTCTAAGTTTAGCTGCCTTGAGTAGGAACACTTAAATACAATTTTGTATAAAATGATTTATTTTGTAATTTGTAAATTTATTCCTTTTAAAAAATTGCAATTTACTTGCAAAATAACTGGCATACTTGAAAAAGAACATTTCCTGACTTTAACTGGCTTCCTCCAGCTTTAAGGTTTCCGTTTATTTTGCGATCATTGAGTTGAAAGAGCCCAGTTTTTAAATTCAAAATGTAAAATAAAGGGAAGTACGTTGCATAACTTTGAAGAAACCTTTTTTTGCTGGTCTGTGCTGGTTATTATTATAATAATTGTCAAAGAGTTATCTCAAACATTATGAAACAAAATACACTTACTTAATTGCAATTTGCACAAACTACTATCAGAGGGCCAAATTGGGTTAAAATGTTTAGGGCACGTTTCGAGTATTTGTTCGGTTTATTAAAAAATCTGATCCTACTTATTATCAGCTTGGAATTTTACGGGAGCTTTGTTTAAAAAGTTAACATAATTTTTTTATTTACGAAAATTTAATTTTGCAGTAAAATACCCTTTTAGTTTGTCAAATTGGAATTTATCACTTTTAGTTTTTGAAGTGTTAGATACTGTTTGTACTTTTCTATGGAATTACTTTTTTTAATCAACACATAAAATTAGCGTAAAATTTTCTTTAAAATTCCCATATAGGGAAAGGATAATAAAAATTGTCAAGAAATTTTTTTTATTTTTACTTAAAATGGGTCGCGGAAAATTCTTTGAAGAAACCTACCCTTCGAACCGAAAATTGTTCGAAAGCATTTTGTTCGAACGGAAATTAGCTCGAAAACCTTTTTGCGAAAGCCATTAGCTTCGAAAGGAAAATTGTTCGAAAACATTTTCTTCAAAAGAAAATTTGTTCGAAAACATTTTCTTCTAACGGAAATTTGTTCGAAAACATTGTGTTCGAACGGAAATTTGCTCGCAAATATTTTCTTCCAATGGAAATTTGTGTGAAAACAATTTTTTCAAAAAAAAACTTCTAGACCTGGCTTTCCAAACCTAACACAATTCATATAGTTCGACTAAGGGGTTTCTTTCTAACATCTTCTTTCAAAAATAAACTTCTCTCACTTCTTTTCCGGGATCCTAGATGGTGTAAAACTAAACCGAACCAAATCGAACCAAACCGAATCTAACCGAACCGAACCAAACCGAAACATTTGTTCAAAAGTGATTTTCTTGAATTGGCTCCCCTGTTTTCCTTTTGGGAGGTCGAAATTGGTGTTTTCCTTACCTCTGTCAATTGAGTGCAAACGTATCCTAACCGGTGCAGATACCCCTGACCATTTTCCACCAAAAAAGGTTAGGATACCTTTTCACTCAATTGACAAAGGTTACAATAACAAAGATTTCATTCAACTTCCCAAAATAAGGACCTAAAAGCTAATTTAGGGAAATCATTTTTCGAAAAAATGTTTTGGTTTGGTTCGGTTCGGTACGGTTTGGCTCGGTATGGTTTCACACCCTCTAGGATATGGGGAAAGAAGTCAGGGAAGTTTTTTTTTCAAAAAATATATAACAAAGAGACCCTTCAGTAGAACTGTATGAGTTATGTTAAGTTTGGCAAACCAGGTCTAGAATTGTTTTTTTCGACAAAATGTTTTCGGAAAATTTCCATTTGAAGAAAATTTTTAACTAATTTCTGTTCGCAGGGAATGTTTTTGACAAAATTTTCGTTTGAAGAAAATGATTTAGAAAATTTCCGTATAAAGAAAATGTTTTCGAACAAATTTCCGTTCGAAGAAAATGTTTTTGAACAATTTCCAATTAAATAGTTTTCGTACAACGTGTTTTCGAAAAAAAAATTTGCGAAACGTTTGTCATTGTCGCAGTTTTTAAGATACTTATAAGAAAATGGTTAAAAAATCATATCTTACGAAACTAGCTAGCTAAACTCCATATTTTTTGTATTTCTTTCTGTATTTTATATTTTAATTTGTTCAGTTAATGAGCAGACAAAATTCAGAAATAAAGAAGCAATAAGATCAAAATATAATAAAATAAATTATTGGGGGTGATACGTTACTTTATAGAAAACTCTACACTGTTTCAAAAAATAGAAAAAATACCAACTTTATGTAATATATTAAAAACAAAAGTGATAGATAAAATTTAGTTTGACAGTTTTAAAAAAAAACTAAATTAAAATAAAAAGAAATAATTTCATAAATTTATCTTAAACATTAAAAGCAAAGGGTTACCACTTATGATTTTTTTTTGAGTGCGGAAAGTTTTTTGTTACGTGCTTGTCAGCAAAATAAAGAGATAAACGGTGAAAGAAACTATAATGTAACAACTTTGTTACCAAATAGACTGCTTTGTAACACTTTACCAGATATTTAACAAACAGAAACCCTCATTTCGTAAAATATAAAATAATATTCACGATGGGGGTCTGAGAAAGTCAAAAACATAAAGGCTTACCCTTTTGTGTGATAAACAAGATTAAATTGGTTAATACTGATGTTTATCGGTATTGGGTAAGCTTAAACTCGATTTAAACATGAAACAAAAAATTAGAAAACTTTTTGAAAGGATCAAAAGCAGTAATTAATTTTGACTTCACGAAATAACGAATTTATAAACTCCTGTACTGAACACGAAAAGAGGGATGGTGCATGACACGGTTCCTAGAATAGACCAGTCTTCGGATTTTCACGTCACTGATGGTCCAGCTGATTTTTGTAAACAAAAGTTTGATAAGGATATCTTGTTAATGAACAACTAATATTTTTGGAATTTTTTTGCGTCGAACCAAGACAATTTTCCTTCTGTTTTTTAGTACATCCTTATAAATTATAATGTTTTAGACGTATTGTCGTTCTTTTTTTTTAGCCCGCTTTATTTTTTATTACACAAAACTTAAAATACAAGTCAAACTGAATATTATGATCGTCTAGCATCAAAGGTAAACCGAGGAGTTGGGAAGTAAACAAAAATGTGGGCTAACGGATTAATTTTGAAGCTGAAACGAACACATTATTTTCTTCGAATTTTAATTTTTGTGTAAAGAAAAATGAAGAGCTGGTATGTCTCAAAAATATTATTTTATAAGGATATACAAAAAAACAGTAGAAAAATTGCATTAGTTTTCAAAAAATTATTATTTTGTTTATAAAAATCAGCTGAACCACCAGTGATGTAAAAAATTCGACATATATATATATATATATATATATATATATATATGTCGAATTTTTTACATCACTGGTGGTTCAGCTGATTTTTATAAACAAAATAATAATTTTTTGAAAACTAATGCAATTTTATATATATATATATATATATATATATATATATATATATATATATATATATATATAATAATAAGATCCGAAGACCGGTCTAATTCTAGGGACCGTGGGTGCATGATATACTGGATTCAGATAAAAGTAGATACTTTTTTGCGGGATTGCCGGCTAGTTTTGTGATATGGCAGATGTCAGTTAGGGTAAATCAAATTTCCCTACCAATTACTAAAAAATATTAAGAAAATTACCTGATTTATTTGTATTATTCTAGTTTGCACACATTTTTTATTATTTCTAAGTCAAACTATTGATAAGAAAAATATTAATATTGAAGTGTTGGCAAACGCGGAAGATTTTTAAATGAGTAAGCCAAGATCAATCCAGTTTGAAGTAAACATTATGAAACCTTTGCAAAATCTTCATCACTTGCCAGGGTGACAGGTTTCAAACTCACCCCAAATCAAGAGACGTCAAAATCTGTTTGACAATTATTTGACTGGTTCTGTATACCAGATGGGAGAGGTTTTTGAAACAGGGCCGCTTTCAATAACGAAGTTTAATTTATACCTATATACGGACTTATACAATGTATAAGGTGAGCAAAATTCGATTCTTTTTGGCAGTTTTAGGTATTTCTAGCCGAGATACATAAAAACGAGTAGACATGTCCTGGGCGCGATTTTCGAGACGTCTCCAAATATTAAAACCTCAAAAGGTCTTGTTGTTTTAAGCGACGAGGAGATTTTTAAATCTGCATTTATGGAGGTAGCCTATAACTTTTTAATTTATAAAAATTTGATTTTGTTTTTTTTTTAGATTTTTTATTAAAGATCCATCTGTAGAAGTAAATTTCATGGGTCACTTTTAGCATTTGCGATTATACATAAAGGTAAAAATTTTCTTTTTGAGTGATTCTCTTTTTATTTGATTTTTGAAATTAGCATAAAATTTATTTTAAAGTGACGATTTTTTTATTGTTTTTAATTTTTTTAATTTTTTTAATTTTTTTATTTTAAAATATTTTAAATCTTTTTGTTTGAAACTTGTAGACAATGATTGAGTGGAAACAAAATTCCGAACTTCCATTGTCTTTATTTATTTCAAACAATGAAAGTGTGTAAAATAAATAAAGACAATAAATCACAATATAAAATCAAAAATACAAAGAATATAAATAAATAAAAAAGTAATTTTATAAAAAAATACCAATTTTATGAATATCTTAAAAAGTAAAAGTGACAGCTAAAATTTAGTTTGAAAGTTCGATTTTCTACAAAAACAACTATAAAAGTGCATTTTAATGCTAAGAATATCCCCTCGTATCTGAAAAACTACGAGGTCTATCAAGAAATCGAGCCCAGGACATTGTTTTTAAATTTAACGGCTAGAAATACCTCAAAAAATTTCGAAATGACCCACCCTGTACAACTGTACAGGGTGTCCCATTTTTGATGGAATAGAATGGGAATCTTACTTATTATAAAAGATCGAGGATTGGGGATTTTGAGGCAAGAAAAAATAATATGACAAATGATTTTTTCTAGCACTTGTAGTTTTGAAGCTACGAGGGAAAAGTCAAAAATTCGGAATCCCAGAAATTCATTATTCTGTTAAAACTTCTTTTAAGAAAGTTGATTCTGTCAATAAAATGATGTTGTTAAATTTGTGGTCCGTCAAGTCAAATCTGAGAATTCAGAAAAAAAATACGGACATGGAGTTTTTTAGTTTTTTTATAGCTAAGCGTTAATTGAGAACCTAATGTGAAGTAAAAAATTGAAAAAAAATCTACATCCGTATTTATAACAAAGATATGACCGATTTTTATAATTCCGAATTTTTGTATTTTCCCTCGTAGCTCCGAAACTACAAGGCTGGAAAAAAACTTTTGTAATATTTTTAAGGTCTCGAAATTTGAGGAAAGTACCGTGAAATCACCAATCCTCTATCTTTTATAATTAGTGCGTTTCCCATTAATACCATCAGAAATGGGACACGTACCAAATTTGAAACTTAAAGTATTTTAGGAAACATTATAATTTTTAAATCAAACTTAAAAAGTACGGACCTGTGTCCAAGTTTGCCATTCGATTATCCGATAAAAAGAAAATTACCAAACTGTCACAAAGAAAATTTCAGTTGACAGCTAAATAAGTGTCATTTGTACATGGAAATTTTTGAATTTAGTATACATCATTAGTGTTAAAGATTGGGTTATGAAATTTTACGTTTTAAGCAATAGTTGAGTGGCCTGTGGTATCCGATGGGATAGTTGTGGAGGATTTTTTAAAACTACTCTAGATCGATTGGTAAATAATAGATCACTCAATATTAAGTCCACCAATTTTGTTAAGGCGGCTTTTCTTATGTTTTTTCACAAACTTTGGTTTATTGATTTTATAAATTCGTTTAAATAAACTGTAAAAACGTTTTTTGTTTGCAATAGAACACCAAGTAAGATGGTAAAGAAATGAGCTTCATGTCTTAAAAACTAACAAAAATATGAAATTTTTAAAAATTACAAAAAAAAAATTTTCATGTTTTTTCACAAAATTTTGCTTCTACCTTTTGCCATATCAAGTTCACAAAAAATTGTAAAGGTTGTGATTTGTTTGCAATAAAACAAGAATTAATTTAACGTTTTAGTAAGCTTTATATCTCCAGAACTATAAAGGATATTGTAATTTATTTAAATATGAAAAAATTTAGGATTGAGCAAAAATGTTTAACACTACCCTCGATCGATGTTAGGTCGCCAGGTGTTTGCCCGAAATTTAAGCAGGAGGACCCATATGACGTCGTTAATCCAAAATGGCGGCATTTTCAATTTTTTTTACAAACTTTGGCTAATAACTTGTGCTAAATTAGTTTTACAGACAAACTGTAAATAAGGTTTTTGAGAAGGGTGGCTCGGTATTTCCTTTTGGAGTACAGGTTAGGGAAAATACCAGGAAATACTTGGGAGTACTGGGAAATATACTAGGAAATACCGGGAAGTACCTGGGAAATACTAGGAAATACCTTTGAAATTTGAGAAAATACTGGGAAATACCAGGAAATACCGTAGGTATTTTCTTTTGGGGCACAAAAATTTGGCGATCGAGCTACCCCTCGGGTTGTTGTTTGCAAGACAGCTTTGTATCTTATAAACTAATAAAGATATAATTTTTTTTTTAAATAATAAAAAAGTTAAATTTTTTAGACAATTTTTTTAAAAATCTTTGTTAGTTTTTAACATATAAAGCTAAATTCTTTACTAAATTAATTAATGCTCTTTTGCAAACAAAAAACCAATTTAGCGAGCCAAAGTTTGTAAAAAAATGTAAAAAAAGCCGCCATATGGGATTTATGACGTTACACAGGCCCTTTTGCTCAAATTAGAGGCAAACACCCAGCGACTTAACATTTAGTAATCAATCACCAATCGATCGAGGGTTGCCTAAAACCTTCTTGCTAAATCTAGAATTTTTATAATTTTTTTAACATTTAAGAAAATAACAATATCCTTTTGAGTTCTTGAGATATAAAGCTTGTTAGTTAGCTTGTTGTCTATTGCAAATAAATCATAACTCATAAGTTCATGTGGCAAAAGTTAAAAGCAAAAGTTTGTAAAAAAAAACATGGAAAAAATCGCAATCTTGGATTTATGATGTCACACAGCTCTTGCCCAAATTTGAGGCAAACACCTGGTGCCGAGTGATCCATAACTAATCGATATAATATAGTCCTAAACTTCCTTCTTTAATTTTTTTTTCGGTTAAAAAAAAGGTTACTATTTTTTTATATATTTAAAAAAATTAATATCTTTGTTAGTTTTTAAAATATAAATCTAATTTTTTTCACTGTATTAGTTGGTGTTCTTTTGTAAACAAAACACATATTGACAGTTTTTCTGTGAAACTAATTTATCGAAAGTTAGGTATAAGCCAAAATTTGTAAAAAAACATTAATACAAGCCACCATCTTGGATTTATGACGTCACACAGGCCCTCCCACTCAAATGGGAGGCAAACACCCGGTGACTTACAATTGTGTGATCGTCCTCACATTTTTGACGATAAGCCTCTCAGCTACAAGAATATTCATGTATTACCTCGTCTTGAGGTCAAAATTTAAATCGTTTGCAGATGTCCCTCCCCTTTAATAAAATACCTAGCTAATTTTTTCTAAATAGATTCTACTTAGCTAATATTTTCCAATTATTTTGACTACGTTACCTAATTCATCTTGTTTCCTAACGAGCTTCATATTATTTTCTTACCTAAAAAGAAAACAAAATGAGATTAATTAAAACTTACATTTTGCAAAAACTAAAAAGAAATAGAATTTATTTTGTTCCCTGGAGATGACATTTCTTAGGTTTTCTTGGGTGTAGGGAATGGAATTAGAACCAATTTACCTTATGGCGACATTTCGACCTTTATTTAGTCTTTTTCAAGCCACAATTTTAAATGTATAAAAATAAGGAGAGTAAAATAATAATAATATAAATGAACCTTTATAGGTAAAAAATATAACTTTATCCGGGGCTATCAAAACGGACGGGCCACGATCCTCCACTTTGTTGACGTCACATCCGAGGCTGATTGTCTTTAAAATATTGAGGTTGGAATGACGGTTCATGAATATATGATTTATTTTTAAATAAAGCCGGTTTTGAGATTGTTTTTAATATATTCTTGCAGAACAATTTTTTTTAAATGTATAGTAATCCTTAATTTTTCAGAGCCGCTTCCTTAGCTCACACAAAAATTAAATTATCAGATCCATCATGGATCCATTAATTTTTTAGATATTTTCCACATATTTCATGAATAAAAAAATAAAATACCATAAAATGCGGCATCATGGGGTATTCCGGGTCTGCCGCTGAAAAGCCTGAAGCTCAGAAGTGGCTCTCTCGCTTTGGAGCAATGGAGGAACGAAGGTACGTTTTCTTCAAGTTTTTTGAGTTAAAGTTTCTTCTTTTTTAAAGGGTAGTTTTTGTACTCTCATACAATAATAATTAATATTATTAAGATAAAATAATAATTATGTAGTTTGATTAAAAAATAGTATTGCATTGCTTTTTATAATTTTTGCTAAATAATGTTAGATACGAATTGAATAGACGTAAACACTTACTCATGCCGTCTTATTTATTAGCCATTTTTAAAAGTGATACAAGGTTATATTTGTAAATCCAAATAAGTTTACCAGCTGGCAGATTTAAGCTTGGATTTTCATTAAATATTTTAATGTTTTATTTTATTTTTAATTTACTTAGTTACATTTGACATTTAACATGCCCAGAGCACCGTACAGGGAACTACGGTGGTAAGAGTATGCAGACAAAAATCATTTACAGGGTGTCCCATTTTTGATGGTATTTAATGGGAAACTCACTTATTATAAAAGATAGAGGATTGGATCAAATTTTGAGACCTAAAAAAATGTGTGAAAAGTTTTTTTCCAGCCCTTGTAATTTTGGAGCTACGAGAGAAAATTAATAAATTCGAAATTCTAAAAATCGGACATATCTTTGTTATCAGTGCAGATATTTCAATTTTGTTAAAACTTCTCTACAGAAGGTTGATCCTGTCAATAAAATGAAGTTGTCAAATTTTTGGTCCCTCGAGTCGGATTCGAGAATTTAAAAAAAAGTCAACAAGTTAAATACGGACCTAGATTTTTTTTCAATTTTTTGCTTTACATTGGGTCTTCAATTAATCCCTAGCTATAAAAATTGACGTCATTTTATTGACAGAATCAACTTTCTGTAAGGAAGATTTAACAGAATTGAAATATCTGCCCCAATAATTCCGAATTTTTAAATTTTCTCTCGTAGCTTCAAAACTAAAAGGGCTAGAAAAAAACGTGTGACATATGTTTCCTTGTCTCAAAATTTGAGGATAGTAATGTGAAATCCCCAGTCCTCTATCTTTTATAATAATATTGAGTTTCCTATTTAATACCATTAAAAATGGGACACCCTGTACAGTGTGTAACAACAAAAACGAAACAGAGCGATTAAGATTGTGTATAAAAGCTCCGAGACGTCGATGTTGAATTAACCCATTTACGGCCGTTGATGCGTATACGCAACACAGCAGAATTTTTTTTTTAAATAAAAAATGGGAGACTTTTTGCCTTAAAATATGGGCGATACCATGTTAAACATGAAGTAGCGGAGTTATTTTTTTTGACGCCACCGCCACATATGTGTTACTGTAATGTGTGGATATGATGATGTTATTTTAAATATAATCTTTAAAAATGTTAAGTTTTATTTTTACCCTTTGCGGTAAATGGGTTAAAGACAGTCACTTTCTACCGTGATTAGAATTATCAGGAAACGCGCACCCTCTCTTCGAGAAGTTCTCTTTATTTAAATAGAAAAAGATAGGCGATAGCTTGTTTTAAAGGTCTAATAAATCTCATTGAGATATTTGCACTCGAATTGTATTAGGTTTTCAAATTAAGATATATGTGAATTACATTTCCAATAAAATGTCCTTTTTGTGGTTGTGGAAGAAAGTGGCGGTTTTTTTTTAAAGAAAACAAAACTCTTAAACCATAAAGGTAGTTCTTTGTGCTTAAAATAAACGGGGTTTTCAATTTTATATTAAAAAACTACTTTCCAAAACACAATTTCATAATTTTTTTTTAAATTTTTGTTAAAACTAATAAACAACCTTGAAATATAAAACCATGGCGGCGGCAAGTTGAGACGCGGCGAGTTGGCAGCGGCGAATTGTTTCATTCCCTGAAATGTAGTATAGTTTGCTCAACTATTACTGAACACCGCAAGCAAAGCCACCAAACCACACTGGTCAAATTTCCAGAAAAGCTGGCCATAATAGATATTTTTTGCGGTATTTTTAATCAAATGTATGAAAGAAATATTTATAACACTCTAATCATAGCCTACCTAACAACGGTAGGCTGTGCTCTAATGCTCTAGTTGGCCTTGAAAAAAGCAATTGAAATATTTTAATTTGTTTGCAGCATCTTGTCAAACTGATATGCTTTATTATTAGCGTTAATAATTTCACCAAATAAATATTATTCATTCATCTGGCTGTTTCAAAAAGCTACTGAAGTTTTTAATTAGTTATGGATAACAATACTTAGGTATTAGGTAATTAGATATTTGGTGATTACGTATTTACTAACTAATATTTAAAATATTTTTATTTTTCGGCTCATTGCATATTGCATATGAATGGTAAATTAAAATGTAAAAGGTTAATATATTAGTCAAATTCATAATATATTAACATTTTTGTTAATGATTTCACCATATTCCTGAAAATTTTTCCAGATTATGAAAAAAGATGTCAAGAAAAAAAAATTACCCGAACTTGCACCCGTTTTCATATTTTATTTTTGAGAATTTGACGTTTTGGATGATTTTTAAAATTGTTTAAGGGTTTCGCACAATATTTTTACTTTATTTTTATTTGTATAAATATATATATTTTTTTATTTATAGAAAAATTATTTTTATCTAATTTGATTAAAAACTATTTTTTTTTTAACAAGATAGTCAACGAGATTAATGTGATTTTTAATTTTAATGATTAAAATGACTGATTAGGTAAAAGTAAGTTGATAATTTACTTTTTATTTGGACGGTGTTATGCAACAACCGTTTAAGCCACAACCTCTGAAAAATTATATTCTTTGTTGAAAAAAGTTCAAAATTAGTTATAGAAGGATGCGCAAAAATGATTTAACCCACAACCTCCCAATTATGGTTTAAACGGTTGTTGCATAACACCGTCCATTTATGAGAAAAACGTTTTCTAGTTACAAATAAATTTATTCTTATTTGTTATTTATTCAACCCATTAAAAAAACCTCAAAAATGCTAATGTTTTTAACATTATTTTTTCAAAACAGCTAATTTTCAAAAAGTAGCAAACCTTAAGCTTAAATGTTAAATTTAGATGATAACCCATCAATATTGTTTACGTCTCTGTGTGAAAGTGACATAGACGTACACGTGAGGGGTCCAAATTTTGCAGATTTTTTTAAATTAATATGAATACACGTAAATTCGCAAAGCCCGACTTAATAGAGACTTATTGGAATAAAGCCATGCAGTAATAGTGCCAGGCTGTATTTTGACAGTTTTGCAATGGAATATGACAGCTAATCTTTTAACATAAGGATTTTGTTTATTATACGAACCGACATAAATACTGTCGACTTAAAAAGAGTGAAGCCGTTTGAGCTAGTAAACTAAGTGAATTATACGTAAAACAAAATAATGCTATAAACACAACACAATTGTGAGTTACAGACTACACAAAGCGGGGAGAACTGTTGAGTGAACCCTAAGTTTAAATCTGACTTTTCTAGTAAATTAAGTTAAAACAAAATTGCTAATTAGTCTTACTGACTAGATTGTAATAAAAAAAAACACAGTGTGTTTGACAAATAAAAAAAAATTTGAAAGATCAACTGTCAGCATGCAATGTAAATCTGTAAAAATACTGACTGACGCTATTATTATTGCATGGCTTTATTCCAATAAGTCCGTAATTACAAAAAAAATCCCGTCATAGCCATACTGGTATTAGTTTTTGTTATAAATTCAGCAATCATCCTGTATATTACGGGAAGACCCCCTATTTGAGATGGGCGGACGATTTGAACAAACGACAGACAGAGAAAAGTGGGGGAGGCCTATGTCCAAAGATGGAGGCCTATGTCCAAAGGCGCAGCCTTCGTAAACTAACGAGCCACGAACCAGAAGAAACGGCAACACAGCAGGTGGTCCGATCATTTTCGTCCACGTGCGTCGCCCACCACGCTAATTACTGGCCGTTTCCGCGCAGATAATGTTTTTTTTTACTTTTAGTATATTTCAAATCGCGTTACCAAATAAAAAAACTGTTCTGGTTTTAGTGAGATGTGTGGTGAACTTAAAATTATATTACCTACTTAATAAAAGCAGTGTAAAAAAAAATTTTGTACACCGGTAATAAGTGGGGTTAGATGTTTGTTTTTGTTTGGAATTTTTTGTCTGTTTTTTCGTTTTAAGTATTAAACATGCCGCGAAAGTGTTGTGTACCCGGTTGCAAAAGTAACTATGCATCTATGATGAATGAAGAGGGTCACCAAACAACTTTTAGCTTCCCAAAAGAAAATGACCTAAAAAATGCTTGGCTTCAGGCCATACACAGAGTTGTGATTGCATCTCCAGTGGTTTGTTGGAAACATTTTGACAAAAGTGACGTTGTTAGAACCGAGATAATTAGGGATAAATAGGGAGTATAAAAGGAGGTGCCACTAACATTCGCTAAGTTAAACAATGGGGCAATACCTCGGCTATTTGAATCTCAACCTAAGTATATGTCAAACCCCAAACCTCCAGTAAGAGAAAATCCTGACGACAGGCGAAAAAAAATTGAGGAAAGAAAGGCTATGGACATATATATAAATATATATTGCGTTTATAGACTTCGAAAAAGCTTTTGATAGCATTGAGCACTGGGCAGTAAAAGCATCTTTCATTAATAGCCGAATAGATCACAGATGTACATACTTAATAGCCAATATATATAGTAAAGCAACAACATCAATCAAAATCCACGGAGGAACCAAGCTAATCCGTATAAGAAGAGGTGTCTGGGGGGGACACAATATTTCCTAAATTATTTAACCAGGCCCAAGAAGATGTTTTTAAAAGCTTAGATTGGGAAGAAACAGACATCAAAGTAAACGGACAATTCTGACAAACAGCTGAAATCAATAGACGATTAAGATTGGCCTGGGCATCATTCAGCAAATTAAGCTACATATTAAGAAATAAAAAATATCCTTAGTACCTCAAAACGAAAGTGTATAACCAATGTATTCTTCCTGTACTTACCTATGGATTCCAGACCTGGACACTTACAAAATCAAACATGGATAAGGTAACAAAAGCCCAAAGATCAATGGAAAGATAAATGTTACATGTAAAGCTAACAGATGGAAAAAGGAATGAATGGATAAGAAATAAAACAAAAGTAAGGCATGTCAGAGCAGAAGTAGCAAAATTAAAATGGAAATTTGCCGGTCATAATATCAGACAGAAAGACGATTGATGGAACAAATGTATTGTAAACTGGAGAACTGGGCCAAAGATCGATTGAAGAAGGCTAAATAGAATAGTTCATTTAAAGTTTAAATTAACATGTTAGCACTTAAACTAGATTCATAGTTCTGTAAAGTAAGCAGTAAGACATAAGACACTATCCCACAAACATCCTGTTGTTCAAACTTGACAGTAATAACTTAAGAAAAGCAGTAAGAAAGGAACCATTTTTATTTCTTACTGCTCACTTCATACTGCTCACTTCACTTTTAGGGTTGTTCTCACAAATTGTTTAAAAGTAATTTCTCTTCTATCTGTTTATTTTAGGTTTTCTTACATATTTTTTAACATGATTAATGGCCACTAATATTTATTTCCAAATGTTTTGTTTGTCTTTAAAAATTAAATTTAACACGCCTAAACACAGTTAATTAATTTTTACAAAAAAAAAATATAAAATCGCCAAACTACAATCAAAACAAATAGCAGATGTTTATATCTCCCGATATATACATCGGCCCACCAGCCGGCCCATTTGCGATGTTGCCTTTTCTGGTTCGTGGCTCGTTAGTTTACGAAGACAAGACGCTAGCCCTACCAAGTCCACTTCCAATCCCTGACTTCGCATGCGTAGATCTACCAATAATATTTACCCCATGTATAAGAATAGATGTACAGGGTGATTTTCACTTGAATGATTCTAACCACATGAAAATAGAAAGTTTCAAAAACCTAACCTAACGAAACCTAATCATCTAATCTAACCGAACCGAACCAAAGCAAACTAAACCAATATTTAAAAAAAAACTTTCCTGACTTCCTACCCGGGATCCTAGAGGATGTGAATCCGAACCGGACCGTACCGAACCGTACCTATCCAAACCTAACCCTACCCAACTAAACCTAATTAGCAGTACGTGTTGTAGTTTAGTTTGGTTAGGTTAGGTTTGGTTCAGTTTAGTTTGGTTCGGTTCGGATTCACATCCTCTAGGATCCCGGGCAGGAAGTCGGGAAAGTTTTTTTTTTCGGTTTTATTGGTTCAGTTTCCTTTGGTTCGGTTCGGTTAGATTTGATTAGGTTTTGTTAGGTTAGGTTTTTGAAACTTTCTATTTTCATGTGGTTAGAATCATTCAAGTGAAAATCACCCTGTATTTATCTATTCTAATACATGAGGTAAATAATATTGGTAGATCTGCGCATGCGAAGTCAGGGATTGAAAGTGGACTTGGTAGCGCTAGCGTCTTGTGTTTACGAAGGCTGTGCCAAAGATGGATCAAAGAAGGCTTAATACGGAGTATGTTCCAAAACAACTAAAACTGACGCATGCGCAATAACCGAAATTTTGTCTACCCGAAAAAGAAAGAATTAAGGGAGTCCTGGCTTCAAGCGTCGCGTGTACGAATGAATGGAAATGGCCTATATTTATGCTATCAGGTATTTGTTCTCTGCGAATTAGCATAGTGTTTGTATACACTGTGGTATTAGTAGGATCCTAGACTAAAGTATAACATACATGAGAAGAAAACACCCTTTTTTCCTTTATTATGTTGGAACACTTTATTATGTTGGGTTTTTATCATCTAATTAATATATTTTTATCATCTAACTAATATATTTTTATCAAAAATATTTTGTCTTAATTTTGCCTCGTTCATCATAGAACACACACAACACTGATTATTTTTTTAGTTTTATATTAAAGCAAAAACATGGGCTGTGAACGAAGGACTTTATTTTAAGTCAAGTACTGACCTTCAACTTGAGTTTTATGGGAGTGTTGTCCTATCCCACAATAATTATCTTAAAGTGTCGAAAGAGAAACTTATCTTACAAAGTATTTGCTTATTTTTTTTCCTTTTTAATTGTCTTCCCCCATACCTACCTATTCTTTTCCCACCAACTACCTTTATTTTATTCGTACCTTATCAAAGCACCTCATCAAAGCTACAATGATTTTACCACAGAAAATATAGGCTAGTACACTTTGTGATTTTACCAATTGTAGAATTAATGCTTGGTGGTGAACTGAGTATTCAATATACAGTGCGGACGTAAAAATCCCCCCCCCCCACGTTAACTTTTGAACGGAATTAGATAGATATCAACTCAAAACAAAAAGCATGTTAAATGGTATCAACTTTACTACTTTCTGACGTATTGCTTTGAAGCGTCTCGTCGTGTGAGCGTAAGACCATAAGGTGACTAACAACTTTAAATTCTTAAATGAGAAGGGGGTCGTGTGATATACTGTTTAAAAGGTATTTTGATTCTCTAATCAAAAAAATAAAAAGTTATAAAATCGGTTCAATACTCACGGAGTTATGTGTGTTTATGTTTATAGTGTTTGCAACTCCTCTTAGTCTTCAGCAGTTTCAGATATTGAATTGAAGTAAAACCTATAATTAATGGTAACATTGCAGTTACTTTTTAGTGTACCCCTCATTACCGTAATGTTGCCTTAAGACCATAAGGTCACTGACACCTTTAATTTTTTTAATTAAATGTGGTCGAGTGATACCTTGTTTAAAAGGTAATTCGATTCTTCACCCCCTTTCTCATTTAAGAATTTAAAGTTGTTAGTGATCTTATGGTCTTACGCTCACACCATCGTTCAAGCAATACGTCAGAACGTAGTAAAGTTGATACCATTTAACATGTTTTTTGTTTGAAGTTGATATCTAATTTCGTTCAAAAGTTAACAGGGGGGGGGGGGGGATTTTTACGTCCACACTGTATATCTACAAATCTCTCGTGTCTCAGTCAATAAGGCGCATTTTGGATGAAAAAAGTGGTTTAAAAAAAGTTGGAAGTTTCGTGGCATATCAAATCTTTATTATGCTCAAAAACGTTTCAGACAAGGCTGAAATATTGCAAATATCACATATCACAACCAGATACATGGGAATATTACGTAGGTATATGATAGAAACACCGTCCTCAATTGACGCTGAATTATCTAGATTTTTTCATTTGTTTAAATCGAGCTTCCGCTTTTGAAAGCATTATTGATTGCAATTAAAATCAAATTATTAATAAATATTCATCCCCTTGGGTTAGAAATCAATTTAAATCAACATGGATATTATTTTGGGAAAATTCAGCACAGGTGCATTTTCAAAAATAAAATGTATTGCCAGCCCTTTAAACAAAAAATCCCTGCTGAAAAGAGGTCGGCCAACGCGGACAATTTATGTTGGCAACACTGAAATTCTTCATAAAGGTTATAGTTTGGTAACATTGATTAATAAAAATCTTAAAAAACTTGACGTAATGTTTTAAGGAATGTCTGAAAAAAAGATAGCCAGCCCCTTGGCATAGAAATCAAACGTGATCAATGCCTAAATAAATTTGGCTAATGCGTAAAATTGTCCGTTGGCAACACTGAAATTATTTAATAGTGTGGTAACACTGATTATTAAAAAACTGATTTAATATTTCCTGCTGTGTGTTGTAGCTAACCTATTTCTTTAGAGTCCCTTTTTTTAGTGTTTGTTGAGTTTAATTTGTATATCGCCTAGAAAAAATATTGTTTTAACAGATTCAGTATTGCCAATGGTGGACCTCCATCCGGTAGTGAGGTACAATTCTCATATAAGCTGGCAATCCGTTTTCTTTTGAAGAAATCCGTGAATGGATTTATTTAATATAGAGAATTCTTCTGGAAGAAATTCAGCACTGGTGCGCCGCGTGGGATTTTCGCATTTTTTATTTCTTTGGGAAAAACTAATAAACATTTTTGGATCTGACTGTCATGCTCAGTGTTAGACTCAGCTTAGTGCTCATTATTCGAAACGGGAAGCTCGTGCAGGACTATCAAAACGGACGGGCCACGATCCTCCACGTGGTTGACGTCACATCGGGATCTGATTTTTTTTTTGATGGTCACGTCACGACACAGCTGATTGTCTTTAATAATGAAGTTGGAATAATGGTTCATGAATATTTGATTTTTTTTAAAATAAAGCCTGTTTTGAGATTAATTTTACTATATTCTTGCCATAGTGACTATGACCTCACCAAGCAGACGAGGTTGCTTAAAAAGTTTAAGGATAAGAGCATTTGTTTTTTTGTGTAAACTTGTTTGTTGGATGGATGACACAAAAATACCAGAAAAAATAAGAACTGGAGACATGCAGGAAGGAGGGTAAGAGAGAGGCCACAAAAAAGATGGATATACGATGTCAAAGATGATATTAAGAATATGGGAATAAGAAGGCGGCAAAGAATCGTACCAGAGAGAATAGAATGGAGGGCTCTAGTTAATCAGGCTTAAACCCACCAGGTGTTGTAATACCACTTGAAGGAGGAAATGCGCAGAACAAGGCTTAAATCAAAGTCATGTCTCTTTTGAGGTACAGTTTCTATATCGTAGGATTTTGCTTACTAGTATTTGAAAAAAATATTATATATAGTAGGTTTCGCAAGCGCACATTTTATACTGGCAGCTTATGTGCACCAAAGCCTACCTATTTTATAAAGGTTTATGCGTTTATTATAGGCATAAACATAATAAGATTTATTTTTCTTTTAAATCGCTCAGATCCATAATATGAAACTCGCTTTCTAAGTAAGTATCTGTTGTTAAGCCAGCTTTGATTCCGAATCTTGTCTTTACAATAAACTTCGGGATTTGAGGCTCCAGCATGGAGGTAATTAATATCAGGTTGGTTAAATCTCGGTTAGACTCGTCTAAAGTTAAATCCTTCATTTCATTTTATTATAAGTTAAACTTACCGATTAGGTTCCCCAAGAGTTTTTTTGCCTTATATTTTTGCCATGATAACTATATGTTTAAACCAAATCTAATTTTAATTACCCATGCTAAAAGAGTCTGCAGTGATGATGATCACTCAATAAATACACACTTAGATTACGTTGTCCCAAAGAATTCGGGTAGATCCATTATTTTATTTTTCTAAAAAGTCTTCGATGGAGAGTCAAACTCTGAATTTCCGCATTGCCAGAAGACAGTATCTGTTGCCATTTTCAATTATTGCTTTTTTGAGTCAATTTTTATACCGTGCCGTCAAACAATAATCCAACTGAGCAAACAAATTGGCTTTGATGAACCACAAGTTTCTGTTTCTCATTTGCAGGTAGATATTCTTCAAATGACTTTTTATCACAGTATTCAAACATTGTCTCTTAGGTAGAGGTCATGTTTTCACTCTTATAGAATAGCTGCTGGATGGTATATGCCATGATCTTGGTTGGAATCTTATTTTTGCCGTTTTATAGTTTTACGTGAGATTTAACTGGAAGTAACTCGCTCAGATCGTAAATTGTAAAAATAATTTCTTTACAGGAGGATGTTAAATGTTCAGGCTTTTCTACACAATGGTGGTATTAACTGTGCGTTGGTTATTATAAACTAAAGATTTTAAAAAAAATTCACCGCATAACGTCCGATCACGATCGATAATTCGGAAAAGAGGGGCAAAATGCGGGTGGACAAACCGTATTTATGTGTACAGCGTTTCCCATTTTCGATGGGAATAAATGGGAAACTCAGTTTTTATTAAAGATATCGATTTTCTGATTGCACCTGTATTCAGTGGCGTATATAGAAAAAAGTTTCGGGGTGGGCCCGAGGCAGTTTGGGGGGGGGGGGGCGAGACCCCATGAGGCCGTATTTTATGCCATTTTATGTTTGTATTCAGGAAATATGTGGAAAATATCTAAAAAATCTTAGCTTCGGGGAGGGCCGGGCCCCCCAGCCCCCAGCCCCCCCCTTATATACGCCACTACCTGTATTAGCGAAACCACTGTGTATTGCAAATATCTTATTACACCATTTTTAACGGCTCAAAAAAAAAGCACGGTAAGGTGCAATCATAAAATCAATATCTTTAATAATAACCGAGTTTCCCATTTAATCCTATCAAAGATGGGACAAGCTGTACCTTGAGAAATAATATGTGAAGTTGGTTGTAACTGATGAGTCGCTGGATGTGTGATTCCGACTTTAGTATAAAGTCCGGCCAGAATAAAATGAAGAGCAAAAGAGATGGCTCAACTAATAATAATGAATTAAAAAATTATAGCACGCCACTGGACAGGGAAAGATAGCGCTAATTGAAGCCATCTCTTTTACGCCTCATTTTATTCTGGCCGGACAGTATGTAGGTACTCACAAAGTATAAAACCATCAACGTATACCGGAGTTTTGTTCATTAGAATATCATAGAATATCAAATATATATGTAGTTTTATCCTAGCGGTCCAGCGGTAAATATTGCAGTTCAAATTCTGGCTACTTAATGTCAAACCAAACTTTGAAATCAGCTGAATGCTAAAACCACGGATCACAATGTGATCTGCGCTGAAACCAAATGACAGCGCCGGAAAAGATTTGTTTCAAAAGTTAAAAAAATATATTTTATGTGTCATGTCTACAAACCACTTTTTGGATTTAAAAATTTTGGGTCACATGTTTTTTTCCTTAAAAATGCCGTCTGGAACTGGAAATAATTAAAAAGTATCTATTATAACTGGTTCTGACCCAAAAACAAATCAAGAAATGTAAAAAAATGTCGGCATTCATATTTGAAATTTAAAATAAATGGATCCACGACGGATCTGATCCCTTAGCTAGTCTATTAGCACACTTCAAGCACAAAAAATACTTTGTGCTTCAAGTGAATTCATGATATATCAGCCTTGAAAACAGTTTTTTGTAAATATCTCAGAAAGTAAATCTCTTAGGAAGTTTTTGGTTATAACGCAAATTATTAACCAAAATGCAATCTACTATATTCCGGTTTAAAAAAAGTTACAATTTTTTGTCATTAATTGTCATTAGTCATTCATGAATTTTGACCAAAATCTAATCAGCTCGTTAGAGTGTCAAACACTATTTTACCTGTACATTTTATGAAAATCGATCCAGCGGTGTAGGAGCTATCGTGTTACGGACAGAAATAATATACACACACAAATAACACATTTTCGGCGTTATCTCAAAAAAAATTTTACGTCGAAACTAATACCTTTTCTAGCTGGGCTAGGAAGGTAAAAATTACTTATAAATCAGTCGCACATCAAAAAACGCAATTGAACCGTCATAACCACACTATTTCCAGTGGTGGGGATAACCGCAATTAGAAAACAGCTCGTGACCTAGGTATTATCCGGTTGAAAGGAATGACGTCATTTATGATGTTAAACGGTTGTATGGTATCTTCCGGCCAATCAGAATTCGGCAGCCTATGACGCGGCTGTTATCCTGATCCACGATCAATAAAGAAAGACATATACATCACATTATAAGAGAAATAAAGATAGATCTTTTTAAAAGAAATACAAAAATTTATTAAAAAATTTAATAATTTATGAGAAAAATTCCAATAGTAATATAAATATTAAATTAAGGAAACCATTATAAAGACTTTTCCTAACTTAAATAGACTCTCGTATTCGATTTAATTAATCTCTGTTGACCGAACTCGTTAGCAGCCCTCCTTTTGACAAAAAATGTATTTGTTAGTGTTTGTTGTAGGTTAAAAATAAAATTAATATTTTTTGAAAAAAAAGGAAAGGATCAAACAAAAATAATTTACAAATACACATGACCTAGATCGTTTGAGCTTTTTATCCACACGTCGCGGTTAGAGATATAAAGGCGTTCGGTAAACCTATAATCAGATACAATTTTTAACATTTTAAAGCCCGTACAAAATTTTGGTTTAGACATAAAGCAAAATAAAAAATATAATAAAACCCGCTTTGCTGACACTGCATAACACTTAAAAATGTTTCTACCTAAATAAATGATTTAAAAAAATCTTGTTTTGATCGTTTGAGTGTTAAGCAGCGTATATACGGGTGGCGACTTTAAATGAAACGCTGCTTCTAGCGGGTTAATAATTGGCTTTTTAAAAATAAGTAAAAACATGTCACGTCATGTCATGTCATCACCAATTTTTGGTCGGACCTTTGGAAAAGGGTTTACTCACATACAACTTTCTTTTCAGAGGAGATGACCCCTTGTGCTTTTGATGTGATCATTTGAAAATTTATGAAAAAGTATAAACAACGGTTTACTTGTGGGTATATCAAGAAAATGTTTACCGTTGTTTTTCTTTTTTCATAAGCTTTCGAATGAGGTACTGCAAGTTGGGTGATGCCCTATGAAAAAAAAAGTTTTAGGTTATCATGACTAAAAATTTTTTGTGTCAGCAGGAAGAAAGCCCGTAAAAAAACTCAATTAACAAACAAATATTAACGCTAGCGTTAAATTTAAAGTTGTCAACCTGTATTGTCTGGTGTCATTTTTTTTAATGTATTATTTTTTATTAGTTATTGGATGAGGCATATAAAAATAATAATGCATAAGAACATTGCCATATTGCAAGCTAATAATTAAAATTTAATGTTTTATCTCGTATTACTTTTTAATACACTATTTTAAATCCTTATTGATTATCTTCTTTCTCTAATTTTAAGAAGGAGAGATAGAGCTCTATGAGATTAACTTTAAACGTTGATTCAATACCTAACTTAAATTAATCGATCAACCTTTAAGCAATAAAAATGGCTTGGGGCCAGTAAAGTTTAAGTTAACACATGATAAAAAAAAATTGGTTATAGTCCTTATTAAATGCATAGCAATGAGAGAACTGTTGCAACTGCAAAGTCAAAACTGAAGCAGAATTTAAAAAAATTCTCCAAGCCCGCTATGAAATACATTGCAATTACTAATTCGTTGGATAACTGTGACGTAGCACTGACGTAACGGCCGCCATGACGTCCGAGTTGCCAGTCAACCGTTTCTTTACGAACCGCATAGAAGTAGTAATTGGGGACATTTTGGGTCAGGTCAAATAACAGAAAATTTGACAGCTGTTACCGTTATTGTTACTAATAATAACGGCAACATTCAAGGCAAAAAAGATAGATTTTTGAAAACTTAAGATAACACAACACAATCGTTAATTTAGTAGTTTCACACACCTTCAACTTTTTGTTTATTTATATTTGTTAATTTATTTTTATTAGATTTATGGCTTTTCACAAACCAAACTACCGAATTATAGTAAAAAATTCGACTGCATTAAACAAAACAAACAAAACTAACCTTAAAAAATAGCGGTAACATTAAAGGCCGGCCACCGTTAGTACCGGGCGCCGTTACCGTACATAACAAAAAAGGAGCGAGAAGCTGCTAATGCGCAGACTCAGTAATAACAATAACGGTAACAAAGTGTAAAATACGCGACCCAAAATGTCCCTATTATCAAATCAGAACGGTTAATTAAAGATGACCGCTTAAACTTACAATTCGTCTCGTTACTTCTTGTAATGACTCCACTTATTTCTCCCCAAATGCATTTCGGTTTTTATTTTAAAACAGTATTATGGAATTGAATAGGGCTTTTTAAATAGGCATGCTTCGAGCCCAAATGGGCAGACACCACACCCTAAACAGATGTCGTTTTTAACGTCGCCCCGCTATACGGTTTAAAACTGGCCGGAAGGGGATATGACACTTCCCGTCACCCGACTACACATGTGCGGGTTTACGTCCAAATACAGGGTGTCTCAAGCTTCTTTGCTTTTGGCTTTTATTAATTTATTAAAGGTAAGGCCGCACTATGCGGAACTGAACTGCAGCAAAAGCATGCAACTTGCGATGCTTTAAATTATAGAGGTGTCGCACTTGAGTTGCTGCGGCCGGCGGGACAAATTTTTCTGGACCATTAATACAAGTAGTTTTTACTTTGAAGGTCGTAGAGTTTCATATCCACAAATTAAAAAAAAACTTCCATCATTTTCACAAACAAGCCGTAGAATAATGCCTATTTTTACAGAAAAACTAGGTTACGAAACGCCAGTAGCGGCCCGTGAGTTGTAAATCTGGGAGGCGCAAATGGGCTAAGGGCGGGGGTGATGCATTTTTCAAGCAGCACTTAATTGAGTTTGAATATTCATTTTACCTAACAATGCAAATCCTCTGCAAGAATTCATAATATGTTCTCTGGAAGATTCATGTTTTTTATTTTCTCAGGAAGATCTTTCACACCAGTTTGTGCCCAATTAGGGTCAATTCTTGATGCCGCATTACTAAACAACATACACGGGAAACATTACAACAGGTTGGTTAAATCACACCCGCAAATCCATTAATCTTTGTATAGATGTCTCTGGGAAAATGGCGTGAAACTTCTGTTCTGTGCTTTTCTTTGACTTACTTGAGTTTGGTTTAGATCCGGTAAGGGCCAACCACTGGGTAGTCTTTATTTTGATATTATCTTCCAAAGAAAGACTGGAAACATTTCTTTAATAATATTACTGGCGCAATTCATTATATCGAACGTCCCCTGCGATACCGTTGTAAGTCAAAATGTTATAATTTTACAGGAGAAACCAAATTTATTATTATCAATTTTTTTTTAATTTGAGATTTAAACACAGGGTTTGTCGGTAGGTAAAATAAGTAGAAATCTATCCGAATGTGTAATAATAACAAAAATGAATATTTTTGAGTTACGACGGTTTCCAAGGGGATGACAAATTTTTAGGTCACTGGTGGTCCAGCTGATTTTTGTAAACAAATCTTAGATAGGATATCTCTTTAATGAATAATTAATATTTTTGGAATTTTTTGAAAATCAAGGCAATTTTCCAGCTGTTTTCTAGTATTATCCTTATAAAATAATAAGGAGTCAAATATGCCAAATAATTTCATTTTAGGTACCGTTCAGGGGTGATGTTCAACGTGTGTTACTTCAGTAGGGAAAATAAAGAGTAATTTTGACATAAAAACAATTAAATAAAAAAACACCCAACTGCTAAATCTACTTGTGCCTACTAGTCGCTGTTGGGTACAAAATTAATAGGTATACCTATACATAATGGGTGACATGCTTCAACTTTTAGTTTTGATGCCCAAAGTGCACTTACGAAATTATACAGTTTTGTATTTTCATGAATCAGGTTATTGGTTAATTTTGTACCCAACTACAACTAGTAGTTACAAGTAGATTTAACAGTTGGGTGTTTTTTTATTTTTTTTTTCCAACTTCATATACATTTACCATTCATTTAGCGATACCCAAAAGGTACGTGTAGTTTTTCTATGGACGCGAATAGTGTTACCTTCCATTGAGTAATGGTGGGGGAGGAAAGAGGGAGCAGGAAACTAGTAAAATAGTGTTGAATAATTTTTTAAAGCGTGCGCAGAAAGAATTTTTGAAATTGATCTATATTTGTGAAAGTTATAGCTACAACTATTACTAATAAGAAGGGTGGTGAGTAGAGAGGGAGAGGGAGAGGGAGGGGGAAACTAGTAAAATGGTGTCGAAGAAAAGTCTGCGTGCGCAAAAAGAATTTTTGAAATCGGAGATGCGTCGGAGCAGGTAGGACTACAAAGTAATTACAGCAAATTAAAGGACATTTGCAATGTGTTATCAAAGGCATTTCATTAAAATCTCCTGAAATTTAGGTAATTTGTATGCCTTAAAGCCGACATCATGTGACAAAATGGCGTCTGGTGACCGCCATATTGACTCCTGTTTAAAAAAGTATAGCCTATAGCACCTTCGGGATCAGTAGCAATTCACGACACCTTTTTTGTCAAAAATCGGTTTAGCCGTTTACCCTCTAACGCAACAAGCATATATATTTACATACATATATACATATCCCAAGCGAAAAACATTACCCTTTCTTTCGCCGTGCTGCAGTTGGGTAAAAATAGATTGGACAAACAAAAACGCACATTGCCATTTTGTTTGCTAGTTTGCGAATAAGCAAACATATTTTTCATGTTTGAGTTTTAGGCTAATTCCTTTTTTATGTGTTTTTCTTTGCATTTCTTTTCTCGCGCTAATAGCTTCGGTGCTAATGTGGGCACCCGTGGGGTTTCCTAAAACCCGTCAGCGTATTTACGTTTCCGTGCTGATTTCACGGCAGCGCTGTTTGGAAATAGACACGGAAATGTTGCAACATATTTGGTTACAAATGCGTGTTGATTTTAAGGCGCCGAGGCTCGAACAAGGTACGCATTTGTATTGAATTACGCAGCGCAGGGGTTTACTTATTAGTGCACATTTGAAACTTAAATTGGATTCACGTTGTTTATTAGTTCCTAACCACATGAAAATTGAAAGTTTCAAAAACCTAACCTAACGAAAGCTAATCAATCAAATCTAACCGAACCGAACCAAAGCAAACTGAACCAATAATTTTTTTCAAAAAAAAAACTTTCCTGAGTTCCTACCCGGGATCCTAGGGGATGTGAATCCGAACCGAACCGATCCTAACTAAACCGAACCAAACCTAACCTAACCAAACTAAACTAAAACACTATTCACACCCTCTAGGATCCCGGGAAAGAAGTCAGGAAAGTTTTTTTTATTGTTGGTTCAGTTTGCTTTGGTTCGGTTCGGTTTGGTTCAATTCGGTTCGGATTCACATCCTCTAGGATCCCGGATAGGAAGTCAAGAAAGTTTTTTTTTGAAAAAAATTTTTGGTTCAGTTTGCTTTGGTTCGGTTTGGTTAGATTTGATTGATTAGCTTTCGTTATGTTAGCGTTTTAACCTGACAGTTGAATACGCTTTTGTAATAGTTTAATGAGCGATGTTCTCTTACAGATCGGTGCTCATTTCGAGATCAAAACTCTTAAAATCAACACGTATTTGAACCCAAATATATTGCAACATTTCCGTGTCTATTTCAAAACCGTGCCGACGTGAAATGAGTACGGAAATGTAAATACGCAACCCAGCACCCTTGCCTTCTACTACACAACTTCTATTGAAATTGAATATAAATACGGTTGTAGTGCAAAGATACACAATAAACGAGGAAAAAAATGTGCCCACACGCATGCTACTATAACCGATATAATACGATCTGAAGAATGTCACTGTCCTATTAACTGATATCCAGATGCTCTCGTTAACAGAATATGCATAAAATAACATGACACAAAATAAACAGTCTCTTGTTTTATTGATTAAATTGGTTGGAATTTATCGTTCTTGGGGCGACCTTACTATACGGCGAATAGAGCGTCCGCTCCAACGCCGAGTCTAAGGAGCGCATTAAAAGTTAAAAGAAAAGAAAGGAAACAAATTACAGCGAGTGCAGTGGCAAAACGACAAATTAGACAGGAGCCAGCCCTAAGTATTTTTAGACATCTTACGGCTAAAACCAACACAGCCCTGCAAGGACTACCACCTTTAGTTCTCTCTGAGGCCCATTTGCCTCACTTTTGTAACAAAACGGGATTTGAGCATAAATGGTATTTTTGCCATTTATAAGTTTTTAAAGATTTTTAATTAAATATTGTTTTGACATCAACAAGCATTAATTATATGCAAGACTAGGTTAAGATTAAGTAAAATTTATGGCAACTCGGCGACTTGTTTTTGGGCATATTTTCAGGTTCGCTGTATTTTAATAAAAGTTGTATTCGGCTAATATGTCCTTTGAGCCACTAACATCAAAATAATTCATATTTTGTAACTGTTAGCTAAACTATTTTCAATTAAAAATTAGCTAAACTATTTTCAATTAAAAAAAAACACACTGTGTAATTTTACTTTCTAACGGGTTTTTAAGTCTGGCTTGCATTGCTATTTTGCCTCTTAGTGGAGCGCTTAAAGCGCAGTTTATCTCTTTCTCGCCAAGGCGAAAGGTAGTAGAATTCTAGCCAATCAACGCCAAGATATTTGTCCCTTCAAGCGCAGGGTCGGTTTAACTAAGACGGGAAACTTTCGAAAGTCGTCAGGGAGTTTACTCTTTAGTTTGCCTTTGCCTAGTACGGTACGCTTTCATTCACACTTCTTAAGGGGGGGTTTTATTTCAACTGGGGAAATTTATCAATTATTTTAACTTTGTATAAGCTATTATCTTTATTATTCATAATTATTTTAGTCTTCTCTTTTGGAGTTTATTGATTTTAAAGTCATTAATTATTACTGTTTCCAGTGTTTTGAAATAATGTGTTTAACTGTTTTATGGTTTTTTTTAACAACAAAATACAAACCATTCGTTGCCCTAAAATCGGCATTTTTAATTAATAACATATCCCAAACCTAAACAGTAATATTAAGTAAATTAAACAGTTGATTGAATAGTTTCACTCATTCAATCAACGTTTAAGATGTTGATAAATATATATATATATATATATATATATATATATATATATATATATATATATATATATATATATATTTACAACAAATATATAAAAGGTTTATAAAGCCTAAAGGTTTAAGAAGTGTAAATATTTGAATACAAAAGTTTAATAGTAGTAAAAAGTCGATATTCAACTAATAAATATAAGAAGTGAAAGTGTGAAGCTACAAGAAGAAAATTGAAAAGGTATGTATGATTATCCTATTAGTTATAAATTTGAGAAAAACGTTTATAGCATACTTTTCCTCCAAGAACCGTCAAATTCCCTTTCGAGATCGTGTAAATTTAATAACATATAGTAACATTTAATCAGTTATAATTTTTATAAGTTGTAGCCTAAGTTGGTAGCTTACAACATTTAAGCCTTGGCCACTTGAGGTGACAGTACCACTGTCACACACAGGCCCCTGTTACACTTTAAATGTGTAATATTTTTTTTACTTATTTTTATATTACATTTAACATAATCTTACAAACAACAAAAAAAGCCATGACATGACCACAGATATGATCACCTTGATCCGTGACATGACTACGCACAGGGTATCCCCAGATAATAATAGGTAAATGGGGTCTTATGGAGATTTCATAAACGGTAAGGGCCTCTCCTTAAATTACGTAACGCTCTAGGGGAGCCTTGCGTTACACTCAGTGTTTTTTAAATGTTTTTGTTGTTGAAAATGCGTTAAGAGGGGGGTAGGGGGGGTCAAAAATTCTGAATATGATAAAGCTCGCCGGTTGCATCTCTATATGGGTCATATACTCAAAGTCGTTAAGAACAAAACAGTTTACCACATAGAAAATAGAATCTGGTCATCAAGGTAGAATAAAGGGGAGCCGCTCCAAGCATTTGTATAATGCGACAGAAAATGGGACCCCTAGGCGTGGCTTAGAGTCGTACCAATATGTCTGCTTAACAGGGCTGCACTCAATACATTTGTTTATATTTCTTTTTAATACAAGATGACAGCTTTTTATCTACAAGGGATATCGAGAAGGGTAATACTTAGGCTTGTGAAAAATTGATGTTTATTGATTTAGGGATGAAAATTATGAATTTATAATAAGATAAATTTTTACTTTTAATAAAAAATTATGTTTATAAAAATACCAATAATATTAACTCATTAATAGTCACTTTCCTAATCAAAATGTGCCGTATAAAATTTTATTTTGCCGCGGTAATATTTGGTTTTGAAAAGTAACAGCAACATCATTGTAAATCATTATAAAATCGATACTTCGGGGCCATGGCGTTTTTTGTGGACTTTTTGATGAAGATTTTACAAACCTTGTTTGATTACTAATGATCCCATCAACACTGCCTGACCTGTTAACAGACCCAAAATTATCTTAATCAAAAAGTAAGGTTAGGTGCCAATTTTTTTTTAAATTCTGAACCAGTGGCGTGTCGTATAGGGGCCAGGGGAGGGGCGAACGATTTGATTTCATAAATTAGTAGTTCATACAATTACCCACAGGTCGGCTATGTA
This sequence comes from Aspidapion aeneum, assembly GCA_963576565.1. Classification (NCBI taxonomy): domain Eukaryota; kingdom Metazoa; phylum Arthropoda; class Insecta; order Coleoptera; family Brentidae; genus Aspidapion; species Aspidapion aeneum. Next base: position 20,918,567 of record OY755039.1, read on the forward strand.
TAAAAAATTTCGAAGCTGTTTCGAGGCCACGAAAAATTTTTGTAATTTACAATCAAAAAACTTAATTGACTTATACACTGCGCTGTCAGCAAATTTGCACCAAACGGTTGCAATTGACTGCTTCCTAATTTTACATGGCCCCCGGTTCCTAGGGGCCGTAAGTGGCTCATATGATTCTGATCCGCCAGCCTTGTGTTTCTTGGTTGGGTATCTTTAGAGCAGTGGTTCCCAAATCAGGGGGCGCCGACCAATATTGGGGGGGGGGGGGGAAGGCACGGGAGTCCTGATGTAATTTATTAGTTTTAATAAAATTTGTTTTATTGTAGTAAAAATACAGTTTGTTTCTATATTCGTGGACAGGCCGGCGCAACCAATTCGTTAATTCAAAAATGGGGGAGGGGGGGGGGGCAGCGCCAAAGAAAAAAGTTTGGTTATAGAGTAAGGTAGAATGTGTACCGGTTGTAAGCTTTAGTTAAGCTAGAGAACTATTTTTCAAAATTTTTGTTCCATAAAAACACAAGTACGGTTCTGTTTATTGTTTATACTCACCTATGAAATGTTATTCCTTTTGATATCTTCTAATCTACACTGCTTCTGCTACCATAACAACGTAAAGCACAAAACACAATGTTCGTTTTCAAAAAACTAGCAAAAATGCCACTCGAATCTTTAAGAAAACGCAATTTAAATGAAAATAAATGTCGATCGATCTGATCGATCGCGATGACAGAAGTGTCTAAACAATATGGCCGAAGGGGGTACATGGAAATTACGTCATGTCAGCTCCCTTTATTCTACCTCGATGAATCTGGTCTACCATTTTTTGTCTTTTTCAAACAAAATGGCAATTCATAATGTTTTGCTATAACGCACTGTAACCTTTATAATAAATAAAATTGTCAAAAACAAATTCTGAAAGGTTAAGGGTACTAACTGATCTATATATTAGAAAAGTTAATAGTTTGCAGCCGATATCTGACTTACTCAGAAGGCTTACACCAAAATATAATTTACAAAAAATGCTTGCCTGAAAGAGGAGAATAGCATATTATAATTTAAATGAAATTTCATGGACGCCAGGAATGATGGGCCAAGTGCCATATCCTTTGCCGGTCATAATATCAGACAGAACAAATGTATTGTAAGCTGGAGATCTTGGAAAAATAAAAGAAGTAGGGGAAGAACCCAAATGAAATGGGCCGACGATTTAAAGAAACATGCGGGAACTAGATGGATGAACACGGCGACAGACAGAGAAGAGTGGAAGATATTAAAGAAAGCCTATGTCCAAAGATTGATCGAAAAATGATAAATAGATAGTACGCCTAGGCCAGTCGTAAGGTGCGAGAAAAGAAAGTGTTTTGTAAAATTACACGTACCATCACATTACAGGATTAGTAAAATTACATGATATATTTTGTAATTTTTTTATGAAAAATAAAAATTTACAAGACAATAATTGCTTTTTTCCAAATCCACTTTTGTAAAAACCCAATGTATTCTGTATTTAAAAATTAAAATAAATGTTTTTGTATTATTTTCCCAAATCTTTTATTAGTACTTATCATTAATTAGTAGCCTTATAGAACCATTAGACACTCAAATAACTATAGGAGAAGTCTCCTTATAATTTATTTATTTGTCAACGAAATTAAGTTTTATGCAAAAATTAGTCAGTTACAATGTTACAATAAGCCTTGTAAACAGATAATTTTCAAAAACCCATATCTGCGGCTAACGTCTGCTGTATGCATTTTATGTGGCTTTTTCTGTACGTTGTGCACAACGGGCCCAGAAAGGCGTGCCGAGGTGCCAGGTCTGTCCTTTAAGGGTGCTAACCGCCACTACCGTACTACAATCGCGCTTTTTTTAAACTGGAACTTTTTTGAAGTGTAAACTTCTTTAGGCGCGTTTAGCAGTTTTTGTGGGTAGTGAATTGAACTGAGCCGTCAGGCTCGGCTATGTAACGCTCATTCGGGTGAAGTCGGCTCGATTCGACTAACTGTGAGAGGAACAACATTCAGCTAGCGATATGATGATGCAGATGAAGGCCAGTATTATTAATTTCGCCTTGTTGAAGTTTACACTTCTGCCGTGTGGTCTTAAGCACACACAATTTTTTATTGGCTCAAACTACATCATTCTAAAAATTTCATAAAATCGGCTTAAAGATAAAGTTTGGGGTTTCAGAACAAAATTAAACATGATAGATCTCATTCCAAGTGATTTATGAACGTCGTCATGGGTCTGTACTTTAGTTTTATTTCTTTGGTTCAACGGCCAACCTAAACCTGCTTCAACCGCCCTCAAAAAGTCATTAAACCACTCAACAATGCGTAACAAATACAAATAACCTTCCTTTGTTTCTTTTGAGACTGTTCTCACAGAGCGCCGCGCTGCACACTATGTTACGTTGTTCTGTCGTAACCAACGTTCCTAACAGGGTTTAATAACGAATGCGTCTGAGAACCGACAACATTTTGTCCTTTGTTTATGGGCCCTTAGATAAACAAAAGGTCCTGGAACACGAGATTTACAAACATAAAAACATCCGCGGCTTTTCCAGCAGTGGCGGCTCGTGACTTTCGCAATAGGTGACGCAGGATTTTCCTGCCCCAACTTTTTATACACACATAAAAAATTAAAATATCATGATATGCTAATAATGTAAATACCTATTCTATAAAGAACTTATAGTAGAGTAAATTTGTAGGGTATTTCAACAATAAGCTGCAAAAAGGGTATATTTTTTTATGGTTGGCATGGAAGTAGCTAACACCAAAAGCTAAATTTTCAGTCGAGGATCAAATATCTGTGTTCTGTTCTTTTTCCAGTTTTTTTGTTAAATTTAGAGAAAAAAAAACAAAAATGCTTTTTTTACATTTTCGGCCGTCATGTTATAAAATAAATAAATAATATTTTTTTTGCACATTATAATTAAAAACTAAGTAAGAGTAATATAAAAAATTTGCCAAACCAAAAAGATACTGTTGTTTTTATATTTTGAAAGCCGCTATCTGGGATAATAATGGACATATGTCATTTATTATGAATTATTTAAAATTGGCGCCCTCTATTTAGTATAAATCGATATATTACACGATAATACTAGTTGTGTCAAACAAGAACAAAAAAATAACTTTTTTATCTGAACTTCGGCCGCCATCTTAAAATGTTAAATGTTAAATTGTAACTTTTTAAAAATTATTACGAAATTTCGCTTATTTTTAATAAAACCTTAAAAAAATTTTGTCAAAATTTAATTTGCTCTACAGGTTCTAAAGGTCTCTTTTATTTTTGACATATTAAGTGCCATCTTTGTGTCGGCTAGGAAACTTAGATTTTCTTTTCAGTAGATTTAAAGAGCTGGTAAGTAGCTTTAATACGAGGTATTCAAAATAAATTTCGCACAAAAAATAAAGAAAATGTGGAAGAAAAACGATTTTTTGAAATATAGCCGCCATTTTGTTTTAAAGTGACAGGTGTAATTTTTTTGTACATTTTTAAATTGAGTAGGTCCCACCTAAAGTAAATTTATCAAAAATAATTTAATTTCTATTAAAACAAGGAAATCATTTTTTTTTTAATTAACTTTGACAGCCGCCATCTTGGGATCTGAGGCCGGAAAATCGGGGACCCTTGAATTAAAATTTAGCTTTTGGTGTCAGGTACTACTAAGCCAAATATAAAAAAATTTAACCCTTTTTGCAGCTTTATTTTACAAATTTACTCTACTATTAACTAATTCAGGTAGGTAGTAGGTTCACGATGACGCAATTGCAATTGAATTTAAATTTTACTGCTTGTATGTGAGGCAAATCGTATATACTTCTTTAAAATGTCGAATATACACTGTGTTAAACCTTAGCCGGTTTATTTACGTTTAATATGGCGACGGCTTTTCAGAATTCAAAAAGTATTTGTTGTCATCGACGTTCCAACTCGAAAACGGTATTTCCAGTAAAACACACACTGCATCGTACACAGGGTACATTATGCAAAATAATTAAAGTAAAATCCGAATCAGAACACACAGCTTACCAAGAAAGCCAGGCGACCTAACCGAGCCGTTTATTGTGACCGGACACTATTTTAATAATGTACACAGATTCAACAGCTGAGTCCTTGCCTTGCGAAAGCATGGGACGTTGTCATGGCAACCAACGGACGCCTTCACCCCGCGGCATATCGAGTAGACACAGGCGAACGAAATACAAAAACCGCTTTAACAATGCTTGTCTGTACGCATTCTTTGCACCGTAGATTTCCATAGCGATATGTTTTGTTGCCTGCTAATTGCAAAATATAGAAAAAGAGAGGACGATGTCCCTATAGAATTCAACAGTACACAATTCGCGGCAGAGCACGCTCACGGTTTTTTATCAGTTAAGTAAAAGGGTGGTTTTTAAATTTTTTGTCTTATCTTTCTTATCTTATCTATCTTATCTACATACGTCATTGGGCGAGCCGCCACTGCTTTAGATGTGATATTAGGGAACAATATATTGATAAAGTTTTTAAAGATAACTAATTATTATACGTTCTGAGCAAATAAATAAAAATGAGGATAAGGGGATAAATTTTGTAAATACTAAATTTAATCATTAAAGTGTATTTTTTATCACAACTTTTTATTTTTTAAATTATTTTTTTCTTGGTTAGTATTTTGATAAATAAAACTTTTCTTACAAAAACATTGATTCTAAATTACACAACCGCCCAACCCGTTTTACCACATAATGGCGCGAAGTTGGCAAAGTCAACTTTTTACAAAAATAAAAATAAAAGTATGATGGAGTTCTAAAACGCTTAAATTGAAAATTAAAACATAAAGATAACATATCTAGCCAACTTAATTTCAAATGACGAACGCAATGTTGATCTTTTAATAGGATAAATAAGCCTATAAAATTAGGTATTCCATTTTGCCCCCCTTTTCCTTATATGCACAAACGCAATCGATGTCAAATAGATATACTGAAGGCAGTGATTCTATTTACTACCTGAATTTATTTGCCATCGGTCGTACACTGCTTAATACTATAAGCATAGAGTAAGTAATATAGGCTATCTTACTCTATGCTATAAGATGGCTCAACACTAAATTTTCTGTTTTGAATCCGTGGAAATATCATTCATCTTCTAAAATGTCTTGTTTTTATGCATGGTGAGAAAGTCTAGAAACATTTTTATTCTAAGCATTCCATTACGCTTGCCGTGAACAAAGAGAAGTGACTTTGATGTCTATCTGCCTTACGACGGGTTGTTATTTTTTATATTTTCAGTTTTTTTTTTAATTGTTAGCTCAACTTTGCTTTATATACCACAGCTACAGTCTAGTAAGATACTTACATTATGCTACAGCATATAGGTTGTTCTGGAAATAATCCTACTCATATATTCAGTGGCAGATCCAATGGGGTGGCGGAGGGACCCGCCCGCATTTCTCTATCTATAGAATAGCGCGTGCCCTTAAATAGTGGAGGAGCCGGTATAAATTCTGAACTAAAGAAAATTGAAAACGTGGCAAAACTCAGTCTTTAAAAACCGTCTGTCGCCGTGTTCATCCATCTAACTCCCGCAAGTGTCTTCAAATCATACGCCATCTCATTTGGGGTCTTCCTCTACTTCTTTTATTTTCCTAAGGTCTTCAGTTTACAATACATTTCTTCCATCGATCGACTTTCTGCCCAGGCCAATCTTATTCGTCTCTTGATTTCAGGCGTTTGGTTTTATTTTTTTAGTTTAATAATTTGTCCCAGGTATATATATTCCTCTATTTGTTCTATTTTCTCTTGGTTCTCCTTTCTTATCTGTTATTAGGGCGATATCATAAGCATATCTTGGGTAGTTCAAGTACTGCTCGCTTACTTTGATGTCCATTTCTTCCCAATCTAAGTTTTTAAAAACAACTTCTAGGGCCTAGTTAAATGGTTTGGAGGATATTGTGTCACCCTTGCCGACACCTCTTCTTATGCGGAATAGCTTGGTTCCTTCTTGGATTTTGACTGATGTTATACCTTCGCTACATATATTGTATCGGTGATCTATTCGGCTTAATTAAAGAAGATTTTACTGCCCAGTGCTTAATGCTATCGAAGGCTTTTTCAAAGTCTATAAATGCAATATGAAACCTGCTTGTTCTCTTGATTGATATCCATCAAATTTTGTTGTTAGTCTGTCTGTTAATATTTTCGTGAAAAGCTTATAAATTACATTGAGGAATATTATAGGTCGATAGTTTTTTTAGGTTTGGGAAATTTTTTTTAGTATTTTATTCAGGAGAATATGGAGGGTATTAACTACAGCTTTACCACATCTGCATATATTATTTGTAAATCACAATTACACTTGCATTTACATAACATATTATAACTAAAAAGTTGTCCATACCATGTTTTTGATTTTTTCCAAGTAGACAAATATTAGCCCGCTAGAAGCAACACCCTGTATAGAAACCGTAATTTTAACAATTTTAATTTAGTAATTAATAACGTAAATAGAATCAACCTATCTAAATCGGGCTCTAACTCTAACGTACAAAAAAAAATCATTGATTGCGCTGCAGGTTTTTTAGCTACAAAAACAACAAACTCTTGTTTATTTAAATTTTCCAAGGAAAAACTTCCCTTTACTTAAAGGAAAATTAGGGACCTTTTCCTTTGCTTATTCGAATTGAAATTCAAAATGTTTGCCCCGTGTTGTTCATCAGCGTACCCTGATTATCACTTTACAAGGGATTCTCAAAGTTTTAGCCAGCTTTATGCTAATTCAAACAAAGTTAATTGAAACTCGAAATCAGTTTTTGTCCTTTACGTTGAAAATCATGATTATACTATGTAACAGGTGTAACAAATTGGGTACTTTTAAAAGGTTTTGGGTACCTACTTCTAGGGAAGATGGATGATACCATGTGAAAGCCTCGATTTTAAAAAGAAGCTTAAAAGTGAAAACTAAAGAAGAGTTTATTTCCTTCCTTTTTTTCTTCTGACGGGTGTTTTTAAATAGTCTTATTTTGAAAGGGGAATACAAGTTATTTTTTTATACCACACGTCATGTAGTTATCATAACTCGGTCTCGACTAGCGTTGCCGTGAGACGAGGCAAGATAAAATGGGTCTCTCGTCTCGACGTTCTCTATCGCTCGAGAGAGGCTTTCTCTCGTCTCGTCTCTCGTGATTTATATCAGCTTTAAAAAGTTTTTGAGACACCCTGTGTAAAAGTGTTTTATCGAAGTGAATCTTATTATTTATGGTATTTACTTTTTTCCAAAATAAAGTGTCAAGTCCATTCTGGGATATACTCTGTATATGCATACATACAATAAATAAAGAAGTAAATACAATACATGAATGTACTAAAATACCTAGTTAAAGCCGATGAAATAAAAGCCGTGAAAAAGTTTTGCATCGCTTTATTTATTTAAAACTGTACCTAAAATCCCAAGTGTTCGTTGATAAAAGATTATTTTGTGTTTTGCCAATAATATAAATCCATAAAAATAAAGCAATAAATCTATTATTTAAAATACTTGGGTCTTGAAGATCTCTATGGAATTTTCAGACTCTGGAAACCAAAAATTTTCCTTACGGAAATGTGTTCGGCTCAAAATTAACCAAAAAGTTTTTTTTTATAACTTTCTTTTAATCTTATTCGTATGTTTTCAGGGAAAACATGTTTTTGCAATAAATTTCTATGTTTTTTGAAATAAACGCACAATACATAAACTTTTTTTAACTAACAGATTTTTAATCTGAATTTTCCAAAATTTTCAAAATAAATAACCAACGAATGTCCGCAAGAAAATTTTGTGATTTTCAGAATCTTAGCTCTCTAAAGAATCATTCAAAAACATTTGAATGATTCTTTAACATTTGAATGATTGTTTAGAGAGCTAAGATTCTGAAAATCACAAAATCAACAGATTTCTATATAACAAAAATTCACGCCAAAAACTAGAAAAGAAAATTAAAATTTCCCACATATGAATAATTTCCGAAAAAAAATACAGTAACAGTACAATTGAATTACACTTTTGGATTTTCTCCATCTGATTTCAAGTAAACGAAAGGTAAGCATCAGTACATGTTGTCAAAGAAGGAATATATGACAATTTTTGCATACCTTTTATTTTAAAAAAACAGTACATGAATATCAGTCACCTCTATAATAGGTCAGAACAAACAAATGGTAAATCATAAAAATGTATAAACACTATCTAAGATCTAGTCAATATTCTTCACTCGTTACTGTATGGAAGCATACAATACTAATATTAATAATAATTAACATATAAATTAAAAAATCATATTGATAATTCTGACGTCGTTAATGAAAACGCCCAGCGTCGACTGCCGTGCAAATTACCGGTAATTCAACCAGTGGAAAATTCTGGCTCTATCGTTTCCTATCGGTCGAAAGTCTCTAGTCGCAGGGATTTTTATTGGCAAATATGTTTTGGAAGGAAATTAGCATTTTAATCATCAAAAAAAAATACGGTACGGAAACGGTAAGAGATACGAGTTTGTTTAAATAAGAAAAAAGTTGCGCTATTCCAATGGCGTATCAGAATTAAAAATACCTACAGGGGTTTTTAAAATATCGAACAAAAGCTAAAAATTGTGTTTTTTTTTAAATTGAAATATCGCTGCCATCTTGCAAACAAATTTAATGAAATTTGGTAGTTTATATACATCTAATTTTACTTTCAATAAGTCTGCAAAGAATGCGCGATGCAGCGTTTCATCGGCAGCATCCCCCATTCTTTCTTTTGTTTTTCAATCTTTTCTATTCGGCCTTTTGTCTTTCGATGTTTTGTAAAAAAATAGACAGCAGCGGGATAAAGACATAGCTACAGCCTTAGGGGCATTGGAATCTGTTCTTTTTTTAAAGATTTTCGGATATAGGAACTTTATTTGGGGGGGGGGGATTTTATAATAATTGCATAAAACTCTTTTGCATAGTGACCAGGAGATGTGTAGGTATCATTTGAGATTTGGGGGGGGACTTTTCCCGTTTTTCCCCTCCCGTAGATCCGCGCCTGATAAGAACATATGTTAGAGGAATGTTTTGAAAACCTGAGTTTTTTATTATTATACACTAGTGTGTTTAGAATTAACTCTCTTTTAATAATGAAGACTTTGTAATTAGTTTTCTTTGTGAAAATCCTATTTTTACAATTTTTAAAAAGGTAAATTACAAAATAATTAAAATACAGTGCACACCAGCAAATACTTATTGAAAAACTTTCGCAAGTTAATTGAAAGTGGATACACTGCTTAAGCTAGGTATCTACTTATCAGATTGAAGGAAACAATTTTAAAACATTGATAACTACAACCATAAAGTAAGTATACTACAGAGCTCTGAAGCTTACGGAGCGCGAGGCGAACCGGTTTGATCACAGGCTTTTGCCTTCACGCAAAACTCTGAAATCAAATTGGGTTTCCCCTCGGGAAGTTGCCGGTGTTACCAAGAAGGATGTATTTCTCTGTAAAAATTTGCAGTCCATCGATCGATTTGTGACCTTGAGTTTAGCGCGTCCGTCGGCAGTCGGTTCATTCGATGTCTGACTTTCAGCGGCATCACATGTGTTCTTAAAGAGTGTACGCGGCTAGGTTTACATGATAGTTGACTTCTCTTACGAAGTAAATAGCCTATAGAAGATCGTAGTATTGAATAAGATAAGATTCCAGTAAACTCGCGCACAGTCACATTTGTTTTTTCAACCAAATTTTTTTTTTAATTATAAGGGTTCTTGGTGCAGTTTTATAAATACACATTTTTTAAAATGAACCTGAAAAATGTCTATTTTATAATGAACACCGCACCCGTTTGCTTACACAGAATTGGCTATAATTTTACTATGTTATAGTATAGTAGTTCGTGAAAAGGTCGTTTTTGTGTATGTTCTAATAATAAAAACTCTTACACCTTGACTTGACACTTAAAAGGCCTAAAGACAAAGTCACTTATAATGCCATTCTTGTCAATATATCGATAAAATACGGGGGGTCGTCAAAAAAACAATTGTTTTATATCTGCACTATTACTAAATTTTAGACCTAGCACATTGTACTTTGGCACGAATTAATAGTTTCATACGATATTTTAAGAAAAAAATATTTTAGGTTTTTGATTGCCCCCACTTTTATAGATATGAATTATTTTATTGCAAATTTTTTTACTTACTAAATAAAATTCAGAGGTTTTAAGCTATTTTCTGTATGAAAAAAATTAATTTATTAAATATTTTGTATGAAAACAGCATAAAAAGTATTTTAAATATATTTTAAAAAATGCCATAGCTTTTGGTTTAGCCAAAGGATCTATTAACAAAAATCGTTGTTTTGGCTTTTAAATGATTTTTAAGTTATTTGTGGAAAACGGCTCGGTCGATTTTGATAAAATTTTACCTGCATATTTTCGTAACTTAGTGTTACACTAGGAAAAAATATATCTTATTTTCTCTCTCTAGTTATGAAGATATTAGTTTTTATATTTCTTACTATTCTTATATTTCACCTACAATTTTTACTGCACATAACGAAACTATGAACAAATAAGAGCTAAAACAGTAGAAATCTAAATTTTATACAGGCTCGTTAAGAAATAAGCTCGTTTATTCCATTAGTTTTATCACAAAGAATATAGCCCGGCTATATTAGCTCACACATATACTATACTATAGTAGTGTGAGCTATGGTGATCCTAATTTTTTCGAGAAAAAAAAAGTTGCTCCGATTTCAAAAATTTTTATATATCTTTGCGTTTCAGATGATTTTGAAACTTTTTTGTTGCGCCGTCTGTCTGTATGTCTGTCTGTCTGTCTGTAACGACCAACGCGCATAACTCAAAAACCGCTTGACCGATTTTAATGAAATTAGGTACCTAGGCTGGTCTTGGGTCGAGATGGTCCCATTTAAAAATGAACAAAATCCACCGAACACAAACCAAATAAAAGGGTGGGGGTAGATTTCAAAAATTAGAGTTTATGTGAAAATATAGCGTGTGTGATATCAAACAAAAGGTAATTGAGTCTGGAGTTAAACAAAATACATTTTAATTTATTTTAAAAAAAGGGTGGGGGTATATTTCAAAAATTAGAGTTTAAGTGAAAATATAGCGTGTGTGATATCAAACGAAAGGTAATTGAGTCCAGAGTTTAACAAATAACATTTTAGTTTTTGCTTTTTTTAAGGAGGGGGTAGATTTTAAAAATTTGAGTTTAAGTCAAAACAAGGCTTGTGTGGTATCAAACAAAAGGTAATTTAGTCTGGAGTTGAATAAAATATATTCCAGTTTTTAGTTATATTAGCTCACACGTAAACTATAACTATAGTACCTAGTGTGAGCTTAGGGGCCCATATATTGGCAGAGTATTTTTTCTGGTTTTGTTATTTAGTTCAGGCCCTACATCCGAGGTTCAAGCGATATGCTGCGTTTAATAAAAGAAGCAACATACTTGGTATGGATATGTATGAACCGAACATTCCTTGCAGGGGGGTTGTTCCCCCCTTTAAACATGATTTTTGATAGTTGATAACAGTCAACTTTTCCAAAAATCATCTAAAGATCATTTTTCAAGCAGATACAATTTCCTTTTCAACGATGTATCCTAGTATCTGACGGCAGTGGTGCACGTTCCATTAGCGTACGAAAAAAGAAACATATTTAAAATCTTTTCTTTATTTGTTTTTTGTGGTATTTTTAATCCTTAGCACAATATTTTCTCAAAAAGATATTTTTCATAAAAGCCGATTGTATGCAGTTAAATACTTATTAAGCTAGACATATATTTTTTAAAAAGTCGCCTTGAAATAAAAATAATTTTTTTTGTAGAAATCCTTAAATGAAACAGTTGAACATTCATTTTTGTACCTAACTCAGTAAATAATAATAAGAATAAGAAAAAAAATAATTTTGGTTAGTAATAACTTAAGACTGACTTTTTCTAGTTGACCTACTTTAAAGTGGAAGCGGGGGGCCTTCCTCCTTTCGCCCCCCTCAAAAGTGCTCCGTTACAGTATTTTCCCAATTATTTGCAAACTTTTAACTTGGGAAAAATAACTAAGTAACAATTATTAAGGCTGATGGAAAGTACTCTCTAACGCTGTATAACACGCCCCCCTACATCAGTGGCGCACCTTTTGAAATTCAAAAGTGTTAATGAGAAATAAACGTCACTGTGTTTTAGATTGAACCTTTCCTATCAAAAGTTCTTATGGGCCCAATTTAAATTATTGACCAGTTTTTGAAATACAGGGTGTTGAAAGTGATAATGTCTAAGAAGCATTATAGCTCTTTGGACGGGTTGTCCAAACAAGAAATGATTTTTCATCCAGTATTTTGGTAGAGGATTTTTAAAAAAGGCTTTTTTTTTACAATTATGCTTTAGTTTTTTGCACCACAATTTCGCTAAATGAATAGTAAGATGCTCAATAATATATACAATACACAGATTTTTAATTAGTATTTAAAAAATGATATTTGTCAAAACACCCTGTATTAAATACTAAATAAGTCCAGCTTTATCATTAAAAGAATCATTAGAAAATTAATAAATACTCTAAATCTAAATTTGTAAATAACTTTGAAAAACCCGTCTAAAGAGCTATTATGCTTCTTGAACATTATCACCTTCAACACTCTGTATTTATTAAACCGAAAATTAATTTAAGTTGGGCTCATGAGGACTTCTGATGAGCAAGGCTTAATCTACAGCACACTAAAGCTTATTTCTCATTAAAACATTCGACTAATATTTACTTAAACATCCTGTAGATAATGTTTAAAAGGCACAGATTAAAAATAATAAATAGATCGTAAATATACAAAATAAAAACATTGCGTTTATGTTTGGAAAACCCCTTTAAAAAGCCATTATGCTTCTTGGACATTAACACATTCAACACCCTGTATTTCAAAAACTGGTCTTTAATTTAAGTTGGGCTCATGCGAGCTTTTGATAAGAAAGGTTCAGTCGACAACATACCAAAATTTCATGAAGTTTGACGGATTACAGAAGTCCCATAAGAGGTGTGCCTGATCCTTTATCACAAATTAAACACAAAGTTACAAAAACAAAAAAGCTATTCGCTAGGATCCAATGCAACAGTCTTTCAGGCGGAGGTTTACGCTATACTGCCGGTAAAATGGAGGAAAAAATTAGGAACGAAACAGGAAAGCGCCTCCGCATCTGTTGAGACAGTCAAGCTGCGCTGAAAGCATTGTGCAAACCAACCATGTCCGCGGGTTTGGTGCAGGAGTGCGCAGATGCATTTCAAGAGTTGGCCGGAGTAAGAGAGGTGGAGCTCGTATGGGTCCCAAGCCACATGGGAGTCCCAGGAAACGAGAAAGCGGACAAACTTGCCAGGGGTGTATCCCGGCAAAAATGAGTCGGGCCAGAGCCTTTCCTGGGACTCACACGAGGGCAATGAAGTCGGCCCTAACGGAGTGGACCCAGAAAGAGATACAAAAGAAATGGACCAACACAGGAAATGCCAGACAGGCAAAGGAGTACGTGACAGCATACAGCAAATCCCGTAGGGACTGGCTGCTCCGTAGAACACGGAGAGAGGTGGGAGCCATAGTGGGAGTCCTAACCGGACACTGCGTCCTACGAGGACACCTGGCGAAAATGAGAGTGAAGACCGACGCGACGTGCGAGCGATGCTGGGCCGAGGACGAGACCTCGGCGCACTTCCTCTCATCATGTGAAGCATATAAGGAGGCAAGAAGAGAGGTATTCGAAGAGGAAACCTTTGGGACGGAGGACCTACATCAAAAAATTCTGGCCTTTGTACAGAAGACGGGCAGATTCCTTAGCGAAGGAAGGACGCAGTAGGGGGGATGCCCGGGGGTTGGCGAAAAGGGCGCTTCATGTGCCTAGTCGCCTGGCCTAGAGCCTACCCCACACTACTACTACTACTACTACTACAAAAACAAACATGCAGTGCAAGATCAGACACCACCAACCAACATAAATTCTGATATTGAGTAAAATGAGTGGCTTAAAAGTATTTGTTTAACTCTATTTTTGAAGATATTTTTACTCTGGATTTTCTATAATTTAGCAGGCAGTTTGTTAAAAAGTTTGATTGCAACCACTTGAGGACCTTTAGCAGCCATAGTTGAATAATGCCTAGGCAGGGCTACACTATAGTTTTTTCTGAGACTGTAAAACTCTGACCCACTAAGATCTTGTCTAAGTTTTTCAGGATTGTTCTTTATGTAAGTGACACAGTTTAGGATGTATATGTCAATGACACTAAGTATTTTTAATTCTTTAAAGAGGGGCCTAAGAACAATTCCACGCCGTGACATTTAATTTTTTTCTTTAATCATGCTTACTAAATGAAACAATTAGTCTGTTGTACACGCATTTAAAAAGTCTAAAAACGGGCAAAAACCGAACCGAACCGAACCGAACCGAACCGAACCGAACCGAACCGAACCGAACCGAACCGAACCGAACCGAACCTAAAAAAAATTAACCTATAATTTTGAAAACATGCATAAAAGTAGTTTTCAAAAAAATGTGATGTTTAGCAAAATCTTTTATACTGGCTTAATTAGAGCAATTTAGAGAATATCCAAAAAACGCAGAAATTTTCAAAGTTTTCATATTTTTTTGGGGTATAAATGTAATGTTTTCTTAAATTTTTGATACAGTGTCGGAAAGCTATACTCAAGGACTATATCTTCCTTGTATAAAATCTATTTAAAAAGTAGACGTTACCTTGGAGTTCCACGAAGAAGTTAAGAATGTCTGAGAAATCCCTCAACTTCAGCATCAAAAACACCCTGTCTATCGGGGTGCTGGTGGTAATCAAGTAGGGTAAATTTTTCACTGTATCATATACTTTAAAAAAAAAATTAAAAAATCTGGGTCTGTAATCCTTAAGGTCACTACACATTTTTTTGTTATTTTAATATTTTTAGTGATGTTAAATTGCATCACAAATTACAGGCGTGGATCTACGGGCTACCCCCCCCCCCCCAAATCTGAAACTTTACTTAGTTTTGACACATAGAATACACCTCCTGGTCACTATGTGTTTAATACTGCCAGTTATTTTTTCTTTATTGTTTTATTTTGAATTTTTTGGGAAAACCTAACCTTGGAGTTTGTTTTGATATTTTGGGCTTTCTGCAGAAACCTTCAAAAAAGGAAAGTCCGGTTTGGGAAAAATTCCGATCAGGTGATAATTTCTCGCTTTGTTGAAAGCTATTTTCTTTTTGATCACCTGATCATTTTATTGAAATCATTCGCGTTTTTTCTCACGCTGGAAGTTTGAAGCGCCACCCTGTGTGTGACAGGGGAATGAAGAAATCACACCGCCAAAAAACTAGAAGAAGTCACATGTGTTTTCGGGTTGAAGACCGAAATTCCAGACGCAAGAAACGGGCGGCGCCGCCAGAGAATGTTGCAGAATCACAGAAGGTAAGCTTCTAGCGTGTTGCCGATTTTTTCCATTGTTTTTTAGTTTAATAGACTCTGTTTTCCCAGGCGAATTTAATTTTGGGGTTATTTTTTTGGGATATCTCTAGTTTTTCTCCCCTTCAGGGCTCAGATCTCTACTATGCAAATTAGTTTTGTGAAATATTTATTATGATATTTTCCCCCAAAATAAAGTTTCTAGATCCGCTCCTGGAAATTAAGGTTTATCAGAAGGTAAAGTTTATTTATATGAGCACTGTTCAATAAATTATGATCTAAACTCTCTTCATACGGTCACTACACAATTTTTTTAAAAGTTTATTTACTTTTTTAGTAGTTACCTACTGTCATATTTAAAAAATCGGAAAAGAAGTTGAGTTCTATAATTTCAGAAACCGATCAATTTTTTTTTCTGAGCTTGAAGTAAGTTTGCATCTATAGTTAAATCATCCAGAGGAGTGAAAGAATGGTGTCCAGTTGTTGTTTGTTTGAGATTTTAATGTAAAACAAATAATTTTACAGTACCTCCAAACGCATCACATGGGCTTTTACCATGACTTAGTTTTTTTAATGCCCAGTGGCGTATGCAGAAATTTTCCAAGGGGGTTGGGAGAGGGGGCTTGAGTAAAAGCAAAGTCCTGGAAAACCATTTATTTCTTCTTTCAGAAAAATTCAATCTTTAGGAGAAGGTATTTAATGGTTTTGGAAAAAAAATAAGGCCACAACTGATTTTCTTCTTTTTTTTACTTTTAAAGTGGCCTGTAAAATACGGGCGGCGACATTAAAAATTAAAATTTGTTAATTTGGTATTGGAAACTAATACATGTTATCAAAATTTGGATTTTTTTCGTTACATGGCAGGTACCCCCATTGGATGATTTGGCGTGGAATTACTCCTAAATTTTAATGTTCGGATAACTCGTTTTTGCATCTTATGAGCATCTTCAATGTAAATAAATGAGAGGTGTGGAAAAAATCTATTTTTTTTTCTTAAATTTTACTCCCACATGTTTGGCTTTAAAACTTATTTTTAATCTTGCATAGACCCCCTAAAAATGGTCAAATTTGATATACACTTGAATCTTCATTTGACATCCATGTTGGAACATTACTAATACACATACTGCACCGTCCCCACCAAGAGTAGGCGGATGGTTCCCCCTCGTTATTTTTTCGAGGAAGTATATTGTATATTCATACCAAGTGTGTTGCTTCTCTTAATGAACGCAATGTGTGTATTAGTACTGTTCGAACATGGTTGTTGTTAAATAAAGATTCAAGTGTATACCAAAATTGATTATTTTTTGTGCGTCTATGATAGAGCTATCGCTGCCGTGAGGGGAGAGTAATATACATCGTCGGAAAGGAAATTTCTTCAGCTTTAAAAATAAGTTTTAAAACCAGACATGTAGGGTAATAAAATATTGTTTATTCCACACCTCTATTTAAATACCTATAAAAGGTTGGCCACTGATGTAGGGAGGGCATGTTATACATCTTTTGAGAGCACTTTTGGTCAGCTTTAATAACTATTACTTAGTTGTTTTTGGCCAAGTTAAAAGTTTGCAAATTAGAAAAATACTGTAAAAGACAGAATGCCCCTCCCCCCAATTTAAATGAAATCAACTTGAAAAATTAAGTTTTAAGTTAATACTAATCAAAAAATTTTTTTGCTCACCTTGAGTATTTTTTAGTGAGTTAGAAAAATTAATGTTCAAAATTTTTGGTATGATTTGAGGATTTCTACAAACACATTTGGTTTTATTTTAAGGCGGCTACTTTAAAAAGTTATGTCTAACTTATTAACTATTTAACTGTATACAATGGGGTTTTGAACAAAAATACTTTCTTGAAAAAAACAATGTGTTAAGGATACAAAATGCCACAAGAAAAATAAACAAAACATATTTTAAACATCCCCTTCTTCTTAGGCCTATGGAACGTGCACGACTGCCTTTAAAGGGGACTAATGTACATGGTTAAAAAAGGAAATTTTATCCGCTTGCAAAATGATCTTTAGAATATTTTTAGAAAAGTTGACCGTTTTCGAGATATCAGCAAAAAACCGCCAAAAAGCACGTTTAAGGGGGGAACTAACCCTCTGCCAGGGATGGTTCCCTTTCGTAAAATGTTCGAGCGAGTCTTATATCTATCCATACCAAGTGGGTTGCTTCTATCATTAAACGCAGTATCGGACCCCATGGGGCTTGAACTAATTACACATTATTTTTTTAACTTAACTAGAAAAAGTAATTAGTTATAGTAACTTTTTATTTTAAATATATCTTGAAACCATGAAATCCAACTAAAATAACTAAATAACTTTATTAATTTAATATGCATACCAGAGCTGTCAGGTACTTCAAGTACAGTAATTGAAATTGTACTTCAAGTACTTACAAGTACTTCAAGTACTGTACTTAACGTACATCTACAATTCGGTATTGTACTTGAAGTACTTTTAACAATGTACTTGATTTTGTCAAGTAAAGTACTTCAAGTACATTATAAGTACTTCAAGTACAGCCAAAGTGCTTCAAGTACTTTCAAAGTACTTCAAGTACATTCAAAGTACTTCAAGTACATTCAAAGTACTTCAAGTACATTAAAAGTACTTCAAGTATAATAAAATATTCTTGAGGTACAATTTAGATATAGGTGAGATATAACTTTAATGCGCCGAAAACAAGTGTTAACCTCAGGGTTGCCACTTTTCCGGTTTTTTTATCAACTTGGCAGCGAAGTCCGGTATTTTAGCAACCTTGATAGGTACTTCTTATTTAATTAGGTACACACTCATCAAAAGAATAATGCCTATAGGCTTAATTATTTAGACGCACCTTCATTATTTCGTGGAACGTGAAATTCAAAGTGTGAGAAACTACTACAGCAGTCATGCCATCTATTGAGGGGTGTCGGTAGTACGGTAGTGCAGGTATTTTTTGCTCGATTTTTAGAGATCCACCAACTCGCTTTGCAGCAGACGTAATTTCTACGTTTGATGGAGGTTGGTTTAAAGAACCCGAAAATTTATTTAGTTTGACTAGATACACCTGGATATTTACGTTTGTTATGCTTATTTATTTAGTTTAATTTAAACAAGTTTTTAAGCAGTTTTGTGGGCTATTATAAAAATAGTACTTTCTATGATTGATTTAGAAATTATTGACGGTAAGAACAGTGCCCCAAGGGCTCCACCAAAAGAGAAATAAGGCAAGGTAGGATACATGCTCCTCGGAGTTCGGGGTAACCGTGACACGCCTAAAGCCTAGTTTCCTATGCTTGCCCAGCCCGATTCAAAAAATGCATCACCTGACAGTACATGGCGTTGTACCGGTTTTAAATGCAGTGTCACCTGATGCGTTTTTTGAATCAGGGTGGGCACGTATAGGTGGAAACCGGGTGTATCGCAAAACTATAAAACACATTTTGATGCGACTGGGTCAATTTTGCAGCTTTTTGTGTAATAAAATTATCTCTTTTCATTTTTTGACAATTTTTGACATTTTTTTAAATTTTTTGTCATTTTAAATATTTGTTGAAGTTTTTGACGTTTTTTGACATTTTTGATTTTTTTTTTGATATTTTAGGCTTTTTTCTCATTTTTTGACATATTTAATGTACTTGAAGTACTTTCATGGCAAAAGTAAAAGACTTGGGAAAAATCAAGTAGTGCACATAAGTCCTTTTTGAAAGCAGTGGTGCACGTAACATAGGCATATCATAAAGGGATACATTTTTAAAATTAAAATTTTTGTGTTTTCTTCTTCTTCCCTAACACATTGTTTTTCTCCAAAAAGAATTTTAAGTCAAAAACTCATTCTATGCAGGTACATATAAGTTCGAAAATAAATATAACTATCCAGCAATCTTCAAATCAATAAAAAATTCAACATTCGTTATCGTTATCCTTTAATAGTCTTGAAAGAAGAAATGCATCAAAAATGTGTAAAATCTAACCTAAATATATAATTATATTAGATTTCGAAATTTAAGCTGCAAAAAACCACAAAAAAGACTCTCTAAAACCTAGAAATTTTTGTTTTTAATTTAAATTTTCTCAAAAACTAATTAAGCTTTATGGAAAAATGGGGTGGGGTACGCCTAAGGAAAGACTCTCCAGCGCTGTCCGTTTATTGGGATAATGTAAAAAAATTAAAAAAAGAAACTTGTTTTACTTGATTTTCTTAAAAATCAAGCTTTCCATCAAAAAATTTTATTTATACTTTATTGTAGAAAATAAAATTTTCTTTTAAACGATGTGTCACAAGGCTACATTAGTTTCATTTATAACAATTTAGGGCCGTCCGTAGATTAAAGCAATTTTGAAAAAATCAAAAAATGAATCACCACACTATAACCGCAATCTGAAGTGATAGTTTCCAAAATTCACGAACACCCCCCTCCCACCTCCTTAACAAAAGAAGTAACCCTCCCGAAAAAAGATTTTAGGTACGGCCCTAGCAGCAAAGGTGATCTGTTCGAGACTTTATTGTACAAAATTAAATTTCCTTTTTACCAATGTGGAAGTCGGTGGGGTCAGACTAATGACAAACTCTCCAGCGGCGTCCGTTTATTGAAAACAAAAACCACATGTTTGTGACACGTTTTACCCGATTATCTTAAAAACCAAGCCCTCTATTATAAATTGTGCCCTATAGTCGATTGTAGACAATGAAATTTCTCTTTAAACGCCCCATAAGAAAGTGAGATTTATCTTCAGATTAAAACTTTAAAACACAGGTGCCCGTAAATTAAATCAATTTTTACAAATCACCAAACACATTAATTTTGCAATTGAAAAGCGACTGCTGTTTTGGACCAAAGTCCATATTCCATGTTAATTAATAAATTGATAAAATTTTGTTTGTGAAGGAAAGGGTATTTTTTTCAATTGCAATATGAGTGACCTTCAACCTGGAGAAATCCAAACAACTACATTAATTTTATTACAGGGTTTTTCCAATTTTCTCAGAAACTAAGCGCAATTGAGGAAAATATTTTTTATACTTAGTTGTAAAAAATAAAATTCCCTTTTTCACGATGTGTAAGACAGTGATGTTTGATTAATGATAAATTGTCCAGCGAGGGCGACGTCCGTCGGGAGTAATTAAAAAAAAAAAAGAAAATATATATATATATATATATATATATATATATATATATATATGTTTCACCCGGATTAGGAAAAACCAAGCTCTTTATAAACAATGTGCCGTATAGTTAATTATAGAAAATTAAATTTCCTTTAAATGATGTATAACAATGTAAGATTAATTTAATTTTTAAAAATTCAGGGATGTCCGTAAATAAAATAAATTTTTAAAAATCAAAAAAAGAATCACCACACTATAACCGCAATCTGAAGTGATAGTTTTCTAAGAACTACTACGCCGATTTTATTAATTTGTACTTCCTTATGCGGGATAAAGTAGTGTTTTTCTATGAATTAAAAAAAAACTAAAACATTTTCGGAAAGTAAGAATAAACGTGCCTCTTTGAAGGGTCAAGTATGTTTCTGTCCGACATCCTAGCTTTTAAGATGGCGGCAAATTTCGATTGTATTCTTTAAAGAAAAATTAATTCTCCCCATGATTTTTTTTATTTCACTAAGATCGGTTCAGTAATAATGAGTTTATAAGGAAATTCAATCAATCGTATAATCTGTAAAACAATGGCTGAAACAAAAATCGATTTTTTGAGAACAACCACACCGATTTGACTAATTTTTAACTTGTTGTGCTTTTCTATAAATTAAAAAAAAAACTAAAATATATTCAGAAAATAAGAATAAACATGTCATTTTGAAGAATCAAGTATGATTCTGTCCGCCATCTTCAATTTTGAGATGGCGGCAAATTTTGGTCATGATCTCTAAAAAGCAATCAATTCTCACCAGAATGTTTTTTATTTCATCAAAATCGGTTCAGTAGTAATTAATTTATAAGGAAATAAATCCAGACATGATTAGCAAGGCAATCGTATAATATTCCAAACAATGCGCAATGGTTGAAACAAAAAAATTTTTTTTTAGAAACACCAAAATTATTTTGCAGCTTTTTTACTGATTTTAAAAAATAATTAAAACATGTTCGCAACACAAGAACAAAGGAGTATCTTTGAAGGGTACAATTTAATTTTGTCCGCCATCCTGGATTTTAAGATGGAGGACAAAAAAATATATTTAGTCAAAACTCTGAATAATTCTCTGCCAAGTGCAGTTTGACCCATTAAAATCTACGTTATAGTTCAAAAGTTATATTGAAAAAAAAATTGTCCGGTTTTTTTGGCCCACCCGGTATATATATCAACCCACCCCCTAACTGAACCGAAAATGTAATTAAAAGTGGTCGATTATTCAGTGGCGCACCCAGGAAGATGTTTTAGGGGGGGGCCAAGGCTCCATGATGTCATATTACCGGCTATTTATTTTATTATTAATAAAATAGGTATGTGGAAAATATCTAAAAAAATCCTAGACTGTAACAGAGTAGGTATAAATTTATTATACTTTGTATTTAATTCATTTTTGCGGAGATTTAATTTTACTCAGACCTATTTCGGCTCAATTAATGAATGAAATACAGGTGTACCGATGACCTTCAACGACGCGGCTCACAAACACACACCAGGGTTTTTAAGCGGGTTGAGGGGACGTGAAGGGAAGTTCATCAAAAGACATCTAAATTGCTTGGGTGATCACGCTACACGAGCGGGATACCTCGTATCAGGCGGCAACCTCGCACAGTAGAAGCCCTGCGATATTTTAAATATAATATAGTTACGAAACCAGCGCTAGCGTTGTAAACTAAAAGGTGCCTTTAACTGGACCGTGCTTCTGTTGGTAATAACCTATATATTCTGTGCTACAACCCGAGAAGTGCCAACAACCTACAACTATCGGTTCACTGGCCACAGAGAAAAGTTCACTTATAAACACCCCTCGCTTAACATAGGGCTGGATTAAAAAATAAAATTATTTTAATTTCTAGCCAAAATGGGTACAGTTTTTGCTTAATTTTTAAAATATCGAACAAAAGCTAAAAATTGTGTTTTTTGAAAAATTGAAATATCGCTGCCATCTTGCAAACAAATTTAATGAAATTTGGTAGTTTTGTAAGTAACTAACTTTTTTTCTAGGCCTTCTAGTTTTTTTGAAACCATAGCCAACTTTGTTATTTCTTATGACCGCCATATTGGATTTATACTTCAGTAAATAGAGCATAAAAGGAGTTTTCCGACCGTGTATAATAATCTTGGGATGAAAGAAAATGTAAATTTATTTAAAAAATAGTTTTTCACTTAGTTGGCTCTGAAACAATATGGACATTTTTGTGAATTTGTTTTAAAAAATGTAAATTTTATGATAAAAATTAAACTAAAGCTAAAACTTATAAATCAAAAACAAAATATCAAAATAAATGTTATTTTTATCTTCCACACACAACACCTTAATCCCATCTTGAGAATGGTTCCCTGACGGATCTGATACCTTCCCAGCTGGCGTATTAGCACACTTCAAGTGAAGTCATGATATTATAGTTTGCCTTGAAAACAGTTTGTTGTAAATATCTTGGAAACTAAAGCTATTACGAAGTTTTTGTTTATAACGCAAATTATTGGCCAAAATGTAGTCTACTATACTCCGAACACCGCATATTAATACGATGCTCCGTTAAAAATCATTTTTACAAATTTTTAATTCTCATTAGCGTTAATGGATTTTGACCCAAATTTAATCAGCTCGTTGAGTGTCGAACACTATTTTAACTGAAAATTTTATGAAAATCGGTTCAGCGGTTTAGAAGCTATCGTGTTACGGACAGAAAAAATACACACACACACACACACACACACACACCCCCAGACATCACGACGATATTGATAGGATAGGTCAATACACCCAAAAAACACATTTTCGGCGTTATCTCAAAAAAAAAATTTCGTCGAAATTAATACCTGCTCTAGCCATTGCTGCGCGGGCTAGGAAGGCAAAAATGCGAATTGCCATACCTTTACTACTAATCACTAGTAAATATTTTATTATTTATGAGTCTTAAAAATTCAGGGGGGGATTGATCCCACTTGATCCCCTCCTAGGTACGGACCTGGTTCCCGATAACTATTATGTTTAACAAAATATTACAAAAATACTAAAAAGTTTCCAAACTCACCCCACCCTCCCCTAATGTAGAAACAAAATGCGGCATTTTTGTTAATTCATGTCCTTGCTTAGTAGCCTTGGAGTTATTCCAGGCCGTATTTTAGACGACAAAAATAACAAAAAAAAACATTGTTTTACAAAAACATGCCATTGAAACTTTCTAAAAGAAAAATTCCACTAAGAATTTGACAAATGACCAACATTTAACATATACAGGGTGTCCCAAATAAAAGCAACTACGTGGGAATTTCGGAAACGGTAAGCGATACGATTTTGTTTAAATGAGAAAAAAGTTGCGCTATTCTAAGCCCAATCAGATGCCGTATCAAAATTATATCTAAAGGGGTTTTTAAAATATCGAGCAAAAACTAAAAATTGTGTTTTTTGAAAAATTGAAATATCGCCGCCATCTTGCGGTATGACAACAAACACAATTACGGCATTTGTTTCACAGCCAACTAAGTGAAAAACTATTTTTTAAATAAATTCACATTTTCCGTCACCACAGATAGACTTGGTTGAAAAGATCCTTTTATGCTCTATTTATTGAAGTATAAATCCAATATGGCGGTCATAAGAAATAACAAAAGTTGGCCATGGTTTCAAAGAAACTAGAAGGTCTAGAAAAAAATTGTTAACGTCATTCAATTGGCCGTAGTTACTTATACAAAACTACCATATTTCATTAAATTTGTTTGCAAGATGGCGACGATATTTCAATTTTTCAAAAAACACAATTTTTAGTTTTTGCTCGATATTTTAGTAACCCCTGTAGATATCTTTAATATTGATACATTTAAACAAACTCGTATCTCTTACCGTTTCCGAAATCCCCATGTAGTTGCTTTTATCTGGGACACCCTGTATATACAACCACGATCAATAAAAAATACAAAAATCGATCCTGGGAAAATCACCTAATCACTCGTTTTTGACACAAAAAATAATAAATAAAATACCTAGACTTAATAATTCAGAACCTAGCATTTTTCGCATCGCCATAGATGACATCAACAAAGCGCAAGATCGTTGCCCGTTCGTTGTGATAGCCGATACAGTATGTTTCCCAACAAGTGCGGAAAGCCGACCGATGTATAGCGGAGTTCGGCCAGTGTCGTTATTCTTGAAATCTCCCCGAGCGAGTACTCCTCGAAATTCGAGCGAAAGTGGGCGTTTCTACCCCAATCGTCTTCTTGAAACTCTCACCCGAAAAACGTGCGACATTTTGGAGACTTCACGAGGAGTTCTCGATAGGTCCCGACGTGGTCACTTTTGTTTTTTTTTAAGTTTGCTTCGTGTTTGTTTCACAAAAATTATAGTATATTTTTTGGCCTCTATTGCAGGCCTTGCCTGGATAAACTCCATCATTACATTTTTCGGCTAAATTATTTTAAAAAATACAATATATGGGCCCCTAAGCTTACACTAGGTACTATAGTTATAGTGTACGTGTGAGCTAATATAACTAAAAGCTGAAATATATTTTATTCAACTCCAGACCAAATTACCTTTCGTTTGATAGCACACAAGCCATGTTTTAAATTAAACTCAAGTTTTTGAAATCTACCCCCACCCTTAAAAAAACAAGAACTAAAATGTATTTTGTTTAACTCCGGACTCAATTACCTTTCGTTTGATATCACACATGCCATATTTTCACGTAAAATCTCATTTTTGAAATCTACCCCCACCCGTTTAATAAAAAAAAACTAAAATATATTTTCTTTAACTCCAGACTCAATTACCTTTCGTTTGATATCACACACGCCATATTTTTACATAAACTCTAATTTTTGAAATCTACCCCCACCCTTTTATTTGGCTTGTGTTCGGTGGATTTTGTTCATTTTTAAATGGGACCATCTCGACCCAAGACCCAGCGTAGGTACCGAATTTCATTGAAATCGGCCAAGCCGTTTTTGAGTTATGCGCGTTGGTCGTTACAGACAGACATACAGACAGACAGACAGACAAACAGACAGACAGACAGACAGACAGACAGACAGACAGACAGACAGACAGACAGACAGACAGACATACATACAGACAGACAGACAGACAGACGGCGCAACAAAAAGTTTCAAAATCATCTGAAACGCAAAGATATATAAAAAATTTAGAAATCGGAGCAACTTTTTTTTTCTCGAAAAAATTAGGATCACCATAGCTCACACTACTATAGTATAGTATATGTGTGAGCTAAAAATATTAATTTTTTTTTATACTAGTTTCGGAAAAAAACTGCTTTTGAAAAAAGAATAATTAAAAAAATACTCTGCCAATATATGGGCCCCTAAGCTCACACTAGGTACTATAGTTATAGTGTACGTGTGAGCTAATATAACTAAAATCTTAAATATATCTTATTCAACTCCAGACTAAATTACCTTTTGTTTGATACCACACAAGCCATGTTTTGACTTAAACTCAAATTTTTGAAATCTACCCCCACCCTTAAAAAAAACAAAAACTAAAATGTATTTTGTTAAACTCCGGACTCAATTACCTTTCGTTTGATATCACACACGCCATATTTTCACTTAAACTCTAATTTTTAAAATATACCCCCACCCTTTTTTTTAAATAAATTAAAATGTATTTTGTTTAACTGCAGACTCAATTACCTTTCGTTTAATATCACACACGCCATATTTTCACATAAACTCTAATTTTTGAAATCTACCCCCACCCTTTTATTTGGTTTGTGGTCGGTGGATTTTGTTCATTTTTAAATGGGACCATCTCGACCCAAGACCCAGCCTAGGTACCAAATTTCATTAAAATCGGCCAAGCGGTTTTTGAGTTATGCGCGTTGGTCGTTACAGACAGACATACAGACACACAGACAGACAGACAGACAGACAGACATACAGACAGACAGACATACAGACAGACAGACAGACAGACAGACGGCGCAACAAAAAAGTTTCAAAATCATCTGAAACGCAAAGATATATAAAAATTTTTGAAATCGGAGCAACTTTTTTTTTCTCGAAAAAATTAGGATCACCATACACTACTATAGTATAGTATATGTGTGAGCTAATATAAACAATTTTAGCTCACACATATACTATACTATAGTAGTGTGAGCTATGGTGATCCTAATTTTTTCGAGAAAAAAAAAGTTGCTCCGATTTCAAAATTTTTTATATATCTTTGCGTTTCAGATGATTTTGAAACTTTTTTGTTGCGCCGTCTGTCTGTCTGTCTGTCTGTCTGTCTGTATGTCTGTCTGTCTGTCTGTCTGTCTGTCTGTCTGTGTGTCTGTATGTCTGTCTGTAACGACCAACGCGCATAACTCAAAAACCGCTTGGCCGATTTTAATGAAATTTGGTACCTAGGCTGGGTCTTGGGTCGAGATGGTCCCATTTTAAAATGAACAAAATCCACCGAACACAAACCAAATAAAAGGGTGGGGGTAGATTTCAAAAATTAGAGTTTATGTGAAAATATGGCGTGTGTGATATTAAACGAAAGGTAATTGAGTCTGCAGTTAGACAAAATACATTTTAATTTATTTTTAAAAAAAGGGTGGGGGTATATTTTAAAAATTAGAGTTTAAGTGAAAATATGGCGTGTGTGATATCAAACGAAAGGTAATTGACTCCGGACTTTAACAAAATACATTTTAGTTTTTGTTTTTTTTGTAAGGGTGGGGGTAGATTTCAAAAATTTGAGTTTAAGTCAAAACATGGCTTGTGTGGTATCAAACAAAAGGTAATTTAGTCTGGAGTTGAATAAAATATATTTCAGTTTTTAGTTATATTAGCTCACACGTACACTATAACCATAGTACCTAGTGTGAGCTTAGGGGCCCATATATTGGCAGAGTATTTTTTAGCTTTTTAGCTCACACATATACTATACTATAGTAGTGTGAGCTATGGTGATCCTAATTTTTTCGAGAAAAAAAAAGTTGCTCCGATTTCAAAAAATTTTATATATCTTTGCGTTTCAGATGATTTTGAAACTTTTTTGTTGCGCCGTCTGTCTGTCTGTCTGTCTGTCTGTCTGTCTGTCTGTATGTCTGTCTGTCTGTCTGTCTGTCTGTCTGTCTGTCTGTGTGTCTGTATGTCTGTCTGTAACGACCAACGCGCATAACTCAAAAACCGCTTGGCCGATTTTAATGAAATTTGGTACCTAGGCTGGGTCTTGGGTCGAGATGGTCCCATTTAAAAATGAACAAAATCTACCGAACACAAACCAAATAAAAGGGTGGGGGTAGATTTCAAAAATTAGAGTTTATGTGAAAATATGGCGTGTGTGATATTAAACAAAAGGTAATTGAGTCTGCAGTTAAACAAAATACATTTTTATTTATTTAAAAAAAAAGGGTGGGGGTATATTTTAAAAATTAGAGTTTAAGTGAAAATATGGCGTGTGTGATATCAAACGAAAGGTAATTGAGTCCGGACTTTAACAAAATACATTTTAGTTTTTGTTTTTTTGTAAGGGTGGGGGTAGATTTCAAAAATTTGAGTTTAAGTCGAAACATGGCTTGTGTGGTATCAAACAAAAGGTAATTTAGTCTGGAGTTGAATAAAATATATTTCAGTTTTTAGTTATATTAGCTCACACGTACACTATAACTATAGTACCTAGTGTGAGCTTAGGGGCCCATATATTGGCAGAGTATTTTTTATAAATTAGTTTCTGAAAAAACTACTTTTTGAAAAAAAACTTTTGTATATTTTTTTTTGGAAAAGCATTTTTTTTTCGAAGAACAATTTTTTTTATGTGGAAATCATTTTTGCAAAATGCTGTTGGTCCACACGCTGGTTAGGATATGTTTGCGATCAATGACCGCGGTTAGGTTTACCATAGATTTTGATATCCAAACATAACATGAGGACAGGGGAGCTATGATTTAAAAAAAAGTTATATTTAAATAAAAATTAAACAAAAAATCTCGCGGCAAATTGTCCCCGCGGCGAATCGGACTGTTGCCAATTCTCAGGTGACAGCACGTAACAATTTCGACCAATAAAAAAGTAAAAAATGTTGACAGACAACCCCCAATTTTTCTTTCCTTGATTTTTTGTTTTTGAACATTGTGAAAAATGAGGTATATAAATTTCAGGCTCGTTACAATACAACATGGTAGTGTAACCGAACCGAACTCAAATGTTTACCCACAAGTCATTAAAAAACATAACAACTATTTTTGGGGTTTCTAATTCTATTTTTTTTTAATGCCCACTTGGATTCCGCCACGAAATGACTTAAAATTTATCCAAATACTCTGCTGAAATAGTTGAAATGTATTTTAAAGGGCGTAAATTAAAATATCCATGCTTCACGCACAAAAACAATGCGAGTAATACGACTGATGGCCCGTGCCAGGCACAAAATTTCTTTGACTTTTCCTATTTAAACAACGCTAGAATGCCCAACATAGGCTCTATCACTGTCGCTCATATAAGGCTGCAGATAGAATCTATCTCTATTCGAAGGAACCAAGAGAAAAGTGGGAGCGTGTTCTACGCTGCTTAGGGTTTCAGTGGCCATTCATTACGTCGCTGTCGCATCGAGTCGGAGTGTGATCCACTGCATTGCACAGGGTCAGCGAATTTCATATAATATATAAATTAAAAAGAAATGTATAAAATAAAAACCAATAAAGATGTTTTTGCAGAAAAATACGGTAGTGCCATGGCACCGTGGCTTAGACTTATTGGAATAAAGCCATGCAATAATAGTATCAGGCAGTATTTTGACATATTTTCATTATAGGCTGACAGTTGATCTTTCAAAATTGACATACCAAAGTCGAATTCAAAACTAATTCGACAGTATTTATTTCGGTTCGTATAGTAAACAAAATTTATATGTTAAAAGATTAGCTGTCATATTCCAATCTAAAACTGTCAAAATACGGCCGGGCACTATTATTGCATGGTTTTATTCCAATAAGTCCCTAATATACATCTAATTTCACTTTCAATAAGTCTGCAAAGAATGCGCGATGCAGCGTTTCATCGGCAGCATCCCCCATTCTTTCTTTTGTTTTTCAATCTTTTGTATTCGGCCTTTTGTCTTTCGATGTTTTGTAAAAAAATAGACAGCAGCGGGATAAAGACATAGCTACAGCCTTAGGGGCATTGGAATCTGTTCTTTTTTTAAAGATTTTCGGATATAGGAACTTTATTTGGGGGGGGGGGATTTTACAATAATTGCATAAAACTCTTTTGCATAGTGACCAGGAGATGTGTGGGTATCATTAGAGATTTGGGGGGGGGACTTTTCCCGTTTTTCCCCTCCCGTAGATCCGCGCCTGATAACAACATATTTTAGAGGAATGTTTTGAAAACCTGAGTTTTTTATTATTATACACTAGTATGTTTAGAATTAACTCTCTTTTAATAATGAAGACTTTGTAATTAGTTTTCTTCGTGAAAATCCTATTTTTACAATTTTTAAAAAGGTAAATTACAAAATAATTAAAATACAGTGCACACCAGCAAATACTTATTGAAAAACTTTCGCAAGTTAATTGAAAGTGGATACACTGCTTAAGCTAGGTATCTACTTATCAGATTGAAGGAAACAATTTTAAAACATTGATAACTACAACCCGAGAAGTGCCAACAACCTACAACTATCGGTTCACTGGCCACAGAGAAAAGTTCACTTATAAACACCCCTCGCTTAACATAGGGCTGGATTAAAAAATAAAATTATTTTAATTTCTAGCCAAAATGGGTACAGTTTTTGCTTAATTTCTATCAGCTGCTTGCCTATTAAACACATTTTATAAAAGGGGTTGAATTGAATTTGATATGGACTTTCTAATAGGCAGCTGGCGATGGCGACCTACGGTGTTAATTCTATTTTTATACCAGGTGGGCCAAATAAATTGAAACGTTCCTTATCAAAACTATTTTAAAAAACACCCAAAAATCGCCCCAGACAAAACATAAAAAATCGTACATTTCTCCAGGGCAATGCCCTTGAGATATCGTTAAAAGGAATGAAAGCTCCTGCTTGCTTTAGAAATTATTTTAATATTTTATTATCAATGATGAGTTCCGATTTTAAAAAAAATAAAAATATTGTTACGGCCGAGGCGGCTCCAGTAATTGATTTTCGCCACAAGCGAAAATCAATAAACATCATTTTTGGATGTTCGTCATCTAACACCAAAAATCTGGAAAATACACATAAGCTGGCTACGCGCTACTAGCCAAAAACTATAAGTAGAAATTGGTGTGTACGGAGACTCGCACTGACTGGGAGAGTTACTTGCACTTCTCATCGCTTTTCGTGCAAGTCAAAGGTCGCAAGTCGATTACTAAAAGTACGAGACTTGGCGCTTGACAAGTACATTCCAAGTCAAGTAACTTGGCAAGTCCCGGGCACGGTCCGTAAGTAAACCGGTTGTCTGGTTACTTCCAGCCAATAAGAACTCGGCAGCCTATGACGCGGCAATTTGCCTGCTCCACGATCAAAAAAGAGAGACCTATACGTTATATTATGAGAGAAATAAAGATAGAAGGCATAAAAAACCAAAGTTTATTAAAAAATAAATAATTTAAAAATGTTTGATAAAAATTCCAACTGTTTTATAAATATCAGATTCAGGACACGATTATAAATACTTTTCCTAAGTTAATTCCACTCTCTTGTTCATATTAATTTAACTTTTTTCACCGAAGACTAAAGCAAACTAGCCACATATTATTGCTTTTTTTGGTGGATTAAAATGAGATTTTTTTTTTGAGAAAAATTATCAAAAAAATTAAAGGAAAGGAAATTGAAATGACTAAAATGGCAGTAAGAGAGAGACATACGGAAAGATTCAGGATTTTTGATCCCCCCTTCTTAACGCATTTTCAAGAAAAATTATAATAAAAATAAATTGACTTTAACGCTAATATTCCTTTCCTCCTGCTGAGCATTATACAGGGTGTTCCAAGTTAAGTGTTCACCATTGCTAACTTTTTCATTATTAAAGATAGAAAAAAGTTTAAATTGGTAAACTAGTAGAATTTTTGATGCACTTTAAGATGCTTAAATCAAAAAAAATCGAACATCGAGTTTTCGAGTTTTTTCAAAAAACATAAAACCAATTTTAATTTAAACACCCTGCATTTTATAATTTTCAAAAATTCTACCAGTTGGCCAATTTAAACTTTTTTCTATTTTTAATAATAACAAAGTTAGCAATGGTGGACATTTAACTTGGAACACCCAGTATATAATTTAAGAATGGTCTACATCAGTTTTTCTTTAATTATATTGCAAGTAACAAAAAACTATACCTGTCTAATTATAGAAGAGTTTATTTTCTTTAACTTTTTTACTGTTTTTCGACTCTCACCAGTCCCTGTATCATTAAGCTTTCATTTCATTGTGGATTCATTTTGCTTTTTGGTATTTATGAATTTAATTTTTGTCATCATTCTTTGTTTTACAAATGAATTTACCAATTTATATGGAATAGAAACTTTTTAAATTATAAATTTGGTGGATCGCTTCACACTATTTGTTTTAAATTTAAAATTGCTACCATGCAATTTTATGAACCATTTGTCCATTTTGTTAACATTTTCTTTCCATGATGGTGAAGGCTCAGTTAAGCCTCCAAAAGAAAGGCTTTGCACTCAAGATGGCATTGCATATGAAGGCATGTTGGTTGGTTCATTTTCATATGTAGACCAACCAAGTTCAGGGAACTCATTGTGATGATTTCGTGCTAAAAATCATCCAATATA
Source organism: Aspidapion aeneum (assembly GCA_963576565.1). Taxonomy (NCBI): domain Eukaryota; kingdom Metazoa; phylum Arthropoda; class Insecta; order Coleoptera; family Brentidae; genus Aspidapion; species Aspidapion aeneum. The sequence goes on from OY755039.1 coordinate 20,950,889, forward strand.
AACTAAACCATCTTTTTCACACATATTTTTTTGTAGATGTTGATACAGAAGATGAAGTAGATGAACTATCACTAAATTTCTTTTAGTTAGTCTAAAATTTTTTTTTGTTAGTCTTTAATACATTTATAGCAAGCACTGAACAGGTATAAACACTACTTACAAGACGACAAGACCCAAAATGTACAATGTACAATTCCTAGGAAAACTGTGACGTAGATCTGACGTCACGGGCGTCATGACACCGAGTTAACAGACAACCGGTTTATCTACGTCCCGCGTAGTGATTAACCTAAGGCAAGCTTTATAAAAAGCGAGGCCTGACATCGATTTTCTATTTTTTGGTTATTATTTTTGTTATGTTTTCCTCGGTTTCGCTTTGTCAGCTCGGTTTGATTAAAGATGTTGTTTTAAACAGTCTGAAGGTACCTAAACTATGTATATTTATGTATTTAGAAATCAAAAGTTTTGTAGCAAACTATCATGAAAGTATATTAATATATTAATTCGTGGAGGGTGTATATTATTATTAAATAGTTCTTTAGATTGTGTTGAAACCACATTTTTAAAATAAGATCGAGCCGCCAATGCGAAGCCGAGGGACACATTTCAAAAATTATAACCAAAAACTATAAAATTAATGTCAGGCTTCGCTACCTCTAAAGCTTGCTTTACGATGTGTGACCTTGGAGTAACCGGCTTAAGAACATTAAAAAAATATATATAATTACAAGGTATAGGTATATGTATTTAAAAATATCAGAAGACACAACTGAGACACATTATATATTTTTCTAATAATATGTAGATGTTTGTTTTATGAAATCTTTGATTAATTACTTGTAATTTCTTTGTTAGTGTATTCCAGAGATTTGCTATCGGAGGAAGAAGGAAATGCAGCCCATGAAGGAGATGGACAGACAAGCTTAAGGCAGTCATTGAATATAAGAAAAATGAAGGTTGGACAGAGATTAACCTAGAAGAAAATTGTTATTGAGGCAAGTTTGTAAGATATTTAAATATTTATATTAAGATTTATTTAACAAATAGTTATTTAGTCCAGGCTGGGGCCAAATTTGCGAGGATTCCCGCTTTTGATAACACATGGTTGAAACAGATCATGGTTGCAAAAATAAATTGGTTGTTATAAGATTGCGAGAGAAATTTGTTTTTCTTAACCCAATCAGGCGAACCTACAATTTGGAGAATTTGGTTCCAGATTGGTCTGAATAAAGTTTAATACCTGTTTTTTAGTAATCAATTTCAAAAAACCATTCTTTGTAAGCTAGAAAGGTGTATAAAAAAATTTTTGGTACACTTAGTATTACAATATGAGTGCAAACTAAATACAAAAGAACTGACGAGTAAATTATATATCGAATCAGAAATACGACCATTGATCAAATAATGGGATAGATTAAATACAAATAAAACAGCATATGGCATTTTTTCCTTGTTTAGAAAATAACTGCCAAAAGATGGAAAATAATAGCATTCAATCATTGGCGAGTTTAAAAAGTAATCAAATTTCGTTCACCGATCACACCGAAAAATAAAAAAGAACGCGATGATATCAGATGAAACCTATTATCAAATTTGAAAATTAAAAAAATCTTGTTCACTGATATCGGTTTTTTTGACTCGCCGTCCCGGCAAAACAATGACGCAAATGCAAAAATATGATTTTTTCAGGAGAGGCGAAATACGGAATCTGAGGGCACGGCAGTGCCTCGCCAAGTTCGCGCGCCCTAACCATCTTTTCTGGAAACATTTCAGCCGATATTTGACCTACCTAAAACTCTACTTCGGAATGAGCTACGAATCTCAAACTTTGCACAGTCGTAGATCTCCATGAAGTTAACAACCCCTCATGGAATTTCATAAAGTAGTAAAGTAGTTACAAAATTTCAAAAAACGTCGAAATTGCCACTCACTCACTGACTCACTCATGTATAGGTCATCAATATTCTACTGTACTTCCAGACACACTACAAAGCTGAAATTTGGCAGACTGATAGAAATTATGACCAAACCCCTGGGAAAAATCAAAAAACCCCAAAATTTTAATTTACTCCCCTCCCCTATACATTTAAAGTTATATAAAAGTAGCATCGCCCACTTCCAGAAATGCTAGAGAGTTGAGCTTTGGCAGACTGATACGAACCATGAAAAAACTATGAAAAAAAATCAAAAAACCCCAAAATTTTAATTTACTCCCCTCCCCTATACATTTAAAGTTATGTAAAAGTAGCATTGCCCACTTCCAGAAATGCTAGAGAGTTGAGCTTTGGCAGACTGATAGGAACTATGATAAAACTATATGAAAAAATTAAAACACCCCAAAATTCTAATTTACTTCCCTCCCCTATAAATGTAAAGTTAAGTAAAAGAAATGCTAGAGAGCTGAGCTTTGGCAGACTGATAGGAACTATGATAAAACTATAGAAAAAAATTTAAAAACACAAAAATTATAATTTACGTCCCTCCCCTATAAATGTAGAGTTATGTAAAATTAACACTGGCCACTTCCAGAAACGCTAGAGAGCTAAGCTTTAGAAGGCCGATAGTAACTATGATAAAACTATAGAAAAAAATTAAAACACCCCAAAATTCTAATTTACTTCCCTCCCCTATATAGCCTACCTCCAGATATACTAGAGAGCTGAGCTTTGAAAGACCGATAGTAACTATGATAAAGTTATAGAAAAAAATTAAAACACCCCAACATTCTAATTTACTTCCTTCCCATATTAATGTAAAGTTATGTAAAAGTAACACTGCCCACTTCCAGAAACGCTAGAGAGCTGAACTTTTTAAGACTGAAAGACAATATGATAAAACTATATGAAAAAATTTTAAAACACCAACATTTTAATTTACTTCCCTCTCCTATAAATGTAAATTTATATAAAACTAACATTGCCCACTTCCAGAAATGCTAGAGAGCTGAGCATTGGAATGCTGATAGAAATTATGATAAAACCATGGGAAAAAATTTAAAAAGTCCAATATTTTCATTTACTCTCCTCCCCTATAAATGTAAAGTTATGTAAAAGTAACATTACCCACTTCCAGAAACGCTAGAGAGCTGAGCATTGGAAGACTGATAGGAACTATGATAAAACTATAGGACAAAATTTAAAAACACGACAATTTTAATTTATTTCCCTCCCCTATACATGTAAAGTTATGTAAAAGTAACATTGTGCACTTTCAGAAACGCTAGAGAGCTGAACTTTGGAAGGCTGCTAGGAACTACGATAAAACCATGGAAAAAAAATTAAAAAATCTCAAAAATTTAAGTAAGGCATTGTAAAAGTTTTGAACAATATTCCGCATATTTTACTGCTTTAAAAATTAAGTATTATCCAATTCCTTTAAAAAAGAAGTGAAATCATAACAAAAACATTTCATGTAAAAAAAAGCCAAGTACGCGAAAATGGCATTCCGTAAAAAGAATTGAGATAAAAGTATAGCCAAGTTTTCCAATACAAATTTCAAAATGAAAGGTTCTTACTAGTTTGGAAATATTTTTCTAAACTTGGCTATTACGGCTGTAAATGACTCTTAGGCACATTGCTAAATTGAACATAAAGAAGTTTGGCTGTAATAGCAAAGTTTAAAAAAACATTTCCAAACTAGTAAGAACCTTTCATTTTGAAATTTGTATTGGAAAACTTAGCTTTACTTTTATCTCAATTCTTTTTACGGAATGCCATTTTCGCGTACTTGGCTTTTTTTTACATGAAATGTTTTTGTTATGATTAAATTCTTTATTATTACGTTTAAATAAAGTGAAGAAAATGCATTGGGATGAAAGTAGTGGGATTATTAACTAAAAAAACGGTAAAACTATCTATATAGTTTTACTGTATAGTGGGATTAATTTTGAAACTAATGACATAATTAAGTCAAAATATCAAAATTTTGCAGTTGCGTCATTGTTTTGCCGGGACAGCGATATGGAGTTCATCCGACATTCCCTTGTCTCTGAGTTCGACGAGCTATCGAAGAAATGTCGAACGCAATTGAATTTACTACCAATTATTTATAATCAAAAAGGTCTGTAGTGCAACATCTCTCCAAAAGAAATTAAACATAGCATGCAAAGTGATTAGTTTTAAAAAAACCGCTCAGCTGAGAAATTTTAACAAACCGTTAAAATAAGGCCAAGTTGCATAAATACCTTTATTTTTGCACTAATAAAGTCGACATTATTATTAACAAATCCTCCATCTCAGTCCTCTGAACGGTCCTCATAAAGGTTTAGGGCAAGTTTCCTTACAACGCCGGCAATCATTATTTAAAAATATATTTTTAACCCTTTTTTAACATTCAAACGCAACGACCATTGTAAAAAAACACCTGTAGCATTATTGACATTTATCGAAAAACCCTCGACGGCTCCCGGAGTGACTGAGCATTAATGTCATTAAGTGCCGATTTCTCAATTGCGAGTAAATCTGGGGCGTTAACCAACCCGGTGTAAATTTTAACCTAGGGTTAACTTGTGGTTGTGTTTCTCAAGCAGCCACTGTGGGTGGAGTTAATAAGCCCTGCGTTGAGAGCATTGTTTACTATACTATTACAGCCTGTTGTTGTGTGTGCAAAATCTAATAGTTAAAAAATATATAGCAACATCTCAGAATCATAAAAATCTTCATCTTACATATCAGTAGGGTACTCCAGGGCTTCGTCAATTTTTTCAAGAATGTAAAGGACAGTCTCTTTGCTTAATCTAAATCTTGTAAAAAAGTCTTTTTTATCAAACATTTCGAAAGGATTAAATCTTGGTCAAATTATTTGGGGCCCTCTATGGTATTCAACAAAGTCTTCGTCTCCATCGCTCAGTCCCTTGAAAACTTCCATTCTCAACAATAAAACAAATATGAAATAGTATATGTACCTTCTTTTTATAGGTTATACCAAGGGTCAAATCGCTAAATCCGCCTTCTCAAGTGAAGGTCAATTTAACTGAAGGTTACACTAGTTAGAGCTAAACCGAAGAGGTGAAACGTTTAAACTCGAGTTATAATTAGCAGCTAGGTGACTCGCTAATGAGAAACCGGCCCTAAATAGTAAAATGGTAAAATTCATCAAAAACTTAAAGTTAAACCAAATTATCGAAATATATCTACAGATTTTAAAAAGCTGAATAGTGACTAGTTTAATGCTCTGGTCAATAGCTTTAATATTCGCCATTTTGTTATGAAGTGACGGGTATTTTTTTACATTTTTGAATTGAGTAGGTCCCGCTTAGTGTTTCCAGAAATATATTTTCGGAAATATTTCCTGAAAAATTGGAAATGTATGGAAATATTGGAAATCATAACAAAACACCGGAAAAAACAGAAGACTTAAGGCCGCTTGACATGGTGCATGACGCGCTACAAATATTTGCAAGCAAAAAATTTCGGTCAAATTGTTGCCTGCAAAAAATCTTCTTTTCGTTTGACATTGTGCATGGCCAGTTTGCATGCAAGTACAGTTTGCATGCAAAAAAATGGCACCGGACCGATAAAAATGGATTGCCTGCAACAATCAGCTGGATTTGTACTGCCCATGCACCTGGGCAAAATTTCATGCATTTTCCTGCAAATTTTATTGTCATGCACCATGTCAAGCGGCCTTTATACATGAACACAAATAAAGGGTTATATATAAACCATCGACACTCTTAAAAAATCAGAAATAAACTTCCAAATCTTACAAAATATACTTTACACAACGTATTATACGTATTATAATATATAAAAGTATTTTCTACCGAATATTTATGTCGATAAGGTATTTCCCTACAAGCTTGGGACTTTCCCGTAGAATTGCGATGTTGCCAATAAAGCATCCTCAAACTCGGTATATTCACTATATGTGTTTGTAAAAATTATTCTATAGTAAGTTTAATGCTTATAGGGTTACAAAATATGAAAGATATATTAATGAACATCGCGTTTGAATTGTTAATGAAAAGATTTAAGTATTTTTTTAAATATTTTCAATATTTCCGAGACACGTTTGGAAATTTCCAATATTTCCATTTCCATTAAAATATTTCCAACGGAAATATTTCCATTTACATCACAAGTCCCGCTTAAAGGGAATTCCTCAAAATTAATTTAAATTCTCCTGCAACAGGGAACCAATTTTTTTACCTTCCTAGCCCACGCAGCAATGGCTAGGGAAGGTATTATTTTCGACGAAAAATATTTTTTTGAGGTAACGCTGAAAATGTGTTATTTGGGTGTATTTTGATCTATCTTAGCAATATCGTCGTGATGTCTGTGTGTGTGTGTGTGTGTGTATGTCTGTCCGTAACACGATAGCTCCTAATCCGCTAAACCGATTTTCATAAAATTTTCGGGTAAAAAATTGTTCGACACTCTTACGAGCTAATCAGATTTTGGTCAAAATCCATTGATGCTAATGACAGTTTTTTGAATTTTTTAAAATTTCAATTTTTTAACGGAGTATTGCATCAATATGCGGTTTTCTGAATATAGTAGGACACATTGTGTTCAACAATTTGTATCATAAACAAAAACTTCATAGGAGCTCTAGTTTCTGAGATATTTACAAAAAACTGTTTTCAAGGCTGATATATCATGCTTCACTTGAAGTGTGGTACTAGGCTAGCTAGGAAGGTATCAGATCCGTCATGGATTCATTTTTGTTATTAACTTTTTATAAAAAATTTAAAAAAATATACCCTTTTATACCCTTTTTGCAGCTTTATTTTACAAATTTACTATTTACTATATTGTTGCACTGAATGCCTCATCCTCAACTCTGCCTGTGCAAATTCATTTTCCCCCGAACGCAAAATAGATTTTTGAAATTTGGGGCAAAAAAGTGATCTGACTTTGAGAATAAATGCGTAAGTTTTTACTTGCTCAAATTCGGAATAATTTAAAAATCATAAACTTCAGAAATAATTTTTTGGTTGTCATATTGATAGAATGAATGGCTGTATACATCAGCTTTTGTTTCTTTATTGTTTTTTTTCTCTTTGCAGTGCACGTTTTGTTTCCTTGGGTTATTATAGCTAGGCTTATCTCCCTAATTTACGCCTTTTTCCTTTTATGAAAGTTTTCGCTCGGCTCGAAGAACACGCTGGAGTTTTTTCTTTCTAAGCTCCGGTAATTCAAGGTTTTCTATCTTTTGTTTAATAAGATATTATAAAATTTGTTAGGTTCCTTCGAGCTGACCATCGGACTGCACGTTTTGTTGCACTAAAAGTTTAAAAAGTACGTTGTATTGTGCGCGCATTAGGATTCTTCGTAATGTTTGTACTGTTTTATATCCAGTCCGATGGCCAGCTGGAACACCGGCACTATTGAAATGCAAGAATTGTGACATATAACATTGGGACCGTTGCATCCCACTTCAAGTTACCAATTTAGAAGTCCGAAACCTTTTTTTGAAAACAGAACGTTTCTAAAACGTTTTAAAAACGGTTTTTTGATGAAACGTACCAAAGCGTTTTGAGGACGTACAAAAAACGTTCCAGGAACTTTTAAAAAACGTTTTAAGGGACGTTTTAAAAACGTTTCAGGGGACGTTTAAAAAACGTTCCAGAGGACGTATCAGGGGACGTTCAAAAAACGTTCAGGGACGTTTTAAAAACCTTCCAGAGACCCCATCAAGTCAAGGCCTCTGGCCGACTTTTATGGGCTCTTTGATATTGAGCTCTATTAAAACCTTGCTCCACTACAATTTGAGTACTTTAAAAAAGTTTAAAATTTACACATTTTTAAAGTACCTTTAAAAAACGTTCTAGTAGTAGGCTTTTTAGGTACGGGAAGATCAAGGACCTAGACAGACTTAAAAACTATGTTTTAAAAACTTCCAAAATTGACGTTTTTTAATCGTCCCATTTTGAACGTTTTTAAAACGTATTTTTTCGGTATGGGGACGTTCGTACCTAAATAAAAACATACTTTTTAGGTATGTTTATGGGACGTCCGGTGTTACTAGGGATATTATCCAAGGAAGAAAAAGACACGAGTTTCACGGGCGCGGGGCTAATCCGCTATTTTTTGCATTTTTGGATTTTTTTGTTTGATTTTTTGTAATACATATGGAATTATTTATATAATACTGGGTAGGCGACATTTAGGCCCTTCACGAAAAATGATTTAGAAACTGTGTAGGTAATCTTTTTTTAATTAATATATTTACTATTTTTGCATCTTACGATCGTCTTTTACTTATTTTCTTTATTTTTTCGCATACTTTATTTCAATCGCAGTTTTGAATATCCGGGATAAACAGTGACACTTTTATCCCAAAAATAAGTGATAAAAGTGCACAATAGCATATCTACCAGCTTTTTACGGTATTTTCGTAGTTGGACTTTCTTTCCATGTGTTTCTATTTTTTTGTGATTTTTATATTTTGAAAGTTACTTTAATTTGTATTTTTGTAGCACTATTCTATAAATTATGGAAAAATGAAAAATATCCCTTCAATCAGTAGCGTGGCCCGGCCCCCTCCCGCATCGAAGCTAAGATTTTTTTTAGAAATTTTCCACATATTCCACACCGCCTCATGGGGTGTGCCCCCCCTTCCCCAAAGCTGTCTTTTGCCAACCCCAAAACTTTTTATCTTAATACGCCACTGACTCCATCCCTCGCCCTGCCCGCAAGATCGGGATTTTTTGTGGCGCTTCGCACTCATGTTTTTTTAAAAAAAATTCTTTTTCTCACGAAATTTTCGGAAATAATTTATGCCCTACTCAGTTATATTTCTACTGGAATGGAAAAATAACATAACAGCTCAGTTCATGAATTTCACCATGCTTAATCATATACTAAGACACAAAAAAACATCGGAAGACAGAAGACACTCGATCAAAAGTTAATTCGCCGCAGGGACAATTCGCCGCGAGATTTTTTGTTTTATGATATTACTATCGGTAATTAATATTTAAACATTTTTATTTAGCTTGACTTTATATAATTTGTTTATTTGTTGGGTTATAACTTTTTTCAAACTTTTCCAACTAGGAATTTGGTGGTTTGTATACAATACAATTTTTTTTTATTAAAAAAATAAATAAAACTTTTAAAGAATCAAAATGGCGGATTTTCCCATTTATGAATCGATTTGCATCAAACTCGGAACTTTGAGATCTTTCAGGTCGCTGATTATTATTTTAAACTTAAATTTTAAAAAAATCAAAATGGCGGACTTTCCCATTTATGAACCAATATGCATCAAAATCGGAACTTTGGGGTGTTTCAGGTCGCAAATTATGATTTCTAACCTAAACTCGGTGTTCATAAATGGGAAAATCCGCCATTTTGGATCTACAATTTTATTTATTTTTTTAATAAAAAAAATTTTGAATTGTATACTAACCACCAAATACCTAGTTGAAAAAGTTTGAAAAAAGTTTTAACCAAACCGACAATGAAAATGCATGATTTTTTGACGTTTTTTGGTTCGGTTCGGTTCGGTTCGGTTCGGTTCGGTTCGGTTCGGCATGTAAACAAAACTATTAACCAAACGGTCGACCTCTCAAATGTAAACAAAATATCGCTAAACTGTTTATTTAAATGGCTCTTGCTTGCTCAATTTCTTAAGCAGACAGGAGGATGGCGCAGTAATTATTTTAATCTATTTTCCAAACTCCACTGTGAGAAGTGGGGTTCTAAAATCAATTTGCTCAAGAATATTTTAATTTATTTTTTTTTTGAAAAATTATTCAGAGGAAAATGAGTGGGAAAATGTTTGCATGAGTAGCAATATGCGAGCGGGAAGCTCATATTGATAAACTCTTAAAACAAGTAATATATTTAATTAAAACTTCACCCTCATTTTCAAAATTTAATTAACCCACAAAATCCAATTTAAACCTATAAATGTTCTCAATCTCTGGCTTTCTTAGAAATAATCTTCAACAAAATCGCGCTACAAATCCTCCTTAACAACTTAAATTCTGGAAAATATCTATAGTGTATAGAGGGTGTCTCATGTGAATTCTGGAAACGGATTCTGAAAAATGTAAAAAGCCTATAAAAATACTCTGCCAATATATGGGCCCCTAAGCTCACACTAGGTACTATAGTTATAGTGTACGTGTGAGCTAATATAACTAAAAACTGAAATATATTTTATTTAACTCCAGACTAAATTACCTTTTGTTTGATACCACACAAGCCATGTTTTGACTTAAACTCAAATTTTTGAAATCTACCCCCACCCGTAAAAAAAACAAAAAACTAAAATGTATTTTGTTAAACTCCGGACTCAATTACCTTTCGTTTGATATCTCACACGCCATATTTTCACTTAAACTCTAATTTTTAAAATATGCCCCCACCCTTTTTTTTAAATAAATTAAAATGTATTTTGTTTAACTGCAGACTGAATTACCTTTCGTTTGATATCACACACGCCATATTTTCACATAAACTCTAATTTTTGAAATCTACCCCCACCCTTTTATTTGGTTTCTGTTCGGTGGATTTTGTTCATTTTTAAATGGGACCATCTCGAACCAAGACCCAGCCTAGGTACCAAATTTCATTAAAATCGGCCAAGCGGTTTTTGAGTTATGCGCGTTGGTCGTTACAGACATACAGACAGACAGACAGACAGACAGACAGACAGACAGACAGACAGACATACAGACAGACAGACAGACAGACAGACAGACGGCGCAACAAAAAAGTTTCAAAATCATCTGAAACGCAAAGATATATAAAAATTTTTGAAATCGGAGCAACTTTTTTTTTCTCGAAAAAATTAGGATCACCAAAGCTCACACTACTATAGTATAGTATATGTGTGAGCTAAAAATGCATTATTGTCGTTGAATCCACTTGCCAAAGCTGGCTTTAATTGAAAAAGAACTAAGGATTAGTAGCCTAGTCATATTAGGTAAAAAATCCGTGAAACTTCGAAAACATAGGTGCAACCTGGATTTTTGTATAATTATTTCTTAGCATCTGGGACACATCCCCACATATTCTTCGACAAAAACCCCCTTATGCTACGCTAGATATAAGGATCCAAAATTCCTAAAAATTAGTTTTTTGCGATTTTCTCGAAAACTAACACCTTTTTTTCAGAAAAGTGAAGAAAGAAAAAAAACGCAAAATCATTCGGTCTATAACTCAAAGTTAAGAAAAAAATCTAACCTAACATTTAAAAAAAATATTTTTTTTTATTTAATTTTTTTTCTTATCCGTACTTAACTTGGTTTAAAATGTTAATACTTTATAATATTAAGCTTGATCCCCACCTGTACGAAACACCGTGTACCTAAATTTAGTTTTTCTTTCTTTAAAATTAAACAACTTTAAGTAAGGTTTATGCCATTGGTCAATAGTAGCCGGACCGCCAATGGGACGTAGAAAATACTCTGCCAATCTATGGGCACCTAAGCTCACACTGGGTACTATAGTTATAGTGTATCTACGTGAAAGCTAATATAACTAAAAACTGAAGTATGTTTTATTGAACTCCAGACTTAATTACCTTTCGTTTGATACCACACAAGCCATGTTTTGACTTAAACTCTAATTTTTCAAATCTATCCCCACCCTTTTTTTAAAAACTAAAATGTATTTTATTTAACTCCAGACTCAATTACCTTTCGTTTGATATCACACACGCCATATTTCCACTTAAACACTAATTTTTGAAATTTACCCCCCCCTTTTTTTTTAAATAAACTAAAATGTATTTTGTTTAACTCCAGACTCAATTACCTTTCGTTTGATATCACACACGCCATATTTTTTCATAAACTCTAATTTTTGAAATCTACCCCCACCCTTTTATTTGGCTTGTGTTCGGTGGATTTTGTTCATTTTTAAATGGGACCATCTCGACCCAAAACCCAGCCTGGGTACCAAATTTCATTAAAATCGGGCAAGCGGTTTTTGAGTTATGCGCGTTGGTCGTTACAGACAGACATACAGACACACAGACAGACAGACAGACAGACAGACAGACAGACAGACATACAGACAGACAGACAGACAGACAGACAGACAGACAGACGGCGCAACAAAAAAGTTTTAAAATCATCTGAAACGCAAAGATATATAAAAAATTTTGAAATCGGAGCAACTTTTTTTTTCTCGAAAAAATTAGGATCACCATAGCTCACACTACTATAGTATAGTATATGTGTGAGCTAAAAATATTTTTATACAATTAAGCGCTGTACGAGAAAAAATACTCTGCCAATCTATGGGCACCTAAGCTCACACTGGGTACTATAGTTATAGTGTATCTACGTGAAAGCTAATATAACTAAAAACTGAAGTATGTTTTATTGAACTCCAGACTTAATTACCTTTCGTTTGATACCACACAAGCCATGTTTTGACTTAAACTCTAATTTTTCAAATCTATCCCCACCCTTTTTTTAAAAACTAAAATGTATTTTATTTAACTCCAGACTCAATTACCTTTCGTTTGATATCACACACGCCATATTTCCACTTAAACACTAATTTTTGAAATTTACCCCCCCCTTTTTTTTTAAATAAACTAAAATGTATTTTGTTTAACTCCAGACTCAATTACCTTTCGTTTGATATCACACACGCCATATTTTTTCATAAACTCTAATTTTTGAAATCTACCCCCACCCTTTTATTTGGCTTGTGTTCGGTGGATTTTGTTCATTTTTAAATGGGACCATCTCGACCCAAAACCCAGCCTGGGTACCAAATTTCATTAAAATCGGGCAAGCGGTTTTTGAGTTATGCGCGTTGGTCGTTACAGACAGACATACAGACACACAGACAGACAGACAGACAGACAGACAGACAGACAGACAGACAGACAGACAGACAGACAGACGGCGCAACAAAAAAGTTTTAAAATCATCTGAAACGCAAAGATATATAAAAAATTTTGAAATCGGAGCAACTTTTTTTTTCTCGAAAAAATTAGGATCACCATAGCTCACACTACTATAGTATAGTATATGTGTGAGCTAAAAACGTATATAAAAAAGTTCAACTTCTGGGTAGAAACTTTAAAATATGCGCAAATGTGCAGACTTTTATTATATTTAAAATTCCAAGCAAACTGCTATTGACAAAAAAAATAGTGTTTCACTAAACTTTAATGCAACAAAGGGATCCAAGCAAAATAAATTTAACCTACGGGTAGTTTTTAAGGGTTTGAAATTATAAACATAGGTACATAAAGTTTAACCGAAGAGTATCATGATTTTCTCCAAATATACTAAAAGCTTTAGTTTCTAAGATATCTACAAAAAATAACCATTTACAAATAGCCTGGTTTTTGACAGTCTTGGCGAAAAATCATAATATAAAAATCTGAAAATTGCATATTAATAAGAGTTAATAGTTAAAACGTTATGTAAGGTACCTCTGTTTATAATTTTTAACCCTTAATAAATCGCCCTTATGTTCCATTTATTTTATCTAAACCCCTTGTCACTTTTAAGTTAAGTCAAACACTATTATTTTTTAAATTATATAAAAATTACTTATTATCTGTTAAGTTGGAACTTGAAATAAAATAAAAGTGTGCGCATTTGCGCATATTTTCACACTGTTTCTAACCAGAAGTTGAATACTTTTAATACTACGCTCTTTTCTCGTACAGTTCCTAATTTTATAAAAATTAAATGATCAAAATCCCACTGGTGCACACTGGTTTCTGGAGACTTAAAAGGCATTGAGTCAAACTTTAATAAAATGGCACTCAAAAATCAAAAAATATTTTAGAATAGGTATGCGGTAGTTTGAAAAGGTGGTGAAACAGAAATTAAGCGCTTTTAGTACGTAATTAATTGTAAAAGAAATCTTAGAGAAAATAATATTTGGATATTATTTATCTGTATTATGTATAATTTTTTATTTAAATTGTCTCTTCACATGTTTACATATAATCCTGGCCCCGTTAGTCAACACAGGGAAACATTCGGTTGAGCGATATAACGAAAAAAATTAACCGGACCGATCTCCGCAAATCTAAAAAGTTTAATGCTTATTCTCTCCATTTTACTGTACGAAGCCCACATAAATAAATCCAGAGATACCCAAACTAGGCACTAAGTTTATCCATTGTGCATTATGTTGCTACTTCGTGTATAACCAGCCCTTAGTTTAAAAAAAAAACTGCCTTTTCCCTCTTAAATTTCAACGAACACCACTGGAACGAAAACAAAGGAAGTTTTTTCACGGAGCAAATTTCTTGAATCATCACTTATATCATATTTTTTGGTAATATTCATATTTTTATATTATAATTTTTGATATTTTGAAGTATCAAGAACCCATTGTTTAACAAGCTCCACTTTTTTATTGGGGACATTTATAAAATACTCTGCCAATATATGGGCCCCTAAGCTCACACTAGGTACTATAGTTATGTGAGCTAATATAACTAAAAACTGAAATATATTTTATTCAACTCCAGACTAAATTACCTTTTGTTTGATACCACACAAGCCATGGTTTGACTTAAACTCAAATTTTTGAAATCCACCCCCACCCTTAAAAAAAACAAAAACTAAAATGTATTTTGTTGAACTCCGGACTTAATTACCTTTCGTTTGATATCACACACGCCATATTTTCAGTTAAACTCTAATTTTTGAAATATACCCCCACCCTTTTTTTTTAAATAAATTAAAATGTATTTTGTTTAACTCCAGACTCAATTACCTTTCGTTTGATATCACACACGCCATATTTTCACATAAACTCTAATTTTTGAAATCTATCCCCACCCTTTTATTTGGTTTGTGTTCGGTGGATTTTGTTCATTTTTAAATGGGACCATCTCGACCCAAGACCCAGCCCAGGTACCAAATTTCATTAAAATCGGCCAAGCGGTTTTTGAGTTATGCGCGTTGGTCGTTACAGACAGACATACAGACACACAGACAGACAGACAGACAGACAGACAGACAGACAGACAGACATACAGACAGACAGACAGACAGACAGACAGACGGCGCAACAAAAAAGTTTCAAAATCATCTGAAACGCAAAGATATATAAAAATTTTTGAAATCGGAGCAACTTTTTTTTTCTCGAAAAAATTAGGATCACCATAGCTCACACTACTATAGTATAGTATATGTGTGAGCTAATTACTAAAATGGCAGATTGGGGCAGGATTTTTTTATTGCAAACAATGATCGATATATCAATGAGTTAAAATTTGTATGTAACTAACTGGCCTTTTTTGGCCATTATTTTAAATCGTCTTTTAAAATTAGAATACTTTTTGTGATAGTTTCCAAAATCTTTTTAAATATACATGTTCTAGGGCTGAATAAACTGTGTATAAATTTTTTAAGTAGTTTAGTAAATTTTTCAACCTATACTTTTAAACCTAAAAAGATTGAAAGAAATTAAAAAAATATATTAAATATATTGTTTTCAATATCCCCAATGTATCTTCTGCCCATATCATTAAGAAAAATCCCAATATTGACGTCAATATATAGTATAATGGTCACTAAAACTATGTCCTGAAACCATTGTGTGGTGGTCCGGCTGGTATTAACCATTTTCCTAACCTTTTACTTAAAGTTGTTTAAAAAAAAAACAAAAACTAAATTTTAGTACATGGTATTTGATACAAGTGGGGATCAACCTTAATGTTATAAAGTATTAACATTTTAAAACAAGTTATCTACAGAGTTGAGCTATTTCTTTTCCGGGTGAGTTCCTAAGGTTCCTAATATGACTGGGCTATAGGTATCTGACTACAACAAGAACATAATTAATTAATTTTAATAAGTGTTAATTTTTGGGAAAAACAATTACATTTGGTAAAAAATTGCGATTTATTCATTGGTTATTTATTTACTAGAACTAAAAATTATAAGGTTTATTTCAAGTAGGGGCTAGGCCCGGACCCCAATGGTTTTGCCACTGCCTAGTTTATGTAGATTTTATACACAACACTCTTTCTTAGTTCAAAATTATGAAATTTGATTTCTTTTCAGGACCATCTTCTTTTAAAAAAATTCGTTACCAAAATTAAATTGGTCCAGTGGTTTTTAAGATTTTAGGGGATTTGTGGTCTGAAGGGGCCCCAAATATAGTCAGTCCACTATTTCTGGGATCGCTTCGTGTCCCCAAATACAAACCACTTTTTTAACGCCCCGAAGCATATTTTTTGAGGCCTCTACGGGGGCTTCTTAGGCCGGGGCCTTCGGCGAACGCCGACTAGCCGATCTGACCAGTCCGGGACTGCACACAACAAATTATTTCACTTATTCGCATTTTAAAACGATACCCAAAATAATTGGTGGATCTGCAATTTAATATTGTTGGCCTTTATTTTGTGGGTTGCCTTGTATCCAACTATTACAGCTTCAAAGTATAGCTCGTTCATTAATGTCTTGAACGCTTGATAGAGCTATTTCTGCGAAATTCCCAGAAATAAACATTTTATAGTTTCAGTTTTATGGTATAGCTATGTGGTGTATTACAGCTACAAAGTTTCTTATAAAATCTTAGCAATATAACAGGTCATCAATTTGAGATCATTTTTTTAAAAAGGATTTTTTGACAAATCGAATTACACGGATTATTAAACATAAACATACAGGGGTTACTAAAATATCGAGCAAAAACTAAAAATTGTGTTTCTTGAAAAATTTAAATATCGACGCCATCTTGCAAATAAATTGAATAAAATTTGGTAGTTTTGTATAAGCAGTTACGGCCAAACAAATGACGTTAACAAATTTTTTCTAGGCCTTCTAGTTTTTTTAAACCATAGCCAACTTTGTTATTTCTTATGACCGCCATATTGAATTTATACGTCAATAAATAGAGCATTAAAAGAGCTTGTCAACCATCTTTGAATGACAGAAAATGTGAATTTATTTAATGTGATTAAGCAGGGTACAAATTTTAATTTTTTGTCTTTTAGCTCACACATATACTATACTATAGTAGTGTGAGCTATGGTGATCCTAATTTTTTCGAGAAAAAAAAAGTTGCTCCGATTTCAAAAATTTTTATATATCTTTGCGTTTCAGATGATTTTGAAACTTTTTTGTTGCGCCGTCTGTCTGTCTGTCTGTCTGTCTGTCTGTCTGTATGTCTGTCTGTCTGTCTGTCTGTCTGTCTGTCTGTCTGTGTGTCTGTATGTCTGTCTGTAACGACCAACGCGCATAACTCAAAAACCGCTTGGCCGATTTTAATGAAATTTGGTACCTAGGCTGGGTCTTGGGTCGAGATGGTCCCATTTAAAAATGAACAAAATCCACCGAACACAAACCAAATAAAAGGGTGGGGGTAGATTTCAAAAATTAGAGTTTATGTAAAAATATGGCGTGTGTGATATCAAACGAAAGGTAATTGAGTCTGCAGTTAAATAAAATACATTTTAATTTATTTAAAAACAAAGGGTGGGGGTATATTTTAAAAATTAGAGTTTAAGTGAAAATATGGCGTGTGTGATATCAAACGAAAGGTAATTGAGTCCGGAGTTTAACAAAATACATTTTAGTTTTTGATTTTTTTAAGGGTGGGGGTAGATTTCAAAAATTTGAGTTTAAGTCAAAACATGGCTTGTGTGGTATCAATCAAAAGGTAATTTAGTCTGGAGTTGAATAAAATATATCTCAGTTTTTAGTTATATTAGCTCACACTATACACTATAACTATAGTACCTAGTGTGAGCTTAGGGGCCCATATATTGGCAGAGTATTTTCTAAAGGTTAGAGATATACAAAAAATTGCAAGAGATCGAAAAGTTTATGAATAAAACAAAGAATGCATTTTATATTTTTGAATCTATCACAGCCTTACTGGAAAGAAGTTCTGGGGAAAAAAGGGTGCAAAAAATCCAATACCAGTGAAGAACCAACAGGAAAATATAGGATTAGGTCTATGTACTCTGTACTTCTTATTCTTTTTGTTTACACGTGCGTAATAGTGTTGCCATACAACACATATCTACTAGTTTTTATAAAAAAGAAGTTTTAGTAGTTGGCATAAAATTAAATCTGCCTATTACCCTGCATTGGTAGCTCCTAAAATAATTGTATGGTATCAAAAATATTAGAATTCAGATTACATTTTGTCATAAAGTATATGCGCGGCAACACTGTCTCTAAATAAAGGAACTCAAGTATGCGTTCTTCGGCCACAAGTAAGGAAGTAAGGGATAAAGTTCAAACCAGGTAACTGCATAAGCATGAAGTTAGCGAAGCACCCATCGCAGATCGAATCGTGATATTCGATTTTGATAAAAGCCATTTTTACGAGGGTGCTTCGCTAACTTCATATGAAGTTGGCGAAGCACCCTCAAAAACGGTCAAAAATAAGAGCGACAAAATTAATTTTTCCACAACTAATTTACGACTAATTAACGGCAAATTATCCACCTAGTCACGATTCGATCTGCGATGGGTGCTTCGCTAACTTCATGCTCATGGTAACTGCCCATGCCTCAAATAAAGGTTCACTAATAAAATGTGATATTAGTTTTGCGGTGTTCTAGTCACCTTTCTTTTTCTACGGACTACCTAAAGACCTGCCAGACGGTATTATAAAATGCCCACTCACATTTTTATCTAGCAGAGAGGCCCTTATGATTTATTATGTTAGAAAAATGTGTCTGGTCATTTCTTCTATTATAGTTTGGACCAGTTATACTGGTTCTATACTTTCTAGACACTAGACAAATTGTATAATATTGTAGTGTTGTTTCAAGCATTTGGGAATTTATTACTGTTGGCTTTAGGCCTGGTTATAAAGATTTTTTTCGTAGTTGTAGTTCAATGGTAAAGTTAGGGAACCATACGTCCGGATAAACCCGGACAAGTCCGGCATTTTGGGCAAAATGAAAATGTCCGGCCGGCTTTTTTGTTTGTCCGGCTTTTTGACCACCCAAGAGGCCCTTTGTTTTGGGTCATCCAGGAGCGCAATTAATGGTTTAGCCCCCCAAGCATAAAATTAGCCCCCGAAACGAAATTAACATAATTTACCAGGAACTGAACAATTCACGTGAGAATTTCCGGCGCAGCGCTTATATTTTTGAAACTACCCAAAACTTTTGCATATTTTTCCCGAAAATTTTTGGCACCATTTATTTAAAAATTAATTTTTTTTTTTTTAATTTTGGCATTTTTTTTGTTTTTACGCAAACGAAAAGTATCTACCTAATTTTTTGCAAATTTTTCTCTAAGGAGAAATTTTTTTCGAATTTCTGGTTAAAAATAAAAAAAAAATTGCTGGGATTTATCTGAAAATATAAAAATTTTCGCCTGCGATGCGATTTTTTTCAATTTTTTCAGTATTTTCTTGTATTGCAAAAATTGTTCGCGCCACTTTTTACAAAAAGTGCTTTATTGTAATTTCGCCTCCTTTTGATTATTTTTTACAAATCTTTTTTTTGCGGCGCAATTTTTTTCGAAAAGGTACCTAATGTTTCGAATTTTTTTTTCAATTTTCTAGTAGTCTTTTACGTTGCAGTTTTCTTACATTTTTCCTAAAAACTGGGATTTTATGTCAAAAGCATAAATTTTTGCCGAAATGTTTGCCTGCGGCCGCATTTTTTTCACTTTTCAGTATTAGCTCACACATATACTATACTATAGTAGTGTGAGCTATGGTAATCCTAATTTTTTCGAGAAAAAAAAAGTTGCTCCGATTTCAAAACTTTTTTGTTGCGCCGTCTGTCTGTCTGTCTGTCTGTCTGTCTGTCTGTATGTCTGTCTGTAACGACCAACGCGCATAACTCAAAAACCGCTTGGCCGATTTTAATGAAATTCGGTACCTAGGCTAGGTCTTGGGTCGAGATGGTCCCATTTAAAAATGAACAAAATCCATCGAACACAAACCAAATAAAAGGGTGGGGGTTGATTTCAAAAATTAGAGTTTAAGTGAAAATATGGCGTGTGTGATATCAAACGAAAGGTAATTGAGTATGGAGTTAAACAGAATACATTTTAATCTATTAAAAAAAGGGTGGGGGTATATTTCAAAAATTAGAGTTTAAGTAAAAATATGGCGTGTGTGATATCAAACGAAAGGTAATTGAGTCCGGAGTTTAACAAAATACATTTTAGTTTTTGTTTTTTTTAAGGGTGGGGGTAGATTTAAAAAACTTGAGTTTAAGTCAAAACATGGCTTGTGTGGTATCAAACAAAAGGTAATTTAGTCTGGAGTTGAATAAAATATATTTCAGTTTTTAGTTATATTAGCTCACACGTACACAATAACTATACTACCTAGTGTGAGCTTAGCGGCCCATATATTGGCAGAGTATTTTTTTAATATTGCAGAAACTAAACTAACTAATTTTTTTTGATAGTTTATTAAGATTGCAATTTTTCATTCATGTTGAAGTGTCTAAGCCATCTTACTCCTCCTCACCCCCGCTAACAGCTTTTGTTTGCTTAGGTTTTTTTGCAATATCTAGGTAGTAAGCCTGGGGCTGAGACTCCGCCACGCCCGGAAAAATTGGTAAATTGGTTGGTTTTTATGCCAATGCAGGCTTCTCGGGTTGAAGATAGTTGTTTTTGGTCATCAAATATATTTAGGACAGTTTTTTAAAATGACCGGTTTTGTCCGGCTTTTTGTATTAAAAATCCGACTTTTTTGTCTCTCACGTTCAACTTTTATGCTAAACACATATGGTTACCCTAGTAGAGTAGGTATACACAAAGGGTTAAAGATAAATAAATTTAGACAAAAAAACTTTTTGAAAACAACAAACAGGACTAAAAAGCATAAAATAATTTTTTGAGTGTTCTGATATCATAATAATAAAAGCGATTTTTCTTGTAGCCTTGTTAACTTGAAGTTTAGTGAAAATCCAAATTCATTATATTATAGCAGAGAAATGTAAGGCTAGATAATTTAACCCAACCCAAACCTACTCAAGCTACCCTTACATTTTTCTGATATGGATGGACATTATTACGCCTGATTGATATTAGGCAGATCATCCGCGACCGGCAGTGTGTCGATTTATTTTGTCACATTGAAAAAGAGGAGTCGGCCCATCATCGGTTGTAGACGATCAACCAAATGCGCATGGAAAAGCATTTACCTAATATTAAATACGCCCATCGCTTTTATTACTACGATAGCAGAACACTCAAAAAATTATTTTATGCTTTTTAGTCCATTTTATAAAAGCTTGTTTTCAAAAAGTTTTTTTTTCTAAATTTATTTTTAAATTTTTAGATTTGTCTGTCTATGCATTTCAGCTAGCGCATCGATATTGCAGTCTTTCCTGTCAATTTTGAAATATCTAAGTCTTCGATGAGAAGCCTGTCTAACGATTTGATACTAAACAAAATACAAACTAAAATTTTACGCCCTCTCCGCCCTTCACGTTAGGGGGGAGGTAGTCAGTGATACCACATTATTGGATTGTCATCGGAACTATAACGTTATGGGAAATTTAAAGTTAATCGGATTAGGGATTTAAAATTTCCGGAAAAATTGAGTTATGGAAAAAACCGGGTTTTTTTCCGGAAAAACACGGAAAAAAACAGAAAAATTGAAATTGTGTTAAAAATCAGTGTAGAGTACTCTGATAAGGAAGTTAGCCCATATATTATATACAGGGTGTCCCAGAACTAATGGTACATAGTTAAACTGTAGATTCCTTGGGTCAAAATATTACGATTTAGCCACACTTATCTTAGTCCAAAAGTTCGTATTACCCAAGATACAGGGTGTTAGACTTTATTTTTTCAATTCGATTTTCTTTAATAACTTTTTTACTAATTAATATTTTTGCAAAAAATAACAAGCGTGTAATTTTTTTTGAAATTGGCAAGACGATTCCGTTGAAAATTTTGATGTACAATGTACAGGGTGTTCCTTGGACCACTACCATTGCATTAAAATCACTGTATTTTTTTTGTGCCTCGGTGTATACCAGTTTTTATATAAAATAATGTTTTTTCCATCTTTTTTATCTAAAAAAGTTATACTGTTTTAAAGTCCCTCAGAGCAACGGCTTTTGAGATTTTTGCATTTAAAGTTTTTATTGCATGTGAGTGAAATGCCTAAATTATGTATGATACTTTCTTCAATTCTTTCTACTAATTAATATTTTTGCAAAAACTAACCAGCAAGTAGGTTTTTCTGAAATTTGCAAGACGATTCCGTTAAAAAAGTTGATGTACAATGTACAGGGTGCTCTTTGGACCACTACCATTGCATTAAAATCATCAGTGTATTTTTTTTGTGCCTCGGTGTATACTTAAGCAGGTTTTTAAACAGAATATGATTTTAAATATTAAGTAATTTTAGAAACAGTTCTGTAGTTTTAAGAAAGTTTGACAGAATAGACGCAGACAGCAACTTTATTGGATTTTATTGTTTTTTTATTTTAAAAGCCTACTATAATAAACAATTTTAAGTTTGATTTACTATTTGTCAATTTTAAAAATTTAACTTTGTTGCTGAGAGCGCCATGCTTAAGAAATTTTATATTTTTTTCAATAAATAATAAAATATTAATTTTATTAATAATTGTAATTTTCTTTCAAAACAATAAAAAATAGTTGCATTAATAAAGTATACGTACTTACCATTTTTAAAAACACTAATACGAAGAAGTTTTTGTTCCTCATTAAAAACATCGCCCTACAGAGTTGCATTAATGGAAAATAACTTACAACTGTTTTAACACACTTTTGATAATTCAAGAACCATTTTGTATATTTTTTAACTTAATATTTCTTAACAAAACATCCAATCTTAAAATGCTATAAAAAATTATTGATTATAGCTAATATGTATGAAGTAGGTAAGAATTTAATCAAAAATCTTTTACGCATACAATAAAAACTTATAATTTAAATATCTTAAAAACCGTTGCTCTAAGCGACATCTAAATAACTTTTTCACTTAAAAAAAATAAAAAAATAAATGTTTTTTATAGAATCTTGTATACACCGAGGAACAAAAAAGTTAGACCTATTTTAATGTAACGGTACCGAGCCAGAGAACACCCTGTATAATATATTTTTTTTTAACCAAAATTAAATTGTCCATGCCAAAAAATCACCAATCCCAATTTCTTGTGCAAAATTATTAATTAGTAGAAAGAATTGAAGAAACTATCATACATAAATTAGGCAGATTACTCACATGCAATAAAAACTATAAATGCAAAAAACTCAAAAACCGTTGCTCTGAGCGACTTTAAAACAGTATAACTTTTTTACATAAAATGGATGGGAAAACCATTATTTTACATAAAAACTGGTATACACTGAGGCACAAAAAAAATATACTGATTTTTATGCAATGGTAGTGGTCCAAGGAACACCCTGTACACTTTACATCAAATTTTTCAACGGAATCGTCTTGCCAATTTTGAAAAAACTTACACGCTGGTTAGTTTTTGCAAAAGTATTAATTAGTAAAAAAGTTGTTAAAGAAAATCGAATTGAAAAAATAAAGTTTAACACCCTGTATCTCGGTTAATTTGAACTTTTGGACTAAGGTAAGTATGGCTAAATCGTAATATTTTGACCCAAGGAATCTACAGTTTAACCATGTACCATTAGTTCTGGGACACCCTGTATCACATATACATATATTTAATAAAAATGTTGATGAAAAATACACCGTACGTATCCAAGATGAAGAAAAGGGTATTGTGGAGGCAGATTCAGATGTCGATGCTTACTCAGACTCAGAAGCCGAAGACTCAGGATCGGACTCGGAGGAAGCTCCTCCTCTTAGTTTTTTTGCCAAATAATGTTTTTGTTTTTTGAAGTGATAATTTAGTTTAATTTTTAAAATATTTTTGCATTTATTTTGTTTAAAAACTTGAAACTAACGTTATTTTTATATTATATGAAAATAAATGTTATTTGCTTTTAACTTTTGACCCCACAAGATTGTATAATTTGGTTAATTTACGTTTATTTGAGCTATTTGTGCTTGTATAAATATAATTTTGTGGTTTCTCAATTTTTACATTTTTTTCCAATGTTTCCAAGGTATGTAAAAAAAACGGTAAAAAACGAGTTTTTTTTTCCAATCCTCAAAAACCCCCAGATACCAATTTTGGTGGAAATCCAACAAACTAAAATTTTATCCCCTCTCCGCCCACCAGGCTAGGGGTGAGGTAGGCAGTCAGTGATCCCACATTATTGGATTGTCATCGGAACTATAACGGTATACGAAATTTAAAGTCAATCGGATACGTGGAAGTCAGTTGAAAGTAATCAGAAAAACTTGAAATTAAATCGTCCATTTTGAATCCGCCATATTGAATTTTTGTAATCTGATCAAAAATTCGTAATTTTCATCCTCAAAAACCCCCAGATACCAATTTTGGTGGATCGTGCTAAGACGCTATGCGAAATTTGAAGTCAATCGGATGTTTGGAAGTTCTTCAAAAATGAGTTGCAAGATTTGATTACATACATACATACATACAGCTGAAGTTAAGTAAAAGCTTGTAATAATAAAAAGTGAGACTTTTTCTACCGAGGTTCGAATAACAATTTGTAGAATGATGATCCTATACTTTTTTAAACGGCGAAATGCCAAAATTTGTCGTCAAAAAATAAACATTAAAATTAAGCAAAATTAAAGATATTATCAGTGTGGTTAAAGTTTTAAATTTACTAATTAACCAATAGCTGTTTGCTGTTTTTAGTGGAGAAGCAGTTTTTTGAGATCATGTCCTTTTTAGCTCACACATATACTATACTATAGTAGTGTGAGCTATGGTGATCCTAATTTTTTCGAGAAAAAAAAAGTTGCCCGATTTCAAAACATTTTATATATCTTTGCGTTTCAGATGATTTTGAAACTTTTTTGTTGCGCCGTCTGTCTGTCTGTCTGTCTGTCTGTCTGTATGTCTGTCTGTCTGTCTGTCTGTCTGTATGTCTGTCTGTAACGACCAACGCGCATAACTCAAAAACCGCTTAGCCGATTTTAATGAAATTTGGTACCTAGGCTGGGTTTTGGGCCGAGATGGTCCCATTTAAAAATGAACAAAATCCACCGAACACAAACCAAATAAAAGGGTGGGGGTAGATTTCAAAAATTAGAGTTTATGGGGAAATATGGCGTGTGTGATATCAAACGAAAGGTAATTGAGTCTGGAGTTAAACAAAATACATTTTAATTTATTTAAAAAAAAGGGTAGGGGTATATTTAAAAAATTAGAGTTTAAGTGAAAATATGGCGTGTGTGATATCAAACGAAAGGTAATTGAGTCCGGAGTTTAACAAAATACATTTTAGTTTTTGTTTTTTTTAAGGGTGGGGGTAGATTTCAAAAATTTGAGTTTAAGTCAAAACATGGCTTGTGTGGTATCAAACAAAAGGTAATTTAGTCTGGAGTTGAATAAAATATATGTTAGTTTTTAGTTATATTAGCTCACACGTACACTATAACTATAGTATCGAGTGTGAGCTTAGGGGCCCATATATTGGCAGAGTATTTTTAAATCGTTTGAAATACCTCTATTTTCTGGCGTGGAAAAATAAAATAAATGAGAACTTATTCTTCCGCAAGTGTTTAAAATATAGTTGAATTCCTATTATTTTAAATAAAATTTAAAGTGCTGATCTTTTTAATGAACCGTGAAAGTATTAGCCAAAAAACAATAAAGAATATTGATAATATTTGGATTATTCCTGATTTTTTTTGCCTATTTGAACCAGACTTTAATGACTCCTTGATATCTACTAAAGCCGATAAAATATAAATATATTTACAAATATACTAATAATATCATTATAAAAGACAAGTAAATGGTTAACTCAGGTGTTTCGGACTTATCTGTTTCGGACAATTACGTAAGTAGATAACTGATAATATGGAAAGAATGTAAAGGGCTATAACAGTTTAGTTCAAACAAACAATCACCAAAAGATGAAAACATTGAAATTTTATATTATTTAAAATTGTTTTTCAATATATAATTTATTTTTTATTAATTTGTTAGATATAATAAATCAGATCTTTACTTAAAAACGCTTTTGCTGTCCCTATTGGATAGAGAATACGTATTTTTGGCGCAGTAATGGGCTGCACGGTTTTTGTTTGTGCGCTGTATTTTTGTTGAACCAGCTCTTCTTAGTACAAATTTTTGCGTCCAGTTAACTGAACCTGTATAACTACCTATCTCACAAAAAATTAATTTGATTTAATTTGAGGGAGTTTTGCAGTATCTAAATAAAGGATAACTTTTTATAATTGATAAAAGATACGGAATAATCGAATGTCTTTAAAGCCTGAAGGATACTCCACGTCATGTAGGAGGTATTTGACCTCGTTTTCTTGATAGCTCGGAGCAACAACTGTCAACTTCCATTTTCTTCCCATATAAATTTTTACGCTAAAAGCCGATTAGCCTAAAGGAAAACCTTTGTAGTTTTGCGGATAACGCGGATTAACATTCTGAGATGATCTTGAATGGAAAAGACGTGAGACACGATGCGGTCAGGAAACGTGTTAGTATTGAATAATTCTAGGAAAATGATTTATATACGTAAAAGTAAACGGAACGGCCACGGCTATAAATTACGTATATGGGACACAAAATTCAAAGAGATGTGTAGAGTGAGAACGTACAATGAATGGTAAGCATTGCAACATTTCTCTCTCTATGTTTGAAACTCGTAGGCAATGATTGTGTGGAAATAAAATTTCGGACTTCCATTGTCTTTATTTATTTTAAAACACGACGTTTCGGTTAGTAAGTATCTCTAACCGTTATCAAGTGTAAACTAAACAATCTAGTCTCTAGGCTACTACTTATACTACTTGGTGTGCAGTCAGGTGTGACGGGCCGCCCCCTTTTCAATCCTAAGACGCCTGTTTTCCTTAAGGAGTGGTTTCCATATGTTTGGTATGTCGGTGCTTGGTTGACTGAAAACTTCTTTATTCTGCATTATAAACGCGGCTTCAATAAACTTTCGTTTTCGCCAATGCGACTCCTTATGTAAAACTTTAGCTTCTGACCACTGAATCCTGTGATCATTTGACCATGCATGATCTGCTAAACCGGATTTTTCAATAGCCCCTAATTGGGTAATTTTTAGATGTTCATTTACTCTAACCTGAAGAGGGCGTTTCGTTTCACCTACATATGATTTACCACATTCACACGGGATTTGGTAAATTGTATTCGTCTTATGTTTTCTGAAATCCCTTGAACATATGGAATGTTAATAACACCTAACGGATTATTATTTCGAGAATTTGGTACATTTAGTTTGTTTTTAATTTTAAATATCGTTGAGTTTATAAATTTCTCGGAATAACCATTCTGTTGTAAGTCCTTTTTAATGTTGTTAATTTCTGTGGTTAATTCTTCATTATTACTACAAATATTTACGACCCTTAAATACAACCTTCTTATAACTCCTTGTTTTGTTGCAACAGAATGATTAGACTTAAAATTTAGGTACTGTCCCGTGTGTGTAGGTTTCCTATATACAGTGGTTTGAATGTTTCTGTCTAATCGTTTGACAAGAACATCCAAAAAAAGGTAAGGCCGAATCTTTTTCAATTTCCATGGTGCACTTGATTGTTGGTCGAATACCGTTTAAATGGTGCAGAAAATTCTGTAGTTCGTTATCATTTTCCGGCCATATATTAAATGTGTCATCCATGTATCGTAGCCATAGTTTTGGTTTGACTCTTGCTGTGTTGATCGCATGGTCCTCGAACCACTCCATGTAGATGTTTGCTACCACTGGCGAAAGAGATGAACCCATTGGGAGTCCATCATTTTGCGCGTAAAAGCCTACTAAGGCTACGAGAAGACCAAACTTAAAGTGATAAAGGAAGAAGAACACATTTCATTCTTGTGCGAGGCGCGCGACAGTGGTGTCATACCGGTTGGTTTCCGCCTAAAAGCGAACTTTCCGGGAGTGAGAACGAAGAAGATCTTAGAGAGGACCAGCCAAGCACTAATCCGATCCCAAATCAGTTACCATCGATGGAGAAAAGCCAACTTCAACACCGACATGGAGGAGCGTTTTGACGAAATTAGACGACACACATGGGAGGAAGACTACGAACCGATACTGAGTAAAATTGACAGTACGTGCAACAGAGAACGACAGAAGATAAGATCAACTCACCGAGAAAAACTTAAGAAACTACAGACACGTACTCAAGATAGAACAGACTCAACAACACCAAGCACTATAGTGAACATCTCCAAAAGGACTCTAAGCACCAACGAAGAATTGGTACTCAGTAAGGGACTTAAGTTCGCCATTGCACCGGCACAGACACCGACACTGGACACCGACACTGGAAATTATTGCGGCAATAGAGACCGTTAGTCTACCTCAACCCGAAGCTGATGAGTTTCGCCATAAAGTAAGAACGACGTTGGACAGAAAGAAGCGACAAAAGACAAACATCACCAGTCAAGAACAACGGGCAATCAAGAACCTGCAGGCTGACAAATCAATCAAGATTCTACCGGCCGACAAAGGAAACGCGACGGTGATCATGGATGTCGAGACTTACGACAAAAAGATCCAAGAAGTTCTGGAGAAAGGAGACTACAAGCAACTACCCAAAGATCCAACCACCACCATAGAAGGACGCATCTACAGGACTTTGAAGAAGTATGCTGAAAATATCCCGGACGCTGTTAGATCCCGCCTGACTCCACACCACAGTAAGGCACCACATTTTTATGGATTACCAAAGATCCATAAGAAGGATATACCACTGCGACCAATTACCAGTTCCAGGGACTCACCGACCAGCATTTTGTCGAGGTTTTTGTTGGACATAATTCAACCACGACAGGGTAAGTCCGAATCTTTTGACAAAAACTTGGAACATTTTGTCGAGGTTTTAAAAGGTATCGAATTAGATCCCGGCGATAGATTTGTAAGTTTTGATGTAGAAAGTCTCTACACCAACGTGCCAATAAATGAGTCACTCAGTATCATCAAAAACAAATTACAAACTGATGATACACTTCACGAGAGAACAACGCTATCGGTGGAGGGGGTGATGGATCTTTTAAACCTCTGTCTCCGTAACTCTTACTTTCAAGTGAAAGATAAGTTTTACGCGCAAAATGATGGACTCCCAATGGGTTCATCTCTTTCGCCAGTGGTAGCAAACATCTACATGGAGTGGTTCGAGGACCATGCGATCAACACAGCAAGAGTCAAACCAAAACTATGGCTACGATACATGCATTCATTTTATTTATTATATGGCCGGAAAATGATAACGAACTACAGAATTTTCTGCACCATTTAAACGGTATTCGACCAACAATCAAGTGCACCATGGAAATTGAAAAAGATTCGGCCTTAACTTTTTTGGATGTTCTTGTCAAACGATTAGACAGAAACATTCAAACCACTGTATATAGGAAACCTACACACACGGGACAGTACCAAAATTTTAAGTCTAATCATTCTGTTGCAACAAAACAAGGAGTTATAAGAAGTTTGTATTTAAGAACCGTAAATATTTCTGGTAATAATGAAGAATTAACCACAGAAATTAACAACATTAAAAAGGACTTACAACAGAATGGTTATTCCGAGAAATTAATAAACTCAACGATATTTAAAATTAAAAACCAACTAAATGTACCAAATTCTCAAAATAATAATCCGTTAGGTGTTATTAACATTCCATATGTTCATGTGATTTCAGAAAATATAAGACGAATAGCTAAACACTATAATATAAAAAACAGTATTTTCTTCGGAAAATACGATAAGAAGTTTTGTAACTAAAACAAAACCAGACAATCCCTCAAATAATAAGGAATGTATTTACCAAATCCCGTGTGAGTGTGGTAAATCATATGTAGGTGAAACGAAACTCCCTCTTCAGGTTAGAGTAAATGAACATCTAAAAAGTACCCAATTAGGGGATATTGAAAAATCCGGTTTAGCAGAACATGCATGGTCAAATGATCACAGGATTCAGTGGTCAGAAGCTAAAGTTTTACATAAGGAGTCGCATTGGCGAAAACGAAAGTTTATTGAAGCCGCGTTTATAATGCAGAATAAAGAAGTTTTCAGTCAACCAAGCACGGACATACCAAACAT
This sequence comes from Aspidapion aeneum, assembly GCA_963576565.1. NCBI lineage: Eukaryota > Metazoa > Arthropoda > Insecta > Coleoptera > Brentidae > Aspidapion > Aspidapion aeneum. Next base: position 20,980,899 of record OY755039.1, read on the forward strand.
ATGGAAACCACTCCTTAAGGAAAACAGGCGTCTAGGATTGAAAAGGGGGCGGTCCGTCACACCTGACTGCACACCAAGTAGTATAAGTAGTAGCCTAGAGACTAGATTGTTTAGTTTACACTTGATAACGGTTAGAGATACTTACTAACCGAAACGTCGTGTTTTAAAATAAATAAAGACAATGGAAGTCCGAAATTTTATTTCCATTTCTCTCTCTAGTTCTAATCACCGGTGGTATTCCGTAAATGTCATTAAAGTGTTTGTCAATGATGTCAGTATATTTTTAAAATTGTTTTTGTTGAACAAAAATAAAAAATGAGAACACGATGCGTTGCTTGTAAAAACGAGTTTTATAGAAATGAAAAGCCGGTTTCCTTTTTGAAGTAAGTAGCTTTGATTATTTAAAAAACTTTACTAGTACGTAATCGCAGTAAAAATCTAGTTATAGATTAAAAATCATCAAACGTCCGCGAACTTTCAAAACCACAAAATATTATCGGAGAGTAAAAGTAAAAAAGGAAAGGTCCTGCGCAGCGTGCTCTCTCTACAAAAAGTATGATTATATGCTTCCAAGGGAAAAATGTATAATGCACTTAGCACATTAAACAATAAAATTCCCTTTCTACCAATGTCAATGAGGTTAGAGTTCTAACAAACTTTCCAGTGGTGTCCGTTAATTAGAGTAATTTAAAAAAGTTTAAAAAACATGTTTTTCACTTAATTTATTGTAAAATGTTAAAATTTCCTTTAAATGCTGTATCACAAGATCGAATTTGTGGCGATCGAATTCTGGTAACCAAGCAACGCACACGCATGCATTGCACACGACCAAGACGACAGGCAAACAAAGCACGCACTGCCTCCTTGTTCTGACTCTCTCATTTTTACAGCGCCAGCAGAATACAACGCATTTCCAGAAAATTGCAAAAAACCTAATATTTGTTGTGATTGTCTAAAATATTTCATAGCTCAAAACTAAAATTACATTGTCTTTAAAAAAGTTTCCTATACTTCTTTCGCAAAAGCCTTGGTTTCTATGAAAATTGGTTAAACTTAAAAATTTTGGTGTAATTATTTTGAACAAAATGTGCAAGAATGTGCTAAAAATAGCCGAAAATTTAAGATGGCGGCACCAATTTGACAGTGTTCCTCAAGTGCCCACATAGCAGAAAAAGCACATCAACGTTAAATTAACGTGAAAAAAATAATAAAGTTATTTTTTACTAGAAAACAACTTCATACTATGTAATATTTGTTTTGTTAAATCTACATGCTTAAAGATAACTTAAAAACAAGGAGGAATCAAGCTATAAAAATATAATTTTTGCTGAAGTTTCTGATGCTGTGTATATAACGTCTTTTTTACCCTCGTATTTTGTCACGTTTTTTTTCTACATGTTTTTTAATCAAAAAAGGCGCGAGAGCCTGTTCTAAAAGCCCTTTAGATAAAGACTTGTTAAAAGTAATAACTTTCTGCGTCTTTTCTTGTCACGTTTTTTTTTAAATAACTTGTTTTTAACTTAAAAGTGACGCGAAAGGAAGTTCTAAAAGTTCACTAGTTTAAGATAACACTGCAAGAAAATTTTAGAAAATGGCGCTCAAGGCAAGACATAATCTCTTTTTCTTTAAAAGCTAAACAAGATTTTTTAACAGTATTAACCCAACTAACATTTATAGTAGCGGCTACATGTTCTAAAGGCTTTGCTACTTTCTTATAGTAGAAATGTGGTGATCCCAACCAAAATTTGTTACTTTTTAGTTCTAACTACTATTTAGTATCAGGAAATAGTAGATGTTTCGTAAAAACGACCCTCTAAACTACTTCATAGGATTGTTTCTTGATAGTCGATTCTGATAGTCTTCTCTACCACAATAGGACGTTGCTAAAGTTTTACTTTCTTTTTAGTCGTTATTTCGTAGTCGCCCTGACTTTTATATCATACTTAATTACCACTAGAAAGTTAAGCTTCATTGGAGTCCCAAACAAGTGTATCCGACACCTACATTATAACTTTAATTTTTACCACAAAAGTTTGTGTCATCATAGTAACATCTGATGTAACAATGTAGACAAAATAACTTTTTGGATCAACTTTAAAGCCGCAACTACTTTCAAGTAACCTTTTCGACTATCAGGGAATATAGTTTGGGACGCCATGTTTTTATGTAAGAAAGAAAATTTAATATTTTTGTTGTCGTTTTATGAGCTCATATTAAAGAGCCATACTATTTTATAAACAAATTAGTTCAAGCTTACCAAAAATGCTCTTCTTAAGCACCATTTGTTGGAGTTAACTGTCGATTATGAAAACATAACCTCCAAAATCACAACACAAAAATTCCATCAGCTACCAGAAAACGGCTCAATTTTACGGGCGCACCGGTTTTTTGCAATATATATAATGCATGTTATACAAAAAACTTTGCGTCGCACTCGAATTTTGATCCTCTGCTCGTAAATTCTCACACTTTTGGATAACATAGTTCATATTATAACCATAACCAAACAAAAAAACTAAGCGAGTCTGTTTACTGTTGTGTCCACCATATTGTGTAACAATTCTACCAAAAAGAAACGATTATATTATTTGCAACTACATCGCAACTTTTATGCCATTACGGAAAAAAAACAGCCTCTACGACGTAGTAGATACCTGGCTACGACGTAGTAGTGTAGTTGTTACTACAGTGACTTTAAACACTTGGCCAAGTAGTTATAACCAGAAATTGGTTCCCCACTTAGGGAATTATAACGTCGCTGTATGGTATACTGAGACGTAGCGGGAGTACGTTGCGGTTACTTTTAAGAAATTCTTTCTAGTTGGGGTTTCGTCGTTACAACTTTAATTGTTTTGTTGGGAATGTGTCTTTATCATGTTAATAACTGATGCGTCGTGATCGTAAAGGATCAGGGATCAGTTCATTAACTATTTTTTGGGATTAGAGGCCAAAGCACTCCCGGATAGATTTTTTCGAAATGAAAAATCTCGCCAATAGGTATCGCTACTTCTAGTAAAATCCAATGAGTATATGACCCATTTAGAGTGGCAACTGGCGAGCCTTACAACATTGAGGGGCAGATGGCGCTGAAATAAAGTCTTCTGTAGGGTCACTGCATCGTGGAAGCCTGGCGACGCCTGGCTTCCAGGATGCAGTGACCCTAGTCTTCTAGTACGCAATATTCAGAGACAACTACTATGATCTAATGACATTTGTAGACATAAACCTCGGAACTCGCACATGCAACTACATCGTACTCGCTGTCTCTGAATATTGCGTACTAGAGGAATTTATTTCAGTGCCATCTAAACCCCAATGTTGCAAGGCTCGCCGGTTGCCACTCTATATGGGTAATATCCTCATTGTAAAATCTCAAAAATATTTGCTAGAAAAGCCATGCAAGTCGCATTTTAAAATTCGTGTAGAAAAGGCGCGAACCGAATGAGATTTTGACGTTGATAAAAATCTTCTTAGAATTTACTTGAAAATAACTTAAAATATTTCTGTTTTGATTTAATAATGGCGTCATCACATGGCCGTTTTCAGCAACGTTATTATTTATAACGTTAATGAATGACCTATTAAGCTTGTTTTCATATATGAAATAAATGTTTTTTTCTAGCAGCTTTTAAAACCAACGTTTTTTTTCTTACGCGTGTTTTACGTGTTCAACACGTGATTGTGCTATGTGGGTGAAGAGGTTCGGGGATTTTACTATGTTTATTGGAACCCTCATAACTATTGTGTGCGTCCTGCGCATTCTTGGTTTATTTTTGTTTAATATTTTTTGTTAATTTGTTAATCCCTAATGGGCCGCAATTTTGAATATCTCAAAATGCTCGAGAGCGCCACAGTGGGGTCAACCGGATATTTAAAGTAGAGCCCTTGGGCTATCAGAACCAGCTGTAAAATAAAATGTTCTATATCCAAGTTCTATTCAAATCTTCCTGAAAATGAATTAGTTACTGTGTGCGCTTCACAAATTTTGAGAAACGCTTAGTGTACCGAATCTGGTTTTTTCCTATACCATCTCTTCCGGAATCACCTTATTCAATAAATAGGATGAAACTGTTGTTGTTTTTATTGCAGAAAGCATCCCATCACAAACTACTTTAGCAAGTTTTTCGAACGAAAGCTTCTTTTTTGAGAAGCGTAAAAATTAAATTGGTAAATTAAATTGATGGAATTGCAACAACAATTTATGCTTCCTTTAGGCAACACTGTCAAGAGCATTCAAACGGAGATTTTCACTTTGCAACTTTAATAGTTACAACAAAGAGAGACGCGCTATTTTAATAATAAATAAATAAAATGTTAAAGGCTAATAAGTAGGTATTTAAACACATAATTTTTTTACTAATTTTATAATTAATTAACCTCAACTTGGAAAATAGCTAATTATAAAGTAAAATATTGGTTTTATTATAGTTGTAAATTAATATTCACTTTAATGTTTACATGAGGAGTATCCTTTTGGTGTTTTATGTGGATTAAAAAAATAAAATTAACGTGTTAGTGTGTTTGTGATGTTTTACTCAAAATAAATGGATCCTACAAAGTTTTTGGTTATTACCTTTGATCTTGTAACCATTGTCATTACATAAATTATTGGGCAAAACGTAATCTACTACATTCCAAAAATCCTATATTGATGCGATACTCCGTTAAAAAGTTAGCATTTTTAATTTTTTTAATTGTCAAAAAACTCTCACTAGCATTAATGGATTTTGACCAAAATCTAATCAGCCCGTTAGTGTCGAACACGAAAATTTTATCAAACTTGGTTTTTTAGAAGCTTATCGTGTTACGCACAGACATACACACACAGACAGACAGACAGTTTCGACGTTATTTAAAAAAAAATTCGTCGAAAATAATACCTTCTCTAGCCATTGCTGCGCGGGCTAGGTAAAAATTGCGCACGATTCTTTGCCCCAGAGCTCCAAATTGATATCATGGTAAAAGTGAGGTCAGCAATGTTTATTCGTGACGGTCTGTCAAGTGAGTGCATTATCTCCTCTTTCACATTTCACCAGGCTCAAAGGATTCAAAAATAAAGCCACAGGTCCAAAAATGCTTTTCAAAAAATAACTTTTTCAGATTTATAGGAAAAGTATGTTTAAAGTAAAAATCAATTTATTTACTTAGAATTTGATGAGCTTTTTTCACGACTTGGCCTGCTTCGAAATCATCAAAATTAATAGAAAATTTTGATTGTTTTGTAAAGGTTCCAAACTTTCGTGATTGAGCGCATTTAGAAAAATAAACAGAAACTTGTAATACGTTTATCCTTTAGATCAAACACTAATTTTTCAATAAAATCAAACAAATCACTCGATAAATTAGATTTTATGGATTTTTCGAAAACTTTATTATAATCAATGTACTTAGATCAAATTTTTGCAGAAAACACAGTGAAACTAGGGTGACCATTGTGTTTAGCTTAAAAGAAGGACGTCAGAGCAAAAAAAAACAAGTTTTCAATAAAAAAGCCGAAAAAAACCGATCATTACTCTAATACTCAAATCTTTTTGCCAAGGAGTCTTAAACTTTTTTCTTTAATTTAAAATAACAACAAATCATTTTAAGTTATCCAAATGATCCTTTTTAATAAAATTATGTTTTATTGTACTAAAAATAGATATTCGGGAGAAGAGGGGCGTGACCAATTCATGATTTTACTTTTTTCTATAACGCCCCCGTTATAGAAAAAAGTTTGGGAACCACTGCCCTAGTAAAACCGAGGGGTGGCTCGATCGTCAATTTTTGTAAACCACAAGGAAATACCTGTGATAATTCCCGGTATATTTCCCAGTATTTGCACAATTTTTCAAGGTATTTTCCCAAGTACTTTCACGTATTTCCTAGAATTTCCGGTATTTCCCCTAGCCTGTCTGTACACCAAAAGAAAATACCGAGCGAGCCACCCCTCGGGTAAAACTTCAAAAAAAAACTAAAATTTAGTTTTTACTGGGTAAGAAAAATGCAATTTATTTGTAATAATTTTAGTGTTTTAGTGTTCACTATGTACAGGGTGATTTTTTATAATTTCAAAATCCCTGTAATTCAAAATTATGGCCACTTCTAGCGCTGGCGCTGCAACAGTTCTCACTAGATATACATAGGTCAATAGACACAATAAGGTCAGTTTTTTTTTTTAAATTGGACTCTCTTTCCGTTTTTAAACCAATTTTAAAAAAATTAAAATCTTGATGCACCCTGTATATAGTAAGATAGCAATAAAAGTGTTGCAGCGCTGAAAGTTTGAACGTTTTACTCCCAATAATAACCAAGTTACAGGAATTTCGCAATTATAAGAAATCACCCTGTTTTTGGTGGGTTTCGGGTATTTCTAGGGGAGATAGAAAAAAAGGACCCCCCTTTGCGATGCTGAAAATGCAAGAGAAGTTTAAAGATGAAGACCGCATCTTGATGCAAGCTACGGGGTATTTTTAAAAAGCCTGCATTTTGGGAGGGGGTCTATAACTTTTTTATTAGTGAAAATTTTGTTTTCGTGTAAAGATCTTTCTTATAGATCTTTTTTTGAAGAATTGAAAGATTTAAACGGTTTTTATTTATCTCTTTTAGTTCTTGAGATATTGCATAAAGTTTTTATTTTTCTTAAGGAACTACCCTCTTTTTATTTGATTTTTAAAATTAGCGTAATTTTTTTTTTAAATTATGTATCACACTCAATATTTTATTTTTCAATTTTTTGTATTGTTTTTATAAGTATTTTTGTTTTTTTTTAAATATTTTGTGTTGACGGGGTTAAAAATATTAAAACACAAGAAAATAAAAAAATATTGACTGTGACACGTCATTCTCAAGATGCTTTTACGCTGATTTTAAAAATCAAATATAAAGAGGGTTATTCCATAAAAAAAAATTATAACTTTATGCAATGTCTTAAAAACTAACAAAGATATATAAAAGGCGTTTACATCTGTCAATTCTTCAAGAAAAAAATTATAATAAAGCTTTTTACACGGAAACAAAATTTTTATAAATAAAAAAGTTATAGACTCCTTACTAAAATGCACTTTCCAAAATGACCCCGTAGCTTAAAAACAGACTGCTATACAGAGCTGTCAGGTACTTCAAGTACAGTATTTCAAATTGTACTTCAAGTACTTACAAGTACTTGAAGTACTGTGCTTGAAGTACATCTACAATCCGGTAATTGTACTTGGTACTTGAAGTACTTTTAACAATGTACTTGGAAATGTACTTGATTTTGTCAAGTTTAGTACTTCAATTACATTATAAGTACTTCAAGTACATTCAAAGTACTTCAAGTACATTAAAAGTACTTCAAGTACAATAAAATATTCTTGAAGTACAATGTAGATATAGGTGAGATATAACTTTAATGCGCCGAAGACAAGTGGTAACCTCAGGGTTGCCACCTGTCCGGTTTATTTTATCAACTTGGCAGGGAAGTCCGGTATTTTGGGAACCTTGATAGGACGTCTTAATTAATCGCCCAAAAAATCGTACACTCTTATCCAACGAATAATGCCTATAGGCTTAAATATTTGCACGCACCTTCATTATTTCGTAAAATGTGAAATTTCAATTCAGTGTGAGAAACTACTACAGCAGTCAATCTATTGAGGAGTGTCGGTAGTACGGTAGTGCAGGTATATTGCAATTGCAGCTCGATTTTTGGGGATCCACCTACTCACCTTGCAGCAGACGTAATTTCGACGTTTGATTTAAAGAACCCGAAATTTTATTTAGTCTGGCACCTCAAAAAATTCCTTGGATATTTACGTTTGTTATGCTTATTTATTTAGTTTATTAGTTTTTAAGCAGTTTTGGGGGCTATTATAAAAATAGTACTACAGTGATTTAGAAATTATTGACGGTAAGAACAGAACACAACATATATTTTAAAATTTTTGTCTGTTTGGGTAGGTCCCATTTTTTTTCCCAGCTTTTTGGGTCATGAGTTCAGAAAAAATAAATAAATGCAATTTAGGTATATAAGTAATACATATTTAAATACAATAATATTCCAAAAAATAAAACCTTTCAGGTTAAAAATTTTGTAAATATTTATGACATATTTTACATTTTTTTACAACTTTGAAATTTTTTTACATTTTTGACGGTTTTTGACGTTTTTTGAAATTTTTTGTCATCTTAGATATTTTTTGCTTTTTTGACATTTTTTTAAATATTTTGGCATTTTTTTCATTTTTTGAAATATTTAAAATACTTGAAGTACTTCTATCATAAAAGTAAAAGACTTAGAGAAAATCCAGTAATTTTGAATTTGAAAGGAAAATGTACTTATACTTCAAGTACTTTTACAAAGCTTAATGTACTTGGTATTTGTACTTGAAGTACTTTCATAATGTACTTGTGACAGCTATATCAAGATGCGGTTTTGAACATTAAGCTTTTAAAATTTAAGCGTCGCAAAGCGGAGTCAGTTTTCTCCTATCTCTCCTGGAAATACCCGAAACCCCCCAAAAACATCGAATTTCGGACACCTTTTGAACCTTTCGAATGTCTTGGTTTGGTTGTTTAAATTTATATTAAAATTGTAAAAATTCGTAATGTAACAAAGACAGATCAGGCAGTCAAATCAGGTAACCGCTAAACCATATCTAAATTACAATAGCAATGGGGTCCATGCAAGTTTTTTCAAAATCAAGAGTAATCAAGAGTAATAGTCACCGGGTTATTAGCCAAAGTTTGTAAAAAACTTAAAAAATGCCACCATTTTGAAATTATGACGTTATATAGGTCCTCCTACTCAAAACCACCAATCAGTGTTGAACTTTTTTGCTCAACCTTATTTTTTAAATTTTTTTTAATATTTAAACAATATTTTTTATAGTTCTCAAGATATAAAGCTTACTAAAACGATAATTGAATTGTTATTCTATTGCAAACAAATCACAACCCATACATTTTTTCTGTAAACTTGATATGGCAAAAGTTAATAGCAAAAGTTTGTGAAAAAGATGGAAAAAATCGCAATCTTGGATTTATGACAGGCGCTTCTTGCTCAAATATGAGACAAATACCAAGCGACTTTTAATTAAGTGGTCCATGACCAATCGATTTGGGGTAGACTAAAACTTTCTTCCTCAATTTTGTTCTTTTGGGTATAAAAAAGTTTTTTGTTATTTAAAAAAAATTAATACCTTTGATAGTTTTTAAGATAAAAAGCTAATTTCTTTACCATCTTACTTTGTGTTCTATTGCAAACAAAACACCTATTAACAGTTTGTCTTTAAAACTAGCTTATAAAAAGGTTTAAGCCACAGTTTGTGATAAAATATGAAAAAAGCCACCATCTTGGATTTATGACGTTACACCGGCCCCAGTGGTGTATCCAGGGGGACCCGGGCACCCCCTTCCCCCCCTTCCTGACATTAAACTTTTTTTTAGTTCGAGAGAGAAAATTTCACTGCATTAAACGCAATTTTTAACAAAATTTACACGCAACATAACTTTTTTAAATTTTTTTGATAAAAATTACTTAGTACTTCAAAAATTTTTGCCTGCGGCACATTTGCTATGCCTGACGATTTTTATTTCGGTCCAAAGACTTTTAGACAATAAAAACAAAAAGGAGAAGATATATACTCGTTTTGGCTGCAAAATGAGTAAAAATTACATTATACATTAATCGTGTGAACTTAGGTGTCCATATGAGTATTTTATCTTTCGACGAATTTAATATTTCACGTAGGGACCCCATCTGTTAAAAAATAAGATTTGACGATTCGATTAAAACATATTTATTGACCTTGTGCGATTTTTTTGGCTAAAATTTTGGACAACGACCTTTACGAAATATGAGTAATCAACAAAATTAAACAACCACAAGACCGTAAAGTTTTTTTATTGAATAGTAAAAAACGGACACACACAAAAATTGTAAATGCTCTCATAGACCGAAGGCCAGCATGGACCTACCTCCCCTACCTACAAGAGTTTTCGAAGCATGTATTTTTTGTTGCCATTGGAATCTACCTAGTTTCTGTTTTACTTGTTTGCCACGGGGCTGGGGTGAGGGTAGAACCACCCAGGCAAAAGTGGTCGGAAAGTAAAAACATTACAAAAACCTGGAAGGAAGATTAATTTTTCTTTAGGAAAATGTAACTTTCATAAAAATCGGTTTATTAACTGCCGAGATATAAGTTTCAAGCCGAGTTTTCTTTCAAAAAGAAAACGCCTATAAATATCCCGGTAGCTAATAAACCTATTTGTATAAAAGTCATTTTTTTTAAATAAACAAGTAATCTTCTATAAGCTTTTGTTACAAGTTTTTTACATTGGCTACTATTGTCTCCCGACCTTCCCCTAGGTATATGCGTTAATTGACAAGTGACAAACAAGTAAAACCTGAATATACAATAAAAATACTCTGCCAATATATGGCCACCTAAACTCACACTAGGTACTATAGTTATGGTGTACGTGTGAGCTAATATAACTAAAAACGTTTGTTACCACACAAGTCATGTTTTGACTTAAACTCTAACTTTTGAAATCTACCCCCACCCTTAACAAAAACTAAAATGTATTTTGTTTAACTTCAGACTCCATTACCTTCCGTTTGATATCACACACGCCATATTTCCACTTAAACTCTAATTTTTTAAAAATACCTCCACTCTTTTAGCTCACACTACTACTATACTATAGTAGTGTGAGCTATGGTGATCCTAATTTTTTCGAGAAAAAAAAAGTTGCTCCGATTTTAAAAATTTTTATATATCTTTGCGTTTCAGATGATTTTGAAACTTTTTTGTTGCGCCGTCTGTCTGTCTGTCTGTCTGTCTGTCTGTCTGTCTGTATGTCTGTCTGTCTGTCTGTCTGTCTGTCTGTTTGTCTGTATGTCTGTCGGTAACGACCAACGCGCATAACTCAAAAACGGCTTGCCCGATTTTAATGAAATTTGGTACCCAGGCTGGGTTTTGGGTCGAGATGGTCCCATTTAAAAATGAAGAAAATCCACCAAACACAAGCCAAATAAAAGGGTGGGGGTAGATTTCAAAAATTAGAGTTTATGTAAAAATATAGCGTGTGTGATATCAAACGAAAGGTAATTGAGTCTGGAGTTAAACAAAATACATTTTAGTTTATTTTAAAAAAAAGGGTGGGGGTAAATTTCAAAAATTAGTGTTTAAGTGGAAATATGGCGTGTGTGATATCAAACGAAAGGTAATTGAGTCTGGAGTTAAACAAAATACATTTTAGTTTTTAAAAAAAGGGTGGGGGTAGATTTGAAAAATTAGAGTTTAAGTCAAAACATGCCTTGTGTGGTATCAAACGAAAGGTAATTAAGTCTGGAGTTCAATAAAATATACTTCTGTTTTTAGTTATATTAGCTTTCACGTACATACACTATAACTATAGTATCCAGTGTGAGCTTAGGTGCCCATAGATTGGCAGAGTATTTTTTTTTAAATAAACTAAAATGTATTTTGTTTAACTTCAGACTCAATTACCTTTCGTTTGATATCACACACGCCATAATTTCACATAGACTCTAATTTTTGAAATTTACCGAACCGAACCGAACCGAACCTTTTATTTGGCTTGCGTTCGGTGGATATTGTTGATTTTTAAATGGGACTATTTTGAGCGAAAACCCAGCCTAGGTACCAGATTTAATTCAAATCATATAGACAGACATACAGATAGACAGACAGACAGACAACGCGACAAAAAAGTTTTAAAATCATCTGAAACCCAAAGATATATAATTTTTTTTGAAATCGGAGCAACTTTCTTCTTGAAAAAATTAGGATCAACGTAGCTCACACTACTATTCTACCCTCCTTATGAAGAACGCAGTAACTTACAAAACCCTAGTTTTGAGAAACGCAAAAAACGTTTTTTTGCTCTATTTCTATCCAAATGCATATTTTAAAAAAAAAAATTGCAGGATGATGAGAAATCATAAAAAAGTATGGTTTGCCTAGGTTTCATTAAATTTTGAAAAAAATGTACATTTTATCGAAGAGACTGCGTTCTTGACAAGTATTTCATGAAGCTTTGAATCAACATTTCTAGGCAGAAATGCAGCGTGCCTCATTTACACGGTAAACGCAGTATTTGCTGCATTTATCGCTAGAAAACTAGAACAATACTTGTGCTAGCTTTCTACTTAAAAGCGCAGTATTTGTTGACCGACTCGTAAATACTGCATTCTGGACCAGTTTTACCCTTTTTGCTGGACAAGAACGCAGCGCATTATGTAGTTGCTGCGTTCTCTGCTAGAAGACCGTGACGTTTTGCAGTTACTGCATATTTGTTATGCGTATTTTTCAGGATTTTTTTTTTCAAATTTTGTTTTTGCCAATTGATGAGGAACATCATTCTACACCATAATATATAAAAATCTCAAAATCATCAAATTTGAAGTTACTGCATTCTTCATAAGGAGGGCAGTATTATAGTATAGTAGTAGTGTGAGCTAATATTAGAGTATAGCAGTAGTGTGAGTTAAAATATAAGTGTCGAAAATTCCTACTAAACTTTGCGTGCTATCAGCTACTTATAAAGTTTGTCAATTAGTTAAACCTCTAAAATACTCTGCCAATATATGGGCCCCTAAGCTCACACTAGGTACTATAGTTATAGTGTACGTGTGAGCTAATATAACTAAAAACTAAAATATATTTTATTCAACTCCACACTAAATTACCTTTTGTTTGATACCACACAAGCCATGTTTTGACTTAAACTCAAATTTTTGAAATCCACCCGCACCCTTAAAAAAAAACAAAAACTAAAATGTATTTTGTTAAACTCCGGACTCAATTACCTTTCGTTTGTTATCGCACACGCCATATTTTCACTTAAACTCTAATTTTTGAAATATACCCCCACCCTTTTTCTAAAATAAATTAAAATGTATTTTGTTTAACTCCAGACTCAATTACCTTTCGTTTGATACCACCCACGCCATATTTTCACATAAACTTTAATTTTTGAAATCTATCCCCACCCTTTTATTTGGTTTGTGTTCGGTGGATTTTGTTCATTTTGAAATGGGACCATCTCGCCCCAAGACCCAGCCTAGGTACCAAATTTCATTGAAATCGGCCAAGCGGTTTTTGAGTTATGCGCGTTGGTCGTTACAGACAGACATACAGACAGACAGACAGACAGACAGACAGACAGACAGACGGCGCAACAAAAAAGTTTCAAAATCATCTGAAACGCAAAGATATATAAAATTTTTTGAAATCGGAGCAACTTTTTTCTTCTCGAAAAAATTAGGATCACCATAGCTCACACTACTATAGTATAGTATATGTGTGAGCTAAAAGCAAGTTCCAAATTTTTATTTTAGCCAAACAAATACGATCGCAAAAACATTTTGACGCCAAACAACATAGAGCAATATAATTGAAATATTAAATGCATAGAACATAATCGGTGAGTAGAACTAGAGAGAGAAAGGATACATTTTTCATATTCTAACTTTAAAGACAATCCTTGAAATGCTTGCATCAGTAAACCTTATACTGTCCGACCAGAATAAAAAGAGGCGCAAAAAAGATGGCTGGGGTTATTATAATTTATACTTGTTTACACTTATTTTATTTACCAACTAGAATATGCTTTTGTAAAGTGTTTAAATTTGTAAAATGGGTGGACCGTTAATAAAATTCTATTCTATTCTATTCAACTCAATCTATATTCCTCTGTTTACCAGCGGCGTAGCGTGGGGGGGGGGGCGGGGGGTTCGTCGCCCCCCCTGCCCCGAGGGTAGTGGCGCCCAGGTGGCCGAGCGCCCTCAGCTTTATTAAGTCGGGCCGGCAACGGCCAATTGAGTGGGTACCAAAGGAAACTAACGACATGAAGACCTTGTTTTTTTTTTGTTTTTTTGGTCGCAAGATTCGTGAGAGGCGCCCTTGTGACCTATCGGCCGCTCCTCACACATGATGACCTTTTTTTTTCTGTTTTTTTTTTGGTCGCAGCAAGATTCGTGAGAGGCGCCCTTGTGACTTATGGGCCGCCCCCTCACACATGATGACCTTTTGTTTTTTTTTTTTTTTTGGTCGCAAGATTTGTGAGAGGCGCCCTTTTCACCTTGTTTTTTTTTTGGTCGCAAGATTTTGCATCCGTTTTCAGAGGCGCCCTTTTTAGCTGTCGCCCCCCCGCCCTTTCGGGCACGCTACGCCGCTGCTGTTTACAGCTCTTTGGTCTTACTGGGTGGTCTTCATTTTTAGTAAATTTACCACGTACAAAATTTTAATATTACAAGAAAAGACGGTACTCGTCTGGTACGTTTACTCTTTTTTAATTTTTTAATAAAACTGTGTTGAGTTCCAATTTTAAAGATATAACGAATAGTTTTAAATTTTTGCAATTTTTGGATGGTCAGTTGGTATTTTTTTAGGTTTTTAGATTCGTTCGCACCTACCTAATGAAATAGGTAGGTACCTATATAATTTCAAAAGATTTGAAAAAATATATTTTTTTAAGAAAAATAAAGTATGGAGTTTTCCAGCAAAAAAAGTCTAAAATTGATACCTATTAATAATGAATTAAAAAATTATAGCACGCCACTGGATAGCGCTAATTGAAGCCATCTTTTATGTGTCTCATTTTATTCTGGCCGGACAATACCTACCATTTCCCGTGTTAAACGTTATCTCAAAGAACCGATTAAATAATAAATTTATTTATAATCTCCCAGAACACTTTAGAGTCGATACCTATTTACTACTGTTATAGTAGAACATGGTTTTTAATAGCCTATAACTAAATAAAGAAAAAGTGTTTTCCATATCTAGTTCTGAACGACAATTGGACGTCGAATGTCCATATAAAGATTGTTTGGAACCATACAATTTAGTGGAAGCCAAACAATAAAAAAAGTGGGCATTTGGAAGTAATTTAATAGATTTAAATATTTGCTTGATAAGTATCAAAGGTTTTCCTAAGCATTTAAAAGGAACAATCCTAACTTACCTAACTCGACCCAACAATAAATAAAACCTTTAAAAATAGGCCAATAACAATATTTATAAAATTATTAAGTGAAAATCCTTGGGGCGAGTTGTCCTTGCAGCAAATCGCCGTGTGTGTGACTGACCGTTGTACACGGTAAAAAAAAAATGTCTTAGATCAAAGCAAATTGCTTTGAAGTAAAATAATTTGTGCTTTCCTATTCACCAAGAGAATATTTTCTTGATATACCTAGCACAAAAAATGTTTTATTTTGATATGAAACAGAAATTGTTTTATTATAAATTGGAACTGAATTAATCTAAGGCACTGTTTTCTCTTGAAGCAAAATATTACTTATATGAAGACAATTTGGTTTGTTACAAAATGAAGTATACTGAAACAAAACAATTAGAGAAGAAAAATAAAGTCTCATTTCGAGATTAAACCCTGCGTTGAACTAAAAATAAATATTTTAATTCAAAACAAATTGTTTTAAGGTAAAGCAATTTATTCAAGAAAAGTACGTGTTTTCATTGTAGACAAAATTTTTTACCGTGTAGCAAACCATAATTCAACGGGAAGGAATTTGGTACGTACCTTCCTCTGGAGTGTGATGTCACGATAAATGTCACAGTTATTAAATAATCTATATTTATTGTCTAATTTCTGTACTGTCCTTAAAAGTGTTTTGTGTTGACAATTTCAAAATGCTACCAAAACAAACATAAACATAGGTCACTATAAATCACGTGCTAAATTATTTGGATACTCTGATATTTTATAAGTGTATGGGACATATCGATTTTCTTGATATGCTTTTCTTTCGCGGCTAATAAACCACCGCGTAATAAACCACGTGAATAGATGTGTATGTATGGGACGCTAATGTTTTCAAAATTTACTAGACGTAATGTCGGTTTTCAATGATTTTGGATAATGGTGGAGGGGTAGCAGGGGGATTCAAATGCTTTTTAAAAAGTCATAATTTGAGAACAACAGCAACAATTGCTTCTACCGTTCTGCATACAAGCCTAACGCGAGAATTCAGTTCGGGCCCTTTAGCCTTGAAATAGCAATTATGTACATATGCGTTTCACAATGGCATGTCAGTAAGAGGCCTCGGATTCTGTAAAAGATATTGCATTGGCTGGTGAAACTATGCAGTTGTATGATTATATAGTGTATTTTTTGATTAACAAAAAGTTTACTTCTCAAGGTTTTCCTGAAAAGATAAATAGGTATCATAAATAACGGTAGGCTAAAGCAAGAAATTAAAGTTTACCGAAAACTATAAAGGATAGAAAAATATAAATAGGCAAGTTTTAAAAAAAATTGCTTCCGTTGTTTCAAATTTCACTGCACGCCTCTGTTTTATAATATTTTTACAAGCATTTTTTACAGCAGATTTTGCTTAAATTATTAATTTATTCTTTGAAGTAGTTTTTCCGACTTTTCTCCTAAACAGGGTAGTTCCGCTAAGTTTCTTAATATTTCCAAAATCAGAATTTTTAACAATAAATAAAAAAAAAGCCTGGTGAAGTTCGAGTACTTTGGTCAAAGCGGAAATTTTCGAACACGGCTGCGTGCAATTCAAAAATTCATTAGTTTTCCGTTTTAGAACTTATTTTAAAGCCAGCTATTTTAAAGACCTTATAAAAACATATATTTAAAACTTTATTGCCGCTTAATAGCGATATTTTTACCCAGTAAATCCCTGTAATCTGGGGCCCCTGTTAGCCGGTGCCCACGCACACTGGGCCCCGGGGCAATGCTTCGGTTTGCCCGACCAACGATAGCTACGCCGCTGATACTGATGAATTTTTACGTCTGCAAATGTAAAAAATTACACACACTTTATAACAAAGTAGCTTTTATAGTTCTGTCGCTGTTAGCAGAAAAATATTATAATATATTTTTATATACAGAGTGAGTTAAAAAATGAAAAGATTTATGTAATTTTTCTAAATTTGCTTTTAAGTAAAAGATTTTTATAGTAAAAGCAATTTCTGTAGAAAATTAGCGTTCTTAGTATTTCTCTGGTCTCGTAAATGAAGTAGCATCGGCGACATTGTTATGCCCATATCAAGTAAGCTGGTTTAAAGAACTGGTAACACAAATTGAAACTAAAAGTGGAAGGTTGAAACAGTTAACATTTTTTACTAAAAATAAAAGGCTTTTTTTAATTTACCTTTAAAATATCAATTTACCAACGGTCAGCAAATTACAAAAAGATAACTTTTTTGGTTCGATTTAATTAAAAAACTAGACACGCAAGGGGTGTAGGACAATTCAGCGCGGACTGATTCGGCGAGAAGAAAACTCGGCGCCGGAATTAAAAATAAATGTACCTATTGACAAAACTAATTAAATTTGGTTTGGTTTACTAGACGATCTAACCTAGACAAAGTAAATATTGCTGGCTGTTTAAAAACGAAAATTCGGAGAATTGCTTTATTAAGCAAAAAATAAACTCATTTATAAAACCAAAATAAAGTCTATTTTGTAGCATTTTAAAATAAAATAGTTTTTGGTCGTGCCAAAAACGGCCGACGACTAACGCAATTTCACACTATTGACATTTGAACGTCACATGTCGTTAACGGCTTCCGTAGAACGCCGTAAACTCTCGGACGGTTAACCTAGAAATTTTGACGTACGTAGAGCTTGCGCGATTGTGTTTTAGCGAGCTTCTATTAAATTCCGCGCCATTTAGTGGCGCTGGCTGCACAGGTGACAAGAGTGTTGAGCGAAACCAGGGACAAATGGAAGTTTAATAAAGTTTTAGCACTTTTGTGCCCCTTTTTAAACATATTTTTCAGAAGCAAACCATTTCAAATAATATTTTTTTTATAAACCACTGGTTCGGAATGAAATGTTTCTTATTACCCTTTGCACCACCCTCTCGACATAGGTCGTGGTGCCCTTTGGTTTTGACTATCGTGGGGTAATAAAAATCATCGTAATGGGCCAATAAGAAATATATTCTATTTTGTTGCATATTGATTTGAGTACTTAGTGAAGTTGACAAATGTGACATATGTAAAGGTTTAGAAATTGCAAAAATATTAAATGGCATCTATTTGGTTAGTAATCACTTAAAAAATAGACCGGTGTACTATGGACTATTTGCGTTAGATGCCATTTAATATTTCTGTAACTTGCCATTTCTACAGATTTACATAAGTCACTTTAGTCAACTTTAAAGGTAACATTGCTACTCAAATCAAAGTACAAAAAAAAGATTATATTTTTTATTGCCTCATTACGATGTTTCCTATTACCCCACGATAGTCAAAACGAAGGGATAATATGAAACATATCCATTCTAAAGAACTTGTTTAACACAAGAAAAACCACAAACAAAGTATTAAAGTTGCAAATAAAGTTTTCCTTTAGACAAAAAAAATATTCCCCCATCTTCCCCTATTTAATATCTCGATTTTAATAGTCTTGCACACCAAACCACAAATAGCCGCAAAGTCGGCATCGACTAAAACCGGTACCAAAAATGCAATTTCGAACTGTCATTAATTGTTAAAGTTATCGTTGTCGGTGAAGTTATCAGGCCTAAATTTGGCACGACCAAAAACTATCAATTAACTAATAAATACACATCTACGGCGCCGAATTTTGCTGGTGTCAAATTCGTTGTCAAATAGAGAACGTTTGTAGGTAGCACCTTGATTGAATAATTTTTCTCAAATAAATTTCCACATTTTATAGTTAATTTTATAACTGAAAAAAATATAATTTTTTAATAGTAAAAACCTTTTTGAACTGTGTTTAGTAAATAGGAGAGAAATAGAAAATATTAAAATATCTTGGCTATACACACTCACAAGAACGTACCTAGGAAAGAATCAAAAGTGATCAGTCCGCCACCCCCCACCCCGAAGTAGTCGTGTGTTTAAAGAGATATCTGAATAACAAAAAAAAAATTGCACAAATTTTCCAAAATTTTCCTTCGTCCCACCCAAAAAAAATTTCTTTTCTAGGTACGGCCTTGCACATTAAGTTGTGACGTAACCGCACAACAACAAAAAAACATATACATACCGAAATTCTCCGTTGGTGCTTGCAATCCTTGGTTTTTTAATTGAACAGATTTATTCAAACAACACCTAAAGGATATCCTTTCTAAAAAAATTAGTTGTCGAAGCAATATTTAAATCAGCCTACTATACAATCTTTTGAATGTCATAGAACAAGGTCATTTATTAAACTTTTACCACTATCTACACACAATTTTACTTAGCGAAAAT
This sequence comes from Aspidapion aeneum, assembly GCA_963576565.1. Taxonomy (NCBI): domain Eukaryota; kingdom Metazoa; phylum Arthropoda; class Insecta; order Coleoptera; family Brentidae; genus Aspidapion; species Aspidapion aeneum. The sequence continues at coordinate 21,000,098 of OY755039.1, forward strand.
TCTGTAGTCTATTTTTTGATAAAAGTACAAGTTTAGGAGACAAAGGCTGTCAAATTAACCTTGAAACATTAGTAAAAAATATTATTTTTTAAAAAATTTATTATTTTTGTTTAAAATAATTTGTTAATACATCTTTCTATATATATTTACAATATAATACATTTATAAAGCTATATAAAAAAATATTTAAATAAAAAATGTGCCACATAACTTTTTTTTAAATAATTTTTTGCTCTAATTATTGCTTTTGTTCTGATACCCGACTTTACTAAAATTTATATAATATTGTTAAAAGAATTTACATTAAATTTGCATTTTGACCGAAATCCTATTATTCCTTCCAATCTAAGACATTCTTGACGGTCGTTATCCAAAGCATAGAGTAAGATAGCCTATTATGTATTACTTACTCTATGTCCAAAGAAATAATTTATATACTTATTTATTTTGTTTTTTAAGAGGTTTGACATCAAAGTTGACTCATAAATAAGGTTTTAACGGACCGGACACGGGGCAAAACATACGCATGAACTACTTTTAGAATTAAAATAAACTAACCAACGATAATGTTACGCATGAGTATTAGTGGCTACATAACTAATTATTTTCATATAATCGTGATGGTGTTAATATTTTTTAAAAAGATGGTGTGATAAAAAAAGAATAAAATCACATGCGTTGTTTTAAAGAACCTTTATTTTTTTTATAATTACCGACTGGCGAAAGACTAATTAAAATGCTAACATTTCTGTCCCAGCCAGAATAAAAGTAGGAACGTAAGCAAAATCTATAGACAAACCGTCCTTCTCAGCAGTGGCAGACTAAGGGGGGCTAAGGGAGGTTAAGGCGTTAGAGTTAGACGGGGGCGGGCTGAGATAAAGAGAGAGAAATACCCATTATTGAAAAATGTTTGATAAAATTCTTGTGCTTCAAAAATGCCCACAAAGAAAGTTAATGCTTTGGCTATTTTTTGCATTAGCAGTGATCTTTTGGAAGAGTTAATTTTTGATTTATAGTGGCACTGGGAAATATGGTTTGCAATACAAACCGCAGTGTTCTATATTGGGCAGATCCAGGGGCACAAAATTGCCTCCCTTCTCCCAGATATAAAATTATTTTTAAATTTATTCTGATTAAAAAAATACGAAATGCATAAACCGCACTGTGTATCTAAAGTGCCAGTTTTTTTCACAAAAATTACCTTATTTTTCAAGGTACCTCCTACGAAACGGAGCACACACACATTATGGACACGCTGTTAAACAAAATTTATATCAAAATATTTTATTAGTAACCTAAGAAGAGTTGTATTAGTGTTTATTATTTGATTTTAAAATGTTTTCGTGTAAAAGTGTGATTTGTCTTTCTAAATTTGTTTTTTGACCTAAATGTAATGTGTGGTTTATGAGTGAATGAATGTTCTGAAGAAAGTCTTTACACCGAAACGTCAATAAATGTAATTTATAGTTGCTATACAAAACTATAAAATATAAAATACATGGTTCAAGAAAATTCAGTTAACATACAGAAATAACCATATTTAGCTTTATATTTTTAAATATACTTGAGTTTTTGTCAAAATTTTTATTTTTTCATAAGAGGAAATTTTTCAATTTTAGTTAATTAATTTTTTTTATAGGTATAAACACATCAATATTTTTATCTTAACTTGCTGAGCGATATTTATTTCAAAAACTGTTTTTAAATGTTAAAATGACTTTTCTGCGATTAATTTAATATGAGGAGCCAGTGACGTATATAAAGGGGGGGCCTGGGGGCCCGGCCCCCCCCGAAACTAAGAGTTTTTTTTAGATATTTTCCACATATTTTATGAATACAAACATAAAATAGCATAAAATACGGCCTCATGAGGTCTCAGTCCCCCCCGGCCAAAACTGTCTCGGGCCCACCCCAAAAATTTTTCCTATATACGCCACTGTGAGGAGCTGCCGCGTGCCGATCCAGAGTTTAACCCTTTTTCGGGATTTCGAAGGAATGCTGCGTTGCCACCTCAGTCGTAAAGCGTCATAGACCGTGCTTCGCTCGAAAACTATTCGCATTTTAAAATAGACACTGTACAATGCAGATTTATTTTTGTGTATTGTATCATCACAAAATATCATGTGTAATAAAAATTTAGCAACAAAATTATTGCAAATTACTGTCTAACAATATCATCTGTTTGTCGGCATCGCACAGTGTGAATGGGTGCGTATAAATAATTATTGCTATTAGCATTTAAGCATTGTTATGCAAAAAGATGAGTGTATTAGTTAGCGTCAGCGGCGGGACGTCGGGATAGCTTCTCATAATCTTCTTTTTTCCGCAAATTTCGGGTCCCTTGTGTTTTGCCTCGCATGATGAGTCTATAGTTCAGGCAACACACTTGGTATGGACAGACATTAGACTCGCCCGAACATTTTACGGAAGGGAACCACCCCCCAACCCTGGCGGGGGTGCTTCCCCTCCTTAAACGTGTTTTTTGATGATTTTTTGCTAATAACTCGAAAACGGTCAACTTTTCTAAAAATATTCTAAAAATCATTTTGCAAGCGGATAAAATTCCCTTTTTAACCATGTACCTTAGTACCCTCTAAAGGCCGTGGTGCACGCACGCAAAAAAGGGTAAAATGCTTAAAATATGTTTTTTTTTATTTTTCTTGTAAATTTAGTATCCTTAACACATTGTTTTTTTCAAAAAAATATTTTTGTTAAAAAACCCATTGTATGCCCGCCCTGAAATAAAAATAAATGTGTTTGTAGAAATCCTCAAATCAAATAAAAATTTTGAACGTTCATTTATGTAACTCAGTAAATAATACTCTAGGTGAGAAAAACAATATTTTTGATAAGTATTAACTTAAAACTTAATTTTTCGAGTTGAATTTATTTAAATTGGGGGAAGGGGACAGCCCCCCTCTCTCCCCCCTCCAAAGTGATCTTTTACAGTATTTTTCTAATTATCTGCAAACTTTTAACTTGGCCAACAACAACTAAGTAATAGTTATTGAGGCTAATCAAAAGTCCTCTCTAACGATGTACAACACGCCCCCCTTACATCAGTAGCGCACCTTTTATAGCCATTTAAATAAATGAGAGGTGTGGAAAAATAATGTTTTTTTAGTTTTCTTAAATTTTATTGTCTGGTTTTAAAACTTATTTTTAAAGCTGAAGAAATTTCCTTTCGAACGATGTATATCACTTCCCTCTCAAGGCAGCGGTAACTCTAGCATAGACGCACCAAAAATGGTCAAATTTGATATACACTTGAATCTTCATTTAAGGCAACCATGTTGGAAATACACACCCTGGTACCATACAACACACTTGGTACCATTATGTAGTATACTCCCCCGAAAGTATAATAAGGGGGGACCATACGCCCACTTTTGGTGGGGGGGGGTGCTTCCCCCTAAATGTTTTTTTCGAAATTTTTTATTACTTGGTATATCACATTTGACCATTTTTGGGGCGTCTATGCAAGATCTACTGCTGCGTTGAAGGGAGAGTGATGTACATCGTTGGAAAGGAAATTTCTTCGGCTTTAAAAATAAGTTTTAAAAACAGACATGTCGTACAGTAAAATTTAAGAAAAATTAAAAAAATAGTGTTTTCCACACCTCTCATTTATTTAAATGTCTATAAAAGGTGCGCCACTGATGTAAGGGAGGCGTGTTATACATCGTTAGAGAGTACTTTTCATCAGCCTCAATAACTGTTACTTAGTTGTTTTTTGCCAAGTTAAAAGTTTAAAGAAGGTCTACTAGAAAAAGTCAGTTTTAAGTTATTACTAACCAAATATAATTTTTACTCACTCTCATTTTTATTTACTAAGTTATAAAAATGAATGTTCAATATTTTTGTTTGATTTAAGGGGGCTATTTAAAAAGAATATGTCTAGCTTAATAAGTATTTAACTGTATACAATGGGCCTTTAACCAAAAATATTTTTTTGAGAAATGTTAAGGATAAAAAATACCACAAAAAAAATATAAAAAAAATATTTAAAAAATTTTCCCCTTTTTTTCATACGCTAATGGAACGTGCACCACTGCCGTCAGAGGGTACTAAGGGACATCGTGAAAAGGAAATTGTATCCGCTTGAAAAAGTTAACTGTTTTCGAGTTAATAGCAAAAAACTATCAAAATGCACGTTTAAGGGGGTTTTCTTTCGTAAAATGTTTGGGCGAGTCTTATGTCTATCCATACCAAGTGTGTTGCTCCTATCATTAAACGCAGCATATTGCTTGAATCTCGGATGTAGGTCCTGAACTACTAGGTAAATCTTTGTCTTTGAATCACATCGCCCAAGATATTGCAATTTTCTCCGTTTTAAGTTTCTCTCTTTCAAGGTTTAGTCTAGTTTCGGTTTTAGGGCCTAACGGGCCCTAGACACTAGCGGTAAGAAGGACTCCCACCTCTTTAGCGAAGCCGCTAAAAAACCAACAAATAGATTCAGTGAGACAAGTTGAATTTAATAAAAAAAATTCACGTCAAATATTTAACAAATTTACAGACTGCATGGATATTCAATATGTGAAACTAAACTTTCAGATGCCAACAATTATTATTACACAATCCATACGAAAAAATGTCAAGATCAGTAAGACAGACCTTTATATTGTATATTATATAAGTATTTTTCCACGCTTAATCTGAATGCGGGGTCAAAGAAGTCCCTAGACACCTGGAGGTTTTCCCAGTAAGTTCATCAGAGAAACGAAAGTTTCTACAACGCTAAAATTATTGAGAAAACGGAAACTGTATATTTCTGCTATGATCCGTTAGCATATTTTCAATGTTTTAACTGTCAAAAAACTGTTATTAGCATTAATGGATTTTGACCCAAATCTAATCAGCTCGTTACAGTGTCGAACACTATTTTACCTGAAAATTTCATAAAAATCGATTTACCCTCAGATGCACCGTAAGCACTTAAGCGCGATCATAGGTTTAATCGCGATTAAGTCTTTGTTGCTCACTTACAAAACAACAATGAGGGAGAATGGATTAGCAAAGCCTTGTTACGGTGCATCTGAGGGTTAGCAGTTTAGGAGCTATCGTGTTACACTTAGCAAAAAAATGCTCTTATTGTCCGCTACAAACCCATATACAATTCATGATGCAAACATGAGGCACTTGGGGTCTGTAAGCAAAAAAGACCTGATTGGTTGCTTTCAAAGACATATGTAAATTATTTCCATATAGTATTTATTTGAAAAAGCAATATCAATGGGTATAAGCAATGTTTACACGACTCTATAGCTGCTCTACGTACTAGCCGAAGTAACAGCAGATCCATCTACCCGCTGCTCTACGTACTAGCCGAAGTAACAGCAGATCCATCTACCCGCTGCCTTATGCTAGGGGCTCGGGTGGCCTTAATATGCTGCATTTCTTATAGAGTCGTGTATTCATTGGTATAAGTCTGTAACAAAACGGGATTTGAGCATAAATGGTATTTTTGCCATTTATAAGTTTTTTAAAGATTTTTAATTAAATATTGTTTTTGTCATCAACAAGCATTAATTATATGCAAGACTAGGTTAAGATTAAGTAAAATTTATGGCAACTCGGCGACTTGTTTTTAGGCATGTTTTCAGGTTCGCTGTATTTTAATAAAAGTTGTATTCGGCTAATATGTCCTTTGAGCCACTAACATCAAAATAATTCATATTTTGTAACTGGAAACAAATTTGGTAAACTATTTTCAACTTTTAAGAAACACACTGTAAGATTTAAACTTTACCGAATTTCTAAATCCACGCATCTTTGAATTGCGGTGGTATTTTGTCTCTTTGTCTTTCTCGCCAATGCGAGGGAGCTTGAGATTCAGACCACGGCAGCCAAGAGTGTCTGTAGAGAAGAGTGGTGGAAGAAATCCGTTAAAGAAAGCTTAGATTTAGACCAATCAGCTAGCGGCAAACTGAGAATGTCTAGAGAGCGGGGTATTGAAACTTTCGAAAGTCGTCAGGGAGTACTCTTTAGTTTGTCGTTGCCTGGTACGTTACACTTTCATTCAGACTTCTTAAGGGGGGTTTTATTTCAACTGGGGAAATTTATCAATTATTTTAACATTGTATAAACCTGTTAACTTTAATATTCATAATTATTTTTGTCTTTTCTTTTAGAGTTTATTGATTTTAAAGTCATTAATTATTACTGTTTCCAGTGTTTTGAAATAATGTGTTTAACTGTTTTATGGTTTTTTAACAACAAAATACAAACCATTCGTTGCCCTAAAATCGGCATTTTTAATTAATAACATATCCCAAACCTAAACAGTAATATTAAGTAAATTAAACAGTTGATTGAATAGTTTCACTCATTCAATCAACGTTTAAGATGTTGATAAATATATATATTTACAACAAATATATAAAAGGTTTATAAAACCTAAAAGTTTAAGAAGTGTGAATATTTGAATATAAAAGTTCAATGGTAGTAAAAATTTGATATTTAAATAATAAATATTAGAAGTGAAAGTGTGAAGCTGCAAGAAGAAAATTGAAAAGGTATGTATGATTATCCTATTAGTTATGCATTTGAGAAAAACGTTTATAGCATACTTTTCCTCCAAGAACCGCCAAATTCCCTTTCGAGATCGTGTAAATTTAATAACATATAGTAACATTTAATCTTTTTATAATTTATATAAGTTGTAGCCTAAGTTGGTAGTTTACAACCTTTAAGCTTTGGCCACTTGAGGTGACAGTCCCACTGTCACACACAGGCCCCTGGTACAAAGTGGTGTCAGTAGTTCAGGGTAATTTAGTTTTTGGAAAATTTGTGAAAAAATTTAGGAAAATTTGAAAAAAAATTTGAAAAATTTGTGAAAATTTTATGTTGAAAGTTTGAGAAAAACTCAGTAGTACTTTAGTTAACCTATTGGTAGTATTTTGTTGGAAAAACTAAAGGAAATTTTTGTAAAATTGTTCGTTTAAAAAGAAATAGTCTTGTCTAGTTTTTGAAAACCAAAACTAATTTGTTGGAAGATGTGCCATAACTGTTTTTCGTTGTTTAATTTACTAACGTTATAATCTGTGTTACAATTATGAATTTTTTAATATTTTTGAATATTTTTTGTCCTTGAAACAGTAAATACAAGGAAAATGTCAATGTCATGACAATTTTTCTATTGATATATGATCACTTTAAATTTTTAAAAGATAAATTGGTAGAATATTTTTTTATTGAAAAGTTAAGTTTAAATACTATCCAAATATGCCAGCAAATAAAATGCTCTCCATTTCTATCTGGAGGACGGATTCTCCAGCATGCGAAAGGATCAACCTTTTGCCTTAAAGCTTTACTGAACTCTAGATTTGAGTTATAACTCCAAAACTCGTTGGTAAACTTTAACATTGTTCCATCAAAACATTATTTAAACAAAATGGATAAAAGAGTCCATTATTTTGTCTTAATTGTAGCACAGTGTTGTTAAAATAAAGTCTCATTAAACTTATCATTCTCTTGCCATTAAAAGCCTATTTTGTCTTTCTAGCTGAATTTTTTTAAAGAATCTTTTATTAAAAACATAAAAAAGGAGTCCATTGCAACTCTTTATTTTTGATTATTTGGCTGAAACAATAATTGCCAACCCTTCCTCTGACAAACCATTGATTTTTTTTGAAGACACCCGTCAAATATAACTAAGGGAGGATATTTTTTATTTATTTTATTGCATTAATAACAGTTTTTTTTGTTTTTTTGAACCATTAAACTTTTTTTTATTGATATTTAATAACATTTTTTGTTTAAATAATACAAAAATTTATGTTAAGTTATTATAACATTGTTTTTATAAGTATTTTTCATCGTAGATATCGATATTTCTACTTTATTTTGGTTTTATTCTTTGTTTAATAGCTAAAATTTCATTTGGCAAAAAGTACCTAAACCAAATTATTTGACCATCTAAGTATCCAAAATGGTGTAATTAATTAATCTCAAGTAATTTTCCATTGATATTGCATCATAACTTTAAAATTTATAATTTCTAACTACTTTTTCCATGCAAACGTTCATCTCTCATAAATTTGTGCTACAGGACATTTGTAAAGTATCTGGTCAGGATAAACTCAAAAAACAGACCTAGCTACTAGCAATATCTTGTATAGAATATGTGATAGATATTTTTTGTTGTCATTTTTGTACTCTCTATATCATACATATATGATTGAGATTTACCAGTTCAAACTATAAGTAAGCAACCACGAAGTATTTTCAAATTTTATGTTTTTATATTTCCAGATTTTTAAAATGTATTTTATTTTCCAAATTACACACAAGTTTCTTTTTTGGAAAATAAACATGACTAACTGATTTCTTTGTATCTCAGTAACAACTTTGTCGATTATGAGAAATTTCTTTATTATAAGGTCCACAAGTAAATCTTTCAAAATTTTAAAAAAAACACTAAATTGTTAAAACCATGGACTAAATAAATGTAGCCACAGCAAATATCGATTCTATTCAAATATTATCAAATTAAAAATAAAAATTTACGTTTTATGTTACAAAACATAGCATTCAAACATAGCATTCTTTAAAACGACGTACCTGTCGAACTATTTTTGCTTTATAATTTTCTTATTAAAGTACGTATTATTCTTTTCATAAAAGAAAAATTTGATTTTTTTTTCTTAAGTTGGATATTATCAGCACTATCTGCAAATTCACAGCTTTTAAGTAAAGTGAGGTAAATGTAAAAATCTCCTGTATATTTTTTTGGTTTTTTTGAGAGAGACTCTATTTTATTTATTTTCTTTCACTAACATGTAGGTAATCAAGTGAATTTCGTTTCATAATATTTTTAATCAAATCAAAAAGTATATTGTCGTTTATTATCGTAAGTTATTGTCAAGCCATTTTTGCATAATGGTATACCTAATTAAATATTATGAAATGGAAAAACCTATGTCGAACCCTTCATTCAATTTTCTATGATTCAGGTAAAGCAAACTAGATTGTCCAAACAAAAACTTTCGGGTTTTTGTTTGTAAAGTCATAAACTAATTTTGTCTCATTATGTAGATGTAGCATTATAAAAATATTTTGGGAAAAATCACAATAAAAATTATTTTTGCTTTATTTTGTCATTATCTTTGCCCTTAAAGGAATTAATCCGCTACATGCGAAGTAATTAGGTAATTAACTATTTATGTTAATAAATGAACTCATCACACTTAAATATCTTATTAAATATTAACACCTTTGAAATTAAAACCTAAAACGACTTATTACCAAATAGATCATTCTGAGTTAAAACCATGATGTAGAAAAAGAAAAATGATTAAAGAGTTTGATAAAAAGCTCATATTATGGAAAAAAAAGTACTGATCTTTGTCAACATTAAAATTTGGTACATGTCTAACTTTGAAGACCTATTTTTTTTGATAAAAATCTAAAGTTATATCCTAAGAAAGGATATTAAGAAAATTCGACCTATTTTAAATCAAAGCAATAAAATAACCACCTTTAGCGAAAAATGTACGTTATTTTTCATATTTTCAAAAATCAAAACGTTAACCTAACAGAAAACTAAACCTTTTATATAGAAAAAATAAAAATGGCATCCATATCGGTTTACTAGTTACCATCTTAAAACACAACTTAGCCTATTTAGAGAGAGTTTCATCCTATTTTTTTATTCGTATGTCATTGTATTGAATAATAACTTTACTGAAAAAATAAATAAATTATCCATCAATTAACTTAAAAGTCAAAACACGTTAACTAAACTTAAGAAAGGACTATATTACCTATTGAGAACTGCCCATAAGCTTTTATCTCAGTACATATTTTAGATCGAGTCAAAATTTTTATTTATAAAGTCCTTGTAGGAATACTTTATTTTATCATCTGTATTTTACACTAAAATGTCACCTAGAGCAATGATTGACATTGCGCAAGTTGTAATTAAACATTATTTGTTATAAACTACCACTAGTTTTATTGTCTAATAACAAGAGTGAAGATCTCATTTTTCTGTGCAGTAATTTTTGAGTTAGGTATTTATTCGCACGGTAATTAAACAAGTTTTGCATTGGTAATTTTAACAGTACATTCATTACCCTTTAAAAAGAATGGTGCTATCTATCTATTTATTTAGCTTTCTTCGATCCATCTTTGGATATAGGCCTCTTTCAATATCTTCCACCCTTTTCTGTATGACGCCGTGTTCATCCATCTAGTCCGCATGTTTCTTCAAATCGTGCGCGCATCTCATTTGTGGTCTTCCACTACCTCTTATTTTCCCAAGGTATCCAGTTTACAATACATTTGTTTGACAAAAAGACGATCGATTTAACAAATGTATTGGTGCTATCGACCATGTCTTAAATGAAATAATATTTTGTAAAGCCATACAGTAATTTTTTGGAAAAAACATAATCTCACAGCATTTTTATTGCATAAGGCTAAAGAAAGCCACAAATCAATGTCCTAACACAGTAAAGGTTTTTCGTAACCGTTTTTGCTTGTTTTACAACGATAATTTGTTGTCACTATAGTTGGTGACAGTGAAATCGTTTTGATTAATTTGAACCTAGAAGATATTTTCTTGTAATTTTTATTAAAAAGACCAAGTTTACAGGTCATGTCCATGTCTTTATGACTATATAGGTACATTATTGATTTTTATTAAAAGATATACAAATTAAGTAGCATATTTTAAATAACTAAAAATATAAACAATTTAAATAAATAAATTCGATAAGATCAAAGTACCATGTTTGATGTAATATATAGGTTTACACCAAAACACCAGATAACCTAAAAAGATTGCTTAGCAGTTCCTTTTCCATACTATATAAGAGAAGTACTAATAATTGTTTCTAAAATTTAACCAAAGATAGTGATAAATCAATGTATTTTTCTAAATTTGACTTGACCTTTGAAATTGGATAAAGGTATTTGATATTTTTCCTAAAATAAAAACTCGCGTATTTTGAGTTAGTAATAATTTTATACATAATCTTAAAAATAATATTATTTAGCATAAATAATAATTATTAAAATAAATATATCATAATTCCCATTTAATAATTAAAGACTGGTTAAAGAGAAAACGCAATATGGAAATATGGAAATTTAGGTTATACATAACCAATAAGCTAACTTAATTATAAAATTAATTAAAATCAAACAACAAAAGTAAAACCCTTTGGTTGATAATCATTAGATAGGATGTGATGTAGTAAGAAAATGAGACATAATTAGTTGACTTTTAATGATAAAAACTTGTTTCAAGCAAATAAACTATTTGGAAAAACTATCAAAATCAACTTTTGAAAAAAAGATACCCTGTATATTTGCTTGAATCAATTTAAGTATGGTAAAACTTTTTTCATATTTTTTTTTATTATTGAACTGTATTTAATTTTTAAAAAACCGTTAAATATTTTTTTAAATTTTGACCGTATATTTACAAGTTAAAACGTCTTGGCCCATAAATCAATTTACAGGCTATAAAAGTCTTCCAGACCACTTGAGTCTATATGAAACAAAGATATACTTGAATTTTGGTAATTTTGAAACACATGTTCACCATATTTTATACCTACATTCTAAAAAGGGCTCTTCTATTCATTCAGGGAATTTTTTAAAATAAACACACATCTGGGAAAAAACCTTTCGTAGCCTACTTCGTTAGTCTGTACAAATAACAGTGGCGTATCGGAATTTTATTTGGGGAAGGAAATATTATAATAAATATTGCATAAAACTGTTTTGCATATTGTCCAGACCAGTGTATTATGTGTGTCCAAAACAAATATATTTTAAGATTTGGGAGGGAAATTTCACCTTTTTTTTTACCCTCCTGTAGATCCGCGTCTAACGCATCTATTCACATTTAACTTTACGGTATCTATCAATTAAACTATGATATTATATTTATAGGTCAAACAAGCTTTCGTGAAAAAAAAAGTTTTGTTTCTCTCATATTTTTCCGTGAGTAACTTGAACGCTCACGGGGGTCCAATGTTTGATTTTTCATTCACGGGTACTATTAAATTTATATTTTTCAAACAAGATCTATAGTGAGAAATGCAGTTCCTGATTTCAAATTTCATTAAGGTCGGTCGGTAATTTTTGAGTTGCCAGCTAAATCTAGAAAACAATGGCTTATGTACAATATTCCTAATATTCTCGTAACCACATCACATGTGACGATTTTTGTGCGTTAAATTAAAAAAATATATAAGATTTTTATTTACAAACTAAAAAAAGAATTTGGTATTTTGATATCTATTATGATATAAACTTTTTCATTAAAAACTTTTTACTTTTATGTACAACGTCCTGTAAAACGTTGAAAAAATTAGTAATTTACAGTGTTACACAATAGACCCGCGTGTACAGTACGCTACTGAAAACAGCTTACATAAGTTTCTATCTATCATTTTTTTTATAAAACTAGGTTTCATTTTTATAAATTATACCATGAAGTCATTAAGACCTTTTGTGTCTATTTTTGTCAACCTGAAACGTGTTATTTGAGCTTTTAAACCTTCATTTTTGTTTAAGATAATTACTAAAACTTAAACCTATTGGTTAGTATTTTTTTTGTTCATGTTAAGATTTAAAAGATATGTGAAAATGTTCGTTCGATAATTTTGATTTGTTTTATCTGTTAATGTAATTTTTTTTTGATCATAGTAATCTTTATCAACTGCTAACAAAAAGTAGCCCAAAAGAAAGGTCTATTTGCCAGGCCTACTTCGTACTTCGTACTGTATGTTTTTTTTTTGAAAAGCGCTAATAACATAATGTTTTCTCACGTTTACTAGTTATTATATGCATAGAGTTCTATAATTTTTCAGTTAAGTTGTCTCTGCACAGTTAATCAAACTATTTCACAGTTTTGACTGCGAATTGAGTTAGTATACAGATAATTTGAATTTTCTTTCATACAGTATTCTTTTGTTTTCTTTGCGTTCCAAGAAAATGTTGAATAGATACATACATCCAGGATATTCTTAGCATATGTAAATAGTACCGAATCTCAAAAGTTTTAAGTTATTTACACACAGAGATTCTATAATGTAGTTGTCGTAGCAATATAATAACTTGCGTGCGTAAATATCTTAGTAACCAAAGATTTAGTACATTCGTTTCTTTGCTAACTTTTGTAATCTTCTTATCCTGTTTAATAAAAAAATAATTTTTATGCAATTATCATCAGAGCTTACTTTTTTTTTTTTAATGTGTTACTATTTTGCTGTAGTTGGACTTACTCTATACAGTAGTTGTTTACTACTACTATGTCGGCTTAGAACGTTTTTCTACGTTGTCCGACGCCTATTCTCCACCTCCTTCGATTCTGACAGTCATCTTCCGTCAGGTTTTTTTTTTACTCATTGATCTTCGGATTGACTGTTGCCATTCCAGTTTAGGACGCCCTCTTTTTCTGCGCCCTATTGGTTGCCATTCTAGGACCTGTTTTGGTAATCTTTCGTCGTTCATCCGTTGTACATGGGCATACCATATCAGTTGCCTTTTAGTGATGTCATCAGTTATGCTTCCCTCGATTCCCATTCTTTCTTTTATGATCTCATTTCTTGTATGATCAGTTCTGGATATTCTCATTGATCTTCTTATTGCATCCATTTCGACACTTTCCATTGTAATGGAATGGAAAGTGTAGTTGTTTAAATAAACGATTAATTTTTCTGAATTAGAGGTAGTTAACATTTCATCCTCTACCCATTCTTTACCAAAAAGTTTAATTTTTTTTTTGTAATAGCTCAAGCTACACACGTATTAAAAAAACCTATAAAAAAAAATATTAATCTAGATCCTGGATCAATCTGAAAGTCAAAAGGGACAATCTCTCTCTTGAGTTTTTAGATTAGATCGTCGATGTCAAAAAGGACAATCTTTGTTTTAAGTTTTTAAGTTTTTTTTTTGTTTCAATATTTGCAATTTTGACACTAAAGATATTTTTTCTTGCATTGCAAAAGCAAGCCTGTCTATCATTACATAGACATATATAACATAAATTAATTAAGCAATGCCTTAGCATTTTAACTTAAAATTTTGCATTTGTAGAGCTTTTATTGTTTTATTCGCCTAAAAAGTTTTTTAAATATCATCTAATCCTCGTAATTTATGAGCACTCATTTAAAATTTGTACAAACTTGTTTTATTTTTTTAATAACTACGAGACCGATTTTAATGAAAAGAAAAATAACAGTGTCTAAACACTATGTCAAAAGCATAATAAATTCATTAAATGATGTTTTAAAGAAAAAGTTTTATTATATTTGTTAAAACCATGTATAAAATTAGTGCTATAACTTCGTTTTCTTTTATAGGTGAAGACCATGACATTCAACAACTGTAGAGGTCTACGATTCTTCGACTTCCCTCAAAAAAAATTTTACTTAATTAATATTTTTATTTTTATTTTCAGGAATTGTATTGTTTTGTATTGGGTTGTAAATGACCAAACCAACAAGTTGAGAGTTTTTAAAAACTATTTGTTCTAAAATTGTTGATATTTTTATAAATGACAAAAGTCTATTACTATCTGTTGAGTAAATATGTGAGAGGGAAGTATTTTTGAATTAAAGCTTCCTAGAATTTTCTTTTAACGTAACTTTGATATGGCTATATGGTATGGCAAAATGGATCTGTGATTGTTATATGCATCTTTTGATGTATAAGGAATGTTATAAAACAATAGACCAATAATAATTCGCCAAGTGGAATCGTCGCGTTTTCTTTTTCTTTTGTTGTTTTTTTGTAAGACGAGGGCGAATTAATTTTTTCGCTGTTTGTATCATTATATTTTAGATTATTTTATAAAATGTTTTTATGGAATGAGTGTTTTTAGCTGGATTTTAAACTCCCCAGTCATTGAGAAGAAGGCTGAGGAGTAAATTAGGGAATTTTTCTTCTCCACTCGAGAGGGTGTTTCAATGGTATACCTTTAATTAAAATTTTCAATTGGTCTATATTTGTTTTGTTTGTTGCCGTATCTCCTAATATCGTAACTCAATTTTGAAAGATAGGGTTACGGTATAGTCAGTTAAATGTTTTAACCAATCTTTATCAAGAAAACTACTGAATTAATAATCGTCATGTTATAGCTTACATGGTCTACAGGTGAACTGGTCTAAAACAGCGGAAAAATATATGGGTTGGATTTTTGGGTTTCTTTCAAGTCAAATAATTTTGTAAAAATGGGAATTTAAATTTGGGAAAAACTATTCAAGGTAGAGGTAAAACTTTACCTATGAAACGAATAAAAAGTTATATCAGGGTAGGTTAATGAAGACAGTGACGTCACACCTAGTAGATTTCAGTAAGAGACCTAGGTAATTTTCTATTTCGTCATGTCGGGAACTCATTTTTGAGTTATACTGGATAAACAATAGACCGGAAAATTAATTTAACAAGAAGATTTGGACTAGTTTCTTTCTTCGTTATACACCTGTGTTTTTCTAACTCCAGTGAAGATGGCCACTTCCTGTTAGTGTTGAATCCACAGTGTCTTAGGTTTTCTAATTAGGGAGACAAAAGCGTTGTCGTTGAATAAATTTTATATTTTACAATACAATTTTCAATTTAAAATGGTAGCTACCTATTTTTTTTTATTATGACGAAACATGATTTAGATTTGGTATACAAGAGTCACTATATGTTTTTGGAACCTGTGTTGAAGTGATGATGGGATATTATTTTAAAACAGGTTTTATGGTAGACATTTGGACAATTTTTCTGACTTGGTTAAAAAAATAGGTTAATTAGATAATATTTGAGATAGTAACTAAAAGTTAGGATTTTTAGAAATATAGTGTTTAATAGTATAGGAATAGGAAAAACCTAGAAGATACAACCATAAAGAGTAGACGACTCTTGAGTCATGCCATATCAAATGAAAACCGTTATATTTTTATCAGTGATATTTTAAAAAAAGATATTAACATCAAGAAATAATCAGAGATCGGAAAAACAGACAAGAACAGCAGAATAAAGAAGTATTTTCTTCTATTACAAAATTTTATGATCAACTTTTTACTCTTTTTACTTTATAGGGTTGATAAGCCATTTGAGCTAATCTTTATGTCATTTGGAAATATTTACATTATTAAATTTATATATTTTCTTTTGTCTTGAAATTGTATAAATAAAACCACTGTCTTTGGCTTTAGCAGTGATAACACCTATAGACTAACGAAAAAGTCTCATTTGAATTAGAAAGTTTTAAATTAAAAACATCTTAATCTTTGTATAAAAAAATTTCTAGTGTACAGCAAACAACTGTTTTTTTTTCTGTAAAATGTTACCCGTAAAAGTAATTGTCATAAAACTAAGTGCATAAGCACAAATTTTATAAAAAAATAACTAATTAGCTGTGGAGATTGGTAGTTGGCATAACAATCGCTGAACCAAGAGAGAGTGTCTCTATCGCGTTATGCCACAGTTCTATCTTGAAGTGTACAGAACTTTGGTAATTTTTAATTATGCGTAATAAGTGACAACTATACCGTTATTCTTTAATCTCTTTTGTACTTTGCTTTAGTAGAAGTAAATTGTATCTTTTCAGATAATGTCTGCATCAATCATATGTCAGATATGTAATTTTAATCTTGTTTTTTGTGTTACACGGAAAAAGTGTAATATTTAACTTTTTATTATTTTGGTAAAGTAATTTTTTTTTCTAGTGACCAGAACATTTTAGATATTTTGTAAACTTTTAATTGTTTTGTTTATTTTTGGTAATATTTTAAAAAAACAAAATATCATTTTATTTTTTGTTATAGTAAATCAACACCTATTGGTTAAAGTATTAACGTAAAATCGATTATATATAGTATATTTTAGAGTCCATTATTTCAAAAACCTTTGTTTTTTTAATGGGGATCATTTGCTCTTAATCAGTGCTTTTCTAAGATCCCATAAATCGAATAAAAACTACGTCATCAACGGTTAAAATTTTTCGATTTATGTACATATATATATATATATTTTTTTTTTCCATTTTGAAGTCATTTTTGAATCCAATTGGATATTATCATAGCAATCTTAACATTGCTAAGATACATTTTTCTATTTTTTTTTCTCTTCTCATTATATTATAACTTGATAAAATCAATATTATCTAAATTAATAACATTTGATTCTTTAAAACTATTTTTGAATTTTTGTATTGTTTATCATTAAAACAATATTTTATTTTTTATGTTTTTTTTTCCTAAAGGGAAAATATTGGCCTATACGAACTTTAAGTACAGTCTGTACCATTTAAGCCAAGCAAATTCCATTTTAAGGATAAATTTTGATAATTTTTTTAATTTTTTTTTTGATATTTTTTAAAATCTACACTATTTTAAACAACTTTAAAAAAATCTCCACTTTTCTTTTACTCTATGAGTACAATTGTTTTTGTAGAACTTTTCTACGACTGTATAACTATGTCAAATCACAAAAATGTGTTGTCTTTTCTAAAAATGTTTTTTTTGTTAGTTTGTTCCTTTCTGTTTGCTGTCCTAGTTAATCGATAATATAAAAATATTCTCTATAACGTCATTATTAAAATGATATGCTAGTGCACAGGCATAGCATTAATCAAGAACACCTAAATTATTATTTTTGTACTATTTTTATTTCTATTATCATCTTTAAGTAATTTTGTTGTAACTAAAGCCTATACATAATTTCCTCTATTAATGATAAACAAAAAGTAATTTATGTATACTTTTTGTGTAAATAATAAAATCCTTTAAATCACCAGTTGATCGTTTATGGAAAAACTTATCGTAAAAGTTAGTCTTTCTAAGATTATTATTTTTTTTTAATATTTACTCATTTTAAGTCTTGCGTTATCTAAAGAACCTTATCGTTTAAGATACCTTTTGTTTTTTTTGTCAACTTATTAAATTGGAAAAAAAGTATGTTATACCTAAAATATTTTAAAGTATTTTTTTTGTATTATTTTTTTCATATTTTCGAAGTAAGCCCTTGCCTGCTTGGACTCTAAATAGTTCTTATTTAGTAGTTTTGGAAAAATAAGAAATGAGTTTATCACCCAAGAGAGTTTTTTCTTTTCATAACACCAAAAAGAGTCGATTGAAGCAACCATCAACTGTCATTTTTGTTTAATTTTTTTTGTCATTCGCTTCAATTGGAATATAATAAGACATAATTTTGTTTAAAATTTTATTATCAACTAAGTTTATTTTATTTTGTTTGTTTTGATTCATGCACTTTAAAATCGTCTATCGCCACCTGTGTATGTGTGTATGAAATTCGATAAAAACCTAAATTGGTCAAATTTTAAAACATTTGCTTACATTAAGTCAAGTATTTTGAAGCAAAGATGTCTAATTTTCAAACAATGACATCAATAATAACCTACTTTGTTTTGCTGCTGTTCTTAGTTTTTCAAAATTGTGTGAAAACAGCTTACAATTAATTGGAAAATAAAATAAATGGAAATTAGTTAGAAAATGAAAAACCAAACATATCATTTTGAAACATACTAAAATCACACCGAAAATCAATCTGAACGGAAAAATATTTTTCACGTTTAAAGAAAAATTATTTAGCAAGATCTATGGAAAAGAAAGTTTAAATTGAAACAGGTAATGTTTCAGGGAAAAAAATTTAGAAGGAAATTTCGGAAAAACTGTAAAAATTCTAGGAGGAGCTTTATTCTAAGTAATTTTGAAAATGTGTATATTCATCTGGCTGGATTTGTTCTATTTATATTTGTTCTTTATTTTTTTTTTAATTGATTTCTTCTCTATTGAAATGTTATACTTTGATTTGCCCTATATTGAATCAATTTATTTTGATTTGTTCTATTTAAAAAATTAAATTTCGATTTGTTCCACTTAAAAAAAATCTATGTGAATTTGTTTCATTTGAGATTACTCTATCTGTTCTATTTGATTTTCTTTAAAAAATTTAAAAAATTTTTTGTATCATTAAACTATGATAAAAACTTGTATTTCAGTTTTTGTATCATTTTGTGTTTGTTTTGCTAACTTGTATTTTTTTTCAGTTGTTCTTTCGATCACATGAGTTATTTGTTTTGTTTCGATAGAGTATTCCATGTTTGTTTTAAAGTTTATTGTGTAAACCTGGTAGGGTTGTTTTTTATTACACTGTAAACAATAAACCAACTTAAATTTTTTTTCAAATATTGTCAACTAAACGTTTTTTTTTCTCGTTATTGTAAATTAATTTTGATATTTGAATTTTTTTTTTAAATTATTGTCAATTAAACGTATTTTTTTTAATTCGGTATAAATATATTTTAAAGTCTTAAAGTAGTTAATTTTAATATTTTAGTTAGTGTTTGTAATGTCTTACTTGTATCTTTGTTTTAAAATTTGTTTTTTATGCAAACACGTTTTTTGGGTTAGACAACCTTTTGTAGGTTCTTTGCCGTCTAACTAGTTTTAGTTCACCTAAAACTTATTTATGAGATATAATCATAAAATCAAAAATTTTCAATTTTTTTTTATTTTTTATTTAAATAATATATTTTTTTAAACAATTAATTTTGTTTTACATAAGGTTGGTTTATTGTTATTAAAAACATTGTTTTTCTTGTATTAAAATTATTTTGTTTTTAGGTCAGCTATTGCAAAGTGCTGTCAACCAACCAACAAATTTCTTCCACAAACAGTTTAATCAACCAAGCAGCCATTCCACCATTAAAGTCATTAGATCTGCCAAGCAGCCATCATCACTACAATCGACGTCTTCTTACCGTCACTGTGCAAACCTGCAATTGGATACTTCTTTCCAAATTCAATACAGAGTCTGCTGTTCACCCTTAGTTTCAAAGATGGCCAATGTGGAAACTCAGCTCTTGCTGCGTACCTAGTGTTTGTTTAACACTATGGAGGAAACGGTTTGGTTTGGAGACTCCCTTAATTTATTTACGTTAACTTAAATCACTTTTTTTTTGTCTCCACAAATTTCTGCATAAGCGTGTATATAATATATACCTTAATGTAGTAGTTTTCGGACAATGTGTGTTAAAATTATTTATTTCTATATATTTTTCGGTTTATTTGTCAATTTTATTTTGCCCTCATTTAATTTAAGTTATCGTTGTTATTAAGCTGCACTGATATTCTGATTCTTTCAGTACTGTTTGGAATCTACTGATCGTTCACCATGTTTGTTGCTGACTAGCTGATCTAAGATGTTGTACCTGATCCAGTGTTGCTGTTTTGTTCCAGAATGGAACTTCAAGTTTTTTCCAGCCAGAATGTTTATTGACCGTCATCCACAGAAGAAAAATGGAAACGAAGAGCGCTATAGTTTTAGTTTAGATTTGTGTTGTCTGCACTACTTAATGCTTGTTGTTATAAACCATTTTATTTCGACTTGCGTTTAAAAAAAAATTGTTTATACTTAATCAGGGGGGAGTAATGTAACAAAACGGGATTTGAGCATAAATGGTATTTTTGCCATTTATAAGTTTTTTAAAGATTTTTAATTAAATATTGTTTTTGTCATCAACAAGCATTAATTATATGCAAGACTAGGTTAAGATTAAGTAAAATTTATGGCAACTCGGCGACTTGTTTTTAGGCATGTTTTCAGGTTCGCTGTATTTTAATAAAAGTTGTATTCGGCTAATATGTCCTTTGAGCCACTAACATCAAAATAATTCATATTTTGTAACTGGAAACAAATTTGGTAAACTATTTTCAACTTTTAAGAAACACACTGTAAGATTTAAACTTTACCGAATTTCTAAATCCACGCATCTTTGAATTGCGGTGGTATTTTGTCTCTTTGTCTTTCTCGCCAATGCGAGGGAGCTTGAGATTCAGACCACGGCAGCCAAGAGTGTCTGTAGAGAAGAGTGGTGGAAGAAATCCGTTAAAGAAAGCTTAGATTTAGACCAATCAGCTAGCGGCAAACTGAGAATGTCTAGAGAGCGGGGTATTGAAACTTTCGAAAGTCGTCAGGGAGTACTCTTTAGTTTGTCGTTGCCTGGTACGTTACACTTTCATTCAGACTTCTTAAGGGGGGTTTTATTTCAACTGGGGAAATTTATCAATTATTTTAACATTGTATAAACCTGTTAACTTTAATATTCATAATTATTTTTGTCTTTTCTTTTAGAGTTTATTGATTTTAAAGTCATTAATTATTACTGTTTCCAGTGTTTTGAAATAATGTGTTTAACTGTTTTATGGTTTTTTAACAACAAAATACAAACCATTCGTTGCCCTAAAATCGGCATTTTTAATTAATAACATATCCCAAACCTAAACAGTAATATTAAGTAAATTAAACAGTTGATTGAATAGTTTCACTCATTCAATCAACGTTTAAGATGTTGATAAATATATATATTTACAACAAATATATAAAAGGTTTATAAAACCTAAAAGTTTAAGAAGTGTGAATATTTGAATATAAAAGTTCAATGGTAGTAAAAATTTGATATTTAAATAATAAATATTAGAAGTGAAAGTGTGAAGCTGCAAGAAGAAAATTGAAAAGGTATGTATGATTATCCTATTAGTTATGCATTTGAGAAAAACGTTTATAGCATACTTTTCCTCCAAGAACCGCCAAATTCCCTTTCGAGATCGTGTAAATTTAATAACATATAGTAACATTTAATCTTTTTATAATTTATATAAGTTGTAGCCTAAGTTGGTAGTTTACAACCTTTAAGCTTTGGCCACTTGAGGTGACAGTCCCACTGTCACACACAGGCCCCTGGTACAAGTCTATACTTTTTGCGGTCCTTAAGATAAAATGTCCTGATGGGTTATATTTTTACGCATGAATATTATTTTATTCTTGTATTCGTTACGTCAAATCATCGGCGTACAGTTGACAAAAACTCTATCTATGTAAATTTGGTATCTGTGCATTTTTCGTACCTTTATTACTGAATGTTTGCATCAAACGCCAACCATTGTGTAAATAGGTAACAGGGAGTATTGGAATATTACGTATATTTACAGGGTGTCTCATTATATTTTTCCCACCCTTTTAGACCATTAATAATTGATGTAGGAATATAAAAGAAATTGTGTTCGAATTCGCGAAATTTTTACTTTTAAATTGTATCTTGACTTTATTCCTGATGCTTGCCGTATTTAACAGGCGCTCAAATTTATAGTTTTTGTAAATTGGATGCTCCTTATATTATTAATTAATAGATTAGGCTTGGAATATACTTTCCGAAAATACTCCATATTTCGCAGTTTTGATAAATAGTTTCTGAAATATTAGCGATAAATTTTTAATTGATAAAAAAATAACATTACCACTTTTGTGTTAATTTCAGTGTCCTTATTTCGAACTATGTTAGTCCCCATGTTTAAACAGTGACAATGACAACTATTTTTTTTTAATGACGCTTAAAATGACAACCACTAACGACCACAAAGTTGTGTCATTGTCACTGTTGATACATGGGGACTAATATAATTTGAAATAAGGATACTAAAATTAACACAAGAGCGGTACTGTTATAATTGCTAATATCTCAGAAACTATGGCTCTAAACTATGGCATATCGGGTATTTTTGGAAAATATGTTCCAAGCTTATTCTATTAATTACATAATATAAGGAGCATCAAATTTACAAAAACTATAAATTTAAGCGCCTGTCAAATATGGTAAGCATCAGGATTAAAGTCAAGATACAATTTGAAAGTAAAAATTTCGCGAATTCGAACACAATTTCTTGTATATTCCTATATCCATTATTAATGATCTAAAAGGGTGGGAAAAAGTATAATGAGACACCCTGTACAAACCAACAAGTTACCAAAAAAATACAAGATCATAAGTAGGCCATCACTATAAATCTTCATCATTAGATATTAATCACAAGAATGTGATTTTATGATTCAACAATTTCGCCTTATGCAATTCTACAAATTACGAAACTAATTGTTATGATTTTTTTAACTGGCGCTTATAAAGAAAGCAAAAGTGGATCAGTAGGCAGACTGCTTTTTTCGCGCTCGAAGTTGGTCAGATTTCACTAAGTCGAAAAGGAGGGCCTAGATATTGATAAAAAGACAACTTATTCAAGTATTATTCAAATTAATTACTTATAAATCCATGTGTATCAAATATTCCAAACCATACTACCACTATGTCGGTTTAGAACGTTTTTCTACGTTGTCCGAGGCCTATTCTCCACCTCCTTCGATCCTGACAATCATCTTCTGTCAGGTGTTTTTGACTCATTGATCTTTGGATTGACTGTTGCCATTCCAGTTTAGGACGCCGTCGTTTTCTACGCCCTATTGGTTGCTGTTCTAGGATCTGCTTTGGTAATATTTCGTCGTTCATCCGTTGTACATGGCCGTACCATATCAGTTGTCTTTTAGTGATGTCATCCCTTATGCTTCCCTCGATTCTCATTCTTTCTTTTATGATCTCATTCCTTATGTGATCTGTTCTAGATATTCTCATTGATCTTCTTATTGCATCCATTTCGACACTTTCCATTTTTGTTTTGTATTTTTCTGTTACGCGAAAAGTCTTGTGTTCCATACAACAGCGTCCTTTTCCCCATTATTTCATATGTTAAATTTTACATTCTTTTTTATCTCTCGGCTGCATAAAATACTGTTAAGATATCTAATAACCTTTTTTGCTTTTACTATTCCAAACCATATTCATGGATTTTTCGAGTTTTCCATGGTCACTTGTCAATTGGGACTAAATAATGGCACGTATCTTAATGTAACGCCCCGTTTTCGTCAAGTGCGCATGTTCAGTTTTATCGTTATCGGTGGACCCAAATAACAAAAAAATAAATAGATCAATGACGGATCTGATACCTTCCTAGCCCATTAGCACACTCCAAGTAAACTCCATGCTATATCAACTTTGAAAATAGTTTTTTGGAAATATCTCAGAAGCGCAAGCTCCTATAAAGTGTTTGGTTATAACACAAATTATTGAGAAAAATACGTTCTACTATATTCCGGAACACGCATATTGATGCAATGTTCCCAAAAACTGTCATTAGCATTTATAGATTTTGACTCAAATCTAATGAAATCGTTAGTGTCGAACACTATTTTATCAGAACATTTTATGAAAATCGGTTCAGCGGGTTAGGAGCTACCGTGTTACGGACAGACACACACACAGACATACTAATGATACCTTCTCTAGTCATTGCGGCGCGGGCTAGGAAGGTAATAAAAAAAAATTAAATTAAAAAACACCCAACTGCTAAATCTACTTGTACCTACTAGTCGCAGTTGGTTACAAAATTGATAGGTATACCTATAATGTACGAAATGCTTTAACTTTTAGTTTTGATGCGCAAAGGGCACTTACGAAATTATACATTTTTGTATTTTCATGAATCAGGTTATTGAGTAATTTTGTACCCAACTGCGACTAGTAGTTACAAGTAGATTAAGCGGTTGGGTGTTTTTTTTTTTTTTTTAAATTTATTTCCGACTTTTAGGTTTAATTCCTATTCAGCCATTTAAAAAGCACTATGCATTTACCATTAATTTAGCATTATCCAAAAAGTACGTGTAGGTTTTCGACGGACGCGCACAATGTTACCTTTCATTAAAGGTGGGAGAGGAGAGGGAGGAGGGAACTACTAAAATGTGTTGACAAAAATCTTAAAGCGTGTGCAGAAAGAATTTGTGAAATCGCCCTATATTTGATAAAAGTATGTGAATATGGCTTTTTAAGACGGTGCGGTAGGGGGAAGGGCAGGATGGGAGATGGGTGGGAGCAGGGAGGACTACAAAGTAATTACAGCAAATTCGAGGACATTTGCAAAGGGGTATCAAAGGCATTTCATTAAAAACGCCCGAAATTTAGGTAATTTGTATGCCTTAAAGCCGGCATCATGGGTAAAAATACAAGAATTGTTCCAAGTGTGCGTGCAAGGGCTGAAAAATAACGGAATTTCCTTCGATAGGTCGCCGGTATTGGCTTCACAAGCACATTTAAAAATAATTGTCGATATTGACGATTGAAAATGGAAAGTTACGATACATATGGAATTTTATATGAAAAGGCACCTACCTCGGACTCTCTTGCAGCTCCAGTCGACGTTTAAACGTCCAGTTTTTTCACCTCAAATTCACTTTTTTCGGGAACGTGATTTTGCTAGTGTCTTGTTGTGTCGGTGGTTCTTTGCGCACTCATCGCGGCGCTGCTTGTCTTCCACGTGTCCGGTGCCGTGAAACCCCATATGCATATTTTAGAGCGCGAAAATTTAAACTATTTTAAACGCGCAGAAAAGGAAAAGAAAATGAAAATTAGGAAATTTCTTGCTTGCACCAACATTTTCCGGCCGCCAAAACACGTGTGTTTTTACTTAGTTGAGAAAAGGAAAGGAAAAAAAAAATAATATTCGCCTATTAGCAATTAAACGATACAATTTAACATTAACCCAAATATGCATTAGATAATGCATGTAAATTAAAATTAAAAGAAAAGAAAAAATACTTAGAAAAAATTAAGAAAGAAAAGAAAATTTTGCCTTATGCGTCGGGCATAGGCAAAGGACATAGTTTCACCACTGGTCGACGATATGTTCCTGTAGCTGTTTTAACGGTCACAACACGAATATGACCGTCTGAGCCAGGGTGTACGTCGACAATTCGCCCAACAGCCCATTGCAATGGCGGTTTTTGTTCATTCTTTACCACGACTAAAGTATTTAGTTTAATATTGTTAGAAGCCTCTGTCCATTTAGAACGCTGTTGCAAGGTGTTTAGGTACTCCAAGTTCCAGCGTTTCCAAAAATCGGACTGGAGCCTTTGCACCAGCTGCCAGCGGGACAGGGTGTTCAACTTGGAATCAGAAAAGTCGGGTTCTGGTACGGAATTCAACGGTTCCAGGGTAAGAAAATGACCAGGGGTCAGTGGAAGAAAGTCATTCGGATCCATACTTTGGGCATACAGAGGCCGGCTGTTTAGTATGGATTCGACCTGACACAAAAAAGTAAAAAACTCTTCATAGGTTAACCGTTGCTCACCTATTACACGTTTTAAATTTGCCTTGGTGGATTTAACTCCTGCCTCAGCTAGTCCGTTTAGGTGCGGACTACCAGGACTTGAAAAATGCCAGGTAATTTTTAGACTGTGACATGCTTCCTGGGAGTACTGTTTGAGTAAACGATCAGCTCCCAAGAACGCGCTACCACAATCTGAGTAAATGTCAGAGATTCTTCCTCTTCTTGCCACAAATCTCTTAAAAGCCGCAAGAAAGGTAGGGGTGGAAATATCGGAGGTAAGTTCTAGGTGAACTGCCTTTGTTGCGGAGCAGACTAAGACAAGAATATAACCTTTGGATACCTTTGCACCTCGGTACTTTCCCATTGTAATTGGAAAGGGACCACAATAATCTATGGCAACATGTGAAAATGCCTTTACTTGAGAGATGCGTTGAGCAGGCAAGTTGCCCATGATTTGTACGGAAGGTTTAGGATTTAATCGATAGCATAAAATGCAATGAGAAGTTATACTCTCGATTGCATAGCGAGGGGAAAGGATCCAAAATTGTTGTCTCAAGAGGTAATGCAACGTTTTTTGACCGGGATGACAGTACCTTTTGTGAGTGTACTCAATGACAAGTTGAGTAAGACGGTGAGAACGTGGTAAAAGTAAAGGGTGTTTTGCTGAATAAGAGAGTTCGGAAGAATGTGGTAATCGACCCCCCACTCTTAAGCAGCCTTGTGTATCTAGAAAAAGTGAAAGTTTACGAAATTGTTTAGGAAGTAGCTTTGCGTCATTCAAACGTGAAATGAGATCAGCAAAGATGGAACGTTGAACATGCCGAACGAGAACAATAAGAGAATGTTGAAGTTCTACTTCGGTAATATTTTCGTTAGGATATTTAGATTTCTTTTCGGTAAGGCGAAAAATATAGGAAATTATGCGTTGAATTTTCTCTAGGGAAGAGTAACGAGAAAGAAAAGTATCAAGCATGTGTGGTTCAACTGTGCATGTTTGAAATACTGATTTTCGTTCTTCCAGAATAACCTCGTTTTCCGGAGGGTCTGGACAGCGAAAATCATCAGGCCAGCTCTCTTTTGGTAGCCTAAGAAAACAAGGACCTTCCCAATACAAGTCATGTTTGACAAGTTGATTAGGCATAAGACCGCGCGAAGCACAGTCGGCTGGATTTAGCGCTGATGGAATATATTTCCAGGCCGTAGGAGAAATGGTTTCTTGAATGTGACAGATACGGTTTGCCACAAACGTTTTAAACCTGTGAGGTGAAGCCGCCAACCAGCATAGAACCACTTGGGAATCACACCATGCACAGATTTGGTTGAAGTTAAGAATATCTGAATAAGTGTTTCGAATAAAGGAAATTAGGTCGCAAAGTAAAGTGGCACCAAGAAGCTCCAGTCGCGGAAGACTGACTGTTTTCACTGGTGCGACCTTAGATTTGGCCATTACAAGAAAGGTATGGATTTCTCCGGATACTGACTCCATTCTGAAATAGACCGTAGCCGCGTAACCTATCATAGAGGCGTCTGAAAAGCCGTGAAGTTCAATGCTACATACCATTGATCAACCAATGGAAAGGCGTCTAGGTAAATGAATATTTGAAAGATTTGGAAGTTCGGTTCGAAATTGATTCCAAACATTTACGATATGCGGAGGAGGCTGAGAATCCCAGTCCAGCTTCTCCTTCCACAGATCTTGCATGAGATGCTTAGCAAGTAAAGAAACGGGAGAACAGAAACCTAAGGGATCAAAAATTTTCATGATTTGAGATAAGATACCTCGCTTGGTGCATGGTTTATCTTCTGGTACGACCAAGTAGGTAAACGAATCTGAGATAGGATTCCATTGGAGACCTAATATTTTTACAAAATTAGGTTCGGATTTGTCGAAACGAATGGACATTTGTGTTTCTGATTCTGAGAATGAGGAGAGAAGTTCCGGACTGTTGCTCGCCCATTTTTTAAGTTCAAACCCTCCCAGGCGCAACAGGGAGATTAACTCCGACTGAAGTTCTTTGGCAGAGGCCACAGAATCCTGCTCAGTGAGCACGTCGTCGACGTAAATGTCTTTAAGAAGCACCTTGGAAGCATTAGGATACCTTTCAGACTCAAGTTTAGCTAGTTCTTGTATAGTACGAATAGCTAAGTAAGGTGATGACTTAAGTCCATAAACAACTGTTCTTAAGGAGTAGGTTTGGACAGGATCATCCTCAGAAAATCTCCATAGAATATTTTGATAACGCGTGTGCTCAGGAATAATTAATATCTGTCGGAACATTTTTACTATGTCAGTAACAAAGGCTACAGCATGAATTCGAAAATTAAGTAAAATTTCACGGACATCATTTTGCAGTTTAGGACCTGCGCACAACGTCTCGTTGAGTGAGACACCTCTGGGACTACGTTGAGACCCATCAAAGACCACTCTTATCTTCCCAGTGTTCCAGACACTGTGATGAGGGATAAAGTAGGAATTATCCAAGACATCTTTAGATATAGGCGTAGGAATAGGTATCATGTGACCAGTGTCTAAATAATCTTGCATAAAATCTTTGTAAGCTTGATAATTAGCTGAGTCTTTGAGAAGTCTAGCTTCCTGAAGCTTGAAACGTTTTAAAGCGATTGGATAGGTGTCACCCAACTGGGGTTCTAAGTTTATGAAAGGTAATGGAACGACGAATCTACCTGATTCGTTGCGTGAAACTGATTGTGAAAATAATTTTTCGCACATAATATCCTCAGGACTGTGATGAACCTTATGTGGAACCTGCTCTATCTCCCAGAAGCGCTCTAGGCAGATATCCAGAGATGGTTCGATGGAAGTGTAACAGCTTATGAGTGATTGTGGATTTTGCTGCTTTGAAGTTTCAACTTTACCAATCAGCACATAGCCAAAGATGCTATTAAAAGCACTAGGTTGTCCACGCTCTCCGTGGATAACTCCCTCTTGTAAGAGATGCGGAAAAAGTTCACAACCTACTAGGACATCAATGGAACTTGGTATATGGAAGTTTTGATCAGAAAGTTTGATATTGCGAATGTGATTCCACTTGCTCGAGTCGACAGCGCAAGAAGGAATCTCTGTACAAAGTTTTGGAAGTACTAAAGCCTCAAAATCAAAGGTAGGTCCCGCTTGACCTTGAGGTTTGATAAGACATTTCGTCTTACCTTTGGTATTGGAAGATGTCATTTGATTTAAGCCTTGAATAGAAGTAGAAAAGAAGCTTTTCGAAAGACCTAAACGATTTAGACATTTTTCTGAAATAAAGTTTGCCTCTGAGGCCGAATCGAGTAAGATACGAACTGGTTGGTAATGCCCCCTTGAGTCTAACATGTCAGCTACAACGGTAGAAAGTAGAAAATAAAGATATTATAATAATAAAGAATTTTTGGAAATCATTGTCGCATGACAGTTTGTGGAATGGCTTCCTGACATAGGGGTGCTATTGGAATTGGAAAGTGGAATATTAACGTTCTCTGGAGGATAAGAATTAACACTCACAGAGGGCGCTACTGGTTGTGGAACGTGAAGAAGACTGTGGTGCCTAGCTCCACACGTAAAGCAGTTGTAGGAGGAGGGGCAATTCACGGTCTGGTGAGCAAAATGTAAGCAATTTTGACATAGATTCACCTGCCGAACATAACCCATCCTTTCCTGTGGACTTTTGTTTTGAAATTCGATACATTTCGATAATGCGTGATTCGAAGAACATAGGTAGCATTTTATTTTTGGATTAAAAGTTCTGTTCTGATTATTTTGTATTTGAGGGTTGCTGCGTTGATTGCTATTTTGTAAAGTATTTTGTTGATTTCTTGAATTTGAACTTTGATTTGAAATAGTTGTATTGAAAGCAGAAGGTGAATTAAAATTATTAAAACTGTTTCTCTGAAAACTGTTCTGTTGAGAATTACGCGTAGTTTGAGGTTGTCTAGGGGTTTGATTTTGCCTACTAAAACTGGGCATTTGCACTACAGATTCGAGCGCAACGCAATGATTTTCTATAAACGTGTAAAGATCAGTGTAGGACGGAATTTCTGAATTGTTTTTCTCTCTACTATAGTAAAGTTCGAAATCAGTCCTCATCTTGACTTCAAGTTTTGAGAGCATCATGTTAAAAGTAAGAAAGTCCCATTCTTTTGTAGGAAAACCAAGCTCATTTAAGATGGCTAGATTCTCAGAAAATGTATCCAACATGGAACGTAATTCTTTCCCAGAACTGGATTTAGTTGAAAGAAAGTTAATAGCATTCAAAGCGGTAGTAGCAATAATTCGTTTATTTTGATACCTCTTTACTAAGGTTTCATACGCAATGTGATAATTGCTATCTGCGAGGGGAATGGTTTTTACTAGAGAAAGGGCTTCATTCAGAACAGAACTCCGCAATTGTTGAAATTTCTCTATATCACTTAAATCAGAATTTTGATGTACCATGACTTTAAATAAATCAAACCAGTGTTGCCAGTCTTTATAATTACCATCGAATATTGGCAACCTTGGTTGTGGAAATGATCTTGTATTTGACCTCTGAACAATATTTTGTTGGCTAGGGTTGCCTACGTAATTGACAGGGTTGGCCCTAAAAAGGTCGTAGTAAATACCCTTACATTCATAATAAAGGTTGTCAAAGTCTTTTCTAGTTTTATCCTGCTCGTCAAATGAAAGTTTAAACTCTTCGAGAGAGCCAATAATTTGGTTATGAAAATTATAGAATTGAGCATGACATTCTTCGACGTCTTCATATCTGGATTTAAACAAAAAGTGAAACGCTGTATCCGACTTCGCTTTCAAAGCTACCTCGTGAGCTTCCGCCATTTGGTTGAAGCTCAAAAGCCTTTTGTCGCAAAGTTTTTTCTGTTTTTGCGTAGACATTTTTGTTTTTGAAAGTTAATTTGTTTTTAAAATTACCCAAAAAAATGCTTAAAATATAGCTTAAAATATAACCCGAATTTTAGCAAAAATTAAACAATTTTATTATTTTAATTTTATTAACTTTTTTCGAAAATTTTGAAATGAAATGTTTGTAAGTTTGTCTGTATGTGTATGTGGTCCAGCTGATTTTTGTAAACAAAAGTTAGATATGATATGAACAACGCAACTACTAATATTTTTTGATTTTTTTGAAAACTAAGACTAAGGCAATTTTCCCACTGTTTTCTAGTACATCCTTATAAAAGATAGTTTTCTAGCCTTATTGTCGTTTTTTTTAGCCCGCTTTATTTTTTATTACATAAAACTTAAACTACAAATCAAACTGAATGTGATCGTTTAGTATCAAAGGTGAACCGAGGACTTGGGAAGTAAACAAAGATGTAGGTCAGCGGATTATTTTTGAAGCTGAAACAAACACATTACTTTCTTCGAATTTTACTTTTTGTGTAAAGAGAAATGAAGCGGGCTAAAAAAAATAACCACTGGTATGTCTGAAAAATATTATTTTATAAGAATATACTAAAAAATAGTAGGAAAATTGACTTAGTTTTTAAAAAATTCAAAAAATATTAGTTGTTCATTTCATATCTAACTTTTGTTTACAAAAATCAGCTGGACCACCAGTGTCGTGAAAATTCGACATGTATTTATGAACACCGGTCTATTCTATCCACCGTGGGCAACAATAGCCATCGGCCCGTGGAGTCGATGCCTGTTGATGGATGGATTTATATCATAACCTCAAATTTCCAGTTTTTAAAATTTCATAAATATTTTTTAGAAATGTTGCCTATAAATAGCTTCGCGGCGAAATTGGCAATAAATTTATTGAAGAATGATGATGATGATGATTCATCCAGTTCATCAGATTTGGACGATGAACGGTGCAACATTATAGTTTAATTCGTGGACGGTGTCCATGTGGGTATTTTTTCAAAGGAGTGAAGGAGTAAAAACAAAATATATAGTTTCTAGATCTTGATCCCACAGTGTTTTTTTATTTATTTGTGTAGACCTGTTTCGCCTATTTGGGCATCTTCACTGTATAACCAGGGCTATCAAAATGGACGGGCCACGATCCTCCACTTTGTTGACGTCACATCCGGGGCTGATTTTTTTTTGATGGTCACGTTACGACACAGCTGATTGACTTTAAAATATTGAAGTTGGAATGACGGTTCATGAATATTTGTTTATTTTTTAAAATAAAGCCTTTTTTGAGATTGTTTTTACTTTGTTTTGGCAGAACATTTTTTTTTAATGTATAGTAAGCCCTAATTTTTTATAGCCGCTTCAATACCTCACACAAAAATTAAGTTTAAAGCAGAAGCCAATGTGACAATCACATATGACAAAGTCAAATACATGTCAAATATAACAGTTGGCATGTGGTACATGGCGGGTAATTTGAATTCAAAATAAGGAATGCTAAATCTTGAAGATTTTAAACTTTTAATCATGTTGCTTCCTTACAAACCTTTGGTGGAATATCGGGATGGTGTCTGAGAATATTTCACAGAAATTTTGCGGAAATCTGTAGTGCCATTTTGAAAATATCATAAAAAAACGTCTGACCTCCCATAAGACCCAATGTAAAATTCAGCCCCGGGAGAACAGCTGATTTTTTCAGGGTCGTGGCCTCTATTTTTGTGTTGGCCTTGGTATAACACTACAAGTGAAAATTGTGAAAAATTCCACTTTCGAGTGACCCGAGACGCTTTTGAGTTAGGTCATAAAATTCAAAAATTAGGTTAAACGCATCAGGTTTTTAAAATTTTTGTTGGCCTCATCGCTGATGGCTGTCATAATCATATGTTCCATCAATAGAGAATTATTGAAATAAACCCAGGCTATAATAGTGCCAGGCACTATTTTGACACTTCACATTGTAATATCAGTTGTGATCTTTCAACATACGGCCTTTTTTTACTATATGAACCGGAATAAATACCGTCAAACGGGGTAAAACCGATCAAAATTTCAGCTTTTTTCAATTTTTTTTATACTTTTATGAGAAAGAAGAATATGGAAAAAATATATGTTAAAGGTTTATATCTGATGTGTCAATTAGTCTTTTCTTTTTTTTAAATGACTAATTAGGTTTTTTTATTATTTTTTTTCAAAAAGTGATCGGTTTTACTGTTTTACCCCATGAGGTGTTTTATTGCATTTATTTTGCTTTTTACCTCTCGGGCAAAACCGATCAAAAAAAAATTTTTTTTTTTAATTTTATAGTGCTTATTTTATCAAAAACTATTGTAAATTACTAAAATATATAAAAGACAAAATACTTGGATTTGAAAACATAAGTATAAAACTTTAAACTGCATTTACACATAAACAAAAAGCTTAAATCTATGAAAAAAATTAAATAATTGATTTGTTCCCTTAGTAACAGTTCCCCTATTAATTCCCAAAAGCCTTTCCTCCATATAAACTTGATTATACTGGAATTTTCTTGTTGGCCCTACTTTTTTTTTGGTATGTTCGCGGCATTTTCTGTAGACAAAAGAAAACATGTATTAATGAGTAACTGTCGCCAAGGGGGAGGGGGGGTAGAAGAAGGGGAAGGTATTAGTAGGTTACATTCTTTTTGTCCATAGCTCTCCATTCAGCGTGACTCTGCCACTATTCACACTACTGTCACTGTGGACTTACCCCTACCACGCCCTAAGGTTCCAACACAGTCATAATTTATTATCTGAAACCTCCCCACCTGCCCTGTGAATAATCGGCTTTGTCAATTAAGTAAATTAAATGGTAGGTAGGTAAGTATCAGCTATACAATAGGTACCTAATGATCGGCTTTACCCCACAGATTTAAAATTTTTCCAAAAAAAAAATCTCAAAATTTATCTAAAAAAGAAACTAGGAAAATAATAATCAACTAGCGTTGTCGAATAATTTTGCAACAAAATTACACTTACCAGGGGTGCGTTTGAAAATAAAAGGCGAGGGTAAGGTGATGGTACGGTAAAGCGATATTGATGACGTCATCGAAAAAGCCAAATTACCCTGGGTAAATACCGCGTTATAAATTTTCGAACGCATTGTGGTTGTTAACACATGATTTTAATTTTTTTTTAATTTGATTTAGTTGGAGAATTTTAAATTTTTTGAGAAGTATTTTTACTTTTCTAAACAGTTATAGCCTTACTGAAGTAATCGTGTGTGAAATATAACACAAAATAATAAAAAAAACAATAACCACTTTAAGCTAAGCGCTGGTGCCGCGGGTGAATCTCGCCTCGCTCTTGACCGCGGTGAATTAGGCGCACGCCGGGTCATCACCTTTTTGATTAGGGCCACTAGACATGGTGCATGACGCGCTGCAAATATTTGCAAGCAAAACATTTCGGTCAAATTGTTGCCTGCAAAAAATCTTCTTTTCGTTTGACATTGTGCATGGCCATGCATGGATTCCCCAGAATCTAGGTAAAAATTCCCCAGTTTGCATGCAAGTACAGTTTGCATGCAAAAAAATGGCACCGGACCGATAAAAATGGATTGCCTGCAACAATCAGCTGGATTTGTACTGCGCATGCATCTGGGCAAAATTTCATGCATTTGCCTGCAAATTTTATTGTCATGCACCATGTCAAGCGGCCTTTACCAACCATTTTTTTGCTATGGTTTGACTGTGCGCGTCTGCGTTTTTTGAGCTCTGGTTGGTCTGATTCTTATTAAATCATGATTCACTGGTTCATTTCTATTTAATACTGCCCTAATGTTTTCATCCATTTTTTAATGAAAATCACAGAACACCAAATTAAAAATTTAGGAAATTCCTAAAAAAACATAAACAAACAAGTTGAGGTTATGTAAAACTACTAACTTGACACAGGAACACCTGATTTCTGTTATGTTACTTTTATGTGATCCAAAATCTCTTTTTTTTGCCCTAAATGTTATCGTTAATCTTAAGAAAAATAACGGTAACAGCTGCCAAATTTTCTGTTATTTTAACTGACCCAAAATATCCCTAATATAAAATAAACGACGAAAGTTTTAAACTCGACTTTGGTATGTCAATTTTGAAGGATTAACTCACTCATCAGTGTTTAATGTGTAACTGCCAGAATAGTGCCTGGCACTATTATACCATGGCTGTATTTCAATAATTCTCTAATTAGATGGATTTCAGATTAGTTTAAGAACTCTCCCGTTCTAGAAGGATTTTTGAGCAAAACCCACGTATTATTTTAAAAATTCAGTTAACTTTTGCTATTGTTTCTGTACCACGAAATTAAGTCATAGGTGACTTTGTTTCTCTATCATAAGAAAACGTGTTACGTAATTCACGTAATGCTAAACATCGCGCAGTAACGAGTTATTCATAAGAATACATCTGTCTAGGTTACTTTCTATTTCTATATTACTATGCTTGAAAAATGTGTTTATTTGTTGAATTTTGCCACAGGCAGTAAACAAATCTTAAATATTTTAAGTGCGAATTTATTTTGTTGCATTTTTATAAGTAGCTGTTTTCATTTGCATTTAGGCTATGAATTTAGGAAATGTTTTTAGAAATAAACAAGTAGTCCATACTTTTTTATATAGATTTATATCAATTAGCCTTATAAAAAAAGCTCTTAATATTTTGGATCGACTATACGACTGTGTGTTTTTGAGAAATTGGTTTTTTCTCAATTATATTTTTGTTGTAATACCTATGGCTATATGTAATTTTTGTGTGATGATATAAGAAGTTTAAGAGAAAACACCTATTTATTTAAAAAAAATATTGGAAAGTCTGTAAAATGCCAAAAAGCGAGTTATCAACTTTTGCCAAATAGCCAGTGGCTGTTTGGCAGATATGGCTGCCAGAGAAATAATCTTAACCTTGAATAAGCTTCTTCAGTAATGTTTGTTATTACGAAAACCATAAGAATCATAAATCTGCAAGAAAAATGCACCGCTAGGTACTTGTTTGTCTAGTAGTTATTGCTTTTAAACTAAGTATCAATTTTCTTTTACATATTTTTTAAGAAAGTGCCCTTGGTTCGGTTCGGTTCGGTTCGGTTCCATTATTAGCTCACACTACTACTATACTATAGTAGTGTGAGCTATGGTGATCCTAATTTTTTCGAGAAAAAAAGAAGTTGCTCCGATTTCAAAAAATTTTATATATCTTACTTTTTTGTCTCGCCGTCTGTCTGTCTGTCTGTCTGTCTGTATGTCTGCCTGTCTATATGTCTGTCTGTAACGATCAACCCGCATAACTCAAAAACCGCTTGTCCGATTTATATGAACTTTGGTACCTAGGCTGGGTCTTGGGCCGTGGTGGTCCCATTTAAAAATGAACGAAATCCACCCAACGCAAGCTAAATAAAAGGGTGGGGGTAGATTTAAAAAATGAGAGTTTATGTGAAAATATGGCGTGTGTGATATCAAACGAAAGGTAATAAAGTCTGGAGTTAAACAAAATGAATTTTAAGTTATTTAAAAAAAAGGGTGGGGGTAGATGTCAAAAATTAGAGTTTAAGTGAAAATATGGCGTGTGTGATATCAAACGAAAGGTAAATGAGTCAGGAGTTAAACAAAATATATTTTAGTTTTTTTAAAAAGGGTGGGGGTAGATTTTAAAAATTAGAGTTTAAGTCAAAACATGGCTTGTGTGGTATCAAACGAAAGGTAATTGAGTCTGGAGTTGAATAAAATATATTTCAGTTTTTAGTTATATTAGCTCACACGTACACTATAACTATAGTACCTAGTGTGAGCTTAGGTGCCCATAGATTGGCAGAGTATTTTTAAAAGTTCTGCAGGAGTTTACAATGTTTATTGCGCTAATTTGTAGTAGGTAGGTACTTTATAATAAATATTTAATAAAAAGTATTCGTTTTCTAAATATGTCTTGTCTTCATCTTTACCATTGGTATTTTCATTTTCTTCCTAATAATTTTTCGCCATTTCCTGTTCTAATAAATAATTGTTTTCATCAGTTCATCTTTCATTGCTAATTTTAGGTCTTTCGTGTTTGGAATTAGCTTTGTTCTGTGTTTTTTGTTTTGATTTGGTGATATTATCCATTTTTTAGTTTGCATTTATCTTATTATCGACAATATCTGCACATATTGTATTTTCATTTTTTTCCCATTGACTTTTAGCTACTCTCTGTTTTGCTATTAAATTTAGGTTGTTTAACAGGCCCGGACTGGCCCGGGCGGGAAGACGGGGATCCCCGCCGGGGCCCTGGGGTTGCTAAACATGGGCCACTTAGAGCCCGGGGCTACTTTAAGTCTGGATATACCCTAGTAAAAGTTATTGTTAGTGTTTGGTAGGTCTTTCCCTGTTATTGTCAGAGAATATAATTGTTTGGTAAGTGGGGCCCCTTC
Source organism: Aspidapion aeneum (assembly GCA_963576565.1). NCBI lineage: Eukaryota > Metazoa > Arthropoda > Insecta > Coleoptera > Brentidae > Aspidapion > Aspidapion aeneum. Next base: position 21,037,324 of record OY755039.1, read on the forward strand.
TTTGATCTCAATAAGAAGATAATATTACTGAATACATTACTAAGATGATTACTTTAATTTATATTTAATGATTGATTGTTGATTAATCTAGTAAGTAGCCTTAAGAAAACTGCCTAGATTTTGCCTAACGTTCAGTTGAACTGCAAGTATTGCTTTTGTAACAGTTTGAACAGTGATAACTGTAATAAATAAATAAATTGCTTTTACCAACACTTTGTTTTCAGGTTACGAGCAGTCGGGGAACCGGGGACCCCGAGGCCCTACCCCTGGGTGCGCCCATGCTTGAAAATAGTTTTTTTACAGATATCTTAAAACCAAAAGCTCCTGCTTGGTTGTAACATAAATTATTGAGAAAAATTTGTTTTAATATATTCCGAAAACCGCATATTGATGCAATGAACTGTTAAAAAGTTAGTTTCAAATTTATTCAATTTTTATTTTGTTAAAACACTCTTGTTAGCATTAATGGATTTTAAGAGAAATTTCACCAGCGCTTTACAGTATTTTACAATATTTTACCAGAAAACTTCATGAAAATTGGGTTAGCGGTTTAGGATCTATTGTGGTCCGGACAGACATACACAACAAGACACACGGACAGACGTCACAACGATATTGCTAAGATAGGTCAAACTACACCCAAATAACACATTTTTGGCGTTATCCCTAAATTTTTACATAAAAATTATGCGGCGCATTTATATTTCATATAGTGCCAAACTTCTGAAACTTACTGAAACCCGTTGTTTTTCTTATTGCATCCACCCCCTCCTCCCATTACTGGTTCTGTGGTCGTTGGCTATGCTCTCCCGCCGGGGCCCCTACGTACCCAGTCCGGCCCTGTTGTTTGCCTTTATTGTAATTTCATTTCAATGTTTCCCGTTTTGACTATTTTTTTGTTAGATTTAGTTTGGCTTATTGTGGCTTTATTAGTACTTTTCTCTGGCAGATGGACTTTTAGTCCATCTTTAAGTAATGTGCTTTTAATTTCTTCCGACCTTTCTTCAGTTTCTTTTTGATCTTATGTAATATGTTCCCTATTTGGAGTACTTTTTTAAATTAATTTTTGCATTTATAAAACTACTTTCTTTAATTTTTAATTTTTGTCTTTGCTGTTTTCGGTTTTCATTTAGTTTTTCTTTTTCTACTTTTTCCTCTATTTTTCAATAGAAAGCGCGGGAGAATCAAACAGTTTCAACCTTATTTTCTAAATTAGAAAATAATTGGCCAATGACTAAAGGCCAAAGGCCAAAGACTAGTGCCGTTACTCTATATGAAAACATTTCAAGGAAACCCTAAGAGGGTAGAGCAATATTCTCTATTTCAGTTTTTATTTATTAAAGCAGCCTTAACTTATTTTTTTGAAAAAAAAAGGAATGTATTAGGTTAGTTGGTCTAGCACTAAGTTTTAATTTTGAGAAAAATCGTCGTTGGCGCCGTTTTCAATTTTTTAAAAGTTTTAATCAAATTTAATACCCTTAATCGTTGTTTGATAGAGTAATCTTTATCAAACAACGCTTTAATTATTGTGTTAGATAAAAGATAAAAAAAATGGAAGATAAAAACAAAAAAACCCTAAATATTAAGTTTTATCAAAATCGGACCCACCCAGATAGTCCTATTTTTTTTTCTAATTATCGATATTTCGGACCTATTTTAACTTTTCGCCCGAGGCGGCAAAACTGCTAATGGCCATATTTAAAAAGAAATAATGGAAGTTTGGTTCCATGATTTAAAATATATAACGTTCATTAAATGCCTCATATTTTTAAAAATCAACAAGTGTTCGTTATTTGGTACGTTTCTTGCTCGCTATAATAGAGTCTGCTGCCTTCTGCCTGAAATTGTTGCTGAATTGGAGATTTCACTCCAATCCTTTGTTGCACAGCGAAAAATGTTGTTTTCTTCCAATTAATAAAATATATTTTTATTAAATAAAACTCTGCTTTCTCCAACACAATATTAGGTCGTCCTTTATTGTGTTAAATCCTCTCCTATCTCTGCCTGTCATTGGCAGCTCGAATTAGATAATGGTTGCACACAGCGCGCTCGAGTTTGCCGATAATGTTATAACGATAAGCTAAATATTGTATTTATATTGTATTGAACAGCGGCGTCGCTTGACTTTAAAATTGGGGAGGGGCGTCTATCAATAAGTTTTGAACCGGGGCACATAAGGACAATAATAGTAAAACAAATTTAGTTCAAACTAATCACACATATCTTCAAAATGTTACCTATAGATACGGCCGCAAGGCAACATAAGAATTTTATTTTTTAAACTCACCCAAATTTATAAGCATTAGCCCAAAGTTGGCTTTGATTACACGCTGCTTAATAAATTAGGTGTTAAAACTGTGAGAGAAAAACTTTTATTTGTTATTTGTTGTCAGACGTCAAATTTAGACAGTGTCAACATGGATATTAAGGCAGGAAGTAAGTACTTTATTTGGCAATAATTGTTAACAAACCAGTTATTTGTAGACTTGTTATAATACAAGGTTTTATGCAAAAGTATTTTTGATTAAAAAAATATTAAAATTTTTAAATTAGCTAGAGATATAAAAAAAAGTTCCGCCGAGTACACCGATATTGCTTTGCTACCTGGTAAACATATCTTATAACCAATTTAAAAAAGTATAATTTACGTCCCCCTCTTTCCCCCTCTTTTTTTAAATGTTTTTATTTTACTTGACTCCATATACTTGTTTCCATACCCATCTCTGTTTCAATCTTGCCACAGCTATTTCAGATACTTTCTGATGAGCTAGAGACTTGAAACTTGGTATATGTATCGAGTTTCGGTGACAATAAATATTAATAATGTGTGTTTATTTGTAAACCGATTTGCCTTCAAAAACTTGCACTGGTTAAGGTCACTCAATATAATTTTTGGTTCCTTTAGACATTAAAATGGCCGATCCAAAATGGCGGACTTTTCGCCCCACCCCTTTTTATGGTTTTGTCCTTTTTGATTTTGTCCGGTTTTGATAAAAGACTTCGATTTTGCTTGTGTTATTTTGAAGAATAACGTTTTTGATAAAATGTCTGGTTATTAATAATTAATTAATAATTAACTGTTATGCCATTTTTCTTTATAATCTTAGACGATTTTTTATTTCTCCTTTATAATAAACTATGGGGACCCGGATTGTCCTACACCCCTCCTGTCCTGCACGACGCGACGCCGCTTGAATTTAGCGTGATGTACAAAGAGCCGACAGAGGACATGTAATCAGTTTTGTTAATTATTATTATACCTACTAAATTTAGTGGGGAAATGTTTTTATCATTAATCTATAACGAACTTTATATAAGCTGAAATAGCTGGCTTTGACAGAATAATCTTTTCCGAAAGCCTCGGTTTTAGTCGGTTTACACTAATAAGTAAAATTTAGGATATTCGAGGGAAGCTTTATTAAAGTCGGAATGGATGGATGGCAACCAATAGGACATTACCAAGCCTCTGAATATGAAATAAATATTTACTTAACTTAAGAAACATGGTAGGGTAGTAGGGGAAGTATACCAAATATGGAATTTTTATTCCAAGATAAAATGCACACACTAATTTTTCATTTCAGAGAGAAAAAAAAAACATTCTAGGTAATTAGGCAAAAGGGAAACACACTGTTCGTCCAAACTCCACAGCCCTTAAAGGTAGTTGAAAATAAAAAGCCCAGTTTTCAAAATTAACACTTTTCATTTTCAAACTACAGAGTACTCCGGTTATAACGTACCTGGGTTATAACGTACTTTCGGTTACTACGTACATATTTCATTGGTCCGGCCAAAATACTCTTCTTTTGTCACCGGATATTACGTACCTATTATACCTTCTACTTCGGTTATAACGTGCCATATTTTGCCTAATTCCATTATAATATTCCGGTTGTAACGTATAGTTTTTGCAAAGTCACCTGAAATGCTCCTAATACGGGGTTCTATCGATTTCATGAAATTTTGCTTCAATCTGTCCTTCAAAAGTTATCCAAATTTATATAAAATCTTCCTGGTATAATTTCAACCCTACCGACAGAGAAAAGGCGCGGCTCTTTGCGGTCCGAGCACAAAGTATTTGTTTTCTGACCGACCCAGCACAGGTGGATAACCGGCACCTGATTGGCAGATTTCTTTGAGATGCGCTTTTAATTGCTTTCGGGTGTGCTTTTCGGCACCCCTTTAGTCGGCAGTATGCAGAGTTAGAAAATAAATTAGTGTCGTTCCTGTAGGTGTAGGAACAGAAAGTTTTATTATCTTTTTTTATTTCTTTAGTTTACGCCATAATTAAATGAAATAATTTTCATAAGTATATCTACCGCCGCCCATGTCACTTTCTTTAAAGGATATGCCGATGGTCAGCTTTAACCTTTGTTCAACTGACTTTGCAAAAACTATACCATATTTTGACTAATTCCATTATAATATTCCGGTTTTAACGTACGAGTGTACGTTAAAACCGGAATATCACCGGTGATTCCCCGAAAAATTCGGGGATTTTTCAGTAATCGATTTCGCGGTTTTCTCATTCAAACGCGGGTTGCAGGCGGCAGGCCGTCAGTTATTATCTATATACTTTGTGGTCAAATGCATATTACATTGGTATAGGTATAAATATTTTACTAGTTTTTAGTTTTAGTTTAGCTGGTTTAGCTTTTTGTTTTCTAAGTTTTAAGTGTTTAAGTGTTGATTATTTACCATTTTATTCCAAACCAAAAATGTACGTTTCAGCATAACTTTTTAATTGAGTTTTTTTATAACGTACAGGGTGATTTTTTATAATTGCAAGATCGCTATAACTCGGTTATTATTGGGAGTAGAAAGTTCAAGCAAAAACTATTCGGTTTGGTAAATCATGGCCACTTTAGGCCCACCATTAGTATTTTTTTATAGGTTATAATATACAGGGGGCGACAATCAGATCAATTTTTTTAAAGGGAACACCCTATATATTTTTGTATTTTTAAGTTCCGCAAAAAATTAGCTTTACAGATATATGTAACACTATGGCTCTATCTTTGTTAGTTTTCGAGATATTGACGATTGAAATTCCGAAAATTAGCAAATTTTTTACTTTTCAAATGAAATACTCCGCACCGTATACCTATATAAAATTTGCTAATTTTCGGAATTTCATTCATTCATTCTCGAAAACTAACAAAGATAGAGCCATAGTGTTACATATATCTGTAAAGCTAATTTTTTGCGGAACTTAAAAATACAAAAATATATAGCGTGTTCCCTTTAAAAAAATTGATCTGATTGTCGCCCCCTGTATATTATAACTTATAAAAAAATACCAATGGTGGGTCTAAAGTGGCCATAATTTACCAAACCGAACAGTTTTTGTTTGAACTTTCTACTCCCAATAATAACCGAGTTATAGCGATCTTGCAATTATAAAAAATCACCCTGTACGTCCGCTTATAAAGTACATATTTTCTGGTCCCTTGCGTGGGTGCGTTATAACCCAAGTACACTGCATTCTGCACCCAACGCGTTTCTGTCCAACTACGTGGCCATTTTCAAGGGTTCTAAAATAAAATTAATAAAAGGCAAGTAAATTAACGAATAAAAAATTTTAATTAAGTAAATCATTAAAAAAAAACTTAGGTTAGCTTTATCAAACATCTTTATTAAAAAATAATTAGATCTATGACGAATCTGATACTTTCCTGGCCCATTAGCACACTCCACGTAAACTCCAGGCTATATCAACCTTGAAAACAGTTTTTTTGTAAATATCTCTGAAACGAAAGCTCCTACCAAGTTTTTGGTTATAACACAAACTTTATATAAAAATGTGGTTTACTATATTCCGAAAACCGCATATTGATGCGACGCGCCGTTCTGATGAAGACGAACAAGAATAATATGCCCCGTTGATGTGTCAAAAAATGGAGTTATTTAAAATAAATTTTAGTGTTTTGCTTGTTTAAAAAATGTGAAAATATTTTTTTTAAGGCATTTGTAAGAGCGCGATTCATTTGAGGACCCGTAGGGAGCGTCAAAATTAGGATTTAGGTCAACCAAGGATCAATTTGCAGTTGCGCATAGACAGTGATCTACTCTAGAGCAGTGGCGGCTGCACTGCCCCGTTGCCTTCCCAAAACTAGACAACAAACAGTATTCAAAAAATGTTAAATCTTCTCTTACGACATGATTGTCTAGTTCTTTTTATTATCTGTGGTTAACAGCAAGCAATTAATTGAAGTTTTTTAGCGTAAATAATTACAAGCCGGCAGCGCCGCGCGGGGCAAGGTTTCAATTTCACCCGTTTTTTCGCAAGGTATGGGTGGATAATCTCGAGCGGGGGCGGGAGGAACGTTTATTTTAGTAGAAGTTGTTACGCCAACTCGATAATCTCCATTTTTCCATTTTAATTTGTCCATATTTTGGACAACCTTTTCTGTTTTTGGACATACTGTATATATTTCCCCATTCTCGCACAATTGGTGTCGCCCTCTACGATACACGTGCCGCGCAGTATACTAATTTTGGGTTCCCGCTTTCTCTTTAGTTGGGGATACGTTTTGCCTTGTGAACATATAGGAATTTGAACCGAGGTACGCCATTTTGATTCGGTTCGGTTCGGTTCGGTTCGGTTCGGTTCGGTTCGGTTATTTTATTGAAATTTTTAATCTTGGTTCAGAAAATAGTTTTCTAGTGCTTTTTTGGAGTTTTGTGAGATTCGTGCACAAGAAACTGTTCCGGCTACGGGATTTTAATTCCTTATTATGGTAAGAATATTTTCTTTATTGTAAATGAAACTCTTCTTCCTTATGTAATCTTATATGAGACTTACGGGTGCCATTTCATTGTTACAGTTCACATACTGAAGACCTTTGTGGACCACCTGATTCAATCCACTACATGTGTTTATCCCTCAACCAACTTAAGAGGTAAAGATTGGTTATTTACATAACTTATATCCTACTATTTCTCTATTTTAAGTTATTCTAGGATAAGTAGCATTTGGCTAAAATATGCCTTTGCTTTAGGGTACTTCTTCTTCACAACGACTTTACCACCACCGGTCTACCCCCAACGCATCTGTGTACCACGATAGGAGTAAGCCATACCAACTTAGAGCTTGAGTTTACGAGATATTCGATACCTACTAATGTTTGCAGCCTGCAAGGAGTATTCACCTTTATTTTGTCAGGAAAGTAAATATTACTAACCCTGTGTTCTAACGTTATTTATAAGAGAATAGCATGCCTAAAATAGTATTTTAAAATGACAGTTTTTCTTAATTAATTAGCGTTAATTAATAAATTATTAATTACCTGATTTTAAGCGCAACCCCCTGTGTAAACCGGTACGTGATCACGTGAGGTTATGGATAATCTAGTATAAAACTGTGCGCTATTAGCCTTACTTAGATATTTTCTATCTCGGCAATTTACCTCTTTATTTTCTAGGCTAGAGTCCGCCTATTTACTGATGTAAAATTAGAGTCCGCCTATTTACTGATGTAAAATAATATATTCGCCTATTGTCTATCATGTATGAAATTGGTATTTTCTTTTAGGAATAAATTTTGTAAACTAAATATTTTGAGTGATAAATATAAGGGATGTTTATGGCTACAATAGAAACGTAAGCTTTCTGATTTAAGCTGCCCTTTTAAATCAGTGGCGCGAACCTACGGGCGGGTATTTTTGCTACCAAATAGGGGCGTCTTAAGCATCCACTGTATTTGTGTTACATTTTATTTTTTTGCGATTATCATAACCCATATAAATATCTGCAGAACGAAAGCTTTGCAGAAAAGAAGGTAGTAAAGTCGGCCATCAACATCGTGCGAAAGACGTCTGTTGCCCTTGTTATGAAGCCGGTTTTATCCTTCGTGAAGACGTCTCAGTTTGTTTTGATTGCGTGTGATTGTTATCGTTTGTTTATAAAAATGGAAATAAATACCGTCGATTACATAATTAACTGTGCAAATTTAAACACGTTGACATATGAACTCCGATTACAAATAAAATCTTTAGGGCCACATAGGCCGGACCTAAAAATTAACCAAAATCCTAGTGCAACTAATGCCAAGGGGTGTTCCAAAAAAACTTATAATAGAATTTAAGAAAAAATTATACGAAGCTGAAAACTGGTTGTGCGGGTGTGAAAAAAAATGCTTTTTTTCGCTTTATTTGTCTTGTTATGAACAATCCACGAAGTAATCATGCGCGGGTGACAAAGAGAATGTGTGATATCGAGCACTTTAGAGAAAAGTTTAAAAGACACAAAGTAAGTGGTATTTATTTAAATAACCACACAGAATTTTCTTTGCTATGCAAGACTGATATTAGGCCCCAATTGAATAGTGCCCATAGGCAAAACATTACCGAACATAATAAAAATGTGACAAGAAATAGACATATACCTACTTAGTAGGTTAATAGACTGTATAAAATTTTGTGGGATTTTTGAGATTGCTCTACGGGGCCATGATGAGTCTGAAACTGGTGCTAATCCAAGCACTTTGCGCATGTAAAAGAAGGGCGAATAGACTTTATCTATAAACAAATAAACTAAATACTACACCAAGAAGGCTGCCTGTTTGGAAAATACTAAAATAAAATTGTTTCGGTAAGTTTTTTTATCTCATTTTTCATGCAATTTAAATTTGTGTAGCACCCCCCCCCCCCCACCCATTTATAATTTCACCAGCCGCCACTGCTCTAGTGTATGAATTCTTGAATGGATGAGAAAGAGTAAACCCTCAAAATTGGATGAAAGTCAAAATGCGCTTGCGATCTCACTTGATTTCCGCATCTCTATTGGTCCTGACGTGGGGAGATGCTCATTCTCACTGTCACCCGTTTGAAGAATCCAGACACAGCAAGGAACGATTTTAAGCGGTGTTGAACGACAATCTTTGAAACCAGGGGTGGCCAACCGCGGCATGCGTGCCATTGGGTGGCACGCCTGACCTTCTACTGTGGCACTCCAGGTTTTCACAAATAAATAAAAAATTACGACATGATTAAAAACAACTGAAACCCACACTAAACACGCTAAAATAAAGCAAATATCATGGACAAAAATCATATATTTTACTTTGGTTTTTTAATGTAATCTAAAGTGGGGATTTACTAATATTATGTCGGTTTAGAACGTTTTCCTACGTTGTCCGACGCCTTTCTTCACCTCCTTCGATCCTGACAATCATCTTCTGTCAGATTTTTTTGACTCATTGATCTTTGGATTGACTGTTGCCATTCTAGTTTAGGGCGCCCTCCTTTTCTGCGCCCTATTGGTGGCCATTCTAGGTCCTGCTTTCGTAATTTTTCGTCGTTCATGGCCGTACTATATCAGTTGTCTTTTAGTGATGTCATCCGTTATGCTTCCCTCGATTCCCATTCTTTCTTTTATGATCTCATTTCTTATGTGTTCTGTTCTACATATTCTCATTGATCTTCTTATTGCATCCATTTCGACACTTTCCATTTTTGTTTTGAATTTTTGTGTTACGTAGGGATTTAATTTTTGATAAAAAACTAGTAAGTCCTTCTATTTTAATAAAAAAATAGGAGTGACACGCGCAAAATTTTTGGAGTTAAAAGTTGCACAGCTTAAAATAAGGGTGGCCCGAACCGAACCGATGTTTTATACAATCGCACAATTTTTCCCCAAATAGTTTTGATTACCTAACTTGTTCTTTATTTTGTTAACCCATGGAGGTGGTTCCTGATTATACAATCTTCCTCTTTAACAATCTCTCACTTTATATGTAATAGGTATGACACTAATTCTATTAGTTAAATTGGTTTATAAAATCCGTTTTGTTTTTAAACACGCACAGTGTTTTAAAACTCCATTTTAATGTTTAAACTGAAATAATGCGCTGATGTGAAAATAACAGAAATTTCAATAAATTTTTAGCACCATTGTTTTTCTGTAGGACGCCATTTTTGACCCATGAAAATAATGCACATAGATTTAGAAAATCGAAGAAAAAAAAGGAAAACGTTAAAAATTCGTTTATTATTAGCAATGACTATATGGCACACATAGAAAGGCAACCGGCGAGCTTTGCAACATTGAGGGGCAGATGGCGCAGAAATAAATTCGTCTAGAACGCAATATTCAGAGACAACTACGATGATCTAATGGCATTTATATGATAGACATGAACCTCTGAACTCGCACATGCAACTAAATCATGCCCCTCAATGTTGCTAAGCTCGCTGGTTGCTATATAGGTCATATACTCATTGCCAGTGGCGTATATACGGGGGGGGGGGGGGGCAGGGGGGCCCGGGCCCCCCCAGAAACTAAGAATTTTTTGGATATTTTCTACATATTTCATGAATAGAAACATAAATAGCATAAAATACAGGCTCATGAGGTCTCGCGCCCCCCCCCCAAAACTGTCTCGGGCCCACCCCGAAACTTTTTTCTATATACGCCACTGCTCATTGCTATTAGGTTAAAACTGAAAACCGGCTAACACGAGGAAAGTAAAGTAGTAGTAGTAGTAGTAGTAGTAGTAGTAGTGGAAGGGTTGACCCGCAGGTCTGACAAGTAGGCCAGAGTAGGCCCTTTTTGCCATGCCCCATGAGGAAAGTAAATGCTTTCCCTCTCTTTTCTTTTAAAAAAATGGCTTTATATTATACTAAAAAAACCAAAGGGCAACATTTTTGTTTGAAAAAGGCCTTTTCGACCAATTACAAATAGAAATGGAAAAAATCTGCTAGATGATTTTCTAACAGATATGGTTTCTAAAAATGAATGAGGACTTTGGCAGTCTTACCCCATAATTTTTTTTTGCAAAGGCAGGTTTATTGTTTACGGATAAAAACCTACTTTGATACCTAATATCCTAATAAAATGTTGGGATTTTCAGGTTTTTTGTTTAATACTTTTTTTACGGCATAATAATTCTTTTTGCAATAAATTTCAGAATTTTATAGTCATACTCTAGGGACCTAGACTTAATTGTAACGTTATATAAATAAATTTTTATATAAAAATTTGTACCCAAAACTTTCATATTTTGTTTACATTTCTTTCCAACCTAGACGTTCCGTCGGCCAACATTATTGTGGAAAATCTACTTTTTATTACCACTTCAAAAAAGAATTCCCCAACAAACAATTAAAGTTGTAACGACGAAACCCCAACTAGAAAGAATTTCTTAAAAGTAACCGCAACGTACTCCCGCTACGTCTCAGTATACCATACAGCGACGTTATAATTCCCTAAGTGGGGAACCAATTTCTGGTTATAACTACTTGGCCAAGTGTTTAAAGTCACTGTAGTAACAACTACACTACTACGTCGTAGCCAGGTATCTACTACGTCGTAGAGGCTGTTTTTTTTCCGTAATGGCATAAAAGTTGCGATGTAGTTGCAAATAATATAATCGTTTCTTTTTGGTAGAATTGTTACACAATATGGTGGACACAACAGTAAACAGACTCGCTTAGTTTTTTTGTTTGGTTATGGTTATAATATGAACAATGTTATCCAAAAGTGTGAGAATTTACGAGCAGAGGATCAAAATTCGAGTGCGACGCAAAGTTTTTTGTATAACATGCATTATATATATTGCAAAAAACCGGTGCGCCCGTAAAATTGAGCCGTTTTCTGGTAGCTGATGGAATTTTTGTGTTGTGATTTTGGAGGTTATGTTTTCATAATCGACAGTTAACTCCAACAAATGGTGCTTAAGAAGAGCATTTTTGGTAAGCTTCAACTAATTTGTTTATAAAATAGTATGGCTCTTTAATATGAGCTCATAAAACGACAACAAAAATATTAAATTTTCTTTCTTACATAAAAACATGGCGTCCCAAACTATATTCCCTGATAGTCGAAAAGGTTACTTGAAAGTAGTTGCTGCTTTAAAGTTGATCCAAAAAGTTATTTTGTCTACATTGTTACATCAGATGTTACTATGATGACACAAACTTTTGTGGTAAAAATTAAAGTTATAATGTAGTTGTCGGATACACTTGTTTGGGACTCCAATGAAGCTTAACTTTCTAGTGGTAATTAAGTAGGATATAAAAGTCAGGGCGACTACGAAATAACGACTAAAAAGAAAGTAAAACTTTAGCAACGTCCTATTGTGGTAGAGAAGACTATCAGAATCGACTATCAAGAAACAATCCTATGAAGTAGTTTAGAGGGTCGTTTTTACGAAACATCTACTATTTCCTGATACTAAATAGTTGTTAGAACTAAAAAGTAATAAATTTTGGTTGGGATCACCACATTTCTACTATAAGAAAGTAGCAAAGCCTTTAGAACATGTAGCCGCTACTATAAATGTTAGTTGGGTCGGCAGACAAATTGGCCTGAGACTGTCTAGGGCTCTATTCTAGTACTTGAACGATGTGATTATTCCTATCACATCCCTTGGCCAATACTGCCGTCCTTAGTAAGACCCACCGATCTGCAAAAAAGTCAAAAATGCGTTAGGACCGAAAATGGCTTCAAATAGGTTACTTACATTTGTTTTTTAAGAAAAATACCATCATTTTTGTTTGGAAGTATTTTATTTTGTAAAATAAAAAAAAATATTACTATGTACTCTTAGCAAGCATTTAAACTTTAAACTCGCTTTTCTCGAAATAAGTGAAAACGTAGATAGGTGGATCTTACTAAGGACGGCAGAATAGTGGTCGTGTGTTGTGCGAAATGACTTGTCTCTGACAATGGCTTATTCTCACGCTTTTTACAATTAATGAATTTTACGCGTTTAAAGCGAAGTCTATGTTCCTGCCCCGTATCGACTAAACGTTTCTCGGTCGGATCGTAGGAGTAGCTTGCGCAATAGAGGTCTTATCGCATAGCACGTTACGGCTCGAAGATTATATAAAGCCTAGCTATTGGACAAAGCATGTGATCTAGCTATCCTGCTACCTATTCTCGTACTTGAACGATGTGATGGTTCCCATCGCATGCTTTGGCTTCCATTGCGACCTCCATTGCGCAAGCTTCTCCTACGTTCATCTGGTACAGGGCAGGAGAACAGATTTTAATTATGGTTTTGCAATTTTTTAGCTATATTAAATCTTAGTTTTCAACAATCAAATTTTGGCTTATTAATTATATTTGAAAAATTAAAAATATTTTAGTAAAACTTCCTAAAAAGTTAACTATTTATCAGTAATCAGATAGGTACGTACTTCTTATGGACATTTTTTTTAGAAAAGCAGACAAGGTAAACATTTTAATGGTCATTACTTAGATGCTCGAATATTTTTAAAGCAAAGGTGTTTTTAGTAATAAGTATCACAATTTATTTAGTTTGTAGGGCCATAATCGAGGGCAGTGCATAACCAGATAAAAAGATTGTTTCCAGAGACAGAAAAAAATATTGATATTGTGGCTGCCCTAACCTTGTCCGGGCTAATTAAAAAAGAAATAAACATTACATATGGTTTCATGTTAGCCTCTAAAACTTTTTGTCATAAGGTTAAACAATAGCAATAAACATTTTACTCCGCAGGAAAGTACTTTTGTTTAATCAACCATTTGAAACTTAAGGACTAGACTAAAACTGGTTTGGAATTGTAAACAAAAATTGATGTTTAAATTAAATAATAAAATAATAAAAATGTATATATTTTAGGGCCACACTTTGCGATTAGGTATCCGTGGTCCAAGCAATTTTATTATAAATTATACAAAATAATTATATTCAAGCTCCGCAGGCGAAATTTTTTTAAAAACTGGTATTCTGTTCTTAAGTTTTAGATTTCACTGAACAAATGAAACGGGTGTATGTTTTATAGGTATGTATCGTGTCACATTTGTCCATGCCGGGGAAGGAGGCAACAATCACCTTTACCCTATTTCGAACTCCGCATTGCACAGTCCTCACACTTCTTTTAAAAATTTCATTTTTAAAAAATGAGGCTTCTAAATCAGGGGTGAAGTATAAAATTATAAAAAACTGTGACACTGACCGTGATATTGTCAGGAATGCAAATTACCCCTGACTGTGCCACTGTACGAAACCATCTTGGAAAAACGAAAATCTCAAAATATGGTTCTGTTAAGATAAGAAAGTGGTTCCGCCTCCCTCCAAAATGGTGACTGCGACTAGGTGTTTTAGGAACTAAATAATAAAATGACTAGAGTGGGAGTCGTAATGGTTAAGGGTGGGGATACATCAAGTAGAGAGAGGGTTTTTCCTTTAATGTGATTGGCTCTGAAAAAAAATGTGAGATAAGAAAATGATGTCTATAAAATGTAATTTTATCTCTCTGTTTTCGTTTATGTTTAATTGTTTAGCTCATTAGCTAGAATTTAAAGTAAACTTTTGGATTATTAGAAATGCCACTGACTTGGTTCCTCCAAACTCTTCAAAGAAGGGACAATAAATTACTTACTTAGATCCAACCTAGCGTTAATAAAAACCCAAACTTTGAAGAGACAAGTGGGTAGTCACATTCTAAGTTTTGTTGAATTTAAACTAAAACCTCTAAACTAATTCTCAGAAAAGAAACTTAACATTTAACAAAGTTAAAGTTTTTATTTTACTATTTTGGGTCTTGGTTGTTATATAGGTCATAGAAAAGTCTTGCAAACAATTTGAAAATTGAGTTTTATTTTGTATACATTAAAGTTTGTAACGTTTTTAAAACTGTTTTATATTTATTTTACACACACAAGAGATTTACTACGGTTCCCTCGTTTAAGAGTTCGCTTTAAAACCAAATTGTACCCGACAATATGGAGTTTTAAACATTTATAATCGTGGTTTCGGTGACCCAATTGGTGGGGCGTTGGCGCACAAAGCCTAAGGTTCCTGGTTCAAGTCTCGGTCGAAACACAGGAAACTTTCTGTAATAATTTTTTGTTCTTTAATTTCACCCCTGATTTGGAATTGTTGTTTGCGGTTTTGAGTAAAACCTTTTACTAAAAAGTAACCTATCAATGACCCCTGGCGTCCGGTTCGGTTCGGTTCGGTTCAGTTTGTGAAACGGGCTTTACGATACGGTCAAATGCAACATGACGTGCAGTTCTAGTTTACTTTATTACTCTTTAGCTAAAGCAGGCTACTAAACTCAAAGGAATTTATTTAAAACCATTTAAACCAGTACAATGTTTTACAGGCTATTGGAAATTCCATTAAAAACTTGCTAATTGTTATAATTGTAAATGGTGTTAAAAGTGATGAAATTTTAATAGGTTTTGTGTTGTGCGCTATTTTTTCTAGCCATTAACGATTTATATGCACACCGGTTTTTTTTTTAGAAAGAGTTCAATAAACTACAATCTATCGCACCAGTGGCGAATCCAGAATTTCCGAAGAGGGGGGGTGGCAAAGTGGCAGCACACATCAAAATATTTTTTATAAGCGGTTTTTGATAGATCTGAGGTGTGAAATCTAGTATCTAAAGGAGATTTATTAGAATTTGTGACAAATTTTTAAATAAGTGATGCTGCTAATCTAAAAAATAAGTTATATGTATGGGAAGGGGGAGCCCGGGCCCCGCTGCCCCCCTGGATCCGCCACTGTGGCCCCTCTGCCCCCCCCTTCCACCCCCTGGATCCCTCTGCCCCCCCTGGATCCGCCACTGTATCGCTATCGCACTGATATAGTTTTATTATCATCGTTTTTAAAAAAACTTTTTTTAAATTTAATTTGCGTGTTATTAGGTTAATTTTTTTATTCCATATTTATCATGTGAGCTTAGGCCATAACATTAAAATTTTTAATTTATTAGGAGTATCTGTTTTTATATAAAACTGCCAGACAAAAACAACCAACAATTTTAAATTTCATTTTGTCTCTGTCGCGTTTTAAAATATTGTTTTAATTTTAACCGCCTTTGTTAAATTATACTGCATAGCTGTGTTATATTTAGGTATAGCAGTGCAGCCCTTTTAAATAATTATAAATGTCTGCAATTTCGCAAAACTTTCTGCATTGTATTATTGTATTACGGAGAGCTATGAAATAAAATGATTCCGTTATGTACGAAGAGATACAGTATAAAAATGTTAACAGTATGGTTTGGGTAAGTAAAGGTCCAAGCACAATTAAAAATATATGGGACTAAATCTGGGGGCACGGCAGTTCCCCGCCAAGTTCGCGCGGAAACTGCTGTACCATCTTTTCTTGAAACATTTCAGCCCATATTAATTTGACCTATCTAAAACTCTACTTTGCACAGTTGTAGATCTTTGTTGTTGTAGATATTACGTATATGATCTTTATAGAGTTAACAATCCCTCCAAGTATCATGGACTTTGGAATAAAGTAGTAAAGTAGTTACGAAATTTCAAAAAACGTCGAAATTGCCACTCACTCACTTATTCATGTATAGATCATCAAAATTCTACTGTACTTCCAGAAATACTACAAAGCTGAAATTTCGCACACTGAGAGAAATTGTGACCAAACCCTTGGAAAAAATCAAAAAACACCAAAATTCTAATTCACTCTTCTCCCCCATACACGGAAAGGTATGTAAAAGGTACATTGCTCACTTCTAGAGGCGCTAGAGAGCTGAGCTTTGGTAGACTGATAGGAAATATGATAAAACTATAGGAAAAAATTTGGAAACCCCAAAATTTTAATTTACTTCCCTCCCCTATAAATGTAAAGTTATGTAAAAGTAACATTCTCGACTTCCAGAAACGTTAGAGAGTTGAGCTTTGGAAGCCTGATAGAAACTATGATAAAACTATAGGAACTATGATAAAACTATAGGAACAAATTTAAAAACACAAACATTTTAATAAACTTTCCTCTCCTATAAATGTAAAGTTATGTAATATTAACATTGCCAGGAACACTAGAGAGCTGAGCTTTAAAAGGCTGATAGGAACTATGATAAAACCATAGGAAAATATAAAAAAAACTCAAAAAGGCATTGCAAATGTTTTAAACAATATTCCGCATATTTTACTACTTTAAAACTTAAATATTATCCAAATCTTTTCATGTAAAAAAAACAAGTACCCGAAAGTAGTTTCTTGTAAAAAGAATTGAGATAAAGGTAAAGCCAAGTTCTCCAATACCAATTTCAAAATGAAAGGTTCTGACTAGTCCCAACAAACATTTAAAGTTGTAACGACGAAACGCCAACTAGAAAGAATTTCTTAAAAGTAACCGCAACGTACTCCCGCTACGTCTCAGTATACCATACAGCGACGTTATAATTCCCTAAGTGGGGAACCAATTTCTGGTTGTAACTACTAGGCCAAGTGTTTAAAGTCACTGTAGTAACAACTACACTACTACGTCGTAGCCAGGTATCTACTACGTCGAAGAGGCTGTTTTTTTCCGTAATGGCATCAAAGTTGCGATGTAGTTGCAAATAATATAATCGTTTCTTTTTGGTAGAATTGTAACACAATATGGTGGACACAACAGTAAACAGACTCGCTTAGTTTTTTTGTTTGGTTATGGTTATAATATGAACTATGTTATCCAAAAGTGTGAGAATTTACGAGCAGAGGATCAAAATTCGAGTGTGACGCAAAGTTTTTTGTATAACATGCATTATATATATTGCAAAAAACCGGTGCGCCCGTAAAATTGAGCCGTTTTCTGGTAGCTGATGGAATTTTTGTGTTGTGATTTTGGAGGTTATGTTTTCATAATCGACAGTTAACTCCAACAAATGGTGCTTAAGAAGAGCATTTTTGGTAAGCTTCAACTAATTTGTTTATAAAATAGTATGGCTCTTTAATATGAGCTCATAAAACGACAACAAAAATATTAAATTTTCTTTCTTACATAAAAACATGGCGTCCCAAACTATATTCCCTGATAGTCGAAAAGGTTACTTGAAAGTAGTTGCGGCTTTAAAGTTGATCCAAAAAGTTATTTTGTCTACATTGTTACATCAGATGTTACTATGATGACACAAACTTTTGTGGTAAAAATTAAAGTTATAATGTAGTTGTCGGATACACTTGTTTGGGACTCCAATGAAGCTTAACTTTCTAGTGGTAATTAAGTAGGATATAAAAGTCAGGGCGACTACGAAATAACGACTAAAAAGAAAGTAAAACTTTAGCAACGTCCTATTGTGGTAGAGAAGACTATCAGAATCGACTATCAAGAAACAATCCTATGAAGTAGTTTAGAGGGTCGTTTTTACGAAACATCTACTATTTCCTGATACTAAATAGTTGTTAGAACTAAAAAGTAACAAATTTTGGTTGGGATCACCACATTTCTACTATAAGAAAGTAGCAAAGCCTTTAGAACATGTAGCCGCTACTATAAATGTTAGTTGGGGTTTGGAAATGTTTTTTTAAACTTGGCTAATACGGATGCAAATGACTCTTAGGCACAGTGCTAAATTGAATATAAAGAAGTTTGGCTGGAATAGCAAAGTTTAATAAAACATTTCTAAACTAGTCAGAACCTTTCATTTTGAAATTTGTATTGGAGAACTTGGCTTTACTTTTATCTCAATGCTTTTTACGGAATACCACTTTCGCGTACTTGGCTTTTTTTACATGAAGTTTTTGTTATGATAACAACTGTCAAAATATATTGAGGGTCTTTCAGGGGTGGATCGGGAACGGTAAATGGGCCCGGGAAAACACAGGCGACCGGATCATATTCCACACAAAGTTACAACTGCAACAACGCTAATCGAAAACCATTTTTTATTAAAGCGACTTAAGTTCCGAATAAATATACGAAGATGGGATGAAAAGTTTCCTGCCTGACCTATAGCAGGCCCGATTTGATTTCCTGTTCCAACGTGGTTGTGTAGCCTTGCTTGTGGTCAGAATACGCTCGTATAAAGTGAGTGCGTCAGGTAGTTTGTGTCCTGCTTATTTTGAAAGTTTAGGTATGTCAATTTTAAAAGATGGAAAAAAACGAGATAAGAGCCGTGATAAAATATTTTCATATCAAAGGGTTATCGCCGACGGATATAAAAGCTGAACTGGATGCTACACTGGAGGAATTTGCTCCTTCCTATACCACAGTTAAAACCTGGGTATCGGACTTTAAACGTGGTCGTACTAGCACTGATCATCTGGCAGGCCAAAAACGGCAACTTCTAAAGAAATGGTGCAAACCATTCACAAACTAATTCTAAAATATCGCAGATTAAGACTGGAGCTGAGGCTGTGGGCATATCAAAATAGCGAGTTCACCATATTTTATGTGAACTTTTCGGTTTGAGAAAGCTACCCGCCCGATGGGTGCCGCGTTTGCTCACGCCAGATCGAAAGCTCGTGCGTCTAACCATTTCAGAGGAGAATTTGGCACTGTTTAGACGTGATTCAGGGGATTTTTTGCGTAGATTTATTACAGTTGATAAAATGTGGGTTCATCATTATACCCCTGAAACTAAGCAACAGTCCAAACAATGAACGGCAAAGGACGAACCAGTTCCAAAGAAGGCAAAGGCAGTACCGTCTGCTGGAAAGGTCATGGCAACGGTCTTTTGGGACGCTAAATGGATACTCCACATAGATTATCTCGAAAAAGGAAGAACAATAAATTCAGAGTACTACAGCGACTTACTGGACCAGCTCCAGTAGAATATAAGCGAAACACGCCCTGGTTTGGCAAAAAAGAAAATTCTGTTTCATCAGGACAATGCACCTTGCCACAAGTCCGCTCTTGTAATGGCTAAAATCCATCAGCTAGGCTTTGAACTGTTAAACCATGAACCTTATTCGCCAGACCTAGCCCCGTCAGACTTTTATTTGTTTCCAAACCTATAAAAATTTCTTGCTGGAAAAAAAAATTCCTTAGATTTAGAAGTCATTGCAGCTACAAACGCCTATTTTGACGAGTTGGATAAATCAGACTTCAGTGATGGCATCAAATCAGTTGACATCGTTGGGCCAAATGTATTACCTTAAAAGGGGACTATGTAGAAAAATAAATTATTATTTGGTCACTATGGTGTTGCGTTCTATGGTAGGCCGAAAACTTTTCATCTCATCCTCGTGCATTATCAGCCTTTGTGTTGTAGCCAAGATCAGTAGCGGATGATTTCTGAGAAAAAACGCACCAAAAAGCATAATATTTTTCTTTGCTGTTTTTAATAGACGTGAAATTTGAAATATACCATCATCTATTGCCCGTTTAGGGCTTAACGGGCCCTAGGCACTAGCGGTAAAACGGGCCCCCTCCCCCTTATCAAAGCCGCTAAGGAAACAAATAGATGCAGTGGGACAAGTTGAATTTAACAAAAAAAAATTCACGTAAAATCTTTAAGCCGAATTTACCGACAGCATGGATATTTAATATGTGCAACTTAACTTTCAGATGCCAACAATTATTATTAGGTACCTACACAACTCTTACGAAAAAATGTCGAGATCTGTAACACAGACCTTGATATTCCTAGGTATTTTTCGACGCTCCATCTGAATCCGGGGTCAAAGAAGTCCCTAGAGGCCTTAATTTTTCCCAGTAGATAGATGCATCCATGACGGATCTGATACCTTCCTAGCCCATTAGCACACTCCAAGTGAACTCCACATTATATCAGCCGCAGTTTTCTCAAGCATTTATGTAATAACCAAAAGCTTCGTAGAAGCTGTCGTTTCTGAGATATTTACAAAAAAACTTTTTTAAAGGCTGATATAGCGTGGAGTTCACTTAGACTGTGCTAACGCATCATGGATTCATTTATTTTAAATACACTACACTACACTGCTGAGAATAATCAGAATAATCCAAAAGAAAATTGTCTGAGATCAAAGCAAATTGAAGCAAACCAAGAGAATATTTTTTTGATAAAGCACAAAAAATGTATTGCCTTTTATTTTAATGTGAAACAGAAATTGTTTTATTATATATTAGAACTGAATTAATCTAAGGCACCGTTTCCTCTGAAAGCAAAATATTACATATATGAAGACAATTTGCTTTGTTACAAAATGGAGTATACTGAATCAAAACAATTTAAGAAGAGAAATAAGTTTTCATTTCAAGATTAAGCGCTGTGTTGAACTAAAAAGAAATATTTTAATTCAAAAAGAAATTGTTTAAAAGTAAAACAATTTATTGAAGAAAAGAACGTGTTTTTGTTGTAGCCAAAATTTTTTACCGTTTAGACGAATATATATATATATATATATATATATATATATATATATATATATATACTTGGGACAAATTATTAAACTAAAAAAGAAAAACTAAACGGCTGAAATCAAGAGACGAGTAAGATTGGCCTGGGTAAATTAAGCTACATATTAAAAAATAAAAAATATCCTCAGTACTTCAAAACGAAAGAACTGGACACCCAAAATCAAACATGGATAAGGTAACAAAAGCCCAAAGATCAATGGAAAGACAAATGTTACATGTAAAGCTAACAGATAGAAAAGGGAATAAACGGATAAGAAATATAACAGAAGTAAGGTATGTAAGGAAAGTAGCAAAATTAAATGGAAATTTGCCGGTCATAATATCAGACAGGAAGACGATCGATGAAACAAGTGTATTGTAACCTGGAGACCTTGCGAAAACAAAAGAAGTAGGGGAAGCCCCCAAATGAGATGAGCGGACGATTAAGAGACATGCAAGAGCTAGATGGATGAACACGGCGACAGACAAAGAAGAATGGAAGATATTGGGGGAGGTTTATGTCTAAAGATGGATCGAGGAAGGCTAGATAGATAGATACACTACACTAGATACTGTTGACTGTTCTAATTCTGAGCTTGCAATTTTGTTTTATTCAGTCTAACTGAGTAGATATTTTAGTTGAAAACAATATTTATGTTTCTGCCAGTATAGTTTACTAAACGTTAATTGCTTCCGAACAACTTCGAAACAAAGTTTTATTACCTATTCATTTCATTGCCTACGTTTCTGTCGGAGGTAGAATAGATTTTTAATAGAAAATTATCTATATACATTAACAAGTTTCATTTTAGTTGAATTTTTTGTCAAAACCAGATTAACATTATACAAACTTGCTTATTACGCATTGGCGCACCCAGGGGGGGGGGCCTCGTCCCCCCCACACCTATGATTTTTTAAATATTTTCCATATACTATGAATAAATGCATGGGCGCCCCCAAGCCTTAGATTTTTTTACATATATTCGACATATTTCAGAAAAAAACACAAAAAATAGCTTAAAATTCAATCATAAGGCTTCGGGAACTTCCCCAAGAGGCCTCGGCCCCCCCCCCAGACATATTCCTGGGTGCGCCACTGATAAATGATAAAATAGCATAAAATATTCTATTCCTGAGTACGCCACTGTCTCCACGAGGTAAGGTACTGGCGCTTAAAAGGCTAAGCACGTAGAGGAGAGTCTCCAACTGTGTCCACAATTTCCGGTTTTTACTTTTAATTTTCTTGTTTTTATATAATTTTAAAAGGAGACACAGAAATATAACTTGCGAATAGTTACCTAGCTGATTTCTGAACCAAAAATAAATAAATAAAATGGATCCATGAAGGATCGGATACCTTATGAGCACACTCCATGCTATATCAACCTTAAAAAGAGTTTTTGGTAAATATCTCCGAAACGAAAGCTCCTACCAAGTTTTGGGTTATAACACAAATTTTCTAAAAAAATGAGCGCTACCATATTCCGAAAACGGCATATTGATGCGACGCCGAAACTCCGTTAAAAAGTTAGCATTTTTTAAACTTTGTAACTGTGAAAATACTGTCATTAGCATTGATAAACTTCGACCAAAATCTAATCAGCACGTAACAGTATCAAATTGTAAAAATTTCATGAAAATCGGTTTGGCGGTTTACATACACACACACACACATACAGACAGACATCACGACGATACTGCTAGGGTAGGTGAAAATACACCCAAACAACATTTTTGGCGTTATCTCAAAAAAAAAATTTTCGTCGAAAACAATACCTTCTCTAGCCGTTGCTGTGCGGGCTAGGAAGGTAAAAATAAGTAAAAATATATACTTTTTTTTATTTTATTGGACTACAGTGGCCACTTATTGTTAGTGGCATATAAACATAATGTTTTTATTGTTTTTTATTTAAAAATATAAAACTACTATTCTAAACCAAGAATAAAATTTTTTACAAAAACCCTTGAATTGAATTGAAACAAGAATACGGACTAATAGCCACGGCACGTATCTTGACGTAACCATCAAAGAAATAACATATATTCTTCGATGACGTAACGTACAATTTGTGTGTATATGTGAAGTGCGCATTACACGCGATGTATCGATCCTAAGCTTAACTACAGATCAAAAAAAATGTGCAATTTAGTTGGGATTTTAACCCAATTTGATTTTCAGGGCTAGTTTCTCACTTTGGCTTATCTTAAGTTTTAACTTAAGTACTAACTCTACTTTTAAATACATATAAATTTTATTTATAAATTTTCTTTCACTTATACTCTTGCAACTGTAAAAATCACATTTAAAACGTTAATCAATGGTGTTTTTGATGAAAAACAGCTGATATTTTATGATACATCGTTGGAAAGAAAATGTTGTTTTCTTAGTAAAGTGTTATAACAAATATTTCCTTAAATAGCTTGGTTTTTACGAAAATTGCAAAAAAATGATTTTTAAAAACTATCCCAACTTACGGACGCCACTGAAATATGATCAACAGATTTTCGACGACTTATGAATCACCCACACCCTTAGAGTAATAAATGTTATAACTCTGAGCCCACACCTATGGATGCCACTGGGCGTTAGTGGTATACTTATTCCCATCAAGTTACACATCGTTACAAAGAAACTTTTATCCTCTTAATAAAGTCTTTTAGACATGTTTTCTTAAAATATTTAGTTTTTAAGGAAATTACAAAAAACCTGTAAGAATTATTGTGATTTTTTAAACGTTCCCATTTAACGGACGCCACTGAAGTGTTAATCACAATCTGCACTGCACCAAATGATACATATTTTAAGTGAAAATTTTATTGTTTACAAAAAAGTATACTATACTTTTTTTCACAAAAAGTTTTATTTCATTGAAAATACGTTAAACTTAAAATATTTGGCATTTATTTTATGTGCAAGAAATCAGCATTTTGGGGATACATAGGTAGCTCCAAGTTATCTCGTTTATTAGGCGTTCTAATAAGCATTCAGAACTTTTTTTACATATTTTCTCAAAAAATAAGTACTTTTGAGTAAAAGGTTATTAAATAAAAAAAAAATTCAAAAATCCAAGATGGCGGCGGTGCTATTTTGACAATGTTCCTGTAGAAAAAGGGGTCAGTGATTTTACTATGATTTTTATGTTCAATAGTACCCTAAAGGCTATTGATTCCGCCTACTCTTGGTTTCATATCTACAGAAATTATTTATTTTTTAATTTTTTTTGTCCCTACTCCTGCGCTATCTTGATTATTTCAAAATGCTCAAGAAAGCCATAGTGGCATCAACCGGATTCTTATCTAGTTTTAAAATCTTTCACTATATTACTACTTTTAAACTGTTATATAACGTCCACAGATGACATTTTTAAATTAAAGTTGATGAAGTTGTCAACCGATTTACAGTTAAAGTTTTGGGCGGGTAAACTTGTTAGACACTATATTTAGAAGAACTTCGACGCTGTCGCTGCCACGCCTTATAGAACTTCAAACTTGTTTAATAGTTGAGTGGCTTGTGGAATCCCGTGGGATATATTTTTTTAAAAATAACCTAGATAGATTTTGCCTCCAATTTTAGTCGGAGGGCCGCTGTGACGTCATAACTTCAATATAACGACTTTTTTCATGTTTTTTTATAAATAAGTTTTACAGAAAAAATGTTAAAGGTTTTTTCTTTGCATTAGAACACCAAGTGAGACAGTAAAGAAATGAGCTTCATATCTTAAAAACAAACAAGGATATTAATTTTTTAAAACTACTACAAAATATTTCTCGCCCAAAAAAAAATTAAGGAAGAAAGTTTAACTGCTTCAAGTCGAATGGTTATGAATCACTCAATTTTAAGTCGCCTTGTATTTGCCTGAAATTTGAGTTAGAGCGCCTGTGTGACGTCATATATCCAAGATTGTGATTTTTTCCATATTTTTTCACAAACTTTTGCTTTTAACTTTTGCCATATTAACTTTACAGAAACATTATATGAGTTGTGATTTATTTTTAATAGAACAAAAATTGAATTGTCGTTTTACTAAGCTTTATTTCTCAAGAACTATAAAAAATTGCGACTTTTTCCATGTTTTCTCACAAACTTTTGCTTTTAACTTTTGCCACATCAACTTTAGAGAAAAATTGTTAGGGATATGATTTGTTTACAATAAAACATCAATTTAGTTGTCGTTTTAACAAGCCCTATATCTCAAGAACTAAAAAAAAGATATTGTTATTTTTTTAAATATTAAAAAAAAAAATAAAAAAATTTAAGATTGAGCAAAAAAGTTTAAGACTACCCTCGATCGCCAGGTGTTTGCCTTTGAGTTGGAGGGCCTATGTCGTCATAAATTAATAATGGCGGGCATTTTTAATATTTTTGCACTCTTTGAATTATAACTTTTGCCAAATTTGTTTTACAGAATTACTATACTAATTAATGCTCTATTGCAAACCAAAAGCGTAATTGCAGTAAAACTAATTTAGCAAAATTTATAAGCCAGTTGGCAGAGTTCTGAAGTATGGAAATTCATTTCTACAGTAAAAAACCCAACAAAAGAAAAAGTAAACATTCAGATCATCAAACCAGAACAATGGACAGAACACAAGGGACTGCTGCAGGAGACGACACCCGAATATCTGGTAGCCTCTCCGAGGAGAGACATAGAAGTACTTGGAAAGGATGTAATCATCGAAAAAGAAATGATAAAGAATAGTATTAAAAAGCTTAAATCCGGAAAAGCTAGCAGACCTGGAGGAATATATGCTAAAATGCTCAAATATCAATGCATAAACGGACATCCAGTACCTGATGATTGGAAAATTGCATTCATATCCTCAATGCATAAAAAAGGAAACAAGCTGGATTGCAACAATTACAGAGGAATTTCAGTAACCAGTACTTTAGGTAGATTGTGCGGTAGGATTCTTAGAGATCTAATAGAGAATGATTTTCATGAACAAGAACAAGAATAGTAAAGTGGGTTTCGTGCAGGCAGAACTTGTAGTGATAGTGTTTTTGTCTTAAACAAGTAATTGAGAAAAGGAGCGCCAGAAATATAGAGACTCATGTTACCTTTGTGGACCTACAAAAAGCATATGATACCTTTCCAGTAGAAAACTTATGGACAGTGTTAGAGCAGACAAAAGCGATAATAGAACTATACAAAGGGTCAAAATCTAAAATTAAAATTGGAAATCGGCTTTCAAAAGAATTCCTGGTAACAAAAGGCTTAAGACAGGGATGTTGTATCTCTCCAACTCTTTTTAAAATATACAGTATGTCCCCCTAAGTTGGAATCATATGAAAAACTTTTTTATTATTAATTTTAGGAAAAAAATTTATTCTTCATAAAAAGTGTTGCATTATCTAAAACCTAGAATACAGTTATCAAATATCAATTTTTTTCAGTGGTATACGAGGTTTGTCAAAAAATATGAATTTTACTCAAGAGTAAAGTACCTTCAAATTTGACAATATCGAAAAATGTTACTAAAAAAAGTTGATCAGAATTAAAAACTACGTTTAAATATGCAAGTACATCCATTTAAATTGAAACTTCAGATTATTTTATTTTTTACTAATATTTCTATTTTGATGTATCTCTTGTGATTGCGAAACACGATATCCTTTTAGTTTTTCGATGTTTTCTAATAATTTTGCAATTAAAACGTGTAATAAGTGCATATCAGAAAACATCGAAAAACTAAAAGATTATCATGATTGTGTTTCGTGATCACAAGAGGTCTTTCAAAATAGAAATATTAGTAAAAAATAAAATAATCTGAAGTTTTAATTTAAATAGATGTACTTGTATATTGCATATTTAAACGTAATTTTTAATTCTGATCCACTTTTTTTCGATATTTTTAAATTTAAATGTACTTTATTCTTGAGCAAAACTCATATTTTTTGACAAACCTCATATACCAATGGAAAAATGGATATTTGATGACTGTATTCTAGGTTTTAGATAATGCAGAACCTTTTATGAAAAATAACTTTTTTTCCTAAAATTAATAATAAAAAAGTTTTCCATATGATTCCAAATTAGCGGGACATACTGTATATCGCAGTGGCTCTAAAAAACTGGAAACGTAAATTGCACGGCATGGGAATACAACTTAACGACCGATTTACCATATAGACACTACAGTTTGCTGACGACCATGTAATTGTAGCTAATGATAAAGAAGACATGGAGTATATGATGAAAAAGTTAATGGAAGAATACCAAAAGTGGGGATTAACAGTCAGCGCGGACACAGTAACTTATGTATTGGAAACGAATCCAGTGAGTTAGAACTAGAGAATGGAGAAGCAATATCTCCATGCAATGAGTATGTATACTTGGGTGTTACATTTGATAAGACAGGAACAAACTGTAAAGAACTGGAAAAAAGAATAGTAAAAGCAAAAAAGGTTATTGGATGCCTTAACAGTATTTTATGGGGCAGAGAGATAAAAAAGAATGTCAAATTTAACATATGAAACAATGGTGAAAAGCACGCTGTTGTTCCATACATAGAGACTTGTCGCGTAACAGAAAAATACAAAACTGATGATGAATATCTAGAACAGATCATAAAAGAAAGAATGGTAATCGAGGGAAGCATAACAGATGACATCACTAAAAGGCAACTGATATGGTACGGCCATATACAACGGCTGAACGACGAAAGATTACCAAACCAGGTCCTAGAATGGCAACCAATAGGGCGCGGAAAATCTAAAATGGCAACAGTCAATCCAAAGCTCAATGAGTCAAAAAAACCTTACAGAAGATGATTGTCAGGAACAAGGGAGGTGGAGAATAGGCGTCGGACAACGTAGGAAAACGTTCTAAACCGACATAATAATAATAATATAAGCCAAAGTTTGTAAAAAATATTGAAAATGCCCGCCATTTTGAATTTATGACGACATATAGGACCTCCAACTCTGACGCAAACACCCTGCGACTTAACATTGAGTGATCCATTACCAATTGATCGAGGGCAGTCTTAGACTTTCTTGCTCAATCTAGATTTTTTATAATTCTTTTAATATTTAAAAAAATAACAATATTTTTTTTAGTTCTTGAGATATAGGGCTTGTTAAAACGACAAATGAATTTTTGTTTTATTGTTAACAAATCATATCCCTTACTATAGTTGATGTGGCAAAAGTTTGTGAAAAAACATGGAAAAAATCGCAATCTTGGATTATGACGTCACACAGGCCTTCTTGCTTAAATTTGAAGTAAAGACCGGGCGACCTAAAATGAAGTGATCCATAGCCAATCGATTTAAAATAGTATAAAACATCTTTCTTCAAACTTTTTTTTTCGTATTTATTTAAAAAATTATTTTTGTTAGTTTTTAAGATATAAAGCTAATTTCTTCATGATATTATTTGGTGTTCTTTTGCAAACAAAAAACGTATTGACAGGCCAAAGTTTGAGGTAAAACATTTAAAAAATCTTTATTTAGGTTACACAGGCCCACCTACTCAAATTGGAGGTAAACACCCGGTGACTTACAATTGTGTGATCTATTACAGGCAGTTTTAAAAAATCTTCCACAACTATCCTACTATAAGCCTCTCAGCTATAAAGAAACTTGAGTTTTCAATATTTCCAAAATGGAACGATTCGTTTTCGTTCAACCACGTTTCTTGCTGGAAAGATAATAATTTTAATTTAAAATGTTTATGGTGTTAGTCGAGTCTGAAACAACTTTAATCTAACTTTGGAGAACATTGCCCCTCTCGTCGTCATCTTAGTTCATTCTTACTTTATGAGGTTTATTTTTGTTTCGCAAGTTTTAGGGCAATATCAAGAGTGCGTTTAGCGGCGACTCGAGCCAAACCAAAATTGGCAGTAATCCGTTCAAAATCGACTAAAGCCAAACCACTTTTGGAGGTGCTCGAAACCGCCACCAGAATTGGCGATACGCGTTGTGATTGGTCCAAGGGTTTCCCAACCTCAAAAACGAAAGCCCATTGCTCTGTTTTGGCAATTTTTTTGTCTTTTGTGCGCAATGGAATATCATAACAGAAACATTTCATGTAAAAAAAAGCCAAGTACGAGTATGCCGTAAAAAGAATTGGGATAAAAGTAAAGCCAAGTTCTCCAGTACAAATTTCAAACTGAAAGGTTCTTACTTTTTTGGAAATGTTTTTTTAAACTTTGCTTGTACAGCCGAACTATGTTCAATTTATCACTGGGCCTAAAAGACATTTGCAGCCGTAATAGCCAAGTTTAGAAAAATATTTCCAAACTAGCAAGAACCTTTCATTTTGAAATTTGTATTGGAGAACTTCGCTTTACTTTTATCTCAATTCTTTTTACGGAATACCATTTTCGCGTACTTGGCTTTTTTTAAATGAAATGTTTTTGTTATGATTTTATTCCTTTTTTAAAGGATTTGGATAATATTTAAGTTTTAAAGTAGTAAAATATGTTGAATATTGTTCAAAACTTGCAATGCCTTATTAAAATTTTTGAGGTTTTTTTATTTTTTCCTATGGTTTTATCACAGTTCCTATCAGCCATCTAAAGTATGGCTCTTTAGCGTTCCCAAAAAGTGGGCAATGCTACTTTTACATAAATTTTTATATTTATAGGCGAGGGAAGTAAATTAAAATTTTGGCATTTTTAATTTAATTTTTTCCTTTAGTTTTATCATGGTGCCTATCAGTCTTCCAAAGCTCAGCTCTCTAGCGTTTCTGGAAGTGAGCAATGTTACTTTATATAACTTTACATTTATAGGGGAAGGAAGTTAATGAAAATTTTTGGGTTTTTTAATTTTTTTATAGTTTTATCATAGTTCTTATCGGCCTTCCAAAGCTCAGCTCTCTAGCGTTTCTGGAAGTGGGCAATGTTACTTTTACATAATTTTACCTGTATAGGGGAGAGAATTAAATAAAAATTTTCGGATTTTCTTCATTTTTCCAAGGGTTTGGTCACAATTTCTATTAGTCTGCCAAATTTCAGCTTTGTAGCATGTCTGAAAGTGCAGTAGAATTTGAGTGAATAAGTGAGTGGGTGAAAATTTCGACGTTTTTTGAAATGTCGTAACTACTTTACTACTTTATGGAATTCCATGAACCTTGGAGGGGTTCTTAACTCTATGAAGCTCCACGACTGTGCAAAGTTTGAGTTTCGTAGCTCATTCTCAAGTAGAGTTTTAGATAGGTCAAATAGGGCTGAAATGTTTTAAGAAAAGATGATACAGCAGTTTACGCGAACATGGCAGGGCCTGCCGTGCCCTCAGATATTGACTGCTGATTTGACAGTTTTGTGGAGATTCAAAATGATGCCTACATTTTCTAAGCAAATTTTACGTTGTACGTTTTGTTATTGGTATGCCGTTTTTGTAGTTTTCGGCGTTCAAAGACGTTTGATCAATGCCTAGCTAATTTTTGTGGAAGGGGTAAAACTTTTGGCTTAGCTTTTGGTAGTGCTGCTGAACGCATTACTACGGGTTTTTAAGATAGAGCACAGCCCCTCCATAACAAGTTGATAGAGAAATGAAGTTTCGGGAAACCATAATTTAACTTTTTAATTTTTGTTTTGTGTTTATGTAAAATCTTTTAACTTATTGGGAGCTTAGTTAACATTTACATTTCCTTGTTTTGTACTTTTCTTACTTATTTTTTTTTTTTTGGTTCAGTGTGTTTTGTGTTACCACAGGTATGTATTTTTGTCCCTAGTGAACCAGTTTTTTTCTTATCACTTTGTTATTTTAGTTACCTTTTACAAAGTTTTTATGTCATTTTAAGGCTCTTTTTAATTTTAATTTTATTTTATTTTTAATCTGTCTGTGCGCCTGTTTGTTTGAATCATAATAACTCCTGTGGAAGACCGCTAAAGGACCTTTTGTGACACTTGCATTGTGCCCTGAGGAGAAGTTAATTAAATAATATCGGTTCAGTTGACTTTGGGCTGTGAAGTATGTAGAAAGAAAGCAAATTAAGTAACCAAGTATTTATAACTACTTTGTACTCTCTTTATAACCCCTTTGTACTCTCTTATTTTTACAATAGTGGCCACAATTTTAACATTTAGAATTTATGATCAGCATGGCCCCATACAGCCACGGTACGTACTATGTACGTACCTGGGACGTAACTCTCGGACAAACGTCACGTCTCTGGGACGTGGTGCAGTACGTACCATGTACATTCTGTAGACGGTTATTTCAGGTACGTACATTTTACGTCCCATGCGGGACCAAAACGGAATGTAAAATAATCGAAGTACGTACCGTGTACGTCAATAGTTTCGGATCTCTAAAAAATTAACAATCTTGCACAAAATTAACTCTAAGAGACTCAATAAGAAAACATTGCACAATAAAATTTAAACTTTCAATTTTGTGCTCAACTTTTGTGCAACCTTCAATGCTAAGCCTCGACGGTCAATAATTTTCCGCAATTCGTAATATTGTGTAATATTTTTTACCGTCTAGGGACCTCGACCGCCGAAAGACGGGATCCACCGGCCGGAGCGGGGTTCGGCAAGTAAGCCTTGTAGATTGGGTTGTTGTATGCGTGTAGTTCTTTGATTCCTGTAAATTTACCGACAAGCATTCAGGATCCAACAACACAGGGTTTGTCGATCCACGAACCAGGCTCGTCGAATTACGCATGCCGTGGAACTTTGGCCAAACGAATAAGACGCAAATTTTTTTTTATACAAGATAATGGTGCATATTTTAATAATATCTAATAATAATCTGTGCTTACCTTATTTTTAGGGAAAAACCCAACTTCAACAAGAACGAGGTGAGCCCATTAATTTCTAAAACAAAAAATACATTGAAAATTATTATTCCATCAAAAAAAAACAGGGTAAAAGAAATAGAGGAAATTGACCTCTTTTTACATGGCTCAAATTTTAGGAAAATATTATTCTATTGGCCAAACACCGCAATTTAATAGTGAATTACAGTGAAACCTCCTATAAGCGGACACTCACGGTTTGGTCGATTTTGTCAGGTTATTGGAGGTGTTCGCTTATGAGAGGGAACTGCGAAATTTTAATATACATACATATATTTATTAACAATTTCCGCTGCTTGAGTTTTCCAATATTAATCTTTTCAGCGATCTTTTGTGCTGATAGATGTTCCTTCTCCGAAATGTTCACAACTTCCATTTTTTCACGTAAACTAAGAAATTTCTTATTAGGCGCAATTTCATAGAGATCTATTACTACCCATCTGAACAATAGAAATAAAACACAGCAGTCCCGCCCTATAAAATATTTTGTAAATATGACAGAAGTATTTAGTCTCCGCATTAAAACGGAAAAAGGTAATTCCCCGACTCCAGAGTGCGTTGTTGCCAACATATTAAATAATATTAATGCTAATGTCGTGCAGAGCTCCGTCCCGTTGTGAGAGGTTTCCGTCCGCTTAAGGAAGGTTTCAGAATTTTTTAACCAAAAAAAATTGTCCGCGTCCTGTTATTAGACTGTCCGGTTATAGGAGTGAATTTAACATGTAAAGAAATAGGGAAAAGCTTGGTTCTAACAAATTTGTCCGGCTAAAGGGAGTGTCAACTTAATAGAGTTGTCCGCAAGGAGAGGTTTTACTGTATTTAAAAAGTATTGGGGCCGATACTGACCACAAAATTTTTGGAAATTACGGCATTCCCTTATAGTCATAAGCAATTATTTCACCTACTATGCGACATTTAGGCACCCTAGTAAAAGTAAATTATTTGGAAAATGGCGGTGGTCTGTCTCTATGTATCTTCCCATCAGGACCAATAGAGATGCAAAAATCATGTAAGATCGCATGCTCAGTTTGATTTTCACCCGATTTTGAGGGAGTACTCCGTCTCGCTTCAAGAATTCATACACTGGAGTCGGTAACTATTATAAGCAAACCTATTACAAATCGAATCATTCAAATTGTCTTTTAATATTTATCCGTTATCTGTCACTTTTTTCCGATTTTTAATTTTTATCTCTAAACTGCCACTATGAGTGACACTAAAATTCCAAAAATACATTTTATGCGGGGGTGGGTGATTGTCCCTTCTTTCCCCGTTGCACCCACCAATGGTTTTTACCATACGACCACAAAGAAGTAGAATACAACTCATTATATAAACGAGATTTGAATTTCATAAATTCGCAAAGCCCTTAAAAACAAATATAGTTGAAATTTTTACTTTGAAGGGCGCTGTAAAAAACGGATGAAGGAAAACAATGAGAGAAATTCTTCAATAAATAATATACATTGGTAATACCGTTGTTTGATGGAATTTACGTCAAACAACGTTAATACATTACAAACAAAGCAAATATGAAACAGATCACCAAACAAAAGGTGATCCGTGATATGAATGTGGTTTAAGTTTCAACATAACAAATTAGCAAACGCTAAAATTATTTAAAATTATTAGAGACTTATTGGAAGTAGTAATAGGGACGCGCATTTTACAATTTGTTACCGTTATTGATATCATTGAGTCTGCGCAGTAGCAGGTTCTCGCTCCGTTTTTGTTATTTACGGAAACGGCACCCGGTGCTTACGGTGGCCGTCCATTAATGTTACCGTTATTTTTTAAGCTTAGTTTCGTATGAGTTCAAAAAGAGTGAAGCCTTTTGAGCTAGTAAACTAAGTGAATTACATAAAACAAAATAATGCTATAAACACAACACAATTGTGAGTTACAGACTAAACAAAGCGGGGAGAACTGTTGAGTGAACCCTAAGTTTAAATCTGACTTTTCTAGTAAATTAAGTTAACAAAATTGCTCATTAGTCTTACTGACTAGATTGTAATACAATAAAAAAAGTGTCTTTGACAAATAAAAAAAAAATGTTTCGTATTGCTTTTTTTAATGCAGTCGAATTTTTTACTTAAATTCGGTAGTTTGCTTTGTAAAAAGACATAAATCTATAAAAAATAAACAAACAAATATAAATAAACAAAATGTTGAAGAAGTGTGAAACTACTAAATTAACGTTTGTGTAATGCTTATCTTTAGTGTTTCAAAATCTATCTTTTTTGCCCTGAATGTCACCGTAACAATAAAGGAAACAGCTGTCAAATTTTTTGTTATTTTAGTTGTTATTGTTATTACTCTTGCGCTATTGCGCCGTAAAATAGGGCAGACTTTAATTAGAATTGTGCTGAACTTTATTAGTGCACGAACAAGGTCATGCTTTATTAATGTAACTTGGCCTTATTTTGACGGTTTGTTGGCATTTGTCAGCTGAGCTGTCATTTTTTGAACTAACCATTTTGCATTCTTTGCTGGTTTTCTTTTGTGGAGGTGGTCTATCACTTATTTTTTAAATTTTTGCATCGTTTTTTTTTGTGATTGTTGTTTTGTACAGAAAAAATACTCTGCCAATATATGGGCCCCTAAGCTCACACTAGGTACTATAGTTATAGTGTACGTGTGAGCTAATATAACTAAAAACTGAAATATATTTTATTCAACTCCAGACTAAATTACCTTTTGTTTGATACCACACAAGCCATGTTTTGACTTAAACTCAAATTTTTGAAATCTACCCCCACCCTTAAAAAAAAACAAAAAACTAAAACGTATTTTGTTAAACTCCGGACTCAATACCTTTCGTTTGATATCACACACACCATATTTTCACTTAAACTCTAATTTTTAAAATATACCCCCACCCTTTTTTTTAAATAAATTAAAATGTATTTTGTTTAACTACATACTCAATTACCTTTCGTTTGATATCACACACGCCATATTTTCACATAAACTCTAATTTTTGAAAGCTACCCCCACCCTTTTATTTGGTTTGTGTTCGGTGGATTTTGTTCATTTTTAAATGGGACCATCTCTACCCAAGACCCAGCCTAGGTACGGAATTTCATTAAAATCGGCCAAGCGGTTTTTGAGTTATGCGCGTTGGTCGTTACAGACAGACATACAGACAGACAGACAGACAGACAGACAGACAGACAGACAGACAGACAGACAGACAGACAGACAGACAGACAGACAGACAGACAGACAGACAGACAGACAGACAGACAGACAGACAGACAGACAGACAGACAGACAGACAGACAGACAGACAGACAGACAGACAGACAGACAGACAGACAGACAGACATACAGACAGACAGACAGACAGACAGACGGCGCAACAAAAAAGTTTCAAAATCATCTGAAACGCAAAGATATATAAAAATTTTTGAAATCGGAGCAACTTTTTTTTTCTCGAAAAAATTAGGATCACCATAGCTCACACTACTATAGTATATGTGTGAGCTAAAATATAATGAAAAAACAATCCGATCGTGAATTCTGTACTAAAATGTCATGTTGCTTTTCCAAAGTTTATAAATATCAAAGTTCAAAGCATTTTTCGCTTGCACCCCATTGTCCCCATGCTTGTCAAATGGTCTAGGGCTTGGAGTAAATGACCCATATAGAGGTGCAACCGGCGAGCTTTACCATATTGAGGGACAGATAGCACTGAAAAAAATTCCTCTAGTACGCAATATTCAGAGACAACTACTATGATCTAATGGCATTTGTATGATAGGCATGAACCTCCACATGCAACTAAATCGTACTAGCCGTCCTAGAATATTGCGTAACAGGCGAATTTATTTCAGCGCCATCTGCCCCTCAATAATGCAAGGCTCGTCGGTGGCACCTCTATATGGGTTATTTACTCAATGTCTAGGGAGAGTCTCTAAATTAATTCCGGTTTTTTCATCGATGGAATCTAGATTGTTGACAAATGACAAGTGACATCCATCGGGTATTGATCGATGGAATGCTGATAAGCCATCGAAAAATAAAAAGAAACCTGTGAAACCATATGGAAATGAACACTTTTTTATCTATAAAGAATTTGTTTTTTTCCGAAAGTTTTGCTATGTCGGCTGTCCATGGAGCGTCTTATTCGCGCGGATTTATTTTTTCTTGTGCTGCGATTGGTTGATTGAAAAGCTTGATCTAATCAAACCCTGAGAAAAAAAAGTCCACGTGGATAATACGCTCTGACGCTGGACAGCCGGGTTTACACAACAAATATGGAAATGGACGAAACGGAGGAAACTGTTCTTATGGGCATCAAGGTAGAGGGCGAGGATCAAATTTTCGTATATACAAATATACAGCTGATTCGAATGACAAATGACAGACAAATGACATTCCTCTGGGATTTCTCACCGGCTGCCCGAGTCGGTGAGTTTTGGTGGCATCGATTGGTGGATCGGCGGAATCCATTGGAACTACCGAAACCTAATGGATTTCATCGATTTTTCACCGATGAATTTAGAAACCCGATTGTTCTCATCGATGAGCTCATCGCTGAATTTAGAGACTATTATAAAAAGTAGAGTGTCTTCCATTTGAAAATGCAACAAGACAACGCGCGCTTTAATTAGGTCTAGCACTCTTTAAATAAAGTTGTCTTTATTACTGCCATAAAGTTATTTGTGTTATGCTAGCTTTATTTCCAATAAGTCTCTATTAACGTTAACTGAGTAATTTTAGCAGAAACAAAGCTTTGCTCCATCAACCCGCTGGACATTCCTAAAACCGTACCAAAAATACAATTTGCGTTCCAGGTTGACGTTGTACGTACAACAGACAGCTTAAGGGCAGGTTTTGTTAATAGAGGGGTAACTCGTCGTTTTAGCTAGCTAATTTTGGGGTTACCCGCTAGTTAAAAAGAAAAGTGTTTATCCACGTGATTTTAACCCAGTGCTCCGAAACTCGCAGGTTGGCAATGCTGATAACAATCGACCATCTAAGTTTTCCCTTCTTATTTAGTAATCTGTGGTCTTTTTGTCCATTTGGGTTATATTCATATGTTTTTTTTGTATTGTTGGTTTTACATATAAACTTACTTTGAACTTATGGGATCTTTCTTTTTCTGTCATATTTTGAGTTCTACTGTATTTGATTTTGATGTTGACATTGTTGATTATTTCTGATTTCTAAAATACGGTCGTATAACAGAAGAACTTGAAAGTCATTTTTAACGGGCCGCCAAATAAAAATTAAAGAACTCAATGTTTGAAATACATTCACTTTTAATTTGCACTTTTAAATAAATATAAAAAGTTTTAAAATTATATACGTAAATTGGTAATTATAATAAAACTGGCAAACATATTGATGATGATTCATTTGTGAGTTGGCCTTGCACCCCTTCCACTGCGACCACCAGTGTATGTTGTGGATCGGTAAACAAATTAGGTATACGTCTGTTGGCGGCTGGGATATTTACTGGGTTATGCGTGGAGTGCTTTTCTATTAAACATTAAACACTTATTGGAATAAAACCTGACCTTATTTTAAAATTGACCGTATTGTGTGAGATTTGCATATAAAAAGCAGCTGGTTTCTTTCAAAATTCCGCCTTTGTGTATTTAAAAACCGGATTTATTAGTGTCGGTATCTTTTTAATGAAAGTTAGCGTCTTTATTATTAAATTTGGCCTTGGTATGTCAATTTTGAGAGGTCAGCTAACAGCTGACAGTTTTCTGTGTAAATGTGTCAAAATAAAGTCGACTCTAAAATAAAGTCAGGTTTTATTCCAATAAGTCCCTATTATCTTGCTCAAGGAAAAAATAATATTTATTTTAGGCTTGCTTGTTAGTCTGCTCCATTGCTAAAATCTCCATGTCTGTGGGGAATTACATCATCTCAGTCTCACACCATTTGAAGTATCGCCGCTTCGCTGGTGCTCTAAAAATTTCTTGTCGCTTATTTCTATTTCCCTTTTTCTCTAATAGAAAGAGATAAGATACAGATTATCTCTCCATCTTTTTCAATTAGAGAAAGAGGGAAATAGAAGTTAGAGGCAAGAAGTGAAACTGTGGATCAAACCTAACACTTATAAAATTTAAGTACACAATTTAAATGTTTTAATTTTGAGAAAAATCAACCAAAAAAAAAGCACATCAAAGTAATTCGAAATTTTGAGGTTAACCCCAACATATTGACCAAAGCGGACCGAACCGCAATATTCTGTGAGTTAACCTAGAGGTAAATACGCTAACTTGTCCGAGCGCGGGTCAAGTTAGCCTAGGGTTAACCTTCGAGTTTGCAGTTACACTTTTGACAACTTTAACCCGGCGCTATCTCTTACTCGAAGGGTAACCCCCCATTGATAAACCGGCCCTAAACCGGTTATCATATATTGCACTGGAAAAATTGTGTCTAAATTCTCATCCACTTCGTGATAACAAATTTCTAGTTTACTATCACCTGAGATAAAAATATATCATCTCAAATCAAAATGTACATTTGTCTGAGAAAATTACAAAAAACAGTAAATAACCAAAATTTATGGGCACTTAAGCTCACACTAGGTACTATAGTTATAGTGTAAGTGTGAGCTAATATTACTAAAAACTGAAATATATTTGATTCAATTCCAGACTCATTACCTTTCGTTTGATACAAGTCATGTTTTGACTTAAACTCTAATTTTTGAAATTTACCACCACTCTTTTTTTTTAAATTAAAATGTATTTTGTTTAACTCCAGACTCAATTACATTTCGTTGGATATCACACACGCCATATTTCCACTTAAACTCTAATTTACACTTTTTTTTAAATAAACTAAAATGAATTTTGTTTAACTCCAGACTCAATTACCTTTCGTTTGATATCACACAGGCCATATTTTTAAATAAACTTTTTTTTAAAATCTTCCCCCACTCTTGTCTTTGGCTTGTGTTCGGTGGATTCTGTTCATTTTTAAACGGGACCATCTCGATCCAAAATCCAGCCCAGGTACCAAATTTCATTAAAATCGGGCAATTGGTTTTTGAGTTATGCAGACAGACAGGCAGACAGACAGACAGACAGACAGACAGACAGACAGACAGACGGACGGACAGACAGACAGACAGACAGACAGACAGACAGACAGACAGACAGACAGACAGACAGACAGACAGACAGACAGACAGACAGACAGACAGACAGACAGACAGACAGACAGACAGACAGACAGACAGACAGACAGACAGACAGACAGACAGACAGACAGACAGACAGACAGACAGACAGACAGACAGACAGACAGACAGACAGACAGACAGACAGACAGACAGACAGACAGACAGACAGACAGACAGACAGACAGACAGACAGACAGACAGACAGAC
This sequence comes from Aspidapion aeneum, assembly GCA_963576565.1. NCBI lineage: Eukaryota > Metazoa > Arthropoda > Insecta > Coleoptera > Brentidae > Aspidapion > Aspidapion aeneum. The sequence continues at coordinate 21,076,462 of OY755039.1, forward strand.
AGACAGACAGACAGACAGACAGACAGACAGACAGACAGACAGACAGACAGACAGACAGACAGACAGACAGACAGACAGACAGACAGACAGACAGACAGACAGACAGACAGACAGACAGACAGACAGACAGACAGACAGACAGACAGACAGACAGACAGACAGACAGACAGACAGACAGACAGACAGACAGACAGACAGACAGACAGACAGACAGACAGACAGACAGACAGACAGACAGACAGACAGACAGACAGACAGACAGACAGACAGACAGACAGACAGACAGACAGACAGACAGACAGACAGACAGACAGACAGACAGACAGACAGACAGACAGACAGACAGACAGACAGACAGACAGACAGACAGACAGACAGACAGACAGACAGACAGACAGACAGACAGACAGACAGACAGACAGACAGACAGACAGACAGACAGACAGACAGACAGACAGACAGACAGACAGACAGACAGACAGACAGACAGACAGACAGACAGACAGACAGACAGACAGACAGACAGACAGACAGACAGACAGACAGACAGACAGACAGACAGACAGACAGACAGACAGACAGACAGACAGACAGACAGACAGACAGACAGACAGACAGACAGACAGACAGACAGACAGACAGACAGACAGACAGACAGACAGACAGACAGACAGACAGACAGACAGACAGACAGACAGACAGACAGACAGACAGACAGACAGACAGACAGACAGACAGACAGACAGACAGACAGACAGACAGACAGACAGACAGACAGACAGACAGACAGACAGACAGACAGACAGACAGACAGACAGACAGACAGACAGACAGACAGACAGACAGACAGACAGACAGACAGACAGACAGACAGACAGACAGACAGACAGACAGACAGACAGACAGACAGACAGACAGACAGACAGACAGACAGACAGACAGACAGACAGACAGACAGACAGACAGACAGACAGACAGACAGACAGACAGACAGACAGACAGACAGACAGACAGACAGACAGACAGACAGACAGACAGACAGACAGACAGACAGACAGACAGACAGACAGACAGACAGACAGACAGACAGACAGACAGACAGACAGACAGACAGACAGACAGACAGACAGACAGACAGACAGACAGACAGACAGACAGACAGACAGACAGACAGACAGACAGACAGACAGACAGACAGACAGACAGACAGACAGACAGACAGACAGACAGACAGACAGACAGACAGACAGACAGACAGACAGACAGACAGACAGACAGACAGACAGACAGACAGACAGACAGACAGACAGACAGACAGACAGACAGACAGACAGACAGACAGACAGACAGACAGACAGACAGACAGACAGACAGACAGACAGACAGACAGACAGACAGACAGACAGACAGACAGACAGACAGACAGACAGACAGACAGACAGACAGACAGACAGACAGACAGACAGACAGACAGACAGACAGACAGACAGACAGACAGACAGACAGACAGACAGACAGACAGACAGACAGACAGACAGACAGACAGACAGACAGACAGACAGACAGACAGACAGACAGACAGACAGACAGACAGACAGACAGACAGACAGACAGACAGACAGACAGACAGACAGACAGACAGACAGACAGACAGACAGACAGACAGACAGACAGACAGACAGACAGACAGACAGACAGACAGACAGACAGACAGACAGACAGACAGACAGACAGACAGACAGACAGACAGACAGACAGACAGACAGACAGACAGACAGACAGACAGACAGACAGACAGACAGACAGACAGACAGACAGACAGACAGACAGACAGACAGACAGACAGACAGACAGACAGACAGACAGACAGACAGACAGATATATAATTTTTTTTTAAATCGGAGCAACTTTTTTTTTCTCGAAAAAATTAGGACCACCACACTACTATAGTATAGTAGTAGTGTGAGCTAAAATTAAAATTTAGGCATTTAAGGAAAAATAAATTGAATTTCACAGCCAATTTTAACACGTGACCAAATAGCGGGAAAGCCTCGTAAATATACAAATATTTTTTAAATTTCCCAAAAAAATCTACAGCATTTGTTGATTTTTTTGAAAGAGGCTCTTAATTTTTATTTCTACGGGACTGCGGCATGTTGTCTACATTACACTGTGTCCCATTTGAAACTCTCCACCCGGGATTTCTCGAGAACTGCTGAAAGTTTTAAAAAATGCCGAGATACGTCGATTTTGTTTGCGAGGGGGACCTTTCGGTTATCTTGAAATTTTTGTATCACGAACCCCCTTCGAGGGCTATACTTTACCGCTATATTTTAAACAGGGAAAGTTGATCTACTGATACCTTGTTTTGAAGGAAAATTTGAAAGCAAATATCTCAAAAACTAATCAATGGATTTTTGAAATTTTTACACGGTTGTAAAGATATTTAAGAGCTTCAAACCAAGGTATCACTAGACCCACTTTCCCTATTCAAAATATAGAGGTAAAGTATACCCCTCGAAGGGGGTTCGCGCTACAAAAATTTAAAGATAGCCAGAAAGTCTCCCCCTCGCAAACAAAATCGACGAGAATCGGCATTTTCAAAAATTTTCAGCAGTTCTCGAGACATCCCGGGTGGAAAGTTTTAAATGGGACAGTGTATATCAAATGCACATAAGTAATTACTTTTTAGCTTTAAATCACTTTATGCTCCACTTACATTTTTTGTAAAATAATATGTAGCATGTCTTAAGTTCCTTGAATAACAGTGACAAGCCAGACCTAGGGAGGGGGATCAAGAGTAATCAAGATAACACAATAATATGCAAATTTTTATTGACATTTTTTAATCCCCGAAATTTTTTCTTGCATACGGCCCTGGCGATTCTTAATTACCAAAAGGTCATAAATACCTACCAAACTATATTTTGTAATGTGATTTTCTTAACTTCTTAAAAGTATCACGATCTATGTTTGCTAAAAATGAATAAAATCACAAAAAATTTGTGAATATTGAGGGTTACTATAGGTAATTTCACAAATATTTTATTAAAATCAAACTACAAAACATAAATAAATAAATATATATGAAGAGTCAGGGGAAAAGACGATGAAAGTCAATGGACCATGATTTCGAGAAAACTCAAATTTTAGTTTAGAAACCCTTTGGTTCCATATTGAAAACTCATTGCGTTAATAGCTAACTCTCGGATAGTTATTTATAATGTTTAAATTGGGATAATGTTTAATTAGCACAAATTACGTGAAAAACTTCAGTACTATTAGCAAAAACTTAGAGCGATCTCAAGAAACACTAGGAAAAAACGATGAGAGTCCAGTGACTTTCATCGATATTTCCCCTTATTTTGAATACTTTTGAACAGTGGTGTAGCATGGAGGGGGGCGCGGGGGGTTTGTCCCCCCCCCCCCCCCCCCGCCGCGAGGGTACGGGCGCCCCATGGGTGCCCGAAGCACCCAGCAGGGCCGGTACAGACATGATGACCTTTTTTTTTGTGGTCGCAATATGTTTGATGGGCGCCCTTTGTAGCTTTTGCCCCCCTGCTCTTGAAGTCTTTTATTCAAAAAAGTTATAAAAAATCGAACAAAGACAAAATTATATGTTGTTTAACGTGGCAAGCTTCTCAAGTAGTTTTGTGCTTCACGTCCACAAAATTAAAAACAATAAACAATATTAAAAATAATATGATGCTTTCGACAAGTTCTAACGATAACTAAAAAAGCAACAGGAAATAAACATGGCCGAAGCGCCTCAATGCAGAAGTGGACTTTCCAAGTGTAATTTGTATTTTCAAGCCATGGTAACTCGTGACTGTCAGCATTTTTTCCTCCTTTTGGTATGGTATACTAAAATATACGTAACGTATGAATCTACATTTTACACTGATTACTTTATTTTTGACCTAAATTGGACTTTTATCGTTTTTTCTGCGACTCTTCATATAGTTCACATAAAACCTGATATTCAAAAAAATACTCTGCCAATATATGGGCCCCTAAGCTCACACTAGCTACTATAGTTATAGTGTACGTGTGAGCTAATATAACAAAAAACTGAAATATATTTTATTCAACTCCAGACTAAATTATCTTTTGTTTGATACCACAGAAGCCATGTTTTCACTTAAACTCAAATTTTTGAAATCTACCCCCACCCCTAAAAAAAACAAAAATTAAAATTTATTTTGTTAAACTCTGGACTCAATTACCTTTCGTTTGATATCACACACGCCATATTTTCACTTAAATTCTAATTTTTAAAATATACCCCCACCCTTTTTTTTAAATAAATTAAAATGTATTTTGTTTAACTGCAGACTCAATCACGGATCACCTAACAAACAGATAAATAAGCCGGCTGGCCGTCTTTGATCTCGGAGAATTCAACGATGGCTGAGCATTGGGAATCAAACTCAGAGCCGGACTAAAATAAATTTATCATAAAATATAAATGTTTCAGATTGTTGATGCGAAAAAATATTTTTACTGCCAGAAACAATAAAAACATTAAAATAGTTTTGTTTTGCTAAAAATGGGAGCTAAAATGAATTTTAGAGTCTCGGCCGCGTAAAAATATTATATCTTGTCCGCTGTAGGGGACTATGGAAATAATGTGTTCTATTGAATGAGAGATATGGGAAGCACAAAAAGAGGTCTTCTTCTTTGTTCAGAATACGTTAGCATGTTGTCGTTTCCAGCATACAGCCAAACACAAAAAGAAAAAAATTGATTGCTTTTTTTGATGTATTGGGATAACATTTATTAAGTTTCAAGAGGAGTAAAATTGTGAATTTTAAATATAAGAAGTTTGACATTTTAAAGTAATTTCTTAATTTACTGGAATCAGATATTATTTATTAGTTTTTAAAAAAAATTGAAAGTGTAAGGAGTTACAGGGTGACCAAATAATCTTTACAATTAGCACAAAATTGCTTCACGGTAAATTAATATTTTAAAATTTAGTAAAATCCAATATTTAAAAAAAAATAGTTGTTTTATATGTATTCTTAAAAGTGTAAATAGTAGCATAATAAAAAATTATAACAAATTTGTGTCAAAAACTCTTGACCAATTGTTATATAATAGTGTATTATACAGGGTTTAATTTAAATGATGCATGAAACTTTAAGGGGTTGTGGAAATGGTCAAAACAAAATACCAATCTACAAATTTCCCTTTTCTACAAACTGAGCTTATGCCGCTGTTTCATTCAAAACACCAAAAACTTTCTAAACGAAGCATAGTTTATATCTTGTTTTTTAGGATCTAATGGCGGCGCATTTTTAAATTTGAGATAAATATCACAAATCCTGCAAAAGTATAAAAAAATAAAAAAACAAAATCAAAGGGGTTGCAGATCTATATGTCCTTAAGAACTCTTTGTACTTGAATCATTTACAGATTCATCTCATAGGACATTTAATTATTGAACACCTTGTATAGGATATGGCAAAAATTTTTAAAAAATCGAAAGATAAAATATTGTATAAGTTTGCCTTATAGGATTCTGCGGAAATCGAAAATTACTTCGATTAAGAGTATACCGTCGCGTGGATTTACAGTCTCTTACGGCACAAACCGTTCCCATTGTTTAAATATCAAATACAAAAATCACATCTACACACCACTAATGCTCAACACGTACTAAAAGTTTAAAAAATATTGAAATACAGAATGCGCCTCTGGAGTGGTTGACCCCAACATGGCAGGCTGCGTGAAAGATGCGCGTAGCACCCCCCACCACCTGAGTTCCCTATCTGTTTGTTAGGTGATCCGTGACTCAATTACCTTTCGTTTGATATCACACACGCCATATTTTCACATAAACTCGAATTTTTTTAATCTACCCCCCACCCTTTTATTTGGTTTGTGTTCGGTGGATTTTGTTCATTTTAAAACGGGACCATCTCGACCCAAGACCCAGCCTAGGTACCAAATTACAACCGGCCAAGCGGTTTTTGAGTTATGCGCGTTGGTCGTTACAGACAGACATACAGACAGACAGACAGACATACAGACAGTGAGACAGACAGACAGACAGACAGACAGACAGACAGACAGACAGACAGACAGACAGACAGACAGACAGACAGACAGACAGACAGACAGACAGACAGACAGACAGACAGACAGACAGACAGACAGACAGACAGACAGACAGACAGACAGACAGACAGACAGACAGACAGACAGACAGACAGACAGACAGACAGACAGACAGACAGACAGACAGACAGACGGCGCAACAAAAAAGTTTCAAAATCATCTGAAACGCAAAGATATATAAAAATTTTTGAAATCGGAGCAACTTTGTTTTTCTCGAAAAAATTAGGATCACCATAGCTCACACTACTATAGTATAGTATATGTGTGAGCTAATATAAATTTTTTCACAAGTTTCCCCATAAATAAGTGCTAATGCAAGTTGGTTTCAATTTTTGGTATATTTAGTTTATTAGGCCGTCTGTAGTGGTTTATAGTTTGGGAATATAAATTAAATGACTGTAATTTTATCTGCATTTTAGAACTAAAATTAAAAATGTATTCTGATAATCCTATATGTAATTTTACAAAATATGTGTAAAAAACAAAACCAGTGTAGTCGTAAAGTACTTCACAAATCTCTTGTTTCTGTGTGCAACTTTAATTTCGAGTTCGTGCTTTGCCTTCAAACTGTCTTTACGCGAGACGACGAAACCTACCCTATCTTTTAGTCACGTGACTTTCAATTTAACTCTTTTGCAGATAATCACATGACTGAAGTAAATCGATCACTGCGCCAAAAGCATTCGTTTCTTTGAACTAGTTATTTGGTCGTTCCATCCAACCATGCGCATTTGGAATTTTCACACGGTTTTATGACTGTCCCTTTTTCGGGCACCGGGGTCTTTGTTATACTAGCGCCATCTACGGTCTGAACACGGGACCACCGGCCTAACTTCACTTCCGAACCGCGGCCTTGTATTGATCATCAACTTTGTCTACTTCGTTGATGCCCAAACTTCGCCCAAGACAGGCTTTACCACTACTTCCGGTAAATCTGTATTTACAAACGGATAGTAGGTTCGAGTTTGTAGTGGTAGGCATGGGAATCGAACCACACACCTTCTGATTGCAAAGCGATCGCACGCCCACTGAACCAATCAGGGCCACGACCGAACAAATTTGCTTCCTTGTGCTTTGCGAATGCAGTGCTCCCAACTACCCAAAAGAAAATTCCCTAAAATGGTTTTATGAGGACCATTTTTTGGCGATTTTAGAGAGAAAAAATGTCCAAAAATGTTAAAAAAGAGATGTTTTAGCACAATTTCTTTCGACATGTCTTAATGTTTTTATAAATTTGTAAAGTTTTAATAAGACACAATGTGGAATAAATTAACATTTTATACATATTATAAAAATTTGCAATTTTATTTCACGTAACACAAATATTGCGGTTTCTGGTTTTTAATTTCAAGGTTTGGTATTATATACACACTCACTCACATTGCCAATTTAAGACCAACAAGACTACTTTCACTCATGTGTGAATTCTTGAATTTTTACTGCAGACATACATAATAGGTGTACTTATATTACACACGCACCGGTACAAATTATCCTGAAAAATGCATGTTAGTATGTTTTGAATTTGGGACCATTATGTTAAAATAATTATTTTTTCTTCTTGGATCCTCATCAAGGCCGTCGTAATCGGTGGAGCAGAGGAGCAGCCGCACCAGACGGCGGCCGAGGAAATAAATGAAAACAACTTGGTATAATAATTTTGAGTAAGAAAGTTCTGTGCCTAAAGGATCTTTAGGCAATCATATTTTATCGGTTTTTGAAAATTTTAATGTAACAATAAAAGCTCCAGATGTGTGTACATGTATAAATGATCGCAATATACAACTGCGAAGGAGTGATTTGTCATAAGATTTAGTTATCGACATTGCCAAAATAAATTGAAATGCACTCTTGCCATAAATTTGTTGAAACGTTGCAATTTGTCATGTCGCGTCGTAGGTTTTTGTAAAGTAGCAATTTACCAGCGACCTAAAAAAGTTTTGAGACGATTTGTAAGCTAATAAATTGGAACATCTGTTCTTGTGTCAAGCACTTCAATACCATAACGACTTTGTAAAATGTAACTGTTTAAATTAGCTCAACTTTTATCCAAATTTTGATGTATGTGATCAATGTTGTGGTTAAGTTTACCAAATTAGTTAGATATTACTGATTTAGCTTTCTGATGTCTCTATCTCCAGATATAGAGCAAAAACTTAAAATTAAAAAAAATCCCGTTTTTTTTAAATCACAAGGTAGGTAAAAGAAAGGGGAGGTAGTCTAAAAAAATAGTTGACTTTTTTGTGCTGACATCAATATTTTTACAATTATGGCTTTGTTTTGGGTTAAATCACTTTTTTGGGTTCACTCGCTGGTACCATTTATTTAAAGAAATAACACAAAACTTGCAGTTGGAGGAAAAAAGCGGGAAAGGGCAGCATATTCCCTCTCTTGCTTCAGGCGGCCACTAGTCTAGCGAAGGGCCTATCCTCATTCGGTGCCCTTGCTTGCCAGAACCATGTCGGGAATTGTCTGCAATGGTTTTGGCAGCCAATAGCACTCGAACAAAAATTGAAGAAATAAATTGAGTTGTCGATTATTAAAAGTAGTCCCAAAATAAACCAAATGGACAATATTCAATTAATATTTTTTGTTAGAAACTTTAAGAGATGGTGGGGAATGTTAAAATTAGACAAAAATTTTAAATAACTTTATGTCAAAAGTTATTTGTTTCCATGTTATAGTTTTTATTAAGTTTGAAGAGTGGAGGGTACAGCAGTTCTGTTTCATAATGTTATTGATGGTAATATAACCAACACCAAATTTATAAATATTACTGTCCGTTTAGGATTTTTAATTAAACAATTAAAAAACAATAATCTTGCAAAACACCTTTAAACACTATAAACTTACAACGAAACATTTCTATCACCAGATGTTTCCGAATGTATTGGATTCAAAACCGGTAGATGTCGTTGTTTTGTGTTGGGGAAGCCTTAAGCTTATATAACATGACAAAAGAGAAGAAGGCAATTTTTTGTATTTTCAAGAATCTGTAGGCTTGGCCTCAATAATAAGGTAATTAATTTCATTTCTTTTGAATTTCTATTTTCTTTGATAAACGTAGAGACTCATTCTCGGAAAACGTTTGATGTAAATGAAATGGAATTTTCAAATTTACAATTAATTTTAAGCTTCGTAACTCTCAAAAGCCTCCCTCAAAAATAATTTCTCCTTCTAGTTTTGTTCCATTCTCTGTCATGAGCATACGCAGCATGTAACTTAGGATGGGGCAAATGCAAAGTTAAAAATAAAATGCAGTAAAAATGGGACAACTTTTAAAACTTTTATATTTTCAAGATTTTAGACTCCTCTGTAAGAAAAAAATAAAACTGTGTCTTATATTTTACCTTGAAAAATTTCAAAAATGAGACAGGTCAGGTGAAATATGAGACAGTGATAAAATTTAAGTATAAACAGTCGGATCGCCGTCTAAACCAAAATTAAGACATTCAGGGTAAAATTGAGACATGAGTTTTGTTTTTTTTTTACTTAAATACAACAAATAAGTGCAAAAATATTTATTTATAGAAAGATACGCGCCAAACCGATCTAAGAACTCACACGACAAAAGTTTCGGTAATGTTTTTAAAAGTTTTATACCAGAAATAAAGCTATGGATGTTGTAATTTTTTTATAAAAAAAATAAAATAAATTGTAGGCATTAGGTCCTTACAACTGCTGCTATCAGTTTATAACAAAAAATCTCTCGGAATTCAATTATTAGTATTTTTAGCTCACACATATACTATACTATAGTAGTGTGAGCTATGGTGATCCTAATTTTTTCGAGAAAAAAAAAGTTGCTCCGATTTCAAAAATTTTTATATATCTTTGCGTTTCAGATGATTTTGAAACTTTTTTGTTGCGCCGTCTGTCTGTCTGTCTGTCTGTCTGTCTGTCTGTCTGTCTGTCTGTATGTCTGTCTGTCTGTCTGTCTGTCTGTCTGTCTGTCTGTCTGTCTGTCTGTGTGTCTGTATGTCTGTCTGTAACGACCAACGCGCATAACTCAAAAACCACTTGGCCGATTTTAATGAAATTTGGTACCTAGGCTGGGTCTTGAGTCGAGATGGTCCCATTTAAAAATGAACGAAATCCACCGAACACAAACCAAATAAAAGGGTGGGGGTAGATTTCAAAAATTAGAGTTTATGTGAAAATATGGCGTGTGTGATATTAAACGAAAGGTAATTGAGTCTGCAGTTAAACAAAATACATTTTAATTTATTTTAAAAAAAAGGGTGGGGGTATATTTTAAAAATTAGAGTTTAAGTGAAAATATGGCGTGTGTGATATCAAACGAAAGGTAATTGAGTCCGGAGTTCAACAAAATACATTTTAGTTTTTGTTTTTTTTTAAGGGTGGGGGTAGATTTCAAAAATCTGGGTTTAACTCAAAATATGGCTTGTGTGGTATCAAACAAAAGGTAATTTAGTCTGGAGTTGAATAAGATATATTTCAGTTTTTAGTTATATTAGCTCACACGTACATTATAACTATAGTACCTAGTGTGAGCTTAGGGGCCCATATATTGGCAGAGTATTTATTTAAGTGTATCATTTTTCAACGGGATTTACACCACTTGAAAGAAACAAAAAAACGAACATCACGTTTCTAAATCTTAACCTATTGCAGAGAAACGAAACATCTGGGCTCTTCAGTTAATCTGCTTAAAATCTCTGCTTCTACTATTTTTTCCTTCTTTCTATTTTTTTCTGAAACTATTTTCCGGTGTACAGCATGTCCCATTTTCGATGGGATTAAATGGGAAACTCGGTTATTATTAAAGATATCGATTTTCTGATTTGGAGCCCTTAAAAATGGTGGACACACTAGTTGAATGATTTTGATTAATTTATTATTAAAAGATTTATAAATAAAGTAAAAACCTTAAAAAGTCGCAAAAATAATATCCTACTAATTATTTGATGGTAGCACAGCAAGTCATGAAATATACAAAACAAAAGCGTGGAATTGACATTGTCATTTTACTTGTCATTTTTGTGAATGGCTTACAATTATTTTAAACTGGCTAGAAATCGACCATATCCAGATTTTGAAAAATGTGATATGTTTGACTGCTTCATTCAAGCAACAAAATCCCAATATTTAAATGGCAGAAATATTTTTATGCAAAATGCGTTAAGAAAACTTACTCAAAAATGCCAACAATGTGCTTACACATAATAGTAATCAGAAAAATTAGTTATTTTTTATAATTTGTTTTTTTTTGTATTTTTCGTAGACTTTGTTTCAAATAAATCTGTAAATTAACGTAAAACCATTTTAATATGCTAAGTATCAAAACAGTTAAACTAAAGATTGTTTAACTAGCAATTTTTAATTTATATTTATGTTGGAAATATCCAGGTTCGGACTAATTTTTTTTTTAAATATTCAATATTTTTTTTTACCTTAAAACAAAATTTTTTTAAATTTTTATTATTTTATGATAATACTAGCATGAAACCAATCAAAATAGTAATAAAAAAAATCCAGGTCCGTATTTAATTTTTTTATGATAAATACCATATCTCAAAAACTAAACAATATTTTAAAAAGTTGACACCGTCATTATTTTGTTTTAAAAATGTTGCGATGAAAAGGTTTTTACAAAATAAAAATATCTCGCAAAATAAGCGAGATACAAGGGATTATTAAAAATACAATTTTTTCAAAAACTCCCTGTATTAGAGAAACTACGGGGTATAGCAAAAATCTGATTACGCCATTTTTAAGGGCTGAAAAAAAGAGCACGGTAAGGTGCAATCAGAAAATCAATATCTTTAATAATAACCGAGTTTCCCATTTAATCCCATCGAAAATGGGACACGCTGTACACTCAGCATGCCCAAACCGCATAATCTATCCTTTGTCATTGTGGATCTTAACCAAGTTTTGATTTTGCGTCGAGCACTAAAAGATCGTTCTACGGTATCACATGGCAATGCTAGCAAAATATATAGAGCAGTTTTAATTTTAATTCGATTGCTTTACAACTTCTGCTACTTCCAAGCTTTTTAACTCCTCTTTATTAATTTATTTGTCTCTCCACAAGTTATATCATAATTCAGGCTCATCGTCAAGCCTGTTTAAAGGATGAAATTCTGAAAATTGTTTATTGCCCATCTTAAATTTACTGAATGACAAATCCAGCATAATAAACGGATGTAGTGCCAATAGTTCGAAAGCTGGTAGGTTTTGATCGGAAAAGCGATACTTTAAAAACATTATTCGAGGCTCCAAATAAGGTATTAATAAAGATTTTCTCCAGTTCTCTAGTGGGTTATTTCGTGGAACGTTCATATGATTTTGCTGTAACCGAACTATCCTTGGCAGTCGTAACTCTATTCCAAGATTTTCGGCATGTGTGCTGGCTTCAGCTAAGATAGTATTCATGACCCAAAAAAACGGTCAAAAATAAGAGCGACAAATTTAATTTTTCCACAACTAATTAACAACTAATTAACGGCAAATTATCCACCTAGTCGCGATTGGGTAGAGGTTCCAAAAGCGCAGAATGCTTTGCTATGAGGCACAGGGAAACAATATTAATTACATAAATCCCTCAAAGCTTATATAATTTTATAATATTATGTAGATAGAAATAAGTTTAAAGTTCTAACTTGCTTTATTATTTGGAAATTAGGAAATAAGGAAACTATTAAATTATTTTCAACATTTAGGGGAGGGGGGGGGGGAAATGTTCCTCCCTGCGTACGCCTATGTTCTCTGCTGTTATTAAACTGAATATTTCATTTGCACCCATTTAAGTAATTTTGTTTTCTTTTAATTTCGGTATAAATGTAAAATCTTAGTGTTATTGCGGAACATTTAATTAGATCTTTTGTTCAACCAGCATTACGATTGCGATATCCTTATTAACACATGAGTTAAGTATCATAAATATACGGGTAATGGCATTTTTACCTTCCTTTTTTTTAGATAACGCCGAAAATAATGTGTTTGGGTAGATTTTGACCTATTTTAGCAATATCGTCGTTGACGTCTGTCTGTGTGTATGTATGTATGTATGTATGTCTGTCAGTAACACGATAGCTCCTAAACCGCTAAACCGATTTTTATGAAATTTTCAGGTAAAATGATGTTCGACATTGTTACAAGCCAATTACATTTTGGTCAAAATCTATTAATGATAATGAATTCGGAATATTTTTCTCAATAATTTGTGTTATAACCAAAAACTTCATAGAAGCTTTCGTTTCTGAGATATTTACAAAAATCTGTTCACTTGGAGGGTGCTAATGGGCTAGAAAGGTATCAGATGTCGTACTGAGCCTAGATCTAAAACATTAATTTTATTACTCGATTCAACTGGAACTCAATCACCATGGAAACGTACTAAATAGTTTTTCTATCATTGTATAATACGAAAAAGTAGAAGTTTATTACATTACTTATACAGAGTGCTATTTTAAAACTATTTATCTAAAATAATATGTTTTTTTGAAAGTTCGACACAATAATTCTTGTGATTCATCTTTTTATCAATAACTTATAGCCGAAGGATCATCTCCACTCGCCACAAACAGACTTGCAGCCCTATTATAAATCGAGAATATAATTGGAGTAGGGTTTAAATGATTCTTTGGTAAAAAGGATTTTTAGAGATTGGAAAATGTAAAAATGTGTCAAACATTTTAAACCATTTGTTTTAGAGACTTATTTCACAAGCTAATATCTCGAATATGAATAAATGAATTTTAAAACAAATATCAGCACTATGCAGGCAACAAATAATCCTTTTTAACAAGGACTTTAAATTTATGATAAAAGCATGGATGTTATATGGGCCAAAAAAAACCGGACAATTTATTTTTCAATACAACTTTTGAGCTATACCATTGATTTTAATGGGACAAACTGCACTTGGCAGAGAATCAGAGTCTTGAATAAATAAAAAAATTTGTCCGCCGTTTCAGAATCCAAGATGACGGACGAAATAAAATTGTACCCTTCAAAGATGCTCGTTTATTCTTGTGTTGCGAACATATTTCAATAATTTTTTAAATCATTAAAAAAGCTACATTCTTGACCCGCAAAACAAGGTATGAATCAGCAAAATCGGTTCGGTGGTTCTAAAAAAAATATTTTTGTTTTAACCATTGTTTTCAATATTATACGATTGCCTTGCCAATCATGTCTGCATTTATTTCCTTATAAATTCCATACTACTGGACCGATTTTGATAAAATAAAAAATATTCTGGTGTGAATTCATTGCTTTTTAAAGATCATGATCAAAATTTATTAAGATCTTAAAATTTAAGATGGTGGACAAAATCATAATTGATTCTTCAAAATGGCGTATTTAGACTTATTTTCTGAAAATGTTTTTTTTTTAATTTATAGAAAAGCAGTACTTTTCCTCCGCACAACAAGGTATAATTTAGTAAGATCGGTTTGGTGGTTCTCAAAAAATCTATTTTTGTTTTAGCTATTGTTTTACAGATTATACGATTGCATTGCCAATCCTGTCGGCATTCATTTCTTTATAAACTCATTATTACTAACCGATCTTAGTGAAATAAAAAAAATCATAACGTATTTATAAGGAAATGAATGCAGACAGGATTGGCAATGCAATCGTATAATCTGTAAAACAATGGCTGAAACAAAAATAGATTTATTGAGAACCACCACACCGATTTTTTTGCTAATTCGTACCTTGTTGTGCCTGGCAAGAATGCAGCTTTTTTACTAATCTAAAAAAATATTTAAGTCCTGTTCGCAACACGAGAATAAACGAGCATCTTTGAAGGGTACATTTTAATTTCGTCCGCCATCTTAGATTTTGAGACGGTAGACAAAAGAATACATTCAGTCAGAACTCTGATTAATTCTCTGCCAAGTGCAGTTCGTCCCATTAAAATCGATTGTATAGTTCAAAAGTTATAATAAAAAAAAATGTCCAGTTTTTTTTGGCCCACCCGGTATATACTGCCGTGCAAAGAAAAAACCTAGTAACTCGACTTACTCGAAAATGAGATTTTTATATCATTGAAATCGCCGCAACAAACGGCGCCAGCCAGTTTTTCTAGAATGTGACTATCTTGAAAAACAAAGTTATGTAGTTAGTATGTAGTTAAATAAACTATAGTTAGTATGTAGTTAAATAATCTTCAAACTCTATTTCCCAAAACAATAGTTTTTGACTTCTGCTTTGCACAGCAGTATAGTATAACAACTCCATTTCCTATTTCTTTTACAATCACCAAAATTATCGCATTCTCCTCCTATTCTTATTTCTCTATAAAATCAATGCGAGAGAAAATAATTAAACAGCTGTTCTCCTTTAGAAATTCTCACTATATGATCACAGAACACCAAATATAGCAAGCGGAGATCACTTAACGCGTGCTTCAAGTCTCATTTATCGCTACCCCTTCTTTTTCCTTTTTTAAACCAATTCAAAAGAAAGAGATAAAACTGTTATTAGGTTACCAAAACATAAAATACTGAATTTGCAAGTCCTGTTGATAATTTTTGATGGTAAAATGCGACGATGCAAATCGTTTGTGGGTAGTTGTCAGTTGTTTTGATGTTATTTTTTATGTATTTTTGGAATTTTAAAGTAAAAGAACATTTAAAAGAGATTAAAGTAAGTTTCTTATACAGGAAAATGGACCATTATTGTTCAGAATTTTCGTTGTTCAGGTAAATGTTTTGAAACTGCTTGACCTTAAAAACACCTTTCAAAAGAAAACAAAGACCAGCAGACTATCAAAACAAAATCATAAGTAAAAAGAAATCAAAGATATTTTGAGGATAATTTAGTGTGATTTCTTTAGCACATATCAATATAGTAATCTTTGTAATCATAACTGTAGTTCAAAAATTGTAGAGGGTGCCCCAAATTTTGGGGGTTTTAATACTTCTAGGTTAAGGGAAGATACAAATTAGGGCTGGCAACTGATCCACTTCCGAGCCTTGATTTTCAGGAACTAAGGTTAAAAACGTATCTAAATATGGCAAGATGTTTTTAGCTACTAGGTTAATTTACAAATTCCATTATAGAAAATTCGAAAGGTACTGTCAGTTTGACTTGTGAGACTTGTCAAACAATCGGTAAAAAGATTACCCACGCGGTTCTTTTTAAATGGACTATTTTTGTTTCAAATGTGGGGCAGCTATTTCAGATACTTTACAACTTTATTTATACTGATTTTCCTCAAAGCTTTGCCCTGTGTAAGGTAATCCACTACAACTTAGTGTCACACCTAAAAAAAATTAAAATGGCGGATTTAAAATGGGGGACTTTCCCATTTATGAACTGACATTTTCCAAATTATCGGACTTTCTGATTAATAAACTCATTTGCCTCAAACTTTAACTTCGTTGTGCTTAAGGTCACTTCACAGTGCGAAAAGGTGCTACTTTCCGCAAGCTCGTAGGAAAAACCTTTTTCCTAAGAGAGTCCGCGAACATTAGAAATATGTTTTTTTTTGTTTAATGCATTTTGAATGCTGTTTTTTTAAAAAACTAACGTCGCGTCAAGTGTGGATCTGGATCAAATTCTAGGAGGGGGTAATGGTAGACGGAAACTATTTGTGTACCTATTTTCTTTCTACGTTGGGGGAGGGATAATTACCTCGTTACCCACCCCCACCCCTCTTAAATCCGCGCTTGCGTCTCGGTTACCCTGTTTACTATCTTGTGATATAGTAGTAGCTGACAGTATTATTGTCATCTTTTGACGTTTACTTTTTTTTAAATTTAATTGCCTGTTACACAAATTCAACTAAAACTAAAACAACCTCAAACTTTTAGCTAAAAGTTAGACATAAGCTAGAAAATCACTGGTTTGTGATTTTACTTTTTTTTTGGTAAGTATTTCTAAAACCCACTCCATCCACACTCAAGTTCTTACCTTATTGACACTCGATAAAACTCCAAACGTTTTTTATATAAATCCTTTTTTAACAATGTAACACAACAAAGTAGATACCACACAGAGAAAAACAACAAATTTCACTCAAAACAATAATTATAGACCGCTCTTAAAGAGCTTGAAAACGTTCAAAAGCTAGAAATTCGCCGGTTTGTTTTACTGAACAAAGAAAAGCGCGTTTTGGTCGCGGCAGGACAGTGTAAATTTTGCTGCTGCTAGTTGCTGCTCTTGCTAAGTTTCGAGCGGCGTTCGCGATTCAACTCGACTGACGGTGTGGAGGCAGGCAGGCCGGAAAAGCGAAATTCTCACTCTCGCAGAAGACGGAGTCTGACGACAGAACTTGTCTGCAGTCGGCGAAGATAAACATACCAATACAAATAGACGAATAATTTTTGTAAAAAGTTGATCTTGTTTTTCTGGAGCCGAAATGGAAGGAAGCTTGAAGACATTATCGTAAATAATATTAATTTTGTTTTTATATCCATCTAACCAACATTCAAACAAGAAAATGTAAGTTCCATAGCAACCGTTATGGCTCCTTTGTTTTGTTGATTAGATACTTTAAAAAGTTTGGTGTTTTTTCAAAGTTTTGGTGCGAAAATGTCGGATTCTGAGGAAATTTTACAGAAAGCAAGCGAAATATGTTCGGTACTGCTACCCACAAATTCCAAAAGCAGGTATGAATCTGAGTATAGCCGATTCATGGAATGGAGAGTAGCCAAAAATATCTAAACTTTCTCAGAAAACTCACTAATTGTATATTTTGAAGAACTGTCTGAGAAATATAAATATTTAACGTTGTGATGATTTTTTCGATGCTCAAGTCAACGTTAAGTGCCATTCATAACATACCTAGATCTTGGAAGTTATAAGAAGTTGCAAGCGCTAATCCAACGAAAATCCGAAAACTACTCCCCAAGGAAGTCCCAAATTCTTACAGAAGGAGATTTTGGCCAGTTTTTGAAGAATAGACGACAAGTATTTACTTATCAAGGCGGTGGTTACAGTTGGCCTGTCTGGGGAATGTCGAAGAGAGGAATTATGTTATCTCAAAATAGGAGACAAGAAAGATTTCGGCAGTGCTATGCTGATTAAACTGGAGAATAGAAAAACAAAGGTACCAAGATCTTTTACAGTTACAGAAAGCCTTTACACTATCTTGAACAAGTACTGTGCTCTTCGTCCTCCCGATCTGAAGACAGGCAGGTTTCTTTTGAACTATCAAAATGGAAAATGTTTAACACAAAACATTGGCATTAACAAAATTGGAAACATGGCTAGAGAAATCGCCAAGCTTTTGTTGCTAGAGAATCCAGAAAGTTGGAACATTGTTTTCGGCGTTAACCGGCCACAATTTTAGTCAATTCTGGCTCAGATCTGCTTGCCCTTAAACGCCATGGCGGATGGAAGTCCAGTTCAGTTGCCGAAGGTTATGTTGATAACTCTCTGAGAAATAAAATGGAATTTTCGAAAAAAGTCTTCAGTGTCTTCTGCTCATCTGTCCATTTGGAACAGAACAAGAAAACCACGACTACACGCTGAAAATTTCAACTCAAAACACGACACCAAAAATATTGTCTATTACCGAAAATAAGGTGAAAATAAATCTGCTTTTCCCGACGTAAGCTTGAAAGAATGTTCGAATGTTACCATAAGTATTAGGTATTAATTAGTTTTTTTTGTTAATGCGTTAATAGAATATTATACATTTTATTAATAAAAACTAGTGTTGGAAAGGGTGGGGGTAGATTTCAAAAATTAGAGTTTAAGTCAAAACATGGCTTGTGTGGTATCAAACAACAGGTAATTGAATCTAAAGTTGAATAAAATATTTTTCAGTTTTTAGTTATATTAGCCCACACGTATACTATAACTCTAGTACCTAGTATGAGCTTAGGTGCCCATATATTGGCAGAGTATTTTTACGTAGTTATCATGTTTAATAAGAACTATTTTTTGGTTGTAGCTCTAAGAAGATTTAAAATATAGTCGAAACGTTAGCAAAATTCAATTGTCTTTTGAATACGCTGTCCTAAATCTATTAACCTCTAGACTTGTATGTAATCTTAAGGACGATAATTAACTCTTATAAAGAGAATAAAGACTGTGCCGGTGTTTATAATGTAGCGCTGAACATTCCCTGAGGCACAAGCCGCCGCCAAAACGATGTGATCATTCCCATCACCTGGTTTGCCAATAGCAAGCTTTAAATAAACACCGAGCCTTCACATGCTATGCGAAAAGTTTCTTACCACTGTTTTTCCTTAACCTATAGTTTTATAATAGGATCTGGACAATTTTTGATTATGTTAAAAATTAGTTAAAATCCACAGTTTTCCCCCACTTTTGAAACATGACAAACATAAAAGATTGACCAAAAGTTATTTGAATTTTGTTTCTTCTTTTGACCTTTCCCGTTGCCTCTTAAGGTATGGTGCATCGGCTGTGATACTACTACTATGTCGGTTTAAAACGTTTTTCTACGTTGTCCGACGCCTATTCTCCAAGTCCTTCGATCCTGACAACCATCTTCTGCCTCTGTCTGATCTTTGGATTGACTGTTGCCATTCCAGTTCAGGACGTCCTCTTTTTCTGCGCCCTATTGGTTGCCTAGGACCTACTTTGGTAATCTTTTGTCGTCCATCCGTTGTACATGGCCGTACCATATCTTTTGCCTTTTAATGATGTAATCCGTTATGCTTTCCTCGATTCTCATTCTTTCTATTATGATCTCATTTCTTATATGATCTGTTCTAGATATTCTTGTTGATCTTCTTATTGCATCCATTTCGACACTTTCCATTTTTGTTTTGTATTTTTCTGTTATGCGACAACTCTCTATTCCATACATCAGCGTGCTTTTTACCATTGTTTCATATATGTTAAATTTTACATTCTTTTTTATCTCTATGTTTATAAAATACTGTCAAGACATCCAATAAGCTTTTTTGCTGTTACTATTCTTTCTTCCAGTTCTTTACAGTCTGTTCCTGTCTTATCAAATGTCACACCCAAGTATACATACTCATTGCATGGAGATGTTGTTTGTCCACTGTCTAGGTCTAACTCACCTGATTCGTTTCCAATACATAAGTACTGTGTCTTGTCCACGTTCACTGTTAACCCCCACTTTCTTTGGTATTGGTATTGGTATTACTTGGTCGCCAGCAAACTGTAGTGTGTATATGGCAAATCGGTCGTTAAGTTGTATTCCCATGCCGTATACTCTACGTTTCCAGTTTTTTAGAGCTACTGTGATATATATTTTAAAAAGAGTTTTAGAAATACAACATCCCTGTCTTAAGCCTTTCGTTACCAGGAATTCTTTTGAAAGTCGATTTCCAATTTTAATTTTAGATTTTGACCCTTTATCGCTTTTGTGTATGTATGATTAATATTAGTTTGCTCTAACACTGTCCATAATTTTTCTACTGGAACGGTATCATATGCTTTTCGTAGGTTCACAAAGGTAACATGAGTCTCTATATTTCTGGCACTCGTTTTCCTAATTACTTGCTTAAGACGGCAAATATTATTACTACAAGATCTGCCTGCACGAAACCCACCTTGCTCTTCTTCTTCTTGTTCATGAAAATCATTTTCTATTAGATCTCTAAGAATGCTACCGCACAATCTACTTAGAGTACTGGTTGATGAAATTCCTCTGTAATTGTTGCAATCCAGCTTGTTTCCTTTTTTATGTATTGAGGATGTGAATGCAATTTTCCAATCATCAGGTACTGGATGTTCGTTTATGCATTAATTTATTGATCGGCTGTAATACACCCTGTATATCCAGGTCCATATCGGCACGTAATATACCATTACAGAATGAAATAAATGTAAGAAACCGAAAAAGTTGTAAATTGAAGATTTAGGCGCAACTAAGCGGAATCCGCTTATTCAGATATCCAACCTAAGAGGAGTGTATCAGCTCCATCCTGATGCCGCAGGACCCGACATGCATGCGCCTCGCCTGCCGTGTCTGCCAAGCTGACTCCCGAAACGCAATAATGATGACACGTCCGATGACAGACTGACAGGCACAGACTAAACTTTTTTCAAGTTTATGGCTGGCCGAGTTAATTAGGCGATCGATTAAATGTGGCTAATATTTTGTTGCAAGAACTCGTAATAGCCAGGGGCGGGTCTAGGAATTTCATTTGGGGGAGGAAATTTTTCGCGTTTTGAATATTGACCAGGGGGAATATGACAATTCGCCGCCGCCAACTTATCGCGGCTAAATTGCCCCCGGGCTAACTCGTGCTGGCGCCGACCTTATTCGCCGCCGGCCCAACTCGCTGTCGACCCGATTTGCCGCCGGGCCAACTCGCCGCCGGCCGCCGTAGTTTCAGTTTGCAATTTTGACCAGTGTTGCGAGTTTGAGTATCAATGCAAATTAATTCAAAATTGCGAATCCAAAATGGCGGACTTTCTTATTTATGAACATATATTTTATTTGAAAGGGAAGTTCGCCTGACTTTATGTGATTTTTACCTTCCTAGCCCGCGCAGCAATGGCTAGAGAAGAAGTATTACAGTCAAACTTCGATAACTCGAACTTCGATAACTCAAAATCATTGATAAGTCGAACCAAACTGTTGGCAATACTGTCGTCCTTAGTAAGACCCACCTATCTACGTTTTCATTTATTTCGAGAAAAGCGAGTTTAAAGTATAAATGCTTGCCAAGAGTTACATAGTAATATATTTTTTTGTCGGTAAATATTTATGGGTTTCTAATAGCAATATCTAAGTAATAAAACAAAAAAAACTACAAATAAAAATAAAGCCATTTTCGGTCCTAACTCATTTTTGATTTTTTGCAGATATAGGTGGGTCTTACTTAGGACGGCAGAATAGCGTCAAGGGTCAGAAATTATGTAATTTAGACTTGATAACTCAAACTTTGATTAGTCGAATATCTTGATAACTCGCACATTGTATGTGGCGCCAACTTCGATAAGTCGAATTTTCTGGGGGAACCCTTAATTACCAATCGTTCTACTTGTTTGTTTGCATTGGCATGTTTTAAATACGCAATTCAGTGTAACTTGTATTCGATTTGCTAGACGTTTACGGGTTCTGTGTATTATACTATCTCATAAAAACCGACTTTTTTCTGTAAAATAATCTATAAGAACAAAATATATGTATTCAACGTTTTTGATATAGACTTGGTTGTATCAGAATTATTGCAAGTATACCAATTTTTCTTAAAAAAAAATTGTGTTTGCTTAAGACCACACGGGAGAAGTGTAAACTTCAACAAGGCGAAATTAATAATACTGGCCTTCATCTGCATCATCATATCGCTCACTGAATGTTCCTTTTACAGTTAGTCGACTCGAGTCGACTTCACCCGAATGAGCGTTACATAGCCGAGCCTGACGGCTCAGTTCAATTCACTACCCACAAAAACTGCTCAACGCGCCTAAAGAAGTTTACACTTCAAAAAGCACGTAAATTTTGATTCACAAAAAGTACGAAAACGCCGGAAAAATTTTTGTTTATTATTTGATAAGTAGAAGTCTCGATAAGTCGACATTTTTATGTGTATGTATTCGAAAATGGTGGCAGGCCCTATTCAACTGGACCTCTATGCACTGCGACTACATATGGATGGATGGCTCAAAGATACACCACTAAGGCCTCTGCATTATTAGCCCGACATTTTTATGTGACACACGGTTGTTCGAGTTATCGAAGTTCGATTGTATTTTCGACGACATTTTTGAAGTGTAAACTTCTTTAGGCGCGTTTAGCAGTTTTTGACGGTAGTGAATTGAACTGAGCCGTCAGGCTCGGCTATGTAACGCTCATTCGGGTGAAGTCGGCTCGAGTCGAGAGGAACATTCAGCGAGCGATATGATGATGCAGATGAAGGCCAGTATTATTAATTTCGCCTTGTTGAAGTTTACACTTTTGCCCTGTAATCTTAAGCACACACAATTTTTTTTTTTAGATAACGCCGAAAATGTGTTATTTTGGTGTATTTTGTCTGTCTGCGTGTGTGTGTATATTATTTCTGTCCGTAAGGCGATAGCTCCTAAATCGCTTAACCGATTTTTTAAAAATGTTCAGATAACGAGCTAATTAGATTTTGATCAAAATCTATTAATGCTAATTAATGAGAGTTTTTTGAAAATTAATTTTTTTTTAAAATGCTAACTTCTTAACAGAGCCCCGTATCAAAATGCGGTTTTCGGAATATAGTAGACTACATTTTGCTCAATTATTTGTGTTATAACCTAAAACGTCTTAGGATCTTTAATTTCTGAGATATTTACAAAAAACTATTTTCAAGGCTGATATATCATGGCTTCACTTAAAGTGTGCTAATAGGCTAGCTAGAAGGTATCAGATCCGTCATGGATCCATTTATTTTTATTTGGCCTTATGTCAAAAATAAGATTATCACATTCGAGTTCATAATTTAGCCAAAATTAAAATTGAAGAGGCTTTGAATTCGATCGCACCTGAGATGCTAGTTTCCTCTGCGTGCCCATTCTGATTTAAAAAACGCATCAGGTGACGCTGCATTTAAATGCATTTTTGAATCAGGGTGGGCACGCATACGTGGAAACTAGGCTTAAGGGATTTTATACCCGTTTAGGTTATTGTTTCGCACAACAGGGTGGCAAGTTTGAGAATTTAATTTGATTACTTTGGTAGCTCTTAAAAGGACTTTGTAAGATTTTTAAAATCACATATTCATACTTTTTTAAGCTGCTGAATCGGCCATGCCATAATAACAGCAGTGTAAAAAAATCAATTTTATTCGTAGGATATGGCAGCCTAATTTAACGCGAAGTTTTAACAAATAAAAAATAAAAAATGTTCGGATTGTTTTTGTGCGTGGAGCATGGGTGTTTTAATTTACGCTCTTTACAATACATTTCAATTATTTCAGCAGAATCTTCATGGCCAGTATAGCTTTTACCCTAATAGTATATAATAACCGGACTAGGAAAAAAATCTCTAATAAAAGATTCGAGGATTCTTCTTTCAGAGCGTATTTATTTAAAACAACTAAATAATTTTAAAAAAACAATTTTTTATTATTAAGATTTATAATTTTATATTTAAGCATAATTTCGGATCTGAAGAATACGATGCTTGTTTCAAGAATTGTTGTTCAACATATTTCGTTTTCTTGTTTTAAGAATAAGTTTTTCTGTTTGCATTAGCGATTAAATGAGTGATAAAATATTACACGCTACGTAGTATGCTATAATTTATGCAAGATAACCCAACATGTGCATTACGAAATCTTTTTGATTTAACAAGCGCAAAAGATTTGTGCACAGTGTGCAATAGTTTTAGAAAGGAATCTGCTTGCGATGCGCACGTATAGAATAATAACAACCCGTTAAAGTCGCTTAATATGTCTAATGGTTCATGGTTAATTACCGAGCGATGGAACCTACAGATTCTATCGTACAAGACATATACTGACTAGATCTTCAAAATAAATTTTGCCATAAGGTACCTGGGCGCAGCCTTCGTAAACTAACGAGCCACGAACCAGAAGAAACGGCAACACAGCATGGAGGCCGGTCATTTTCGTCTACGTGCGTCGCCCACCACGCTAGTTACTGGCCGTTTCCGCGCAGATAATGTTTTTTTTTTTACTTTTAGTATATTTCAAATCGCGTTACCGAATAAAACAACTGTTCTGGTTTTAGTGAGATGTGTGGTGAACTTAAAATTATATTACCCACTAAATAAAAGCTGTGTAAAAAAGACCTTTTGTACACCGGTAATAAGTGAGGTTAGATGTTTGTTTTTGTTTGGAATTTTTGGTCTGTTTTTTCTTTTTAAAATTTTAAACATGCCGCGAAAGTGTTGTGTACCCGGTTGCATAAGTAACGATGCATCTATGATTAATGAAGAGGGTCACGAAACAACTTTTAGCTTCCCAAAAGAAAATGCTTGGCTTCAGGCCATACACAGAGAAGATTATGTTGTGACTGCATCTTCGAACATTAAGGAATGCATCTTCAGTGGTTTGTTGGAAACATTCTGACATAAGTGACGTTGTTAGAACCGAGATAATTAGGGATAAAGAGGGAGTACAAAAGGAGGTGACTAACATTCCCGAAGTTAAACAATGGGGCAATACCTCGGCTATTTGAATCTCAACCTGAGTATAATGTCAAACCCCAAACCTCCAGTAAGAGAAAATCCTGACGACAGGCGAAAAAAAATTGAAGAAAGGGAGGGTATGGAGATATATATAAATATATATTCCGTTTATAGACTTCGAAAAAGCTTTCGATAGCAGTGAGCACTGGGCAGTAAAAGATCTTTAATTAATAGCCGAATAGATCACAGATATACAGACTTAATAGCCAATATATATAGTGAAGCAACAACATCAATCAAAATCCACAGAGGAACCAAGCCAATCCTCATAAGAAGAGGTGTCAGCGGTGACACAATATTCCCTAAATTATTTAACCAGGCCCTAAAAGATGTTTTTAAAAGCTTAGATTGGGAAGAAATAGGCATCAAAGTAAACGGACAATTCTGAACCACCAAGATATGCTGATAATATCAATCATTCTAAAAGAAAATAGAACAAGTAGAGGAATATATAGGACCTGGGACAAATTATTAAACTGAAAAAAGAAAAACAAACAGCTGAAATCAAGAGACAAGTAAGATTGACCTGGGCAGCATTCGGTAAATTAAGCTACATATTAAGAAATAAAAAATATCCTCAGTACCTCAAAACGGAAGTGTATAACCAAGACGCCTGTTTTCCTTAAGGAGTGGTTTCCATAAGTTTGGTACGCAGCTTCAATATTTCGCCAATGCGACTCCTTATGTAAAACTTTAGCTTCTGAACACTGAATCCTGTGATCATTTGACCATGCATGATTTGCTAAACCGGATTTTTCAATATCCCCTAATTGGGTACTTTTTAGATGTTCATTTACTCTAACCTGAAGAGGGCGTTTCGTTTCACCTACATATGATTTTTTTTTAAAATTTTCTCCTTTGTTCGTAGGCCTATGCAACGTGCACCACTGCCTTTAGAGGGTACTAAGGTATATGGTTAAAAAGGAAATTATATCCGCTTGCAAAATGGTCTTTAGAATATTTTATATAGTTATTAGCAAAAAACAGTCAAAAAGCACATTTAAGGGAGGGAACCACCCCCCTGCCAGGATTGGGGGGTGGTTCCCTTTCGTAAAATGTTCGGGCGAGTCTTATGTCTATCCATACCAAGTGTGTTGCTTCTATCATTAAACGCAGTATCGGCCCCGTAGGGCCTGAACTATATGGAATCACCCGACATATTTTATCGCACGTGCGGCATAATACCATATACCTAATTACGTATATGCATAATACACCGGTTTTACACAGAAACCATACCATACCACAAATATATAGGGCCCGGGAACTCAAGCTTCACAATCTCATCGACCGCGGCGTCACCGTGGACCCCCGCTCTTCCTCACCCAACCAGCTACGGCCCTCCCTTTTCTGTGGAGTCAGCTGAGCGTTCTTAAATTTTCTAGAATTAATTTTTTTAACTAAAATGTTTACGGATTTCACCAACAGCAAATTTTTTGAGCTAGATAAAAATTGAATAATTTGTTACTAATCTCAAGTACCTAAGTATTAAATAAACATAACCTATAAAATAAATTTGCATGATTTATTTTAAAAAATGCCATGCCTAATGTCTAATACTCTGACTGTGGGTTGTTAAATTTAGAACTTGTTGGACCGGGTTCGGTTTGCTTTTCCAGCACTTTTGGTAAACAGGAATTCTAATATTCCGTTGAAAGAATATTGTTTGAATAATAGAATTTTATATTGTTTCAGGTAATGTTCCTTCAGCTGCTGCGGAGCTGACAATCAGTGTTGCCAACTATTGGAAAGCGAAAATCCGTAGCATGAACGCGAAAAATCTGTAGAAATTCGTAGGTTCAAAGAAGACTAAAAACAAAAAAGGTGCCTTTTTTACAACTAAAGTTTATATTGGTTTGATTCTTTTCTTTTTTTGACAGTGACAGGAGTGCACAACTTTTTTGGTTCGGAATTGCACGAGAACGGTAGTATCCGTTCCAACGGATCCAAATAAACTTTTTTGCAGTGCCGCCAATTTTTTAAACGGATAAACCGTTATAATTAGAAGAAATAAAAAGTATGTACTTTTTTAACCTTTTTCAAAGGTACGTACAAACACTAATATTTTCTAGTGCAACATACATAACGTAAAACATAGTTTAACTTTCGTGGCGCGAAGCGTTGTTTGACTCCCCATCAAACAACGCGCGAAGTAATACAATAATGTTGCAACGACCGTCCGCTAGATGTCTAGAAAAATTAGGTCACTGATCCAAGCAAAACCTTACAAAATGATTAAAATGTAGGAAAAAAAGTAAAGATTATAGTGCCAGGCACAAATTATGCCGGGCACTATATTGACTGTTTGGCATGACAGTTGATCTTTCAAAATTGACATACCAAAGTCGAATTTATAAATCCCGTCGTTTATTTTCCATTAATAGTGGCGTCACTATTAAATCCGGCTCGTATAATACACAAAGGCCTAATTTTGAAAGGACACAGCTGTTCTTATAATGAGAAACTGTCAATATAGTGCCCGGCACTATTGCAATAGGTCCCTACTGAGGACTGATAAGGAGCAATGAGGCGCGGCCGCCATTGTGTTTCGATGTTTATCGTTTTTTAGTAAAATTGCCAAAAATCTGTAGATTTGGATCCAAAATCGGATATCGGAGATCGAAATCCAAAATCCGTAGATCTACAGATAAATCCGTAGGGTTGGCACCACTGGCTGACATGACTGACTGACAAACCCACATATGATGGGGCTCATGTTCAGAATTCACATTTTTAAAAGCCGAGACTGTGCTAACTTCTGGAAATCATTCAAATTTTACTGCCACTGGAAGCCAACTATAAGAGATAGATCAGTTAGGGTAATTTGGTGTATACGCTAACGTATAGGTAACTGAAATGAGTGAAGGCATTGCTAGGATACTCCGAACATTCCTTAAGTATTTTGAGCATTCTAACTGGACAACTGTGGTATACAAAAATTAGAAACCAAACCACGACCTCTTGACAAAAATGTTACAGAAAGTTTAATATATCATGACTGAGCTAGCCTCCCTAATATATGTTTATTTTTATTAAGGAACTCACATGCTTATTAATGAGAGCTTTATTATTTTTTATAATGGTACTACTAATAAATTTAGACTGTTCAATTATATAATCAAAATTAATTCATTTTCTTTAAATAAAGTTTAAAATAAGTCATATATAATAAATACCTACCACATACATAATAGGAACCTATTGCAATACGGCCAGGCAATAATTGTGCCGGGCACTATATTGACATTTTCCCATTGAAAAATGACAGTTGATCTTTCAAAATTGACATACCAAAGTCGAATTTATAAATCCAGTCGTCTATTTTCCATTAATAGTGGCAGCACTAGAGGCCTACGAAAAAAGGCGAAAATTAAAAAAAAAATCATATGTAGGTGAAACGAAACGCCCTCTTCAGGTTAGAGTAAATGAACATCTAAAAAGTACCCAATTAGGGGATATTGAAAAATCCGGTTTAGCAGATCATGCATGGTCAAATGATCACAGGATTCAGTGGTCAGAAGCTAAAGTTTTACATAAGGAGTCGCATTGGCGAAAACGAAAGTTTATTGAAGCTGCGTTTATAATGCAGAATCAAGAAGTTTTCAGTCAACCAAGCACGGACATACCAAACTTATGGAAACCACTCCTTAAGGAAAACAGGCGTCTTAGGATTAAAAAAGGGGGCGGGCCGTCACACCTGAATGCACACCAAGTAGTATAAGTAGTAGCCTAAAGACTAGATTGTTTAGTTTACACTAGATAACGGTTAGAGATACTTACTAACCGAAACGTCGTGTTTTAAAATAAATAAAGACAATGGAAGTCCAAAATTTTATTTCTACACAATCATTGTCTACGAGTTTCAAACAAAAAGGATACATTGGTTATACACTTCCGTTTTGAGGTACTGAGGATATTTTTTATTTCTTAATATGTAGCTTAATTTACCGAATGCTGTCCAGGCCAATCTTACTTGTCTCTTGAATTCAGCTGTTTGCTTTTCTTTTTTCAGTTTAATAATTTGTCCCAGGTCCTATATATTCCTCTACTTGTTCTATTTTCTTTTAGATTGATTGATATTATCAGCATATCTTGGTGGTTCAGAATTGTCCGTTTACTTTGATACCTATTTCTTCCCAATCTAAGCTTTTAAAAACATCTTTTAGGGCCTGGTTAAATAATTTAGGGAATATTGTGTCACCGCTGACACCTCTTCTTATGAGGATTGGCTTGGTTCCTCTGTGGATTTTGATTAATATTGGCTATTAAGTCTGTATATCTGTGATCTATTCGGCTATTAATTAAAGATCTTTTACTGCCCAGTGCTCACTGCTATCGAAAGCTTTTTCGAAGTCTATAAACGGAATATATATTTATATATATTTCCATACCGGGTCTTATGATACACAAAGGCCCAATTTTGAAAGAAGACAGCTGTTCTTATAATGTGAAACTGTCAATATAGTGCCCGGCACAATTATTGCCTGGCCGTATTGCATTAGGTCCCTATTATGTAGTTTTATTTTATTAAATTTACTGCCAAAATATTTTCATTGTTTCATTTTCTATGTGAAACAATGCAAACATTTCGGTGCAATCAAAATTAAATTTTTTAAAATTGGCGGCTGCCGCGGTCGCGCCAGTTGGCCGATTGCAGCGCCGCACTCGATGAGACTGTAAACTAAAAAAGTGGCATAGAATAAGTGTCCCATCTTTTTTAGTAATCTTATGTAACCAATCTTATCTAACCTAATCTGTGCAAATGTGCACGGACATCCGTTCGATTTCATGTTATTTTGTTTAGTAGAGAAAATGATACGCGACCTTATTGCGTCGGTCTGTCGTTGTTAGGTAGGCTGTGCTGTCACCTCGACGCGTTTCGGTGTCTAGTTTACCATAATCATGAGGGTAATAGAAAAATAGTTAAAAAAAACAGTAATAATTTAATTGGTTATAAAATTTTGGACCTGCATTGTCTTTATTTATTTTAAACACGACGTTTCGGTTAGTAAATATCTCTAACTATTTTGAAGTGTAAACTGTTTATAATTTTGTTTCTACGTGACAATTGTCCACAATTTAAAAAATAAAATAAAACGTCTAATTGTTACAATAATGGTACATTAACTTTACCCATCTTTCAAGCTCAAATTTCTGATCAAATAGAAATTTAGGTCGAAATTTAAATTCAAGTTTAAACGTACAAGATGTGTAAATAAATACAGCAGTTTACGTAAAATTTAGTGCACGGCAAATTTATCTTTAAATTTAAATTTAAAAGTCAACTTTTAAATGTTTAGTTAAATTTATGCAGGCGCCTAAATGTCAAACGCATATTCTAACCTCAAAATAATTTTGTTTACTTTTGTATTTTTCATAAGTTAGTTAGTTGATGTACGAGGTACTGTGGTCTTCTCTAAGTAAATATGAGCCTACAAAGATGGCTTATATATTTATACTAATTGAAGCCCTGATCCCGTGTGCACCAGTTCGGTTTGGCGTGTAAGCGGAGCTTAGGGGAAACGTTTGCAAAAGTGTAGAATAGGATATATATATCATTATTTTTGGGATAACTTTTGACTGTCACTTGTCATCAACATCACAGGTTCGGATTCAGTGAACCAAGGCCAACACAAAAATAGAGGCCACGACCCTGAAAAAATCACCTGTTCTCGGGGGGCTGAATTTTACATTGGGTCTTATGGGAGGTCAGAGGTTTTTTTTATGATATTTTCAAAATGGCACTACAGATTTCCGCGAAATTTCAGTGAAATATTCTCAGAAACCATCCCGATATTCCACCAAACTTTTGTAAGGAAGCAAGATGATTCAAAGGATAAAATCTTCAAGATTTAGCATTCCTTATTTTGAATTCAAATTACCCGCCATGTACCGCATGCCAACTGTTATATTTGACATGTATTTGACTTTGTCATCTGTGTTTGTCACATTCGCTTCTGCTTTAAACTTAATTTTTGTGTGAGCTAATGAAGCGGCTCTGAAAAATTAAGGATTACTATAGATTTGAAAAAAATTGTTCTGCAAGAATATAGTAAAAACAATCTCAGAACCGGCTTTATTTAAAAAAAAAATCAAATATTCATGAACCGTCATTCCAACTTAAATATTTTAAAGACAATCAGCTGTGTCGTGACGTGACCATCAAAAAAAAAAATCAGCCCCCGATGTGACGTCAACAAAGTGGAGAATATAAAGATTAGACTATTATATACGTCACAGGGTATTTTTAAAATATGTAGTGTTTTCGTTGAGTTTGTTAAAGAAAAGCTCTTACTTAAAAGCATGGGCATAATGCATTAAAGGTTTTATTTTTAGGGTGTCAGAGTAAAAGAAACGATTAATACCTAATCTTTTAGTCGAGTTCGTTGAAACTTGGCATTGCTGCTGGTAGTGACAAGAGGCGAATTGGGTACTAATTAGATTAAAATAAATAAGTCCAGTGGCCTTCCGAAACAGGTCGTATCCAATATTTTTGACAAAAAAAAACTGTGGTTTCGTAAATTAATATTTTCTAATTTTGGTACTTTTTTGAATAAATAACATCAAAAACAAAGTAGTCTTAGGATTTTTTTGTACCTTGATTTGTTTTAGAGTTCAAAAATAAAAACTAGTTTGGAAATGCTGTTACAGCCAAACTTCTTCATGTTCAATTTAGCACTGTGCCTAAGAGTTATTTGCAGGACTAATAGCCAAGTTTAGAAAAACATTTCCAAACTAGTAAGAACCTTTTATTTTAAAATTTGTATTGGAGAACTTAGCTTTACTTTTACCAGTAACGCACCCAGGAATATGTCTTGGGGGGGGCCCGAGGCCTCATAATGTCGTATTTCATGCTATTTTTTGTGTTTATTCATGATATATGTGGAAAATATATACAAAAATCATAGGCTTGGGGGGGGGGGCCCATGTTTTTACCTCAGTTCTTTTTACGGAATACCATTTTCGCGCACTTTGTTTTTTTTAACATTAAATGTTTTTGTTATGATTTCACTCCTTTTTTAAAGGATTTGGATCATATTTAAGTTTTAAAGTAGTAAAATATGCGGAATATAGTTCAAAACTTTTGCAATGCCTTATTTAAAATTTCGGCCTTCTAAAGCTCAGCTCTCTAACGTTTTCGGAAGTGGGCAATGTTACTTTTACATAATTCTACATTTATAGGGGAGGGAAGTAATTTAAGATGTTGGTGTTTTTAATTTTTTTTCTATAGTTTTATCATATCGTGGGCTGAATGCAATAGTTGGGTAACTCGAAATTTCGTGATTTTGAGTTACCTACTTTTTCATATAGTGGGAATCAAGCGCTATCGAATGCAAAAGCTGGATAATACGTTATTCTAAACTAGCGACGTCTATCTGCAAATGTAAAAAGTAAACAATTCACACATGTAAACTTTTTTGTAGATATAAATAGATAACTTTAGATACCAGTATGTTTTTCTCTATTTTCTGATCTTTTTATTTTATAAAAGAAGACAACTGTGTAAACCCTAAAAATAAAAATTATCTCATATTGTGCTGGCAACCCTTCTCCAGGCGACTCCTTTTATTCTACCAATTGCATTTTATCGATTTTCTTAAAACTACAAAAATCGAGATACCCAACTATTGCATTCAGCCCACGATATTATTATCGGCCTTCCAAAGCTCAGCTCTCTAGCGTTTCTGGAAGTGGGCAATGTTACTTTTACATAACTTTACATTTATAGGGGAGCGAAGTAAATTAAAATTTTGGCGCTTAAATTTTTTTTATAGTTTTATCATAATTCCTCTTAGTCATCCAAAGCTCAGCTCTCTAGAGTTTCTGGAAGTGGGCAATGTTAAGTTTACATAACTTTACATTTATAGGGGAGGGAAGTAAATTGAAATTTTGGGGTTTTTGGATTTTTTCCAAGGGTTCGGTCATAATTTATATCAGTCTGCAAAATTTTAGCTTTAGCTTTTAACCTGGAAGTACAGTAGAATTTTGATGATCTATACATGAGTGAGTGAGTGGTAATTTCGACGTTTTTTGAAATGTCGTAACTACTTTACTACTTTATGGAAGTCCATGAAACTTCGAGGGGTTGCTAAGTTTATAATGATCTACGACTGTGCAAAGTTTGAGTTCATTCCGAAGTAGAGTTTTAAATAGGTCAAATATGGGTTGAAATGTTTCAACAAAAGATGTTACAGCAGTCGCGCGAACTTGGCGGGGCACTGCGGTGCCCCTAGATTAACAACACCCTTCTTATAGTAAAGAGTGCAACCAATAAGCGACACCACCATTTATGGCATCTTGACAAATCCACGGTTTTTGGATCAGAGCTACATCGATCTCACTCTATTTTAGAAGCAGTGTCAGGTGTGTAAAAGACACTTTTTTAAAATTTAGTTCTGTACCTCTGGATAGTAATCTGTGGCCGTACCCGTACAACGGAACTTGTTCGGGACGACAAAGGCGGGTCTAGTATAATGCGCCGCCGCCGATTTGCCTCAGCGGACCGTTTGATGATATGACGCGGCCAATTCGCATTCCGATCAAAGTCGCCGCAGAACCAACTCGCCGCCGGACCAACCTCATGCCGACCCAACTCGACGCCTTCGGGGTTGAATCCTAAGCTACTTATTTTTTCTTAAATAAGTTTTCCTGTTCTCCTTATAATTGTGAAGTTGAAATCGGTGTTAGCCTAACGTTGGTCAACAAATTGTTTTTTTGAAATAGTGGTTATTACCTAAAACCCCTGAGCCGAATAGATTCGGCAGCTAGTAGGCAAATCGGCCGCTGCGTATCGACGGCGGCGATTTGCCCAATTTCCACGACGAAGATGTAGAATTAGAATTTATTATAAATACCCGGAAGAAAATTGGAGAGAATAGACTATTTATTAACTATATAGTGTAATATGTGCTAAAAATGGAAAATATTTGCTCTTCAATATGGTTTTATATCCGGTAATCATACCACCACCTTGCAAGTGAGAACTTTTTTGTCCTCTACCACTTGCTTTCTAACATTTTTCTTAACCCTTTCCGGGCGGCGACGCT
Source organism: Aspidapion aeneum (assembly GCA_963576565.1). Classification (NCBI taxonomy): domain Eukaryota; kingdom Metazoa; phylum Arthropoda; class Insecta; order Coleoptera; family Brentidae; genus Aspidapion; species Aspidapion aeneum. Next base: position 21,110,689 of record OY755039.1, read on the forward strand.
CCTTCTCAACTTTTTGGCACACGGACGGGAGTTTGAATGAATGAATGAACAGGTTTTGTCAATAGGCGACAGCCGTCCGTCTGCCAAAAAAGTTACTGTCGTGAAGGGTACGGCAGCCATCCTAAACACCCCCTGTTCTTTTGGAATTAAACATTTTTGCTATATTTTCCCACGCGGAAGTTTTTTCACGCCAAGTTATTTTTTGGTTTTCCACAATATCTTTTAAATTAAGCTTAAAAAAGGAACCTTTTCCGGAAAGCAAATAACTTTTTTCACAACTTTGTTTATTTTGATTTCCATAAAATAATATTGTCATATAACCTATATTTAACAGCTGAATTAATTCAGCTGAAAACTGACGGACAAAAAGATTAGAGTATTACCATGTTGTTTTCTTTCTGGAGCAACGAGCTTTTGCAAACCAACATCTCAAGGGTGTCCCGCTGAATCGGCGCAAGTGAAAGAAGAGAGTGGAGAAGTGGTGCACACGAAATAAGTGTAAATTATTTGGGGACACTACACTAGAAAGATTTGTTTTGAGTTCAACCGTACATACACTTTGTAATACTAAGTATATGGTATTGCAGACGGTAAACCACCTTCTATTTCATTCCACTTTTGTTCTGAAAATGTCAGTAAATCATACCAAATCAAATAAAAGTGCACTCTGGTCTGTTTCGTAAAACGCTCTTTCCCAACAAAAATCGTGTTACGTATAGGGAAAGTGCGGGACACTTAAACCACTTTAGACAAAATCTTGGTTACCTAATTCTGTGTAGGTGGGAAATGGGAAACAACAATTCCAAAATATATTTTACCGTTTTCTAGAAATCAATTTGTCCTTTATATTATTGTTATGCTGTGGAAGTTCCGGTAAAATAACAGCTTCAATTTTTTAATTAAAAACAAAATTTCCTAAGCACTGTCAAAAAGAGTGTAAAACAGCTGTCAAAATTGAGGTCAAAATATATCGAGGACCTCTACTACTTTAAAGATTTGTTTTGAGTTTATCCGTACAAACAATTTTTAATATTACGTCCAACAACGCTACACAGGAAAGAATGCTACACAGAAAAAAGCGCACGAGTAGTAAAGCGCACACTAAAAAAGCGCGCAAAGAAAAAAACGCACATAGTAAAACAGCGCACAGAACAATCAAACAAAGGAAAGTTTTGACGAATTGTAAAATCATAATGAATGGTACCTACTGTTACAGATTATTTGATCATTTTAATTTTGCTCAAAAAAAAATAAGGTAGTATTCAAGGTGTGTAACTTTAGGGGCAATAGCGCAACTTTCTTGAGATAGAGAGCATCAAAGTTGGCATTTTTTGCACTTTTTAAAACTTGTAAAAAATATAAAAAACAAAAATTATGTGTCAATTTTTTTCAGAAAAAAATTTTTTTGGAAAAACTTTTATAATGTTATATTAAATTCAATGTTTTTCTTAATATTTTTTGTTAATAAAAATAAGTCTACGGAGACATATTAATGAAATATCATTGATATTTAAAATAAAAGTAAGTAAGCAAAAATTAAATTTTTTAAAGATTTATATTTTTTATACATTTGTTGAGGAAATTTTGACAGTCTATATTTCCTTAGCTTGTAATTTTATCAAAAATGAAAATAATTTATTTTTGGATCACAATAAATATAGCTAAGTATTTATTTGGCTGTGACAAATTTTCTTTATTTTGTAAAACCTTTCTCCTTCACTCCTTTAAAAGTCTTTTTTTTATCAGCAATGACCTCCTGTATTACCTGCTACACTACGGCTGCTAAGTTATAGGACATCCTGTATAAATGTAAATTTTAAAAAATTTTTAGGGTTTTGAAAATATATAAAAAAAATTTTTGAATTTATAAAAACTTTAAAATTATCAAAATTTTTAAAACTTGAAGATCTTTTATTATTTGTAAACAATTCTAATATTTTTGAAAATTGTTGGAAATTTTCGTAACTATAAATAAATTTTGTTTCAAACCATAGCCATCCTCGCAAATTTTAACCTGGTTAAAAAGTAGATAGAAACATTTTTTGCAAACTCTAAATCATGTGTCTAAAGGAACTCGAGAAAATCACTTTAAAGTCAATTTGGCTTGAGTGCGCAGCTTCAAAATCTAACCAGCAACTAAACTTCTCAAGGAAGTCCAACTTATTTGAATTATAAAACTGATTTTGATACGTTTTTTTCTCTGTTAAGACTTTACTTTTTTGTCAACATTGCTAGATCACCTCTTCGTTGTCGGTCCAGCGTTAAATACCCCGGTTCAAATTCCGGTTGACGCCTTGAAAAAATTTGTTTGAGGAAGTGAATCATTGTTATTTAAACAACAAGGTTTGAAAACGACTCTTTGCACACGATCTAGACAGTTTGGGGAGTGTGCAAAGAGGTTTTCAAACGAGTTTATTACAATATTTTTTATACGACTGCTAATAAAGGAAGAAAAATCAAATTTTAATTTAACTTGTTTTTATTTCCGACATTTTGACAACAAAACTTTAAAAATTCAACAATTTTTTGACGTATCTAATCAACAAAACATACGAGCAGTGACGGTTGCTAGGGAACTAAGCCAACTTATATTGATGGGTGACAACAACAAAAATCACAATGACGGGAGACCCGTATGCAGAAAAACATAGGCGTGCGTAAAAATGACATAAGCGTGTGCAAAACGTTTTGCACACAGCAGCGCAAAATGCCATTTTCAGATCGTGTTCTCCGTGCGCAAAACCCCCTTTTACAAGACAGTCGTATAAAAATATATTTGTTATGTCTATAAAGTAGGGCGTCTCCAGCCAGGCTTCCAGAATGCAGTGACACTATAAACCACTGTTTCGATTTTAAAACTTTTGATATAAACATGTTTTTTACCGCCAATCTAACCTTACAGCAGCTACGATTTAAAAAGTTTTCCACACAAAAACGAGTCAAAAACATTATAATTTAAATTTAAAACAAAAATAAGAAAAAATACTTATACATCAGTGGCACCAAAAAGCAGACGCAGAAATTAAATAAAATAAATGTATCCATGACGGATCTGATGCCTTCCTAGCTAGCCTATTAGCATACATCAAGTACTCCATGATATCAGCCTTGAAAACAGTTTTTTGTAAATATCTCAGAAACGAAAGCTCCTGTGAAGTTTTTGCTTATAACAGAAATTATTAGAAAAAATGTGGTCTGCTATATTCCGAAAACCTTACTTTTCGTCTGCAGTCGGTTGCTGGTGCCGAATTACGATCCTCTTTTTCGAGCAATAATTGCAGGGTGCCTGAGGGTTCCATTTAAGAACCGTTTTATTTTTAAATAGATATTAATGATTTAGTTAGCCTTAGGATTTTAGACGAGTTTAATCTTTTTGCAGAAACCTCAGTTTTTTGGCACCAAAAAAAACATACTATCCTAAATGCTTGCATGACACGGGATGTTAATAAAATTAAGAATTGGTGCTACTCCAATCGACGGTCCATTTCATTACAGCCAAAAGAAGTTTTACGAAATTTCTGGGTTTACAGACTGACTGTGATCGGAGATTTGATTATAATAAAATTAAGTAAAAAACCCTCATCTGGGTGTTTTGCAGTTAAGTGTGCAAGAGCAAAGTTGGGCGAGGATGTGGCAAGAGCTATTTATTTTGCTTTATTCCAATCCCTCTTGTGTTATGGTATTTTCTATTCTGTGGTATTGCCACAGTCACTATCTCCTAAATATTAATCTCACTCTTCAGAAACAAGCTGTGCGATTTATATCTGATGTAAACCAAAAATAATCATGTAGACCACTTTTGGTTTCGGTGCACTATCCGGACACTAAAACGAGACATTTAGCTCACACATATACTATACTATAGTAGTGTGTTAGCTCACACATATACTATACTATAGTAGTGTGAGCTATGGTGATCCTAATTTTTTCGAGAAAAGAAAAGTTGCTCCGATTTCAAAATTTTTTATATATCTTTGCGTTTCAGATGATTTTGAAACTTTTTTGTTGCGCCGTCTGTCTGTCTGTCTGTCTGTCTGTCTGTATGTCTGTCTGTCTGTCTATATGTCTGTAACGACCAACGCGCATAACTCAAAAACCGCTTGGCCGATTTTAATGAAATTTGGTACCTAGGCTGGGTCTTGGGTCGAGATGGTCCCATTTAAAAATGAACAAAATCCACCGAACAGAAACCAAATAAAAGGGTGGAGGTAGATTTCAAAAATTAGAGTTCATGTGAAAATATGGCGTGTGTGATATCAAACGAAAGGTAATTGAGTCTGCAGTTAAACAAAATACATTTTAATTTATTTTAAAAAAAGGGTGGGGGTATATTTTAAAAATTAGAGTTTAAGTGAAAATATGGCGTGTGTGATATCAAACGAAAGGTAATTGAGTCCGGAGTTTAACAAAATACATTTTAGTTTTTTGTTTTTTTAAGGGTGGGGGTAGATTTCAAAAATTTGAGTTTAAGTCAAAACATGGCTTGTGTGGTATCAAACAAAAGGTAATTTAGTCTGGACTTAAATAAAATATATTTCAGTTTTTAGTTATATTAACTCACACGTACACTATAACTATAGTACCTAGTGTGAGCTTAGGGGCCCATATATTGGCAGAGTATTTTTGATGACGATTCTTTTTGAAAATGGTAATTTAGCGATCTTAAAACTCATTTAGGTACGGAAAATTTAAAAACAAATTGTTGGGTTCGGTCTGGTTCCGTTCGGTTTTGGTTCGGTCCGGTTCGGTACGGTTCCGTTCGGTTCGATTTGGTTGGGTTTAGGTTGGTTTAGGTAGAGCTGGGTTGGGGTTACTTAAGTTGTACTAGGTTTGGTTAATTTTATTTTAGCTCACACATATACTATACTATAGTAGTGTGAGCTATGGTGATCCTAATTTTTTCAAGAAAAAAAAAGTTGCTCCGATTTCAAAATTTTTTATATATCTTTGCGTTTCAGATGATTTTGAAACATTTTTGTTGCGCCGTCTGTCTGTCTGTCTGTTTGTAACGACCAACGCGCATAACTCAAAAACCGCTTGGCCAATTTTAATGAAATTTGGTACCTAGGCTGGGTCTTGGCTCGAGATGGTCCCATTTAAAAATGAACAAAATCCACCGAACACAAACCAAATAAAAGGGTGGGGGTAGATTTCAAAAATTAGAGGTTATGTGAAAATCTGGCATGTGTGATATCAAATGAAAGGTAATTGAGTCTGCTGTTGAACAAAATACATTTTAATTTATTTTAAAAAAAGGGTGGGGGTATATTTTAAAAATTAGAGTTTAAGTGAAAATATGGCGTGTGTGATATCAAACGAAAGGTAATTGAGTCCGGAGTTTAACAAAATACATTTTAGTTTTTGTTTTTTTAAGGGTGGGGGTAGATTTCAAAAATTTGAGTTTAAGTCAAAACATGGCTTGTGTGGTATCAAACAAAAGGTAATTTAGTCCGGAGTTGAATAAAATATATTTCAGTTTTTAGTTATATTAGCTCACACGTACACTATAACTATAGTACCTAGTGTGAGCTTAGGGGTCCATATATTGGCAGAGTATTTTTTGGTGTTATCAAAACGGATTTAATAATCTTTCCTTATTTTGTTTATTTTTGCGGAAACGTGGCAACACTGCAAAATATAAGCTACAGATATTGGCAAATATTGTTTTGATGGGGTTGAAAAAAAAGAAGAGTCAGAATTGAAAGAAAAGTGAGGTTAGAATGCTGTTTTTTACGTGTTTTTTAAGGTTTTATTTATTTTTTTTCTTAAAAAATACTGGATAATCCGCAAATTTTTTTTTGGAAAAACGTTATTTAGAAGGTCTATTTTAAGGTAATTCTTATTTTTTCCAAAAAATCGTTTATCCGGATAGTGCACTGGTCCCCCACTTTTTATTAAGCATAGAATTTCAACATTCACGTCATTGTATATATTGGAAACAGCTACTGTACATTGGTATTTTAAAATATATAAAGTATTCAAAGAAAAGGTCCTCAAAGACTGACTAGACAATGTGGCAATTTGCTTTTGCCGATTATAAAAAGCGCTCTTGTACAATGGTCTTTATTTTATGAAAAAAGAAAAATATTTAACCATCTTCCGCTAAAAATAAAAAAATCTCAATTAGGCAGTTTAAGAAAAAAATTAAAAAAGAGTTTTTAAAAAGACCAATACTATGTTTTATTAGAACTTTTTGACGACAGATTTGAATGATAAATTGATATTATTAGTAGGTGCGTGGCCAGCCTTCTATCTAGGGCTAGGATTTTTCTACGGGCCATAAGGATTGCATGGGAGAACAGACCAACGTTGCCAGTTTAGCAAAAATATTACTATAATCCGCTACTTGGTTCGCAAAAGGTCAACTTTTCAGTTTTATGTAGGTGCATTCATCAAACGGGGTGATAAACTAACACCTTAAAATTCTGCTTGTTCATAAATGTAAATAATTCACTTACTTTAACATTGATTTTTTAGCTAACTCTTATTTAATTTTAGTTTTCTCTAGCTCACACATATACTATACTATAGTAGTGTGAGCTATGGTGATCCTAATTTTTTCGAGAAAAAAAAAGTTGCTCCGATTTCAAAAATTTTTATATATCTTTGCGTTTCAGATGATTTTGAAACTTTTTTGTTGCGCCGTCTGTCTGTCTGTCTGTATGTCTGTCTGTAACGACCAATGCGCATAACTCAAAAACCGCTTGTCCGATTTTAATGATATTTGGTACCTGGGCTGGGTCTTGGGTCGAGATGGTCCCATTTAAAAATGAACAAAATCCACCAAACACAAACCAAATAAAAGAGTTCATTATAGTATATAGGGGGTAGATTTCAAAAATTAGAGTTTATGTGAAAATATGGCGTGTGTGATATCAAACGAAAGGTAATTTAGTCTGCAGTTAAACAAAATACATTTTAATTTATTTAAAAAAAAAGGGTGGGGGTATATTTTAAAAAATAAGAGTTTAAGTGAAAAGATGGCGTGTGTGATATCAAACGAAAGGTAATTAAGTCCGGAGTTTAACAAAATACATTTTAGTTTTTGTTTTTTTAAGGGTGTGGGTAGATTTCAAAAATTTGAGTTTAAGTCAAAACATGGCTTGTGTGGTATCAAACAAAAGGTAATTTAGTCTGGAGTTGAATAAAATATATTTCAGTGTTTAGTTATATTAGCTCACACGTACACTATAACTACAGTACCTAGTGTGAGCTTAGGGGCCCATATATTCGCAGAGTATTTTATTGCATTTTTAGTCTAACCATAACAAAGGTAATAGTAGACCACAGTCAACGCAGCGTGGTTATAGGACGCGGGAGGGTGGTCGAGACTTTAGGGGGGCGCCGAGCTCATTTAGTACTTTTCAAGACAAATATCATAACCATGAGTAGTAATGGCTTTTAAACTAAAAACGAAAATTTTCATAAAATATTGAAGTAGTGTTACTTTAGATCCTCGCAGGCGACATGCGCCACAGGCAAAAATGTTTTAAATACAAAAGGAACATTTTTAAACAAAAATCAATAAGTTGATAGTTTTAAGGTAAAATTGGTTAAATAATACTTTAACTAACCCTTTTTTTAGCCAAAATCTAATGCCGACAGAAACTTTGTGTATTATACTGGGTTAAAATCGTTTGAGGTGTTCTTGAGTTATCTAGTATTGAGACACAATTTATTTTATTATCCGATCTAGGTGTTTTAGGAACTTAATAATTCACATTTAATAAAATTTTAAAACTAAAATATTCACGTTTTTAATAGTCCACTTCCCCCCAAGCCTTAAATTTTTGAAATATTTTCTACATATTTCATGATAAAACAGAAAAAATAGCTTCAAATTTGACATAATGAGGACCCGGCCCCCCCCCCCAAGCAGCGGCATCGTTCGTCGCGTCCCGTGAAAAACAAGAAGATCTTTTTTTTTTGTTTTTGGTCGCAAGATTTTTGAGGGGCGTCCTTTCGAGCTGGATTAACTTTTTTTTTTGTTTTTTTTTTTTGGTTGCACGATCCCCAAGACACATTCCTGGGTGCGCCACTGTGTATGGTAACAAGTCGACTAATAACTCTCGCCCTTATCGTGGTCTCTTTTTGATAAATGCTAAACTCTATTTATTTTTTATCCTCTTATGGAAATTTATACCCCTAGATGTGAACTTGTTCACGCGGTATCAATGTCTTTACTGTAATAAAACGGGATTTGAATATAAATGGTATATTTGCCATTTATAAGATTTTAAATATTTTTAATTAAATATTGTTTTTGACATCAACAAACATTAATTATATGCAAGACTAGGTTAAGAATAAGTAAAATTTATGGCAACTCCGGCGACTTGTTTTTTGGCATGTTTTCAAGTCCGCTGTATTTTTATAAAAGTTTAATTCGGCTAATATGTCCCTTAAGCCACTAACATCAAAATAATTCATATTTTGTAACTGGAAACAAATTTGTCGAACTATTTAAAATTTTTGAAAAACAGACTGTATGATTTTAACTTTATCGATTTTCTGAGTCCACGCATCTTTAAATTGCGGTGGTATTTTGTCTCTTTGTCTTTCTCGCCAAGGCGAGAGAGCTTAAGTTTCAAACCACGGCAACGGTTGAGCTTGTCTAGAGAGCAGGGTAGCTGGGACCAGAAAGTCGTTAGAGAAAACATTCTTTAGTTGGGCTTGGCTTGGTTTGTTTCAATTCCTTAGTTGGCTTTGCTTTCGTTCAAACTTCTTAAGGGGGGTTTTATTTCAACTGGGGAAATTTATCAGTTATTTTAACTTTGTATAAAACTGTTAACTTTATTATTCATAATTATTTTAGTCTTTTCTTTTGGAGTTTATTAATTTTAAAGCTTTTAATTATTAGTGTTTCCAGTGTTTTGAAATAATGTTTTTATCTGTTTTATGGTTTTTTAACATCAAAATACAAACCATTCGTTTTTCGGATTTTTTAATCAATGATATATCCCAAACCTAAACAGTAATATTAAGTAAATTAAACAGTTGATTGAATAGTTTCACCTATTCAATCAACGTTTAAAATGTTGATAAATAAATATATTTACAACAAATATACAAAAGGTTTATAAAACCTAAAAGTTTAAGAAGTGTAAATATTTGAATACAAAAGCTTAATAGTAGTAAAATTTGATTTGAAGTTTCGGGAAGAAAATTGAAAAGATAGGTATGATTTTCCTACATTATTTATATATTTGAGAAAAACGTTTATAGCATAAAACTTCCTCCAAGAACCATCAAATTCCCTTTCGAGATCGTGTAAATTTAATAACATATAGTAACTTTTAATAAAATAATTTTATCAATTTTCAAATAGTTGCATAAATTTGTAGCTCGCAACTTTTAAGCTTTGGCCACTTGAGTTGACAGTACCACTGTCACACAGGCCGCCTGTTACATTACTAAGATCACCTTGTTTTAAATAAACACTTCAATAAACACTCACGGTTTCGTCGATTTTGTCCGCTTATTGGAGGTGTCCGCTTATGAGAGAGAACTGCGAAATTTTAACATATATTATTTATAATTTCCGCTGCTTGAGTTTTTCCGATATTAAATTTTTCGGTGATCTTTTTTGCTGATAGATGTTCCTTCTCGGAAACTATAACAACTTCCATTTTATCACGTATACTAAGAAATTTTCTACTAGGCATCATTTTAAAGAGATCTATTACTACCCAACTGAACAATAAAACTAAAACACAGCAATCCCGTCGAATAAAATATGTTGTAAATACGACAGAAGTATTTAGTCTACGCATTAAAGTGGAAAGAGGTAATTCCCCGGCTGCAGAGTGCGTTGTTGCCAACATACTACATAATATTTATGCCCATATCGTGCAGCGCTCCGTGCCGTTGTCAGAGGTTCGTGTCCGCTTAACGGAGGTTCCGGAATTTGTTTACCAAAAAACATTGTCCGCGTCCGGTTATTAGAGTGCCTCTTTGTGCATGTTTTATTTATTTGTTGTTTTAATTTGCTTTGTCAATAGGATGATTTTATTCTTGACAATAAACCATTTTTTGATTTGATTTTGATTTGAGTTCATGCGACGCGACATAACAACACTATTTTCAGTTTTAAGGATCAACGCAGGCAATTAGAACACAGCTAGAAATCAGGATATTATCAGGGCCGACCCCAGGGCAGACTAGAGTAACCGCCCGGGGCACTGTCATCCAGGTGCGTCAAAAATGAGAATAACTTAGTGAAGATCTACGAAATTGATTTTGAAGAGGAAATTGCAAACCAAAATTTTTGAAGTAGGCTCCAAATGTCGTTTATGGCCTAGACGCAAAAATGTCTAGTGTCGGCCCTGGTATTATCCGTTTGAAAGTATTGCCATAGTGTATACACAAGACGCTAGCGCTACCAAGTCCACTTTCAATCCCAGGCTTCGCAAGCGCAGATCTACCAATATTATTTACCTCATGTCTTAGAATTGATGCATACAGGGTGATTTTCACTTGAGTGATTCTAACCACATGAAAATAGAAAGTTTCAAAAACCTAGCCTAACAAAACCTAATCAAATCTAACCGAACCGAAGGAAACTGAACCAATAATTTTTTTCAAAAAAAAACTTTCCTGACTTCCTGCCCGGGATCCTAGAGGATGTGAATCCGAACCAAACCAAACCGAACCTAACTAAACTGAACCAAACCTAACCTAACCAAACTAAACTACAACACGTACTGCTAATTAGGTTTAGTTGGGTAGGGTTAGGTTTGGATAGGTTCGGTTCGGTACGGTCCGGTTCGGATTCACATCCTCTAGCATCCCAGGTAGGAAGTCAGGAAAGTTTTTTTTTTGAAAAAAAATATTGGTTTAGTTTGCTTTGGTTCGGTTCGGTTAGATCTGATTAGGTTTCGTTAGGTTAGGTTTTTGAAACTTTCTATTTTCATGTGGTTAGAATCATTCAAGTGAAAATCACCCTGTACATCGATTCTAATACATGAGGTAAATAATATTGGTAGATCTACGCATGCGAAGCCAGGGATTGGAAGTGGACTTGGTAGCGCTAGCCTCTTATTAGTGTATACAGGTGTATACACTGTAGTATTGCCATCATTTATGACGTCACACGCTTCAACCAAGTTGGCAGTCGCCAACTAAGAACGGTAAATTACGGATGACCACTTGGATATACAACTTAAAATAGGTACTGTTTTTATTTTAATGTGCTGTATGAAAATTGTTTTGCGGTGACACCAAGCTTAAGCAAATATATTTTTTGTAAAAGGGAAAGTGCTTTTTCCCTTTACATACTTAAAATTTTCACTGCCTTTGCCTTATCCTATACACATGCCGCGGTAAATTTCCTTTTTATTCCCTTGTTGTGAAGAATGGGCTTTCCTTTGGCATAAGTCCCTTTTTTGTTTTGTAATTGGTCCTTAATAAAGTTGAGACAAGCATGGGCGTACGCAGCATGAAACTTGGGGAGGGGCAAATGCAATAAGTTGAAAATAAAATAGTTATTTATAGAAATAAACAAAAAAAAAACGAAAACGAAAAAACGAAGATATATACAAATCAGGTTTTTTACATAACCTATTACAGTAAAACGAAACGTCTGGAATCTTCAGCAAATCTGTTTAAAACCTCTCTTGTTTATTTTTTCTGAAACTAATTTCCGATGTACACTCACCATGCAAAAACCGCTTAATCTTTTTTCTTAAAAAATCATTCCACGGTACTACATGGCAATGCTGGCAAAATATGTAGAGCAGTTTTTATTGAAGGAAAAAAAATTCCGCTTGGTTTGCAACTTCTGCTACTTCCACACTTTTTAACTCATCTTTATAAATTTTTTTCTCTTCACAATTTGGACCATAATTTAGCCTCATTATCAAGCCGTCTACATGATAAAATTATGAAAAATTGTTTATTGCGCATCTTAAATTTACTGAATGACAAAAGTATGTAGTGCCAATAGTTCGAAAACTAGTAACATTTCATCGGAAAAGTAAAGACATTATCAGAGGCTGCCAATAAGGTATTAGCAAAGATTTTTCCAGTGCTCTGGTGGGTTATTTGCGGAAACGTTCAATTCGACTTTGCTATCGTCCAACTATCCTTAGCACCTGTGACACAGCCTACCTAGTTATTGTGTATGCTGTGCATCTAATTCTATTCCAATATTTTCGGCATATTTCAGCTAAGATAGTGTTTATCACTTCTTCTGCAGATTTGCTATGGTGTTTAGTTAGATCTAATACTCTTTTAATGTGATTTCCACATTGCGATAAATCTAAACTTTTAGATTGCAAGATATTGGCCACAGGTGCCAAAAGCGCAGAATATTTTGGTATCAAATTATTTTCAACATTTAGGGGGGGGGGGGCAAATGCCCCTCCCTGCCCCTGGCTGCGTGCGCCCGTGCAGACAAGTTTTTAATTCAGAGCACAGCATAGGGTCGCATTCAAATCCTCGTCTTTTCTTGGGGGCCGCAGCCAACGATAAAGACCGGCCATGGCGCGTTATAAGCAAGTCGGCGGTCACGTGATCTTAGGAGTCCCAGGATTCTTATTGTATTGCTTAATATATTATATGTTTTTACACAATTTAAATAAATTAACAAAAAATTTTTGTTCTTTTATAGGCAAAAATTGAAAAAAATATTTTGCTGATATATGTGTTTATTATGGATAAAGGAACTGAATCTATAAAATAAAAAATTATACAAAATTTGCTCTCTAATATCTATATATATTTATCGGTTTCACAACGTTCTACGTCTTTCGATACCCAATCTCCACTCGTTTCTGTTTGCCCATAATTCATCATCTAGGCCTCTTATTCTTATTTCACTATCTATTCCTTCTCTCCAGCTTCTCCTTGGTCTTCCTCGTTTTCTTCGGCCAGTTGGTTTCCATTGTAATATTTGTTTAGGTAGTCTTCCATCATCCATTCTTTGTACATGTCCGTACCACACCAGTTGTTTTGTTCTTATATCATCCACTAGAGTACGTTCACCCACTGTCATAATTTCTCTTATTCTTTGATTGGTAACTCTTTCTCTTTTTGATTTCCCTGCTGCTCTTCTCCAATAGTCCATCTCCGTAGCGGAAAGCATTTTTTCTGTTCTATCTTTGATTGGCCACACCTCTGAGCCGTATGTAATAATACTCTTTACAATTGTGTTATATATAAGCTTTTTGTTATGTTTTGATATACTTTGGTCCCAAATTATTCCATTTAATAAAGTTATTGCTCTTCTTCCTTGTACGTTTCTATCTTTTATAGCTTTGTCTAGTGTTCCGTCAGCTGTAATTTTCAGACCCAAGTATTTATACTCATCACAGGACTGAATTCGCTGCCCAGTATTTAAGATTAGATCCTGTTTCGTTCCACCAATACACATATACTCTGTCTTATTGATATTAACCTCTAGTCCCCACTTATTGTACTCTTCTATTAGTTTTCGTGTCATATATTCGAGGTCGTCATAATCCTGAGCCACCACTATCTGATCATCGGCGAAACATAAAGTATACAAGGTGGTTTCATTCAACGGAATTCCCATGTTTTGGCATTTTCTCTTCCAGACTTTAAGGACCTGTTCCAAATATGTCTTGAAGAGCGTAGGCGAGATACAGCAACCTTGTTTAAGACCTTTATTTACTTGAAAGCCTTTGGTTAGTTTTGCTTTTATTTTAACTTTTGCCTTACTATTGCGGTATAACTCTTTGATGGCCTTAATTAGTTGTACGCTTATGTTTGTCTTTTCCAACGCTTTCCAAAGTAGATTTAGTGGTATAATATCATATGCCTTCTGCAAATCTACGTAAAGCAGATGGAGCTCTTGTCCGTATGCCATTTTCTTTTCAATAACTTGGGTTATACAAAAGAGATGATCTGAAGTCGATCTACCCGCCCTGAAACCAGCTTGTTCTTCTGCCTCCATATCTTTATATTCGCTCTCCACTTTATTTCTTATTATTTTGCCATATATTCTGCTTAGCGTACTAGTTACAGATATACCTCTATAATTGTCACATATATCTTTCCTTCCTTTTTTGTGTATTGTGGATATATATGACGTTTTCCACTCAGTTGGTACTACAGCTCCATTTAAATATCTTTGGAAAAGATTCCGTAATCTACAAAACAATTCTTCAGTGCCATATTTAATAAGTTCAGCTGGGATATTTCCGGGTCCGGCAGATTTACCGCTTTTTAAGGTTTTGCACACGTTTTTGACCTCAGATATTGTGAGGGGTACTGGAGATCCCATCGTTCTAATGATATTGTCTCTTTCGTCTTCCTTGAATTCTGCTCTATCTTCAGTTAAAAGTTTTTTAAAATGCTCATCCCATTCTTTGTCTGGTATTGGTGAAATAATATCTCTGCATGTTTCTTTTTTGATCGATCTTATAGTTTTCCAGCTTTCAGTACTTCTCCTACCTCCTAAGTAAGAATCTATTTTCTGGCACTTTTGCATCCATGATTGATTCTTCTTGATTGCGCGATTTTGTATTCTTCTCTGCTTCTATCTGTCTTTTGGGATAAGTACGTGTGATATAATTTCCTTTTTTCCTCTATTTCACTTTCAATCTCAGCATCCCACCAGTATGGTTTTGTTCTTTTAGGAGTTTCTTCCACTAATCCTAGTGCTTCTTTTGCAGCTTGATGGATGCTTAATGTGATACATTCGTATTCCTCATCTGGGGTTTCACCTGAACTTGAATTAAGTTTTTCGTTCAGTCTCTTTTTGTATAAGTTTTTACGCTGTCATGTTCTAGGCTTAGTAGATTATATTGACAGTGATCAATTTCCTCATTCACTGTATCATCAAGATTTTGTTGATGGAGGCTTCGGCCTTGATAAGGAAAGAGAATTTTGGTCTCCAGAAAATAGTGATCACTTCCGCATGTTGATCCACGCTTTGTTCTGACATCTTGAATTTTTAGTTTTGTCTTTTGTTTAGTGATAAGACAATCAATGACGGATTTCAGGTTTTGTGAGGGTTTGGTCCAGGTATATTTGTGTATTTTCTTATGTTGGAAAAAACCGTTTTGGGTTTTTAGGTCTAATTGCTCACATACTGTGATAAGCCGGTTTCCATTGTCATTAACAACATCTTCTCCATATTGGCCAACTGTCAGATCATTCACTCTCTAATATCTTCAGGTACATATATTAGGTACATAATATCGTTAGTAACTTCAAATCTATACAAGTCTTTCAAAATTGGACATATCAAACCTAAGCTTTTAGTTTTTTAATTTTTCTTTGACTGTCATCATCATCATGAGTTCTTATTCAAAGATTTATTAGCAGACACTAAATCATTGTGCTTTTTAATAAAATTATTTTAAAAAACTTTACATGCCCTTAAACTAATTTTTTCAAGCTTTGACAATAGTTTTTCTCCACAAAAACACTCGCTAGAGTTATCTGAAGAAAAATTTTCAATATAAAACATTTCACAATAATTTATTAAAAAGAAAGTGATTTTGTGAATAAGTGAGATGATTTTCCCATTCAATGAACTGAATGTAGTGGTCGTCAATAATTTTTTGAAAAATTACCCAGCACAAAGTTTAATATCTATTTCAATAAAGTGTAAGTTAACTACCAACTCATGTTCTTTTAAAAGCTGTATCTTACTTTTTAAATATTTCACACTACCAGAGAGATTACTATCTGTTAACAATATTTTACAAATCAGTTTTTTAATATTGCGAGGGTGCGGAAGACATATTACCTTAGAATAGTAAATTGACGTGTATGCACTGGATAACTGGATAAACAAAGATAAAGCTAACATTAAAGTGTATCCACCATATCTTCGATTCTCAGGTTACCTTTTCAAGAGACCTAATTGTTCAATAAGAAATGACAACTGAACACATTTTTCACTCTCACTATCGAAAATGTCACTAAGGATGTCTATTACATGATCAATATTATCCAAGATCTTATCTTTTACCACCCCTTTCCCGTTTGCAACATATTAGGTTTGTTTTATAGTTGGACCGACTAGGAACAACACTAATTACACGTTCGCGGCATTGTTTATCTTATAGATATTTTCATTATAATTTACTCATTAGCCATTAATTATTTTAATGCAGCCCACTACAGTCTTTTTCGTGGGCTGCGTTATTTTAATAAATTTGATAAAATTCACATAAAATTCGTGACTGAATTAAAAAAAAATCGACGTAAACAAACATACCAAAACTGAACACACACATGTTTTATAATGACAGTGGGCCGTGAGGCGTTTTTTGTGGGACTCCTACGGTCACGTGATATTTCCGCGCCCGGGCCGGTCTTTTTCGTGGGCTGCGCTTGGGGGCAGAGGGATTACTTTCAATATTTTACCAAGCATATTAAATCGGTCACGTCACGGTTTCGTCGAATCGGCCCATTCGGCATCTTGTCCGCGTCCATATTTTGGTTAAGCTCATATCCACTTCTGTGTCCATCTCCTACAGAAAAAAGTGACAGAGATAAAGTTATGACTAAAATTTCTCAAAAACTGTAACAAATCCTTGACTGTTCATAGTCTGGGAACTTAGGTGACTCTTTAAAACTTCCTTTCCATAGTAAAACTAAAAAGCAATCCATCACCAATTTGTTTCGTATAGTGGTATCTCGTTTAATTTGTCAACACCGTGTTCCTAGTCGTTTCAAATTACCCTGGAAATTGTTTTTAGTTTCCCACACACTGGAAATGTGCTTGAAAAAACATTCACCTCACAATTGCGTATTCATCTAAGCACAATACACAAATGGGGCGGGTGGGCATGTAATGGTAGTTTTCCTAATCAGTGCGCAAAGTTATGTTTTGCCGCACGTGAAAGCAGAAGAACGAGGCGAAGCAGAGTTCGTATAAGTTTTATGTGCGGGAAAACTACAATACGCACGATTCAGCAACAACATTGTGTCTTCGAGTGTGCGGAAAATATTTAAAAAATAAAATTATAAGTCGTAGAAAAAATATATTTAAATTTTACATGGTTGCTTCCAGTGGCGGCTCCTGACTTTCGCAATACTTAACGCAGAATTTCCCTCCCCTATATAATATAATAATATGCTATTAATGTAAATACCTGTTCTATAAAGAACTTACCTAAATTCAGTAAAATCAGCAAATATTGATGAGGTAGGTAGTAAGTTCACGGTTATGCAGTTCCGTTAAATTTGCGAAGTTATTTATAATGTCATCGTAAAATGGTTGTGAAACCATCAGTTCATTAAATAGTTATTTTTCGATAGAAATGTTTGATCAATTTGTCAGTCTCTCTTCTAACATGGTACTTCGCACGTAGGTTATAATACGAGTGGTCACTATTAAGCACAACAGCTTACTAGCTACCTTAAAGATGTTTCTATTCTCAAATTATGTTTCCATTAATCTTTGGGGTCCCATCTTGTGATATTGATCGTCGCTATTGATTATTAACGGGTTGTAATTTGGAGTGAATAAAATTAAAATAAAAACCGAATCAAAACCGAATGTAAACAATACGCCGGTAACCGGATACCATTTTAATAGTGTACCAAGTTTAACACCTGATTCTTTACCTTGCTAAAGCATGCGATGTTGTAATGACAACCAACGGATGCCTTCACCCCGCGGCATATCGAGTAGACACAGGCGAATGAAAAAAAAATCGCTTCAGCAATGCTTATCTGTATGCTGAGCTCGCATTCTGTGCACTATAGAATTTCATAGCAATATGTTTTGTTGCCCGGCAATTGCAAAATATGAAAAGAGAGGACGACATGTCACTATAGAATAGAATATGCTAACGCGTCGCGGCTCTGATTTTTAATTTTTTGTCCTGTCTTAGATTCTTAGATTATTTTATTTCGTCTGAAAAAAGGAGGTGAAGCAGCGCTTCACCTGCGTCATTGGGCAAGCCGCCTGGTTGCTTCTATCCTACATTGCTAGGATGAGTTCCAAAAGAGCAAATTAATAACCTGGTGGTTTCTTAATTTGTTTTGCAATAAAAATGTTCAAATGATTGATACAAGAGAAACAAAATACTTTTTCGGCTATTTTACATTTTAAGAGTTACCTAAAAAGCTATTATTTATTTTAGCCTAAATATTCATAAACCATTAGAACAGGTAATGTCTTGGTCAAGTTATGTGTCCATTTTGGTCTTCCAGATGATCCACCAAAAAATAGCTTTTAAGGAAAATGATACTTATCCAAAGACTATGTTGTAAAATTCAATATTTAAATTAACGTTTCCCATTTTCTCTATTAGTTCCTGTAGGATAACTAACCTTATTCAACACTTAAAAGGTATGTTAAAAAAATACAAAATGTTGGTAAGTTTATAAAATTAAATACTCTTGGTTAACCCAAAATTAGAAAACCAAAAATTTAAAAAAATGCGGCAACTTTTTAGTATTTCAAAAAAGTTGCTAAATAGCAATACGAAACCGCGGGGTGATTGTAGTACATATCTAAATGCTGTTTGAACATGCATCAAAGTCTTCAGGTCGAAGTGTTGACAAGAAAATGCCTCTGAGGATGCCTTTCTCCTGTGTGTTTGACTGACGAGTATGGGACAGAAATATTTGCCTCAGTAAAGAAACACTAAATTTCTAGAAAGTACTGAAAGTAAGAGAGTTAGAGTTGGTCACGTGAGTGAATTTTCACACCCGTTAATTCCCACTGACGATCTATCCGTCTCCGGTCAAACTCGACCAGGGCATCCAATCCCGCACCAAAACCTCAATCCCGCAAATCCACGGGGTTATAACCATCAATCCCGCGGATCCGCGAAATTGCGGGATTGCAAAAAATAGTAATATTCTGTGTACTCCGCGTACTAAAGATGTTAATAAAAGTAAAATAAGTATAGTAGCAAAAAATATTTATCGCTTATAGATACAATTTTACAAAATACAATAGTCAGAATAGCTTAAAAGTTACATTTTACATTGATTTTAAAATTATTTCCAGATGAAAGATAACATATCTAATGTGTCATCTTTAAGGGTCATTTCATGTTTATGTAGCTGTGTGATGTTCGGGATCGGGCTGGTACAGCCATAGAAGAGGACTCTGATACTGATACCCATGCAGTACGAAGGCTTCGATCCAATTCCTTTTCTAAATTCAAAGCTGATGGTTCGCGTCTTGTTATCAGATGAGATAAAGGTGCATTATCCTCTTATATCGAGTCCCGAAAATCCCGCGGATCCCGCACAAATAATCCTGTGACGTTGATCCCGCGAAATTCTTGTGCATCAGCATGTGCGGGATTGGATTCCCTAAACCCGACACTCACGTAAATATTTAACATGACTCACGGGAATCATACACGAATCACGCATGGGTCTCAGGTTTCGAGCACGTTCGTGATTTGCGCATCATGTGTGACTGTATGATAATAAATTATGAAGCATTCAGATATGAAATGGATGAATAAAAGAAAAAATAAGCAATAATTTTTTTTAAAACATTGTTTGGGTATTTATTTAGATCACATAAATAAAGGGGGGTCGTCCGTCGTCGGGGCCCAGTGTCTGGCTCGGATCAGCTGGGGAGTCGGTAAACAGTACTCACGCTCATTTCCAGTCACGTGAGTGGTCCGGAAATTGATGCCAGCTTACGGGGGAGTCTTGAGTAAACCATCGTGACCCGAGGCCCGACGTGATTTGCGTCAAATTTCTATTTGTAGAAATTTTTTAAAGTTTTGCGAAGTGACCAGAGGGAATGGGAGAATTTGCCGTCGGGTACTTATCGCGGCTAATCCGCCCACGGGCCAACTCGTGCCGGCGCCCATATTGGCATCGCCGCCGCGCCGGTTCTACTCGCTGTCGACCTGATTTGCCGCTGGGCGAACTCGCCGCCGCGGCATGAAAACTCGCCACTGGCCGCCGTAGTTTCGGTTTGCAATTTGAACTTAATATTAGCTCACACATATACTATACTATAGTAGTGTGAGCTATGGTGATCCTAATTTTTTCGAGAAAAAAAAAGTTGCTCCGATTTCAAAACTTTTTATATATCTTTGCGTTTCAGATGATTTTGAAACTTTTTTGTTGCGCCGTCTGTCTGTCTGTCTGTCTGTCTGTCTGTCTGTCTGTATGTCTGTCTGTCTGTCTGTCTGTCTGTCTGTCTGTGTGTCTGTATGTCTGTCTGTAACGACCAACGCGCATAACTCAAAAACCGCTTGGCCGATTTTAATGAAATTTGGTACCTAGGCTGGGTCTTGGGTCGAGATGGTCCCATTTAAAAATGAACAAAATCCACAGAACACAAACCAAATAAAAGGGTGGGGGTAGATTTCAAAAATTAGAGTTTATGTGAAAATATGGCGTGTGTGATATTAAACGAAAGGTAATTGAGGCTGCAGTTAAACAAAATACATTTTAATTTATTTAAAAAAAAGGGTGGGGGTATATTTTAAAAATTAGAGTTTAAGTGAAAATATGGCGTGTGTGATATCAAACGAAAGGTAATTGAGTCCGGACTTTAACAAATACATTTTAGTTTTTGTTTTTTTTGTAAGGGTGGGGGTAGATTTTAAAAATTTGAGTTTAAGTCAAAACATGGCTTGTGTGGTATCAAACAAAAGGTAATTTAGTCGGGAGTTGAATAAAATATATTTCAGTTTTTAGTTATATTAGCTCACACGTACACTATAACTATAGTACCTAGTGTGAGCTTAGGGGCCCATATATTGGCAGAGTATTTTCTTAGGTAATAACACAAATTATTAAGAAAAACGCGCTTTATTATATTCCGGAAATCGCATATACTAGATACTTAGATTTGCAATTTTTCGAATAATTCTCCAATAAATATTTTTACCTTCCTAGCCAGCGTAGCAATTTCTAGAGAAGGTCCAATTTTCGACGAAACATTTTTTTTGAGAAAACGTATTATTTGGGTGTATTTTGACCTATCTTCGCAATATCGTCGTGATGTCTGTCTGTGTGTGTGTATATTATTTCTGTCCGTAACAAGATAGCTCCTGTTTAATTGTAAAATTATTAGATTTCTTTTTTTAAATATTTTAAGTAAATCCAAATTTAAATTATTTTAATCATTAGTTTTAGTTATTATTTAAACACAGGTGATCTTAAGAAATTAGGTTTTAATAACATAAACTAACCTTCTCAAGTTTACCTATTTGAATTATATAAATTATTTAGTTTATAAAACAACACATTAATATGGAATTTTATAATTTACAATTTATCACGAACCATAACAATTTTTGAATATAAAAAGAGAGGATTTATTTCAATAAAGCAGATTCAACATTTGATAGTTGTTCTCAATATACCTACTTAGTTTACTGTACCATAAGCCTTCTTGGTCATTGCAGGGAGTGAGGCTGCTCCCTGGCAGTAAACGTTTACTTTAATCCCGCTGCTTAACCAAGCCGAGTTAAGCAAGTGTAATTGTCAAGCACAGCTTGCACATTGGTCCTTCGAACCGGATCAAGCACAGCTCCTAAACCGCTGAACCGATTTTCATAAGATTTTCAGGTAAAATAGTGTTCGACACTCTTAGGAGCTAATTAGATTTTGGTCAAAATACATTATTGCTAATTTTTTTTGTATTTATTTTTTTTAATGATAAATACCATATCTCAAAAACTAAACAAAATTTAAAAAAATTGACAACGTCATTATTTTCTTCTTAAAAAGTTGCCATAAAACGGTTTTTACAGAATAAAAATATCTTGCAAAATAAGCGAGATACAAGGAATTATTAAAAATGCAATTTTTTAAAAAACTCCCTGTATTAGCGAAACTACGGGATATAGCAAAAATCTGATTATATCATTTTTAAGGGCTCAAAAAAAAGAGCACGGTAAGGTGCAATCGGAAAATCGATATTATTAATAACAACCGAGTTAATACCATCGAAAATGGGACACGCTGTACTATATTTCTAAAAAATATTTTATTTAAAGTAATAAAGCTGTTTCTAACCTTCAAAAATGAGCGAGATATAGGGGATTATTAAAAATGCAATTTTTTCAGAAATTCCCTGTATTAGCGAAACTACGGGGTATAGCAAAAATCTGATTCACCGTTTTTAAGGACTCAGAAAAACAGCACGGAAAGGTGCAGTCAGAAAATCGATATTATTAATAATAACCGAGTTTTCCATTTAATCCCATCGAAAATGGGACACGCTGTACAGCAATCCTTATATACAGGGTGTTTCATTAAGTCTGCACCATAGCCAACTTATTATTGAAATGAAGGAAACATATCGGTTATTCTTAAAAAATAAAATCAATTATTATTTCATTATACAGGGTGTTTCTTTAATTTTGCACCAATGATTTTAATAAAGAAAACATATTATTTAAAAAAAGACTTTATTACCGAAGCCCATTGCTTTTTGTTATTAAGTAAAAATAAATATTACCTCTTTATAAAGGGTGTTTTATTAAATCTTCACCGTTGCTTACCTTAAGTATAGAAAACATATTATTATTCAAAAAATAAACTTTGTTAGCTAAACCTATTGCTTTTCGTTATTAAGGAAAAATAAACTATATACAGGGTATTTTATTAAATTTGAACCATTGCGTACTTATTATGTAAGTAAAGAAAATATTAGTTAACGCTCTTTGTTACCTACTAACAAAAAACAGTAAGCAATTTCCTCTCATTTCTAGAAAAAAGGTGCAACGCACGCTACTTAATTTTTGTGAGTGTGAGCGTGTTAGTATAACAACATTTTTTAGTTCGAACTTAAAAATTGTTATTGTCAAAGCTATTAAAAATATGCAAATAAAAAATTAAAGAAAACATATTATTAAAAAATAAACATTGTTGCCTAAAGCAAGTATAAAAGGCAACTTCATAGGGGTATAGTCAACCACGGACACCGGTGTTTCGGAAAAAGGCATTTCCATCCTCAGCGTGGCTTGCCTGACACAAAGTAGAACAAACTGTCTACAAGATACAAGGTAAAGTAAATCAAAAAGAATGGAAAAATAGGTGAACCCTATTTTTAATTCTACGAGTGAACGACAGCGAACCAAGGAAACTAAGTCCATGGCGGGACGAAAACGTCCACCGGTCTACAGTGGCGTATATAGAAAAAAGTTTCGGGGGGGCGAGACAGTTTTGGGGGGGGGGGGGTAGCCGAAACCTCATGAGGCCGTATTTTATGCTATTTTATGTTTGTATTCATGAAATATGTGGAAAATATCTAAAAAAATCTTAGCTTCAGGGGGGCCCGGGCCCCCCAGGCCCCCCATATATACGCCACTGTCGGTCTATAAGGTAGAAAGACTTATCGTCACAGTTCAACCAGACCATGCTATCACCGTCTCCACGGTATCGGTTCCGGAACCGAAAACAATGAGTTAAGCAAGTATAAAAGGCAACTTCATAGGAATTTGCCATTCACATGAAGTTACCTTTTATACTTGCTTAACTCATTGTTTTCGGTTCCGGAACCGATACAGTGGAGACGGTGATAGCATGGTCTGGTTGAACTGTGACGATAAGTCTTTCTACCTTATAGGCCGGTGGACGTTTTCGTCCCGCCATGGACTTAGTTTCCTTGGTTCGCTGCCGTTCACTCGTAGAATGAAAAATAGGGTTCACCTATTTTTCCATTCTTTTTGATTTACATTGTTGCCTAAACCTATTGCTTTTTGTTTTTAAGCAAAAATAAATACTAATTCTTTATACAGTGTGTTTCATTTTCATGATTCACTAAATTGGTTAAATTAGTAAACTAGTAGTATTCTTCTCGCTGATTAAGACGATTAAATAGAAAAACAAACAAAAACGTGGTACTTATTTGTTCCTTGACCTAAAGCAACTATTTCGTTGTAAAGTTTGTTTTGTGTTTGTTTGTCTGTCTGTCTGTGGCGAAATTAGGGTGACGGAGTGAAATAACTCTGATCGAGTATCTCCCAACTTTTTTTTATGTCTTAGTATATTATAGACAAACATGATCCAAAATTTCAAACTGGTAGGTAACCGAAAGTAAAATATTTTAACGATGTTTGAAAAAAAAAGTTGAATGTCAGCTGAACCCTCTCCAGAGGTCCGTCCAAAAAAAATTTCCGTCAAAAATATTGCCCCTTAAAAATCTCAGTTGACGTGTTTTTGGATCATTCCAGAAAACTTAAATTTAATCCGCTACCGAATTTATTATAACCGCTGTATAAAAGCAACAGATTTTTGAATAGAAACCAATATTGGAAAGTGATTTCATTTAACCGTAATTTCCATTGAAAATTGATGACTTACCCAGACCCATTTTGAGGGCCCATTAGCCCTATTGCTCGGCATAGGAGGTTATCGTGCTTCGAAAACCGCAATAATTCTCTAGAGGGCCAAAATTACGTGCCTCAGCAAATTATTTTGTACATCCTAGGTACACAAAACTTATATTATTTTCGGCTTGAGCTTCTATAGATCACTATTAATAGCTATTTTCCTAACAAAAACAAAATAGCAACTCAATATTTTCAAACTTTTTTTAAATAAAATGAGAACAATTCGGCAACTTTTTTGTTTTGTTGTTCAGCAACGTTTTATCTTCCCGTCGCCTGTCGGTAAAGACCAAAGTGTTGATGTTTTGTTCCCATTTTGGGCAACTTTGTTGGTCTAGTCCGTACGCGAATAAAACAGAAACAAACATCGTGGTTCAGTTTGTGTAGTTTCTGTGTGCAAAAGTACCATTTCCGGAGAAAAAATTAAATGGGGTGCTGAAAATACATGTAAAGTAATTGAGCTTTATCGAGAAGCTAGATTGTTATAGGACGTCAGACACCCTGATTGTAAAAAAGTTATAAAAAGGCAGACGCCTTAAAGGAAATAGAAATATTATGTGATGCTTCCTGAGAGGAAGTGGACAGAAGAATAAAAAACATCAATAGCCAGTTCCAAAGAGAACACAGAAATTATCAGTTAGGTATTGAAAAAATCCGGAGCTGGCAAAAGTTTTGTTTCAAAGTTCACTAATTGTTTTCCTATATGTGGACAGCAGTTGACAATTTGTTCGTGTTTTCGAAAACTTAGTTTTGTTGTGTTGCTGTTTTGTTGATGTTTTTATTTTGTTGGTTTGATATGGACCCGGCATAAGAAAAATAAACCGTATCAACGCCACACATCACGAAATTTCTTCTAAAAAAACCTAGTCTTTTAACCAAATATCATCTTACCTTTACACCCTAGCAACCAAGGGAATCTCCTATCCATCGTCGTGAATGACAAAAACAAAATCGTCCAAAATCATAAATGAAAATGGTATAACAGTCAAATGGCAAAAACGGAATTATTCTTAATACCCGGAGATTATACAAAAACGTTAGTAATCAAAACAAGACAAGAGCAAAATCAAAGTTGAACATAAAGTCTTTTATTAAAACCGGACAAAATCATAAAAAGGGGCAGAGCTTAGCATGAGCAACTGTGTCTTTCTTTTCATGTATACTGTTTCCGTCTCTCTTCTTCTCACACAAATCGGTCTCATGGGAGTTTGGCGGCAAATTAAAATCCGGAACAAATAATATTGTTGTTTTTGGAGCCAAAAATACATCAAAAATAAAAATGTCTGAACCGAACCTCTTGGTCAACTAATTGCAGATGAGTCCTAACCTAGGGTCCAAAACCTGACCTTTTTAAAGATGGGCCTTGCTTAATGTAAATGTCGTATGTGCTATAGCAATCCCCATGTAGATACGGTGTTTCAGAAATTGTAGTGAAGGACGCTTCAATTGCATAGTAATATCAAGGCTCTGGAACGAAATAGCGATGTACAAAATAGCGAGTATTAAAATAGCGGTATCGAAATAGCGACCATTAAAATAGCGATGTAATGAAAGGGCGACTATCAAAATAGCGATGTAACAAAATGGCGATGTAACAAAATAGCGATTGTAACAAAATAGCGATGTAACAAAATAGCGACTATCAAAATAGCGATGTAACAAAATGGCGATGTAACAAAATAACGATTGTAACAAAATAGCGATATAACAAAATAACGATGTAATAAAATAGCGATGTAACAAAATAGCGACTATCAAAATAGCGATGTAATAAAATAGCGATTATCAAAATAGCGATATTTTGGTTCGGTTTTGGCATATAGATCGACAAAGGGGTTTCTTTCTAACAAAATTTTTTGAAAAAAATAACTTCCCTGACTTCTTTCTGGGGATCCTAGAGGTTGTGAATCTGAACCGAACCGAACCGAACCGAACCAGCATATTTAAAAAAAAACTCTTCAGCCAGGATCCTAGAAAGTGTGAATCCGAACCGAACCAAACTGAATCGTATTCGGTTCAGTTTGGTTCGGTTCGGTTTGGTTCGGTGCGGTTCGGTTCGGTTCGGATTCACACCCTCTAGGATCCTGGAATAAAAGTCAGGGAAGTTTTTTTTTTGAAAAAATTTGTTAGAAAGAAAAGGTGGTATAGTCAAAATACCGCTAGGATGTAATAGCGCATTTCGGTTCGGTTCGGATTGGTTTGAATCGATTCGGTTTGGTTTGATTCGGTATTTTGATATATCGCTATTTTGATTCATCGCTATTTTGATACATCGCTATTTTGATTGTCGCTATTTTGATACATCGCTATTTTGATTGTCGCTATTTTGATACATCGCTATTTTGATATGTTGTTGTTTTGTTACAAACGCTATTTTGATACATCGCTATTTTGATAGTCGCTGTTTCATTACATCGCTATTTTAATAGTCGCTATTTCATTACTCGCTATTTCGTACGTCGCTATTTTGTACATCGCTATTTCGTTCCAGAGCCTAATATCAGAACCGCACTTCTTTAGGTGAACGTCACCAGCTAGGCCCGACCCCTTATTATGATTTTGCCCTTTTTGATTTTGTTCGGTTTTGATAAAAGATGTTAAACAGAACTTCCGTTTTGCTCTTGCCTTGTTTTGAAAAATGACGTTTTTAATAATGTCCGGTTATTAATAATTCCGTTTTTGACATAGGACTGTTATGCCATTTTTTATGATAAACTATGTGGCATTACACAAGTAATCTTGTCAATAGAAATTTCATATCTATACAAGTTTTGTTAAATTTTGACAACTCTGTGTAGAATTTTTTTTTCCGAACTAAAGTGCTGTAAAGTAGAATTTTCTGCACTAAAAATAGTGTGGAAAATCACATTTCACGCTTGTAGAAAAAATGAATTTTGTTTGTATCTCTTAAATCGTTGCGGTAATCTAAAGAAGATTTGCAACGCTGATTTACGAAAGTTGGTTATAGTCATTTTTGGGCGTGAACAGGTTTGCAGATTTAAACGACAGCACAAAATTGCCAACAAACATTTGAATCTTGAAGGGAGAAAATTGAAGAACATTTATGGCAACAGCACAAAAGTTCGTTTCGTTGTTCTGATGATTAAAATTAAAAAACCTTTAAACGCCGTTATGTTTGCGGTTTGGTTCGTCGAAGTGTTCTGAACGTTTATTCATGACTAGCGACTAGGTAAGCGAAAAGTTCACATCCACGGGTGAACTTAAGCCCGCCGGTGACCCTGAGTTCACCATCTTTTTCCACGGGGAAATAAATCCGCGGGAGTGTTTCTAACTTTACTTTTGGTGGTAAATTTTGTTTTGGAGAGAAGTGTTTTGATAGTTTTAATTTATTGACGAAAATGGGTCAAAAATTTATCTTAATAACCATTAACCTTCACACTTTAGGAAAAGCTCACCAAAATAAAACTGAAAGGCAAAAGTAAGGTTATAAACACCACAACAATTCCCATGGACTCTTATCCCAGTGGAAAAAGTGGTGAACTTAAGTTCACCTCACGGCGTCAAGAATAGCGTCTTGAGATTTGGTGAGCGCTCACCTCACCTCACTTCACGAACAGTCAAGAACAAACGTCCTGAGCCCGTAATCTTGCAGTGAAGGTGAGTGTTTTATCTTCTTTCTCACGTTTCACCAAAGCAAGTGAAAAGATACTCACTCACGAGTTCGGTATTCAAGAATATAGCCGCAGGTCTGCACTAACTGTGCAGTGTTTTATTTTTAATTAAATTTTTAAAACGGTTTTATTTAATTTGATTCCCGACTCCGAATCCCTAATTTTTAGCTTGACTCCGTATATTTGTTTGTTTTTACCTAACATGCTGAAAAAGTCCTCTCAAATCTCAAAACTTTTTGTTCAGTCATTTTTCGATATTTCATGGGGTCATGTTAGTCTATTAAAACACAGGTTTGTGTCCTAATTATTTTTACCTTCCTAGCCCGCGTAGCAATGGCTAAGAAAGATAACGCCGAAAATATGTTATTTGGGTGTATTTTGACCTATTTAAAAGGGCCTACAGACACGCAAACATTGCCAGAGATTAGTACGCGCGTACAAGTTTGCGCATACTAATCTCTTCGTGTGTAGACAATATCCGCCAAAAATATCTCTCGAAGATTAGTTCGCGCGCACAATGTAAGCGAGCAAATCTCTTGGTGTCTAGGCAAAACGCATTGATAATATCGTGTTTATGTTTAGAACGTTTAATTTTGTCTTCGTGTGTGTAGGCAATTCCACCAAACGTTAGTTAGTTAGATTAGTTCTCGTACTAATCTCAAGAAATGCTCGCGTGTCTGTAGGCCCCTTTAGCAATATCGTTGTGATGTCTGTGTGTGTATGTATATATTATTTCTGTCCGTAACACGATATCTCTTAAACCGCTAAACCGATTGTCAGAAAATTTTTAGGTAAAATAGTGTTCGACAGTCTTACGAGCTAATTGGATGTTGGTAAAAATTCATTATTGCTAATGATAATAATAGTTTTTTGACAATTAAAAAATTTTAAAAATGTAAACTTTTTAGTGGCGCATCGCGGTTTTCGGAATATAGTCGACTGCAATTTGCTCAATAATTTGTGTTTTAACCAAAAACTTCGTTAGATCTGTAGTTTCTGAGATATTTACAAAAAACTGTTTTTAAGGCTGATATATCACGGCTTCAATTAAAGGGTGCTAGCTAGGAAGGTATCAGATCCGTCATGGATCTATTTATTTAGTTTTTGGTACAGCTACTAATTTTAACCATTTTTCACCTATTTACCTACATAGCCCGCGCAGCAATGGCTAAAGAAGGTATTTTCGACGAAAAATTTTTTTTGAGATAACGTCGAAAATATGTTATTTATGTGTATGTTAACCTATCTTAGCAGTATCGTCGTGATGTCTGTCTGTGTGTGTGTGTGTGTGTGTGTGTGTGTGTGTGTGTGTGTGTGTGTTTGTGTATTTCTGTTCCTACACGCTGAACCGATTTTTATAAAATGTACAGGTAAAATAGTGTTCGACACTCTAACGTGCTGATTAGTTTTTGCCAAATCCATTAGTGCTAATGACAGTTTTTTGACAATTAAAATTTTCTAAAAATGCTAACGTTTTAACGGATCATCGTATCAATATGCGATTTCAGAAAATAGTAAACTACATTTTTCTCTAGTTTGTGTTATAACCAAACACTTCGTAGAAGCTTTAGTTTCTAAGATATTAAAAAAAACTGTTTTTAAAACTGATATATCATGGCTGCACTTGAAGTGTGCTAATAGGCTAGCTAGGAAGGTATCAGATCTGTGATGGATCCATTTTTTTTACTGTGTACGTGGTGAAATTGCCGTATAGCAGCAGAGGCCTATAGAAAATTTTCCGCAACAAGCAAGGGTTATAAATAAATTAGGTAAACATTGCGAAAAACACGTTACACTGCCTACCCTTAATACTGGCCACGTCGCACACAGGAAAATTTTGGAGAATTGACGGTCACAAGTAATTTTGAGTCTTCAAGACGTCTTTTTTTTAAATAGTAAAGGATTTCTCTTTTTTCCAATGCTTATTTATTAGAAATGCATGTCTAGCTTTGATCCCGGTTTGTAGTCCAGCAAAATCTTTCAACTATATGTCATTATTTTTTCGCTACATTTAAAAATTTAATTTTTTGAAAAATTAAAATGACATTAAATAGAAAATTTATTATTTAGGAAAAAACGTTTCATAAACTTTTTTTATAAAACTTGAAGTTTCCTCCCAATAAATAAAAATAAATGAAGCTTGATTTTTTCCTTAAAAAACACCAATAGTTTAACTGAGTGTAAATGCCTTAAAAATAGTCCAAAATTTTTATTTTTTTTTTGTTTTCTATTTTGTACAATTTTGTGCACTGTAATAAAACCAAAACCTAAATAAAAATCTAAACCTAATCTTTACCACGTACGGTAGTGTAGTACTTAATAAGATTAATTAAGAAATAAAATGGTGATTGGTTCTTAAATATCAGCTGTTTTTATCAGCGTAATAGACAAATGGACTTTATGCTATAAACTTTTACCACTTGAACTTCAACATTACGGCAATTTGTTAATGTATTTTTAAATTTAACTTAAAAACAAATGTATTGCAATTTTGATAATACTTATTAACATAGTGAAAACACCCGAAACAGGATAAATTTCAAAAATTGTAAATTTAAACGGGCAAAAACGAGCAACAAATATTTATAAACTCTTGAAATAGAGGAATTATTTTCATTCCTATGTGGTCATGACATTCCGGGATGTTTCACTAAACTTGTATTTTTTAACTTTTTAGCTCACACATATACTATACTATAGTAGGTGAGCTATGGTGATCCTAATTTTTTCGAGAAAAAAAAAGTTGCTCCGATTTCAAAATTTTTTATATATCTTTGCGTTTCAGATGATTTTGAAACTTTTTTGTTGCGCCGTCTGTCTGTCTGTCTGTCTGTCTGTCTGTCTGTCTGTCTGTATGTCTGTCTGTCTGTCTGTCTGTCTGTCTGTCTGTCTGTCTGTCTGTCTGTCTGTCTGTCTGTCTGTCTGTCTGTCTGTCTGTCTGTCTGTCTGTCTGTCTGTCTGTCTGTCTGTCTGTCTGTCTGTCTGTCTGTCTGTCTGTCTGTCTGTCTGTCTGTCTGTCTGTCTGTCTGTCTGTCTGTCTGTCTGTCTGTCTGTCTGTCTGTCTGTCTGTCTGTCTGTCTGTCTGTCTGTCTGTCTGTCTGTCTGTCTGTCTGTATGTCTGTATGTCTGTCTGTAACGACCAACGCGCATAACTCAAAAACCGCTTGGCCGATTTTAATAAAATTTGGTACCTAGGCTGGGTCTTGGGTCGAGATGGTCCCATTTAAAAATGAACAAAATCCACCGAACACAAACCAAATAAAAGGGTGGGGGTAGATTTCAAAAATTAGAGTTTATGTGAAAATATGGCGTGTGTGATATCAAACGAAAGGTAATTGAGTCTGCAGTTAAACAAAATACATTTTAACTTATTTAAAAAAAAGGGTGGGGGTATATTTTAAAAATTAGAGTTTTAAGTGAAAATATGGCGTGTGTGATATCAAACGAAAGGTAATTGAGTCCGGAGTTTAACAAAATACATTTTAGTTTTTGTTTTTTTTAAGGGTGGGGGTAGATTTCAAAAATGCTTGAGTTGAATAATTCTTTCTTTTTTTAGTTATATTAGCTCACACGTACACTAAAACTACAGTACCTAGTGTGAGCTTAGGGGCCCATATATTAGCAGAGTATTTTGTTTGGTGACAAACATTTTTAAAAATTATAAAAAAATACTACACTTACTTAATTCGGTTATTTTAAGTAAAGACTCTGAGGATTTGGTTTTATTTTAATTTACTGAGAAATAAAACAAATGTTCTTCGACCAACTTGATGAGACTATCAGTAAAATCGGCAGTACCAGGGAAATAATTATGCTTGGCGATTTTAATAGTCGAACTGGTAGACAAACCAAAAGCAAAGTGATAGGACCATTTGGAGAAGAAGTAACAAATGATAATGGCTTGAGACTGATGCAATTGTGTGAAACCCACAATCTAAAAATAATTAATGGTTTTTTTAAACACAAGGAAATTCATCGATATAAATGGATTCAGCCAACAAGGAATCTTAGATCAATCATTGATTATGCTATAGGTGGACAACACTCGGAACTAAAGTGGTATGATGTGCGAACACTTCTTGGTGTTACCTGTGGATCCGACCACCATCTGATAAAAGCAAAAATATTATTCCCTGTAAGAAAAAGAAATAGAGACGAAAGTATTGGAGAAAGTGAAAACCTAGAATGCATCGAAGAAAATCAAAAATACAACTTT
The DNA here is from genome assembly GCA_963576565.1 of Aspidapion aeneum. Taxonomy (NCBI): domain Eukaryota; kingdom Metazoa; phylum Arthropoda; class Insecta; order Coleoptera; family Brentidae; genus Aspidapion; species Aspidapion aeneum. Next base: position 21,142,788 of record OY755039.1, read on the forward strand.
GGAAGTCTAGAAATCGATAGTACACATTCAGTTTGACTTGTAGTTTAAGTTTTGTGTAATAAAAAATAAAGCGGGCGAAAAAAAAATAACGACAATACGTCTAGAAAATTACATTTTATAAGGATGTACTAGAAAACAGTAGGAAAATTGCCTTAGTTTTAAAAAAATTCAAAAAATTTTAGTTGTTCCGTTGTTCATATCAGATCTAATTTTTGTTTACAAAAATCAGCTGGACCACCAGTGACGTGGAAAATTCGACCACCAACTATACAGATAAGAAATCAAAATATAAATTAGCGAAAACTACATTAAACTTTTAGATCAAATGCTAAAACAAACAATAACTAGTGTGTACCATCTTAAAAATTTTAAAAATATATAGTTTTGGTCTGAAATACTGCAGCAACCGTCCGAAACACCTAAAAATGAATGTTTCGGACGGTTATATTTTGTTTCGGTCAACTTTTTAGGTTGCTACCCGTTTGCTAATTGTAATTTGACGAATATTTCGAGGTTTTACTAATTTGTTTGTTGATACGTTTTCCCAGAATCCCAGCAGTTTTTTTGTTTATTTCGAAGAAATTTCACGTTTCGGACGTTACACATTTTTACACATGCCTTTTTTGTTATTTTTAAAACTAAGTAGTAATAATACAAAAAAGAGTACGTCGTATTGCACCCTAAAGCTTAAATCTGATTAGACAGGCCACCAGTAATTCGCGTCGTTTTAAAACCAGGGCACTTATTCCGTGTACTGTCGAATGCCATAGACATGTCGTCCTTTCTTTCTATTTTTCGCAATTAGTTAGCGACATCACATATCGCTATTAATTTATACTTATCTTATGACGCCTTCCCGGTCAGAGACCGACGCGACGCCCATTGCGGATTACGATTATCCCTCTCGGTCTATAAAACATACGAAAATCAAGCAGGCCGGTTCGGTTCGGTTCATTTCATTTCATCATTTCGCCTATTTTTTCCGGGGCTGGTTCATGTAAGACGGACATTATCACTTTCAGCACCCTGTATTTCAAAAACTGGTCATTCATTTAGGTTGGGTCCATCAGAAATTTTTATGAGCAAGGCTTAATCTACAAAATTCTAAAGCTTGTTTCTCAATGAAACACTCGAGTAAAATTTACTTAAACACCCTGTAGATAATGTTCTAAAGGTACAGATCGAAAATAATAAATAAGTCGTAAATATATGTAATACTAACATTGCGTATATGTTTGGAAAACCGGTCTAGAGAGTTATTATGCTTCTTGGACATTATCACTTCCAACACCCTGTATTTCAAAAACTGGTCAATAATTTGAGTTGGGCCCAGGAGATCTTTTGATAAGAAAGGTTCGGTCTACAACATACCAACATTTCATGAAGTTTGACGGATTACAGAAATCCCATAAGAGGTGTGCCTGATCCTTATTGGACAAATCAAAAAAGCTCGAAAAAGGATCAGCTGCGATTTTGAAAATTATGTCTTTGTATTCTAGGGAAGCTTCCCTAGAAATTTTTAGTTTTTTGGGGTGTTTCACTTCACTTCACTTTTTCCAATCTTTCTTTGGAATAAAATCAAAATTAAAGAGGCCTAGAGTCCCCCCTTTATTTGGATACGTATATCAACATACAGGGACTCTAGGTAAACAACGAAGGACACAAAACAGTTTCAGGCGTCATTTTTCTAGAAATATCAATAAGAACTGTTTCCCGTGTGTGTTGGTTTATAATGCGGCATCAAGAATTGACCCTACTTTTACATACATTTTCCTGAGAAAACAAGAAAACATGAATTTTTAATTTGACAGTCTTAAAACATACTATTATGCAAGTATACATAATGAATATGGTATTATTTTTTGGGGGTCCTCCTCCTTTGCAATGGATGTTTTCCGAACGCAAAAAAGAATCATAAGGTGTTTACTAAAACTTAAACCAGGCACTTCATGTGCTCAGCACTTCACCAGACTAAGAATACTGACAGTGCCATCTATATATTTCCTACAACTTGTTATTTTTGTTAAAAAACACAAAGCCCTTTTTCCAACAAATAGTGAGTGACAGATACGGCAGTAATATGACTGTTGAAACCAGACCCAGTGCCCAGAGTTGAGCTCGCCATGTCTATGCATAGATCAACATTTTTAGCTCACACATATACTATACTATAGTAGTGTGAGCTATGGTGATCCTAATTTTTTCGAGAAAAAAAAAGTTTCTCCGATTTCAAAAATTTTTATATATCTTTGCGTTTCAGATGATTTTGAAACTTTTTTGTCGCGCCGTCTCTGTCTGTCTGTCTGTCTGTCTGTCTGTCTGTCTGTCTGTCTGTCTGTCTGTCTGTCTGTCTGTATGTCTGTCTGTCTGTCTGTCTGTATGTCTGTATGTCTGTCTGTAACGACCAACGCGCATAACTCAAAAACCGCTAGGCCGATTTTAATGAAATTTGGTACCTGGACTGGGTCTTGGGTCGAGATGGTCCCATTTAAAAATGAACAAAATCCACCGAACACAAGCCAAGTAAAAGGGTGGGGGAAGATTTCAAAAATTAGGTTTATGTGAAAATATGGCGTGTATGATATCAAACGAAAGGTAATTGAGTATGGAGTTAAACAAAATACATTTTAGTTTTTTTTCTGAAAAAGGGTGGGGGTAGATTTCAAAAATTAGAGTTTACGTGAAAATATGGCGTGTGTGGTATCAAACGAAAGGTAATTAAGTCCGGAGTTAAACGAAATACATTTTAGTTTTTGTTTTTTTAAGGGTAAGGGTAGATTTCAAAAATTTGAGTTTAAGTCAAAACATGGGTTGTGTGGTATCAAACAAAAGGTAATTTAGTCTAGAGTTGAATAAGTTATATTTCAGGTTTTAGTTTTATTAGCTCGCACATACACTATAACTATAGTACCAAGTGTGAGCTTAGGGGCCCATATATTGGCAGAGTATTTAAAAAGGGACCATTTTATAAAGCTATAAAAGCCTACAACAGTTTACCAACAGAGATCAAATCAATTGAGAATGAAATAAAATTTAAAAACGCTACAAAAACTATCTTTACCAAAAATGTTTATATGTATTTATTTAAGTATTTTACTTACTAATTTAAATGAAATAACATATTGTTCCAACTATTTTGTACAAATTTTTGACGTTGCTTTGTCAAACATTGTTTTGATTTTGTCGGCAATAAATGTTTTGAATTTGAGTTCAGAGAACATATGAATTCTTGCAACTGAATTTGCATTGGTAGGTAAACCGAATATTACAAACTCAGTTGAGTGATGATTGAAAAATCCATTACCCCTAACCTTAAACCATTTGCTCCCCCCTGCTTTACAACTCACGGGCCACTGCTTTGAACTAAAGTTGGAAATTACTCAAATTTCCCAAATCAATAGTATTACTTTTGGCCAGGTATTCTCTTAGATTTCCCTGAGTGCGTCGCGTCGTCGCCGTCGTTCGTCGCGCCACAGCAACAGGGCTGCTTTATTTGAAATTTAGGTCAACATGCGTCCCTTATTTGTTACATTTTGTAAACACAAACATCGCCAACAAACAAAGGTAAATTTTAAATAAACTATGACAAAGGTTTGGGTGGGCGCCTTGCAGTGACGCACCCAGGAATATGTCTGGGGGGGCGACAGACTTAGGGGGGGGGCGAGACCCCATGATGCCGTATCAAAGAAGCTTTAAAATATTTAGGCTTAGGGGCCTCCTCCTGGGTCCGCCCATGGCCTTGTGGAGATACGGAAAATATCAGGAGCGCTCATTCCCAAGCTAATTCCCAGAACGCATGGTTGAGGTCAAGTCCTTGCCATACCCAGTTACACCTTTGTGACATTGACATGATTTAAACATATTTCCAACCCGAAATATTTGAAAAATTAAATACGGATAAATAAAAACAACTCAAAGGCATGATGTTTTTTCGAATTTTTCTTGTTACTGTCATTATCCACATGACAAACCAGGGCTATCAAAATGGACGGGCCACGATCCTCCACTTTGTTGACGTCATATCCGGGGCTGATTTTTTTTTTTGATGGTCACTTTACGACACAGCTGATTGTCTTTAAAATATTGAAGTTGGAATGACGTTTCATGGATATTTGATTTTTTTTAATAAAGCCGTTTTTGAAATTGTGTTTACTTTATTCTGGCAGAACAATTTTTTTTAAATGTATAGTAAGCCCTAATTTTTCATAGCCGCTTCATTAGCTCACACAGGGCTATCAAAACGGACGGGCCACGATCCTCCACTTTCTTGACGTCACATCCGGGGCTGATTTTTTTTTGATGGTCACGTTGCGACACAGCTGATTGTCTTTAAAAAATTGAAGTTGGAATGACGGTTCATGAATATTTGATTTTTTTTTTAAATAAAGTCATTTTTGAGATTCTTTTTACTTTATTCTGGCAGAACAATTTTTTTTTTAATGTATAGTAATCCTTAATTTTTCATAGCCGCTTCATTAGCTCACACAAAAATTAAATTTAAAGCAGAAGCAAATGTGACAATAACAGATGATAAAGTCAAATACATGTCAAATATAACAGTTGGCATGTGGTACATGGCGGGTAATTTGAATTCAAAATAAGGAATGCTAAATTTTGAAGATTTTAACCTTTTAATCATGTTGCTTCCTTACAAACCTTTGGTGGAATATCGGGATGGTGTCTGAGAATATTTCACTGAAATTTTGCGGAAATCTGTAGTGCCATTTTGAAAATACCATAAAAAAACCTCTGACCTCCCATAAGACTCAATGTTAAATTCAGCCCCGGGAGAACAGCTGATTTTTTCAGGGTCGTGGCCTCTATTTTTGTGTTGGCCTTGGCTCACACAAAAATTAAGTTTAAAGCAGAAGCGAATGTGACAATCACATATGACAAAGTCAAATACATGTCAAATATAACAGTTGGCATGTGGTACATGGCGGGTAATTTGAATTCAAAATAAGGAATGCTAAATCTTGAAGATTTTAACCTTTTAATCATGTTGCTTCCTTACAAACCTTTGGTGGAACATCGGGATGGTGTCTGAGAATATTTCAGTGAAATTTTGCGAATCTGTAGTGCCATTTTGAAAATATCATAAAAAAACGTCTGAACTCCCATAAGACCCAATGTAAAATTCAGCCCCGGGAGAACAGCTGATTTTTTCAGGGTCGTGGCCTCTATTTTTGTGTTGGCCTTGGACAAACAAATAGGTTGGAAAAGTCACAAAAGTGTATACACCATATCACAATTTTTGAGATAACTTTTTAACAGTTATCAGCTGTGTACCATAACAAATAGCATAGGCCAACGAAAAAAAGTTGTAAAAAGTTGTCTCAAAAATACTGATATGAAGAATGCCTATGGTAAGGACTTCTAGTGATGCTGTTGAAGTTGAAGTATTAGCCTTCCTACCTATTTTATATTTGTCAAATTTATATTTGTCAAGCAAAAATTATTATTCAAAGTAATTAAGTTTAAAAAACGATAAAAAAAATTATTCAGCACTCAAATCTTGGATTAATTTCGCAGTCAAGTCAAGTATTATCATTTAAAATACAACTGTTTGAGTGTTTGACGCACTAAGCTTGACTATTTTAATATTTCCACTAAACTTCCAGCAACTTCTTAAATCAAGGACTTTGTGAGTTATGGAAAATTTTCCTAGGGGTGGCATTCCCCCAACTCCCCTGTGTAAATTCAACTTGCAACTTTCTCGAAACTACTTTAAAAATTTTAATCGAGTTTTACATGCGAAGTTATTTCCTTGCTACATCATCCAGACGTTAGCAGAGAGAAGGTTTATGGATATAAAGCTTTTAAAGCTATACCGATAGCTCCATTTAAAACGTAAGCAGCTTACCACGGACTGCTCCTCTTCAGCTGAATAACTCTCTTTCAAAGGAAATAAAAATTTATTCCGGAATCGGCGTTTTATTAAAATAATTTTATTCCAGAGTAAAATTGAAAGGAGGGGAATTTTCGAACCAAAGGGAATAATAATGTAAGGTTTACATATGCATAAATATTTCTATAAATTTTTGAAAATGTTTTTTTTAACTGCTGAATTTTATTTTGTTGTGAAAATTTTGTAGATTTTTGTTTATTTTTAAACTCTTAGATATACTTATACACCGTGGACCTACAGCTAATTTAAAAAAAAAATCTGATACGACTGGAAACGTCGTTTTTCTTTTAAATTGAATTTAATTTTGAATTGGATATCTATATTAGCTTTTTCAAATTGTATATCACAATCACATTTAAAATAAATGGATCCTAGCTAGCCTATTAGCACACTACAAGTGAATTCCATGATATATCAGCTTTGAAAACAGTTTTTTGTAAATATCTCAGAAAGGAAACATTTCACGAAGTTTTTCGTTATGACACAAATTATTGAGAAAAATTTGATATACTAGATATTCCGAAAACCGCGTATTGATGTAATGATCCGATTTGGACAAAAATCTAATCAGCTCGTTACAGTGTCAAATACTATTTTACCTAAAATTCTCTTCTTCTGACATTAACCACACAATTTTTTAATAAATATAATTTTTTTAACATTTCTCCCAAAAAATTACATTTTTTAACAACTATAGGGTTTTCCATAACTTAGGGGCCATAGTGCAGCAGGTGATAGCGGAGGTATTCCTTTTTTTGATAAAATTACAAGTTGAGGAGATACAGGCTGTTAAAATAACCTCCAAAAATCTATAAAAATTAATAATTAAAAAAAAAAAATTTTAGCTTACTTATTCTTTTAAAAAATATCAATAATATTTTATTATTATCTCGCTAGAGACTTGTTTCTATTAACAAACAATATAAGAAAAACATTGCATTTAGTATGGCAGTTATAAAAGTTTATTTATATTAGTTTTTTTAAGTTATTATCAAAAATGTTAAGAAAATTGCCAACTTTGATGCTCTGTCTCTCGACAAAGAAAGAGGTTTGACCCATGCATCATAGGAACTTTTTTATCAGACATGATCTATTACCAGTTGGCCTATGGCGGTCTAGGACAACTGGGCGCCGCCAACTCGGCGCCGCCAACTGGGCGCCGGGCCAACTGGGCGCCGGGCCAACAAAACAAATTTCAAAAAAATTGCGTAAAGGATTTTTTAAAGATGTTTTTCTATAAATAATATATTTTATTTTTCATCTACACATTTTATCAAAAAAATTTTTTAGTCCGGCGCCGAGTTGGGCCGGCGCCCAGTTGGCGGTGCCGAGTTGGCGGCGCCCAGTTGTCCCATTCCGGCTTATGGCCCCTAAGTTATGGAACCATTCCAAAAATTTTCGCTTGCTTTTGTTGACACCTTAGCTCCTCCACCCCGGACATCCTGGATCCGCCACTGATTGTGGCCGGTTTGTTTTGATAGCCGTGGCTTAACGATGCTAAATTAAATTTGTTAATCTTTGAGTGAAGCTGAAACAGGGCTGAGTAGAAAATTAAATTTGCAACTCCACAAACCGGAGTGTTGGACGCCCTAAAGGACCAATAACTCATCTCTAGTGCTAATATTGACTGGCCTTTTGATGAATATCCAAGCTCGATCGTAAAAGGATTTTTTTAAATTTAATATCTGAGGTCACGGCCGGCGGTGCCTCGCCAAGTTCGTGCTGCCATCTTTTCTTGAAACGTTTCAGCCCATATTTGACCTATCTAAAACTCTACTTCGGAATGAGCTACAAAAACTTTGTACAGTATTAGATTTTTATAGAGTTAACAACCCCTCCAAGTTTCATGGACTTCCATAAAGTAGTAAAGTTGTTACAAAACTTCAAAAAACGTCGAAATTGCCACTCACTCATGTATAGATAATCCAAATTCAACTGTACTTCCAGAGACACTACAAAGCTGAAATTTGGCAGACTGATAGAAATTAGGACCAAAGCCTTGGCAAAAATGAAAAAACCCCAAAATTCTAATTTACTCCCTCCCCTATACATGTAAAGTTATGTAAAAGCAACATTACCCACTTCCAGAAACGCTAGAGAGCTGAACTTTGGCAGATTGATAGAAACTATAATAAAACTATAGGAAAAGTTAAGAAACCCCAAAATTTTAATTTACTTCCCTCCCCTATAAATTTAAAATTATGTAAAATTAACATTGCCCACTTCCAGAAACGCTAGAGAGCTGAGCTTTGGAAGACTGATAGCACTTGCTAGTCTCAATTTTCAAGAGATGACTAAAGGTAAACCGCATCTTGATAAAGCCGTTTCTAAACTACGGGGAGTTTTTTGGAAAGTCTGCATTTCGAAACTATAGAAACGCCATTTACACCAAAATGAAATTTTCATAAATAAAAAACTTAAAGGCTTCTTCCCTAAATGCAAACTTTTGGAGAACCCTCTCTATCTTAAAAACGGCTTGCTTTATCAAGACGTGGCAAACAAATGTTCTGGCTGTATATAACAGTCATCAGACCAATGATTGTGTACGGCGCAATAATCTGGTTCGATAAGGGACATCAAAGAACCTCAAAGGCTAAATTAAACAGCTTACAATGAGCTTATTAAACTTACCTCCGCTTCACATTTTCTTAGAGCCGAGGCACGAAGAGCAACTTACAGAATAAGGGCCAACCACCAGGATGGCAGAGCAAACAAAGAGTTGGACGCAACTCTAGGAATGATATCCGACGTCATGCCCAACTCGGTGTACAGCAGAAAGCTAGGTAAGCTGATCAATAGCTTTAATAGGAGTCATTAAAATAAATAGCGCACAAAAATTAAAGGCACAGTTTTAAATTAATTAGGTCCTACATAAGTGAATTAAAGTGAATCCTTCATAATAAATTTTATTTCTCCTAAAACAGCTTGCTTTGGCAGTCGCCATCTTGGATTCTGAAGCCGGAAAATCGGGGATACTAGAATTTTTTTTTAGGTGTTAGGTACCAACATTAAGGTCACTATATCACGAAGTGAGGAACTTTGTGATATAGTGACCTTAACTACTATGCCAAGTATTAAAAAATATACCCTTTTTGCAGCTTTTTCTTAAAATACCATACAAATTTACTCAACTATGTGGCAAATGTAGATTTTTAGCGTCAATTTAAAATTAAGGCGCCATCTTGAATATCTCAGCCGCTTCAAGCTTATCATCGACATATTCGGTTTCAGCGGGGTCGAAATTTTTACGGTATAACACAATTTTCAATATTTTGTATCAGATAAAAAAATGATAAAAATTTAGTACGGAAAATGTAACATTTTTGCAAAATTAAATTAAGAGCCAAAGCACGAATTGGTTATTAGAACTAGAAATAAAAATGCAAATGCCTAGTAAACAAAGCTACCTTACTCAGCGGCCGGCGTAGTTGGCGGGCCTTTATTAATCTATTTAATCGAGAAATAGTTTTTCATCAAGTATGTGATTTGTCTTGAATTTATTATTGTAAGTACCTGGATAAAGGATAATTACTTACCAAAAGAAATCAATATAGAATTATATACAGATATAATATAATATAGAATCAATTTTCTTGAGTAGCGCAAAATGTTCTAAATCAAGATAACGGTAGCAGTCATATGATTTGCATATTTTCTTTATTCCAAACCGAACCAACATCCCCGAATTTTCTTGGAACCAGAAACTACAACGGCTAACTTAAATTGTCTATCTGATGAGATATTTTTCAAGCAAGACTATACCTAATGGTCTTACTTTCGGGTGGCCGAACAAAGATCGAAAGACAAAAGATCGAAAGACAAAAGATCGAAAGACAAAAGATCGAAAGACAAAAGATCGAATACAAAAGATCGAAAAACAAAAGATCGAAAAGACAAAAGATCGAAATACAAAAGGTCGAAACTACAAAAGATTGAAAAACAAAAGATCGAAAAACAAAAGATCGAAAAACAAAAGATCGAAAGTGCAAAAGATCGAAAATACAAATGATCGAAAAACAAAAGATCGAAAGACAAAAGATTGAAAGTACAGAAGATCGAAATTACAAAAGATCGAAAGATAAAAGATCAAAATAGCGTGTATCAAACTAGCGCGTTTCAAAATATCGCTATTACATAGTTTTTTCAAAAAAAAACTTTCCTGATTTCTTTTCCGGGATCCTAGAGGGTGTGTAAGTAAACCGAATCGAACCGAGCCGGTTCGACTATGGGATCTCTTTCTAACATATTTTTTCAAAACAAAAAACTGTTGTGTTTCCTGGGATCCTACAGGCTGTAAAACCAAACCGAACCAAATCGGTTCGGTTCGGTTTGGTTCTGTTCGGTTCGGTTTGGTTACACACCCTCTAGGATCCCTAGAAAGAAATCAGGAAAGTTTTTGTTTGAAAAAATATGATTAAAAAAGAGACCCTTTTATCGAAATATATGATTTGTGTTCAGTATGGCAAGTCATTGGTGTATTTAACGGTTAGGTCATTTTACCTTACCTGACCTTGCCTAAACTGTTTATGTGAATATACTTAACCAAACATGATACTCGTCATTTTGTATATTTCGATCTTATTTACTTGCGTTTTTGTTTCGATATTTTGCTTTTCGATCTTTTGCCTTTCGATCTTTTGTCTATCGATCTTTTGTACTTTCGATCTTCGGTATTTTCGATCTTTTGCCTTTTCAATCTTTTGTTTTTCGATCTTCTGTATTTTCGATCTTTTGTCTTTCGATCTTTTGTTTTTCGATCTTTTGTACAGTCGAACCTCTCTAACTCGAACCTCTATAACTCGAACCTCTCTATAACTCGAACCTTTTAAGTGGTCACTGCACTTTTTACACGTATTTAAACCTCTTTAACTCGAGCCTCTATAACTCGAACTCTCCATAACTCAACTGTTTTGGTTGTCCCTTCAGGTTCGAGTTATGGAGGTTCGACTGTATTTCCGATCTTTTGCTTTTTCGATCTTTTGTTTTTCGATCTTTTGTATTCGATCTTTGTTCCGCCACCCCTTACTTTCGAATACTGTTAATAGATGTGGTATACATTACCAGATATAAGCCGTTTCTTAAGAGTAACATATCGCGCGGATTGTGTTTGGTATTGAGAGCTCCACTGATGATGTATAAAGACAGAGACGTAGATACGTAGGTTGGAAGCAGACCGAAACCAATCTACTCTTATCTTTATTTTCTTATTTTAAATGCACGAAGTCTCTTGATTAAATATTATTTTTTTGTTTGGAAAATGAGATTGATTTCAAAATAATAAAAGTTGAAATAAGTATCTTTCTCTATTTTAAAATGCCATAGCCCAGTCATATGAGGAATTCAGCCAAGGGCGGATTTCAGGGGAGGTAACATAATTACCCCCCCCCCCTCTAGAAAAAAAAAATGCACTTTTTCCTAATAAAATAATAGAAAGCAGGAAAATTACCCCCCCCCCCCCTAGAAAAAAAAATCCGCGCTTGAATTCAGCTGGAATATAGGTGCAAGCTGCATTTTTGTATAATTATTCCTTAGCATCCCGGACACATCCCCACATATTCTCCGCTAAAATCCTCCTTGAGCTTTGCTAGATATAAGGCCCCAAATGTTTTAAAAGTCAGTTTTTTGTGATTTTCTCAAAAACTAATAACTTTTTCAAAAATAGTCAAGAGTGAAAAAATACGCAAAATCATTGGGTCTATACTATATATATTACCCAAACCCAACATTTTAAAAAATATAGATTAAAAAAATGATTTGTTTTAATTCATTTTTTTCCTACTCTGTAGGTAACCTCTATAAACTTAGCATTACCACTTAAGAATTGGATATGATAAAAAGCTTAAAGTTCACTAAGATTTGGCTGAGAAATCCCAAAATTGCTCACTGCCCGTTTCCGGGAAAACGAATGACGCGACAATTGTTTTTCTTTTACGACAAATTTACGACAAATTCAGGACAATTAATGCATTTATTAGTTTTTGAAAATTTTAATTTTTTCTGGGGTGGTAATGCTCGGTTGAGACTCAACTTAGCATTACATACCCTTTTCAGGAAAACGGGTGGCGCGACAAATTTTTTTCTTTCACGACAAATTTACGACAATTAATGCATGTATTGCGAGTATCCAATTCTTAAGTGGTAATTCTAAGTTTATAGAGGTCTGTAGGTAACTTGTTTTAAAATGTTAATACTTTATAATATTAAGCTGGATTCTCACTTGTATTAATCATTTACTAAAATAGTTTTTGTTTTTTTTTAAGTTAAAAAACTTTAAGTAAGTGTTAGGGAAGTAGTTAATACTAACCGGGCCACCATTAGAATTTAAAAAATGTAATTTTTACACAATTAGGACGTGTACGACACAACAAGTGGCGGCGCGTGATAAAAAGCTTTGGGGGTGCACACCAAAAAAAAATAAAAATTGCGGCGCAGGCGAAAATCTTTTTTGAGTGCCACGCTAACTTTTTGGGCCTTCGAGTGGGCGTCATATCATATAATTTAGAGCAAATAATTAAAAAATGAGATATTTAGTTAGATATTAGTTACCTACCTATTATTATTGTTTTTACAAATAAATAATAAATTATCACATCTAGTTTATTTTCTCTTTTAATGGCAAAGATTAAAATTTAATTATCATGAAATATTGCCCGCTAATGCTATCAGAATTAGAAACTTCATTGTCGTAAATACCAAATCGTCGAGATCAAAACAGACCGCCCGCGCCCGACCCGTAATGCCAAGTTGTCTAAGCGCTAAGGGTGTGCAAATACTATCTACTCGATACTTTAATAATATCTGATACATGGACGGATTCGAAGTAATCGAATCCTTCGACGCCAAATACCCGTTACTCGAATCCCGAATGGGACCGAAGCCGAAGTGTTATTTTCATATCAATCAAACGACCGTATGTAGTGGCGTATATATGGGGGGGCCCGGGCCGAAGCTAAGATTTTTTTGGATATTTTCCATATATTTCATGAATACAAACATAAATAGCATAAAATACAGCCTCATGAGGTCTCGGGCCCCCCCCCACAACTGTCTCGGGCCCACCCCAAAACTTTTTTCTATATACGCCACTGGCCGTATGAGTAACGAGTTTGGAGTACTTGTAATCATTTGGACCGATATTTATTTACTTAAATATTTGATTATTTGATTCAATAGCTGTTGATGTGTTATGTCTAGTGGGGCGGCTTATCTGGCGCAGTGTTGCCAGGCTCAGAAATGTATTTTCCCCAGAATGTATTTGAAAAGTTGCCAGATTTTGAACAAAATTCCCCAGAATATTATATCTACTTTTTCGTAATAAAAAAAAAAGTGTGTGCTTAAGACCACACGGCAGAAGTGTAAACTTCAACAAGGCGAAATTAATAATACTGGCCCATAACATATTCTGCAAAGCGGACCGAACCGAACTCTTCTGTGTACTCGCCTTCATCTGCATCATCATATCGCTCGCTGAATGTTTCTCACAGTTAGTCGACTCGAGACGATTTCACCCGAATGAACATTACATAGCCGAGCCTGACGGCTCAGTTGAATTCACTACCCACAAAAACTGCTAAACGCGCGTAAAAAGTTTACACTTCAAAAACTTTAAACATGTAAAACATCAATATTTTTATTTTTTGCATACTTAGTACTTAAAATTTCAACTCTACTCAGTATTTATTGTATTTACCGATAATATAATGATTACTTAGTACCGAATACAAAATATCTGATACTCGAATAGGAAGTATCAGTATCTACTCGATAATTGGAAAAGTAATCGTTGCACACACCTAAGCGCACGAATTAAAAGTGCCCGTGATCTGCTCTAACATGCAACGCAAACCGATGACGCAGGGGTCATATGTGTAATATTAAAAATATTTAACTTCGGGTTAGAAACAGTGTTAAAATACGCGCAAATGTGCACACTTTTATTTTATTTGAAATTCCAGCTTAACAGATAATAAAGTAATTTTTATAAAATTTTAGAAAAAATGGTATTTGACTAAACTTAAATGTGAAAAAGGGTTTTAGACAAAATAAATGGAACACAAGAGAAATGATGTCTATCATACAGGTGGTTTATTAAGGGTTGAAAATTATAAACAGAGGTACTTAAATAACGTTTTAACAAATACTCGTATTAATATGAAATTTTCAGTTTTATATGTCACGATTTTTCTCCAGAAGACTAAAGCTTTTTGGATACATTAATTATATTTGGGAAAAAATCATGATACAACGACTATTCGGTAAAACCACCTTTAGGTCACATTTATTTTGTTTAAACCCCTTTTTTCCCATTAAAGTTTAGTGAAACACTATATTTGCTATCAATAGCAGTTTGGCTGGAATTTAAAATAATATTTGCTTTTTAGATCAAATGATTTTAAGTATTTTTTCCTTCTTATTTTTTTTTTTTAAAGTTATTAGTTTTCGAGAAAATCGCAAAATACTGATTTTTAGGACCTTTGGGGCCTTATATCTAGCGAAGTTTAAGGCTGAGTTTGGCGGAGAATATATGGATGTGTCTCAGATACTGAGAAATAATTGGACAAAAATTTAGCTAGCACCTATCTTTTTTTCAAGTTTCAGGTTTTTTTCACCTAATGACTAATGACATCACGAAAGAGAATCATATTGTCTTCATACTATCAAGTCATTGTCTAGAATTAATAAAAAATGATTTTTTGGGAAAAACAAATGTATTTTAAGAATGATGCAATGTTTGCCATCATTTAATGAAGTTACTTATTCCAAGAGTTTTTTATTTTAAAGCAGATATTTTGTCGAGCATGCGGAAAACAGTTTTTGTCTTGAACAAACGCAAGTTGACTTGATTATAAAAATATCTGTGTATAGGTAGTACGTTATTTAAAATATTTTTTTATTTATTTTCCGTTTCAGTTCCTATTTTGAAGATACCATACCACATAACATTTAACATCAAAATTACAAATTTACTGTCGCTTAAAAATGATATTTTGACCACAGCACCCGTGCGCCGGTGCGCCGGTGCGCTTCTCTAGCTCCGGGGACACTGCCTCGGTTTGCCCGACGATAGCTACGCCGCTGACCTTACCTGTTTCTGCTGGACAATTAACATTTAAATTTATTAGGACAGGCAGTATTGTCTGAATACGGCGAGAGTTTTCTGGAATTCTGGGCAGGAAATAAACCGCAAAATAGAGAAACAACGACAAGGTTTGGCAACTAAA
The DNA here is from genome assembly GCA_963576565.1 of Aspidapion aeneum. Lineage (NCBI taxonomy): Eukaryota > Metazoa > Arthropoda > Insecta > Coleoptera > Brentidae > Aspidapion > Aspidapion aeneum. The sequence goes on from OY755039.1 coordinate 21,157,917, forward strand.
TAGCCAGACTCTTGAATTTTATAATTAGTCCAATCAAATGGTAGTTTCAGGAGGATAGTTTTAGTGTAATTGAGTAGTGATTTATTTTATATTTTTTAGGGTGATAAACGGGGCAAGTTAACGAACTCAATTTTAAAAAAATATATATAAATGGCAACTAGTTTATTACTGTGCTGTTAGAACCCTTTAAAGTCAAATTTTTATGGGTTAAAGATTGATGGAGCTCGTAAGAACAATAATAGTACAGTGGCTTAGCATCTATATTCGGAGTAGTCGCTTATAAAATTTCTTTGCTAAAAAATAAGCTTCTGCGAACAAATCTAATATAAAAATCTTCGTTAGTAACTAGGAAATTATTTATTATGTTTTCAATATAAGAAAATGACCGTCTTTGGTGGTTTTCTGTTTTAATTTTTTTTTTACTAAAAAACTGTAACTTAGGGCAAGTTGGCGGGAGCGAGATGACAAATTCGTTAGAGCAGAGAGCTTCTAAAAACTTGCAAAAAAATGAACAAGAAAATAAAAAAAAATCCCATGTTTATCATGTTAAAAGTTAATAAGAAAGTTTTTAATGATGTTACTCAAAACCTACTGAAAACAAAAAAGAACAATACAAATATTTTCTGGCCAGGATGCCATAAACTATGGATTAAACATCCAATAGAGGACTGGATTAAATGTGAAGGGTGTGAGGGTTGGTGGCATGAGGCGTGCACCTCATGCAACCAACGTTCATTTGTGACTTATGCGTTCATTTGTGACTTATGCGCCTAGTCATCATCTTGCTCCAATAGGCTCGTCAACTTACTCCGTTAGTGGGGCAAGATGATGAAAATGCATTTTTTAAGTTTCTTACTGTGTAGATTTTTATGATTTAAATGTTTGTTTTTTTTTTAATTTGAGTGTAAACCACAACATCTATCTAACAATTAAACAAAGTTTTTTAGACAAAACCGAGTTTGTGTATTTTCTAGAGAGCTTTAATCCTTAACATCGTCATCTTACCCCGCTCTCCCCAACTAAACATCAATCTGAAGTTTTGCAACTTAAAAGCCCTCGGCAAATATAAGGTATTGAAGATAGAGCTAGCGCCGGAAAAGGGATAATTCAAATAAACGTAAAACATAGTAAAAGCAGTGGCACACCCAGGAATATGTCTTGGGGCGGCCCGAGGCCTCTGGAGAGGGGGAGGGGGCGAGGCCTCATGATGTCGTATTTTATGCTATTTTTTGTGATCATTCATGAAATTTGTGAAAACTATCTAAACAAATTATGGGTTGAGGGGCTCGGGCCCCAAGCCCCCCCCTGGGTGCGCCCATCGTAAGAGCCCAGACTTTTTTGACTTTAGGAACATTGTCAAAATGGTGCAATTTTCGACTATTTTTTATTTATAAACCTTTTACTCAAAAAGTACCTATTTGGTGAGAAATTGTATTTTAAAGCCCATCAAAAGACCTCTCTGCATAGGTATAACTTTCCAAAGATACTCCTTAAGTATGCCTGCTGATTCTTAATTTTATGTTTAACCAATTTTCTTAGAAACGGAGAAAAGTAGTAGTCTTAGCATTAGAGACATAAAAATGCCATTTCGATACAAAAGGTCCGAAAGTTTTAAAACTTGACACAATTATAGGGTCGGCGCAGCGGTCCCTTATAGTCCAGTAAGTTAACGACTTTAAGCGACGTCCGCTCGCGACGCCATCTTCAAAAAATTTTGCCCAAATTTAGTTTATCCAATAAAACTTGATTTTTTTGATTAAATAGGATAATATCCTAGCTGAGATATAGACTATGATCTGGCAGGGATACCCTCATTTCCCATGTATTTCTATATCATATGTAAAATAAACTGAATTTATTAGTTTTTATCTAATTTTCTCAAAAAATAAGCATTCTAGAAAAAAGGTATAAGAAACTTTATTGTAGAAAATTAAATACCCTTTCAAATAGTATATCATTTAAATAAGTCAAGTATATGGTTAGCACTTTATTGTTGGGGATATTTTTAAAGATCACGAAAAAAATTCGTCTCTTTATAGATTTTATTTAGTTTTCTGGAAAACTAAGCATTTCACAGGAAAATATTAAAAACACTTTTTTTTAGACAATGAGATTGTCTTTTAAGTTGTTTTTTACAAGGTGGTATTTAAGCTAACCTTCTTACTTCAGGGGCGTCCGAAGATTAAGGATATTCTAAAAATAAATCGAAAGTAAAAGCCAAACTAAACTTTCTACAAAAAACATGTAGGAAAATTTATTGTAGTTAACCAAATATTCATTTAAAAAATGGATACCTCAGGTGGCTCTAATTTACGGTTATTACTTCAATGGCGTCCCTAAATTTAGTTATTTGCAATCCTAAAAAAATAACTTTAACTTTCGGATGCCTGTAGAATTTTAATTGTACACTTGTGCTCATCAAAATCTAGCACACGGAAAATTAAATTAATAATTAAGTTACCGAAAATCCAGCTGAGATGTCTTAGCATTTTTAATTTTTTTGTGACATCCAAAATGTTCAAGTTAATTTTTACCTTCTTAGCCTTTGCAGCAATGACTAGAGAAGGTATTAGTTTCGACAATTTTTTTTTTTTTGAGATAACACCGAATTTTGAGCTATCTTAGCAATATCGTTGTGATGTCTATGTGTGTGTGTGTGTGTGTGTGTGTGTGTATGTGTTATGAGAACGAGTGTACCTGAACACGGTAGAAAATTTTGTCTACAATGAAAACACGCACTTTTCTTGAATACATTGCTTTACCTTAAAACAATTTGTTTTGAATAAAAATATTTCTTTTTAGATCAACGCAGCGTTGAGTCTTGAAATGAAACTTTATTTTTCGTATTTAATTATTTTGTTTGAGTACACTTCATTTTGTAACAAAGCAAATTGTCTTCATATAAGTAATATTTTGCTTCCAGAGAAAACTGTGCCTTAGATTCATTCAGTTCCAATTTATAATAAAACAATTTTGGTTTCACAATACATTTTTTGTGCTATATCAAGAAAATATTCTCTTGGTGAATAAGAAAGCACAAATTATTTTACTTCAAAGCAATTTGCTTTGATCTAAGAAATTTTTTTTACCGTGTAATGTTAACGGGTATATGGTTTTCAAGAAAATTTTATTGCCTATCTACAGTCATTTGTGTTGTTTTTTATAAGGCTTAGTTTTTTTTAATTAAAAGAAACGATAAACACGGTTATTTTTTTGTTTTCTTCTTGTTTGGTAGGTTTGTTCAAATGTGTCATTTTTAGTTTTTTTTATAAATCAGCACCACTGTTTCCAGTATAAAAAGGCAACAAAGAGTTAATATTTTTTCTCTCATAAACAATGGCCTACAATGGTCTCTGATTTTTGCTACGCAGATATTTTTTTATACTTTCCATCCAATCAGGATCAATCGTCCAGTCTTGCAAAGTTCAAGCAAATATCTGATGCATCTTTTTTGAATTACAAACACAGATCTGAACAAATACTGACTGCAGTTCCCCCAAAAGGCTATTCCATAGCGCAAATGAGAATCAACAAGGGCGTAATAAGTTGTTTTGGCCATTTCACAACCAAGCTCGAAAAATGTTTGTCTTACGGCGTAACTACCTATAGATATTTTTTTATTAAGATAGGGAATATGCGAGGAGAATTTTAACCTATTGTCTATATACATTCCTAAAAATTTAGTATTTTCATGAGTTAGTCTTTGGCTGGAAACAGTTAGGTCATCAAAAGAAAATTTAAAACTGAGGACTTTTGTTTTATCTATGTTAAAACAGAGAAAGTTTGCATCACACCACTCTTTAATTCGTTGTATTTCCTCTTGCACTATTTCTTTTAATATTGTTGTGTCGTCAGCAAAAAGTGTTAAAATACCTCTTATCCCTATTAAATTTAAGTCGTTAGTATATAACAAAAATACCAGTGGGACCAAAACAGAACCTTGAGGCACACCAAAGTTAATTTTGGATAAAGAAGAGACACAACCACCATTCAGAACCATCTGATATCTTCCAGTCAAGTATGAGTGAAAAAAACGCTGCGAGACTCCTCTAAACCCATATCTCTCCAACTTTTTTAAAAGCAGGTCGTGACTGACACAGTCGAAGGCTTTTTGAAAGTCGCAGAATACTGCAGCTGCAGCTTCTTTATCATTAAGTCTAAAATATAGACTTTCCAAAAAAGAGAACAAAGCATCGTTAGTACTCCTATTTTTTTAATTAATTTTAGATAGAGTATCCAACAGTGAGATAGGTCTAAAATTAGCGGACTCGTCAAATGACCCAGATTTATGAAGAGGACCGACTACGGCTATTTTGAGGATATTCTGGAAATTCACCCTTTAAGAAACATGAGTTGATAGCAACAGCAAGCGCATCCAACGTTCTGTTATCCAAATTTTGAAAAATTCTTATGTTCATTTCATCCTGACCGGAAGAATGAACGTTTTTTATTTCATTTATTGTGCTTTTTAATTCCAATATATCTGTGATGTCGAGATTAAAGGTTTCATTAATAACGATGTTATTTAAGTTATCCATAGGATTGATTACCGGTCTTAATTCGGCTGTGAGTTTTTGGGCAACAGTGCAATAAAATTGATTTAAAACATTGACATCGATATTTGCTGATTGTTTGGAAGAATTATTTTTGCCTCTAAAGTCATTGACTATTGCCCAAGCTTCCTTAGCTTTATTTTTCGCGTTTGGTATTCTGTGTGAGTGAAAGTGTCTTTTAGCGACCCTTATAATTTTTTTGTACATTTTACGATATGTTTTGTAATAGTTAGTTATAAAGTTATTATTAATATGCTTGCAGATTTTATGCAAGGAGCGCAGATTTTGACTTGCTTTTGATTCCTTTAGTATTCCAAGATTTTTTCTTATTACGTGATCTTATTCTCACCAATGGAAAGCAACTATTAAACAGAGTTTAAAGAAATGAAAGAAAGGAATCGACAGGTTTGTCCGACACCAGCACAGAATGCCAATAAACCGTTGTCAATTTTTCTCTAAAATTTTGAAAGTTTCTTCCCGAAAAAATTGTTGGGCTGGAGTTTTTGTAGTTGGGGTTCTAAGAGGAACGCTTGCTAGTAAAGCTTCACTCTCACTGCCATCCCCACCGAAGTTACTACAAAAATAATCGATAGTGGTCGCTGTTACATTTGTTATTCTAGTTGGAGATTGAACTAATATATTTAAACCATATGACGTAAGTAAATTTTTGATGTCGAAGATTCGTTACCAAAGTCAATGTTAAAGTCTCCACCTAGAATAACTTTGCTATTTTTAGGTAGATCAAGTAATACAGTTTCAAGATCTATGAGGAAATTTTCTACAATAGAATCTGGAGATCTGTAAACGCACAAAATATATAAATTGTATTTTTTACCTAAGGCGATCGATAACTGAAATTTGCCATCTTTACATAAATGGTCGTACTTGTCGATTACTTCCAATTGGTTTAATTGAGAGAAGTATTCACTTATGAAAATCGCTGTTCCCCCAAAACCCTTATTTACTGTTCTACAATACTAAGAGACACAAAAGTAACCTGGTATATTACATGGCTCCGAAGGGTTTAGCCAATCCTCAGTTATCAACATTATCTCCGGATTTTGTTGACACTCAAGAAACACGCACAATTCATCAACTTTATTACGCAACGAGTGAATGTTGAGCACTAAAGCCAACACACTAATGTTTTTTGGATTTAAGATATTGTTGTGGTTTCCCGAGAAGGATTGACTAAAAAATTTGATTGTTCTGCATTAACAACGTCAACACCATCCACAGAACCAGTAAGATCAATAAAAGATACGGAAGATTGAACTGAAGACGCAACTTGATCAAAGTCAGTTAAATTATTATTAACAGAGGTATTTGTTTTAAACACGAGAATTTATCTGTCGACCTAAAAACACTAACTGCACTAAACAAAAACATAGAGATTTTTGATGAACCTTTACTACTGAGAAAAATGCTCCTTGATACATAATCAGAGTATCGTAGTTTATCATACAGATCTAAATAGTCAATACTTAAGAATTGTCGTAGTTTAGAAGTGTAGGCGATGAGTTGATTGTTGACCACTTGAAGGTTTTTATAAGGTGTACCGTCTTCGTGTTTAGCAGGAATATAAGTGGGTATAAGTATTTCCCATATCGATCTGTAAGAAAGATAATTTTGTTTACTGGTTTACTGAGGACTTTGTTTTTTATAATTTCACCATTATTATTTGTTTTATTGGATACTTTATCTAAACTATTACTTTTTTGTTGTTATCATTAACTATTGGATCAGTTAAAGCATTGGTACGACCAGCCTTTTTTAATGTTCCCTTATTTATTTTTTCCAACAATATTTTATTATCCTTATCAATAATTTTTATTGTTTCAAGCATGTTCTGACATGTAGTCATAAGTTCTTGTAGTTCTGTGTTCAGCTGCATATTAGTTTTTTCAAAATCATTCCTTACAGCAAGCTCTTTGTTTATGAAGTCAATATCAGAGCCACAAAGGTTGGTCTGACTACACTCTCTGAAACACCGAAGTTAATTTCTGTCTGTAATGCCAAGGATTTTAGTTCCCTATTAATTGTCTAAGAATGCGCATTCTTTACTGACGGGCAAGTTTGTAGGTTTACAGACACATGCTTACCTTTATTTTTTAATGTCAATTTTTGCATTTCTAATATTTGATCTTGTAGTTTTTTTATTAATTTATCTTTTTCTTTGATTTCCTTTAAAAATTCTTTCTCTGATTTGGTGACATCCTCCTCGATAAATACCAAGATACGTTGTAATTTTTGAATAAATGTATCTTTCAGTTTATTATCATTTTTAAGGTCATTTATTGCAGCTTTTAAAATGTCGATCCTATCTGGCTCCTGTTCGACCGCAATTTCTTCACAGTTTCTGGAGCATATTATGAAACTATACGACACAGAAGAATAACGTCGATTCCCTTGCCTTGCAGCATTTAAAGGTGGACATTGTTTTGTAATGCTTGGTTTATACAGCGGACAATAGGGATAAGGCGCTATATAAAATACAAACACTTCTGCATTTTTAAAATTGAAAATATTTCCGGATAAAACAACGTATAGTAGGTCTGGTCGACTCGCGGTTGGTTATCAGACGGCTTGGTGCCAAATAAAATAGATAACAAATTACCTTGGCTGTGATATATTGTTTGTGTTTATGGATAATATTATTGCAAAAATTTACGGTACTTACAAATATTTTTCACTAAACGATGTAGAATTTTTTCTCTTTATTTTGAACTAGTTCACTATATTTATTTTTGCAATTTTACCACTATATTTTCACTTTTTTTAACCAACAATTTAAACGTGCGTTTTACGTTTGCCGGACCTACTAATATTCCTTTAATAACTACAAAATTTGGCGGATATGAATTAAAAGAACAAGCAGGCTTCAAAAAGGGTTTCAGTACAGTTGACTACCTATTAACCATGAAAATCCTAATAGAACGAGCCAACAAATACAACATTCCACTATATATTGTGTTTATAGACTGAAAAAGCTTTCGATAGCATTCAGCACTGAACATTAAAAGCATCTTTAATTAATAGCCGAATAGATTACAGATACACAGACTTAATAGCCAATATATATAGCGAAGCAACAACATCAATCAAAATCCACGAACGAACCAAGCCAATCCTCATAAGAAGAGGTGTCAGCAGGGTAACACAATATCCCCTAAACTATTTAACCAGGCCCTAGAAGATGTTTTTAAATATTTAGATTGGGAAGAAATAGGCATTAATGTAAACGGACAATTCTTGTACCACCTAGATATGCTGATAATATTGCCTTAATAACAGATAAGAAACAAGAACTGACTAAAATGCTGGAGGAACTGGATACAGCAGCTAAAAATATGGGCATGAGTATGAACTACACTAAAACTAAAATCATAACAAACACAGATGAGGATATCACGATTAGAATAAACCAAACAATCCCAAAAAATGTCAATGCCAAGTAAAAATATAATAACATTGTCATCAGTTACAGAATAATAAAAACATACCCGTAGTATTTAATCTTAAAGTGGCATTACATACGACCCAAAAGCTAAAAGCCAAAATTGTTACTAAGTTGGAAAATGGTTGGTCCTTTCCAGCGATAGCCCAACATTTTAACATAAGCTAAACAACAGGTTAATATATAAATAAAAGATGGATAAAAGATGAATCACTTGAAAGGAAACTGGGATGATCTGGCATGCCAACACCAAAAGTAAGGCAAGTCCAGGAAGATCAGGCGCTACTTCGAGAACTCTAAAACGACCGTTTTGAGAGAGCGAAAAATGAAGAAGAAGAAATTTTCACAGTTTCCAGGCAGCCAAGAACCCATTTTCCGTAGAATTAAATAATTAAACCTTAGGTGCCGAACTGCAGCAAAAAAGAAAACCTAATAAAGACATTTAATTCAAAATTAAATTCAATTTAACAAGCACAGTTTTTCTAAAAACAACCAAAAATATATTGTTAGCTAGCTAGTTTTTATCAAGTTTTATTTAATTTATTTTATAAACAAGCAAAAGGAAATAAACAGTCCTTTTATTGGACGTCATAACACTACTGTAAAAAGTAAATATTAACTAGATTTAATAAACATACTGCTTAAAATAAAAACGAATTTTTCCAATCGTATTAGATTTTTTTGAGATTAGCTGTACAGCGCAGCGTGTCCCGTTTTCAATGGGATTAAATGGGTACCTCGGTTATTATTAAATATATTGATTTTCTGATTGCACCTTACTGTCGTCTTTTTTAAGTTCTTAAAAATGGTGTAATCAGATTTTTGCTACACCCCATAGTTTCGCTAACACAGGGAGTTTTTGACAAAAATGTATTTTTAATAATCCCTTATATCTCGCTTATTTTGCAAGATATTTTTATTCTGTAAAAACCTAAAAAATGACGTTGTTAATTTTTATTGTTTAGTTTATGAGATATTGGTTAATATGGTATTTATCATAAAAAATTAAATATAGACGTTGATTTTTTTTATTAGTATTTTAAATGGTTTTATGCTATTATTATACCAAAATAATAAAATATTCATATTTTTAGTTTTGAGGTTAAACAAATATATTTATTTTTTTTATAAAAAAATTTAGTCCAAACCTGGAAATTTCCAACATAAATATAAATTAAACATTTCTAATTGAACGATTTTTAGTTTAACTCTTTGGATACTTAGCAAATTAAAATCGTTTTACGTTAATTTTAAGATCTATTTGAAACAAAGTCTACAACAAAAAAATAACGAATTACAAAAAATAATTGTGCCTTAATGATATAAAGGTTCAAACTGATTGCCATTATGTGTAAGACATTGTTGGCATTTTTAAATAATTTTTCTCAACGCATTTTGCATAAAAATATTTCTGTCGTTTAAATATTGGGATTTTGTTGCTTGAATAAAGCAGTCAAACATCACATTTTTCAAAATCTGGATATCATCGATTTCTAGCCATTTAAGAATAATTTTGAGTGAGCCATTCATAAAAATGACAAGTAAAATGACAATGTCAATTCTACGCTTTTGATTTTCCATGTTAAAGTAAATTTCATGAGTTGCTGTGCTAGCAACAAATAATTACTATGATATTACTTTTTAGTTTTTTACTTTATTTATAAATCTTCTAATTAACGTTTAAAAACAGATAAACTAAAAATCGTGTAACTAGTGCAATTTTTAATTTATATTTACGTTGGAAATTTCAAAGTTCGGACTAAAATTTTTATTAAAATATTTAATTTTTTTTTTTACCTTAAATCAAAAAAATATTAAAATTTTATTATTTTTAGATAATAATAGCATGAAAACAATGAAAATAGTAATTAAAAAATCCAGGTCTGTATTTAATTTTTTTATCTCAAAAACTAAACAATAATTTAAAAATTGACAACGTCATTATTTTACTCTAAAAAAGTTGCCATAGAAATGTTTTTACAGAATCAAAATAAGCGAGATACAAAGAATTAATAAATTTTTTTAAAAAACTCCCTGTATTAACGAAATCACGGGGTATAGCAAAAATCTAATTACATCATTTTTACCGTCCTCAAACAACGTTTTTACGGTAGAGCACGGTAAGGTGCAATCAGAAAATCTGAGGGCACGGCAGTGCCTCGCCAAGTTCGCGCGCCGTAACCATCTTTTCTTGAAACATTTCAGCCGATATTTGCCCTACCTAAAACTCTACTTCGGAATGAGCTACGAATCTCAAACTTTGCACAGTCGTAGATCTCCATGGAGTTAACAACCCCTCCAAGTTTCATGGAATTCCATAAAATAGTTACGAAATTTCAAAAAACGTCGAAATTGCCACTCACTCACTCATGTATAAATCATCAATATTCTACTGTACTTCCAAACATGCTACAAAGCTGAAATTTGGCAGACTGATAGAAATTGTGATAAAACCATGGGAAAAAAATTTAAAATTTAAAGTCCAATATTTTCATTTACTCTTCTCCCCTATATGTAAAGTTATGTAAAAGTAACATTACCCACTTCCAAAAACGCTAGAGAGCTGAGCATTTGAAGACTGATAGGAACTAAGATAAAACTATAGGACAAAATTTAAAAACACAACAATTTTAATTTATTTCCCTCCCCTATACATACAAAGTTATGTAAAAGTAACATTGTGCACTTTTAGAAACGCTAAAGGGCTGAGCTTTGGAAGGCGATAGGAATTAGGCGATTAAAAAATTGAAGTAAGGCATTGCAAAAGTTTTGAACAATATTCCGTATATTTTACTACTTTGAAAATTAAGTATTATCCAATTCCTTTAAAAAAGAAGTGAAATCATAATAAAAACATTTCATGTAAAAAAAAGCCAAGTACGCGAAAATGGCATTCCGTAAAACAAATTGAGATAAAAGTAAAGCCAAGTTCTCCAATACAAATTTTAAAATGAAAGGTTCTTACTAGTTTGGAAATATTTTTCTAAACTTGGCTATTACGGCTGTAAATGAATCTTAGGCACAGTGCTAAATTGAACATAAAGAAGTTTGGCTGTAATAGCAAAATTAAAAAAAATATTTCCAAACTAGTAAGAACCTTTCATTTTAAAATTTCTATTGGAGAACTTGGCTTTACTTTTATCTCAATTCTTTTTACGGAATGCCATTTTCGCGTACTTGGCTTTTTTTCATGAAATGTTTTTGTTATGATCAATATCTTTAATAATAACCGAGTTTCCTATTTAATCCCATTGGAAATGAGACACGTTGTACCCTAGCCAATAAAATGCCTTATTTTTTTAATTGCTGCGCGTCAGTTGTTTTTCTACCGCATTTGACTCTATATTGCTCTAGATATAGCCCGATCTTGGCTTTTCAGAAAGGTGCGTGAGGGGCCGGAAACATTTCCAAAAAGGTCTAATTAAATCCTGACGTCCCTGGAACGGAAATCGACGCCTGGGGATTTCCCTGGATGCCGGAATGATGACCAGTTTGGGGGTAAACGCATGGCCATAAAGATAGCTGTTGTATTCAGTTTACATGAAAGATGTCTAAGTAAATTAGATTTGTAAATTATTTTTACCATGTTTAATGGTATTACTTTTAAGGCGGGTACTTATTCGCGAACCTCATAATGGTATCCCGTATACGTTTTCGGTGAGCCACCCTGTATATTACTTTAAATTAAATGGTTTACCTCTTCATAAAATCTATAAAGATGCCTTGAATATGATTATGATAACGGAAATGATGACACGCATGTTTTATCGGTCTACTTGTTTTGTTAAAGAGTTGTTTTTTCTTTCTGGGTAATAAATTTTGTACAATACATAAAATATGTATAAAATGGAAAATAAATATATTTCATTTACGTCATTATACTGATAACGGTAATTACCACTTACAATTGGACAAGCTAACCTATTCACTTATTAACGCTAAAAACTGCACGTAACAGATGTGGCTTTACTAGGGCGTTGCGATCTCTGTATTGAGAGATTTTGAAGGAATATGAAATGCGGCAGATATTTAGGAATTGCAAACTGATAATGGCAATAATGCTCTACCAGGGTACGCGTGTTAAGTGTTATTTTTTTTTAAATAAAAATAATATTTGTTTTTAACAAACGGCGATACATACTTATATACATACATAAACATACATACCTAAACTAGACTTATACTGCTTTTCAAAAAAAATTGTACACCTATCATGGGTTTTTATATTGCAGGTGTACAAATTTTTTTGATAAGTAGTATATAATGCAATACAATGTTGAAATTCGTATGATATATTAGATTTTTTATTTTAGTGTATGCAAATCTCTAACCGGTTATGATAACGGTGTGTGACGTTTGGGCCAGTCTTACACAAATATTAACAATAAATCGCAACTTCAGCATCAAACTAAATGTAGTGCGTTGGAGGAATATTGGAGGCAATTTTATTTGTACAAGAAAAATAACTAATATACTAAACACTAATTTAATTTTGGATGGTAACATGGAAGGGGTACACTTTTTCAAGAATGACCTATACGTTTTATGGGTTATTCTGTCTCCAAATGTAATTTTCAGTTAAAACCAATACTTGTTCATCATCCATTGTATTTATTTTAATTTGAAGCGAATCCCTTTGTGTGCGTATCAAAGGCCGTCGGCTCTCGGCTTACTGCAAGCGGCTCGTTGCGATCATGCCTTTTTCACGTCCACACTAGCGAATTTCCGTTCGTTGTTCGAAGCTTAAAGCTTGTGGCTTGGTAATGAGGACCCGGCTTTATAAATTTCCATTCCTTAAAACCGTAAAGTCAATCAACGCCGGTTTATCCCATAGGTACTCCGGCACTAGCCTAGGCCCCCAGCATTAAGGGGGCCCGCAGGGCCCTATTCCAAAATCTCATTTCAACCAATAAAAATGCAAGAATAAACAATGTTTTTTATGTGTCCTTTCTCGAAAAACTAATATTTAAATTTAGGTATGTAAGACATTGTGCCTTTATCTTTGGATTTTTGTTTAATCATTCAAAGCAGTGGCAGATCCAGGGACAGCGGACGTTCTAGCTCCAGCATGGATCACCTGTGGTTCCAGTAAAAGGGTAGCAAGGGCATGTACCACAATTCTCGCAAAATTTACATGCTGCAAAATTTCTTGAAATTACACATTTATTTTTCTAAAAATGTTCGCTTGCGATTTTCGATTTGGTTTTTTGTACATTTATCTACCGAAAAAGGAGATAAAATCCGAACTTTTCTGATTTAGTAGTTTAGTTTTTTTAATTAATTTTGAAAAGAAAAAAATACCAATTTGGCCCATACATGTACTAAAATAAATGCAGATATCTATAAAAAACCATTTAAATAAGGTACTACATAATGTAATTTTTGCAAAAAATTTTATGATACCTATTTATCTATTTATCTTTTTATTAAAACTTTATAAAGAAAACTTTTTGTTAATGAAAAAACACACTATACAATCACACAACTGTATAGTTTTAATGGCCGTTGCAATATCCTTTACCAAAACCGCACTGGGAAACGCATATGTAAGTCATCTAACAGACAGCTTTTTTCAAGGCTAAAGGGCGCGAAGTTAATTCTCGCATTGGCCCGGCAGGCATTGTATTGTAAACATAACCTACATCATATATGTAATGCAGAGCTGTCAGGTACTTCAAGTACAGTACTTGAAATTCTACGTCAAATACTTACAAGTACTTCAAGTACTGTACTTGAAGTACATCTACAATCTGGTAATTGTACTTGGTACTTGAAGTAGTTTTAACAGTGTACTTGATATTGTCAAGTAAAGTACTTCAAGTACATTAAAAGTACTTCAAGTACATTAAAAGTATTTCAAGTACATTCAAGTACTTCAAAAACATTCAAAGTACTTCAAGTACATTCAAAGTACTTCAAGTACATTCGAAGTACTTCAAGTACATTCAAAGTACTTCAAAAATATTCAAAGTACTTCAAGTACATTCAAAGTACTTCAAGTACATTCGAAGTACTTCAAGTACATTCGAAGTACTTCAAGTACATTCGAAGTACATCAACTACATTCGAAGTACTTCAAGTACAATAAAATGTTCTTGAAGTAGATATAGGTGACATATTACTTTAATACGCCGAGGGCGAGTGTTTCCCTCAGGGCTGCCATCTGTCCTGTTTTTTTATCAACTTGGCAGGGAAGTCCGGTATTTTAGCAACCTTGATAGGTACGTCTTAATTAATCACCCAAAAAATCGTAATATTAGGTACACAATTATCCAAAGAATAATGCCTATAGGCTTAATTATTTGCACGCACCTTCATTATTTCGTGGAACGTGAAATTTAAATTCAGTGTGAGAAACTACTACAGCAGTCATGCCATCTATTGAGGGGTGTCGGTAGTACGGTGTGCAAATATATTTGGGGAACCATCTACTCGCCTTGCAGCATACGTAATTTCTACGTTTGATGGAGGTTGGTTTAGAGAACCCGAAAATTTATTTAAAGCCTTTTTCCTCGAGGTTACTAGTCTACTCGAAGTAACCGCTGTATGACGTCAGACAGTCAGCTGTGGATGACATTTCCAATTGTTTGTTTTTGTTTTTACTAGAGATGGGCCAACCTGCGATTTTAGTGAAGCAGTGATAAGACGTGACTGCTCCAGTCGCGTCACGGTGACAAATAGCAGTGATTTTTTGGAGCAGTTTAACCAATACATGGAAATCCTACAGCTATAGCGAAATGGCACTTTAGAGAAGTGTTCCCTATGCTGCGTGATTCGACGCGACAGCCGGAGCGGGCCAACAAACAATCACTGTAACTGTTTGGAGTACTCGCGATCGCGACTTTATGCTGCGACCCCGAAGGTGAAGCGAGGCTTCGGTCGGGGCGCTCAGTGCCAGACTGTGACAAAATGTCACTGCTATTTCGTTCGGACTGGAGCAGACCGTGATTGCGACAGACGAGTCACAGTGATAAAGGCACAGTTCGTGAAATCGCAACCCACCTCTAGTTTTTACCAGCAATTTCCGAAATGCAGAAAATAATTCATTGTTTCCACCAATGCATGCCCACCCCGATTCAAAAAACGTATCACGGGCCATGGATTTGCACCAGTTTTAAATGCAGCGTTACCTGATGCGTTTTTTGAATCGGGGTGGAAACAGGGTGCTCCTTTGGTATTCTGTGGCAAGGCCGCAGTACCACAGAATACCAAAGGCAGTACATTTTGAGACTAATTGCAGTTGAAGTGATATAGTACCAACTTCAAGGGATGTGCTTCATTTCCTACCGTTACGAAACATAATTCGTTGTTAATATATATATTAAAATCAAACATTTTGAAAAAAAAACAAAAAAAAACGATCTTAACCTCAAAATATTTCAGTAACCACGTCTGCTAGGCTGGTTACACTGTGTTGTTACTCCTGACGTCATAGTTAGTGTTACTCAACAAAGAAACACAGAAAACGAGTAACCAGGTTACCTGGTAACTTTTAGTTACTGCGAGGAAATAGGCTTTTAGTCTGACTAGATACACCTCAAAAAATTCCTTGGATATAGTTTGTTATACTTATTTATTTAAATTGATTTAGACAAGTCTTTAAGCAGTTTTGCGGTCTATTATAAAAATAGTACTTTCTATGAGTGATTTAGAAATTATTGACGGTAAGAACAGTGCCCCAAGTGCTCCACCGAAAAAGAAATAAGGCAAGGTAGGGTACGTGCATCCCGGTTTTAGAAGAGTTTTTTGTAGATCTCATTACAAAGTCAAATATATTTGGATTTACACAAATGTGATCTATTTGGAACAAGCATATTACTTTTGAGGTAGGTCCCATTTACCCCGGAGTTTGGGCTAACTGTGACACCCCTATTGCAAAACTATAAAACGTTAAAAACATTTTGATGCGACTGGGTTAATTTTGCAGCTTAATGTGTAATAAAATTATCTCTTTCCATTATCTTTCTATGGCATTTGTATGTAAAATGGTGAGGTCAGAAAAAATAAATAAATGCAATTTAGGTATATATGTAATCAGTGGCGTATATAGAGGGGGCCGAAACAGTTTCGCGGGGGGCCCGAGACCTCATGAGGCCGTATTTTATGCTATTTTATGTTTGTATTCATGAAATATGTGGAAAATATCTAAAAAAAATCTTAGATTCGATGGGGGGGGGGGGGGGGGCGCCGCCACCCCTTATATATGCCACTGTATGTAAGTACATACAATATTATTATAAAAAATAAAAGCATTCAGGTTGAAAATTTTGTAAACATTTTTGACATTTTTTTACATTTTTGAATTTTTTTTTCACTTTAGACATTTTTTTAAAATTTTCTTAATTCTTTTGAAACTTTTTGTCATCTTAGATATTTTTTGAAGTTTTTTACGTTTTTTGACATTTTTTACTTTTTTGAAATTTTTTGATATTTCTGGCATTTTTCTCATTTTTGACATATTTAAAGTACTTGAAGTACTTTTATTGTAAAAGTAAAAGACTTGGGGAAAATCAAGTACTTTTTATAATGTACCTGGTACTTGAAGTACATTTGAAAAAAAATGTACTTAGTACCTACTTCAACTACTTATACAAATATTAATGTACTTGGTACTTGTACTTGAAGTACTTTCATAATGTATTTGTGACAGCTCTGATGTAATGTAAGTAAAGTCTTCCCGTTCGGCAAATACTTGTGACTGCGCTAGTGTTTCAATTAAAAAAGTAAATGAGATGGGATGAACATATTAAACATGTCAAGGATTATACTAAATAAATTTAAACATTTTCGTAAAATATTTAGTACTAAATAGTTTATAATGCTATAACTATGCATTGGTAGAACCACACATTAAATATGGGATTATTGCATGGATGGGGCAACAAATATTTACACTAGAAAAGATGCAAAAATGGTGCATAAAAATTATCTACAACAGACCCTTTTTATTCGGGGATGGGACAATTCGCCGCGCCCGATTCGCTGCGGGACAATTCGCCGCGGCCAATTCGCCGCGGGACAATTTGCCGCCGGCCAATTAGCCGCGGGGACAATTCGCCGCGAGATTTTTTGTTTTATGATATTACTATTGGCAATAGTTTAAACATTTTTATTTAGGTTGAGTCGGTTGACTTCATAATATATTTGTTTATTAGTTTGGTTATAACTTTTTTCAAACTTTTCCAACTAGGTATTTGGTGGTTAGTATACAATTCAACATTTTTTTTTATCAAAAAAAGAAATAAAATGGTGGATCCAAAATGGCGGATTTTCTCACTTATGAACCGATTTGCATCAAACTCGGAACTTTAAGATCTTTCAGGTCGCTGATTATTATTTTTAACTATGTTTATAAAAATTAAAATGGCGGATCCAAAATGGCGGACTTTGCCATTTATGAACCAATATGCATCAAAATCGAAACTTTGGGGTGTTTCAGGTCGCTGATTATGATTTCTAACTTAAACTTTTAAAAAATCAAAATGGTGGTTCCAAAATGGCGCACTTTCTTATTTATAAACCGATTTGCCTCAAACTTTAAACATCGCGACGCTTAAGGTAACTCTATACAATTTTTGACTCAAATTTAAAAACCTTAAAATGGCGGATTCAAAATGGCGGATTTTTCCATTTATAAACCTAAATTTTTTAAAAGTTTAAGTTAGAAATCATAATCAGCGACCTGAAAGATCTCAAAGTTCCGAATTTAATGCATGTTGGTTCAGAATTGGGGAAGTCCACCATTTTGGATCCGCCATTTTGATTTTTATAAATTTATGTTAAAAATAATAATTAGCGACCTGAAAGATGTAAAAATTCCGAGTTTGATGCATATCGGTTAATAAATGGAACCGCCATTTTGATTTTTGAATAGTTCAGGTTAGAAATTATAATCAGCAATCTGAAGCACCCTAAAGTTTCGAATTTGGTGCATATTGGTTCATAAATGGAAAAGACCGCAATTTTGGATCCGCCACTTTGATTTTTAAAAAATTTTACTTTAAAATAATAATCAGCGAGCTTAAAGATCTCAAAGTTCCGAGTTTGATACAAATCGGTTCATAAATGGGAAAACCCGCCATTTTCAGGTTATTTAATTTGAGTCAAAAATTGTATTGTGTTACCTTAAGCGCGGCGATGTTTCAAGTAAGTTTGAGGCAAATCGATTTATAAATAAGAAATTGCGCCATTGTGGAATCGATTGTTCTTCTACAATCGTTGTCAAGCACCTCAAATATATTTTCAAATTATTATTTTATCAATACTGTTTACTCTGAAAACATAAAGCAGAGTAAACAGATTGATAAAAGAATAATTTGAAAATATACTTGAGGTGCTTAAAAACAATTGTAGAACAATCGAAACGTTGCAATAGAATTGGTTATTAAAGAAAAAAGTTTTTCATATTTTGTTAGGCATATTATTATTTTTTCGTATAAACCACTGGCAAATTAGTGATTTTTTTTTCTAGGTGAAACGAAAACGTTTCCTAATTAAAAAATGTCCCAGTGGCGTAGCTTGGGGGGGCGCGGGGGGTTTGTCGCCAACCCCCCCCCCTCCCTGAGGGCACTGGCGCTCCATGGGTGGCCTAAGCGCCCTAAGCTTTATTAAGTAGCAGGACAATGACAAATTGAGAGCGCGGCAAAGCTGTCGCTAGGAAACTACAGACATGATGACCTTTGTTTTTCTTTTTTGGTCGTAAAATTTTTGATGGGTGCCCTTTTTATCTAGTGGCATAATACCCAGATTAGGTTTTGTTTGTAAAATGAATCCGCCACAAACATATAGATTTTATTCATAATAAACAATGTTATTAAAATGTCCAAACTTTTACAAAACTTAAAAACTTTAGTACAACGCAAAAGAAGAATTGTTATTATGTTACACGTCTCTTTTCGACCTCGCGATGAGATGCGGCAAAACCTTTTTATAGGTAAAAATAAAGAAAATCGTCTTTTCTCGAAAAACTTTTTCAATAGTGCAAGATTAATAGTAAAATTGAAACACGAAAGTAGTAAAGTTTTAAGAAATGTTTATGAATAACAAAAAGGTAAAAATCAATTTTCTTAAAACTGAAAAAAATATATTTTGTAGCCTTTCGTTTTTAAATGGTTACTCAGTGTTTATGGAAACATATCCAAAACATATCCTAAATATACAGATACAGGCGCGGATCTACAAGGTAGGGGGTGAAAGGAAATTCCACATTTTTACCTTTCTAGCCCGCATAGCGCAGGTATTATTTTTGACGAATTTTTTTTTTTTTGAGATAACGCCGAAAATGTGTTATTTGGCTGTATTTTGACCTGTCTTAGCAATATCTTCGTGATGTCTATCTGTGTGTATGTAGGTGTGTGTGTGTGTGTATGGCTGTCCGTACACAGAAAAAATATCTGCTTTCCTATGCACGAAGACGATATTTTCTTAACAAAAGAAACTATTCTCTTGAACTGCTGGTTTCCGTTGAAAATAAAAGTTGCGTTTATCCAAGAAAATTGATTTGTTTTGAATGGAAGCGGCAACCTTCTTGTTTTCTAGTATTATACCACGACATAATTGAAAAAAATATATTTTGGTTTAAAACAATGGGTTTGCGATAACATCTTGCACCAAAAACATTGATATGTTGTCTTAATATATAATTTTTCTTCTGAAGAAAATTAAAAAAATAAGTTTTCTTGATTGGATTATAGTTTGTTTTGCTTTAAATAATCTTTTTTTTTTTAATTAAACAATTAAATGCATCGAGTCAAAAGGATTTTAATGTCTCAAATCAAGATGAAATTATATAAAGAATCTCTTAATTTGATTCAAAATAATTATTTGTTTAAAATAAAAATAATTTTTGGAACTCCATTGTCATTAGTTGATTTTATACATAAGGTTTCAACCATTGTTACACTGATTGTCTTCAGGTGGTAGTTAATTCACACCTCAAGACAATCCAAGATCTACTGATCTACACTGGGTCGAAACGTAGTTTATAAAATGAAATAATGACAATGGAAGTCCGAAAATGATTTTTATTTTAAACAAATAATTATTTTGAAATAAAAAAAAATGTATCTTAAAGTTTTTTTGAATCAAAATATTCTTTTTTTAATTTTGTCTTAACATTTCTTTAAAAAAGCAAAATAAACTATAATTCAATCAAGAAAACCTATTTTTCTAACTAAATCTAATAAGTCAACAATAGTTTCCATTATTTTTTTTTTGTTTTAAGCTTTTATTTAGCATTTTTGCTACAATGTTTTCTTAAATTAACTTAAAATTACAGTTGATATTCA
This sequence comes from Aspidapion aeneum, assembly GCA_963576565.1. Classification (NCBI taxonomy): domain Eukaryota; kingdom Metazoa; phylum Arthropoda; class Insecta; order Coleoptera; family Brentidae; genus Aspidapion; species Aspidapion aeneum. The sequence goes on from OY755039.1 coordinate 21,178,214, forward strand.
AATTTACAAAACAAATAAATAAATAGGTATAAACTAACACTATATTAATAAAATTTAATAACTTTATGTAAATTATTATGTAAACACAATTTTTTTTTAAAAATGCACTTACTATTTTTTAGCAAAGCGATGAAGTCAAGATAATTTGACATATTTATGTTCCCATAACGTAGGTAATGTAAATAATTCATGACGACACCGCCGTGTTAAAGAAATTAACTTAAGGAAAAATACGTATTAAAAAAATAGCCGACATTGACACGCGTTCGCGGCAAGCTCAAAATACGAAATGCCGAAAGGTCTGAACTTTTCCATTTTCATTTAAGAGATTATATAATTTATTGCTTCCACTAAAGAAAATATTGATACCCTTGTCTTCTTTTAAAAACTTAATGCACCTGTATTCTTTAGTGCAAGAAATTATTATTATAGTTATTTTGATTTAAAGCACATTGTTTCCATATTATTTTTAGCGTTCAAGATAATATTTATTTACATATCTTAATTCGAGAATAAGTCCCAGATTTTGTTTTCGTTTTGAGAATTTTCTATTTGCATTTTCTTAAGGTAAAATAAATTAAATTTCCATTGGAATAAATCGCCATTTTCGTTTTGAGATGCCGGATATTTTGAGTTAAAAAATTAAAAGTCTTTAGGCCAAGTAAAGCTTTATTTGTGTTAAGAAGATATTAGTAAGACGTTGTATATCTTGCTTCAAAACCACTTTTTCTTCGCTAAAGGCAGTTTGTTTTAAACCAAAACAATTTACCAAAACAATTATTTTTTTCCCAAAACAAGCGGTTGCTTAGATGAAAAGAAAACATTTTGTTCAGAGACTTTTGTTTTTGAGTCAAGATAATTTTTTCAAGAAAACTAATTTTCTTAACTGAAAAACTTCTTTTTTCTGTGTAACACGATAGCTCCGAAACCGCTAAACCGATTTTAACAAAATTTTCAGGTAAAATAGTGTTCGACACTATAACGAGCTGATTAGATTTTGGTCAGAATCCAATAATGCTAATGACAGTTTTTTGACAATTAAAATATTTAAAAAATGCTAACTTTTTAACGGAGCATCGCATCAATATAAACTTGATACCGACCGGTTTAAGTGTATTTTTTCAATAGGTGCTCACAGGTCAAATAACTGCCAAGATTTGATTCACCCTAATGTGCAATATGATAAGTAAGCATTTCTTAGTGAGTTTCATCTCATATAAATTCAAATTAACTTTAGAAATAAAGAAAAACCACATAAAATTTTTGTAACGAAATGTCATTTTTTGGAAATTTAGTCCGTGCAGTCGTAGGATTCCCGTTAAAAATAGTCTCAAATTGTAGTAACACCCCTGATGGGAAGTTTAAAGTTCGAAAAACAATAGAAATAATAAAAAAATTGACAAAAAAACTTATATACAAAAATATTATATAAGCTAAATAATACATAAATAACTTAAAACTATATGTAGATGCATTACCGTATTAAATACGTATCAATATTTTACTGTAAAAAGCACAAGATATATTAGAATCCCTTTTCAATTACACATTCACCAAAAGAATCGATGACACTGACTTACACGGTTTTTATTCGACAATTCCTAGTGACGTTTGGAGGTTTAAATATGGGTACCATTTTTAAACCAAAATATTTTATTCTTTTTATTTATTTATAACCTTTGTGTTGAAATAATATCTTTGTTACAACGAAAAAAGATGACCTATATCGCAAGGTATTTATGAATAATTTATATAAATATTAAAAACTATTGCATTCACGGGAAAAATAAGTTAAACCTAAACGAAAATGTAGACTTTTAAACCTAAGATTGTAGTACTTAGCACTGGAGACCCTTTAAAAATACTGGTGTAAAATTTTACTAAAAAAAATCGTATTTACGTTGGCGGTTTTTTACAGATTTTTTAACTAATTGTTGTATTTAAGATTCTTTAAATAAATTTAATATACACAAATAAAATTTAAGAACAAAAAAGTTGATAAAATTCTGTCTATTATCAATGAGTATATGACCCATATAGAGTGGCAACTGGCGGCGATCCTTGTTACATTGAGGGGCAGATGGCGCTTAAATAAATTCTAGTACGCAATAACATTTATCACACTTATCTTTCAATCAGTTTTATCTTTTCTTTTTTCAAATTAATTAAAATTATGATCATAACAATTTCTAAAACATTAAACAAAATTTAATGAAATTAAGCCGTAAAGTTTAATGGCCGACTCTAATTCAAAAGCGTTTGAAATCGAAATGAGACGAGAGAAGATGCGCACAGTCGTGGCTTACGAGAATTAAAAACCGCAAAAAAGCTTCTCTGCCGGCATAGATGGGCAAAAAGCATTTGTCCGAGTCCAAAATGAGCTCAATAATCGAGACAAAACGAGTGGCGCACTCATTTTATCAAAAGAATTTTAAGTTATCCGCGGTGAGTGACATCAATCACCCCCGGTATATGTTTTGTCAAAAATCGTTTTTTTGTTTTCCGACGCTTATGAATTAACAAGGACGGAAGGTTTGTTTCTCTCTAAACAACGCTAGAGCGTAGAGGAGCGATATTTCCCTCATTTGATTTTAACCTAATTTAATATAACTTTGATAAGTTTGTTGCGTCTCTATTTCTTTAAAACATGTCCTACATACAGCGCCTCTAGTAATAAGTAAATAGGACCAGGTACTTCAACGAAATCGTATATTATTGTATAACAATTTTTGATATTAGGGACTTTCTGAACCAGTCAAATCGCCTCTAAATAACGTTTTTGATGACCAGTAGATAGGCTTCTGATTATCACTGGTCGGCATGAAAATCGGCCCTGACACCATTCCTGCCGATTCTTATGTAAAATGACCTTCTTAATCAAATTATGAACTCCGTTTTTCCCCATCACCCCCCATTTTCGGGGGAGACCCCCCTTCCTATTTTTACTACTTTTCGATAGTTTGGTGGGACGGAAAGGATTTTTATTATTTCTGAGAGACTGAAGAGTTTAGTGTTCTCAAACATAATATTTATAGTAAGGTGGTAAGCCATTTGTTTTGGGGGGAGGGTGTTTTGCATAAATAATAAATGGACATTGTCGATTTTACCGTTTTATTTGCATTTTCTAATTATTTTTATGAAATTTTAGCTGCCAGCAGCTTAACGGTAAAGGTAATTAACGTTATAGCAAAGTATAAAGCAACATATTAGTATATAAAAGTATATATATATACAGAAACCACTGGCGTATACAAAAAATCGCCTTGGAGGGGCTTGGAAATTTTTTTCACTTTTATTTATTAACATATTAAAAAGTAGGAAAATAAATAGTTTTAAAATAATCTATTTTTAGATTATTGGGGGGGTTTTCGCCCCCAAGCCCCCATCCCCCTTGTATACGCTCATGCAGAAACTATAATAAAAAAATAAAATATTGTTGCTTTATTTGTGAATGGGACAGCCGAGCACGGGACAAACATTACATTGTACGAAACTGGTCTTTGCGAGAAAGATTTACTCCCGGTCAGAAAAATGTCGCCAACGATCCGTATTAGTCCCGCAAGATAATATTTACTTGCCGCCTTTGCACATCAAACTTGGATTGATCAAACAGTTTGTAAAAGCACTGGACAACACAGGCGACGCATTCATATATTTGAAAACTAAATTTCCTCGTCTTAGTGAGGCTAAAATCAAGAAAGGTGTTTTTGTGGGGCCCCAGATTAGACAACTTTGAACACCTGAATCAAAAAGAAAAACGAGCTTCGTTTGCATTCCAAAACGTGTGTAAGAACTTTTTAGGTAACCATAAAAGTGATGAATATGTCGCTCAGGTCGAGGAATTGCTCTTAGCGTACAAGGCCATGGGAGGTAACATGTCCCTTAAAGTGCAGTCCTTCACTCGCATCTGGACTTCGTTCCTGAAAATTTAGGAGCAGTCTCTAATGAATACGGGGAACGGTTTCATTAAGACATCGCTAAGTTGGAAAAAAGGTTTTCAGGGAAGTGAAATGCAAGCATGTTGGCGGAGTACTGCTGATTTTTAAAACGAGAGGGTTGTACCTCAGAGTATAAAAGGAAAGCAAGCACCAAGTGAAGGTACGAAAGTTCTTATTTATCAGTGGCGCTCCCAGGAATATGTCTTGGGGGGGCCGACGCCTCTATAGCCTCATAATGTCGAATTTTAAGCTGTTTTTTGTGTTTTTTTAATAAAATTTATGGAATATATGTAAAAAAATCTAAGGCTTTGGGGGGGGGGGGTTCCAAGCTCCCCCTCCTGGAACGCCCATGTAATGATTATTGTTTGAAACTAAAATAACTTTCTTTATACTTAAAAATTTAAATGTATGTCGATAATATTATAATTATTATCGAAAAATGATAAAAATAGGTAAAAGGGCCGCTCCCTCAAAAATGGTGGGTGGTAGAAGAAGAAGCAAGCTGTATTTGAATTCAGGGCGTCGGCTTACATAAGAATCAGCGGAAATAATGCCAGGGCTCAAGAATTTTTTTTTAACAAACATGTTTCACGGGCAAGACCTCAGAGGTAAAGGTAGCTACGGGGACGGGTTTCTGCCTCATTAGGCTTCATTCAGCCCGAGCATAACCATAAAATGGAAGGAGATGAAATGATGATGTGGGTAACAGAAAAAGAAATATGAAATATGGTGTTTACTGAGGAGAGACCAACTGTCAATTTGCAGCTTCGGTCATGGTTGCCTCGGTTTTGAGGCTAATTTTGACGTCGCGACGGAGACAGATATAATCTGCTTCCAGAAAACAGCCTGAGCCCTGGATTTTTTTAAATTTGAAGGAAGTTCACGAGGTATAAAGTCTTAACAAAAAAGTTTCACGGGCAAGACCTCAGAGATAAAGGTAGCTACGGGGACGCGTTTCTGCCTCATTAGGCTTCATTCAGCCCGAGCATAACCATAAAATGGAAGAAGATGAAATGATGATGTGGGTAACTGAAAAAGAAATATGAAATATGGTGTTTACTGAGGAGAGACCAACTGTCAATTTGCAGCTTCGGTCAGGGTTGCCTCGGTTTTGAGGCTAATTTTGACGTCGCGACGGAGACAGATATAATCTGCTCCCAGAAAACAGCCTGAGCCCTGGATTTTTTTAAATTTGAAGGAAGTTCACGAGGTATAAAGTCTTAACAAAAAAAGTTTCACGGGCAAGACCTCAGAGGTAAAGGTAGCTACGGGGACGCGTTTCTGCCTCATTAGGCTTCATTCAGCCCGAGCATAACCATAAAATGGAAGGAGATGAAATGATGATGTGGGTAACTGAAAAAGAAATATGAAATATGGTGTTTACTGAGGAGAGACCAACTGTCAATTTGCAGCTTCGGTCAGGGTTGCCTCGGTTTTGAGGCTAATTTTGACGTCGCGACGGAGACAGATATAATCTGCTCCCAGAAAACAGCCTGAGCCCTGGATTTTTTTAAATTTGAAGGAAGTTCACGAGGTATAAAGTCTTAACAAACAAGTTTCACGGGCAAGACCTCAGAGGTAAAGGTAGCTACGGGGATGGTTATGCTCGGGCTGAATGAAGCCTAATGAGGCAGAAATGCATCCCGGTAGCTACCTTTACCTCTGAGGTCTTGCCCGTGAAACTTTTTTGTTAAGACTTTATACCTCGTGAACTTCCTTCAAATTTTTTTTTGCAGACCAGTGTTATGCGCACTAAGTAAAAATAACTATGTATAACAATAGCAGTTGCAGCTACACTGAAACAAATCCACCATGCCCAGGCAAAAATATCGAGTCTATGGCATTTTTTTTAAACGGCCAAATTCCAAAATTTGTCATTAAATAATAAAAAATAAAATTAAGGAAAATTAAATATGTTATTATTTGAAAGCTTTTTTTTTTGTAACCGTCCGAAACTCCCTATTTTCTCCCGTATAAAAATAATGAATAAGAATGTAGTCCTTGGCAAGTGTTTAAATTAAAGTTTTATTCATATTATTTTAAGCAAAATTGAAAGTGCGGATTTTTTAAAAGAAATGTGAAAGCATAAGTTAGAACTTCACTTCATTGGATAAAATAAATATATATATATATATATACAAATCAAAAACATTCAACTAGATACAAATGTACAAATAACAACAGTATAAAAGACAAATAAATGCGATAGCATAAGGTTTCGGAAAATTACACATCTGTTTCGGACAATTACATAAGACGATAACTGATAAAACACATAGAGGATGTAAGGACTACAATAGTTTAATTTCAACAAATAGTGAACGAAATACAAAATTATAATATATTGTCATAAAATAGTTTAAAATTTAACTAAACCACTATAAAAACGTAGCAATAATCAATATTGCTGAGTATGCACAAATTTCATCTATAAAAGCCGATGCTGGACAATAGACCGGCATCACTCTTACAAGTGATCAACCCAGTACACCACTGAAATACGTGGTTCCTACTAACCACACCCAGTACACCACTGAAATACGTGGTCCGTACTAACCACACCCATTACACCACTGAAATACGTGGTCCGTACTAAACATACCTAAGTAAAACCCCACTATGGTGGTTACGCTTTATGGCCCATAAGGCCGACTCTCTACGGCCTATATGGTCTATTCATTATGGCCCCTAGGTCAACTCTCTCCAACCAGCATCCCCTTATTACATTATTTAACTATTGTTCCTGGTAATCTGTTTTTCTTATATAAAATAAATGTATAAATGTGGATTATTTTTACTTAATTTTCATATTCCCCAAAATCCTTCAGTCACAAGGGCACTAAATACAAAACCCTGTGACATATATGGTGGAGACACCACTTGTCACTAATATAGTTGTGACAATATGTTAAGAACCAATATCGTTTTTTATTAAAATATTTATTTTTTCTTCATCGGTTAGGTAGCTATACACAATAAGTCGGATCTAGATTTCGAAACATCATTTTGGTTTCGCTATTGGATATAGAATTTCCTGATAAAGTATCTTTTGCGCGGCAATGAGTTGCGCGGTTTTTATTTTTTGCTTTATTTTTGATGTGCGGTTTTCCTACCTGCACGGTAGAAACCTTGCGTGGTATTTTTAACGCGTTAATGGGCTGCGCAGTTTATTCTTTTCCGCAGTTAATTTCTTCGTTCGTGGTATTGTATAAAAACCTTGCGCGGTATTTATTTGCGCCGTATTTTTGTTGCGTGGTTTTTGTACGTAGGTGGTGAAAACCTTGCACGGTATTTATTTGCACGGACATAGGCGACGCGGTTTTTAACCTTGTGGGGTATGATTTTGGACGGTATTTGGCTGCGCGGTAATCGCGTATGCTGTATTTTTTGTACGAAATCGTGTATTATTGTATAATATTTTTTAATACTAGGGTCTTTTTGACCCAATCTAATCGCCTTTAAATACACGGTAAAAAATTTTGTCTACAACGAAAACACGTACTTTTCTTCAATAAATTGCTTTACTTTAAAACAATTTGTTTTGAATTAAAATATTTCTTTTTAGTTTAACGTGGCGTTTAATCTTGAAATGAGACTTTATTTTTCTTCTTTGTTTTGATTCAGTATACTCCATTTTGTAACAAAGCAAATTGTCTTTATATAAATAATATTTTGCTTCCAGATAAAACGGTGCCTTAGATTAATTGAGTTCCAACTTATAATAAAACAATTTCTGTTTTACATTAAAATAAAAGGCAAGACATTTTTTGTGCTATATCAAGAAAATATTCTTTTGGTAAATAGGAAAGCACAAATTATTTTACTTCAAAGCAATTTCCTTTGATCTAAGATAATTTTTTTTACCGTGAAACCTTTTTTATGACGAGTAGACAGGCTTCTGATTATGCGCACTAAGTAAAAAATAACTATGTATTTTTATGTATTATTTTGGGCAAATATATCGTCTATATGAGAGTAATTTTTTAAACAGCCAGACTCCAAAATCTGTATTTTTTTGGACGGTATTTGGCTGCGCGGTTATTGCGTATGCTGTATTTTTTGTACGGTAAAGACGCAAAAATTTATCACTAAATTTTTATCCATGCATTAAAAACTTTAAGTGCAGAAATCTTGAAAACCTTTACTCTGACCGACATCAAAACAGCATAACTTTTTTACATAAAAATGATAGCAAAAATCAAGTTTTAAATAAAAACTGGTGTATACCTATAACCGAACCGAACCGAAGGACAAAAAAGTTACACCGATTTTAGTGTAATGGTGGTGATCTAGAGAATATCCTGTACAATGTACACCAAATTTTTTACCGAAATCAAATTGCTCATTCCAAAAGTCCCCGTACCTCAATTATTTTGTAAAAATATTGATTGTTATTAAAGAAAATCGTAATGAAAAAATAAAGTTTAACACCCTGTATCTCGGTTAATATCAACTTTTTAACAAAGACAAGTATAGCTAAATCTTAATATTTTGATCCAAGGAATCTACAGTTTTACTATGTACCATTAGAAGTATAATATCGTCCAAAATAGCTAAAAATTGGTGTTTCGGACGGATACATTTTGTTTTGAACAATTCCGTTTCCTTATATATTAGGTTGCTACAACTTTGTTAATTGCAATTTGAGGATTTTTTTGAGGTTTTGTTAATTTGTTTACCGAGACCTTTTGCCAGAATAGGAATTTTTTTGTCTATTTTGCACACTATCGAAGAAATTTCACGTTATGTGCATTACAGATTTTTGTGTGTCACTTGTCTTGGCTTGTCTTTAATATTATTTTTAAAAATAAGTAAAATTTAACATATCCCTTTTCACATAAAAAGCACTAAAAGTTAATAGGGACTTATTGGAATAAAACCTGACTTTATTTTAGAGTCGACTTTATTCTGACACATTTACACACAAAACTAACAGCTGACCTCTCAAAATTGACATACCAAAGCCAAATTTAATAATAAAGTCGCTAACTTTCGTTTAATAAATACCGACACTAATAAATCCGGTCCTTAAATATACAAAGGCCGAATTTTGAAGGAAAGCAGCTGCTTTTTATATGTAAATCTGTCACCATAAGGCAGGTTTTATTCCAATAAGTGTCTAATGTGTGTCCCCTACAGTTTGAATTTATTTAGAGAAAATTGTTTTGGAGGAATGAAAAACCTTGGTGACCAATTATATTTTTTTAATATTGAAATAAGTTTTGAGTTATAAAGATTTTACCTACTCGCGTGCGGTAAAGTTACTTTACCGCACGCGCACCACTTAGAAATCTTAGCAACGCGTCAATACGACAGCTTCAATATTTGTTTACATTTCAATTTCGTCTCATTTGACATGTTTATTTATAAATTAAATTCAATTTTTTGAAAAAACTCATAGGTAAAATATTGTACCTAACACATCCCGAAAGTGTCTTTACCACCGTGCCGTAACGTGCGTTAAAGTATCACTTTCCACACTTGTTAGGTAAATAACTATTTTGGATTCTGCATTTTAATTTCGATATATGTTTCTATTGAGGTCTTTAATTTTCGTATAGGCTATGGCACAGCATTCTCCATGCATCCATAAGATTTTTAAAAAATCAAGTGAAAGGATTTTGTGTGATAGAAACCGCAAGTGATCTTTATATGTTTGAACAACCGCAACAATTTAAATATATAGCCAGCGAACTGCAGGCCTTCTCTGAATAAATTTTGGCATTAGACAAAAGGATTGGCATGTCAAAGGACTGGGGCCGTCCTTAGAGATTTTGGCGACCCAGGCAGAACCGACAATTGGCTCCCCCTTCAAAGTTTTTTCTTTGTAATCGCCATATATGTAATATTCCAATACTCCCTGTTACCCATTTACACAATGACTGGCCTTTGATGCAAACATTCAAAAACAAAGAAAAGAAAAATGCATAGATACCAAATTTACATAGATAGAGATTTTTTGGACAACTATGATGGCGCCGATGATTTGACGTGACGAAATCACGAATAAAATAATATGTGTGTGTAAAAGTATAACCAATTAGGACATTTAATCTTAAGAACCGCAAAAAGGATAGACATATGCCCATGCACGATGGATAGAATAGACCGGTGTTCGGTTTTATATATATATATATATATATATATATATATATATATATATGTCGAATTTTTCACGTCACTGGTGGTCCAGCTGATTTTTGTAAACAAAAGTTAGATATGATATGAACAACGGAACAACTAATATTTTTTGAATATTTTGAAAACTAAGGTAATTTTCCTACGGTTTTCTAGTACATCCTTATAAAGTGTAATTTTCTAGACGTATTTATTACACAAAATGTAAACTACAAGCCAAACTGAATGTGATCGTTTAGTATCAAATGTGAACCGAGGACTTGAGAAGTAAACAAAAATGTAGTCAGTAGTATTATTTTTGAAGCTGAAACGAACACAGTATTTTCTTTGAATTTTAATTTTTGTGTAAAGGGAAATGAAGCGGGCTAAAAAAAAAATAACGACTGGTATGTCTGAAAAATATTATTTTATAAGAATTTACTAAAAAATAGTAGAAAAATTGCCTTACAAAAATCAGCTGGACCACCAGTAACGTGAAAATTCGACATATATATTTGATAGTTGAAAGGTAAAAGGTCATAAGCGACAGTTTTCAAACTTCACAGCAGGGCCACTTAAAGTATTATTTGTCGCTTAGTTAAAAAAAAACCAGATCCATCCTTTTTTCATTGGACTTAATCGACATAAAAATCATCGTAGAACCCTGAATAATAGCTCATTCGACGCAGAAAAAAAAATTAAAAACTTAAAACGCTTAAAACTCTATTTCAAATAATGTGTCGCTTATACCCTTTTGCCTTTCAACCATCGAATATAAAATCCGAATTATTTCATCCACCGTGATGCCCCACACGTTCAGTTCGCCGGCCGTCCATTGTCGTACAGACCGTTTCTTGGCAAAAACGAAGCGTGTGTAGTGGTTCGCCGGACGATATTGGACTGCCGGCACATTTTTAGTTTGGTTAAAAAATCTTTGTCCGGCCACTCTCTGGAATAATATTTCCCAGTGCTTGTGGTGAAATAATAGCACTGAATTTAAGTCTTCTATGCTGCGGCAAGTGGCCAAATATCTCTAAGTCTTTCTTCCGCACTAATTGCCTGTCGCGTTACTGTGTCATTTATTGTAATATGCGGTTTCACTAAATTAAGCAAAAACTGGAAACAATCATCATTCATTCTCAAATAATTTTGTCGTTGGAATTTCGAAGTTCTCTTATACGCTCCATGTGCGACAAAGTACTACGTTTTTGCAACCACTTTTTCAATTTCCTGTTTCTTTTTGAATTTTTTTATTTAATATTACAAGTGTAGGGGCACACTCTTATTTCGATTTATTCGATCGCGAACTGGACGTGTGTACTGAAATACGTCTAAAGGTCCGAAAAATATCGTATCCGGCCAAGAACTTCAGTTGAAATATAGTTTTTGTAAAGTCACTTGAATAACTCCTAATCGATTTCATTAAATTTTGCTTCATTCTGCCCGTCAAAAGTTATCCAAATTCATATAAAATCTTCCTGGTATAATTTCAACCCTACCGACAGAGAAAAGGCGCGGCTCTTTGCGGTCCGAACACAAAGTATTTGTTTTCCGAGCGACCGAGGCCAGGTGGATGGACGGCACCTGATTGACAGATTTTTTTGAGATGCGCTTTTAATTGCTTTCAGGTATTCGTTTCGTGACCCCTTTAGTCGGCAGTATGCAGAGTTAGAAAATAAATCAGTGTCGTTTCTGTAGGTGTAGGAATAGAAAGTTTTATTATCCATTTTTATTTCTTTAGTTTACGTCATAATAAAATGAAATAATTGTCATGAGTATATCTACCGCCGCACAGTGCGGACAAAAATAGGGTTTTTGGACAATATTCAATATCTTTGTTGTTGGATGGTGGGTCTGCTTTCGGGCTGTTCGGCCGTCGTCGTTGGAAATTCGTTCTCGACGTTTCGCCATCTCGAGTGGATGGCATCTTCAGGAGATGTTGACTGTTTGTCGGCTTCTCGAAGACTGGTGGTTAGTCTGTCGCGGGCGCAGGTTATATACGCTATGGTGGGCGGGGCGTATATCAGAGCTGGTCGGTGATTGTTCACATTCCCTTGATTCAGTTTTGTTATTGTAAGCGAGCCGTTTAGTGTTTTTAAGAACCCCATGTTCTGTTAATTTTAAGAGTTTCTTCAGATCTGTTGAAGTTCTGCTGGTGTTTATGAATTTCGATTGCTTCTCTATAGAGTCTTGGATAGTGTGAAGAGAAGGCGCTGTTAGCTCCCGCTAAATTTCGCGGTTGTTTATATATATTTTTAAAACCACACAATTGTATGAAGGACAAAGCGCATTTCACGTATTTGGACATGCGCACCAACAACCAGTGAGATCCTTGTCAATCGCCTAGAGAAAATGGCGTGTTAATTTCGTTCTCCAACTATTTCAAATATCTACACCTGAAAGTGCTCGATTTTTGTGTACTGAAGCATAGAACTAGAAACTTCAGCCCTTCAGCTACGTGGTGACATCATTAGATCCATTCAGGGGCCCCTTGGAACGAGGAGAAAGTGGCTGCAAAACTGGTGAGTGCATTTGTATATGATTACCGTTGTGTGGCACCAAATATTTTACCTATGGACGTTTGATTATTTCGTAATTCATATCAATATATTTATGTTTGCTCGCGTTTTCAATAATTAATTTATACAGTCCATTGCATTTAGCGTTTTTCTATCCGCGAGTTATCATAAGTGCTCCTTCGACCGAATTATTTTAAATAATAAATCCATACGACGGTATTAATAATTATTTGCACGCCGAATAATAACAAGGCGGCCTTGAATTTTTTCGCATCGTATTTGAAACGTCGAGTCGAGAAAGTCGTCGGTATCGGTGTCGGCGCAGTACCTGGTTTTGGTCCGCTGCTATGGTAACGGGTCTACTCCGCGTGGTATAAACAAAAGCGAGTAGGAATCAAAACAAACAAAACAAACGTTCAGTGTGATAGGTGTGTACCATATCATTTCGATATTTAAAACAATTTTCATCAATTGCGATAAATTAGTGCATATTTTCGACAATTCGTCATTTTTCTATTTCAGAAGCATTAATTTAGCGTTAATTGTATATTTACCGACAATTTCGTCATTTCAAAGGTAAAATCATGTCTGTCAAAAAAGCCGCGCAAAAACGCAAGGGTTTTTTATCTGCGATCACCGAGTGTTATGTGTTGTCACAGACCGCGGAAAAGGATGAAAAAGCGAGAAACGAGTGGAAACTTTCAAGTGAGGTATTCCGATTTGGATGAAACCTACGATAAATGCATGCTGGCACATAATGACGTCATTATGTTGATAGACGACTCGGACGACGAGGAGTTTAAAACACAGGATGCGATCCTTTCAGAAGCTCGTAAAATATTTCCGGTTGAGGCCCCATCCTTTTCGGGATCATATGTTCGACAAAACGAAACTCCAAAACTCAAAGAGTTAGGTATTCCCATATTTCGAGGTGATAAAAAATTATGGCCAAGCTTTTTCGATCTTTTTAATAACATTATAGATCAAAATCAAAGTCTAAGTAACGTTCGAAAACTTCAATATTTATTTTCATATCTCGAGGATGAGCCTTTAAAATTGATATCAGGGATTAGCTTATCTGATCAAAATTATAAAATTGCTTACGACAAATTAGTCAATAGATATCAAAACAAGCGAGACCTCGCAAATGATGCTTTAAGCTCAATTATGAACTCCACCTTAAAAAACGAGTCAGCTAAAGAATTGCGTAATTTAATTGACACCTTTTCTGAATCCCTAGAAATTTTAAAATCACTTAGCTTTGACGTTGACAGTTGGGACTTTATTATTTTTTTCATTTTGTTAGAAAAATTGGATATTCCGACGCGTTCAAATTTCGAAATGAGTCACGCCAATACTAATAACGAAATTCCCACTTCAGTCACTTTTTCAATTTCTAGAAAAAAGATGTAAAGTTTTGGAATCACTTCCTCAATCAACAGCACCCAAAAAGGTGCCTATCTATCAAAAATCAAATTCTATGCAAAATCAGTCTGGGCAAAAGCCTACCTATCAAAATTCAAATTCTATGCGAAGTCAGTTTGGGCAAAAGCCTACCTATAAATCATCCAATTCGCCTTTTATAGCACTGGCTGGCACCTCAACTAATTCAAGTACGGGAATAAAATGTTTCCGGTGTAATCAAGGTCACGTGCTTTCGAAATGTCAAACATTTCTTGATCTCTCACCTATCGATCGCCTATCTTTCGTCAAGCAGAAAAAATTATATCTAGCGTGTTTTCATCCCTTGCATGATGTAGATACGTGCAAATCAAAATATTCATGCAGGACTTGCAATAGTAAAAGGCACCACACTTTAACTCATATCTTAGAAACTAATCAAGAGTCTGGAAGCCAAGATACTAGTCCTGTCATTCACACACCACCTGTCAATAATCTTCATGTGTCATTAAATGCCTCAGGACCTTCAGGTACCTTTCTTTTATGCACCGCCATAATAGATGTCATGGACGGTTGCGGAAATTTTCAACCTGTAAGGGCACTGCTTGATTCTGGATCACAGACAGGATTCATCAGTGAAAAGTGTATTCAGCGTCTTAATCTTCCTAGGCGAAGTTACACCACTGAAATATTCGGATTAAATCAGATGTCTTCTTTTACTTCCAAAGGGCTCGTTCAATATCACATTAAGCCACAAGGACAAGTCACTCCTTTACTTAATTTCGAAGCAATTGTTGTTCCACAACTATGTTCCAATATGCCTACATTCTCTTTGAACGATAATCAGTGGAAACACTTGGAAAACCTTAAACTTGCCGACCCATCTTATTTCAAATCTAGACCTGTGGACCTGGTTATTGGTTGCGAGCTATTCGCACAGATATTCAAGGAGGGCAGGGTTCTTGGACAGGTAGGGCAGCCTTCAGCCCTTGAAACTATCTTTGGCTGGGTCGTCATGGGAAAGGTTGACGTCTTACGGAACGAACCAGTTGTTTTCTAACGAGTCATTCACCTCCTTTAGAGGTCATTCTCCCTAGGTTTTGGGAAATCGAACATTTGCCTAAAAAACAAATCTTATCAAAGGAAGAAAAACAAGCAGAATCAATTTTTACTGCTAGTGTATTACGGCAACCGAGCGGTAGATTCATGGTAGATCTTCCGTTTAAAGATAAAATAAACCCTGACCTAGGAAATACTTTTCCGCAAGCTTATCGTAGATTTTTACTTCTAGAAAATAGATTAATCAAAAATCCTGATCTGTACACTGCCTATTCAAGTTTCATGCAAGACTATATCGATTCTAATCATATGAGTTTAGTTTTATCTAGTCAACCAAAGGTCGACGTATCGTGTTTTTTAGCACATCATTGCGTACTAAAGCCGGAAAGCTTAAGTACAAAATTAAGGGTAGTCTGGGATTGTTCGGCAGTCACCCCAAAAAATATTAGTCTCAATGACACATTGTTATCTGGACCGAAACTTCAAAAGGATATTGCTTCTTTACTCCTTACGTTTCGTCTTAATCCTATTGCCTACATTGCTGACATCAACCAGATGTTCCGTCAAGTCCTTATCAATCCTTATCACCGTCCTTATCAAAGGATATTGTGGAGGTTTTCTCCACATGACCCACTTTCAGCGTGGGAACTTTCTACTGTCACTTTTGGCATGACATGCTCACCTTTTCTAGCCATGCGTACCTTAAATGAGCTGGCAGAGAGAGAAAAGGAACGTTTTCCTATGGCTAGTACTGTTTTAAAAACGTCAATCTATATCGACGATATCTTGGGAACTAGCCCTTCGCTTTCTGAAGCTCTGTCCCTTCAAACAGAACTCAATGATTTGTTGAAGTCGGGAGGATTTGAACTTAAAAAATGGGCAAGCAATTGTCCTGAGTTATTGGCAACATTGCCAGAGTCCGATCGTCAAATGCCTCTCTCTTTCGACAAGGAGGAACCCCACTTTATCAAAGTTTTAGGACTTCAATGGCATCCAAAAAACGACATTTTTTCTTATCAATGCCGAATGAAGGACAAACCCCCAACCAAACGTTCTATTTTATCTATCATAGGGACAATCTTCGATCCCTTAGGTTTTCTTTGTCCCTTCTTGCTACAAGCAAAATTTATTTTGCAACAGTTGTGGATATCGAAAATAGGCTGGGACGAAGAACCAGATTCTTCTATCATCGACTCTTGGAACAAACTTCGTTCTGAATTCCCGCTTCTTTCCAATTTTCAATTACCCCGACAAATCAAACTGTCAAAAACCAATACCTGTCAAATCATCGGCTTCTGTGACGCTTCAATTCGAGGCTACGCAGGCGTCGTATATTTTCGTGTAGAAGAGGAAAACAATATATCTGTTTCTCTCATATCTGCAAAATCTAGGGTCGCGCCTATAAAGTCACAAACTTTGGCTAGGCTAGAACTCCTAGGCGCATTTCTTTTAAGCGAATTAATTGACTTCGTTTTATCTAGCTATGAAGGAAAAATAACTTTTACAAATATCGTTACTTTCTGCAATTCGCAAGTCGTATTGCATTGGCTTTCATCCACTCCTAATCGCTGGCAAACCTTTGTTGGAAATCGAGTCAGTAGAATCAAAGAAATTATTCCCTCAAACTCGTGGCGCTACATTCCTTCTGCTTTGAATGCAGCCGATATTGCGTCACGAGGGGCCACCCCTTCACAGCTCATGTCACATGACATGTGGTGGAACGCACCGTCGTTTTTGTGGTCTCCCGAAAACGAATGGCCCGATTTTCATAAATCAAAAATGCCGATTGATTTCGGAGATATTAATCTGGAGGAAAAGCCAAAAGTCTGTTGCAATGCGATAATTGATGTCAACTTCTTAGATCAGCTTCTTATCAAATATTCATCTATATCAAAAATTCAACGTATCATTTGTTATGTCCTTCGAATAGTTAACCTTTTTCAAAACCATTCCTATCAAAAACCCACTAAGCCGCCGGACCAAAAGGTTTTTTTTGAGAATATTGTTTTTCCTACCACCGGTGAGATGCAAAGTGCGTTGTTACACCTTCTTATCAAACGCGTTCAAGGTTCTTGTTTTTCTGAGATTTTTTCCGCGTTATCTAAGGATAAACCAATTCCGAAACCTTTGCGAAAACTTTCACCTTTTCTTGATGAGAATAATATCATTAGAGTCGGTGGCAGATTACAAAAATCTCACCTTTTGTCTTATTCTGCAAAACACCCCGTCTTACTTTCGAGTGACCATCGTTTAACTACTCTTCTTATCGAGTCCGCTCATCGACAATATCTTCATCCTGGGTTTAAAATTACATAATCTGCTTTTACAGCAATTTTGGATATTATCTGCCAGACGGGCAATTCAAAGAACCATATCCAAGTGCTTGCAATGTTTTAGAATCAACCCTAAACCCTATAGATCGCCCATAATGAGTTCACTTCCCGCTCATCGAATCAATCAACTTAAACCTTTTTCGAGTGTAGCTATTGACTTTTGTGGACCTTTCTTTGTGATTCCTCATCGTTACCGTGGTTGTAAAGCTTTCAAATCGTATGTCTGTGTGTTTGCCTGTACGGCCACACATTGCGTGCATTTGGAATTAACCATGGAACTGTCCACCGAAGGGTTCGTAGGTGCATTCCATCGATTCATTTCCAGACGCGGAAGCGTGACGCAATGCTGGTCAGATCAAGGCAGTAATTTTATAGGGTTTCGTAACCAATTACTGGATTACGCAAGAAGTGCTGTCACCAGACTTTCTATTCGTTGGCATCTGGGACCTCCTCTCAGTCCACATTTCAATGGCCTGGCAGAAGCTGGCGTCAAAAGTTTTAAAACTCACTTTGTACGAGTTGTCGGCGACCAGAAGTTGTCTATCATGGAGATGTCCACCCTTACCTGTCGCATAGAAGCCGTACTTAATAGTCGCCCTTTATCTCCTGCCTCTTCAGACCCACACGATCTTCAACCTCTTACCCCTGGGCATTTTTTGACACTTGAACCCCTTAATTCAGAAATTCCGGAGTCAGATTTGTCCGAGGTTCCCATAAATCGGCTCTTGAGATGGCAACTAATCCAAAAACTACATAATGATTTTTGGAAACGGTATTCTATAGAGTATTTGCATACGCTGCAACAGCGACACAAGTGGGCTGATTCGTTCCCAAATATCAAATTAAATGATTTGGTTATCATAACAAGTGATCACATTCAATCGCCTTTGAAATGGCCGGTCGGTCGGGTCATCGAACTGCATCCCGGCGGGGACGGTCAGGTGCGTGTTGTGACGGTACAAACGGTTACCGGTGTTTATAAGCGACCAGTTGTAAAACTGTGCCTCTTGCCAAATTAAAAGTAATTTTAATTTTCTACCTTTTACCGGGTATTACAATAGGTTTTTTTATTTTTAATTTTTTTTGAATTTTTTGTTTGTTTGTTTTGCCTTTTTTCGGGATTTCGTTATCTCTAAATAAACTTACGATACTTATCTGTTTTCATTCATTTATATTTATCGGTCGATTCTTTTCCTTATATCTATATCTGTCCGGTTGAGATTCTAAAATTGTGTGTTTTGGAGGGCAGTTATGTTAGCTCCCGCTAAATTTCGGGGTTGTTTATATATATTTTTATAACCACACAATTGTATGAAGGACAAAGCGCATTTCACGTATTTGGACATGCGCACCAACAACCAGTGAGATCCTTGTCAATCGCCTAGAGAAAATGGCGTGTTAATTTCGTTCTCCAACTATTTCATCTACACCTGAAAGTGCTCGATTTTTGTGTACTGAAGCATAGAACTAGAAACTTCAGCCCTTCAGCTACGTGGTGACATCATTAGATCCATTCAGGGGCCCCTTGGAACGAGGAGAAAGTGGCTGCAAAACTGGTGAGTGCATTTGTATCTGATTACCGTTGTGTGGCACCAAATATTTTACCTATGGACGTTTGATTATTTCGTAATTCATATCAATATATTTATGTTTGCTCGCGTTTTCATTAATTAATTTATACAGTCCATTGCATTTAGCGTTTTTCTATCCGCGAGTTATCAGGCGCAGAGAACTTGTGTGTCTTCGAATTTTATTCGGTGGTCTTCATTGTTTAGTGTGTGGTCTGCAACTGCGGATTTTTCCGTATGTCCGAGTCGACAGTTGGCTTTGTGTTCTTTGATTCTTGTGTTTACGGACCGTTTGGTTGTTCCGATGTAGACACTTCCACAGGTACAGGGAATGCGGTATACCCCCGAAGAACTTAGTGGGTTCCTTATATCCTTCGCAGATCTGAGGTGGTTCTCGATCTTCTTAGACGGCTTGAAGATCGTTTTTATGTTGTGTTTTCCCAGAATACGTCCGATCCTATTTGTCACTCTAGGGATGTAGGGCAGAAAGGCTCTTGAAGTAACTTCGCGGCTGCTCAGTCCACCGCTATTGTTACTTCTAGTGCTCGGCTTTGGTCGTATACATTTATCTATGTCGCTTTGAGTGTATCCATTTGCTACGAGGGCGTTTTTAAGATGGTTTAATTCTTTGTCTAGATGTTCTGGTTCGCAGATTCTTTTCGCCCTCTCTACCAATGTTCTTATTACCCCTTTTCGTTGGCACGGGTGTTGGTTAGATGTGTTGTTTAGGTAGCGGTCTGTGTGAGTAGGTTTTCTGTATACGGTATGTCCTAGTCGTCCCTCTTTCCTCGTTACTAGTACGTCAAGGAATGCTAATTCTCTGTTGTTCTCTGTTTCCATTGTAAATTGTATACTGGGGTGTATGCTGTTAATGTGGTTGAGAAATTCATTAAGGCTGTCTCTACCATAAGGCCAAACGACAAAAGTGTCATCTACATATCGAAACCAGACTTTGGGTTTATGAGGGGCATTATTCAACGCCTTCTCTTCTAGTTTCTCCATGAAAAATTTCAAAAAAGTTAATTTTTTTATAGGGTATGTGATAAAGTGTTGTCTAAAGGTAAAATAAGTAAAACTTTTTAATATATCATTTTATTTAAAATATTAAAAAAATAAATTAAAGTACGTTCAGTTTAACCTACAGTTATGTTAAAAATGAAAATCAATTTACTTTTGTGTTAGAAATTAAACTAAACATTTTGTTTTATTCGGATTCATGAGCGTAGTTAGAGGGAGGCTTGGGGGGCCCTCCAGAAATCCCCAGTCTAAAAATCCAAGTCCCAATCCAGTCCCCTCCAGAAAAATTAAATTAGCAACCCCGAAATAATTATTTTTACCATACACACACACATTGCACCTTCCGTTTCTTTGTTCTTAGAGATGATTCTAAGAAACCCCTTTTAAATCCTCCACGAATCGGTCCGGGTACGGCCTCTGTTTCCGATTCTGTATTTTTTGATTTTACTGAATCCGTTTTATAACAAAATTTCTTAGATATAATATCTTTATTTAACCATTTGGAATACCGGGTTTGAAAATTAATTTTGTTTCGTCCCGATAGTTTCCATTTGAGACTTTTGCAAAAATTTAATTAATTTAGAATTTGGTTATTTTTGTTAGAACATTTTTCTAAACCCAAGAAGGGTTAAATTTTTTTGAAGACATTTAACACCTTCAAATTTTCGTAAGAGGCCACTCATTTAACAAGTCTGAGATTTTTATGCTTATGCGTTCTAAAAGTAAAAAAAATAGTATATTATATTCTTAGGGACTTAGTGGCACTTTTATCCCGAGAAGAAAAAATTGTATGTAGCTATACAGTTCGCCGAATGCTCAAAAGATGCTTTAGTCACTTTTGGGCCCCGTTTTTATTAAAATTATTTTGCAAGAAAAACAGACTTCCTATTTTTTGCTTTTATCTCTGAACGTCACTTTTTATCCCTTTGTCCCTAAAATTTGTGATAAAAAGTGCAAAAAAACATTTTTTTTTTAATATTCGCACACACAGACACCAGAATAATTTTCAGCATATATATTTTAAGACTGATAGCAGTATTTTTATAATTTTTTTGACTACCTCAAATTATTGTTTTTGTGCGTTCCCATCGACAAAAAACGGCCAATACAATATGCGATTCTAAAATATTTAATTTTCCATTTTACTCACAGTAGTATATGGTGACTTAAGTACCATAAATATTTTGGGAATTTTTTTGTATTTATTATCACCTATAACCACTCGCCATCACCGAATAATAAGCCTCATATCCTCTCCAGATTTAGTGCCATTTATGACACCTTGCTGCCGCCATTTTTGAGGTTGATGAGAGCTGTCACACTATTATATTTGTCCAAATGGCGGCAAGACTGGTTTTAAGGGTATACCTAAACAGGAGAAGATGTAAGGTTTCTCAACCGGGGTGGCAACCAATCTATTATAAATTATTAGGATTGAAATATATTATTTAAAAAAATACAGCACCCTTAGTAGCAGCCAGTAGCAAAAAATATTTATGTTACCTTTTTGCTAATTCATTGGACTAATATTTAGGATATATGCCAGACCTTGCAAATCTTTGCAATTTTTTATAACCTTAATAAAATTTAAAAAATATTTTTTTTTCTAAGTATAACAGTTTTAATTAAATTATTTTAAAAGCGAGACGTCAATTTGACAAAATTTTATTTAATCAAATAGCGTAAATGTATATCGCTGTAATACTTAAGGAATTTTTTTTATATTTAAATGTAGATCCAGTAAAATTAATTTTCTAATAGGTATTTTATACGATTTTTTTGTACTTGTTTTAAAATAACGACTTTAACTAATTATTTTGTACACTTTCGCAATTGTGACTAAAAAATGGGTTAAGATTATAGATAAACTGGACATTTATCTATACTTTTGCAATATTAAAACTTTTAAAATTTAACCTCAGTTTTTCGATTATTGCCCACAGGAGTCCGCACTGTGCGCCGCCCATGTCACTTTCTTTAAAGGATATGCCGATGGTCGGCCTTTATCTTTGTTCAACTGACTTTGCAAAAACTACACCAAGTAATTAACTGAACATGTGTACTAAGCAACGTCTATTGCCGGCAGGCGAGGACGGACAGTGCATTAACCGCCGCCGACCAACTCAACGTGAATGAGTACCTTAAGGTACCGTGGGTACTGGAGTAATACGTACTATATGGAAATAATATGCATATGTATTTAAAAGCATTTAATCAGGATTTTTTGTTAAGGACCGCGAGAACTTATAATGTTTGCATCATGCATTGGCAATTACCTTGGGTATTGGAATATTATGTATATGATAATCGCCCCTGAAAAACCAATTTAGAAGATCTTAATTGCGTTTTCCTCAACAATAGGGTGTTTGACAGTAGTAAAGAATTGATATATATATTTATTTTTAGATATCTCTTTAGGTTTTGGGAATGCTAAAAACAAACTTTTTTGTTTAATTTTTCCTCAAATTTATAGTTCTTTTAAATAAATAAATTCATTGAATTAAAACAATTAGCCACGTGATTCAAAATCAGCTGCGAGTGACGTCACAAAACAGTAAACGCCTCGAACGAACCTATTTTCTGTGTTATTTTCTTATGGATGGTAATGTTTGCTTTGGTTTAAAGTGCGAATTATCGTCCTAAATTAGATTTTATTTTGTGTTTTGCTTATAAAAAACATTTTCAATGGAAAACGGATTCTCCAAAGCAGATAGCTCCAACTTGCCAATGCTGAATTCCTTTATAGTAACAGGATTCTTTGCCAACAACAGTGATTTTTGTTCTACGGAATTAAGAAACGTTAAAATGTTGATGTAAGTATTCGATGAGTTGTTTTGTATATAACTGAAAGTTTTTTTGCGATATTCTTCGCCTACTTTTATTCATTTAGATTTTGAGGTTAGGTTATATGTTTTGCTTTTTTATTTAATATGGCACTTACAATAGATTCAATTAAATACCCAATCATTATTATTTTAAGCATTAAGAAACAATCAAAAATTGCTTTTTTAAAACAAAATTTTCTAAATACATTTTACATACATACTAGTCCTGCCTATGCACTGCCTAGTCTTGCATATGCACTGCTCAGTCCTACATTTAGCCTGCATGTGCTCTGCCTAATCCTGCATTTAGAGGTACTCCCTAATCCTGCCTAACAACTGCCTAGCACCGCCTAAAAATGTGTACACTTTTCTACCTATTATAGTTTTTTACCCCTTGTAATAAATATAACCTCAAAAATTTTATCGTCATTTACGAAATAGTTATATATTATAGACAACGTGAGAAAAATTAATAGAAACAATTTAGTTATACTCACATCAAAGTGATCTTCACAAATGTAAGGTGAAGATGTATTAGATAAGGACCTTGGGTCTCTTCGAGCAAGTTCTAGCCACTTTTTCCGTTCTTTTACTGCTGTAGGCACATGAATAAATAGTTTTTCAGGTGTTTTTATGCTAGTATTCGAACACTGAGGCACTAGACACCACTTATGGGACATTTTTTTACATAAAAAACAGTAAAAACACAGACCAAAAACAAATAAACACTTGAATGCCGTGTATCTGTCCGCGAGTTTACTGCGCTGTGACGTCATTGCAACGCCATGCTTGATTTTAAATGTTATGATAAAATATACTGTTTTAATAATTTTGCGTAGCAAATTAGGGATCTATGTATTATTCTAAACTCTTTTCTAAAATTTGTCAAATACCCTATTTTGGCGCCCTGCCCCGGAGCCGCCCTAAAAGGAGTCAGTGACATAGCACTGGGTTTTTGAATTGAATGGTTACTTAGCTTTTAGAAGGAAAAATTAAATGGGGCATGCTCAGGCGTACATATTATGTAGTAAGGTAATTATAAAACTTAAGTAAAACTGTGTAAACTAATCCAATATAGCTCATGGCCTGTCATTCCTGTCCATATTAAAGATTGTTAAGTTGAAAGGAAACGAAACTTAAGCGTAAATCATCCTTTAGGTTTTACAATATAATTATTTCTAAAATGTTACGTAATTTATGCTCGATCTTCTGACTGTTCTAAAAAATATAAAAAATTAGTTTTACTCCGCCGCGTTACGATAAAATCGAAAGTAGGTCGACGATGCGCAGTCGAGTTTGTGATGGCAATCTGTATGAATTATTTAAGTGCAAAAACAATCGCGAATCTTTATAAATTTACATGTGTGTGCAAAAAAATCACAAAGCCCCAAATCATGTCCAACATCTGGAAGCGTAAAATTTAGCAACACTCAAAGCGCTAAATTAGAATGGTTATAACGATGTAATTATCACTTAGAAAAAGTTTTTTGTAGTTGGGCGGTTACGTCATAACTTGGGATGCTGTCACAGAAAAATTGAAATAGCGCCGACCAATTTCGTCGGACGTCTGTACGTGTGTGTGTGTGTAGGTGTGTGTGTGTAGGTGTGTGTGTGTGTAGGTGTGTGTGTGTAGGTCAGTGGCGTATATATGGGGGGGCCTGGGGGGCCCGGCCCCCCCCCAAAGCTAAGATTTTTTTGGATATTTTTCACATATTTCACGAATACAAACATAAAATAGCATAAAATACAGCCTCATGAGGTCTCGGCCCCCCCCAAAACTGCCTCGGGCCCACCCCGAAACTTTTTTCTATATACGCCACTGGTGTAGGTGTGTGTGTGCGTGTGTGTCTTTTCACGATGGCTCTGCAACCACTGGACCAATTTTTGAAGAGATTTTTATAACGAACTTATTAGATTTTGGTAAAAATGCTATTGACAGTTTTTTACAGTAAAAAAAAAATAAAAATATGCTAACTTTTTAGCGGATCATTGCATCAATACATAGACACAACATTTTAAACAAATAAAAATTTAAATAATAATTTTAACTTAAGAGTATTTTTCTTTAAATTTTATTAATCATCCTACCTCGTTAACAATTGTGCCGGGCACTATATTGACAGTTTCGCATTATAAGAACAGCTGTCTTCTTTCAAAATTAGGCCATTGTGTATTATAAGAGCCGGAAATAATAGTGACGCCACTATTAATGGAAAATAAACGACTGGATTTCTAAATTCGACTTTGGTATGTCAATTTTGAAAGATCAACTGTCAGTTTTTAATGCGAAACTGTCAATATAGTGCCCGGCACAATTTGTGCCTGGAACTATTGCAATAGGTTCCTAGTATTTATAAAACAATGTCCTCAACGCCTATCTTTTTTGAAAATAAATCTGTCAGTTTTGCTTTTGATTTTTGGAACCGCTCTTTGGTGTGTTATCACAAGTTATTGAAAAAAATGTGTTCTACTATCCAAGAACCGCATAGTCACAATGACAAATTGCGCTTGCGTGCCTACCTTTGACAGCTGTCAAATCTTCCTATTGTTTAAAAAGAGGTTAATAGCTTATAGGCATATAATTTTATTAATTAAAATCCTCTCAAGATCCACTTATAGCCAATTAAATTGACTTACTATTAAACAATTACCATCAACGAGATTAACTATTACGTTGCAACATGATTAGTGCAGACCAGTGGCGTATATAGAAAAAAATTTCGGGGGGCGGGGGCCGGACTGTTTCGGGAGGGGCCCAAGACCCTATGAGGCCGTAATTTATGCTATTTTATGTTTGTATTCATGAAATATGTGGAAAATATCTAAAAAAATCTTAGCTTCGGGGCCTTCCCTTTATATACGCCACTGGTGCAGACTGCATAATCTTCTTACTTCCAAAGATGGTAAATAGATTTAATGTACTCGTACATAAGTAATAAGTGGTATCGCTTTTGATGTAATACGCCGATGAGATTAAGACACAACTTTGCAAACTATTTATAGGTACTTTCGTTTTAAAATGAGGACGTCTCAAAAAAGCAAGTTTAAGTTTTACGGTTTTTATGTTTTTAAGAATCCCGCGAAGCTAAAAAATAATATGTAATAGTTACGTTCCATCAGGCCGTTCGACAGTCATAAAACCGTCCGAAAAATCCTATTTGCGTTCCAGGTCGACGTTGTATTGTTATCGGACAGTCAGTTTTCCGTTCCATCAGGCCACTTAAACCGGCTTCGGACTCCTCTGAAATACAAGGATTGAAGACAGGCGCATTAGAAATGTGTTTATCATATGTTGCACTAGAAAAATTGTATGTAAAACACACACATCTCTAGGTTACAGCATCTGAGATAAAAATATACCATAAAATTACATTAAATTTACATTTGTCTGAAAAAATTCAAAAAACAGTGAATAACCCAAAAAATTAAAATTTTTGTCAAGATAAATTGAGTTTCACAACAAATTTTAACACGTGGCCAAATGCCGGGAAAGCTACGTAAATATACAAATGTTTGGTCAGCTTGTCGGTTCTGAACGATCGAAATTATTTTTCCTACTTGCGAACGTAAAACACGTTTTTCCGCACCAATTTTCATGTGGAAAGTGGAACTTCTCGCTTGCCGTGCGTAAAAAAAAATTTCACGCACGGCATGCGTAAAAAACTGGATTGGCGTGCGTGAAAATTTTTTTTACGCACGCTGTTTTTTTGTCAAAAATGATACTATTTGGACCAAATAGAAATTATAATAATAATACAAACTGACATTTTATAATCGGTATAAATTTGAGACAAATTTTTTGGTTTTATAACAGTATAATTATAATTTTATTTAGTAAAAATAACAAATATTAACCTTGGCAGTTCAAAATCTTCATTTCCAGTACAAATTCCAAAATCGATTTTGACGTCGGCCGCCAAGACCAAAGATTATAGATTATAATGGCCAAGACAAATCAAACTAAAAACCTGACGCCTGGCGGTAAATATCAAATAAACTTGTCAGTGTCACTAGTTTATGAAGTGACATAAAAGCAATATATAGAGTGACTGCAATTTATATAAAACTTTAATTATAACTTAGCGTGCGTAAAAGTAATTACTTTTACGAACGCCGTGCGTGAAATAGTAGTTTACCTAACTAGTGCGGAAAGTGCCTCTTTTCCGCACGCGATTGCAGATGGCCAAACGACGCGATAGCGGAGTTTGGCCAGCAATCAAGTGCGGAAAAGACACTTTACGCACGAGTTAGGTACACTATTTTTTCTATAAGCGTGGGGAAAAAACTAAAAATTAATCAGAAAATTATTTATATTCAAAACGTTTTAATCAAATCAATTATTATTATTCACATTCTAGCGGCTTCTAGAACTGACTGGGGTAGATCTTCGTCCGAAGAATCCATTGAAAATCTGATTTTTTTGTTTGAAAAATTCAAAAGACGCTTGTATCTGCAAAATTGGCTTTGTTTTGACAGTTTGTTTGTACTTTGTTGCTATGGTGATTTAAGATGCCAAATCTAAAACCACTAGTGTTCATTGTTGTTTGACATTGACAATGACGATATTTATACCGGGGAGGTTTAAAACTTATAATTTGAACCTATTTTACTGAAAACTTTATTTTATCGAAAATATTGAAAATATAGCAGAATTTTAGTCAATTTGAATATTTTTAGGATATTTCGTGTGCTAGGAAAGATACAAATGTATTTTGAACGGTCTAAATGTTATAGAACACCTCAAAATCGTAACAAATTTACTTACCGAACCGAACCGAACCGAACCGAACCGAACAAACCGAACCGAACCGAACCGAACCGAACCGAACCGAACCGAACCGAACCGAACCGAACCGAACCGAACCGAACCGAACCGAACCGAACCGAACCGAACCGAACCGAACCGAACCGAACCGAACCGAAATATTTTTCCGCACTAGTGCGGAAAAGTGGCACTTTCCACACTAAAATGCGTGCGGAAAAGTGGACTTTTCCGCACGCTTATAGAAAAAATACTTTTACGCACGCTAAATTTCAAATTGAGTTTTAGGCCTAATCAGACTTATTGACCCATTTATAAACTCGATTAAATTAAAAAATAAAACAAAATTTGTTTTTTGCTGTTTTAATGTAAAAAATACCTATTATATTGAAATGTAAAACCAAGCTTTTTATGCATCTAGGAAAAATGTTGTACCTAACTCTTGCGGAAAGTGCCTTTTCCGCCCTTGACGGCGTGCCCGAACTCCGCAAAGCGTCGTTCGGGCAACTGCCGTCGCGTGCGTAAAAGTATCACTTTCCGCACTAGTTAGGTAAATAACTATTATGGTTGTAATTTTGACAAATTGATGCTAAAAGTTAGCAAATATCAACTAGCGTTTAAAAAATGTGATTTTAATATACTGTGCATTCTGGAGATGGTATAGTCGCCTCCAAAAATATGTCGCATATCGTTTTTTCCTCTTAAGCAAATAACTTGAAAAATTGATATTTTAAAAGTGTGTGTACGTAATTAGCTTAAAGCTTTTTTTATTTAACATAAGTTTTTCATAAAAATTTAACTAAATTTATTAATCTTGCTATACTATATATCAATATAGATCAATCAAATTTCGCAAAGTTTTTTACCATGCACTGATATTCGCTCACACTACTACTATACTATAGTAGTATGCGCTATGGTGATCCTAGTTTTTTCAAGAAAAAAGTTGCTCCGATTTCAAAAATTTTTATGTATCTTTGCGTTTCAGATGATTTTGAAACTTTTTTGTCGCGCCGTCTGTCTGTCTGTAACGACCAACGCGCATAACTCAAAAATCGCTTGCCCGATGTTAATGAAATTTGGTGCCTAGGCTGGGTCTTGGTTCGAGATAGTCCCATTTAAAAATGAACAAAATACACCAAACACAGCTCAAATAAAAGGGTGGGGGTAGATTAAAAAAATTAGAGTATATGTGGAAATATGGCGTGTGTGTAATTGAGTTTGGAGTTGAATAAAATATATTTCAGTTTTTCTTTATGTTAGCTCACACATACACTATAACTATAATACCTAGTGTGCCCATTTATTGGGAGAATATTTTTAATAAACAAATTAAAACTTTGCAAATGGTCATATAAACTCTGGTTTACCAACTTTTATATAGCACTTCTGAAAATCGCATTTCCGCGCGGAATAAGTGCGGATCATTATAAAGACTATCAAGCGGCATATGACTTGTCGTCGTGACAAGTAACAACGAGTTAGTTGATTGATTTTCTCACAGCCTTCGTAAACTAACGAGCCACGAACCAGAAGAAACGGCAACACAGCGTGGAGGCCAGTCATTTTCGTCCACGTGCGTCGCCCACAACGCTAGTTACTGGCCGTTTCCGCGCAGATAATGTTTTTTTTTAACTTTTAGTATATTTCAAATCGCGTTACCAAATAAAACAACTGTTCTGGTTTTAGTGAGATGTGTGATGAACTTAAAATTATATTACCTACTTAATAAAAGCTGTGTAAAAAAGACCTTTTGTACACCGGTAATAAGTGAGGTTAGAAGTTTGTTTTTGTTTGGAATTTTTGGTCTGTTTTTTCTTTTTAAATTTTAAACATGCCGCGAAAGTGTTGGGTACCCGGTTGCAAAAGTAACGATGCATTAATGAAGAGGGTCACGAAACAACCTTTAGCTTCCCAAAAGAAAATGACCTAAAAAATGCTTGGCTTCAGGCCATACACAGAGAAGATTATGTTGTGACAGCATCTTCAGTGGTTTGTTGGAAACATTTTGACATAAGTGACGTTGGTAGAACCGAGATAATTAGGGATAAAAAGGAAGTACAAAAGGAGGTGCTACTAACATTCCCTAAGTTAAACAATGGGGCAATACCTCGGCTATTTGAATCTCAACCCGAGTATATGTCAAACCCCAAACCTCCAGTAAGAGAAAATCCTGACGACAACGAAAAAAATTGAAGAAAGAGAGGGTATGGAAATATATATAAACATATATTGCGTTTATAGACTTCGAAAAAGCATTGAGCACTGGGCAGTAAAAGATCTTTAATTAATAGCCGAATAGATCACAGATATACAGACTTAATAGCCAATATATATAGTGAAGCAACAACATTAATCAAAATCCACAGAGGAACCAAGCCAATCCGCATAAGAAGAGGTGTCAGCGTGACACAATATTCCCTAAATTATTTAACCAGGCCCTAGAAGATGTTTTTAAAAGCTTAGATTGGGAAGAAATAGGCATCAAAGTAAACGGACAATTCTGAACCACCAAGATATGCTGATAATATCAATCAATCTAAAAGAAAATAGAACAAGTAGAGGAATATATAGGACCCGGGACAAATTATTAAACTGAAAAAAGAAAAGCAAACAGCTGAAATCAAGAGACGAGTAAGATTGGCCTGGGCAGCATTCGGTAAATTAAGCAACATATTAAGAAATAAAAAATATCCTCAGTACCTCAAAACAGAAGTGTATAACCAATGTATCCTTCCTGTACTTACCTATGAATCCCAGACCTGGACACTTACAAAATCAAACATGGATAAGGTAACAAAAGCCCAAAGATCAATGGAAAGACAAATGTTACATGTAAAGCTAACAGGTAGAAAAGGAATGAATTGATAAGAAATAAAACAAAAGTAAGGGATGTCAGAGCAGAAGTAGCAAAATTAAAATGGAAATTTGCCGGTCATATTTCAGACAGAAAGACGATTAATGGAACAAATGTATTGTAAACTGGAGAACTTGGCCAAAGATGGATTGACGAAGGCTAAATAGAATAGATATAAAAAAAGGTAAGTTCATTTAAAGTTTAAATTAACATGGTACCACTTAAACTAGATTCATAGTTCTGTAAAGTAAGCAGTCAGACATAAGAAACTATCCCACAAACATCCTGTTGTTCAAACTTGACAATAATAACTTAGCAGTAAGAAAGGAACAATTTTTATTTCTTACTTCTCACTTCATACTGCTTACTTCATGGTACTATGAATCGAACTTTGGGGTTGTTCTCACAAATTGTTTAAAAGTAATTTCTCTTCTGTTTATTCTAGGTTTTGTTACATATTTTTTAACATGATTAATGGCCACTAATATTTATTTCCAAATGTTTTGTTTGTTTTAAAAATTAAATGTAACACGCCTAAACACAGTTTATTAGTTCTTACAAAAAAAAATACAAAATCGCCAAACTACAATCAAAACAAATAGCAGATGTTTATATCTCCCATGTATATATCGGCCCACCAGCCGGCCAATTTGCGATGTTGCCTTTTCTGGTTCGTGGCTCGTTAGTTTACGAAGGCTGCGATTTTCTGCATTGGGGTTTACTAATAAGGTAAATTGGGCACTTTTTAGAGACTTAGTGGTTATGATAGAAAATAGTTTCGATCGTCTAAATTAGACAAGCTGACCTCCGTGCGGCGCGGCTTTGCCAAATCATGCCGGTTAGTTGGATTAGTTATCCATATGTGACCTTTTCTCACGAATATGGTCGATTCATCAAACATTTTGGTAATTGAAAAAGTCAGTCAGCGCCAGCGGTGCTTCCATTTTTGTCTTGGAAATACAGTTTTTAATGGATCACGTACAAGCACATTTTTGCAAAGTTTCCACTTTCACAAACCGCGCATTGTCCACCAGAAAACAATCTTGCAAAGATGCATTTCGAATGTATATAGGGTGGCGACTTTAAATGAAATACTGCCTTGTCAATATTTGATTTTTTAGGGAGAAATAAAAACAACTCAGCTCGGCTTCTTACGGCCTTCCTTTTTGACGCAAAAAATTTTTGGGGCTCCTTTTTTATACCTTTTCGAATGAGTTATATGTAAAAAAATTTGCGTCAGGAAAGAAGCTCGTATAATAATTTTACATTTACCCCCAGATGCTCCGTTTATACGGTTAATCCCGCATTGTCAATGCGTCTTAACCTAATCTTTGATCATTCCTGTGCAAACGGATCTTACAATCCCTATCAGAATTGCGGCAACCTTGGAGTTTTTCGGTCTAGTGTGAACATCGTAGGTGTGCTGACTGTCCAGCTGATTTTTGTTTTTGTAAATGGACCATTTTTGAGATTAATATAAATTTGCATTTTTTTAAAACTTTTTACAAAATTTTACTAAAAATTACCCTTTTCTATCGAAAACGTAGGTGTATCGCGTTTGATAAATCTGGCCTAAATAATGTAACATATGCTTTTTTGGGTATATGTATGTGTACATTTTGGAAAAACGCCTGACCACTTCGATTTTGTTTGCGAAGAAGACACTTTTTGGCTATTTTGAAGTTTTTGTAGTACACACCCTGTTGGAGGGGTAAGCTTTGTATAATTATGGGTCCGCAAACGCTTAGTTTTCGAGATATAGATAGGTTGTTAAATTATTTTTTTTTTGTTTTTTTCTTTATAATTCGTGCAGTTTTTAAGATATTTATCTCAAATCTGGAATGTGTATTTAGCTATAAAGCGTACATCATTATGCATGTCACATATTAAGAAAAAACTACAGGGTGATATTTTTCCCTTTTTGCAAGTCACTGGCAGATTCAAAAATGTAAAATAATTTCCTGTTTTATTCAGAATCTTTTTGATTTCTTGCAATTTTTTGGATCTCTAACCGCTTTTGAGAAAAACGACAAACTAAGATAATGTGTACCTTCGATTGCTACTTAGAAATTACATAAAACTCGCATAAAATTAAAATAATGTAATTTGGGAATAATTTAAATTTTAATTTCATTTAGCAGGGTACAAATTTTTATTTTTTGTCTTTTTTCTTGAAAACGGTTAGAGATAAATACACATTAAATATATAACAACAGAATCAACATAATATTTCTGAATCTGCCATTGGCTTACTGCAAAAAAGTTCTGGGGGAAAAAAGGGGATATGACCCCTGAAAAAAAATCGCCCTGTAGTTTTTTCCTAATATTTGGCATGCTTGATGATGTATGCCTTTTAGCTCAACACACGTTCCAAATTTGAGCAAAACATCGCAAAAACGGCAAAGCTGTTAAGAGAACACAAACAAAAAATTGAAACTTCTTCTGTAGTTTGGCGACATACTTTATTAACACCCTGTATGAGCATTTTAGTAAAAAGTATGCCATATTATACCAGTCTCCCCTAACTTATCATATTCATATGGCGGAAGCTAACAAATATTCCTCTTAAAATATTTAAACAATTATTAAATATATCAAAACAAGTAGGACAACCTTATTGGTTGAACGGTCACCTTCAGAAAAAAGAAAAGGAGATATCAAAACTTGATATAGACCCACAAAAAAAATTGTATTTGCTGTCCAAGGTTAATAACTTACCCAACAAACTAGACCTACCTACCTTATTATCTTTTGAAAAAAATTAAAGTGCAGTATTAATGTTTCGAATAATATCGTAATCGTGATGTAGATTGGTATTTTTTGTTTTGTAACAGAAACTGTTCTTAATAGTGCAAATAAGCGGGTATAGAAAGATTTTGTTTCACTTGTATTTTTCCGTGGACAGCCCTAAAGCTGTACACCCACGGAGGTCCAAGATATGGATGGACGCCTATTAAGATGTGACACCTTTGTAAAGCTAGAAAGACGATATATAGATCTCATCTTACGAAAGTCATGATAAATAATGCCTGCGATACCGTATGCTTTTCAAAGAAGTGGCGACATCTACCGAACACAATAGAAACTATCAGAGTAAAAACAAAAGACAGGATAATGAAACGAAAAACAGTACCCATGACCGTGACATATTGTCTATTGCATTTTTACCCCATTCACGACGTTCTATGTCGAGTCAGCGTATTTTTCCGTGGGCAGCCCGAAAGCTGTACACCACGGGGGTCCAAGATCTAATACACACACATATTGAGTGTCGACAGACAGCCGTCTGTCTGACTGTCTCTATTAAAACTTGTGATTTTGCCATGATGCTTTTTATTTTAGAAAAATCGTTTTAGTAATCATTAATTTATTAGGAATTGAATAAACAGAGAATTTTAAACGTAATCGTATAATCTGTACAACAATGTTTTAAAAAAAAATTTTTGGGAACCATCCACCTGATTTTAATAATTTGTATCTTCTTTGTACGTGGCAGAAATAGGACTTTTTTATAAATTAAGAAAATCAAAAAATAAATCCGTAACATAAAAATAGGTTAAAAATTTAAAGGCTTAAGCATCATTTTTGCATCATCTTGGAATTCCAGCTGGCGGGCAAACATTATTTTTACTTAAAATCCTGAATAATTTCCTGTAAACTTTAGTTTTTTCCAATAAAATCGGTGACACAGTTCAAGAGTTATAACGAAAAACATTTTGCCGGTTTTTTGTCCGTTTTCTGTGCCCCATCCGATATGTTTTTAAACTAAAATGATAATATATAGTCAGCACACACTCTAATTAAAAAAAAAACAAACGCGTTATTTTTAGAATAATAATAATAATAATAAATTTTTATTTCTCAGAATTCACCAAAAAATAATTTCTTTTTTACAAAATGTCAACATGTAAGCATCAGTATACGCGAACCCCAAGAAATAAAAGTACATCCACTGAAATCAAGACATTGGTTTGTGCGCGGAAGACATTGGTTTGTGCGCGGAAGACATTGGTTTGTGCGTGGAGACATTGGTTTGTGCGTAGAAGTACAAAAGTTTTCTGTAGTTAGGTTTAAGTCATAGATACCTAGAATAGCAAGTTAATAACGAAAATTACTTATTTTTAATGGATTTCATATATTCTTTAAAAAGAGCGATTTTTGAGGCACATGGCATGAAAACCGCAATATTGTTTTTGGAGATTTATACAAATTTTGAAAGCTTGTTCCGTGGGAAAGTCAATTCTACTGAAGAAATAAAATCACCTGGAAAATATAAAAATCCCAAGGACACGAATAAAGAGATACCAAAATTGACTCAAAAATTTTTAAAGTATCATTTCTTGTGTTTGGATTGAGTAATTAAAATTGAACCCTAGGCTGGAACAACGTTGTAACCGCCATTAAGTGTAAATGCGGTATTTCCGTGAAAGAATGTTGTATATTCATAATATTCTGTCTGCGATCAAGTCTGCGATACCTATTAGTTATTTTGGGTAGTCATATTAGTCATACTTTACCTGATAAAGCAATAGATCATATTTTGTTTTTTAAATTATTTTGTAACAAAATAATATTTGCCGTTTATAACGTTGTTGCAGACTAGGGTTCAATTATAAACTTCTTGACAATTTTTTTTAACTGCAATATATTTTTTTTATTTTTTTTTTAAATTAAATTCTAAAATATATAATAATAAAGACTTAAAAACAAAACAGTTTAAAACAGAGTTTTTAAAAAAATGTTTTTGTTATGTGCAAAATTCCTGTATTTTATAAAAAAACTGACTTTCCCAATTTCAAACATTTCTTGCATCATTTTGTGCAACTAAAAAATCTAAGTTAGAACACAATCTTATATACAGACTCAAAAGACATCTTAGTTTGCAAAAGAACTCAAAATCACCCTTAAAACTACTTAACCGCATCAGATAAACCAAAATTAGGGCAAAATACAAAAATGTAAATTTTGAGAAAAACTAAATTTAAAATTTTTTATTAATTAGAACTTAGTCACGCTTCTAAAGTGTGATACCTTGTTCAAAAGGGATAATAAAGCTGTCCTAGCTAATGCAGCTTTTTTTTAAATTCAATAATGCTTTTTTGTCGAAATTTTAACAAAAACCATTGACAAAGCCATTCTTAATATCTATACTTAGTCTAGTTTCCCACGCAACTTTAGCGAAACATTTTGTTATCATGTTTAATAGTAATCAAGTTAATAACTAATTAAATAATTAATTTTCTTTTAAGTTACGTATGAACTACTTCAAGAGATCCAAACATAGCACAACAAAAATGGACTAAAATGTTAATATTGCAAATACACAGAAGAAAGCAGAAACAACATCATTAAAAACATAATTAAATAATATAAAAAATAACAACAAATAATTAAAAATTAAGTGTAGTAAGTAAAATACTACAAAATAGTCAAAATAGTAAAAAAACAATATATAGAACCTTTCACAAAGTTAAAAATATTAGAATAATACAAAAATTTATACTACTACTATGTCGGTTTAGAACGTTTTTCTACATTTTCCGACGCCTATTCTCCACCTTCTTCGATCCTGACAGTCATCTTCCGTCAGGTTTTTTTGCCTCATTGATTTTTGGACTGACTGTTGCCATTCCAGTTTAGGACGCCCTCTTTTTCTGCGCCCTATTGGTTGCCATTCTAGGACCTGCTTTGGTAATCTTTCGTCGCTCATCCGTTATACATGGCCGTACCATATCAGTTGCCTTTTAGTGATGTCATCCGTTATGCTTCCCTCGATTCCCATTCCTTCTTTTATGATCTCATTTCTTATATGATCTGTTCTAGACATTCTCATTGATCTTCTTATTGCATCCATTTCTACACTTTCCACTTATGCATTGTATTTTTCTGTTACGCGACAAGTCTCTATTCCATACAACAGCGTGCTTTTCACCATTGTTTCATATACGTTAAATTTTACATTCTTTTTTATCTCTCTGCTCCATAAAATACTGTTAAGACAACCAATAACCTTTTCTCCTTTTACTATTCTTTTTTCCAGTTCTTTACAGTCTGTTCCTGTCTTATCAAATGTGACACCCAAGTATACATACTCCCCGACATACTCATTAGATGGAGATATTGTTTGTCCATTTTCTAGTTCTAATTCACCTGATTCGTTTCCAATACATAAGTACTGTGTCTTGTCCACGTTCACTGTTAACCCCCACTTTGGTATTAACTTTCTCATCATATACTCCATGTCTTCTTTATCATTAGCTACAATTACTTGGTCGTCAGCAAACGGTAATGTGTATATGGTAAATCGGTCGTTAAGTTGTATTCCCATGCCGTGTACTTTGCGTTTCCAGTTTTTTAGAGCTACTGCGATATATATTTTAAAAAGAGTTGGAGAGATACAACATTTATAAAAAATATAATTTAAAATGATTACAGTAGGCTAAAATATTATAAAATAGTTAAAATATATATCTATGTAAAATTTCCTACCTAGACAAAAAAGAAAGATAAATAAAACCGTTTGGGACCTCACACAATGTCCAGAATTTGACAGTTTTATTTTATTTTGTATGAAGGAATGATATACTTAATAACAAGATCGTTATATTAAAAAGACTAAATTTTACCCATAAAATTGTACAAGATTGTAGTGTGCCTTTTTAATTAGGAATTCCTTAAGAATTTGACGAAATTTTTGGCATTAGTTAATTAGATATTTCAAAAAATCTGGATCAATATTACGCCGCCGGAAAAAGAATATGATTTTTGTAAATGTCTTCATAAGTTTATGAATCGTACCAGTTTATATCAAAATCACCACAGCTTTTTAAATTCTTCCCAGCTATAATGGACAAATTCATTTATTCCAATTTAAAATGATACTTTTTCATTTACAATCCGTCCGCGCTCGATTTTGCGTGAGATCCCAGTCTGCGATGTTATATTCTCTGCATGGAGGTCAAAGTTCTTATAAGTGGTCACTGATCCTCTATATAGAAGGTCAATCCGCCTAATGCGAATGCAGAGAAAGAGACGGCACGATCCAAATAAAATGCTTAGAAGAGCGATAAATATAGGGTCTGTGCGGATGGTAAAGCGTATATTTTACTGAAAAGGTCAGAAACGATGTCTCTTAACAAGTATTTCTTGCAGTAGTCCATGATGAAACTGCAATAAATTTCATTCTAGA
Source organism: Aspidapion aeneum (assembly GCA_963576565.1). NCBI lineage: Eukaryota > Metazoa > Arthropoda > Insecta > Coleoptera > Brentidae > Aspidapion > Aspidapion aeneum. Next base: position 21,215,799 of record OY755039.1, read on the forward strand.
TAGTTTTCAGTTGTGCCAAAAACGGCCGACAAATAACGCAATTTGACATTTGAACGTCACATGTCGTTAACGGCTTCAGTGGAATGCCGCAAACTCACGGACGGTTAACATAAGAATTTTGACGTACGTAGAACGTAACAAAAGGCTTAAGACCCTTTTTAAAATATATATCGCAGTAGCTCTAAAAATCTGGAAACGTAAAGTGCACGGCATGGGAATACAACTTAGCGACCGATTAACCATATACACACTACAGTTTGCTGACGAACAAGTAATTGTAGCTAATGATACAGAAGACATGGAGTATATGATGAGAAAGTTAATGGAAGAATACCAAAAGTGGGTTCATATCATAGACAAGAAGAAGACACAGTACTTATGTATTGGAAACGAATCCAGTAAGTTGGAACTAGACAATGGACAAGTAATATCTACATGCAATGAGTATGTATACTTGTGTGTCACATTTGATAAGACAGGAACAGACTGTAAAGGGAAAAATAATGGTAAAAGCAAAAAAGGTTATTGGATATTTTAACAGTATTTTATGGAGCAGAGATATAAAAACGAATGTAAAATTTAACATATATGATACAATGGTGAAAAGCACGCTGTTGTATGAAATACAGACTGGTCGCGTAACAGAAAAATACAAAACAAAAATGGAAAGTGTCGAAATGGATGCAATAAGAAGATCAATGAGAATATCTAGAACAGATCACATAAGAAATGAGATCATAAAAGAAAGAATGGGAATCGAAGGAATACCGCCATGTACAACGGATAAACGACGAAAGATTACCAAAGCAGGTCCTAGAATGGCAACCAATAGGGCACAGAAAAAGAGGGCGTCCTAAACTAGAATGGCAACAGTCAACCCAAAGATCAATTAGTTAAAAAAATCTGACTGAAGATGATAGTGGAGAATAGGCGTCGGACAACGTAGAAAATCGTTCTAAACCGACATAATAATAATAGAACGTGCGCGATATATATATTGTTTAAAAATGTTGTAAGCAATTTTCATCACAAAATAAATATACCCACTAAACACAAAAACGTTTTAATAATGTCAAAATAATGTATAATTTAAAAACATAACGTTAGGTTGGATGTTAGTTCTAACGTCATATTCATAGTGAAAAAGAAGCTTAATAACCCGTTTTCTGACGTTAGAAAAATAATCTTATGTTTTTATAACGTTTTTTTAAAGTGTTTTTCGAACGTTAAAAAAATATTGATTTTTAACAGTGGAAAAGAAATGTTTTTTTAACATTGAAAAATAAATGTTTTTTTAACAATGAAAAAATATATATTTTCCAAATATCTCTAAAGATAAGGTAACATAAATAACGTGAATAAAATTCAGAAATATATTTTTGGTAATGCTTTTACATGAAATTTTCGTTAGGATTTTCTACATGTTTTTTTAATGTCAAAAGTTGACTTAATTTTAACACAAATTTGTGTTGTAAAAAAAATATTTTTTCAACATTTATTTACCGTTTTTTACGATTTTGTGCTTAGTGGGTATAATTATGAGAGTTACTGAAATTCCTTAAGTTAGGTTTGACGATTAAAGTTATAACATTTTAATTAATATTCTTTAATCATCATTACCGTTTAAAGTATTGATGGTGGAAAATATTTCATTTATAAATTTTGTGAAAATCATTAAAGCCGTATTAAAAATATCACGAGAAAACCTCAATTCCACCATATTTTGAATGTTTTTACAATCATGTAAAAATCTCAAATATCATTTCGTTATAAAGATATTTTCAGTCAAGTTTTAGAAAAAAAATACGCAGTTAAAAAAAGTACAATGAGAAAAAAATTAATAAATACTAAAGTATTTAATAATAACTAACATGAACTTGAAAATATTCCTTTGAGAACAAATAAATCGATTAACATCTTTTTACTTATTTATTTTTGAAATAGGACAAAAATGAGTCCAACTGCGCAAAAAAGCATAATGTCAAAATTTTATAATTAATTAATATTCAAGTTTTTAAGTATGTATGTATACATTTATTTTAAGTTAGTTTTGTACTTTTCAACTGTTTTAATTTAATAAAAAAATTTATTGGAATATATGATATTTTTTTTTACTCGAACTGTTTTGGTTAGCCCTTTAAGTTCGAGTTATAGGGGTTCGACTGTAATTGAATTCCGACAGATTTTGTGTTATAAATTGATAGCGTAATTTTTTTTTCAATAGGCTCATAATTAAAATTACAAAATCTATAGCTTTATTTTTGTTAAAAAAAAATTTTAACGTTTCCGAAACTTTTGTCGTTTATTCGTAGACCGGTTTTCCTATAAATAAATATGTTTGCACTTATTTGTTGTATTTAAGTAAAAAAAAACAAAAACTTAAGTCTCAATTTTACCCTGAATGTCTTATTCTTGGTTTAGACGGCGGCGGCGATCCGAGTGTTTATACGTGCATTTTATATTTTATCACTGTCTCATATTTTGCCTGACCTGTCTCTTTTTTGCACTTTTTCAAGGTAAAATATGAGACAGAGTTTTAATTTTTTTCGAGTTTATAGGTCAAATTTCTATGTTTTTACGTTTGCAATAATTTTCTAATTATCGCTTATATCCTAAAAAAAATTCGAGTACTACAGAGGAGCCTAAAAAAGTTTTAAAAAGTGTCTCATTTTTACACCATTTGACCCTACGTTTCGGTTTCAATCCTCTGGGGGAGGGGCTATCACCACAAAACGTAAGATGTGCTTAAAAATAGTATTTGGTTCTTGTAATGGCAACAATTACGAAAATATGGCAGTCTCTTGGGCTATTACTCGCGGGGGAGGGCAATGTCACATCCAGGAATTTGTTCCAAATGGAAATTAATGAAAAGTTTTTTTTTAACAATTCTTTTGTTTCTTTTGTCTCCAATTTCAGAATAATTTATTTTGGTTATCCAATACACGTGTATTTTTTTAAACCTGCTGTTTGTGATTTAAAAATGTTAGGAGACGTAATTCGGCTAATTTAGTAAAAAGAAATATGCCCAAAAAATTATATTAAATCTAGAAAACGTATTTTCTCGTAAATATTATCTTTACTTACACTTGGAGGTGCACACCAAAAAATAACAATAAAAATTGCGGCCTTAGGCGAAAATCTTTTTTCAGTGCCACGCTAACTTTTTGGGGCTTCGAGTGGGCCGTCATATCATATAATTTAGAGCAAACAATTAAAAAATTAGATATTTAGTTAGATATTAATTTCCTACCTATTATTATTGTTTTTTTAAATAAATAATAAATTATCACACCTAGTTTATTTTCTCCTCTAATGGCAAAGATGAAAATTTAATTGTATTTAAATATTGCACGCTAATGCCTGTATAATATTTATTTTTTTTACCAAAATTAAGTTATGGGTATGGATCCAAAAACCACCAAACCGATTTTTTTGTCCAAATTATTAATTAGTAGAAAGAATTGAAGAAAGTATCATACATAAAGTAGGCATATCACTCACATGCAATAAAAACTTTAAATGCACAAATCTCAAAAACCGTTGCTCTGAGCGACCTTAAAACAGTATAACTTTTTTACATAAAAAGGATGGGAAAACCATTATTTTACATAAAAACTGTTATATACCGAGGCACAACAAAAATACACTGATTCTTATGCAATGGTAGTGGTCTAAGTAACACCCTGTACATCGAATATAAAATTTTTTAACGGAATCGTCTTGCCAATTTTAAAAAAACTTACACGCTGGTTAGTTTTTGCAAAAATATTAATTATTAAAAAAGTTATTATAGAAAATCGAATTGAAAAAATAAAGTTTAACACCCTGTATCTCGGTTAGTATGAACTTTTGGACAAAGGTAAGTATGGCTAAATCATAATATTTTGACCCAGAGAATCTACAGTTTAACTATGTACCATTAGTTCTGGGACACCCTGTATATACCTACCAAAGTACAAGCTACAAAATGTGATTTTCTATATTATTATATTTCCTAAAAATGAATAAAATCGCAAAAACCTTGTGAATATTAAGGCTTTCTATAATATGTAGGTAATTTCACAAATATTTTATAAAAATCAAATTAGAAAATACAAATAAATAAATATATAAATTTCACATAAAACTTAAATAAATATTTTTTCACAAGTTTCGCCCAAAAATATGTGCTAATACAAGTTCGTTTTAATTTTTGGTATATTTAGTTTATTAGGCCGTCTGTATTGGTTTATAGTTTGCGAATATAAATTAAATTAATATAATTTTATCTGCATTTTAAAGCACTAAAACTAGAAATATATTATGATAATTCTGTAATCCTTTCTGTGTGCAACTTTAATTTCGTTCTCTCGAATTCATACGTTGCCTTCGATTTATCTTTACGCGAGACCAAACCTACCCTTTCTTTTAGTCACGTGACTTTGAATTTAACTCTCTCGCATATAATCACATGCCTGAAGTAAATCGAACAGCATTCGGTTTTTGGACAGTTATTTGGTCGTTCCATCTAACCAAAACCGTTTTAAAACAGTCCTCGTACTCCTCGTACTGCATTGAGCGCGCATTGGGATTTTTTGGACGGTTTTATGACCGTCGAACTGTTTGCTGGAACAGACTCTTATAAGTCATCATCTAGATCTTTTATTCTCATTTCTCTGTCTATTCCTTCCCTTCAGCTTAGTATTTGTTTAGGTAGTCTTCCATCATCCATTCTTTGTGCATGCCCATACGCGTATTTATGTTTCCGTGCTCATTTCACGTCGGCGCGGTTTTGAAATAGACACGGAAATGTTACAATATATTTGGGTTCAAATACGTGTTGATTTTAAGAGTTTTGATCTCGAAATGAGCACGGATCTGTAAGAGAACATCGCTCATTAAACTATTACAAAAGCGTATTCAACTGTCAGGTTAAAACGCTAACATATCGAAAACTAATCAATCAAATCTAACCGAACCGAACCAAAGCAAACTGAACCAATAATTTTTTTCAAAAAAAAACTTTCCTGAATCCTACTCGGGATCCTAGAGGATGTGAATCCGAACCGAAACGAACCGAATTGAACCAAACCGAACCGAACCGAACCAAAGCAAACTGAACCAACAATTAAAAAAAAACTTGCCTGACTTCTTTCCCGGGATCCAAGAGGGTGTGAATAGTGTTGTAGTTTAGTTTGGTTAGGTTGGGTTTGGTTCGTTTTAGTTAGGATCGGTTCGGATTCACATCCTCTAGGATCCCGGGTAGGAACTCGGAAAAGTTTTTTTTTTGAAAAAATTATTGGTTCAGTTTGCTTTGGTTCGGTTCGGTTAGATTTGATTGTTTAGCTTTCGTTAGGTTAGGTCTTGAAACTTTCTATTTTCATGTGGTTAGAAATCAAGTGAAAATCATTTAAATCATTAAAATTTATTAATAACAGAACAACATCTGTCGTCGTAGTTGCCGGTGTAAGACAATGAACACTAAACTTTGCAGGTATAGTTAATGGAAGAGTGTTCTTCAAACTTCATGTGCACTAATAAGTAAATCCCTGCGCTGCGTAATTCAATACAAATCCGTGCCTTGTTCGAGCCTCGGCGCCTTAAAATCAACACGCATTTGTAACCAAATATGTTGCAACATTTCCGTGTCTATTTCAAAACAGCGCTGCCGTGAAATCAGCACGGAAACGTAAATACGCTGCCCGTACCACACCAGTTGTTTTGTTCTTATATAATCCACTAAAGTACCTTCACAAACTGTCATAATTTCTCTTATTCTTTGATTTGTAACTCTTTCTCATTTTGATTTGCCTGCTCTTCTCCAATAGTCCATCTCTATGGCGGAAATGATTTTTTCTGTTCTATCTTTGATGGGCCATACTTCTGAGCCATATATATTAATAATTTTAACAATGTTATATATTAGCTTTTTTTATGTTTCAATATACTTTGGTCCCAAATTATTCCATTTAGTAGAGTTATCGTTTTTCTTCCCTGTACTTTTCGATATTTTATAGCTTTTATCTGTTTTGGTCACTAATTGGGCTGTCCGCTTATTCTAGAGAATTTGCCAGCTCAATTCGGTTCGGTGCACAGCAAGATAATCTGACTCGAACTCACTTGGTGCCCGGGATAATCGCAACTCATTCACTTACACATTCATACTACATGAAGACTCAGCAGGCCGGCCTGCTAAGCAGCCCCCGGTAGACAATTTTCTTTTGTCAAGGAGGATTTACTTTTGTTTGATACCCTTTGTCGGGTTCAAGGGTTTTTATCGTGCTAGCGGCATCTACGCGCTGAACATGAGGGCCGGTTAACGTGACTTCCGAACCGTCACCTTGTATTGATCATCAACTTTACCTACTTCGTTGATGCACAAACTTCGAACAAGACAGGTTTTTACACCTAAACGTCATAGGTCATTAAAAATGCCCACTTTTTGAGGTTTAAATAAAAACGTCACCTTGCTACCTGGGTATCGCAACTTGTAAAGGTTTGAGTAAAAAGAATTTGCCCAACTTCAACAAACGAAACTCTCAACTTTAACTTTAAAACGCCAAAGTTTTCAGAGAAAGGTTAACAGTGAAACAGACGCAACACAGGCAATTTAAATCATTTATGTCCCAGGGTTCTATTTCGCAGCCTCTAGGGGCTCTAGGATGGGACTGACATAGACATTATAGGTAAGTAGGTAAATGGTTAGAGTGAGCAATCATGAAGGATTTTACATTATAGAATATCTACTATTATACAGGGTGTGCCATAACTTAGGGGCCATAGGGCAACAGGTAATGGAGCAAATCATTTCTGATAAAAATGTTCACGTAATCAATGATTACACAACTTGTACACAGATAGGCAACCCAATAATCTTAATAACAGCAGCGGACAGATCTGCCTTGTCATCGTTTGAACTACATGAATATACGGCAGAGCCATATATCCGCTGCGGTTATGAAGTTTGTTGGGTGCCTATCTGTGTTCAAGTTGTGTAATCATTGATATAATGCATGGGTCAAAACTCTTTTTTCTCGAGATACAGAGCATCAAAGTTGGCGATTTTTTAAACTTTTTTGATAATAAGCAGTAAAAGTATGAAATTTACTAAAGTCGTGTTTTAGAACAAATTTAAAATAAAAATATTTTGTAAAAAAATTATGCGGTTTTAGGAAAACTTTTATAAATGCCATATTAATTAAAAGCAATGTTTCTCTTGATGTTTTTTGTTATTAAAAATAAATCATCAATATATTTTTTAAAAATATCATCGAAATTTTTGAAAAGAATAAGTAAGCAAAAATTAAAAAATTTTAAAAATTCAAAATTTTTAAAAATTAAAAATTTTTAAAAATTAAAAATTTTTAAAAATTATTTTTTTTAAATACATTTTTGAAAGTGATTTTGACAGCCTGTATCTCAACTTGTAATTTTATCACAAAAAGGAATAGTACATTTTTGGTACATTAGCTAATTATTAATTTGGGTGTGAGAGATTTTATTTTTTGTAAAACTCTTTCTCCCCCCCATTTGTCTAACTTTAAAAATCCTATATCTTAAAAACAGTTGTAAAATGTTTTATCCGAAATAACGGCCTCTATCACCTGCTGCACTATGGCCCGAGTTATGAGACACCCTGTATAGATTAAAATAAAAACAACAACTATATATTTATAAAGAAAGAAACAAGCTACTGTTTTATTTTATGTTCAAGTAGATAAGCTTAACTTATATTTTTTTAAGTGTATTTTAAGTGCCCTGTACTTGACTTAAAAATAAAGATAAAACCCCTTAACGGGCGTTGCGTTGTCGGGATTTAATGTAGAGTGGGGCTTTTATTTTCAAACGGTTTTTATTTAAAATAAAAAGAAATTTTAAAACGCCTGCCTCGGGAAACGAATATTTTAGAAAAACTGTCTTCGTGTATTTCATTAATACAAATAGATAGCGGCCGCTCGTGATCTATAGTAGAGAGGGTTTCCAAAAAATAGTTTTTTGACTTGTAAGACCAAAAATAAAATTTCATTTTAGAACCCGTTTTAAAAACGACCAAAAAGACAGAACGCATAGGAATAAATTATGCAAGAAGCAGGCAAACCTTTAAAAACTGATACTGAAGCACGAAAAATGTGTGATTCTCTTCCTGTCGAATATTTACAGTGCAGCCAGCTAATGCCCCGTTTTTATTATAAGTTACGGTCCATCAGGTCCTTCGACAGTCATAAAACCGTCCAAAAAATCCTATTTGCGTTCCAGGAGCCGTATTCTTCAAAGTTTGTGAAGGGAGTGATCCCGGGAACGTTCCCGGGAACTCAAACTCACTTTTTCTCCCGGGAATGAAAATGTCGTATTCTTCGCGCTTGAAGCTGTTTATGAGTACAATGTTTAGAATCATTTATTTTAAACCGTCTTTAGGAGGCTCAGATAAACGTTTCTCTGTAGGGTCAAATTAATAAACATGCGGCTTTTCGCACTTCTCAGAAGTAATATAATGTGTTGCATAGGTACTGTAAAGGTCGGGGTTTATTTAATAAAATATAAAAATATTTTGTCAAAAATATGAGAAGTTTCAAGATTTCCGTTTAGTTGATAATAATATAACACGATGAAAAATAAATAAGTAAAAAAAATAAAATAAATGAGATATTATTTTTTTTAGAAAAAAAAATAATATTCATTAATTTTCAAATTAAAAAAAAAAAATTAAAATAAAAAAAAAATATATAATAATTAATTTTTTTTAAGAAAAAGAAAAATATTCATTAAAACCTAAATTGAAAATATTAAAAACATATTCTAAAACTGGCAGAAAATATACAAGTATTATCGAAGCAAGAAAGTAAAAAATCACAACAATAAAAATATTATTTTTAAAATAAAATAATAAGAACCAAAAATTTTAAATATTAAAATTAAAATAATAAATTAAAAAATATTCAGAGACCAGGCGATGCCAAAGTAATATTTAAACCAAATTTTAAAAAAAAGAGTTAACATAAAAAATGATTAAGACTCACATAAAACAAGCTGAAGTCAAAACCCTAACACTTATTTTCACTGGAGAGCACTGTTGATCAGATCAATCGCAAAATTACAAATGAAATTAATTAAATGAGCCACAAAAGAGGTTGACAAAAATCCCAGTTTTACCTGTTTTGTCCACGCCTTAGGAAATTGTTTATATTAGGGAGCAATGAATACACGGCTCTATTGTATTCATTAATTAGGGCTATATTCAGAAACACTGGCTCGATCAAAACACATTGACCTGTTTCGTCATAAAAATTTGTGGGATAAAAAAGAGGGGATCGCCTATAAATTCGATTTCTTGAATTATATCCGGGCATTATAAAAGTTCCAGTGTTAAAGTTGCAGCCAAAAAGTGAAAAATCTTAAAAAGTTAAATAAAAGTGAAAAAAAAGTCAAAAATAAATTAAAGTGCTTACAGGTATTGGAGGCCAAATTATTTTTGTAAAGATTTTTGGTGGCTCCTGGTTTATTTGGTGAGGTCCTTTAATTTACCAATGTATTTTACCTAGACTCTATCGTTTGGAAGACATTTAAACAAGTCAATGAGAATTAATAATAGTTTTGACCATTTTAGTTGGTGGACTTTAATTATTATGGTTTATTGGTAGTTTTGACCATTTTAATTGGTGGACTTTGATTATTATGATTTAATAATAGTTTTGACCATTTTAATTGGTGAACTTTGATTATTATGGTTTGACAGTATTTTATTTGATCATTTTAAAATCGTGAAAAAGTGTCATGACTAATTCGATAGACTCTAGAGACATTTGTTTACATGATTAGATAGGAACATTTTAAAACGAATTATCAACTTTTATTTTAATAATTCGTTTTGAAAATATTAGCAGAAATTGGCAATGTCTATTGTTGAAGTTTAATTATTTTATTCAATCCAATAAATAACATGTATCTTAGAAATTGCAGTCAATTATTTTAACATCTATACATCCAACTAATAGTAACTCTAGCTATATGCAACTAGAACGTCTACCTCCAAATAAATTTAAATGTGTCTGCCTGCAGGAATCTAGATCTTAGGATTTAGATATACGCTCGGTTTTTGTGATACCTGTATGCAGCGTCACATTTTGGCGCAGTCGGTAGGATTGATTTGCTGAAAAGAAATATAAGCTTGGTAGATTTTGGTATTACGGTTAGCAAGTTGAAGCAGTCGTTTTGCAGTAAAGTTCTAGGCCTCCCTAGGCAAGTATATAGCTAGTTAGAAAGAAAGAAAAAATGTCAGTCAACGAAGAAGCTCTCGCAACCGGAGCCCCCATCAACATTCAGGTTCCACAACAGGTACAACTTGGACTTGACTCAATTCCGACATATGACGGTCAAACCAGCATCGACGAATTTTTATCTATAGTCGACGAAAGCGCGACGCTTGGCAACTGGACAGAGCAACAAAAAGTGAGCATCACTCGTTTAAAGTTACGATTTAAAGCAAAGCAATATCTCGATAGTGAACCGATACTTAAGTCGGTTGGCATTAGTTGGGAAGAGCTAAAAAATGCGCTACGCGAACAATTTATTCGACAACATGTCCGAGGTTCGGCAATGCAAAACTTTGTCGATTGTCGCCAACGCGCAGGTGAAACATGTAGGCAATTCCTTACTCGTTTGAAGTTACTAGCTAACCTTACATTAACCAGTACTCAGGCTAGCCAACAACCTGTCAAAAATAAGCTAAACGAAGATATTGCAACGCAATTTTCACTGGGTTTGTTGATGCCCATTAAGCAAAGAGTGCTGTCCAGCAACCCAATTAATCTTGACAAGGCTCTCGAGATAGCAGAGCGGGAAGAAAGTATCGAGAACTTGTTAAGACCGCCAAATAGAGCAATACGCACAGTGGCGGAGTCAGGACTTCGCACTAGAACTTTTGAGTCGTCCAGAAAATGGAATTGTACCCTGTGTCACAGAGACGGTCATACTTCAAAATTTTGTAGAGCTGTCAAAAATGATGTCATTTGTTTCAAATGCCAACAAAAAGGCCATTTAATGAGAGATTGTAAACAACAGATCGTTTGTTACAAGTGCCAACAAAAAGGACATATAGCTCGATTTTGTAAGTCAACTACAACCGGAAATAAAGCCTCAACTTCGGGAAACTGCAATGCAGCGGTCCCACAACCCCGGGGCTCCGCTGTAGAAGAAGCAAGATGGGATTAAAAAATGAAAGGATAGGGATTTACACGTGCACTCCAGAAGGGACCCCGTTTAATAGTGTTACAGTAAAAATAAATGGACGTATTTGTACAGCTATAGTAGACAGTGGCGCTGTATTATCCCTAATGAGATCCCATATTGCAGAGGGGTTCCCCAAAAGATTCGCTAGCGAACAGCGATTAGTCGACATTCAAGGAAACACGATACCCACACAAGGACAAGTATTGTGTTCTATTACATTTGCAGAGGACATTGAAGTACCTCATAAGTTTTTTTTGATAGATGCAAAAAGCTTTGGAGCTGATGTATTAATAGGATTAGATTTCCTTCATAAATATGGAGTTAAGATTGATTGGGGCAATAAAGTGATGTACGCCTTTGAACGAGAAATACCCCTATGTGACGAAAAACAAAGCTCAGATTTTCTATGCCGAAGGTTATGTAAACAGACCGATGAATTAGCTAAACAAATGGTAGATGTCAAGAAAGAGTTAGCCAGGCTCACTCTGTTACAGGAAAAAGGAATTAATCAAAGCTCTCATGTAAGTCCCATTACTGAGAACTTTAACGCAGAAACGGTGGGACCCGGCTTGATGCGTTTTAACAACCAAATGATGGATTCCTCAACCCAGACAACAGAGCAAAGGAAGACTGCAGCTTCCGAGAACCTGAACTTTTCCTTGGAGAAAAAGAAAAATAGTAAAAAAAATGAAGGCCCAGCAAGTAGGCCACTTGCTGAGAAGAACCTTGAAAATAATAGGGTAGACCGGGGTTTGCCAGTTTATTTAAAAGAAGATATATTTATTCCACCACATAGTCACGCCATATGTTCAGCTGCCGTTCGGAACATATCCAGGGTTAATGCCCAGGAACTGGTTCTAGAACCAGATATGTGTATTCCTACGGGACTTCTGGTGGCTAGAGTGTTATGCAAAAGGGTAAATGAAGTAGTACCATTGCATTTAACCAATATTACAGGAACCGAAATGTTGGTCCCAAGAAAAATGATATTGGCTAGAGCGTTTGAGGTGGCACAAGAAGAACAGAAAAACACTGTAGACGACTACTCTATAAGACAAGTTAGCGTAGAGGATATTAGTGAAATTTTAAAACAGTTGAGTCTGGATGAAGTCAAAAATCAAGACGAACAAAAGGTTAAGAGCCTTATATTGGAATATATCGACATATTTAGAGCTCCTTCTCAGAAATTGACATGTACAAATGACGTCACGCACAAAATTATCACAGAAGATATTCCACCGATTTGTAAGAGACCCTATAGAGTGCCTTTCTATCGTAGAGATGTTATGCGACAAGAAATTCAGAAATTATTAGATGACGGTGTTATTGTAGAAAGTCAAAGTCCATGGAGTTTTCCGGCTTTATTAGTGGAAAAGAAACGCCATCCTGGAGAGGATGTGCAGTATCGCCTCTGCATCGACTACAGAGAACTGAACTCAATAACTAAGACGGATTATTTCCCATTACCTCTTATACAAGAAACAATAGATAAGCTCTCGGGTGCTAGCTTATTCTCCACGATGGACCTAGCGTCTGGATATTTTCAAATTCCATTAGATTCGGCCAGTCAAGAAAAAAGTGCTTTTTCTACACCAGACAATCACTATCAATTTAACCGCATGAGCATGGGACTCAAAAATGCCCCTGCCACCTGGAGTCGAATGATGCACCATATATTCTCCAAAATACCTTTTGGACATGTCCTGGTATATTTAGATGACATAATAGTTTACAGCCCTAATAATGTAGATATTCACGTTGACAGATTACGACAAGTTTTCCAAAAAATGAGGGACTCATCACTCAAATTTAAGCCAACCAAATGTCATTTTTTAAAGAAGGAAACCGAATATCTTGGACATTTAATTCGACAAGGAGAATTTTCTCCCCATCCTGCTAAAACTGAAGTTATTAGGAACTATCCAATACCGAAAACAGTCCGCGAAGTTAGAGCATTCTTAGGACTTTGCTCATTTTATCGAAAATTTGTTCACAACTTCGCAAAAATAAGTCAACCATTAATCAACCTCACAAAAAAGGATGTACCCTATGTATGGACACTTTTAGAACAAAATTCATTCAATACTTTGAAAAATGCTTTAATAACGCCACCTGTTTTAAAATACCCAGATTTTTCGAAACAATTTATTCTAAATACGGATGCTTCGGGGGTCTCAATTGCCGCAATACTCACACAGAAGCACACAGAAGGTCCTAAGCAAATAGCTTCCGAACACCCCGTGTCCTATTTCAGTAGGACCCTTAATGCCGCAGAAAGAAGGTATAGTACAATAGAACGAGAGATGCTAGCAATTATTGAAGCAGTCAAAAAGTTTAAGGTATACCTAACGGGTCAGCATTTTTTGATCTTTACTGACCACCGCGCCTTAAAATATCTGCTTAACTTAAAAGATCCATCCAGCAGATTAGGTAAATGGCAAATCCAATTAATGGAATACAGCTTTTCCATAGAATACAGAGAAGGGCACATGAATAAAAATGTAGACAGTTTAACTCGATTACGAGAAAATTCACCTGATCCCTTACCAAAAGAAATTAATGTCATCAGAGCAGAAAAATTAGAAGATATTTCACCAATGCCTATGGTTATATGGACCAAAGTAGAGCTACGAAAATTGCAATTGCAGGACGAAAAAATTTCTGCAATTCAAGAAAAACTAGAAAACGATGATCCGTATTATTTGGATGAGGAAAATCTTTTACGAAGAAAACGGCAGAATAATGAACGTAACGATCAAATTTTTGCGCCGCTAGTCATTCGACCAGAATTAATGCGAATGTACCACAGCAGTATTTATGCAGCACATCCGGGGCAGAAACGAACTCAAGAAAGTATTATGCAGGATTTTTACTGGCCCACTATTAGAAAAGATGTCGAAAACTTTGTGAAAAGATGTCATTCATGTAACTTACACAAAACTCACCCTCAACTCCCAACTAAAATGCAAAAGATGCCAGTACCTACCCAAGTCTTTAGTCGTATCTCACTTGACTTAGTAGGACCCTTAAACGTGACAAACAAGGGAAATAAATATTTATTAACTTGCGTCGATCACCTGACTAGATATCCAGAGTGTATTCCTTTACCAGACATTAAGGCTGACACTGTGGCCAAAGCCTTTGTGGAAAGCATTGTGACAAGATTTGGAGTGCCAGATTCGGTTTTGACAGATATGGGGATGCAATTTGTTGGCAATTTGTTTACCGAAATATGTAAACTTTTAGAAGTTAAAAAACTTAGAACAACTCCTTACCGCCCCAGTACTAACGGCTTACTGGAGCGTTTCCATCGAACTTTAAAAACAATGATAAGTCATTTTGTTAGCAATTTTATGACCAGCTGGGACGATATTTTACCATACGCATTAATGGCTTACAGGAATCAAATAAATACCGCTACTCTAGAGACCCCGTTCTTTTTAATGTTTGGGCGAGATATGCAACTTCCAATTCACCTTACAACCAAAGATGATAAGGTTAGATACGACCTCGATGAAAATTATGCTAGTGAGATGATCACTAGGATGCAAATAGCCCATGACAAGGCAAGAGAAAATATTCAGAAGAGCATAAATTATCGCTGCGACCGACTCAATAAGCGAAAAACTCGACGAGGTTTTAAAATAGGTGATTTAGTGTACCTCTACACCCCGGCAATACCAGGTGTACGAAAAAAATTAGCCACCAAGTTTTATAATAAATGGTCCGGTCCCCATCGTATCCTCAAACAAACAGGACCCGTCAATTACCTTATTAAAGAACTAAATAGGAGAAAAGAGAGATTAGTACATGCCGCACGGCTTAAGTTATATCAAGGAAGTGAACAACAAGAAATAATAAAAGAAAAAGAAGTAAGCTCTGAAAACCAGAGTGAGGAAGAGGAATCCTTGATAGAACCTTCACGAAATATTATACAAGACGATGAACAAATTCAGGATAGAATTGATGAATTTTTAGACCACCAGCCACCCCCTGGGACAAATCAGGAGTTACTAAGTGAAGAAAGTGAAAGTAAAAACTCAGAAGTGGAAGAATTAGCCCCTGATAACTTGTCAGAAGAAGAGAATGGAGGTCAACTACAAAATAATAGAAGAACGCGCACGAGGCAAATAAAAACCCCAGTGCGGTTCCGCGACTATCAATTGTAAATAATAATTAAAAAAAAAAAAAAATCCAGAGAGCCACCAGTAGATTTAAGTAAAATGATTTATACAATAAGTTGTTTTTTTTTACAGATTAAAAAAAAAAATAACACAAGCAAAGTTGCAAGGCAATCAAAAATGTTTATTCTGTGGTTAAACACGGCTATTATAATGATTATGCCACAACTCAGCACCGCCTTAATAGCATATGATTGCAGAAATCCGTCGACCAATATAACATCAGTGTCCTTACGGGATGTTGGCAGCTGCCCAGATCTAGAGGAAGGATATGATGAAAAAAGAGGTTTTGTTCAAATTTTAGAAAAAAAAAGTTACCAGTTTGTACATGTGAAATCTTGTTTACTACAAGTAACAAGATTAATAACGCACTGCGGAGCATTCTCTCATGCGTCTATTGTGGAAGACGGCTATGGTACATTTTTACATCAAGTCGGTGCCATAGAATGCGAAAAGATACATAGTTACCGAGAATATCGGGGCTTTGGAAAAGTATTTTCTAGCCTTAAACCAAACTCCACAACCACGATTTCAGTTACCCTAGCGGGAACTGTGGACAATAAAGGATCATGTGAGGGTACCGATTACATCGAACATAGTAAAAAATTTAAAAATGTAGTGGTGAACGCCGAAGTCAAAATAACATTACGCGATTATATAGCCAAAGCCAGTTTAGAAGCCAACGAAATAAAATTATCAACGGGGGTAACCTGTCCGTTTAATTCAGGCTATTGTTTAGACTATGCCATTGGAGAATCCACATGGGAAACGATTACGTTACAAAGTTGTTCACAATATAGTATACTCTATGAAGGACCAGCCTCCTTTATTCAAGAAAAAATGGCATTAAAACAACAATATGTGGTAGTTGAGGATAGAACCAAAGTTTTTGCAATTCTGTTAAAAAAGAAGAATTACATTTGTGGCATAGAATTATATGAAAGCGAACATCCTAGAATACAAGTTATAGAGAAAAAGGATCCTCAACAAGTGACCCCTTGGTCAAGTAAAACGGGAGAAAATCCTAATGCAGATTTAATCCTTTATGTAAACACTAAATTCATGTACGTTGAACAATCTTTTAAAAGGAGTCTTAACACTATGTTTGCCCAAACCGTGCATAGACGATGTATGCTTCACAGAGAAATACTAAAAAACAGATTATTATTGGCAACCCTTGCACCAAATATGGTAGCTACCCTTCTAAAAAATACTCTAGGATACACCGCCAAAATGATGGGAGAGGCATTATTTATTATGCGATGTTTTCCAATTATAGTTGACATACGTAGAGAAACAAATTGTTATGTCGAGTTACCTGTTACTGCATACAACAGGAGTTATTTTGTGTCACCCATAACAAAAATTTTAACGCAGCATGGAGAACAAGTAGATTGTAATTCCATAATTCCGTCCACATATTATCTCGAAAACCGATGGATTTCATTTGACCCATATCCAAATTTTGCACATCAACCTTATCAATTAAAACCGGATAATGAGGAAAAGTTCACTTTTAGTCCAATACAAAACTTAGGATCAGGCGGCATATACACGAGCATGGAAATAGAAAAGGCGCAAGCTACCATGTTATTTCAAATAGAAAGACCGGCTTTAAATAATATATTATTACGGAAAATAAGTAATTTGCCAGTGAATTCTCAAGGATTTTCCACGTTATCTTTATTCGACTCCGCAGAAATGGAGAAATTAGCAGATTCCACATTAAGAAAATTATATGGAGCATTTCAAATTCTAGGAAATGTGTCTAGTGGCTTAATTGGCTTGTATGTATTATTTCGATTGTTCAAATTTATTTTTGAGGCATTATTAAATGCAGTGGCATTACATAAAATGAATGGATGCAGCATACATTTATTGGCTTCATTCTGGGATACTTTAACATTATTTATCCTCCATCGTCAGCAGCACAAACAGGCGCAAAAGACCGATACCCCTGAAAAAACAGAAGATGTCACAAAAACTTATTGGTCAAATCCTGAAAATATGGAAATAATCGTAGGAGATAAAGTGCAGTCGTCTTCGTCTGAGCAAATATCAACACCGTTAATTTCTCAGCAGGGAATGTTAAAACACATGCTTAAGAAACCAGTGTCTAGCCCCTACGTGTCTTTTCAGAAAGAAATCCATGAAATTCCACCTGTCCACTGGAGCCTTTATGAAAAAAACGAGACCCCTACAGCCCCTTCAATCAAAAATTAGACCATTATGGTATTACCGAGACCGTACCAAGAATTAGTAGAATAGCTTCAAAGCGCTCAAAACTGATAAAATCTCAACATCCATCAAAAAGAAACCCATTAGCAATCAGTAATCAAAGTCTAAACGTTCAATATACAAGAAACATATAATTTCGGTAGCTTGAAGGACATGTCTACCAGGATTACAGTTAAAAGCGCTCAACTATAAAAATTCAAATTTTATGCACCACCAAAAATTAATTAAAATAGGAAAAGGGTTCATAAAATTTACTAAAACGGGAGTAGATGTCTAAAAATAAAACAAAAATTGGCATACCAGTATATGGTACAATTTTCTTAGAAACTAAGTCTATCTCCTCAACTAAATAAACTTTCTTATAAGAAACTTTTGCATAGAGAAGATCGAGAGTAGTTTATTTACATGTTTATATTAACAACTTAGAATTTACTAGCAACCTCAAGAGCGTCTTCGAATCATGATCCGTTAACAATGAAATTAATCTAGATCAACTGTATTAGGTAAAATGGCTATGGGTTAAACAAAGAGATTCAAACAAGCCTATAGGCTTATAATCAAATAATAATCAAAGATCAGTCTGGATGAAATTTATGGGTAATTGAACACTGATCCAGCGGGGGTGTGAGGAGGACCCCTTTAAAAGAAAAATCGGCCAAAATTTTAGTCATTGTATTCTGATTTATAGACGAAGTAGGAGTTTTCCGTAATTAAAAAATACAAAGTTTTTTTTTAAATTTATTTTGTAATAAAAATATAAGTTTTTTTTGGAAGTAGTTTAAATATTTTGAGCAAAAAGACAATCATTAAAAAAAAAACAAACAGTGATCATAGTTAAAGTGAAAATTAAAATAAATAAAAAAAAACAGACAATAAACTAAAAGTTACTATATTTCAAAAAAAGAAAAAGTGTTCAACATGAATTGGGTGATGACCTTTTTGTTTTATGTACGCACATGTACAGATATTGGAGTTCGAGAACTCCTATACAAACTGGCCCTCTACCACGTATGGGAGCTCAAAAGCTTCCACGAGCAGCATGCCAGGGAAGAGCTGCGACCCATGGTCGCCATGATACATTTATGGGCCTCAATTATTCATTATGAATACGAAATGTTGCGACGCATGGCCAACCCTCAAGGAATGATAGGGCCATGCACTTGTGCGTTATGCCGTCCACCGGTATCTAATTTATTCACTCCTGCCCAGTATTGGGATGTGTGGCACCATATCTCGAATATAAATTGCCATTGCCAGGTATGTTTGTACCACATGCCGTGCCTCAATACAATACCATTTCGGACGGCTCCAGTAAACCAACCAGCACCCGCCGATCGGAATGAGGAGCCCCGTGGAGCGGCTCCTTTTGTGGCTGATGAATTGGTCCGCCCAGAGAATAGAGACGAGCAAGAAGTACCACGACTTGAAAATATGGAACCTCCGAACGTGGAAGTACCACAAGATGCCCAAGTTGCTCCACTCCAACCAGCGCCAGTTCCGATGGTGCCACCAAGGAATCCGTCCCCACCTAACGTGGTTCCGCAAATGCCACAGGTTAGACCGCGACCACCATCCTATGCAGGTATGGCTATGAACAGGTTTGGAGTAAGAATGCAACCCTATAACAACGGATTACGTCAGGTCCGTAGAATTGCGCCCCGGCACCCACCGGCACCGGTCCCTCAGCGATATGTCATACAACTCCCCGATTTGAACAACCCGCTACTGATGAGATTGCGGAGATCTAACAGTGAAGATAGCGGTTTGGGGGATATTTAATTTTAGGTTTTGTTATTTTTGAAATTTTTGTATTTAACTGTGTGTCTTGGTATTTTTATTTAGATAAGTAATTTTTTTATATATTATACTGTGTGTTGTTTTTTTTTAGAGAAGTAGTTTTGTTTTTCTTACTGTGTGTTTTTTTAGGTATGTAATTTTTTTATCTATTTAACCATGTAGTTTATAGTCAACCAATGTGTGAATTAATATTAAGAACATATTTAAATTTTTTCTTATTGGATGTTACTGGAAAATTTTCTATATAATATATACTCAATCAAAATTTTATTACTTACCTCATTTGTAGTTGGGCACCATTACCTCAAAGCACTTAAAATAAGAAAGTTCTTGATCAAGTATACCGCAATATCAAAATTTTTAATTAATTTTTTTTTATAAACTAGGCTGTCAAAAATAAAATGTTAAAAAAAAAAAATGTATAAATATTGAAAATGGCATATTTAAATCAGAATTTTCGTTTTGGTCATTTATAGATCATAAATAAATCTGTCAATAGAACAGATGTCTCGAGTGATTAATAGCTTACGCCAAGAAGGAATTTCAATTAAAAATGGTTAAAATCCTTTATGGCTTAGGTAAACAAATAAAAACCCACATTTTATTGTTTCAGTCTACTTAACATTTTATAATCCTTTTAAGAAAAAGGACTATAAAATATTTTGAACAAAAATATTTAAAAAAAAAATATATATAACTTTTGATTTATCTTGATAAAACAAAATCCATTTGCTCTTAGTTAATAATTATTTATTGTTTATAAATATCAGTCACAAAAATATTATTTTTATTATTTTAAATATTTACAACTGAAAGTTAAAAGAACTCTAAGAAAATAAAATATTCATATTCATATGTATAACTAAGAACAAAATTATCGAAATTTAAAAGTTATATGGGCATTATGTTAACTATACCGCTACGAGTAAAGACAATAGTCAGTAAATAATTTTTTTTTGTTTGTTTTAAATAAACATGTATTGATTAACAAACTACGGGAGAACACAGTCTAACAAAAATAAATAATTAAGAACTTAGTCAAACTTATATCTAACTTAAAAATTTAGCACACATTTTATAAACACAAAATATATTAGCAGTAAACACATCTTAAGATAGTAATTAATATCACTCTTAAATGAAACATTTCGACCTTAAAAATAATTTAATTTAGTAAAAAACTTCTCATAACTGGATCAATGTTGGGAACATTTTTTTTTGTTGATGAGGTCAGAAAATTTATGTATGCGCGACATTTTATATTTATGCCGAAGCTATACCAAATGATAGCTATTAAAGAGCTATCATTTGAGTTAAAAGAAGGGAGGAATGTAAAGGTCGGGGTTTATTTAATAAAATATAAAAATATTTTGTCAAAAATATGAGAAGTTTCAAGATTTCCGTTTAGTTGATAATAATATAACACGATGAAAAATAAATAAGTAAAAAAAATAAAATAAATGAGATATTATTTTTTTTAGAAAAAAAAATAATATTCATTAATTTTCAAATTAAAAAAAAAAAATTAAAATAAAAAAAAAATATATAATAATTAATTTTTTTTAAGAAAAAGAAAAATATTCATTAAAACCTAAATTGAAAATATTAAAAACATATTCTAAAACTGGCAGAAAATATACAAGTATTATCGAAGCAAGAAAGTAAAAAATCACAACAATAAAAATATTATTTTTAAAATAAAATAATAAGAACCAAAAATTTTAAATATTAAAATTAAAATAATAAATTAAAAAATATTCAGAGACCAGGCGATGCCAAAGTAATATTTAAACCAAATTTTAAAAAAAAGAGTTAACATAAAAAATGATTAAGACTCACATAAAACAAGCTGAAGTCAAAACCCTAACACTTATTTTCACTGGAGAGCACTGTTGATCAGATCAATCGCAAAATTACAAATGAAATTAATTAAATGAGCCACAAAAGAGGTTGACAAAAATCCCAGTTTTACCTGTTTTGTCCACGCCTTAGGAAATTGTTTATATTAGGGAGCAATGAATACACGGCTCTATTGTATTCATTAATTAGGGCTATATTCAGAAACACTGGCTCGATCAAAACACATTGACCTGTTTCGTCATAAAAATTTGTGGGATAAAAAAGAGGGGATCGCCTATAAATTCGATTTCTTGAATTATATCCGGGCATTATAAAAGTTCCAGTGTTAAAGTTGCAGCCAAAAAGTGAAAAATCTTAAAAAGTTAAATAAAAGTGAAAAAAAAGTCAAAAATAAATTAAAGTGCTTACAGGTATTGGAGGCCAAATTATTTTTGTAAAGATTTTTGGTGGCTCCTGGTTTATTTGGTGAGGTCCTTTAATTTACCAATGTATTTTACCTAGACTCTATCGTTTGGAAGACATTTAA
This sequence comes from Aspidapion aeneum, assembly GCA_963576565.1. Classification (NCBI taxonomy): domain Eukaryota; kingdom Metazoa; phylum Arthropoda; class Insecta; order Coleoptera; family Brentidae; genus Aspidapion; species Aspidapion aeneum. The sequence continues at coordinate 21,237,606 of OY755039.1, forward strand.
ACAAGTCAATGAGAATTAATAATAGTTTTGACCATTTTAGTTGGTGGACTTTAATTATTATGGTTTATTGGTAGTTTTGACCATTTTAATTGGTGGACTTTGATTATTATGATTTAATAATAGTTTTGACCATTTTAATTGGTGAACTTTGATTATTATGGTTTGACAGTATTTTATTTGATCATTTTAAAATCGTGAAAAAGTGTCATGACTAATTCGATAGACTCTAGAGACATTTGTTTACATGATTAGATAGGAACATTTTAAAACGAATTATCAACTTTTATTTTAATAATTCGTTTTGAAAATATTAGCAGAAATTGGCAATGTCTATTGTTGAAGTTTAATTATTTTATTCAATCCAATAAATAACATGTATCTTAGAAATTGCAGTCAATTATTTTAACATCTATACATCCAACTAATAGTAACTCTAGCTATATGCAACTAGAACGTCTACCTCCAAATAAATTTAAATGTGTCTGCCTGCAGGAATCTAGATCTTAGGATTTAGATATACGCTCGGTTTTTGTGATACCTGTATGCAGCGTCACAGTACTCATTTATATTAGGCACCGCAATATAGCAATTTAGTTTTAATGCATATACATATATCTTAATAAGGCTTTACATAAAAACTCTATTTTTAGTTTGGGCAAAAAAACCAATCACTTTGATAATATAAAGAAAAATAAAAAAGTGAGGTTAGAAACTTTCCCGGGAACTCGTTTTCTCCCGGGGAGCTTGAATTCACGGGAGCGTTCTTTTGAGAATAGAGCATTCACCTTTTTAAGGTGATAACTCACATTCTCCTCCCAAAAATTCAAGAATAAGTATCCAGGTTGACGAATATTACGTATATGGGTCGACGTTGTACTATTATCGGACAGTCAGTTTTCCGTTCGATTAGGCCACTTAAACTGGTTTCGTACTCCTCTAAAATACAAGGATTGAAGACAGGCGCATTAGAAATATTTGCTCCCTCTCTTTTCTTTGTCTGTGTTTATCATATGTTGCACTGGAAAAATTGTATGTAAAACACACACATCTCTAGTTTACAGCACCTGAGATAAAAATATACCATAACATTACATACATTAATTATATGTCTAAGAAAATTTAAAAAACAGTGAATAACCCCAAAAATTAAATTTTTTGTCAAAATGTGACCTAATGCCAGGAAAGCTTAAACATACAAATATTTTTTAAATTTTCAGAAAAAATCTGCAGCATCTGTTAATTTTTTGCAAGAGCCTCTTAATTTTTATTACTACGAGACTGCGGAATGTTTTAGGTATATCACATGGAAAAAAGTTATACTATAAAATAAAAACGAGTTTAGCAGGTGATTGGATAGGAATAGAAACATAAGGGTTTAGCACGGATCACCTAGGTGATCCGTGGGTTTAGCCTAATCGCAGCAAATTCCGGTGACCTGTGAACTAAAAGTTAAAAGAAGAGGGGTAACACCGGATGTGAAATTTTACACCAGATTTGGCGGAAGAACAAACGACTTCGTTTTAAGGCATCGACATTAAGGTCATTAACTATATACAGGGTGTCTTGTCTTGATTGCCATATAAGAACTACAAGGTTGTTTAATGTTTAATTAAAAATTAGATAAAATGAGCAGTTTTTGAAAGACCTTAAAAATCTGGTTTCACATTAAAAAAAAAACTATTATTTCACGGGGTTTTTCGAAAAATTGCTCAGATCTATTTGATTAAATATCTCAAAAAGTATAGTTTTCACAAAAAATCGTAAAGGAATTTTATTTTGCATTTTTGACGTTCTTCAATTTGGTATTTTCTAAAAAAAAATTGCTACGACTAGTTTTTAAGATATAACTATTAACTTTCTTTTTTTAGATACGGGCCTGTATTTTTTATTCTAATTTTTAAAATAACTTTTTTTTATGATGAAACAGTCAATTGTTTTGTTGGTTTTAAATCTAATTTTTCCTTATTGAAATACGCTGCCATGTTGGTTTAAACTAAATTTAACAGATGTATTATGCATCATAGGTTTTTATGAGCAATTGTTTTTTTTGCTGTCCAAGCCACCTATGATAAAGCGTGCCAAAAAACTTAAATGCCATTTTTTTAGCATTAAAATACAAATAAATATGGACATGTAGTACGGTATAAAAGTTATTTTAAAAAATGGAATAAAAAGTACAGGTCCGTATCTAAAAACAGTAACTTAATGGTAATATCTCGAAAACTAGACGTGGTAAATTTTCTTAAAAAATACCATATTAAAGAGCGTCAAAAATGCAAAAAAGAGTTCGTTTACGATTTTTTTGTAAAAACTATACTTTTTGAGATATTTATTAAAATAGATTTGAACAATTTTTCAAAAAACCCCCTTAGCTCGGGATATAATAGTTTTTTTTTAATGTGAAACCAGATTTGTAATGTCCCCCAAAAACTGCTCATTTTATCTTATTTGAACAACCTTTTAGTTCTTATAGTTACCGAGATAGCAATAGTGACCCATGGCAATTCTAAAATAAAATAACGAAAAGGGCGCACCTCTACTTGCAACAAAATGGTGGTCATTTTTAGCATTTGGATAAGTAAGCTGTTTTAATTTTAAAAAACGTGTTAATAAAAATATAAAAATAAATATTTTTAAATAAGTTTAATTTAATTAATCAGTAAAATGTTTAAATGTTTTAAAAGTTGGTAAACAGTTTTTTTATTAAACGCATCAGTCTGTTTATAAAACAGTCAATTTTTTTGTTGGTCTTAAATCTAATTTTTCATTATTGAAATACGCTGCCATGTTGGTTTAAACTAAATTTAACAAGTCACCTATGATAAAACGGTAAAAGTGCCAAAAAACTTAAATAACATTTCTTGGCATTAAAATACAAATAAATATGGACATGTGATACATCGTTAAAATCATAAAAAAAGTTCTTTTAAAAAATAGAATAAAAAATACAGGTCCGAATCTAAAAAAGTAAGATAAAGTAATCTCGAAAACTAGTCGTAGTAATTTTTTTCGAAAATACCAGATTGAAGACCGTCAAAAATGCAAAAAACGCAATAGCAATAGTGATCCATGGCAATTGAGACACCCTGTGTAGGCTTTATAAAACTTGTGATATTAGAAAAAATAAATATTTTTTCACAAGTTTTCTGTAGTGGTTTATAGTTTGTGCATATCAATTAAATTAAAAAATATGTTTTATGATAATCCTATGTAATTGTGAAATCCTTTCTGTGTGCAACTTTAATTTCGTGCTCTCGAATTCATACGTTGCCTTCGATCTATCTTTACGCGAGAAATCGAAAACTACCCTTCTTTTAGCCACGTGATATTTTCAAAATGGCACTACAGATTCCGCAAAATTTCACTGAAATATTCTCAGACACCATCCCGATATTCCACCAAAGGTTTGTAAGGAAGCAACATGATTAAAAGGTTAAAATCTTCAAGATTTAGCATTCCTTATTTTGAATTCAAATTACCCGCCATGTACCACATGCCAACTGTTATATTTGACATGTATTTGACTGTCATATGTGATTGTCACATTCGCTTCTGCTTTAAACTTAATTTTTGTGTGAGCTACTGAAGCGGCTATGAAAAATTAGGGCTTATAAAAAAAAGTTGTTCTGCCAGAATAAAGTAAAAACAATCTCAAAAACGGCTTTATTAAAAAAAAAATCAAATATCCATGAAACGTCATTCCAACTTCAATATTTTAAAGACAATCAGCTGTGTCGTAACGTGACCATCAAAAAAAAATCAGCCCTGGATGTGACGTCAACAAAGTGGAGGATCGTGGCCCGTCCATTTTGATAGCCCTGGCATATGATCACCTAGCCAACAGCATTCGTTTTTTGGTCAGTTAGTTGGTTATTCCATCTAACCAAAACAGTCCTCGTACTGCATTGCGCGCGCTTTAGGATTTTTCGGACGGTTTTATGACTGTCGAACGGCCTGATGGAACACTGCTATAGAGTGCACGATAAAGCGAACGATAAAAACTTGTGATTTCCGAACACAGTGCTCTCTCTTTAAATGGGTGTTGATAAATCCCTTTTTTGGCAATTTCAATTAAATTAATTCGGCAGTAGTATGGGAAACTTTTTGTCCAAAGTGCCAAAATAAGGATATTTTAATACCGTCTAAGCACGGATCACCAATGATGCTCCAAGTTATTATATAGATTTTTCTCAAGAGGATGATGTTTTTGTAGTAGCTTAATTGGTACGGCGCGGCGGGCGTACAAAGGCAACGATTATAAACACACAGGATTGCTTATTTCCATTTAACTAATATTAGCGTTGCTCAGCGAGACGAACAGTGTCTGCTTACGTCACCAGCGGACCAGTTGCTTTGTTTGTATTCAGAGTTCGTGTGATTTTAAGGTGTTTTTGACGTTTTTACCTCCGTTTTTTTGCGTTTTTTCATTTATTTGACGGTGTGGTTGACTATTTAGAAGGTAAATCTGAGGGCACAGCCGTGCCTCGCCAAGTTCACGCGCCGTACCATCTTTTCTTGAAACATTACTTGACCTATCTAAAACTCTACTTCGGAATGAGCTACGAATCTCAAACTTTGCACAGTCGTAGATCTCCATGGAGTTAACCATCCCTTCATGTTTAGTTTCATGGAACTCCCAAAAGTACTGAAGTAGTTACGAAATTTCAAAAAACGTCGAAATTTTCACTCACTCACTCACTCATGTATAGATCATCAAAATTCTACTGTACTTCCAGACATGCTACAAAGCTGAAATTTGGCAGACATAAGTCTGCCAAACCCCTGGAAAAAATAAAAAAACCCCAAAATTCTAATATACTTCCCTCCCCTATACATGTAAAGTTATGTAAAAGTAACATTGCCCACTTCCAGAAATGGCAGACTGTTAGGAACTATGATAAAACTATAGAAAAAAATTTAAAAACCCCAAAATTATAATTTATTTTCCTCCCCTATAAATGTAAAGTAATGTAAAAGTAACATTGCCCACTTCCGGACACGCTAGAGAGCTAAGCTTTGGAAGGCCGATAGTAACTATGATAGAACTATAGAAAAAAATTAAAACACCCCAAAATTCTAATTTACTTCCCTCCCCTATAAATGTAAAATTGTGTAAAAGTAACATTGTCCACTTCCAGAAACGCTCGAGAACTGAGATTTGAAAGGCCGATAGGAACAAAACTATAAAAGAAAATTAAAAACCCCAAAGTTTAATTAACTTCCCTCCCCTATAAATGTAAAGTTATGTAAATTAGCATTGTCCACTTCCAGAAACGCTAGAAAGCTGAGCTTTTGAAGAAAACGCTAAGATTTTAATTTACTTTCCTTCCCTATAAATGTAAAGTTATGTAAAATTGACATTGCCTACTTCCAGGAACACTAGAGAGCTGAGTTTTAGAAGGCTGATAAGAACTATGATAAAACCATAGGAAAATATAAAAAAAACTCAACATTTTTATTAAGGCATTGCAAAAGTTTTGAACAATATCCCGTATATTTTACTACTTTAAAACTTAAATATTATCCAAATCCTTTAAAAAAGCAGTGAAATCATAACAAAAACATTTCATGTAAAAAAAGCCAAGTACGCGAAAGTGGTATTCCGTAAAAAGAATTGAGATAAAAGTAAAGCCAAGTTCTACAATACAAATTTCAAAATGAATGGTTCTTACTAGCTTGGAAATGTTTTTCTAAACTTGGCTATTATTATTAAAACTTTATAAATGTGAATTAAGTGAATTGATATAAAGAAAGCACAATTTTTTGTTGAAATAAAAGCTTTGTGTTCCCTCTTTCAGTGTCGAAATATAAATATATATCCTTTTATATTATTATATTTATATAAACTTTTATTTTTTTTTTGATTTTTGGAAACTCCTTGATTACTAAATTATTCACATTAAAGAAAATTGGTAATTATGCCGCAAACGTACTTTTTTTTATTAAACTGATTATTGGAATGTTTATTTTGTAGACAGTTTCTCCAAGTTTAGTTTCAGTTTTTTTCTTAAGTTTTTTTAGTCTCTTTATAGAAGTTTTCAGAAACATGTTACAGAAGAAGGAGTGAAAACGGGCGCTGGGTGGGATAAAAACAACTCATAACACAAACAATGTAAATCATTTGAAAAAAAACTTATGAAAATCTATTGATTTAAAGCATAAGAAGTTGAAAAACACATCTTATTTGGCTGTTTTCTCCAAAAACTGACTGGTTTTTGATATAATAATATAATAAATATTGCAATTTTAGATCTGAAATATCAAATAAATACCTTTTTGTTACTGCATAATATAAGTGTATTTTATTATAGCGGCAAAAAAACAATAAATTATACATTTAATGATTTAAATTGATTAAACTTTAAAAAAATCCTACTTCTATTCTAAAACTTTCAACTATTTAAAAAACAAACTCTAACATATCGTCTGGTAGGAAAATTCAGCTCTCAGAGCAAACTCTTGATTTATCAAATCATTTGTTTTGAATAAATGAAATTATTAATTATATTTACTAACACGAATAAAAAATTTGTTTGCAAATAAGCAAGAAAAAAGCGGGAAAAACTCACGATTGCAATGTGTATTATATGAAGCGCGCTGAGCAGAGGTCCACTAGTGACGTAAGCAAGGCGCCGCCTACCGCTAAAAGATTCGAGCAAATAGGCAATCCTGTGTGTTTATAATCGTTGGTACAAAGGCAGATGTTCCGGGTTCGAGTTTCGGTTGTGCAATCAGCAGCAAAAAATGCTAAATTAATCCTTGTACCCACTACTTTTAGTGATATATTGGTTCAAATCGAACGCTTTCTCAGGATGTGTTTTAACAGACAGCTTCTACTGGTAGAGAATATATATACAAAAAGTACAATTGGTTGGTACAGAAAAAATCATGGTTTGATAGTGTGGGTATAAGCGGATTGTGGCATAATCTCAACGCAAATGAGCTTAAATCTAGCAGAAAAGTCTTTCTAACCAGACTAAAACAACAACTTAATGATGTAGACATTACTTTCGCAAGTAGTGCTCACTATACAACTGTTTATCACGTACTTAGCCACAACTTGTCTCCAGCTCTGCAACTCAAATTGGGGCTTCCCATGCGTATCTTGAGAGTAATCTCGCAAGTTAGACTGTGCACACAGGACTATATCAAATTTAATCTTAATGGTGCCACTTATGTTGTGAGGCCGAACGAAGACTGCTCAGTCTCATGATACAACAAGACAAGATAATGATCTCTACCCATTCGAAATAGCGTTTGCCGCGCGCATGACGTCATTCTGAGAGTGAAATTTAAAAACATGAGGGCGCGCTAATACATTTGATGTAATATAACTTGGGTATGTTGCATCGCTAATGCGCTTTCAATGAAAATAAGGGTAGTTCAGAATAAATAAGATATTATTAGTATTATAAATACAAAGATAAGATAATGTAAAAGTTTTATTTGGAGTCGGAGAGCCGACCAGAGCAAAACAATGATTCTAAAATCTGATTAAAATCTGTTTGATCACTCCGTAGAGTAAAAATTTACTCTATTGATACAAAAATCATGTATAATTTTACCTTTTGGATTTTCTTTACCATGACTTTAGTTTCTAACTAAAAATAAAAAATAAAACAAAAAGCTAATTTTTAATAGGTTGTTTATTTTCAAAATAAGTATACTACAGTTACAACTCAGGTTCTGTGGAGCAGTTTTTATAATAATTTTAATAATCAAACAAGTTTCGTGGGTAATCGGGAAAAAAGGAGTTTTTATTTATCTCATATTTTTCCGTGGGTAGCTTGAAAGCTTAACCTCATGGGGGTCCAAGATGTAATGGACACCTAATAAGTGTTGATAGTTAACTGTTTCGTCCTTATGGGACTCCTCAGAACACTGTTTGGTCAATGTGACACTCTTGCAAAGTTAATTAGACGGTTTTGTCTCTAATCCTTTGTAATAGTGAGAAAACTTTCGCAAGATTCCGATGTACCGAGATACGAGAGAAGCAAGAACAAAAGCAGGCGAAATAAATTGCTTGCTATACATATCGATTAATGAAAAGATCGAAAAGAAATCAAAAGAAACAAACTAATCCGTGACCTACAACAGCTCTTTCTGCCTTTCAGGACAGATCAACGCTTATTGCGTTTTTACCCGCTATCAGAGACGTGAGCGTCAGTCAACGGAATTTTTAAGCCAAATAATACTAACAAACGTAAAATTGAGTACCCGTGAATTTAAAAAATCAAACAAGGTGTCTATTAGATCTTGGACCCCCCACCCCCGTGAGGTTAATGAACTGAAGAATATGAGGGAAACAAAAACTCCTTTTTACCCGATTAGCCACGAAATTTGTTTGATTTTTTAAATTCACGGGTACTAAATTTCACGTTTGTTAATTATAATAATAATAGTATAATTTTTTATTAAAATTATTTTTAAATTGGTAATAACAAAATACAAAATTAAAATTTATAATATTTTGAGCAAATCCCTGCATTCACATTAAATTTAACTTCACGTCTAGACAAACGGATCCACTCCTGTGCCATTTTTTTGTCTTTTGCAAAGGTAAAAAAGCTCACATCATGTGCAAAGCCTTTCACCTGATTGTTCGAATCACAACCATACACTGCACATCTCATTTTCACCAATTTTAAATAATAAAAACATAAAACTAAGCGACAGAAACGCATTCAACAATGCAAACTGCAACCTAAATCAAGGGCGTTCACTCTCAGTGTGACGTCACCCCAGCTGATCGCGAAGCGCACTGCATGCGCGAAATCATATCTTGTCTTGTTGTATCATGGCTCAGTCTGCAACATGCACATTCCAGAAACGCTTTACCACATCTGCCCTATGTACACTTACGCAAGGCATAACCTGTGGGCAAATGGTCAAATGTTTATCCAAAACCTCGAATCGATTACACCACAATCAGCAAGGGCTCTCTTTCACACCATCCACACTATTTTTAAGATACGAGCATTCTTGAGAAATGATTAAGAGGCCGTCATTACTCCCTTTGGGGCTCACAACTGTTTTTACTTGTTATTTAGTTTAGATGCTAAAGGTTGCTGTTCCAGAAGACAAGTGTTTTTATTTTTTATTTTCTACAAGTGCTTTTTCCTTTTTAATTATATTATTAGGACTTTCTTGCGGTAATGTAACAAAAATTCTTTAGGATCGTTTAGCAGTTTTTGTGGGTACTGAATTGAACTGAGCCGTCAGACTCGGCTATGTCCCGCTCATTCGGGTGAAGTCGTCTCGAGTCGACTAACTGTGAGAGGAACATTCAGCGAGCGATATGACGATGCAGATGAAGGCCAGTATTATTAATTTCACCTTGTTGCAGTTTACACTTCTGCCGTGTGGTCTTGAGCACACACAATTTTTTTTTATTCCTTTTCTACTTTTGTTTAAAAATAGTTAAAATGCCTAATTTATAGCTACGAAATGCATTGTTATAGAGATAAAAAATTTCTTAGAAACAATAAAAAACACTTGAACTTGAACTATACTGGTTCAAATCTAAATACGTGGATAAAACCGCAAAAGCGATTTTCGAAATTTTTACACGGTTATAAAGACACTTAGGTATACCAAGGTTGTCTTTTAGGTTTTGCATATACAGCTGGAATAAAACAGTAGATAACTTTTAAAGACTTTATTGTTTCTCGAAGTATTCTACACGAAGATCAATGCACTTTTGCATGCGCTCAAACCAGTTGTCAAAGCTGTAATTTCACTCGTTTGTTGGTATAGTCAGACCATATTATTTTGAAAAGGCTTTCCGTTTTCGGTCTAGAAGCAAATCATTTTGGCAACAGACCAGTTCCCCCTAATTTGACCCCGCTGAATCCGAATATCTCTGTTGCCAAGTCGAAAAATCGACAGGGACGGAGAAAATTCCCCCCCCCCAAACCCCCAAAAACCTGTTTTCTTCAGTTTTATGCAATTTTCTCGAAAACTAACCTTTTTATCGAAAATTGCAAAGAACAGTTTTTTGTGGAGAATAAAATTCCCTTTCCAACCATGTATTGGTCAATAGGGTTAGGAAAAGCAAGTAGCTCTTCAGTGGCGTACGTAAATTGGGATTATTTAGAAAAAACATGTTTATTATAGGTTTCAAAATTTTCTTAAAAACTACACTTTTTGGGAAAAAATATGTAGTATACTTTATTGTAGAACATAACATTTTCCTTTAAAAACTTTATTAAAATGTCGGGTTGTTGCCATATTTAAGGCATCAGGGGCGTACTAATATAAGCTTATTTTCAAAAATAACTTAAATAATCAGTTTTTCTTGCATATTTAAATATCTTTTCTAACTAAGATTTTCAGAAAAAAATGTACCTTTATTCTTTATTGAGGACAAGACAATTTCTTTTTAAATGACATATTACAAAGTGAGGTTAATGTTATGATAAATACTTCATACTTCTTTTTGATTAGATTAGATATTTTGATTTATCTAAAAAAGTTCTTTAAACAAAAAAACACCGGTGGTTATAAGGGGAGGGGGCATAGGTGCCATGGCCCCCCCTAAGCAATATTTTTGTGCAGAAAGTAACAGTAGTAACTTTGAGACAGGTGTTTTTGGTTATTTTTTTAAGCATATGGAACTAAAAATAAAGTGGTGAATCTTATGCAACGGTTTGGGGGGGGGGGGCATAATTATAATTAGGTACTCATACTTTCGACCTTTTGAACTTTCGACCTTTTGTTTTTTGATCTTTTGTACTTTCGATCTTTTGTACTTTCGAACTTTTGTATTTTCGATCTTTTGTACTTTCGACCTTATTTTTTCGACCTTTTGTACTTTCGACCTTTTATCCGCCGCTCTTTATTATCCATCAAAAAGCTAATAAGACACAAAATTGATTAGTTTGGATTGATCTGAAATAATTTCTTTAAATTAAGAACACCACTGGAGCGGTAAATATAAAATAACTTCCACTTCGTTATACATCGTTTGAAAGGAAATTTTATTGGCTATGACGAAGTATAGAATACATTTTTTGATAAAGAGCTTGGTTTTTAAGAAAATTGAATAAAACGTATGAAAAACATGTTTTTTTTAATGATTTGTTGAAATCACCCCCATTGACGGACGTCGCTGGAGAGTTTGCTATAAGTCAAACCACACCGAGCTGTCTACAAAAAAGTGTAGAACAAGTTTAACAACGTGTAACAAAAATGGTTTATTTTCTGTTTTTTCAAAATTAATTTAATTTACGGATTCCCCTGTAGTTTTATTTATAAAACCGATTTAATTATGTTATACGTCATTTTAAAGGAAATTTTATTATGTATACCAAAATGTAATACATGGTTTTCTGTAGATATTAGTTTTTAAAAAAATTAAATAAATCTTGGAAAAAATATGGTATTTTTTCAACTTTTTTTAATTACTTCAATTAACGGACGCCGCTGGAGAGCTTGTTATTAGTCTAACTTTATTAGGTTATACCATGTTGAAAAGGAAATTTTATTGTCTACAATAAAGTATATTATACATTTTTCTCTTAGAAGCTTAGTTTTTACGAAAATTTGAAAAAACCTCAAACTTTCAGATTTTGGGGGGTCTGGGGGGGTTTTTGGAGGTTTTTGAAGCCATTAAAATAAAATAGTATGTTATTATTTTTTAATTATACAAATATATATTTTGAATGTACACCTGTGACAATTTGGGCTTTCCAGCGGCAACTTAAAATTCCGCCGCCATTTTGGCCGCCATCTTGAATATCTCAGCCCCTGTCAATATTTCGAGTTGGCAACAAGGATATTCGGATTCAGCGGGGTCAAAATAGGGGGAATTGCCCATTTGCCAAAAAGTAATATAAAATGCTTCTAGAAAGTGGATTTTCCCGAATCTTGCCTGAACTAGTACTGTCAAAATTGCATTCTTGAAGGCGTCGACTGCCTCCTCTGACGACTGAAATCTTTGACCACGCAGTCTTGTCTTGTACTGTATGGAGGATAGTCCAACAATTCGACGAATTGTTGTAATATAGTAGTTAAAAATTTAATGGTTTTTTGTGTTTTGTGCAAACTTGAATTGTTTTGGTGTTTCGAACATATATTGATGTTATATGCTCGATGCTTGGTGGAGGATGATTCGTCGTCCGGAGTTCGTTTTTCGAAGCTCAGCGATGACTTTTGGCAAACAAATGGTGATGTAGCAATCGGCAGTAACAGTCCTTTGATCTTCCAGAGGAATTGCTGCTACGTGACCTGTTTTTGACACAAATGTCGCGACCATCTTTTTTAATCCCCAATGAAGCCTCAATCTCGCGATATGTCACAAAAAAGTTCTTAAAAAATCTATTATTTTTTCAACCGTTATTATACAGATTATACGATGGCATTTCCAATCTTGTCTGCATTCATTTACTTCTAATTCGTTATTACTAAACCGATTTAAGTAAATAAAAAAAATCATGGTAAAAATTGTTTGGCTTTTAAAGAATGAAATTAAAATTTGCCGCCATCTTAGAATTTAAAATGTCGGAGAGAATCATCCTTGATTCTTCAAAATGACGTGTTTATTCTTATTTTTCGAACATGTTTTAGTTTTTTTTTTAATTTATAGAAAAGCACTACTTTTCATCCGCCTAACAAGGTACCAAGGAATAAAATCGGTAGAGTGGTTCTCACAAAATTGCATTGCCAATGCTGCCTGCATTAATTTCTCTATAAATTCATTATTGCTGAACTAATTTTAGTGAAATAAAAAACATCATGGTGCAAAGATCAGTGCAATGTTTTTTATTTTACTAAAATTGGTTTAGTAATAATGCATTTATAAAGAAAGGAATGCAGACAGGATTGGCAATGCAATCGTATAATTTGTAAAACAATGGTTAAAACAAAACCAGATTTTCTGAGAACTACTACATCACTACGATTTTATTAATTTGTACTTCTTTATGCGGGAGAAAAGTAGTGTTTTTCTATTAAAAAAAACTAAATCATTTTCGGAAAATAAGAATAAACGGGCCTCTTTAAAGGGTCAAGTATGATTCTGTCCGCCATCTTCAATTATAAGATGGCGATACATTTTCATCATGGTCTTTAAAAAGCAATCAATTCTCATCAGAATGTTTTTTATTTAATCAAAATCCGTTCAGTAGTAATGAATTTATAAGGAAATAAATGCAGAAATGATTGTCAGGGCAATCCTATAATATACAAAACAATGGTTGAAACAAAAATATTCTTTTTTAGAACCACTAAACCGATTTTGCTGATTCGTACCTTATTAGGCGTGGCAAAAATGCAGCTCTTTTACTAATTTAAAAAAGGTTCGCAACATAAGAATAAACGAGCATCTTTGAAGGGTACAGTTTAATTTCGTCCGCCATCTTGGATTTTAAGAAAGTGGACAAAAAAATACATTTAGTCAAAAGTCTGATTAATTATCTGTCATGTGCAGTTTGTTCCGTTAAAATCGATGGTATAGTTCAAAAGTTATAATGAAAAAAAAATTGTCCGGTTTTTTTTGCCCCACCCGGTATGTACCTCATTTTAAAGGCGAAAATATGGGCTATTCCATGATAGAAACCAAAAAGTTAGGTTTTTGTAGGTATCTCTATTTTATTTTTAGGAAAATATGAAAAACATGTTAATTTTAAGTACCAAAATAAGTAGGTAATAATTAAAATTATGGGGAATGGGACAATACGCCGCGGTTATTAGTTTTTCAAGTAGTTTTTTAAAAACTACGTATTGAAAAAAACATTTTTTTTTCGAAAATGCATTTTTTTTTGTAGAGTTTCTTTATCAAAGTGTTGGTGGTCTGGACACCGGTAAGAATATGTTTGCGATCATTTGACCAAGGTTAGCTTCACCAGAGTTTAATCTCCCAAGAAGAGGAACAGGGGAGGAGAAAAAATAAGTTACGTTAGATTAAAATAAAAATTAAACAAAAATTCTCGTAGCGAATTGTCCCCACGACGAATCAGCCCGTCGAGTTGTTCCCTACCCAAAATTACAGTTCCGTTAGTCCGATTTTGGTATACTTTTTTTTGGTTGTATGCATCTAGTGTTATAATAAATGCAAAAAAAACTTTTATTAGAATCTGTTTAGGTCAAAACGTATTTTTACCTGACTCGTTTCCCCAATATATTGGGTCGACCGCTAAACATAATCGTAAGTTTAAAAAATATACAAGATTTAGTAATAAATACTTTTTTATATTAAGCCGTCTGCTTTGTGGTAAAAAGGAAATGGCATTTTGCAATGAAAGAATCTCGTTTTGTTCAAATTCGCCAATCCTTGACGTTCTTGACATACTATTTTACTTATATACCTACCTATATTTTTTTTACTGTTCACTTATATTCAGCTGGGTTTGCGACATTATGTTTTTAATCTTATTTGCATAGATCGATCGGTTTATACCGCAAAAATTTGCCTACTAACTAGAGAGCCTGCACTTGGCCATCGAAGAAATAATGTTATTTCTTCGATGACTTGGCAGATCTAACTGCTCCTTCTCACCGTATTAAATAGTTTTTCGTCGTGCCGGTCGTGCTAAAAATGGCCGACGATTAACGCTATTTTACATTTGAACGTCATATGTAATTAACGGCTTCCGTGGCACGCCGCAAACGCACGGACGGTTAACATAATTCTGGAATATTTTGACGCACGTAGAGCGTGCGCAATTGTGTTTTAGCGAGCTTCTATTATTGACCGCAGTGTTGACGACCCATTCTTTAACTGTTGAAACAGTTTATAAATGTGGGTACTTTTAAACTAGGTACTAATCTAATTATATGTATTAACAATACCTAACCTTTTTAAAATAGATATGGTAGGTTTAGTAGTAAACAATTTGATTTTGAAAATTAAAAACCATGGGATACAAACGGAACCCATTTATTTTACATAGGAGAAGCTACTCTTGCATTTTGTCTGAAATATCTGAAAAAAGCATAAGATACGATTCATCTACTACAATATTAAATAAGCAAACCCTTTCATTTAAAAAAAATTGTCTGAAGGGAACACTTTATTTGCAGTTTTAATACTTAACTTCGTTTTACCCTTTCGTTTTGACTATTGTAGTATAAGAATTATAATATTTTTTGTTCCAGATTGATTTGTGTATTTGCCCCCAAATATGATAAAAGTGACCAATGTAAAGCTTTAAAAATGGCAAGTTGCAGAATTTTTAAACGGCATCTTACCTAAATAGTCCACAGCACACCGGTCTATTTTTTAAGAGATGACTAACTGAAGACTGAATTTTCGTACATTAGGTACTTTTTTAATCCCGTAACTTATGATTTAGAAATGATTTGAGAAATTAATACCTGTTTTTTTTCTGTTGCTAAAAAGTAGTATGCTTGCTTTAGTCAGTCCAAATCTCAAAAGATTTCTGCGCCCGCGCATTTTGTTGGGAACCACTTTCAAGAGTTTTCGCAAAGGAAAAAGTCAGGCATCTCGGTCGAATTAAGCTTTGTACGAGAATTCAGTCTGTTGGTCATAACTTAAATAATAGACCGGTCCATAGTAAACCGGTCTATTTGCGTTAGATGCCATTTCATATTTCTACAACTTGCCAAAAGCTTTACATAGGTCATTTTTGTCAAATTTGATGGCGACTTCACTACTCAAATCAGTATTCAATGAAAAATAATATATTTCTTCTTAGATAGTCAAAAGGAAGGGGTATTAGAAACATTTCCATTCTGAATCACTTGCTTACGGCAAGCAAAATTTAAAAACAAGACATATAAAGACGTACATTTGTATTAAAAGTGCAAATTTAATGTTTCTTTCAGACCAAAAAAAAATATTTCCCATCTTCCCCTATTCAGCAAACGTGTCTCTCTCTGAACCGATTCTAATGGTCTTGCACACAGAAGTACAAATATCCACACCTATCGGCGTTGACAAAAACCGGTAGCAAAAACGCTATTCCGATCTCGCTCTCTGATTTTCAATAGTCTTGCCTTACTTGACTACCAACCACATATTTGATTTTAGTAAGGTGTTTCGAACTGTCAAATAGTGTTAAAGTTATCGTTATCGGCGAAGTTATCGGGCCTAAATTTGGCACGACCAAAAACTATCGATTTATAAACACAGCTGTATAGTCCAACTTATACCCATTTGTAATGACGTCATTTTTGTTTATCTTTGTTTAGTATATTATAAACAGCGGTGACAATAAACTTTTTAAAAAAAGTAGTGTCTATGATTCAAATAGGTAGGTAATTGGTTCTGTGAAGTATCCGTCACTGTCAATCAAAAAACATTGATTGGCAAAAATATCTACGCCATACGTTTTTATCTCAACTGGTGACGTCATTACAAATGCGTATATGTTAGACTATAGTTTGCAGCCTTTAAGTTACGAAGGAACCAAAAATCATTTGTTGCAACACACAACAAAATTCTTTGTTGGTTGCCGGCCAACGTGTCGGCCAAATCATCAATCATCATTTGTTGCGTGTTGCAACCCCATGTTGCTTGGATTGCTGACAAGTTGTTACTATTGTTACTCTAAAGTTCTGAATACATAACAAAAACTGTTTTAATGTTCCAAACCTAAAATTTTTTGCAATACCTACATAGCTCGGTTTACTCGCATTGTTACAACAAAACAATCTTAATTTTTAATTTAATTATAATTAATTAGGGTTGTGGCTTATAAAATAACAGCAAACCACACACATCCATATACGTATCAACTTCGTCCTTATCATAAAGAAAACTTCTCAAAAAAAAGCAAAAGCCTAGCAAAACTAAAGTACTGAATTCTAATCTTATCGCTTTTCTGATTATTCCGTTCCGCCCCTTAATGAAAAAGTTATATGACTCCTTCCCTGGATCAGCTTTTTTTTTTATATATATATCCTAGAAATGCCTGAAATCCCGAAAACATCGAATACACTGCCAAACTAACCAGACAGGGGCCATTTTTAAATTAATATTACGAAAATGCCCTCCTCTTGCGGAGTCGGGCTTTTTTTTGGATTTTTTTGAAAAATGATTTCCTTAAATTAGCTTCCCGGATGCCCTTTTAGGAGGTCGAAATCAGTTTTATCCTAACCTTTGTCAATTAATCGAAAACGTATCCTAACCTGTCAATTAGGGACATATCTTTGGTGGAAAAAGGTCAAGGGGAGTCTGTTAGGATACATTAGGAATCAGAACAAGGTTAGAAAAACAACGATTTCGACCTCCTAAAGGGAGGACAGGGTGAGATAATACAAGGAATTTTTTTTGAAGTGTAAACTTCTTTAGGCGCGTTTAGCAGTTTTTGTGGGTACTGAATTGAACTGAGCCGTCAGGCTTGGCTATGTAACGCTCATTCGGGTGAAGTCGGCTCGAGTCAACTAACTGTGAGAGGAACATGCAGCGAGCGATATGATGATATGATGATGCAGATGAAGGCCAGTATTATTAATTTCGCCTCGTTGAAGTTTAGACTTCTGCCGTGTGGATTATTGTTATTACAACAATGGCGGATCCAAAAATCAAAAAGGCGGATCCAAAATGGTGGATTTTCTTATTTACTAACCGATTTGTCTCAAACTTGAAATATTACATTGCTTGAGGTCATTTAACAAATTTTTTTACTCAAACTTAAAAAAATCAAAATGGCGGATTTTCTTTTTTACCAACCGATTTATCTCAAACTTGAAATATTACATTGCTTGAGGTCATTTAACAAAATTTTTTACTCAAACTTAAAAAAATCAAAATGGCGGATTCAAAATGGCGGATTTTCTTATTTACCAACCGATTTATCTCAAACTTGAAATATTACATTGCTTGAGGTCATTTAACAAATTTTTTGACTCAAACTAAAAAAAATCAAAATGGCGAGTCCTAAATGGCGGATTTTTTATTTACTAACCGACTTGTCTCAAACGTGAAAGATTGCACTGCTTAGGGATCGATTTATAATAAATTTAATATATATATAATCAGAGAACCCGCCATTTTGGATCCGCCATTTTGATTTGTTTAAGTTTGAGTAAAAAATTGTGTTAAATGACCTCAAGCAATGTAATATTTCAAGTTTGAGACAAATCGGTTAGTAAATAGGAAAATCCGCCATTTTGGATCCGCCATTTTGATTTTATTAAGTTTGAGTAAAAAACTGTGTTAAATGACCTCAAGCAATGTAATATTTCAAGTTTGAGACAAATCGGCTAGTATATAAGAAAATCCGCCATTGTAGATCCGCCATTTTGATTTTTTTAAGTTTGAGTAAAAAATTGTGTTAAATGACCTCAAGCAATGTAATATTTCAAGTTTGAGACAAATTGGTTAGTAAATAAGAAAATCCGCCATTTTGGATCCGCCATTTTGATTTTTTTAAGTTTGAGTAAAAATTTTTGTTAAATGACCTCAAGCAATCTAATATTTCAAGTTTGAGACAAATCGGTTAGTAAATAAGGAAATCCGCCATTTTGATTTTTGGATCCGCCATTGTTGTAATAAAAATCATAAATTGTAGTGTTACCAGGTTACCAAACACTACAACTACCAAGATTCAACAGTCGACTTAATGGATTTAACTTTACTTAACAAAAAGAAATTTCAAAAAATTGCGTAAAGGATTTTTTAAAGATGTTTTTATATAAATAATATATTTTATTTTTCATCTACACATTTTGTCAAAAAAAAAATTTTAGTCCGGCGCCGAGTTGGCCGGCGCCCAGTTGGCGGCGCCGAGTTGGCCCGGCGCCCAGTTGGCCGGCGCCCAGATGGCGGCGCCGAGTTGGCGGCGCCCAGTTGTCCTGGTCTTAAGCACACACAATTTTTTTTGTCAAGTGTCAACCGATTTTTTTTTCGAAAAAAATGTTTTGATGTTTCGAACAATTTCCCTTTTGAAAAAAATGGCTTTCGAAGAAAATGTTTTAAAACCCTTTTCCGTTCGAACAAAAAAATTCAAAGCAATTTCCGCGCGACCTATGTTAATGATGCCAAAAGTTTCGCTATAATTAAAAGGAACATTTTTTTCTTAGGCTAATAAAGAGGAAGTTTCTTGATGGTCGTAAAAAAGGTCTTTGCTACTATAGATTTTTTTTTTGATTATTTATTTGAGGCAGAGTTCGCATGCCTCGCTACAAGGCCAAACAAATGCCTTGTTCGCATTTATGCTCAAGTGAATACCGATCCGATTCGATTGGATGACGTCGCATGCCTCGGGTCATTAATAAAATACCCATATAGAGGTGCCACCTTCGAGCTTTACCATATTGAGGGGCAGATGGCGCTGAAATAAATTCGTCTAGTACGCAATATTCAGAGACTACTATGATTGATAAAATAGGTTAATGCCGAACGCCCGCAGGCTCTAAAGTAATGTTTTAACGACTCTGGGGGTAACAGTATCGTATTTAGGTCCAAAATTTGACTAAGGTGCACTTTAACTTTTCCATAAACTCTTATTTCCGCTGTTTTTTGTGCCACTTTACTCTTCACTGTGGGTCATGTTGCCATAAATAACACGTTTACCCCTGTATATTGTTTATGTGTCTACGTAAAATTTTCAAAGGTAGATTTACCTTGAAAATGATAACTAACTTGAGCGCGCCTTGTTTTCCTGCTAATTGGCACACGCAGAGCAATAAAGTATGAAGAAACGGGAAACGGGGCCGTTTCAGTGAAACCTGCCACCCCATTTGCCTTCAAGGCTGCCATGCCATATGATTTTGACAGGTTTTTAACCTCCAGCTACAAAAACAATAGATTTCCTAAATATTTCTATCTATTTCCAGACTTATCAATTTTTTTCCAGAACACATTTCCTGAGCATTTTTAAACTTTACCAGAAAATTTCCAGTTTTTCCTTTTCCTAACATTTTTGGATAAATCCAGGTTTTTCCTGAACAATTTTAAATAAAATATAATTGAATAATATAAAACCGTTCGAAGTGCAAAATATTTTCTTACGAGGATTCCATCTTCCATCCAAAAATGTATACAGCGTGATTCACTATATTTTGAACCCCAGCTCCTTTAAAATCAATGATAAAAGAAAAATTTTATTACAAAAGTTTTATAGTTAATTAAAAGCCTTTCAACCCATATGACAGATATGGTCAAATGTCATTCCATAATCCAAAATCTCTGTATATTATTTTTTTTTTCAAAAAATTACTAAAATTCACTTTTGGTATTATTTGGCTTAAAAATTCCGCTGATTGACGCTCACGTCTGATGGTGGGTAAAAGCCGAGGTAAAAACGCTAATCAGCGTTGCTATGGCCTGAAAAACTGTTGTAGGTTCGGTTCGGTTCATAGGTCACAGATGGTTTCTTTTTCTTTGCAATCGATCTTTTCATCGATCGATATAGATATATATATATATATATATATATATATATATATATATATATATATATATATATATATATATATATAGCAGTTTATACTCGCCTGCTCTTGTTCTAGTTTCCCTCGTATATCGGTAGATGGAGCTTCTTGCGAGGGGTTTCTCACTATAGAGGATCACAGACAAAACTGTCTAGTTAACTTCGCAAGGGTGTCACATTAATTAAGCAGTGTTCTGTGGAGACCCATAAGAACGAAACATTTAACTGTCAACACTTATTAGGTGTCCATTAGATCTTGGACCCCCGTGAGGTTAAGCTATTGAGCTACCCACGGAAAAATATGAGAGAAATAAAAACTTCCTTTTACCCGATTAGCCAAGAAAACTTGTTTGATTATAGTTTAAGTGACTTTATACCCACGTTCGAATGACCCAACCCACATAGCACAAATCAAAACAACGTTAAAAACATACACTTTTTTAAGTTTAATAGGTCGCTTTTTAACGTTATTTTCAAAACCACGTTATTTCGGTGTTATTTTAACGTGGTTTTAAAAATAACGTTAAAAAGAGACCTATTAAACTTAAAAAAGTGTGTGTTTTTAACGTTGATTTGAATTGTGCTATGTGGGAAGACGCGATTTTTGTAGGCTTCATTGCTGATGGCTGTGATAATCACAATATTCCGTCGGCTAATGGCATCGATGGCAACAATCAGATGGATATCAGATTGCCTAGATATCGGGGGTGCCGTTTTGAGAATATTGTGAAAAATCGTATTTTCTTGTGGGCCTTGGAGGAAGCCCAACCTACTCTAAGCCAGTGCTTGAAATCCGTCAACTTGTTGAAGTGTTCATTTATTTGCTCCAAATGCGTCGCTCTCATTTAGAGCTCCAATAAAGATTTAAATTGTTTACACACATCATCGTTTTCCACAGAATTATCGGATTTGTTTTCTGGCTTTTATTTAATAAACACGCAAGCTTTAAACATTTATACAAAAAAAGTTTTGCTTTAAAACAAGATGCTGTTTATGAAATATTCTTTTTCGTTTGTTATAGTTCATTTGTAGTACGTTAAACACTTAAAAATAATTTGTTATTTTGAAAAATCTAGACCACTGCAGTTTCCAATTTTACCCTAATTGTGTAGGTAAAATGGAAAATACTAATCAGGTAAAATGGGATATAAAATTAACATTGAAAACACAAAAAAACTGGTTTAATAAAAAAAATTCGACACAAAGATAAAACTAAAATGAGATATAATCTGTTTAAACAAATTGTAGCACTCCGATGGCTCAGATTGGGTTTTGGTAGATACAGTGGACTATAATAAACATTGGCGCAAAAAATTCATTTAACTAGAGAAAGTAAATAATTTAAAAATTGCAGGGTAAATTTGAAAGAGAAAGTAAATGGTGATATAGCCTCATGGAGAGGGACTTACCGCTGTTTTGAAGTTCCAAAGTGCAAGGTGTACACCTTTCCATAAGAGCTATGAGGATTGAAGTTCCAGCAGGATGATGGCACGATAATTTTAATTATTTGCGGAATTTTAAAGTGAATTTTCACTATTTTTTAAATTTAAATTTTAAGGTTGTCGTTTTCTAGACATGGCGACGCGTAGCACACTTTGTCTGTCTCTCAATCCTGCGCTTGCAGTTTTTTCGCACATGCGCACAGCACTTCACCCTCTATAGGAAACCATATCACTATATTTAAAATTTTATGGATATGTGAAAAACACGATAGAGGACGCTTGTATTGCGAAAGTATATAAAAATAAAGAAATAAGAAATAAAATGATAATTCTTAAATTTAGAATAGAAATTACATTTTTTGCGTTTAATTCTCGCATTTTAATGCACTTTTGCTTTAGGTAAATTTTATAATAACTAATAGTTGACCCATTTGCTTAGGATTAATATAAATTTAAGACTAATAATTTTATGTTCAAGACAAAATTTTAGTCCGTGAAAAATAGGAAAAATAAAAGTAAAATTCAAAAATAAAAGAAAAATAAAGAGGTTTTTGATGGAAACCGAATATAAATCATCTAGGAATCTTAACAATAATATGCTCTTTATTCTTAATATGGCACCAAGATACGTATAACTATAACAAAGTATTTCTTGGTTAAATAATAAATTTATAACAACCAGTAAAATAATTCCATTAATGCTTATTATAAAAAAAAGACACAGAGACTTAACGAAAACAAAAAATCGTTCGTAAATAGGCGGCATCTAAAAAAACACAAAATTAATTAGTTTTCATCAGATCAGTCATTTAATTGAGGTAAAACGGGATATCCACTTTTAGCTACTTTAACAATTTCCCATTTTACCGTAAACTCATATAAAATATTTAAACTCATCCTGCTTTTTAATTGTTTTTCATTTAGCCAAAAACAGCATGTTTGATTGTAGCTAAGACTAAAAACTTTACAAATATCAACGGCAGAATATAATATCTTACCGTATTCAGTAGTCAATTTTTACAGCATTTTAGTAAAGTTACCAGCGGAACACACAAAATTTAAAAAAAAAACCACTACCCGAGCTTGTAACCATCTGAACCTATGTCGATCCCAATGAACAAGTCTAGCGATACAGCGCAACGTTGCCACCTTTAGTTTGTTCAGGAGTGCCGGTATTCCATTTTACCTTACTATCCCATTTTAAGTACACTTCCCCTACATATACAGAGAGGTCCACGCAGCTAGGAACATAGGAATCTTTTCGCCCAATTTACAATCGATTGATTGATGAACACGGGGAATTATCATATGGCAAGCGAGGTCACCCGATCTTTGTCCCAATCATTTTTTTTTGTAAAGTTAAAAAATAAAAGTTTACGGGCATGATAGGGCCAATAATTCGCGCCCAAAGAAGTTCACACTTTAAAAAAAGCCTTATTGAAATGCAAACTTCTTTAGGCGCGTTTAGCAGTTTTTGTGGGTAGTGAATTGAACTCAGCCGTCAGGCCCGGCTATGTAACGCTCATTCGGGTGAAGTCGGATCGAGTCTACTAACTGTGAGAGGAACAGTCAGCAGAGCGATATGGTGACTGCAGATAATAGTAGAGCAGATGGCCTATGTAAAAATGGTTTTATCGTGCGATCTTTGAGGTGGCAAAACGCGGTTTGAACTAGATCTAGAGGCTTAAGGTAAGTTTAAAAAGTAGTTTTTTTTTCTCCAAACCCGCGCAGGGAGGTGGGGGGGGGGCGTCATCTTGAATTTTATCGACATTAGTTTAGATTATATTTTTTTTGCTAAAATTTGTGTACCAATTTTTAAAAAAAGGTGCCGTTATTATGCAAATGCCTTGTGTTATTAAACCAAAAAAAAAACTGGTCATCAGGCGCAAGCAGCCGATGAGCAAAAAATTTACAAAATTCTTGTAATCATTTTTTTATTTTTTTTTATTTTGCAAAATTTTTGTTGGCCACCTAAAATCTTGACTGGGTAAGCTATTCGTCTAGGATATACCTTTTTGTAATGGCACATTTATTGTGCTTTTGACCGGATATTCAGCTGTGGTTAATAGCTCGTTGCTATTTTTTATCTTGGGAACACATAATTTTTCAAATTTTGGATGAACCGGTTTCAACAAACATTTATTTCTTTTCTAGCAAACTGCATCACAGAATCACCAACTTATGTATTGCCCATTACTTTCGAAATATGTCGCTATTAACTGGTGAAAAAGATTTTTTAGTCCTATAACCTTGAAACATTTCACAAGCCTCGAAACATAAAAAATAGAAATAATTAATTTTTGATCAAAAAACTACTATTTTAAATACTCGCCTTTTTAACCTAATTTTTTTGTGGTGATTTTGGTTTCGTATACCACACGTTAAACTAGGGTTCTTAGGCTATTAAACTGTCTATCTCAGATATGTGACTTCTGTGAAGAAATTTTGAGATAAAGAGACAAATTCCCAGGCATAAACATTTTGTTCAGTTTTCATCGACGGTTTATTATTATATTATAATATTTATTTATGTAATGTCCTACCATGATTCTCATTTTAATGATAGGCGTTATTCTCGATTTAAAAAGCTATCAATTGGTGAAAAAAATTTTTAGTCCTATGACCTCGAAATATTTTAAAAGCCTCTAAACATAAAAAATAGAAATAATTAATTTTTGATAAAAAAAACGTCTATTTTAAATACTAGCCTTTTTAACCTGAATTTTTTGTGGTGATTTTGGTTTCCTGTACCACACATTAATCTATGGTTCTTGGACTTTTAAACAGTGTATCTCAGATATGTGAGTTCTGTGAAGAAATTTTGAGATAAAGAGGCATATTCCCACATATATATCTTCTCGTTGGGTTTTCATTGACGGTTTATTATTATATTATAATATTTATTTATATAATGTCCTACCACAATTGTAATGTTTATGCTAGGCGTTATTCTCGATTAAAGGGGCTAGTTATAAGTTAAATGTATTTGGAACTTAATAACCTTTAAGCACTATAAATAGAGATAATTATATATTAATAGGGAGGATAGCCTATGTAGAAATGGTTTTATCGTGCGATCTTTGAGATGGCGAAACGTCCTTTTAACTGTAGATCTATGGGCTTAAGCTACGTTTAAAAAGTAATTTTTTTCTCCAACCCGCGCAGTGTGGTGGAGGGGGGGCCATCTTGGATTTTATCGACCTTAGTTTAAATTATATTTAATTTCTTAAAAATGTATATAACAATTTAGAAAAAAAGGTGTCGTTTTTAAGCCAATGCTTCACCAGGCTTTAGCAGCCGATTAGTTAAAAATTTACAAATTTGTCATATTATTTTTTTTATTTTGCAAATTTTTGTTTGGAGCCATTTAAAATCATTACAAAATGCATTTAAGATATACTTCTTTTTAATGACACATTTATTGTGCTTTTGACAGTGTATTTAGCTTTATTTAATAACTCGTTCTTCTTTTTTAATTCAATATTTTTTATCTTGAGAACACATAATTTTTCAAATTTTGGATAAACCGGGTTCTAATAACATTTAATTTTTTTCTGGCAAAATGCATAATAATGTTACCAACATGTGTACTACCAATTATTTACCAAATATGTAGCTATTAATTGGTATAAAACGTTTTTTACGTCTATGACCTTGAAACATTTTAAAAGCCTCTAAATATAAAAAATAGCAATAATTAATGTTTGATCAAAACACGACTATTTTAAATACTCACCTTTTTAACTTGATTTTTTTGTGGTGATTTTAGCTTCCTATATAACACGTTAATCTATGATTCTTAGGCTTTTAAACTGTGATTTCATATATTTGAGTTCTGTGAAGAAATTTTGAGATAATGAGGCATATTTCAACGCAACGTGGATTTTATCGACATTAGTTTAAATCATATTTAATTTTTTTTTCAAATATATACACCAATTTTAAAAAAGAAGGTGTCGTTTTCTGTTAATAATTTAAAAAAAAATACTTTACAAATTTGTAATATTTAGGTAAAACTAGCCGAATCTCATACTACTACTATGTCGGTTTAGAACGTTTTTCTACGTTGTCCGACGCCTATTCTCCACCTCCTTCGATCCTGACAATCATCCTCTGTCAGATTCTTTTGACTCATTGATCTTTGGATTGACTGTTGCCATTCTAGTTTAGGACGCCCTCTTTTTCTGCGCCCTATTGGTTGCCATTCTAGGACCTGCTTTGATAATCTTTCGTCGTTCATCCGTTGTACATGGCCGTACCATATCAGTTGCCTTTTAGTGATGTCATCCGTTATGCTGCCGAATCTCATAACTATTATTTATCTCGAAATACATGATATACCAATAAGAACTATATATGTATGAAATTTTTTTTTAAACCTCAAGACTAATTTTTTACTAATTAACATAGTATTTTTTCTGTGTTTTTTATTTAAAGTGTCTTGAAATACTACTTAAAGGTCATTGCAAATATCATGGAAATAAAATTTCGGACTTTCATTGTCTTTATTTATTTTAAATACGTAGTTTCGGTTAGTAAGTATTTCTAACCAGTTTTACATTTGAAAATGGTTAGAGATACTTACTAACCGAAACGTCGTCTTTAAAATAACTACAGACAATGGAAGTCCGAACTTTTATTTATAAACTTTAGAATTATGTTAGGACACTACGAATATATAAATAAATATTATAATATAATAATAAACCTTCGATCAAAATTCTACGAAAAGGTCTATACGTTGGAATATGCCTCCTTCACAGAACCATAGAAAATATAGTTATATTTTCAGAACTAACATATATGAGATACACACTTTAAAAGCCTAAAATCCATAGATTAACGTGTGGTATAGGATACCAAAATCACCAGAAAAAAATTTATTGACTTTTTAAATTTCAAGGTCATAAGACTAAAAAATGTTTTTCACCAATTGATAGCCACACATTTGAAAAATAATTGGTAAAAGTTATTAATGCATTTTTCTAGAAAAAAAAAATAAATGTTATTTGAACCCGGTTCATCCAAAATTTGAAAAATTCTGTATTCCCAATATAAAATACTCTGCCAATATATGGGCATCTAAGCTCACACTAGGTTCTATAGATGTAGAGTACGGGTGAGCTAATATAACTAAAAACTTAAATATATTTTATTCAACTCCAAACTCAATTACCTATTGTTTGATACCACACAAGCCATGTTTTAAGTTAAACTCTAATTTTTGAAATCTGCCCCCACCCTTTGTTAAAAAAACTAAAATATATTTTGTTTAACTCCAGACCCAATTACCTTTCGTTTGATAACACACACGCCATATTTTCACTTAATCTCTCATTTTTTTAATCTACCCCCCCCCCCACCCATTTTTTAAAACTAAAATTAATTTTGTTTAACTCCAGACTCAATTACCTTTCGTTTGATATCACACACGCCATATTTTCATATAAACTCTAATTTTTGAAATTTACCCCCACCCTCTTATTTGGCTTGTGCTTGGTGGATTTTGTTCATTTTTAAATGGGACCATCTTGACGCAAGATCCAGCCAAGGTACCAAATTTGATTAAAATCGGACAAGCGGTTTTTGAGTTATGCGCGTTGGTCGTTACAGACAGACAGACATACAGACAGACAGACAGAGACAGACAGACAGACGGCGCAACAAAAAAGTTTCAAAATCATCTGAAACGCAAAGATATATAAAAATGTTTGAAATCGGAGCTACTTTTTTTTACTATAGCTCACACTACTATAGTATAGTAGTAGTGCTGAATACACAGTCAAAAGCACAATTAACGTGCCATTACAAAGAAGTATATCTTAAGCGCATAGGTTACGTCATAAAGATTTCAGGTTACCTCATACATAAATTTTGCAAAATAAAAAAAACTAAAAAAAAATATTACAAATTTGTAAATTATTTACTTATCGGCTGGTTGCGCCTGACAACCATTTTTTTTGTTTATTAACGGAAGGCATTCGCTTAAAAACGACACATTCTTTTTTAAAATTGATGTATAAATTTAAAAAAAATTAAATATTACTTAAACTAATGTCGATAAAATCCACGTTGCATTGGAATATGCCTCATTATCTCAAAATTTATTCTTCACAGAACTCAAATATATGAGGTGAGTATTTAAAATAGTCGTGTTTTGATCAAAAATTAATTTTTTAAATTTTTTAGGTTTAGAGGCTTTTAAAATGTTTCAAGGTCATAGGCGTAAAAAATGTTTTGTACCATTTGATATCTACACATTTGGAAAATAATTGGTAATACATAGGTTGGTAACATTGTAATGCATTTTGCCAGAAAAAAATTAAATGTTATTAGAACCCGGTGTATCCAAAATTTGAAAAATTATGTGTTCCCAAGAAAAAAATTACTCATTTAAAAAATAACAACGAGCTATTAACCAAAGCTGAACACACAGTCAAAAGCACAATAAACGTGCTCTTACAAAGAAGTACATCTTAAATGCATAGGTTACGTCATAAAGATTTCAGGTGGCCCCAAACAAAAATTTTGCAAAATAAAACAAAAATAAAAAAAATATTATAAATTTGTAAATTATTTACTCATCGGCTGGTTGCGCCTGATATCTATTTTTTTTTTCGTTTATTAGCAGAAGGCATTTATTTAAAAATGACACCTTCTTTTTTAGAATTCGTGTATAAATTTAAAAATAATTAAATATAATTTTATCTAATGTCGATAAAATCCACGTTGCGTTGGAATATGCCTTGTTATCTCAAAGTTTGTGCATAGAACTCAAATATGTGAGATACATAGTTAAAAGCCTAAGAATCATAGATTAGCATGTGGTATGGGAAACCAAAATCACCACAAAAAAATCAAGTTAAAAAAGTGAGTATTTAAAATAGTCGTGTTTTGATCAAACATTAATTATTGCACTTTTTTATGTTTAGAGGCTTTTAAAATGTTTCAAGGTCATAGACGTAAAAAATGTTTTGTACCAATTAATAGCTACATATTTGGAAAATAATTGGTAGTACACATGTTGGTAACATTGTTATGTATTTTGCCAGAAAAAAATTTAATGTTATTAGAACCCGGTTTATCCAAAATTTGAAAAATTATGTGTTCTCCAGATAAAAAATATTGATTTAAAAAAGAAGAACGAGTTATTAAACAAAGCTAAATACACTGTCAAAAGTACAATAAATGTGTCATTCAAAAGAAGTATATCTTAAATGCATATCTTATTTCGTAAAGATTTTAGATGGCCCCAAAGAAAAATTATAATAAAAAAAAATATCACAAATTTGTAAATTTTTAACTAATCGGCTGGTTAAGCCTGGTGACCAATTTTTTATTTTTAGTAAACACAAGGCATTGGCTTAAAAACGACACCTTTTTTTTCTAATTAGTTATATACATTTTTAAGAAATTAAATATAATTTAAACTAATGTCCATAAAATCCAAGACTCGACTACCTTGCGCGAATTTGGGAAAACAAAATCATTTTTTAAACGTAGCTTAAGCCCATAGATCTACAGTTAAAAGGACGTTTCGCCACCTCAAAGTTCGCACGATAAAACCATTTCTACATAGGCTATCCTCCCTACTAATATATAATTATATCTATTTTTTTTTTACATTTGACGTGCTTAAATGTTATTAAGCTCAAAATAAATTTAACTTGTAACTAGCCCCTTTAATCGAGAATAACGCCTAGCATAAACATTAGAAATGTGGTAGGACAATATATAAATAAATATTATAATATATAAACCGTCAATGAAACCCAATGAGAAGATATATATGTGGGAATATGCCTCTTTATCTCAAAATTTCTTCACAGAACTCACATATCTGAGATACACTGTTTAAAAGCCTAAGAACCATAGATTAATGTGTAGTATAGGAAACCAAAATCACCACAAAACATTCAGGTTAAAAAGGCGAGTATTTAAAATAGACGTTTTTTTGATCAAAAATTAATTATTTCTATTTTTTATGTTTAGAGGCTTTTGAAATATTTCCAGGTCATAGGACGATTTTTTTCACCAGTTCATAGCTTCTTTAATCGAGAATAACGCCTATCATTAAAATGAGAATCATGGTAGGACATTACATAAATAAATACTATAATATAATAATAAACCGTCGATGAAAACTGAACGAAAATGTTTATGCCTGGGAATTTGTCTCTTTATCTCAAAATTTCTTCACAGAAGTCGCATATCTGAGATAGACAGTTTAATAGCCTAAGAACCCTAGTTTAACGTGTGGTATACGAAACCAAAATCACCACAAAAAAATTAGGTTAAAAAGGTGAGTATTAGTAGTTTTTTGATCAAAAATTAATTATTTCTATTTTTTATGTTTAGAGGCTTGTAAAATGTTTCAAGGTTATAGGACTAAAAAAATTTTTTCACCAGTTAATAGCGACATATTTCGAAAGTAACGGGCAATACATAAGTTGGTGATTCTGTGATGCAAATTGCTAGAAAAAAAATAAATGCTTGTTGAAACTGGTTCATCCAAAATTTGAAAAATTATATGTTCCCAAGATAAAAAATATTAATTTAAAAAATAGCAACGAGCTATTAACCACAGATGAATACACGGTCAAAAGCACAATAAATGTGCCGTTACAAAAAGGTATATTCTACACGCATAGCTTACCTAGTCAAGATTTTAGGTGGCCTTAAACGAAAATTTTGCAAAATAAAAAAAAAGTACCGATTCTTATGTTTTTTAAAGCGTGTGTAAGTGTAATGAGGAGAGTACCTTTTCGCACGCGGTGCTTAAAGTTGCACTTTCAATTTTTTTTTAAAGCAAATAACGTCTCTCAAATTCAAGAGCACCGGGCTTCGGTCAAATACTTTAAACGTTTACATGTCACAAATCTTTCGAAGGGTTCCAGGAGCTTGAAATATCGATTCCAGCCTGTAGTCTATGAACAAATCAAGTTTCTGCCGATAAGCTAACTTTGTTAAGGGCATCTCATAGCTCAGGTTTTGACTTGTTGTCATTCTGGTAAATGCGTTTTTAAAAAGAAATGGTGGATTCAAAATGGCGGAAAGGCGTATCTGTATAAAGTTGTAACTTTTGTATTTCTTATCCGATTTTTAGAAAGCAAAGTAAAAAAAATCAAGAAAAAAGGTTAAAAAAATGTTTTATTTTATTTTATTTTTAAAACTGCTAGAGCTAGAAAAAAAGTTTACATAACAATCAGCTCTTTTGATTCTAATTCAAAACTGGTTTAAGTGCCCCAAAAACTGGTTTTTGAGTTATTTCCAAATAACTGGTAAATAAAAAAATAAAAAAACCACCCAACTGCTAAATCTACTTGTATCTACTAGTCGCAGTTAGGTACAAAATTTATAGGTATACCTACCTATAATGTACGACAAGCTTCAACTTTTAGTTTTGATGCCCAAAGCGCGCTTACGAAATTATACAGTTTTGTATTTTCATGAATCAAGTTATTGGGTAATTTTGTGTCCAACTGCTACTAGTAATTTCAAGAAGATTAAGCAGTTGGGTGTTTTTTTATAAAAAAAAAATTATTTAATGAACTTTTAGGTTCAATTCTTATTCAGCCTTATAGAGAGCACTATACATTTACCATTCATTTAGCGTTACCCGAAAAGTACGTGTAGATTTGTGTGAGGACGCGTACAGTGTTACCTTCCAGTGGGAGGAGAGAGGGAGGAGGGAACTAGTAAAATGGTGTTGAAAATAATCTTAAAGCGTTTGCAGAAAGAATATTTGAAATCGCTCTATATTTGTAAAAGTTATAGCTACAACTATTAATAATAAGGAGGGAGGTTGAGAGGGAGAAAGAGGGGAAAACTAGTAAAATGGTGTTGGAAAAAAAGTCTTCAAGCGTGTGCAGAAAGAATTTTTGAAATCGCCCTATATTTGAAAAAATTATGCGAATATGGTTTTTTAAAAGGGTGGGGGAAATGACAGGATGGGAGATTGTTGGGAGCAGGGAGGACTACAAAGTAATTACAGCAAATTAGAGGACATTTGCAATGGCTTATCAAAGGCATTTCAATAAAATCGGCTGAAATTTAGGTAATTTGTATGCCTTAAAGCCGACATCATGTAACAAAATAGCGCCTGACGATCGCCATATTGACTCCTGTTAAAAAAAATGTCGCCTATAGCACCTTTGGGATCAGTAGCAATTCAACGACACCTTTTTCTTCAAAATTGGTTTAGCCGTTTAGCCTCTAGCGCGACACAAACATACATATTTACATACATAGAGTGAACGCGGCGAGAGTTGAGGCCATGCACGTCATCAATTTTATCTTGGTATACGCCTACTTGCGGTCGGACAGTGCCGTGCGGAATAAATTACACATAATAATTTATAGCCGTCAAATAAAAATAATTTAACCCATAAAACACTACGCCTATGGATCTCCGAAACAGCCAATCACAACCTAGAGGGGCGGCCAGTAGATCCCCCTCAGCCGTGACGTGGGTGGCTTCAACTCTCGCCGCGCGAAGTTTACATATCCCAAGCGAAAAACATTACTCTTCCTTTCGCCGTGCTGCAGTTCGGTAAAAATTGTGGTCTTTGGGGTATATTTAAAAATAATGCTTTTAATGAAAACCACAAGAACTTTAAAGAAGTAACTTAAATTGGTTTACCATACCTAGTAGATCAAGTTTTGACATATTGTCATTGTGATAAATGCGTTTTTTTTTAATATGGCGGAAAGCATCTAAAAACAAAGTTTATAATACTTAAACTTGAACTTGGACGTCGCTGGAGAGTCAGTCAGTCAAACCTCACTGTCTTACACATTGTTAAAAAGGAAATTTTATTTCCTAAAATAAAAAACCTGTAACAAAATTAATTTCTTTGGTGATTTGTAAAAATTGATTTAATTTACCGATGCCTGTGAAGTTTTAATCTAAAGATAAATCTTACACACTTTAAAAATCAAAAGTTATAAAGTATGATTTTTTTTCTATCCACTTTTGTTGTTCTGCGCGAAAATCAGGAAGTCATGAACAAGGAGACACAAAGTCAACAACCGCAAAAATTGTTTAAAAGTTGAAAAATTCGAGTTTTTTTAAATAATTTTTTAGCTCACCGCCTTTAACAAACATTGACCTTTTTATAGTTACCAATCGCAAAGTTGGGTACATACATCCATTGCGTGTAAAATTGTGGATGTCATTGACATTCGCCAGTTTTAGGAGGCCATGCAGGCTTTTGTTTGTAAAGGTCATGTAAAAGTATCTTTTTGTTTCAACATCAATTGTTTTTTACCTGCCTAGCTTGCGCAGGAACGGCTAGGAAAAGTTTTGTTTTCGAAAAAAAAATTTTTTTTGAGATAACGAGGAAAATGTGTTGTTTGGGTCGTGACGTCCGCCTCTATTCGTGTGTGTCTGTGTGTGTGTATGTCTGCTCCTAAACTGTTGAAAATATTTTCATGATATTTTCACGTAAAATAGTGTACAATATTGTAAAGAGCTGATTAGTTTTTGGTCAACATTCATTATTGCCAATGACAGTTTATTTACAGTTTTCAACTTGAATGAGCACGTTTTCGTCAATAATTTATGTTATTACTAGAAACTGTTTTCATGCTGATATAGCGTGAAGTTCACTTGAAGTGTTCTAATGGGCTAGAAAGGTATTAGATCTTTCATAGATCCATTTATTTTTTTGAATGACAATTTTTTATCGCGTAAAACAAATGCAAATTGCAATATGTACAAATAAAGCCTATCGTAAGTGACTGTCGATACAATTTAGAAAATACTGTGTGATAAACTTTCCCAAGTTTTGAATAAAATTCAATTAACGTGATGTGAACCCAAGGTTTTAAAATAAAACTTACAGGGTGATTTTTTTATAAACATAACTTGCCAAAACTTTGTTATAATTTCCCGTAGGAAGATAAGACAAATGACAGTTGTCACACCCTCTGTATTTTTTATTTTTAAATGCTCGGAAAAATTTCCTTTAAAAGATGCTATACTCTTTGGGTCTAACGAGAATAGGTTAGTAAATACCTATAGGCAATTGAATATTTCAAATAATAATATCATTAAACTGAAAGGGATTTTCCGAAGACATAAGAAAAAATAAGTTTGTGGACAAATCCTCAAAGGGGGGGGGGGGGGTAACGGTGGGTCGAATACCAATCGGGAGTTTCGAAATTGTTGGGCACTCCTCAGTCGAGCGAAAGGAGCGTAACCAGTGTGAGGAACGATCAATGGTGGTGATGATGTTTGAAAAGGAAACGTGATATCGGTCACGGTAGCTTCGGGTTTGAGGCAAAATTTAACGTTATTACGATGACAGAAATAATCTGTTTTTTTGTTGTTGTAATTGTCAATATCTTAAAAACTATTTTTGTTAGGTAGTATTTTTTTGACGGAAAATCCTTACCATCATCCAATGATCTAACACTGATATCCCATTTTAACAAACGTATCTTAGCAGTTTTTTGCTAGTTCATCTTATACAAAAAAAGTTATAGCTACAACACAACAAATATTTCAAGACAATGTTCGGCATTTCAGTAGCTTAGTTGTGTTATTGAAAACTAGCGAAATTGTTTCATTTTTTGTATTTTTTTGGAATACAAAAGAAAATCAAAAATCTAACAAGATCCGTTTGGCAATTTAAAAAAAAACTTTTATTTGCACAGAAAAAGTGTTTCAATTAGTTTCCTACCAAATCAGAGATCACCAACCTCCTGACTGAAGCGTCACCCTGATATACCGGCGGCGAGTCAATTAGATTGAGATAGTTTAATTAAGGTCACGTGACCCGGAGTTTCAGATTATTTTAAGTTATACTTTTTATTATAAGTTAAAGCCCAGGTATTTAAAGACATACAATTTTTTGTATTTACAAAAACTTTTTTTAAAGACCACTGGGCATGACCTACCTGACGGGATTACGAACCGATGCATAAGATAGTTTGTGATCAAGGGTTTTTTTGATAATAGTAATTTACCTAAAAAGTGCGGAAGGTACAATATTTTTTGTACGAGGTTCTTACTTCTTATCCTAACAGCATCTTTGAATCACAAGATGTTCGTGATTATATTGTGGATCAAAGATATCGTTCTTAATTTTGTGGCATGCTCATGGTAGCATTATGTGCTCCATTCTTTATTGTCGCTAAATCTTCTTCGGGATTATTTTCTATCACAGTAAACAAATATTTTTTTCTATTTTTATTAATAATAAGCGTGATAAGAAGACAAAACGTCACCCCCTGGTTTTTGACGAAAATATAGGCAAATAGGCTTTGTTATTTTTTACTCTATTTTTTATTTTTTCTGTTGCTATTGAAAAACTAGGCCACTTGTGTTTTTTGGCAAAAATGAATGCCAGTGTTGTTTGTTTTTACGAGATTGTTAAAATATTTGATTAATTGTGTCAATAATTCTCTATTTATTTTGCCTTGTTGTCTTTTGCTTAAAAAAATGCCTAAATCAAATTTGTCGCCTTAAAGCATTAAATAATTAAAGAATATACAGAATATATAATATGTGTATAAAAAAATGCTTAGTTATTTAATCCCGTTCGTGTTTCATCTTTCTGTTGCGTGTAACGGTGGCGCACCCAGGAATATGTCTTGGGGGGGACCCGAGGTCTCATGGGGGGGGGGGGGCAAAGCCTCATGATTTCGAATTTTAAGCTAATTTTTGTGTTTTTTCATGAAATATGTGAAAAATTTGTCAAAAAATCTAAGGCTTGTTGGGGGGGGGGGTCGGGCCCGGGCCCCCTTCTTGGGTGCGCCAATGCAAATAATAACAAAGTTAAGGCACAGGTTAATGGTTACCCAAGTGATCACTGGTTAAGGAAAGGTAGGTAAAAATTCACACTGTATCACAACTTAATGTAAATCCACTAACTGAAATAAATTATTGCACCTCTAAATTTGGTGACGATCACCGACCACCATCACCCAAAACCTAATTGGTTTTCTTAGAAAGGCAAAAGAAAAATTCAAAATGATACAGCTTTTATTATTCAGGATTTTAAGGCAAGATTTAAGGAGATCTCCTCACCAAAATGGGCATAATATCTAGAAAAGGATTTCCTATTCATACTAATTATTTATAGTAAGGAAAGCACCTCGGTCTTGTCATAATACTGTTATACATACCCCCTGTTTACATTAGTGCGGGACACGAAGTTGGAGAGTTTATACTCCCGGTATAAAAATATTATGTACAGACAGGGCTATCGAAACGCACGGGCCACGATGCACCACTTTGTTGACGTCACATCCGGGGCTGATTTTTTTTTAATGGTTGCGTCACGACACAGCTGATTGTCTTTTAAATACTGAAGTTGGAATAACTGTTTATGAATATTTGATTTTTTTTTTAATAAAGCCGGTTTTGAGATTGTTTTTACTATATTCTTGCAGAACAATTTTTTTATATGTATATTAATCCTTAATTTTTCAGAGCCGCTTTATTAGCTCACACTAAAATTAAATTTAAAACAGAAGCGAATGTGACAAACACAGATAACAAAGTCAAATACATGTCAAATATAACAGTTAACATGCGGCTCATGGCGCGTAATTTGAATTCAATATAAGGAATGCTAAATCTTGAAGATTTTAACCTTTTAATCATCTTGCATTCTTACAAAAGTTTGGTGGAATATGGGGATGGTGTCTGAGCATATTTCACTGAAATTTCGCCAAAATCTGTAGTGCCATTTTGAAACTATCATAAAAAAACG
The DNA here is from genome assembly GCA_963576565.1 of Aspidapion aeneum. Lineage (NCBI taxonomy): Eukaryota > Metazoa > Arthropoda > Insecta > Coleoptera > Brentidae > Aspidapion > Aspidapion aeneum. The sequence continues at coordinate 21,274,110 of OY755039.1, forward strand.
TCTGACCTCCCATAAGACCCACAATGTAAAAATCAGCGCCCAGAGAACAGTTGATTTTTTCAGGGTCGTGGCCTGTATTGGTACAGACCAAGGGCCACAAAAAAATACAGTCCACGACGCTGAAAAAATCAGCTGTTCTCCGGGGGCTAACTTTTACATTGGGTCTTATGAGAGGTCAGACGTTTTTCTATGATATTTTTAAAATGGCACTACAGATTTCCACGAAATTTCAGTAAAGTATTCTCAGACACCATCCTGATATTCCACCAAACTTTTGTAAGGATGCAAGATGATTCAAAGGTTAAAATCTTCAAGATTTAACATTTATTATTTTAAATTTAAATGACCCGCCATGTACCGCATGCTAACTGTTATATTTGACAAGTATTTGACTTTGTCATCTCTGTTTGTCACATTCGCTTCTGCTTTAAATTTCATTTTAGTGTGAGCTAATGAAGCGGATCTGAAAAATAATGATCACTTACAATTTAAAAAAATATTCTGCAAGAATATAGTAAAAATAATCTCAAAATCGGCTTTATTTTTTAAAAAATCAAATATTCGTGAACCGCCATTCCAACTTTAATACTTTAAAGACAATCAGCTGTGTCGTAACGTGACCATCAAAAAAAAATCAGCCCCGGATGTGACGTCAACAAAGTGGAGGATCGTGTAGGGCTATCAAAATGGACGGGCCACGATCCTCCACTTTGTTGACGTCACATCCGAGGCTGATTTTTTTTTGATGGTCACGTTACGACACAGCTGATTGTCCTTAAAATATTGAAGTTGGAATGACGGTTCATGGATATTTGATTCTTTTTTAAATAAAGCCGTTTTTGAGATTGTTTTTACTTTATTCTGGCAGAACAATTTTTTTTAATGTATAGTAAGCCCTAATTTTTCATAGCCGCTTCATTAGCTCACACAAAAATTAAGTTTAAAGCAGAAGCGAATGTGACAATCCCATATGACACAGTCAAATACATGTCAAATATAACAGTTGGTATGTGGTACATGGCGGGTAATTTGAATTCAAAATAAGGAATGCTAAATCTTGAAGATTTTAACCTTTTAATCATGTTGCTTCCTTACCAACCTTTGGTGGAATATCGGGACGGTGTTGTCTGAGAATATTTCACTGAAATTTTGCGGAAATCTGTATTGCCATTTTGAAAATATCATAAAAAAACTTCTGTCCTCCCATAAGACCCAATGTAAAATTCAGCCCCGGGAGAACAGCTGATTTTTTCAGGGTCGTGGCCTCTATTTTTGTGTTGGCCTTGGATCGTGGCCCGTCCGTTTTGATAGCCCTGTACAGACTTCTGTGCTGTCACAAAGTACATTAAACGCTACTCTCGGTATATTTTGACAAGTTTGTTTTGATTTTTTTGTCTATGACTGACATAGACATTGACAAGATAGATAAAAATATGACGGTGATGTGATTCCACGCCAGTTTTCGATTGTGGTTGCAGCTTTTCGTTATTTTACTTTTCGACTTTTTACCACGGAACTGTAACCATGCTTTTTACCTTATTTTTTTGTTACATTATGGCCAATCGGCATTTTGAACGTTGTGAAGAGGGCGATCAGTTACGAAATTTAAAAGAAAACAATATTCTGTTCGTGGGTGCGCAGACCATGTTAGCAATCTAAATATTTTTACTTTTTTTTTACAAAATTATACAGGGTGTTTCCTAATTGAATGTTAATATTTATGGGGGTAATTTTTGGGCCCATTTTAAGAAAAAAACTTCATATGAACATATGTCCTAAACGTCTTAACTTTTGAGACACAAGGTCATATTAACGATATTGTTATGATCATGCAGAGAAACGGTTTTTATTTTTTTAAGCGAAAACCGTGTATCGGATTAAAAAAAATCAGGTGATCAAGTTTGGTAAGGGATGATGGGGGATTTCAAAAATAATTTTTATTTTAGGAAAAATCAGTGGCGTGCCATCAATGTCTGCCAAAATAAGCAGGTCAAATTACGTACGAACGCCACTGATGGAAATTTAAAAAAAATTAAACACTTAAAAATGCCTCTTGATTCATAGTACATGTATGACAAATTTCATTAAAATATCTGAAGTGGTATTGTAGATAATAATGATTTATTTTTGAAAACTTTACCACCCTGTATCTCAAAAGGTAAGTCGTTTAGAACATGTTCATATGAAGTTTTTTCTTAAAATAGCCCCAAAAATCACCCCCATAAATATTGACATTCAATTAGGAAACACCCTGTATATATTTTTTTTTATTTTATTTGCATATCGTGGCAAACTTTAGAGCTCAGACTTAAAAAACCACAAAATATTTTTTGCCCCTGGTCATTCTGGATCCGCCACTGATTTTCAGTATACAACCTACATGTAGAGAAGCCCCATACACCATTTTGCTGAAGAAGACCGTGAACATTTTGGTAACAAAATCTGTTTTGACATAAAAGGTTTTGTCGTCGGCCGGAGATAATTTTTTTGTGTCTCTCTTGCCTCCTGATTTTATTAGTGGGCCACCCACATCTAATTTTTCTCAAGGTGTGACCCATTCCCTTGTTGTCTCTTTATAATAGGTTTATTTTGGGAAATGGAACAATTCGCCGCGACCAATTCGCCGCCGACCCAACTCGCTGCCAGCGCACACTGAATCGTTTAATATAAGCTAGCGGGACAAAATTATTTTGACATACCCAATTTTAGCATAATAATTTATTTTAAAATAACACGAGAGTTGTCCTTTAAGTTTTGCGTATACAGCTAGAATAAAACAGTATAGATAACTTTTAAAGACTTTAATGTTTCTCGAAGTATTCTCCACGAAAAATAAATGCACTTTTGCATGCGCTCAAACCAGTTGTCAAAGCTGTAATTCCAACAAGACGCTAGCGCTACCAAGTCCATTTCCAATCCCTGGCTTCGCATGCGTAGATCTACCAATATTATTTACCTCATGTATTAGAATCGATGTACAGGGTGATTTTCACTTGAATGATTCTAACCACATGAAAATAGAAAGTTTCAAAAACCTAACCTAACGAAACCTAATCAGATCTAACCGAACCGAACCAAAGCAAACTAAACCAATATTTTTTTTCAAAAAAAAAACTTTCCTGACTTCCTACCTGGGATGCTAGAGGATGTGAATCCGAACCGGACCGTACCGAACCGAACCTATCCAAACCTAACCCTACCCAACTAAACCTAATTAGCAGTACGTGTTGTAGTTTAGTTTGGTTAGGTTAGGTTTGGTTCAGTTTAGTTAGGTTCGGTTTGGTTCGGTTCGGATTCACATCCTCTAGGATCCCGGGCAGGAAGTCAGGAAAGTTTTTTTTTTGAAAAAAATTATTGATTCAGTTTCCTTCGGTTCGGTTGGATTTGATTAGGTTTTGTTAGGTTAGGTTTTTGAAACTTTCTATTTTCATGTGGTTAGAATCATTCAAGTGAAAATCACCCTGTAGGCATCTATTCTAAGACATGAGGTAAGTAATATTGGTAGATCTGCGCTTGCGAAGCCAGGGATTGAAAGTGGACTTGGTAGCGCTAGCGTCTTGTGTAATTCCACTCGTTTATTGGTACTGTCTAAATCGCATTCTTGACGGCGCACAGTGTGACGAAATTGAAAAAAAATGGACATCAATTATTTTAAATTAGCAAATGTTTGTATTGATATAATAATCATGAATATTGATAAAATTGAGCGAAAATATTTTTTTTATAGTTAATTTTTAATTTATTTTTACACAAAAAATTTTTTTTAGATTTAAGGCCTACTAAAAATAAAACAGCATTTCTTTACCTAGTTCTAAATACAGTCGAACCTCTCTAACTCGAACCTCTATAACTCGAACCCCTCTATAACTTGAACCTTTTAAGCGGTCCCTGCAGTTTTTACTTCTATTTTAACCTATGTAACTCGAGTTTCTATAACTCGAACTGTTTTGGTTGTCCCTTCAGGTTCGAGTTATAGAGGTTCGACTGTAATGTTAATCCGAATCATTATACTCATCCCCTACTTCCATATTCATATCATCTAATAATTCCTGCGCTTTTGGATATAGTGAAACATTTTAGCTCACACTACTACTATACTATAGTAGTGTATGCTATGGTGATCCTAATTTTTTCGAGAAAAAAAAAGTTGCTCTAATTTCGAATGATTTTGAAACTTTTTTGTCGCGTTGTCTGTCTGTCTGTCTGTAACGACCAACGCGCATAACTCAAAAACCGCTTGCCCGATATGAATGAAATTTGGCACCTTGGCTGGGTCTTCGGTCGAGATGGTCCCATTTAAAAATGAACAAAATTCACCAAACACAAGCCAAGTAAAAGGGTGGGGGTACATTTCAAAAACTAGAGTTTAAGTGAAAATATGGCGTGTGTGATATTAAACGAATTTGAGTCTGGAGTTAAACAAAATACATTTTAGTTTTTTTTAAGGGTGGGGGTAGATTTCAAAAATTAGGCTTCTGTGGTATCAAACGAAAGGTAATTAAGTTTGGAATTGAATAAAGTATGTTTCAGTTTTTAGTTATATTAGCCCACACGTACAATATAACTATAATACGTAGTGTGAGCTTAGGTGCCCATATATTGGCAGAGTATTTTTTCCAACTGTATTTTTATCGAATCAATGAAATTAATGGGTCTGACGAAACTAACAAATTATGCAAAATATCTAATTATATGTTTTGTTTTCTGCCAATTTTTCTGTGTATATCACAATGCTATAAATAAATTCTTATCTTGATTCAAGCCAAGACAGTGTATAAAAATTATAATTGTTTATTTACCTTGTTTTGAATCCCTATCGACTAATGCAAAATACTCTGCCAATATATGGGCGCCTAAGCTCACACTAGGTGCTATAGTTATAGTGTACGTGTGAGGTATTTAAACTAAAAACAAACTGAAATATATTTTATTCAACTCCAGATTCAATTACCTTTCGTTTGATACCACACCAGCTATATTTTGACTTAAACTCTAATTTTTGAAATCTAACCCCACCTTTTTTAACTAAAATGTATTTTGTTTAACTCTAGACTCAAATACTTTTCGATTGATATCACACACTCCATTTTCACTTAAACTTTAATTTTTTAAAGCCACCCCCACCCTTTGTTTCTTAAATAAATTAAATGTTTTTTTTTAAACTCTAGACCTTATTTTCATATAAACTCTAATTTTTGAAATGTTCATTTTTAAATGGGACTATCTCGACCCAAGACCCAGGCTAGGTACCAAATTTCATTTAAATCGGGCAAGCGGTTGTTGAGTTATGCACGTTGGTCGTTACAGACAGACAGACATACAGACAGACAGACAGACAGACGGCGAGACAAAAAAGTTTCAAAATCATCTAAAACCCAAAGATATATAAAATTTTTTGAAATCGGAGCAACTTTTTTTTCTCGAAAAAAGTAGGATCACCGTAGTTCACACTGCTATAGAATAGTAGTAGTGTGAGCTAATAAATACCGCTGGAGCATGTGAAAGAAAATCATTTTTTTTCTAAGAATAGCAAATATTAGCAAATACAAAATGTCCGCTTTTCTTCTCTAAAGGTGGCTCTGTCAAACAAGATATTTGCCAACTTATACAAATTTAAACATTTTTTTTAAAGTCAACGGAAACGTAAACTTTGAAAAAAAAGAAGAAAAGAAAGAAAGAAAAACGTTACCCTTGTACTTACTGCATAATTTTTCAAAAAAATTACAGAAATACTTTACTAAAGGTGTAAAGATTATACATACAAAAAATTATTTTTAAATAACTAATACTTTTGTAATAATTTATTTTTTTAAATGAGCAACTTTTTTGAATAAATTTTTGTGACTTACGGACGGGCCAGTTTTAATTAAATTTATTTGAAAACTTAAAGTTAAAAAAAAAATGCGAACCAACATAGCCTAGGGTATTGCCAATTTGTGATGATGAAAAAAAAAAGTACTTTTCAATGTTGACTTTATACCCAGATGTCCACTTTTTGTTCTCATATCGATACACTGTGCGGCGTCGACTGCCTCCTCTGCATATACGTAATATTCTGACGACTGAAATCTTTGAACACGCAGTCCATTCTTGATTTTCGCAAAAGTATAGAAATCAATGGGACTTAGCTCAAGACTGTATGGAGGATGGTGCAACAATTCGACGTTTGGTTGGGTTAAACATTCAATATTAAATGATTTTCTAGCAATAATTTTTAACTTTTCGAACATTCTAGTTCAATGTCTAAGGAAATCCCCAACTAAGCCTCAATCTTGCGATATATCTTACGTGATGAGCATGCGCACAGCATTGATGTTTTCCTGGATGACAGCCGTTTGTTGTGCACCTAGCCTTGGATCGTCGGTAAGGTTAATCCGTCCACGTGTAAATTCTCCATACCAACGAGAAACTGTCGACTGATGTGGTACTTCATTACCGAAAACAGAAAACTCGGCAAGGTATTCTTGTTGAGATAATTTCCTTCTAAAGTCGTAAATAGTTATTTACCTAACAAGTGCGGAAAGTGATACTTTTCCGCACGCGACGGAAGTTGCACGAACGACGCGGAGCGGAGTTCGGGCAACCGTCAAGGGCGGAAAAGACATTTTCCGCAAGTGTTAGGTACAACATTTTTCCTATGAACGTGGAAATCGTCAGTTTTTTAGAAAAAAAATAGTTTTTATCGGACAATTTTTTGGTCTTTTAGGTTAGAACACGCTAAGCACAAAGAATAAGGAATGAAATTGATGCATTCTTCTTTAATAACTTAAAAATAAAGTTATAAAAAATGAGTGCGGAAAAGTTACTTTTCCGCACTAGTGCGGCAAAGTTACTTTTCCGCACTCAAAACTATTTTATGTAATTTTGCATAAAATTAAATAAGAAACTAAAGATTTGTTAATATTTTCTTTATTTTTTAAAATAATAACAGAAAAATCGGAAAACTTTAAACTAATTTTACTATTTACTATAAAAATTAAAATTGAAGCTACAATTTGTAGCGCATTGCAGGTTCACTGCTGAGTCAGCTCCTTTTAAATGTGCTTTCATTTCACTGGCGTTTATAATTTGGCCCGTTTTTGAAGTAAAAATATGAGATTCCTGGATTTCCATGGATTTTACGACACTGGAACTTTCTTCTTGGCCTTGATAAATAATGGAAGATGGTGCCTCACTTTCAATGTGATCTAGCTGCAGATTCTGATACATGTTGTTTAATGGTTTTTTTGATAAAATGTTTTCCGCAATTTTTTTCTTATTTTGTAGGGAATCCTCTATATAGGATTCCGCCACAGAAGTGGACTTCCAGCCCCCATGCCTTTTAATATTTGTGATATTGCTTCCTGCGTCAGCTAGCATTGTGGCCGATGATCGTCTAAAGCAATGGCCGGTGTACATTTCAGGATTTTTGAGGCCCAGATATCCTGCAATGTTACTTGGCATTTTTCCAAACGTATTAATGCCGACGCATTGATTACCGCACTTTCCAGCTTTGTAGTTTAGGAAAAAACGATTTGTGGTGCAGTTTAAAGGACGTAACGACTTGTATTTTTTATATAAATCGATGTAGCTGTCTTCGCAAACCACAAATTTTCTACATACCTTTGTTTTAGTATCTGGTATGGTAATCAAGAGAATGTCGTCTTTTTCTTCAATGTTGTCGATGGTTAGTTTCGTTAGTTCTTCCCTGCGACACGCCCCAGCTACGCCGAAGATGGTGGCAACTTTCATCATGAGATAAACCGAGTCTGGCGCTTGGGTCAAAAATTTTTCCGTGTCCTCCTTTTCAAATATTCTGGATTTTTTTGGTTTAAAGCCTTCATTTTTGCGTTTTAGAAAGGCTGTCAATTTACAAAAATTTTTAAGATCGATGTTATGTTTGACTTTAAGGACCATTTTAACCATGGAATACTTGGACCATAAAGTAGAAGGAGAGAGTTTCTTCGATAAATAATAAAAATAGGCCAATATTACCTCCTCTTTTGAAGCAGCCACTGCTAAGGTCATACTCTTGCTTTTACACCATGATTCTAAAGCTTCGTATTCTTTGTTGTATCTTGGCGAAGATTTCTCGGGTATCAACGATAGTGTGGCCGCATTTGCTGCCTCCAAAATCTCCTGGGGCGTTTCCTGTTCGGAATCTGAGTCCATTGGGTCAAAAATAGTGGATAATATTATACTATAACGACGCTGCAGCTCAAAAAGCTATCAAACCGTTTGTTTGTATTTTAATTTGTTGCTATGGTATCTAAACAGTGATGCTATACTTACTCATAGCCACCTTAAAAATAATGACATCTACATGTTGGGTGTCAGTTCTGTTATTCTGTTAATAGAGTGCTTGACAAAGTAAAAAACTGTCATTAATAAAGGCAGCTTCTAAAAAACTTTGCTTATTAATAGAGTACCTATGAGAAACAATAGTAATACTCACATAATAAATATTGCAAAAAACTGTTTACTGTTATTGCAGTTCCATATTTTCATTAAAACTCATGTAAAAACAAAATTCAAGGGGCAGTGCGGAAAAGTAACTTTTCCGCACTAGTGCGGCAAAGTAACTTTTCCGCACGCGAGTAGGAAAAAATTATAGCCCGAAATGTTCTCGGTTTAATTCCATTTTTCGACTGATTTGTTAACTTCAAAAATTCATTGCAGCTATAAAACTATACGTTTTGCACTGCCGATGACGTTTTGATTTTAGGTTACGTTAAGACTGAAGTTAAGTTATCACTAGTGTAGGAAAGTGGTTACTTTCCCGCACTAGTGCAAGAAAGTAACACTTTCTAAACTAGAATGCGTGCGGCAAAGTGGCGAAAAATGTACGGTCGTAGAAATATAAAGTTTTTTCGAGAAAAACTCACACGAGCCTAAAAGCAATGTATCTTGTGTGCCGAGGGTTAACGGTCCGGATTTACGACCTTTGGATTTCTGTTTTACGTATGGCTGTAGTCGTTTATTAGAGAGGAAACCTTAAAAATAAATCAGTTCTAAAAATACTGAAAATTTCTCGTTAAAACGATAATATGTTATTTCTACCAAAGAACTGAAAATTGGATAGAAGAACAAGTTTTTAACTATGCAAGAACTTGTCACGATGTATTGGTTTTTGAGATATTTAGTTCAAATTTGGCACGTATATGTATTTAGCTATAGGCACAATATCAGACATGCCAAATAATAGTTTTTTTTTATTGTAAGCCACTGGTAAATTGTGTGTGTGTGTGTGTGTGTGTGTCTGTGTATGTAGGTTTTATGGTCTGGATGAAGCCAAATGGCCAGAATCTAAATGGTAAATTTTAAAACAAGAAATAAAATCCTTGTTTCGTTTACAAAATTTTTTGATTTCTCCAATTTTTTTAAATCTTTTGAAACCGTTTATGGAAAATCGCTGTTTTGACAAAGACACTTATCATACAATTTTAAAAAATGCTCCAGTATGGTATGGCAAGTTTAATAAAATAAACAAATTAATTAAAACTTATTTGGCATGTCTAATAGTGCAGTGCTTATAAGTTAATATACATGCCAAATTTGAGGTAAATATTTCAAAATTGCAGAACAAATTTTTTAACACCATGTATCTCGAGAACTCAGCGTTTATAGACCTATTATTTATAAACTTTTTATTTTGAAATGATTCAAGGAATTTAACATTAAAATTATGTTATTGAATTTTGAAACACCCTGTATACAAAAATAATTTTGATTTCTTCTACTGCGACTATAGGGAATCAGGTTATTGCCAACCTTATAGACAAATAATTTTATTTTTGGATTTTTTTTGCTAAATAAGTACAATTTACTTAAAATCAAAAGGTTATTATAACTAACAAAAATATATACCTATATGAGAACAAGTGACACCTTTTAGAAAGGTTCTAAACAATTATTCTGCGCCTTGTTGTTTAAATTTTTAAAATCGGTTCTGTGCTTTATGAGATGTGGATATCTAAGGTACCTGCTGCAAATAAGGCCCACCTAAAGCAGTTTTATTTTTTTAAAGGAAACGAGCGGCTCAAAGGAAAAATTTTCTATTCTAAAAATAGAGTAACATGTTAAACTTTAAAGTAAAAATATTTAGTGAAAGACACTATAGGCGCCTACAACAAAATCGATTGCTGTATAAAAAGCTCTACTTATAAGCATTATTTCTAACAAAAATTAATCATTATACTTAATGAAAAAAAAGAGAACAAAGTTAAATAGTTTTTTTTTAATATTAAGCTCTACTTATGGGCCTTATTTCTGATAGCGAGGTTAATAAGACTCACATGAGGCAGTTCGTTGTCCCAGTGTACCTGATTGGACTGCATTTAATGCACAGTCAAAGCACGGATCACTAAACAAACAGATAAACAAGCCGGACTGGCGCTCTTTGATCTCGGTGAACTCAACGATGGCTGGTCATTCGGGGTTTATTTCAGGGCCGGATTAGAATATAGTTACTATAAAATGTGATTGTATCTCAAAATGAATACTACAGATTCTTTAGTTTTATAAAGTGTCTCGATTTTAGTTTCTTACAAATCATCCATGCTATATTTTATAAGCTATGACCTTGCTCTGGATGTAAAAGAAGTACCTATACTTAATTAAATATGATTTAGGTTTTTTTTGCTTAAGATTAATGTAAAGTAAAAAATTTATTAAAATTGATCCCTAGAGCTTTGCTAACACAGATGTGATGATAATTTGTTGCATTTTTAAGAAATACTGACAAAAAACAACGCTATAGCTATAGTTACGGTCTCCCGTTTTTACATTATACTTAATTTTATTATTATTGAACTATAGTTATTTACCGTCCAAGTAAGAGCGAAATTGGTTTTTCCAGTAAATTTTATGTAATAAACTTTCTAAACACAGCAGTTTATGCGTTGTTTTTTAGGATCTAACGGCGGCGCGTTTTCAAATTTGGGATAACTACAAGAAATACTGCAAAAGCAATAAAGGAAAAACTGAAAAACAAAAAGAAAAGATAAGCAGAACAGAACAGAATTCATTTACGGATTTATCTCCTAAGATAATGATATTTAATTATTTAACAACCTGTATAGGATAGGGTAAAATTGTGTGACAATAGTGTGCAAACTCAATTTATAGGAGCTTGCAGAAATCGAAAATAACTTCGATTAAGGGTATACCGGCCGCCTGGATTTACAGTCGCTTACGACATAAACAGTTACCATTGTATACTTTTATCAAATTACAAATATAACACACATAAAATTCACATCTATACACTACTACTGCTTTACAACTAAACCTTTTAAAAAAATTGAAATACAGAATGCGCCTCTGGACTGTTTGACCTCAAAATGGCAGGCCGCGTGAAGGATGCGCGGAGCATCCCCACTACCTAAGTAGTCTATTTGTTTGGTGTTCCATGGTCAAAGATTCTGTAGTCGACAAATTTTCGCCATATTGTAAAAAAACAATCTACTGGCCCTTATTTCTAATATGTTCGTTTTAAGCTTATTTATGTTGAATTATTAAAAAACCAATAATCGATTGATCTGTTAAAAACAATAACATTTTAAGAACAGTGACTTGTGCCACAAAACATTTGCCTCAAAAACGGAAAATTTTTTTTAAATCGTGCTGTCTTTCGCTTTAACTGACAACGAATGAACGAGAAGAGAGCTCACAATAGTTTGTTTATAGCGCCCTCACCCATAATATTTATTCCTCCAGTTGGTGTATGTCGAGTTGCAGTCTTATGCAAAGTGGGCCATATTACCAGCTTGGCCTTATTTGCTACAGGAACCTTATTTAAATTTACCTCACTATCTTTGATTTTACGACCAGGGTTATATACTCCTTGCAATAAGGCTAGTCCTTTTCTTTAATCACCCGGTAATTCTGGTAACAAAATCTCATCCGCATACAGGCCGTACCAAGGGGGGATCAAGGGGGATCAACTCCCCCCAAAATAGTCAATAAAGTGTCAAAATAGATTTCTAAGCAAGACAAATAAGAAAAAAAAATTGCACAATCCGCAAAATTTTAGTGACATTTTTTAATCATTCCCCGAATTTTTTTTTTGGGTACGGTTCTGTCCGCGTATTCTAGAATTTGTATGAGCATGGTAATAAAAATGTTGATTCCTTTTATAGCGCAATATTAAAAAGGCATGATAAACTATGTCCTTGTCGCAGTCCTATGTTTACGTAGGGGTTTAAAAAAGTTCCATCCCAAAAATCGCGGCGATAATTATAGAACATGTTCTAAATGTAACGCGCGTACAATATTACGCTGAAAACGGGGCACAAAGCAAGCAAATTATAGATGGGCCGTTGATATCGGACCTCTGTTACTTTTGTTAGAGGTACAAACGGATTAAAAAATAATATCCCATTGATTTTTTGTACCAACAGCTAGACAATTATTAGGGGTGAGCTTTAGTAAAACCAATGATTACACAACTAACTTCATAATAGCAGCGAGCAAATGACTCTGCCATGCCATCATTGCCTATCTGTGTACAAGTTGTGTAATCATTGGTAAAACATGGTTTCAGCAAGATGGTTGCCTTGCAAATAACATTGGCCTTGTTAAAGAATATCTCGATAATGTATTTCTTAGTCAATTAGTAAGCACACGGAGAAGTATCTTATGGCCAGCGAGATCGCCCAATCTTGCTCCCAATAATTTCTTTTTGTGGAGAATTAAAAATAAAGTATAACGGCATGATAGGGCCAATAATTTGGAAAAACTTCTAAATAAAACTACAGAACCATTTCAAAATGGGAATGCGACAATTCGTCGCCGGCCTATTCGCTGCTGGGCAATTTGCCGTAAGGATTTTTGTTTAATTGTTATTTTAATGTTGCGTGTGTAGTAAACAAATTTTTAAAAAATTATAAAAATAAATATTTAAAAAAAAGTTTTTTTTATACATAGTTTTTAGAAATACTACTCTTTAAAAAAATAATATTTTTAAAAATAATTTTTATAAAATAAATTTTTGTAGTTTTTTTTATAAATAATTTTTCTGTAAAATTATTATTATTTTCAAAAAACTATTTTTTTTTGTTTGGACTTTTTTTTACAAAAATGAAACCTGTTCAACATTATAGTTTTCTGCCTCTACCCGCGTTCTTTTTCTATGGTTTTCACTTTTTGACGACAAATTAGACTGTGAATTGTTGGTGTGTGGCAAGTTCAAGGTTGACGGACAAACATACGCCATAATAATACAGAATACAGATGTTTAGGTGACATGGAACATTAACGAGCTGTTTTGATGAGACCAAACCTTTTTGACGCTCTTCGGCTCAAAACTGCCTTGGCGTTTATCTGAGGGCACGGCAGTGCCTCGCCAAGTTCGAGCAACTGCTGTACCATCTTTTCTTGAAACATTTCAGCCCATATTTGAAAGATCTAAAAATCTACTTCGGAATGAGCTACAAAACTCAAACTTTGCACAGTCGTAGATGTTCATAGAGTTAACAAGCCTTCAAGTTTCATGGACTTCCATAAAGTAGTTACGAAATTTCAAAAAACGTCGAAATTGCCACTCACTCACTCAATCACTCATGTTTACATCATCAAAATTCCACTGTACTTCCAGACATGCTACAAAGCTGAAATTTGGCAGACTGATAGAAATTATGACCAAACCTTGGAAAAAATTAAAAAAAAACAAAAATTCTATATTACTCCCCTTCCCTATACATGTCAAGTTATGTAAAAGTTACATTTCCCACTTCCAGAAACGCTAGAGAGCTGAGCTCTGGCAGACTGATAGGAACTATGATAAAACTGTAGGAAAAAATTTAAAAACCCCAAAATGTTAATTACTTCCCTCCCCTACAAATATAAATTTATGTAAAAGTAACATTGCCCACTTCCAGAAACGCTAGAGAGCTGAGCTTTAAAAGACTTATATTAACTATGATAAAATTATGAGAAAAAATTTAAAAACACCAAAATTTTAATTTACTTTCTTCCCCTACAAATGTAAACTTATGTAAAAGTAACATTGCCAACTTCCAGAAACTAGAGAGCTGAACTTTGGCAGACTGATAATAATGAGCTACTTCCCTTCCTTATAAATGCAAAGTTATGTAAAATTAACATGGCCCTCTTCCAGAAACGCTAGAGAGCTGAGCTTTAAAAGACTGATATTAACTATGATAAAATTATGAGAAAAAATTTAGAAACGCCAAAAGTTTAATTTACTTTCCTCCCCTACAAATGTAAACTATGTAAAAGTAACATTGCTGCCAACTTCCAGAAACTAGAGAGCTGAACTTTGGCAGACTGATAATAAATATAATAAAACTATAGGGAAAAATTTAAAAACCCCAAAATTTTAATTTGCTTCCCTCCCCTATAAATGTAAAGTTATGTAAAACTAACATTGTCCACTTTTAGAAACACTTGAGAGCTGAGCTTTGAAAGGTCGATAGAAACTATAAAGAAAATTAAAAAAGCCCAAAATTTTAATTTACTTCCCTCCTCTATAAATCTAAAGTTATGTAAACGTTAACATTGCCCATTTACAGAAACGCTAGAGAGCTGAGCTTTGGAAGACTAATAGAAACTATGATAAAACTATAGCAAAAAATTTAAAAACACCAAAATTTTAATATACTTCCCTCCCCTACAAATGTAAAGTTATGTAAAAGTAACATTGCTCACTTCCAGAAACGCTAGAGAGCTGAGCTTTGCAAGGCTGATTTAGAATGAATCTACATTATAGTTAAGATGTATTGATACATTAAAATTATTAAAGTTACACTATACATTAAATTCTTTAAAAGCGTTGCATTAAAAACTTTTAGATTTGAACGATTACAAAATACAAAAATTTAACAAAATTTACAGGAGAGACCAAAAACACTTTTTTAAAAATTGGATTCGCAAAACGCTTGTGATATTTAAAATATATAGTCTCTACGTAGGATAATTAGTGGAAATTTTATGAACATTTTATTTGGAGTTACACAAGTTGCGATAATTTAATACTTAGGAGTGCCTACCTCAAATATTAAAAAAAGGATATAAGTAAAAAACGCTGTTACATAAATCAAATTTTGTTAACTCAAATATACTTAAGCGGATTTCCGTAGGTTTAATCGGCAGGATTTCTATAAGATTATACGAGACTGTACAAGAATTGAACAGGGATTTTACTTTAAAAGATTCTATCAGGTTTGACCAAAAAAAGCATAAGTTTTGCCGATATATAAAAAGATTTTATAAGTTTTAACCAGTTGAAGAGTGACCAGTTTTAAGCAGTTTTGAAAAAAATTGATTAGCAATTTTTTTTATTTTTTCTATTTGTATTTAAAAGAATTTATGAGCGTCAATATTTCAGAAGTTTTGGCCTGCATTTTTTTAAATTTTTTTATAAGCACTTAAAAGATCTAATTAGAAAAAAAGAACAGAATATTGACCATTTTTGGTAAGTTTTTACAAGCATGTTTTCATATAAGAATTTAAAAGATTTTAGAAGTATTAAGTTTTAAGAAGATTTGACTAGCATTTTTTTATGTTTTCTATAAGATTTTAAAAGATTTTATGAGTTTTTAGTTTCAAAAAGCTTTTAACAACCAATTTTTTTCTTACGAGTAAGAGATTTTATAAGAATAAAAAAGCAAAATAATGAGCCTTTGTTTGATAAGCAAGTTTTTTTATAAAAATTTAAGAGATTGATAAGTAACCAGTTTAAAAAGTTTTTACTATATCAAATTTCATATTTCAACAATGTTTCAAAGTGGGAGACAGTTTTAAGGAGTTTTAAACTAACTTTTTTAATGAGAATTGAAAAGATTTGACTAGTAAATTTTTTGATTATTTCTATGAGATTTTAAAAGATTTTATGTACAGAAACTCGTAAAAGTTTGCGAGACATGCTACAGCTTTTCCGCGAATTATAAGGTCAAGTTCTGGTGAAATCTTGTGAACTTTCGATAGATTTGACGCGGATATGCCCGTAATAATAGGCTGACCTTCGAACATTAAGCCAGATTTTCTAAGATGCTGACAAAAACTCGTAAAAGTTCAAAAGATCTCGTAAGTATCTTTTGCGGATTATAAAACACCTCTTTCTGGTGTAATCTCATAAACTTTTAGCAGTTTAAATATACATACGTGACTGGTGGAAGTTCACGAGATCTGTTACGGATTTGACGTGGACCATAAAACCAATTCCTTCTGAAATCTCGTCAACTTTCGAAAGATTTAACGCAGATATGCCCATATCAAAGTGCTTTTAGAAACTCATGAAAGTTCATCAGATCTGCTATGGATTTGATGTATAGCATGCAACAAATTTCTGTTTAAATATTGTAAAGTTTTGACAGATTTAATGCGGATATGCTCGTAATAAATTTTTTAACGAGATATGACGCGGCATTTTTGACAGGCATTGTTATGTTTTGTATTGATACAATGTATGAGTATGGAGTTACATATTTTCATGCTCGTAAAAGATAAAATAATTTAAAAGGAAAATTGTGGAAATCTAGTGTTTTTTAAAATAAACTGTTAACTTTAATTTAAATTATAATAAGGGTACTTACCTTACTTTATATTATGCCACACTTGTTTTATTATCAAACGTTTACTTTAAATATGGGCTCGACCAGTGGCGTATATACGGGGGGGGCCTGGGGGCCCGGCCCCCCCCGAAGCTAAGATTTTTTTAGATATTTTCCACATATTTCATGAATACAAACATAAAATAGCGTAAAATACGGCCTCATGAGGTCTCGGCCCCCCCCCCCCCCCGAGACTGTCTCGGCCCCCCCCCCCGAAACTTTTTTCTATATACGCCACTGGGCTCGACTAAATGAACAACTATGTAAACTGGGGATTTACACATTTATCATTTACAAATAACAACGGACAGGAGTTAGCTACTTTTCTATTCTATTAATTTTAAAAAATCGGCTTTCCTAGGACATACATAAATTTATAATAGCTTTCGATTTTAGTTAACAGATGACACCATAATCTAAAATTCGTCCCAACTTTACACATTTTTCGGGTTTCGCCGACGATATGATACCGTTCCAGTGGAACAATAATGGATTTTACAATTTGCGCCCTTTACAAAACATTTAAATTATTTTAGCAGAATTTTTTCAATAAATTGTACATTTTATGGCGAAATTTGGGTGGGCATGGGTTAGTTTCTTAACAGGAAAATAGAATTAGAAACCCCAAACATAGTATTAGCATATAGATAAAATTCCAATACCCACGGTAACTGCTCATTCATGATGCAATCATGAGGGCCTTGGGGTCTTTAAGCAAAAAAGACCTGATTGGTTGCTTCCAAAGACATATGCATATTATTTCCATATAGTACGTATTATTGCCATACCTACGGTACCTTACGTTGCAGAATACAAACATATTTGAAATAGCAATATCAATGGACACTAAGTTGTTTATACTTTACACATGCATATTACAAAAACTCTACCTATGTAAATTTGGTATCTGTGCATTTTTTGTACCTTTATTTCTGTATGTTTGCATCAAACGCCAACCATTGTGTAAATATGTAACAGGGAGTATTAGAATATTACGTATATGAGTATTAGTAGGTATGTTTAAACATTTGAGCGCAATACCCCGATTTTTTGTTACTAAGGACTTATTGGAATAAAACCTGACTTGATTTTAGAGTCGACTTTATTCTAACACACACACACAACAGCTGACATACCAAAGCCAAATTTTATAATAAAGACGCTAACTTTCATTTTATAAATATCGACACTAATAAATCCGGTTTTTAAATACACAAAGGCCGAATTTTGAAGGAAAGCAGCTGCTTTTTATATGTAAACCTGTCACCATAGGTTTGATTTTAACATAAGGTCAGGTTTTATTCCAACAAGTGTATACTGACTCAAAATTCTTGCACTATCATGTTGTATTGACACATATGTTTTTTAATGTATTTTTTCTCTAAAATGCGTTACATAGAGGGGAGGGGTGGTCGAAACTCCTAAATTTTAGCGGAGGTTTTTAAGTGCCTACCGGGCATTTGCCTTGTTGCCCGACGGGCAATTCCGACATTGATTACAACACATATTATAATTGCGTATAACTTATAAACTATTCACCCGATACTCAGTAGTGTGATCCCTTCTGATATAATATTTTTAACAAAGTTCAATTTTTAAACTTTTAATTTTTTTTCATACCCCAGTATAAGTGAAAATTTGTAAAACTCACATACAATCAGTATCAGCCGTGGATCTACTGTAGGGGAAGAAGGGGAAATTCCCCCCCCCCCCCAAATCTCAAACTATATTTAGTTTCTACACAGAAAATACACCTCCTGGTCACTGTGCAAAACAGTTTTATGCAATAATTATTATGATATTTCTCCCCCCCCCCCCAATAACGTTCCTAGATCCACCCCTGTAAAGTGTTTTGTTTTCGAGGTGTACAAATTTGAAACCATATTTGTTTCTCCTTGAGAGTGACACTTACACGCCAGTATGATAAAGTTAATCGAGCATTATAGAGAGAGATTAGATTAAGCATTCTTTAAATCTATCTAGAGCACGTTTTACGCCGACGCCGACGCGATGCGACGCTACCTTGATGTAAAAATGAAAGATTTGAAAATATACTACTTATTAAAAAAATTTGTACATCTACAATATAAAAACCCGACATGATTGAGAGGAATAAAATTTCGGACTTCCATTGTATTTATTTATTTTAAAACGACGGTTAGTGATACTTACTAACCGAAACGTCGTGTTTAAAATAAATAAAGATAATGGAGGTCCGAAATTTTATTTTGTGTTACAGGTGTATAATTTTTTTTGAAAAGCAGTAAACCCATACTTCTCCCATTAATCTTAAGAAAATGTTGACTGAACAATAATGCAGAGTTATCCATAAATTTGTAGAATGTTTTAATTTTTTCTCGTTATAATTGAATTGAGGAAATCAATTTTTAACGCTCTAATAATAAAATAGAGAGGCAAAAAACAGATGTGGCGTTGATTGAACTTTATGGCATCATTTAAGAGTGTGTGTAAGACTTATGGTGGCGTTTGTTATTTTTCTTTTGGTCGTAGTCGTCTGTCATTTTAGTTTCAGTGAACACTTAAGACTAATTTTTAGAATTAAGACTTCTTTAAAGTTTTATCAGCAAACATACTTGAGACAGTAGCTCACCCAGCAATTTGTCTTGGGAGGAGGCTCGAGACCCCATGATTATGTATTTTAATCTATTATTTGCTTTTATTTATTAAATGTATCTGGGGGCACGGCAGTAAACCGCCAAGTTCGCGCGGCAACTGCTGTACCATCTTTTCTTGAAACATTTCAGCCCATATTTGACCTATCTAAAACTCTACTTCGGAATGAGCTACGAAACTGAAACTTTGCACAGTCGTAGATCTTTATAGAGTTAACAATCCTTTCAAGTTCTTCCTCATGGACTTCCATAAAGTAGTAAAGTAGTTACGAAATTCCAAAAAAAGTCGAAATTGCCACTCATTCACTCATCTACTCACTCATGTACAGATCATCAAAATTCTACTGTACTTCCAGACACGCAACAAAGCTGAAATTTGGCACACTGATAGAAATTGTGACCAAACCCTTGGAAAAAATCAAAAAAACCCAAAATTCTAATTTACTCCCCTCCCTCATACGTATAAAGTTATGTAAAAGTAACATTGCCCACTTCCAGAGGTGCTGGAGAACCGAGCTTTGGCAGACTGATAGGAAATGTGATAAAACTATAGGAAAAAATTTAAAAACCCCAAAAATTTAATATGTTATGTAAAAGTAACATTGACCACTTCCAGAAACGCTAGAGAGCTGAGTTTTGGAAGGCCGATAGGAACTATGATCAAACTACAGTCGAACCTCTATAACTCGAACCTGAAGGGACAACCAAAACAGTACGAGTTATGGAGAGTTCGAGTTATAGAAACTCGAGTTACATGGGTTAAAATACATGTAAAAAGTGCAGGGACCGCTTAAAAGGTTCGAGTTATAGAGAGGTTCGAGTTATAGAGGTTCGAGTTAGAGAGGTTCGACTGTATAAAGGAAAATTAAAAAACTCCAAATTTTAATTAACTTCCCTCCCCTATAAGTAAAGGTATATAAAAGTAACATTCTCCACTTCCAGAAACGCTAGAGAGCTGAGCTTTGGAAGACTGATAGGAACTATGATAAAACTATAGGAAAAAATTTAAAAACACCAAAATTTTAATTTACCTTCTTCCCCTATAAATGTAAAATTATGTAAAATTAACATTGCCTACTTCCAGGAAGACTAGAGAGCTGAGCTTTGGAAGGCTGATAGGAACTATGATAAAACCATAGAAAAATATAAAAAAAACCTTAAAATTTTTAATAAGGCATTGAAAAAGTTTTGAACAATATTTCGCTTATTTTATTACTTTAAAACTTAAATATTATCCAAATCCTTTAAAAAAGGAGTGAAATCATAACAAAAACATTTCATGTAAAAAAAACCAAGTACGCGAAAGTGGTATTCCGTAAAAAGAATTTCCAATACAAATTTCAAAATGAAAGGTTTTTACTAGTTTGGAAATGTTTTTCTAAACTTGGCTATTACGGCTGCAAATGATTCTTAGGCACAGTGTTAAATTGAACATAAAGAAGTTTCACTGGAATAGCAAAGTTTAAAAAAACATTTCCAAACTAGTGACACCCTTTCATTTTGAAATTTGTGTTGAAGAACTTGGTTTTACTTTTATCTCAATACTTTTTACGGAATACCACTTTCGCGTACTTGGCTTTTTTTGACATGAAATATTTTTGTTATGATAGAAAATATCTAAAAAAGTTTTAGGGTTATGGGCGCGGACCCCTCCACCCCCCTAGGTCCTTGCTTAAGAACACTAAGTAAATAGAATTTATAAAATACACATCAAACAGGGATTTGATGGTACTTTACACATTTGCTATTTTCACTAGACCTATAAAATATAGGTTTTATGTTGGTTGGAGGAAAGGGGTTCCTCCCGCTATATCTGCGACTGGATTTGTAGTTTAAATTGAATTTTTTTTATTAGTATTTTCGGCGTCTCAGTTTTAGAGACTAGTGTTTTTAAAGTCCAAGCTACTCTCAAGAAGGGGCATAATACTAATAGGGTAGGTTAGTGAAAAGTCCAATCCTTCTTTAAAATTATTTACAGCATACGCGTTTCGAACTAAACGTACATCATCAGGGCGTCTGCTATCTGCAAGTAAAAGAGAAATATGAAATGTAGGGCATCTCAGTCAAAAAATTAAATTAAATTACTTACAGGAACCGCAACACAGGAAATTATTACAAAGTGCCCAATTTATATGTTCAAGCGGACGAAATTGCGGTTCCTGTAAGTAATTTAATTTTATTTTTTGACTGAGAAGCCCTACATTACATATTTCTCTTTTACTTGCAGAAGCCCTGATGATGAACGTTTAGTTCGAAACGCGTAGGCTGTAAATAATTTTAAAGAAGGATTGGACTTTTCACTAACCTACCCTATCACTAGTGTTTGTGTGTCATTTTTCTTCATATTTGAATTCAAGGTTTGTTAATTAACAGGTATAGGCCGTATCGTTGTCGTACGCCTTTTCCAAAATCTATCTATCTATCTATCTATTTAGCCTTCTTCAATCCATCTTTGGACATAGGCCTCCTCCAATATCTTCCACTCTTCTCTGTCTGTCCCGTGTTCATCCATATAGTTCCCGCGTGTTTTTTCAAAATCGTCCGCCCATCTCATTTGGGGTCTTCCTACTTCTTTTATTTTCCCAAGGTCTCCAGTTTACAATACATTTGTTCCATCGATCGTCTTTTTGTCTGATATTATGACCGGCAAACTTCCATTTTAATTTTGCTACTTCTTATCCATTCATTTCTTTTTCTATCTGTTAGCTTTACATGTAACATTTGTATTTCCATTGATCTTTGGGCTTTTGTTACCTCATCCATGTTTGATTTTGAAAGTGTCTATGTCTGGGATCCATATGCAAGTACAGGAAGGGTACATTGGTTATACACTTTCGTTTTGAGGTACTGAGGATATTTTTTATTTCTTAATATGTAGCTTAATTTACCGAATACTGCCCAGGCCAATCTTAATCGTCTCTTGATTTCAGTTGTTTGGTTTTATTTTTTCAGTTTAATAATTTATCCCAGGTATATATATATATTCCTCTACTTTTTCTATTTTCTTTTGGTTTATTCTGACCGTAATATATTCATCTCTGTTTGGTATGATATTAGTTTTAGTGTAGTTCATACTTAAGCCTATGTTTTAGCTGCTGTATCCAGTTCTTCCAGCATTTTTATCAGTTCTTTTTTCTAGTCTGTTATTAAGGTGATATCATCAGCATATCTTAGGTGGTTCCAGAATTGTCCGTTTACTTTGTAGCCTTTTTCTTCTCAGTATAAGCTTTTAAAAATATCTTCTAGGGCCTTTAGGAGATATTGTGTCACACTGGCTAACACCTCTTCTTATGAGGATTGGCTTGGTTCCTTCGTGGATTTTGATTCCACCTCTTCTTATGCGGATTGGCTTGGTTCCTTCGTGGATTTTGATTCATGTTGTTGCTTGGCTATATTTACCTTGGCTATTAAGTCTTTATATCTGTGGTCTATTCGCCTATTAATTAAAGATGCTTTTACTGCCCAGTGCTCAATGCTATCAAAAGCTTTTTCTTCGAAGCCCATAAAGGCAATATATAATGGAATGTAATATTCGTTGGCTCGTTCTATTTCGTGGTTAATAAGTGGTCAACTGTACTAAAACCTTTTCTAAAGCCTGTTTGTTCCTTTCATTGATATCCGTCAAATTGTGTTGTTAGTCTATCTGTTAATATTCTCGTGAAAAGCCTGTTAATATTTTCGTGAAAAGCTTATAAATTACATTTAGGAGTGTAATAGGTCGATAGTTTTTTAGGTCTGCTCTATCGCCTTTCTTGTGCAAAATAATGGTTATGGATTCTTTCCAGTTGTTTGGGATTATTTTTTCTTTTAGTATTTTATTCAGGAGAATATGGAGGGTATTAACTACAGCTTTACCAGGTGATTTGTTATTTTTAATTTTCTTTAATGCACTCTTGATTTCCGCTTTGTTTATTTCAGGTTGTAGCGTTTATGTTCTTTATTTTTGTTTGAAGTTTCTTTATGATCTCTCGTGATGGTTCCCTTTTTGTTTGGTAAATTTTGTATAAAATAGTTGTGTGATATTTATAATATCCTCTTTAACGTTAGTTTCTATGCTGTTAATATCCTTTATTTTAATCATTTCATATCTACCTAGGCCTTAGACATTTCATATTTCTGTTATTTTCTATAACTGGCTCAACTTTAATTTCTTGACTCTTTCTTTTATCGAAGTTTAAACTTCTTTAGGCGCGTTTAGCAGTTTTTGTGGGTATTATTAATTTCGCCTTGTTGAAGTTTACACTTCTGCCGTGTGGTCTTAAGCACACACAATTTTTTTTTCTTTTATCATCAGTCTCTTTATTTCTTCTGGTATACAATTTTTCCTCTTTCTTTCTGCGTGACATCTTTTCCTACTTTGGTCATAGCTCTTGTCAGCGTATCATTTATTTCATCTATATTTTCATTTTCGCATCGTAAGTTTTGTTTAACTGTTTCTTTAGCCTTTGTTTGTATATAGCTTTATTTTGTGTAAGTTTATTCATGTCAAGTTGTTCATTGTTATTATTAATTTTTCTTTTCATTTCGAACTTGCTATCAATGCAAATTTTTGTTCTGACCATCCTGTGATCACTGCCTGTTGTAAAGCTGTTTAGGACTGTTACATCTCTAACGATATTTTTATCAGTAGTCAGTTCCAAAATAGCTCCTCATACATATTTTTTCATTTTTATATATATTTTTTTTAAATATGACAAACAGTCTATAGAAACCTCATACACCAACCTGATGATTTGACATTTAAAAGTAAAGTTAAACATAAAGGAAGCTCCAATAAAAATACAATCAACTGATTAGGTACAAGTGAAAAACAGACCATTAAAATTATTTTAAATATGATTTTAAGACTTCAAAACCAAACACCAAACTGTCGATCTCCGGGCCTATGGAGGAGATCTTTGGGGCGCGACCCACCCCGAGGCCAATATTTTCTACATAAAATACGGTATCATTAAGTTTCGACCCCCCCTACCTCCCAAGGAGATATTCCTGGGTGTGCCACTGCTTTAAACCATACAACAATTAGCAAATAGTGACGAAATTTATATAAAGTTTTCTTGTATGTACAGCTGATTTCAAAAAAATCTGATACGATATTATATAAACCTATATTATATTATATCGTGTTTACATTTATATTTTATAGTAGTGTTATAACGTCCAATAAGAGGACTGTTTATTTCTTTTTGCATGTTTATAAAATAAATAAAATAAAACTTGATAAAAACCAGCAATATGTTTTTGGTCGTTTTTCTCTTAAATTAAATTTAACTTTGAATTGAATATCTTTATTAGCTTTGTCAAATAATAGATTTAAAAGTTCGGTCCTTTTGCTGCAGTTCCGCACCTGAGGTTTGTGCTTGGCTTCCTGGAAACAGAGAAAAACTTCGTGCATTCTCTCTCAAAAGGGTTATTTTAGAGTACTCGAAGTAGCGCCTGATCTTCCCGAACTTGACTTACTTTTGACCTGCCAGATCATCCATGTTTCCTTTCACACAGAAAAAAAAGGAACTGTTAATAAAAAAATTTGGTTAACTTAATCAAATAATATTGTTATATGTTATATATTATACACAAACGATTGGTTTCTTAAAGTTAACAATATCGTAACATTAACTATTGCTTGATAAATATTGTTAAATTACCAAAACATTTTATAATCCTGCCAGGCAGATTCGGCTAAACTAGCTTCGTTCCATCAGGCCTAATATCCGAAAAATCCTATTTGCGTTTCAGGTCGACGTTGTACTGCTATCGGACAGTCAGTTTTCCGTTCCATCAAGCCACCTATAAACTGGTTTCGGACTACTCTGAAATACTATATAAGGATTGAAGACAGGCGCATTGAAAATGTTTGCTTTCTCTCTTTTCTTTGTCTGTGTTTATCATATGTTGCACTGGAAAAATTGTACTTGTACACCTGAGATAAAAATATAACATAAAATTACATTAAATTTACATTTGTCTGAGAAAATTCGAAAAACAGTGAATAGCCTAAAAAATTAAAAATATTATCAAAATAAATTGAGTGTTACAACCAAATTAAACACATGGAAAAAAGCCATACTGACCATTAGGTAGCCTTCTTAGAAAAAGAAAAACTAGTTTAGCAGGTGATTGGATAGGAATAGAAACATAAGGGTTTACCCTGATCGCAGCAAATCCCTGTGACCTGTGAACTAAAAGTTAAAAAAGAGGGGAACACCGGATGTAAAATTTTACACCAGATTTGGCGGAAGAACAACCGACTTCGCTTTAAGGCATCGACATTAAGGTCATTAACTATATAAAAAATGTGCCGTATTTTTTTTAAATACAATAAGCAATTTTGAAAAGTAATTCACAAATCTCTTTTTTTTTGCTGTGTGCAACTTTAATTTAGAGCTCTCGAATTCCCACTTTGCCTTCGATCTACCTTTACGCCAGAACCGAAACCTACCCTCGATTTTAGTCACGTTACTTTCAATTTAACGCTCTCCCATATAATCACATGCCTGAAGTAAATCGATCACTACGCCAACAACATTCGTTTTTTGGACAGTTATTTGGTCGTGCCATCTAACCAAAATCGTTTTAAAACAGGCCTCGTACTGCATTGCGCACGCTTTGGACGGTTTTATGACTATCGAACGGTCTGATGGAACACTGCTACTAATAACTGATATAAAGTTACTAAGGTGCATTTTTAAAATTATTAACTTTTAAATTTGTTTCGTCGTTAATTTGTTCCCAAAGGTAGGGGCTTTCAACCCCTCGAGTCAACTTTGCATTAACACGAAAAGTGCAAAAAAGCCTCTAAGCGAATAGAGTAATTTTAATTAAGTCGTTTCTTATTACTGCTAGCCTTATTTTGGAATTTCCAATAAGTCTATTAAGGGTGAAAACTTTTCAAATTAGCAGGTACGAGTACAATGAACAAATCCTTTGTTTTTGTTTTCTAATTGCTTTTTAATTTATCTGTCAACAGCAATTAAACAGATTAAACCACAAAATCCATTAGACCAATTAATTATTATTAAATAATCTTAAAAGCAGTGCTGCACCCAGGAAAAAAAATCGGGGGGCGGGGGGATAAAAGGTTTAAAATATATTTTTGGCAAATTTGCGTTTTGTGTTGAAAATTGCACGGAATGTTCATTTCTAGGATGTTTTTTATTTTTTGCTGACATCGGTCCTTTCAGTAACGCTATCAACCAAAAAAGTCAGTACATTTTTTTTTGATTCTGCACTCTGTCACTTGTATCCTTTTATCAATATTAATGTTACTCCTAGATTAAAGTACATAAACAGTACCTATTTAATTTGAAAACTTTTAAGGTTTTGATTATAAAATGAAAAAAACTTATTAAAGGAATCAAGTGTGCACTAGGTGTAGGTACTTAAAATCACTTGAATCCTTTTTATTCTAATAAAAATGCAACTTAACTTTACGGAAACGTAGTTACCCGATAGTTTTTAAAAAAAATGCAGTTGTACCCTTTTTATTCTTACCCCTTTAATTCACAGTGTAGGTCCGTATATTAACAGATAGTTATTAAATTATTATGACAGTTGATATGTAAAGGATATCAGCTAGCCTCGATTGACAGTTGACATTTGACACATCATGATGACGTAATGACAAATTGCAATTTACATCCAACTATAGACATAAAGGACTGCTTAGTTCCATTTAACCTGTGTTAACAAATTGTGCAGGGTGAGGAGAGCGGTGTGACGTCACCACTTGTGCTAAATGCTTTGTTTACGTTCGTTGTATATGATTTTATCCATGAATTATATACGAAGTTATATATATAGCCCAACTAACATTTATAGTAGCGGCTACATGTTCTAAAGGCTTTGCTACTTTCTTATAGTAGAAATGTGGTGATTCCAACCAAAATTTGTTACTTTTTAGTTCTAACTACTATTTAGTATCAGGAAATAGTAGATGTTTCGTAAAAACGACCCTCTAAACTACTTCTTAGGATTGTTTCTTGATAGTCGATTCTGATAGTCTTCTCTACCACAATAGGACGTTGCTAAAGTTTTACTTTCTTTTTAGTCGTTATTTCGTAGTCGCCCTGACTTTTATATCCTACTTAATTACTACTAGAAAGTTAAGCTTCATTGGAGTCCCAAACAAGTGTATCCGACAACTACATTATAACTTTAATTTTTACCACAAAAGTTTGTTTCATCATAGTAACATCTGATGTAACAATGTAGACAAAATAACTTTTTTGATCAACTTTAAAGCCGCAACTACTTTGACTTTTTTTTAATGTCGATCTTTTAAAGTAATCTCTCCTTCCTGTTTCTACTTTGAAAACGTAGACTTTTTGAAGTCGCACACATTCCTAACCCTGCTTTTATAATATGGGAATATTAGGAATAGTTTTGCAAATATTTTTTTAACTACCTTGAGCAGTCCATTTTTTCGAGCTCATTGCTTGACCAGTTTGCAAAACAATCAAAATGCAAAATATTGATCCAAAGTATCGAGTACCGCACACGGATTTTAAGAATTCCCTGGTCTATGCTTAATCTTCATCCTTAATCTTTTACGCTACTTGTTGCTGTTCTATTCTTGTACTGCCTTTACGGTCGTTCGTGGTTTGTGCTGTGGCACCACCCTATCGCCATCGTAACCCGCTTGTGCGGACTAAACCGAATTCGTTTATCTATGCCTCTTGCGCTGACGTGTCGTGTCTCACTGTGATTCATTTTATGTGTTGAGCTTGGTGTCTTTTTGGTTTTCTTTAAATTTGTGCTGTTGTTAAAGCTTGGTTTGACGTGAAAAAACTTAAATTTCTGCTGTGTTTTGTGCCAGGCTTTATTGCAATAGGTCCCTAATATCTAATTTATGCACGGCCCCTAAAATAACCTCTGGGATATGCTAGACTTCATCTAGGAACTTTTGCGCTGTTTGCGGCTAATAAAGAAACAAATTAAATATATTGTGGTTACATGCAGATTTCTAAGCGATCTAACAAGTCTCAGAGATTGTTTTTTTACTTATTGGGGTTATAATAATAAAAATTACTGAATATTGACAATGCCAAAATATCTAAAAACAATAAAAAATACTACATACGAATTGTGAGAGCAATGTGTAAATAAAAAAAGTAACAATAAGTTGATTTCATTGATGTGACTACGTTCTTTTAGTTCCTTGACCAACACTTCCTAGAAATTCTAGAATAGGGATCATGCTCTCCACTGCAACATACATTTTTAAAAAACACTTTTTATTGGCACTTCATTTATTGTTCTAATGGAATTTAATTTATCTTGTTTTTGTTTTAAAACCTACCACAAATTCACGCTGGTACAAAACCTATAAGCAGTGGTGCTGTTGTTGACAGAAACGGCAAATGACAAGTGGCGACACCCCAATAACTTGAGGGTAGTAGTTATACTTATCGCGTGGTTCCTATCACTCTGTAGACGTTTTCTAGTGGCGAAAGCTAGTTAATAATACGTTTCTGCAACGAAGGAGTAGAAATTCGAGTGTGTTATCTAGAACTAAAAAGGAATGCCGACATAAAAGTCGTAAGTGACACGTTGCCGTAACTTAGGCTCACTTGCAAGTAACCCTTTCGACTATCAGGGAATATAGTTTGGGACGCCATGTTTTTATGTAAGAAAGAAAATTTAATATTTTTGTTGTCGTTTTATGAGCTCATATTAAAGAGCTATACTATTTTATAAACAAATTAGTTGAAGCTTACCAAAAACGCTCTTCTAGCTCTTCTAAGCACCATTTGTTGGAGTTAACTGTCGATTATGAAAACATAACCTCCAAAATCACAACACAAAAATTCCATCAGCTACCAGAAAACGGCTCAATTTTACGGGCGCACCGGTTTTTTGCAATATATATATAATGCATGTTATACAAAAAACTTTGCGTCGCACTCGAATTTTGATCCTCTGCTCGTAAATTCTCACACTTTTGGATAACATAGTACATATTATAATTATAACCAAACAAAAAAACTAAGCGAGTCTGTTTACTGTTGTGTCCACCATATTGTGTAACAATTCTACCAAAAAGAAACGATTATATTGTTACGGGTTCACAACGACAAATTAAAACTCGCAATTGTTGAAAACGATACGTCAATTTATTTCGACAAATTATGTACAAAAACACGCACTTAAACTTACTAATAACTTGCTAATAATTCACTACTATAATCGGTCTATTAACTTCGTGTTAATCTCACGACCACTACAGGACGTAATCTGTGACTGACTGCCTGGTGCGCGACCCCGGCCCTATATATAGGATCGTCCATCTCTCTCGAACTTTCCGGCAGCCTTCGACGTCCGGAAAGTTCCCGCACTACCGCGACCGCAAGCCACAGACAACGCAACTAAAACCTAGACTAAGAATACAACCTTAAGATAAATCGACCTAATACTACACTAAACCTAAATAAATTCCAATTATAAAATTTAAATAACTTAAATTTGTAACACTATCCTCCTCTTCAGGTTTGATCGTCTCGATCAACATTTCCCAGGTAAGGTTTTAGTCTGTCTAGATGAACAACTTTCATCTTGGACTTCGGGCTTCTCTGGATTCGGTAGACTACATCATTAATTCTCTTAACAACTTTATAAGGCCCTTCCCATGGTGGTGTCAACTTAGGTGATCTTCCTTTCTTGCGTTGAGGATTGTATAGCCAGACTTGATCATTCTCTTTGAACCCTGAAGAGTTTGCTTTCAGGTCATATCTCGCTTTCATGCGGTCACTGGCTATTTCTATTCGCTCTCTAACCACTTCATGGATATCGTGCAGCTTTTGCCTTAAACGTTCGACATAGTCATTAACCTCTAAGTGTGCTTCTTCAGGTGAACCAAACATGATATCACATGGTAAACGCAGTTCTCTACCAAACAGGATACTAGATGGAGTAGCTCCTGTCGTATTGTGAATGGCAGTTCTATAGGCCATCAAAAACAATGGAATATATTGGTCCCAATCTGTTTGGTGCTCATCAACAACTTTGCAAAGATGTTCTTCTATTGTTTTATTAAATCTTTCAACCATGCCATCTGACTGCGGATGCAAAGCAGTAGTCCGTGTTTTATGTATTCCTAAAAGGTCACAGAGATTCTGGAAGAGCTTTGATTCAAAGTTTCTTCCTTGATCTGAATGTAGTTCCAAAGGAATACCAAATCGGCTGAAAACATCATTTACCAGAACTTCTGCAACTGTAGCGGCCTCTTGGTTAGGCAAAGCAAAAACTTCTGGCCATTTGCTAAAGTAATCCATGACAACAAGGATATATTTGTTGCCCCTTTTAGTTTCTGGAAATGGTCCGGCCACATCAATAGCAATGCGTTCGAATAGCAGACCTACGTTATATTGTTTCATTTGACCTCTGGACCTTGTTTTGGGACCTTGGCTGGCTGCACAAGTCGAACATCGGCGGCACCAGTTTTTCACATCTTGAAAGTAATTGACCCAATAAAATCGGTTTCGAATTTTGTCCATGGTTTTATTTATGCCTAGGTGCGCGCCTGATTTTCCACCATGGCATTCGGCCATTATATTGTCTACCATGCTCCTAGGAACCACTACTTGATTAACCACAGTAAGGCCATCGGCACTTTCCCAGGCACGTTTAAGGATGTTTTCCTCTACTATCAGTGAATCCCATTGTGCCCACAGTGATTTGAATATCACCCCTTGGTTTGCGATATCTTGCCATGATGGTCGTGGCTTGTTATTTTCTTTCAATCGCCAGATAGGTCCTACATCTTTGTCGTTAAGTTGTGTGGTTCTAATCGAAGCCGACATCCATTCTTCATCTGGTTCTAACTTTATCTGGCGCACGTAGGTAATTCCTTCTTTCTGGTCAATTTTCCTGCAATGTTTACAATCGTCAGGGCAAGGTCTTCTGGACAATGCATCCGCATTAATATGCACCCTTCCCGCTCGGTGCTTAATTTGATAATGGTATTGTTGTAGCTTTTCTATCCATCTCGCGACTTGCGCCTAAGGTTGTTTCATTTTCATGAGCCACTGTAACGCAGCATGATCCGTTCTAATCAGAAACTCTTGTCCGTAGAGATATTTGTGAAAGTGATCTACGGATTTAACTATGGCTAGGAGCTCCTTTCTAGTAACACAATAATTTCTCTCTGGTTTGGATAGCTTTTTGCTGAAAAATTCGATGACCCGTTCTTCTCCATCTTGTACTTGGGAGAGTACTGCTCCTATGCCATCGTTGCTCGCATCAGTATCTAATATGAATTTTCCTTTTGGAATGGGATATGCAAGAATCGGACTAGAACATAATGCTGCTTTTAGTCTTCTAAATGCTTGGTCACATTCGGTATTCCATTTGTAAGAAGCTTTATCTTCTGTAAGTCTATGTAATGGAGACGCTATTTTGGCGAATCCTTCTACAAATCGTCTGTAGTATGTACACAGACCCAAAAAGCTTCTCAATTCATGTTTGTCACGAGGTTGAGGCCATTCTTTTATTGCTTGTAACTTCTTTTCGTCGGTATGGATGCCTTCTCGGGAAACGACGTGACCCAGGAACTCAACTTTTTCTTGGAACAGAAAACATTTCTTTGAGTTCAATTTAAGATTTGCGTTCCTGATTCTTGAGAATACTTCTCGTAAATTATCTAGATGATCTTGAAATGATTTCGCCATTACTATGACATCATCCAAATAGACTAGGCAGGTTTTCCAAGTAAGGCCTCGTAGAACGACTTCCATTAGTCTTTCAAATGTAGCTGGGGCATTGCACAGGCCAAATGGCATCACATTAAACTGATAAAGTCCACTTCCAGCAGAGAATGCAGTCTTTTCTTTACCTCTTTCAAAGATTCCTACTTGCCAATACCCACTTTTCAGGTCAAGAGTAGAAAACCAATATGATCCTGCCAACGTTGTTTATGTGTCGTCTATTCTTGGCAGTGGGTAACTATCTTTCTTGGTCACATCGTTAAGTTTCCTGTAGTCGACACAAAATCTTCCATCCTTTTTAGTGACCAACACCACAGGAGATGACCAAGGACTTGATGACTCTTCAGTAACACCGTCGCTGAGCATTTTATTAATGAGATTGTGAACTTCTTCTTGCTTGGCCATTGGTAGTCTTCTTGGGGGTTGTCTTATCGGTTGGGCATCGCCAGTGTTGATAGCATGTTGAATAAGGTTTGTGCGTCCCGAACTACTCCTAGTTTCGAAGATATTACTTTGTTCTTCTATAAACTCTCTCGCTTTACTAAATTCTTCTGGCGTGAGATGTTGCCAAGTTGACTCAAATTGCTGAAGTACCTCCATTGGTAACTTGCTTGTATCCTCGGAAGTTGGCTCTTCACATCTTGTTACTTTCTGTACTGGTTCAAATAATGCTACCACCTCCCCCTTATTAATTTTGATACTATTTGGGAAAATATTGGCGACTCTAATCGGGATGTCTTTATCGGTTTTAACTAGTGATTTTGCAACGAGGTAGGTGTTGGGTGTGTTTTGTTGGCTTATGAGTCCGACGCAGCTTGATGTTTTACTTTCCAGCCTCCCAAAAATTATGGTCTCACTGTTACCGACTAGTCTTGTTGTGCATACTGCCACCACCTTAATTGGTTCTTTATTGATGTGACTATTTGACAAAATGAACTCTTCGTTCCCAAATCTTAGGGTATTAAGTTTATTATCAAACGCAAATCCATGTTTACTTATCAGGTCCATTCCCAAAATAAATTCGTCTTCTATGTCTGCAACTAATACCGAGTGGCGAATCTTCAACCTCCCCAGCTGTAGGTCTATGTCTGTCTGCCCCAACACGTCGGCGGATTCTCCAGTCACAGTCTTAAGTGTTATTTTCTTTTCTGTTGGTCGAATTTTATATCTCGTTGCAATTTTGAACTTAAGCAATGATATGGCAGCACCAGTGTCTACTGTTATATTAACTTTTCTTCCATTAATAAGTCCGTCGATGTTAAGACTGTCAGCAGTATGTTTTAAGCTCTTGATAGAGTAAATTTTGGGGGCTAAATTCCCATTAGCCAACACCCGCCCCTCTGCGTTGACTAGTTTTAGTTTTTCCTGATCTCTTCTTCGGTACTCTGTCCCACTAGATGGTGAGCGAGACCTCATTTGGACACGACAATCGCGTTGAATATGCCCTGTACGTCCGCATCTGAAACACTTTACATTTGGAGGGGATCGTCTACTTTCTTTCAAAGAATCAATCTTCTCTATCAGTGATTGAAACAGTTGGTTTAGCATTTTTAAGTTGACCTTATCTCCAGTGCTCATTTCTTCTCCCTCCTGAATTGAAACAGCTCTTACTTTTGGCCTGGACATATTATTTGATGATTCAATTTCAAGGGCTCGAATCAACACTTCACTGCTATTATGGAAGCGTTCTCGACGAAGTAATTTTGCTAAGTCCGTGTCTCGCAAGCCGTTAATAAAGCGATCTACCGTGAAAGGATCTCTGTAATTTTCTGGCATTTCTGGGTAAGCCAAGTACATCAGCCTCCTGATATCCGCTTCATACTCTTATAATGACTCCCCTGCTCTTTGTTGACGAACATTTAATTCTGACCAATGTAAATTTCGCAAGTGTTCGTCTCCATACCTTCTTTCTAGCGCTGCCACTAAAGCGTTATAATTCTGTTTTTGTTCGACTGGAATGGACCGTAAAAGTCCGAGTGCAGGTTCCCGTAGAGCTACTAACAACGCTCTAGCTTTTTCGTCCTCGTCCCAACCATTTGCAGCGGCGGCAGCTTCAAATTGTTGTTTGTAGGTGGACCAGGAGGACGTACCGTCAAAATTTGGAGGCTTAATGTTCTGGTTGGAATTCACGACACATCCCTGAGCTTTTATTTTGTTGTGTTCTTTCTGAAGCTTTATAAGCTGTTTCGACACGTCCTGGAATTTTTCTTCCATGGTTTGAAAAATGTCTTCCCTTACATTCTGTAGTTCGTTCTCCACTTTTTCTTCAACATGTTGTACCTTTTCTTCAACATTTTGTACCTTCTCTTTAACATTTTGTACTGTTTCTTCTACATTCTGCAAATTATTTTGTACCTTTTGTTCTACACTATGCATTCTTTGGGTTATTTCTTCCTTAAGATCTTCGGTTGCAGTCTTGAACTCTTCTCTCAGCTGTTCGGAGTTGCTCTTTATCTGATCGAAGTTTTCTTGCATGCTATCTAATGTCTGTCTCATGTCATTCTGGTTTTGTTCCATGGTCTGTTTTATATCGTTCTGATTTTGAGCCATTTGAGCTGCTGTATCATTTTAGTTAGATCTTCCATCTTTGCCGATCCTTGTCTAGTAAGCATCAACTTCCTGATAAATCACTTAAAACGTCTATTTTAGGGCTATAAAGCGAATGTCGAAGTCGGTTTTTCAATATCTCTTCCAATTCTTAAATAGAACCTAATGGAATGTTCTGAAATATACTGGTAAATGCTACTCTTTCTGCTACTAGGCAAATGTAGAAGTCACTTTTTGATTATCTCTTTTGGTTCTCGAATAGACCGTCGTAGAATGTTATGGAATATTCTAGAAATAATTTCTAATTCTTACTTTTAAAATAACTAAGCTACTGTCGAAGTCGGTTCTTAAATATCTCTTTTAGTTTTTGAATAAAACAATATCGAACTTCTTCGAATATTCTAGAAAAATCACTTACTGTTTTTCTGTCCAATTGTCCTATCCGGTGGTAATATCTATATTTCCGTTTTTAATTATTATCGCAAAATAATTTCTTTACATACTTTTTAAAAAATTGGACAAATAATATAGGTACTACGACATTATTTGTAGTTTTTGTTCACTTTAAGTATTTAAATTTAATTTATTTAACATATATTTCAAAAATAAAATCATTTATTATCCTTTTATTTAATGTAAAGACAATATTTTTAAATGTACAATGCCTCAATCTTGCATAAAACTTAATTTTCATAAAGAAAATAGCTCTAAAAGCACATAAATTCCAATATAACGATAGGCGCGCTTTCTGCCCAGCACAAGTGGTGACGTAACAGCGAGTTTGACCTTGAACATCGATTGCAGACAGACTCGGCAAACTGAGCAATCCTGTCTAGTGTATAATCGTTGATTTACATCAGGGCTATCAAAACGGACGGGCCACGATCCTCCACTTTGTCACATGGGAAGCCGATTTTTTTTTTGATGGTGACGTCACGACACAGTTGATTGTCATTAAAAGATTGAAGTTGGAATGACGGTTGATGAATATTTTCTTTTTTTTTAAATAAAGCTGGTTTTGAGATTATTTTTACTATATTCTTACAGAACATTTTTTTTAAAATGTATAGTAATCCTTAATTTTTCAGAGCCGCTTCATTAGCTGACACTAAAATTAAATTTAAAGCAGAAGTCAATGTTACAAACACAGATGATAAAGTCAAACACATGTCAAATATAACAGTTGGCATGCGGTACATGGCGGGTAGTTTGAATTCAAAATAATAAATGCCAAATCTTGAAGATTTTAACCTTTTAATCCTCTTGCCTTCTTACAAAAGTTTGGTGGAATATCGGGATGGTGTCTGAGAATATTTCACTGAAATTTCGCGGAAATCTGTAGTATTTATATATTTATCGGTTTCACAACGTTCTACGTTTTCCGATACCCAATCTCCACTCGTTTCTGTTTCCCATAATTCATCATCTAGGTCTCTTATTTTTATTTCACTGTCTATTCCTTCTCTCCAGCTTCTCCTTGGCCGTCCTCGTTTTCTTCGGCCTTTGGTTTCCATTGTAGTATTTGTTTAGGTAGTCTTTCATCATTCAATCTTTGTACATGTCCGTACCACAGCAGTTGTTTTGTTGTTATATCATCCATTAAAGTACGTGCACCCACTGTCATAATTTCTCTTATTCTTTGATTTGTAACTCTTTCTCTTTTTGATTTTCCTGCTGCTCTAGCCTCTAGTCCCCACTTATTTTACTCTTCTATTAGTTTTCGTGTCATATATTCGAGGTCGTCATAATCCTGAGCCACTACTATCTGATCATCGGCGAAACATAAAGTATACAAGGTGGTTTCGTCCAA
The DNA here is from genome assembly GCA_963576565.1 of Aspidapion aeneum. Classification (NCBI taxonomy): domain Eukaryota; kingdom Metazoa; phylum Arthropoda; class Insecta; order Coleoptera; family Brentidae; genus Aspidapion; species Aspidapion aeneum. The sequence goes on from OY755039.1 coordinate 21,310,354, forward strand.
CGGAATTCCCATGTTTTGGCATTTTCTTATCCATACTTTAAGGACTTATTCCAAGTATATCTTGAAGAGCGTAGGCGAGATACAACAACCTTGTTTAAGACCTTTATTTACTTGAAAGCCTTTGGTTAGTTTTGCTTTTATTTTAACTTTTGCCTTACTATTGCGGTATAACTCTTTGATGGCCTTAATTAGCTTATGTTTGTGTTTTCCAACGCTTTCCAAAGTAGATTTAGTGGTATACTATCATATGCCTTCTGCAAATCGACGTAAAGCAAATGCAGCTCTTGTCCGTATGCCATTTTCTTTTCAATAACTTGGGTTATACAAAAGAGATGATCAGAAGTCGATCTACCCGCCCTCCATCTGTAGGAAATCTGTAGTGCCATTTTGAAAAAATCATAAAAAAACGACTGACCTCCCATAAGACCCAAAGTAAAAGTCAGCGCCCCGAGAACAGCTGATTCTTTCAGGGTCGTGGCCTGTATTTTTGGTTGGCCTTGTTTACATATTACAGGTGACAGTTGACAGATATTAGCTGATTCTGGTTGACAAATGAACGTTGACAGATACCACAGATCACGTGACTAATTGCAGCAGATGACGTAACACAGACGATAGTGACATATGGCCAATGATTTATTCCCCCAAATGAGGCGAACCTGAGCGCAGATTGATACATTTTAATATTGATTTTTCAGGAAAAATTATGCTTAAGGGTTCAATATTCAGTGACTCTGGGGGGAATCTGTTAGTAGAGTTGCGGTCTTTAATAAATAATAGTTTTTTTTATTCTTGGAAATATATTAGCTCACACTACTACTATATAAGTAGTGTGAGCTACGGTGATCCTAATTTTTTCGAGAAAAAAAAAGTTGCTCCGATTTCAAAAAATTTTATATATCTTTGCGTTTCAGATGATTTTGAAACTTTTTTGTTTTGCTGTCTGTCTGTCTGTATGTATGTCTGTCTGTAACGACCAACCCGCATAACTCAAAAACCGCTTGTCCAATTTTAATGAAATTTGGTACCTAAGTTGGGTCTTGGGCCGTGATGGTCCCATTTAAAAATGAACAAAATCCACCGCACGCAAGCCAAATAAAATGGTGGGGGTAGATGTCAAAAATTAGAGTTTAAGTGAAAATATGGCGTGTGTGATATCAAACGAAAGGTAATTGAGTCTGGAGTTAAACAAAATACATTTTAGTTTTTTTTAAAGGGTGGGGGTAGATTTAAAAAATTTGAGTTTAAGTCAAAACATGGCTTGTGTGGTATCAAACGAAAGGTAATTGAGTCTGGAGTTGAATAAAATATATTTCAGTTTTTGATTATATTAGCTCACACTATAACTATAGTACCTAGTGTGAGCTTAGGTGCCCATAGATTGGCAGAGTATTTTAAAAAGAATATACTGAATAATGTTTATTTCATCAGTTGGATCATTGTTAGTGTTTGATACACCAAAAATAGAAACAGGAGTTTAAAATTATACTAAAATTACTTAAAAACTGTTTATTTTTCTTTCGACAATCTGGAGGATCTATATTTTGATCACCATGTGTACAGTTCAAGTTTTGTTTAGGTTTGTGTCGGTTTAGAATTTGTAACTACAACATTTTTTTCTCAAAAACAAGTCTATTATTACTTGACCACTTTGGTAAACTGAGAAAAACATTAATTGGTGGAGAAAAAAGATGCCGAGCTCAGCATAAAATATCCATTATAATTGTCTAATGGTCTGGTGGGAGATTTAGGTTAGGATTGGTTGAACTTGTTATGGGGGACCCGTCAAAAATTTTGGAACATGGGCCGAGGACTAGATTGTCACGCCATCATATACAATAAAGATTCAAAATTATTTAATACCTATACAGGGTGTTTAAGGAAAACTTAAGAGAAGCTTTTTAGCGTATTGCATCATGGAATTTGGAAAAAACCTCGGACACGTGTCAGTCGATTTTGTTTGCGAGGGGGGAACTTTTTAGCAGGCGCGAATCTACGGGGGGAAGGTAAATTTCCTCCCCCCCTCCCAATCTAAAAATATATTTAGTTTTGACACACATAATACACCTTCTGGTCAGGCTCTAAGACAATTCGTCGCCACTGACTCGCTGTGGCAGATTCGCCGCCGGGCAAACTTCCAACGATTCTAGATTTTATATTTGACAGGTGTATAGAATTCCGCTGACAACGCAATTTAATATTTTTTAGCACAAAAAATTCAAAATGGCGAATGCAAATTGGTAGTGAGTTTTTTATTTATTAACCACTGTGTCTCAAACTTAAAACATTACAGTGTTAAGGCTACGTAAAAGATTTTTGACTTAAACCTAAAGCAAATCAAAATGGCGTTTATAAAACGGTGGAATTGTGAAAGTGTATTAAATCATAAAATCATATTAGTCATTCCAAAACATCAAAATTAATATCTACACGTCGGCTCATAAATAAAAATTTTCGCCATTTTAATTTTTTTAAAGTAAATTATTTTAATTAATTCAGTGGCCTTACACACCCAAAGTACTAATACATATCTCTCCATTTTAAACATGTTCAAGTTTAATTCAAATATCAAAATTAGCGACTTTAAACACCCCAAACTTTCAAATTTAATACATGCATACCGGTTCCTAAATAAGAAAGTCCGCCATTTTAGATCCGCCATTTTGAACTTTTTGTTTGAAATTTTTTTTTATTGCATTATTATCGCAACTCTAAACACCTGTCAAAATTGCAATCTGAAACTAAGGCGGCCGGCGGTGATTTGTCACGGCGTCGAGTAGGCAGTGGTTAATTTTCCTATTACCCCTGTTCACTATGCAAAACGCGAAAAATGTCCATTTTGGTTTAATTTTTATTTTATCAGTCACTGTTAAATTTGAAGGCAAATATCTCAAAAACTAATCGATGGCATTTAAATTTTTTAAAAGATTTGTAAAGTTATTCTCCAGACCATTAAAACAAGGTGTTACTCGAACCACTTTCCCTATTCAAAATATAGAAGTAAAGCTTACCCCTCGAAGAGGATACGTGCTACAAAAATTTCAAAAAGTTTTTCCTTAATTCCAGAACAAATACCCGAAAAAAATTTCGTTGAAACACGTGGGAAACTCACTTATTATAGATGATAGAGGATTGAGCATTTCACATTACTGTCCCCAAATTTTGAGACACGAAAAAATATGTTAAACGTTTTTTTCCAGCCTTTGTAGTTTTGAAGAATCCGAGGTTTACTGTAAAAAGACATATCTAAGGGCACGGCAGTGCCTCGCCAAGTTCGCGCTGCCGTACCATCTTTTCTTGAAACATTTCAGCCCATATTTGACCTATCTAAAACTGATGAGTTACAAATCTCAAACTTTGCAGAGTCGTAGATCTTCACAGAGCTAACAAGCTCTCCAAGTTTCATGGACTCTCATAAAGTAGTAAAGTAGTTACGAAATTTCATAAAACGTCGAAATGGCCACTCACTGACTCACTCACCCATGTATAGATCATCAAAATTCTACTGTACTTCCAGACAGGCTATAAAGCTGAAATTTGGCAGACTGATAGAAACTATGACCAAACCCCTGGAAAAAATTAATAAACCCCAAAATTATAATTTACTTCCCTCCCCTATAAATGTAAAGTTATGTAAAATAACATTGCTCACTTCCAGAAACGCTAGAGAGCTGAGCTATGGAAGGCTGATAGGAACTAGGATAAAACTATAAAAGAAAATGAAAAAACCCCAAATTTTAATTAACATCTCTCCCCTATAAATGTAAAGTTATGTAAAAGTAACATTCTGCACTTCCAGAAACGCTATAGAGCTGAGATTGGGAAGACTGAAGGCAACTATTGTAAAACTATAGAATTTTTTTTAAAAATACTAACATTTTAATTTACTTTCCTCCCCTATAAATGTAAAGTTATGTAAAATTAACATTGCCTACTTCCAGGAGCACTATCTATAAATATTAAAAAAACCTCAAAATTTTTAATAAGATTGCAAAAGTTTTGAAGAATATTCCGCATATTTTACTATTTTAAAACTTAAATATTATCCAAATCCTTTAAAAACGGAGTGAAATCATAACAAGTACGCTAAATTGGTATTCCGCAAAAGGAATTGAGATAAAAGTAAAGCCAAGTTCTCCAATAAAAATTTCAAAATGAAAGGTTCTTACTAGTTTAGAAATGTTTTTCTAAACTTGGCTATTACGGCTGCAAATGACTCTTAGGCACAGTGGTAAATTGAACATAAAAAGTGTGGCTGGAATACCAAAGTTTAAAAAAACATCTAAACTAGTAAGAACCTTTCAGGCTTTACTTTTATCTCAATTCTTTTTACGGAATGTCACTTTCGCGTACTTGGCTTTTTTTTTACATGAAATGTTTTTGTTATGATAGACTTTTTGTATACCTAAGAGTAGTTTTTTTTGGGTATTTTAAACGGGGTTTGCTATAAGCGAGTGTTCACTTTAAACGGGTTCGCCATATGGTAACCAGAATGGGACAACTGGGCGCCGTCAACTCGGCGCCGCCAACTGGGCGTCAGGCCAACTGGGCGCCGGGCCAACTCGGCGCCGCCAACTAGGCGCCGGCCAACTCGGCGCCGGACTATAATTTTTTTTTTGATAAAATGTGTAGATGAAAAATAAAATATATTATTTATATAAAAACATCTTTAAAAAATCCTAACTTTACGCAATTTTTTTGAAATTTGTTTTTGTTAAGTAAAGTTAAATCCATTAAGTCGACTGTTGAATCTTGGTAGTTGTAATGTTTGGTAACCTGGTAACACTACAATTTACGTTTTTTATTACAACAATATCGGATCAAAAAATCAAATTGGTTGATCCAAAATGGCGGATTTTCTTATTTACTAACCGATTTGTCTCAAACTTGAAATATTACATTGCTTGAGGTCATTTAACAAAAGTTTTTACTCAAACTTAAAAAAATCAAAATGGCGGATTTTCTTATTTCCTGACCGATTTGTCTCAAACTTAAAATATTACATTGCTTGAGGTCATTTAACAAAAATTTTTACTCAAACTTAAAAAAAATTGTGTTAAATGACCTCAACAAAACAATCCGTGGTAATACCATCAGAAATGGGACACCCTGTACACCTAATATACTTATTAATATTAAACACTCTTTTCTTTCTTTATATTGTTATATAAAAGTAAAATCCAGCAAAAATTATATAATAAATAAACGCAGTAGGTATAACGGAAAGAACAAGCTGTGCCGAAAAAAACGCATAAATTTTAAATTTAATTTCACTTTCATGCCAGAGGGCAAAAAAAGACGAGCGGCAGATGGACAATATTTTCCAATAAAAGAAGAAGATATCGAGCAACATTATTTGCATATAAAAGACATGGGCGCGTCCAGGGGGTCTCGAGGCCCCCCCAAACCTAAGGTTTTTTAAAGTATTGTCCATAGATAAAATAGCATAAACTACGACATTATGAAGCATCGGGCCCCGGAGGCCTCAGCCCCATCAAAATATATTCCTGGGTGCGCCACTGTAACAGACATTTGTTTTATTTATGTGTAGTATAACCAGAGTCTAGGTAGTGTCCGGTCAGAATTAAATGAAGCGCAAAAGAGATGGCTCAACTCAATCTATCTGCCTCTGTTTACAGTACTTTGGTCTTACTGGGTGGTCTTCATTTTTAGCAAATTTACCGTTAACAAAATTTTAATATTACAAGAATAAACAGTACTCGTCTGGTACGTTCAACGAAATCGACTCCAGTTCGTTCATAATTTCTATTTTTACCAACACGAATCAAGCCCGTTCCCAATTCACACCTTTTTATTGGGCTTCTGTTGTTATCGCTGGACTCAAACAGGAAGACTAGGCACGTTTCATACACATTCTAGACCAACAAAAAGAAACAGTGGCGTATCATTTACTTTAATTTTTTATTTTATGAATTATAAATAGGTAGGTACCTATATAATATAATAAGTATAAAAGTTTTGAAAAAAGATTTCTTTTTAAGAATAATAAGGTATAGAGATTTCCATCAAAAAAAGGCTTAGAAGGAGTAAAATATAAAATTAATAGATTAGATTTATTTATTTAACTACGTGAATACTAACAGTATTTTGTAGCAGGTCATCACTAACAATTTTACAAAATTATAAAAAAAAAACTACAATTGTAAAATTAGAACAACCTCAACATATAAGTGTAAATAAATGAAATACATTTAAAAAAGTTTTAATACAAATGGCTTCTGCAAATATTCATTTGTAGTATAGAAAGGATTATCTAAAAGATTTTTTTACCGCAGACTTAAATTTCCTGTCATTACGTGATCTTATTTCTGTAGGGATATGGTTATATAAATTAAGATTTAAACTATTTTTACTAGTTTTCATCGATCTGTGTTTCTCTATCATTAAATTATTTGAATTTCTTGTGCCATATGAATGAAGATCAAAATTTTTTTGTAAAAATATTGCGTTTTACGTGTATTTCTTGAACACTGAAATAGATAAAAATTGTTGGTAACGGCATGATTCCAACACTCAAAAAAAAGAAGGTATGTGTCTCGGTATCCTGCATTGGCTAAATTCTTATAACTTTTTTTTGAACCCTAAAAACTCTGATACCTATCGTGATGAATTAAAAAATTATAGCACGCAACTGGACACAGAAAGATAGCTCAATTAAAGCCATCTCTATTGGGCCTCGTTTTATTCTGGCTGGACAATAATGTGTATTGGTAATATAGGAAACAAAAAGCAGATAGAGGAATAAAAGTGCACACGGAAAAAAGCCGGGTGGTTCACAATTGACATGTATTTAAAATAATTTATAAATTTTAATTTTTATTTAGTAATCAAATAAAAAGCACACCACAATTTTAACCAACAGTGTAAAACTCGCGTGTACTTATCCGTTTACCTAAAGCTATACGGTTCGTTGAATAAAATCGTTAGTTAATTTACGAGAAACAACAACTTCAAACGGTTGTCATAGCGTCACAAACCAGTAATATCACTTCTTATCTACATGCAGATATAGTGGCAGTAACGCACCCAGGAATATGTCTTGGGGGGGGCCCGAGGCCTCATAATGTCGTATTTCATGCTATTTTTTGTGTTTATTTATGAAATATGTGAAAAATATATACAAAAATCTTAAGCTTGGGGCGGGCCCGGGCCCCGGCCCCCCCCCCCTGGGTGCGCCCATGATAGTGGGAATAAGGACACTGTTGTTTCGGTTTATATACATTTTAATTCTTTGGTAACGTTTCGACAATCATATTTTAACATATAATAAACATTATTTTTGGCTATGAAACATTTTTAAAAACGTACTAACTTAAGTTTCCCTAAAGTACCTAAAGCTGTTAAATTATTTAGTGACACTAGCTCAGGACACTTAGGAGAGTTCACAACTAAAGCCAAGGTATTTTAAAATGGGGTAAATATCTGAGGATTTATGGTGTACAGCGTGTCCCATTTTCGATGGGATTAAATGGGAAACTCGGTTATTATTAAAGATATTGATTTTCTGATTGAGTGGGATCAAGGGGAATTTATTCCCAGAAATAGATAATATAGTATGTTAAAAGAGATTTTTCAGCAACACAAATAAGAAAAATTTAATTATACAATACAAATTTTTTTTAAAATTTTTTTATGGGTACGGCCCTGTTTGAGTGTACATGATTACATGCTAAGGTATGCAACATTTTTCCAGGAAGAGGGGGGGTAAAAAGGTTTGTTAGGTTAGGTTAAGAGGGCCTATTGCTTTTCCCTAAGGGGGGAATATAAAGGTTGGCGCGGCCGATGCATTGATTTTAATAAAAACAATTTTAACCTATTTATAATGGACCCAAAGAAGTTTTTGCCTTCTAGAACCACCCCTCCTCTACGAGCGTGCTGAAAGTGTCACTTTTCCGCACATATTTTAGTGTTGAAAGTGCCACAATTGGTAACTTAATATTTTTTTCGGTGTCCCTAACAACCCAACTTTCCATGGGGTAAATATCTGAGGATTTATGGTGTACAGCGTGCCCCATTTTCGATGGGATTAAATGGGAAACTCGGTTATTATTAAAGATATTGATTTTCTGATTGCACCTTACCGCACCGTGCTCTTTTTTTGAGCCCTTATAAATGGTGTTATCAGAATTTTGCCATACCCCGTAGTTTCGCTAATACAGGGAGTTTTTGAAAAAATTGTATTTTTCATAATCCCTTATATCTCGCTTATTTTGCGAGATATTTTTATTCTATAAAAACCTTTTTATGGCAACTTTTTTAGAAGAAAATAATAACGTTGTCAATTTTTTAAAATATTGGTTAATTTTTGAGATATGGTATTTATCATAAAAAAATTAAATACGGACCTGGATTTTTTTTATTATTATTTTGATTGGTTTCATGCTAGTATTATCACAAAATAATAAAAATTTCAAAAAATTTTGCTTTAAGGTAAAAAAAAATATTTAGTATTTAAAAAAAATTGTCCGAACCTGGATATTTCCAACATAAATATAAATTAAAAATTGCAAGTTAAACGATTTTTAGTTTAACTGTTTTGATACTTAGCATATTAAAATGGTTTTACGTTAATTTACAGATTTATTTGAAACAAAGTCTAGGAAAAATACAAAAAAATAACTAATTTTTCTTTAATGATATAAATGTTCAAACTAATTGCCATTATGTGTAAGACATTGTTGGCATTTTGAGTAATTTTTCTTAACGCATTTTGCATAAAAATATTTCTGGATATGGTCGATTTCTAGCCATTTTAGAATAATTGTAAGTCATTCACAAAAATGATGAGTAAAATGACAATGTCAATTCCACGCTTTTGGTTTGTAAATTCCATGACCGGCTGTGCTACCATCAAATAATTAGTATGATATTATTTTTGTAACTTTTTAACGTTTTTTACTTTATTTATAAATCTTTTAATTAACTTTTGAAAACAGATAAACTAAAAATCGTTCAACTAGTGAGTCCTGCAATTTTTAATTTATAATTACGTTGGAAATTTTCAGGTTCGGACTATAATTTTTTTAAAAATATTAAATAGTTTTTTAACCTCAAATCAAAAAAATATTAAAGTTTTATCATTTTAAGATAATACTAGCCTGAAACCAATCAAAATAGTAATAAAAAAAATCTCCGTATTTAATTTTTTTATGATAAATACCATATCTCAAAAACTAAACAATATTTTTAAAAATTGACAACGTCATTATTTTCCTCTAAAAAGGTTGCCATAAAAAGGTTTTTACAGAATAAAAATATCTTGCAAAATAAGCGAGACACAAGGAATTAATAAAAATGCAATATTTTCAAAAATAAGCGGGATAAAGCAAAAATCTGATTACACCATTTTTAAGGGCTCCAGCACGGTAAGGTGCAATCAGAAAAACGATATTTTATGGGGATTTGCGGGGATTTATGGGGATTTGCTGGGATTTACGGTGATTTATTAGGGATTTATGAGGATTTACGAGGATTTATTGTGGATTACCAAGGATTTATCGAGGATTTACCAAGGATTTACCAAGAATTTCAATTATTATGTTCTGCCCAAAAGCAGTCGCCGACCACGTGCCAACAAATCGTACGAAAATTTCGATAAACACGCTTTTCGCGCGGCGTTGCGAGTTTAACTAGACCCAACGAAAATTTGGGGAAAATATTTATTTAATTAATTTGTATACTAGCCTGAAACCAATCAAAATAGTAATAAAAAAAATCCAGGTTCGTATTTAATTTTTTTATGATAAATACCATATCTCAAAAACTAAACAATATTTTTAAAAATTGACAACGTCATTATTTTCCTCTAAAAAGGTTGCCATAGAAAGGTTTTTACAGAATAAAAATATCTTGCAAAATAAGCGAGATACAAGGAATTAATAAAAATGCAATATTTTCAAATATAAGCGGGATAAAGCAAAAATCTGATTACACCATTTTTAAGGGCTCCAGCACGGTAAGGTGCAATCAGAAAATCGATATCTATAATAACAACCGAGTTTCCCATTTAATCCCATCGAAAATGGGACACGCTGTACAGTCTGGAGGATTTATGGGGATTTGCGGGGATTTATGGGGATTTGCTGGGATTTACGGTGATTTATTAGGGATTTATGAGGATTTACGAGGATTTATTGTGGATTACCAAGGATTTACCGAGGATTTACCAAGGATTTACCAAGAATTTCAATTATTATGTTCTGCGCAAAAGCAGTCGCCGACCACGTGCCAACAAATCGTACGAGAATTTCGATAAACACGCTTTTCGCGCGGCGTTGCGAGTTTAACTAGACCCAACGAAAATTTGGGGAAAATATTTATTTAATTAATTTGTATTCGAGACAATATTATAAAAAAATTAGCTATAAAATAAAAATAACGAATTAAGCAAGTTAAAATTTAAATTTATCATTCATCGCTTTTTAAATAAAGATTATCATAACAAAAACATTTCATGTAAAAAAAAGCCAAGGACGCGAAACTGCCATTCCGAAAAAAGAATTGAGATAGAAGTAAAGCCAAGTTCTCCAATATAAATGTCAAAATGAAAGGTTCTTACTAGTTTGGAAATGTTTTTTTAAACTTTGCTATTACAGCCAAACTTCTTTTTCTTCAATTTAGCACTGTGAGTAAGAGTCATTCAGAGCCGTAATAGCCAAGTTTAGAAAAACATTTCCAAACTAGTAAGAACCTTTCATTTTGAAATTTGTATTGGAGAACTTGACTTTACTTTTATCTCAATTTTCATTACGGAATCTCATTTTCGCGTACTTTGCTTTTTTTACATGAAATGTTTTTGTTATGACTTCACTCCTTTTTTAAAGGAATTGGATAATATTTAATTTTTAAAGTAGTAAAATATGGGGAATATTGTTCAAAACTTTTGCAATGCCTTACTTAAAATGTTGAGGTTTTTTAATTTTTTTCCATGGTTTTATCATAGTTCCTATCAGCCTTCCAAAGCTCTCTAGCGTTTCTAAAAGTGGACAATGGTTACCTTTACATAACTGTATAGGGGAGGAAAGTAAATTAAAATGTTCGTGTTTTTAAATTTTTTCCTATAGTTTTATCATAGTTCCTATCAGTCTTCCAATCAGGGTTGGATGGGCTCAAACAAACCGGCCCTGGCAATTTTTTTTTATTCGGTTCTCGCTTCGGCACAAAAATTTTACGGCAAAGAAAACGTGTTATTTTTGTTTTTGATATTATTGAGGTTTTGTTATTAAATAAAATGCTAATTTTAAAGGATGTAATTTGCATTTTGAGAAAAAAAACTTCATTTAAACATATGTATGCATGTCCTAAACATCCTAACTTGTGAGATACAAGGTGTTTAAAGACTTTCAGAAAATCTCCTTATTTATTAAATATCTGTGATACTGCTCTAAATATTTTTGTAAAGTTTTATATTCTGTATGCTATATTAAACAGTGACTACCTAACATAATTAATATCTAATTTTTTCACAAAATGAAAACTCAAAAAAAAAAAAAGTGTGTGCTTAAGACCACACGGCAGAAGTGTAAACTTCAACAAGGCAAAATTAATAATACGAAATATAAGATTTTTTTGCGTTGTATATTGACAAAGTAATATAGAAAGGAATAACATTACACACTGAGTGACCTTCACCTGCATCATCATATCGCTCTGCTGACTGTTCCTCTCACAGTTAGTCGACTCGAGCCGACTTCACCCGAATGAGCGTTACATAGCCGAGCGTGACGGCTCAGTTCAATTTAGTACCCACAAAAAGTCCTAAACGCGCCTAAAGAAGTTTACACTTCAATAAAAACGTACAAAATTTCAACATACAGCAGCACTGCCCCCGTTAGTTAAAAGGCTGCAAGTAGAGAGAGAAACAAATTCATTATATGATGAGCCACGAAAAAATGTTATAATTTCGGTCAAAGGTCTTTTGTCTAGTATGAACACCAATATCATTCGCGTAGCCAGCTGCCTGCGTTGATTTGGTGCCAATATATCAGGGGCGGATCAAGGAACTTTACTTGGGGGGAATAGAGAAATATCATAATGAAAATTGCACAAAACTATTTTGCATAGTGACCAGGAGGTGTATTTTGTGTGTCAAATCTAAGTTAAGTTTCAGATTTGGGGGGGGGGAATTTTCCCCTTTTTCACCTCCCGTAGATCCGCACCTGATATATCCGCTTGTGTCGTATAGTGTGTTGCGCGGAATTGACGAATTTGGATTTCTCAACCAACATACTGAGGAGTGTATGGTTTATCGGGTACTATAAGTATACGAGGTGTGACAATAAAATTATAAGACTGGTGTAAAAAACCTACTTTATTTAAATACTAATACATGTTCCCATCAATATTCGCCGCAGCCGATTCGCCGCGGCCGATTCGCCGCGGGACAATTCGCCGCCGGCCGATTCGCCGCGGGGACAATTTGCCGCGAGATTTTTTGTTTTATGATATTACCATTGGCAATTGTTTAAACAGTTTTATTTAGCTTGACTTCATATAATATATTTGTTTATTTGTTTGATTCTACCTCGATGGTTTGATCATAACTTTTTCAAACTTTTCCAATTAGTTATTTGGTGGTTAGTATAATACAATTTAACATTTTTTTTATTAGAAAAATAAATAAAATGGCGAATTTTCCTATTTATGAAACGATTTGCATCAAACATCACGGCGCTTAGGGTAACTTAATACAATTTTTGACTTATATTTAAAAATATGAAAATGGCGTATTTTCCCATTTATGAACCGATGTGCATCAAACTCGGAACTTTGAGATCTTTCAGGTCGCTGATTATTATTTTTAACTAAAATTTAAAAAAATCGAAATGGCAGTTCCACAATGGCGCACTTTCTTGTTTATAAACCGATTTGCCTCAAAATTGGAGGGGGGCTGATTTCTCTGGGGGGGGGGGAAGTCTCATGATGACGAATTTTATACTCTTTAATCTTTTTTTTCATGCAATATGTGAAAAATATCTAAAAAAATCTTAGGCTTGGGGGGCCTAGGCCCCGAGGAACCCGCCATTTTCAGGTTTTAAAATTTAAATCAAAAATTGTATTGAGTTACCTTAGGCGCCGCGATGCTTCAAGTTTGAGGTAAATCGGTTTATAAATAAGAAAGTGCGCCATTGTGGAACCGTCACTTTGATTTTTTTAAATTAAGTTAAAAATAATAATTAGCGACCTGAAAGATCTCAAAGTTCTGAGTTTGATGCAAATCGGTTCATAAATGGGAAAATTCGTCATTTTGGATTTTATTTATTTTTCTAATAGAAAAAATTGTTGAATTGTATACCAACCCCAAATACCTAGTTGGAAAAGTTTCAAAAAAGTTATGATCAAACAAATAAACAAATATATTATACGAAGTCAAGCTAAATAAAACTGTTTAAACAATTGCCAATGGTAACATCATAAAATAAAAAATCTCGCGGCGAATTGTCCCCGCGGCGAATTGGCCGGCGGCGAATCGTCCCGCGGCGAATCGGCTGCGGCGAATCGGCCGCGGCGAATTGTCCCCTACCCTCTCTATCGACGCAGCGTTGCATGCGTTTTTTCCAGTGTTGGAAGCAATTTTGGAAATTATCAGAAGAGAGGCTGTTAAGAAGTCTTGCCGTTTTTTCCTTGACATGTTGGGTTCCTTTTAACGATTTCTTCACTTTCGGAAACAAGTAGAAGTCGCAAGGGGCCAAGTCTGGTGAATATGGTGGGTGGTTAACGACGGGGATCTTCTTATTAGCTAAAAACTGCTTGATGGATAGGGCATTGTGGGCCGGTGCATTGTCCTGGTAGAGCAGCCACGCGTTGTTCTTCCACAAATCTGGACGTTTTTTCCTTGAACGTTCCCTTAGCTCATCAATACTTCCAAATATAAATGTTGGTTAACTGTTTGACCCTCACGCGCCATTTCAATAAGAATAACACCCCTAATATCAAAAAGAAAAACAATGAGCATCGCTGTTTTGAATGTGTTGGAGCGCCCTTCTCGTTCATTATCTTTAACTTCTTCACGACCCTCGAAAAAGTTTTTTGCCACATAAAAATAATTGCACGAGACATACACTGCTCCCCGTAGACATCCTTTGAGTAATTCCACGCCAAATCATCCAATGGTGGTAGCTGCCATGTCACGAAAAAAATCCAAATTTTGATAACATGTATTAGTGTCCTTAGGAATACCAAATTAACAAATTTTAATTTTTAATATCGCCTCCCGTATTTTACACCCACTTTAAAAGTAAAAAACAAGGAGAAAATCAGTTGTGGCCTTATTTTTTTTTATTGTATTAAATCTTATGTAAATCTTTAATATTGGTTGGATAATCCTATACAGAAAAAAAATTAACCTCACTTTTTGGACATGGCAAAAACAGTTTTAAAAAAATAGTAAATTTTATGATTTTCTCGATTTTTAATTATTTACACCGGTGCGGAATACGGTCCATCAAATAATAGTCTATATGCACATTAAAGCTTAGTGGCTTGACTATCATACAAGGCAAAAGAAAAATTTCTAGGTCTATTGCTTTCAGAAAATTAAATTTTTTTAAATTGGAATAACCGCAAAAACCTCAGAATTGGCAACATTTGACTAAAAAAATTGTCATGTCTATCTGTCTATTAAAACTTCGCTTGTGCGTTGTTTTACTTGATAATGTATCGTCTAAATAAAAGTAAAATAAAAAATCTGGGTCTGTCATTTTAATATCAACTTTTAAGCTATTTGGTTAAAGCATGTAAAAAATCAAATTTTTTTATTGAGTCGCAAAAGGAAAAAAAAATATGTATAAAAATCATCGTTAGGGGATCTTATTTATAACCACATACTGTTTTGTGTGAGATCCTAGTTTGTGGGTTCAAGTCCCATCTTCGTACACTGTCGGAAATTTTTTTTTAGTTTTAAGAATACATTTTTGGTGAGACACGGACATTAATTTGTTTGTTTTTTGGTAAATGAAATGGTTCAGGTTTAACAGTGGCGTACGCAGAAGGGAGGGGGATTGGAGGCCTAATCTTACCAAAATCATTAAATAACTTCTCCTAAAGTTTGAATTTTTCTGAAAGAAGTAATAAATGGTTTTCCAGGACTTTGCTTTTACTCAAGCCCCCTCTCCCAACCCCCTTGGAAAATTTCTGCATACGCCACTGGGCATTAAAAAAAACTAAGTACAAAACTAACGCATGGTAAAAGCCCATGTGATGCGTTTGGAGGTACCGTGAAACGATTTGTTTTACATTAAAATCTCAAACAAACAACAACTGGACACCATTCTTTCACTCCTCTGGATGATTTAACTATAGATGCTAAATTTACTTCAAGCTCAGAAAAAAAAAATGTTAAGTTTCTGAATTTATAGAACTCAACTTCTTTTCCAATTTTTTAAATATGACAGTAGGTAACTACTAAAAAAGTAAAAAAATTTGTGTAGTGACCTTATGAAGAGAGTTTAGATCATAATTTATTGAACAGTGCTCATATAAATAAACTTTACCTTCTGATAAACATTAATTTGCAGAGACTTTATTTTGGGGAAAATATTATAATAAATATTTCACAAAACTATTTTGCATAGTGACCAGGAGGTGTATTCTATGTGTCAAAACTGAGTAAAGTTTCAGATTTGGGGGGCATCCCCCGCGTAGATCCACGCCTGTAATTTGTGATGCAATTTAACATCACTAAAAATATTAAAATAACAAAAAAATGTGTAGTGACGTTAAGGATTACAGACCCAGAGTTTTTATTCTTGTTTTAAAAAGTATATGATGTTTGATGAAAATTTACCCTACTTGATTACCACCAGCACCCCGACAGACAGGGTCATTTTTGATGCTGAAGAGGGATTTCCCAGACATTCTTAACTTCTTCGTGGAACTCCAACGGAACGTCTACTTTTTAAATATGTTTTATACAAGGAGGATATAGTCCTTGAGTATAGCTTTCCAACACTGTATCAAAAATTTAAGAAAACATTACATTTATACCCCAAAAAAATATGAAAACTTCGAAAATTTCTGCGTTTTTTGGATATTCTTTAAATTGCGCTAATTAAGCCAGTATAAAAGATTTTGCTAAACATCACATTTTTTTGACAACTACTTTTATGCATGTTTTCAAAACTATAGGTTAATTTTTTTTAGGTGCTGTTTACTATGAGCATAATTTTTTTCTTTAAAGTCCCATTTTGCCCGTTTTTAGACTTTTAAATGCGTGTACAACAGACTAATTGGATTAAAAAATCTAAAATTGTGCAAAAGTGGTTAAGCATAAGCTGTTTCATTTAGTAAGCATGATTAAAGAAAAAAATTAAATGTCACGGCAACAGTTTTTTTGTAAATTGGATGACTTGGCGTGGAATTGCTCCTTTAGCATTCGAAAGCATTCAGTAGCCGTTTTTTTGAGTTTTACTTTAAATTAATACGTTGCTCAATTTTTTCGTTTGTCATAATTCCGCCAAATGACCTATGCAGGGTCCGCTTCAAATCACTGGGTAAGCCAAACTAGCAGAGGAAAGACGACAAGATTGCGTGCGGTAGTAGAACGCACATAAAGGTGAATAACTCCAACCGCCCGAGGCATGGAGATTTAAAACCTGTTAGTACGAGGGCCAGTCTTGAAACTGAATTGTCACACAAGAAAGTGGAAGTACTGCCGAGGTATTCGTAGCGAACCTGCGACGACGGTCGTTATTTCCAAAGCCGGAAACAAGTGTAGGCGTATGTAATGTAATTCTTACGATTCTTATTATTATTGTAGTACTTGCGAGTTTATTGTTTTTAAACAAATTATTGCCTTTGCTTTGGTTTCGTGGTTCTTGTGTCGTTGCTCTTTATTTTAACCTTTAAAGCTGTACTTTTATACAGTAGCGTACCCAATAATATATTTTGACGGGGGCTTGAGACCCCATAATGCCGTATTTTATGCTAACTGATCAGTTTTGTATTCATGAAATAAATATGTGTCTAAAATGAAAATATTTTTAGTTAATTTCACCTAGCGCCAAATAGAAGCCATTTTTTAGAAATAGGCTAAAGCTCAAAGTCTTACATATCAAACAGTTATCTTCCAAAATTTTTGTCGTACGTGGTACATTATTTATTTGTACAATAAATAGATGGCGCTCGAATTCACATGATAATATAGGAGTTTTCATTATATTCCCCCTCCCTATCAACCTATATCGATTTGGTCAATGGATTTGTTTTGATTCGAGTTTCCGGTATTTTCAATCGATTAAAATTCTTGTTTTATTTATTATTGTTTTTTATAATAATTTTATATTGTCCTATTTACAGGATGATCCAAGTGTGGATTATAAGTGTCGCTAGTGCAGAAAATTAAACAATTTAGAAGTTCTGACAAACTTAATTTTGAACAAATGCATTAACAATAAATTAGAAAAGTAAAATTTGAAATTAAAATAAACAATGAAAAATTAGAAACTGGGGATTTATTCAATTATTATTATTTAGGAATTATAATATACCCAAAATTAAAGCTTAATTTATACTACGATTATATCATCTCCAAAATAGCGGCAAAAATTGGATATTTAAAAAAAAATGTGTATAAAACAAAATAATTTTGCCATATTCTTATATTGCTCAACAATTTTATATTAAATATAAAAATAAATAAATATAAAAATAAATAAATTCTGGAAAAACTACAAATTTTACAAGACCGTGCAATAAGGATAATTTTAAGTGCAGATCGATATGTCAAAATAAACATAATGTTAAAGAAATTAAAATGGCTGTTCGGTCTTCACATTTCCTTCTTATTTTTGTTTTAATTTGGGAAGCATTTTACTTTTTTTAGTTTTATATTTTTTGGTTACCTGACGTAAGCGTATCCTTATACCTACTTATGTCTAATATGTAGGTACATGTACTTTGCCTATACGAAAAGCACGAAAACAAATAAAACTTCCTGTTGTCCTTTTCCTAAATACTTCCAAAATATCACCCACACCTACTTGTGGATACCATGCGAGCTCCCCGAGGGGCAAAGAGGGAGTTTTTTGGAGAAAACAACAGTCAGTCAATGATCGAGCACCTTGCTGCTAAGACGGACGGTCGTTGCCTCGATAAAAAATCAGCTGTGAACTCACTTCAACGATTATAAACACACAGGATTGCTTATTTCAATTTAACTCTATGTTAGCGTCGCTCAGCGAGACGAACAGTGTCTGATACGTCACCAGCGGACCAGTTGCTTTGTTTGTATTGAGAGTTCGTATGATTTTAAGGTGTTTTTGACGTTTTGACCTCCGTTTTTTTTCGTTTTTTCATTTATTTGACGGTGTGGTTGACTATTTAGGAGGTAAATCTGAGGGCACGGGAGTGCCTCGCCAAGTTCACGCGCCGTACCATCTTTTCTTGAAACATTTCAGCCGATATTTGACCTATCTAAAACTCTACTTCGGAATGAGCTACGAATCTCAAACTTTGCACAGTCGTAGATCTCCATGGAGTTAACAATCCCTTCTTGTTTTGTTTCATGGAATTCCCAAAAGTACTGAAGTAGTTACGAAATTTCAAAAAACGTCGAAATTGTCACTCACTCACTCACTCATGTATAGATCATCAAAATTCTACTGTACTTCCAGATATGCTACAAAGCTGAAATTTGGCAGACTGATAGAAATTATGTCCAAACCCCTGGAAAAAATCAAAAAACCCCAAAATTCTAATTTACTTCCCTCCCCTATACATGTAAAGTTATGTAAAAGTAACATTGCCCACTTCCGGACACGCTAGAGAGCTGAGCTTTGGAAGACCGATAGTAACTATGATAAAACTATAGAAAAAAATTAAAACGCCCCAAAATTCTAATTTACTTCCCTCCCCTATAAATGTAAAGTTATGTAAAAGTAACATTGCCCACTTCCGGACACGCTAGAGAGCTGAGCTTTGGAAGGCCGATACTAACTATGATAAAACTATAGAAAAAAATTAAAACACCCCAAAATTCTAATTTATTTCCCTCCCCTATAAATGTAAAGTTATGTAAAATTAACATTGCCTACTTCCAGGAACACTAGAGAGCTGAGCTTTAGAAGGCTGATAAGAACTATGATAAAACCATAGGAAAATATAAAAAACTCAACATTTTTAAAAAGGCATTGCAAAAGTTTTGAATAATATCCCGTATATTTTACTACTTTAAAACTTAAATATTATCCAAATCCTTTAAAAAAGCAGTGAAATCATAACAAAAACATTTCATGTAAAAAAAAGCCAAGTACGCGAAAGTGGTATTCCGTAAAAAGAATTGAGATAAAAGTAAAGCCAAGTTCTACAATACGAATTTCAAAATGAATGGTTCTTACTAGTTTGGAAATGTGAAGGACACATAGACTTTATCTATAAACAACTCAAAACTACACCAAGTAGCTGCTTGTTTGTAAAATAAAATTGTTTGGGTAAGTTTTTTTATCTCCTTTTCCATGCAATATAAATTTCTGCCCCCCCCCCCAACCAGCTGCCACTGTGTGCCAATATAATTGATCACGAGCCGCCACTGTTTGTTGGTGCGAAATGTCTTTTGTTTTTATGTTCTCATTTTGATAAATAATGGACTAGAGCAATTCGATAATTGTGGGTTTTTTGTTTTCGTTTTAGAATAATACCTGTAGTGGGGCATTTCGTTGGTTTTATAGGGTACAGGCTAAACGGTAAGAGATACAAAAAAACTGACATACGTGTCCCGTCCTCTTTTTTAGTGTCTTTTTTAATGGCGCAATCAAATCTACACTAACTATATTGGTTTAGCAGATATAGGGTGATTCTCAAAAATTGGCGATTTTTATTATCTCTTATTACTCGGTTATTTATGGAGATAGAAAAAAACTTCAAATACAAAAGTTTTATGATTTTCTACATAGAATCCAGTGGCGTAACCAGAAAAATTAAAAATGTTTTAGTTTTCAAGATATTATCAAAAGTAACATTTTGTTAAATGGAACACCCAGTATGTAAGTATCTCAGAAAATTGATTTTTTTCTTGTGATTACAATGATATATAACACTTAATACTTTTCTTTGTCCTAAATAGGTATAATACGGAAAAATATATTTTTTTTGTAGTTGGCTATGAATTGATTCAATATTTTTTTATTTTATAGTAGGTATATTCAGAACCTACTTAACGAGAATATTAAGATATTACTAAACTATAACAACAACAACATAAATTTGTAATAAGAACTGAATAGTTATTATAAAAATTAGTTACAAAAGTTGCTCAAATTCTCTCCCATTCTGCTCAAGCCATTTTTCTACTCGACTTGTAACCGAACGAGTGGCGTTATAGATGCCAATATTTGGTACTCTCTCAATGCAACTAATAAAATTTACCCTAAGTTCCTCTATATTGTTACTTCGTGTTTTATAAATTTCATTTTTGATAAATCCCCAAAAATAAAAGTCGAGGGTGGTCAGGTCGGGAGAACGCGGGAGCCATCGGTTTGGCCCATATGTACCAATCCAATTTTCATCAAAATTGGCAGTTAGCAAGTTCATTATCATATGGCTATTATGTGCTGGAGCACCGTCTTGTTGAAAATAAATGTTATTTATTTCACCTAATGGCATGTTATCCAACTCTATTATTACATATTCTTCTAAAATTTGTCTGTATCCTTCTGCATTCATGTTTTCATTAAAAAGCCTGTAGTTAAACACTCTATTTCGATACAGCGCTACCAATGCATGGAATCCAAACCGTCCTTGTTGTACCCTGGCCACCGTCTGATGAGGATTTATGTTTGACCAATATCGATTATTATGTCGATTAAACATTCCTTCGCTAGATATATAAGCTTCGTCGGTCCATATTATATTTTGAAAAAAATTGGGATTCTGATTAATCTGTTGCAAATACCAATTGCAAAATTCAAAATGCCGTTGTTCATCTTCAGGATGTAAATTATGAACCTTTCTTATTTTATAAGGTTTATACTTATGCTTTTTCAATATTCTTAAAACTCTACGTTTACGTATATACCAATATCCTCAATATTACTATTATTATCAGCAGCAACACAAGCCAACGTATTTATTTCATCCGTTTCTCTATTTTCTTTATTGTAAATTTTATTTCTTGTTTTTCCAAATGATCCATACTCACTTAAATTGTAATACATTCTTTGAAACATCCTTTTGTCTGGCTGACGTCGTTCCGGATAACCGTATATAGTATATATATATAGTGTAAGTGCTGCATCTCTATTTTTATTAGATTCAATATAGCACTCAAACATGTTTAACTTTTCATTGTTTTGATAAAGATTCATCTTAGACAAAAGTAATAACAACAAAGCAAAAACAATACTTAATTGACGTTTGACTTTGTGACAAGTTAAAAAAGCAAAACAAAAGTTTATCCCATCCATAGCCAACTACAAAAATTTTTTTTTTCGTATTTTACCTAATTAGGACAAAGAAAAGTATTAAGTGTTATATATCGCTGTAATCGCAAGAAAAAATTCAATTTTTTGAGGTACTTACATACAGGGTGTTCTGTTTAAAAAATGTTACTTTTGATAATATCTTGTAAAATAAAATATTTTTAATTTTTCTGGGTACGCCACTGAATTATACGTATAAAATCATAAAACTTTTGTATTTGAAGAATTTTTGTATCTCCATAAATAAACGAGTAATAAAAGATAATAAAAATCGGCAATTTTTGAGAATCACCCTGTATCTGCTAAACTAATCTAGTTAGCCTAGATTTGATGAGGCCATTAAAAAAGACACTAAAAAAGAAGACGGGACACGTATGTCAGTTTTTTTATATATCTTACCGTTTAGCCTGTACCCTATAAAACCAACGAAAATGCCCCACCCTGTACAGTGTACGCTGATATTACGTTAGTTACATCATAAAAAATGTTTATGTTATAGTTGGCTGGATTGTAGGATCATTTGCGACCCAACCAACAAGAGAAGAAACAAAAGAAATCTAAACCCGAGGAGAGCAATTATGGTAAGTGGTATACCCGATACTCTCGCATACCATTCTTTTATTCAAGGTCGGCTTCAGAGTCTCAAATGGTTGAGAAAAAAAGTTGCGTGAAACGAAATTTACACAATTTTTCTTTATTTATCGATGTTTACTTTTCAAGCCCGCGAAGGTGTCAAACTTAATATTTTTTTTTAATTTTTTGTTATTACTTCTTTAAAAATTACAAAAGAAAATATAAATTTTTCGGAATCATGTTAACAAGTGTTAGATTTATATAAAATAAATACTCTGCATTTTTTTCAAAAAAATATATTTTTTTAAATAAATGTAGTGCTAATATTACTATTTTCTGTTTCTATATTAAACTGCTTTTAAATATGTACAAAAACTTATCTCAATTTTTTTTTAAATTTATTAGCTCATAAAAAATTGACAGTTGTAAAAGTACTTAAAACATTTTTAAAAAGGCTATCGTCGACACCATTTAAATTATGGGATTTCTGTAATCCGTTAAACTTCATAAAATTTTGATATGTTGTAGATTGAACCTTATTTCTTATGAACTCAAATTCATGACCCGTTTTTAAAATACAGGGCGTTGAAAGTAATAATTAGTAAGAAGCATAATGGCTCTTTAGTTTTTTGTGTAAACTTCTTTAGGCGCGTTTAGCAGTTTTTGTGGGTAATGAACTGAACTGAGTCGTCAGGCTCGGCTATGTAACGCTCATTCGGGTGAAGTCGGCTCGAATCGACTAACTGTGAGAGGAAAATACAGCGAGCGATATGATGATGCAGATGAAGGCCAGTATTATTAATTTCGCCTTGTTGAAGTTTACACTTCTGCCGTGTGGTCTTAAGCACACACAATTTTTTTAGTCTGTTATAACATTATCTACAGTTTGTATTTCTTCAATAAACTTTTTATTTTGTTTTTTGGTTTTATTTTTTGTATAATTTTAGGAAAGGTTTTTCTTCAGACAAAAAATATTCAAGCAAATTCAAACAAAACAGTTTTTGGTTTTAAGAAACAAGTCTTTTTTCAAAACTACATATCAAAACAAGAAAAATAAAATATTGTTTAAAATATTTATCGTTAATTCAAATTAACATGTTTTGATTGAAAATATTTTTGAGGAATTAAGTTTTATAGATTTAAGGTAATTTTTTCATGTGCAAGTTTCTGTCAAAGATTTACCTCGGGTGGCAGAAGAGTAAATTACGGCCCTGTTTTACCTACCACAGTCTTGTTGTTGTGGTACCTACTCGGGTTCTTGTCCTTTTGCATCTCACTGGGGTCAAGAAATCGATATTTTTTTCGCGACCATATTGCGACCAAACCGAACTAGTCGGAAAATATGTATTTGGCATATGTGATACTATTTTTGGATTTTTTACATTATGTTAAAGTGATTGGTTTTTCCTTTCCGAAGCGCAAGACGGCAAAAACAAAATCTTTTTTATATTTTGTGCCCACGCTACATCTGCAAAGTTATTGGAAATGATAATTGAAAGACATACCAATATATTGTTTGAAAAACTCTGGAGATCGTTAATTTAGGCTTCCGGTTACGGCCTCATTTATTGTATTTATGTCGAATGGCGCGTGATTGGTGAGCGAACCAAGCGTCGTTCTGTCAGGGGCTTCCTAGACCCTATACCACGCCAGCGGCGTAGCGTGGCCGAAAGGGCGGGGGGGGGGCGACAGCTAAAAAGGGCGCCTCTGAAAAGTGATGAAAAATCTTGCGACCAAAAAAAAAACAAAAAAAAAAGTCATCATGTGTGAGGGGGCGGCCGATAGGTCACAAGGGCGCCTCTCACAAATCTTGCGACCAAAAAACAAAAAAAAAAAAAGGTCTTCATGTCGTTAGTTTCCCTTGGCGCCCACTCAATTGGCCGTTGCCGGCCCGACTTAATAAAGCTGAGGGCGCTTCGGCCACCAATGGAGCCGTTTGGTGTGCCCCGCCAGATTTAAGCCAAAACTAGTTAAAAATTAGTCTTGAAAAAGTTTTTGGAGTATTATAGGGTTTGTTTGTATAACTAATCAAAATAAAAAGAAACTGTAATTAAACCCGGTACTCATATTATCTACCGGGTAAAAAACACGGACAAAATGTTTTTGTTATAACTTTTGAACTATACTACCAATGTTATCGTTAATGAAACAGACCGAACTTTGCAAAAAATTGATTAGGCTTTCGAGCCGAAAGATTTTAAATTTTTAAATTATAAAATCTAAGGTGGTTGACTGAATCAATCTTGCCCTTTTCAAATACATTTTTTGGAATGCTTAAAAACTCTGTTTTCGCCACCCTCATGCAACTAGTTACGAATCATTAAAATTCGTTTAGTGGATTCCGAAACATTCATTTTAACTAGTTACGAAGCATTAAAATCGGTTTAGTGGTTCCCGAACAATTAATCCTAATCAATTCTGTATGCATTAATTTCCTCATAAATTAATTATAACTGAACGTATTCTATAAAATCTATAAAATCGGTTTAGTGGTTCTTTAAATAATAATTGTTATAGCACCTGTTATTTATAATAATTTCCTTGTAAATTCACTAAACCGATTTCAATGATAAAAAAAGAATTATGGTGATACTCGTTTGCTCTTTGAACAAAACTATTGAAATTTTCCGACATTTTTAAGTTCAAAATGTTGGAATTTTTAGGGGGAGGGGCCAAAGTGGCAGAAAACATCAAAATATTTTTTATTAGCGGTTTTTGATAGGTCTAAGGTGTAAAATTTAGTCTCTGGAGATTTAAGCCGAAGGCCAAATTTTTTAAAAAATTGAGTAGAATTTGTGACAAATTTTAAATAAGAAGTACTGCTAAACGAAAAAATATGTTATATGTCTGTCTATGGCCTCTGGACCTAAATCTTTTAAATAAATTCAAAAAAGGGTCGAGAAATAAACGATCGTTTTTAGAAAGTAAAGTTTTTTATGTCGGCCATCTTGGATTTTACAATGACGGCAAATTTTGATTGTGATCTTTTAAAAGCAATCAATCTGTTCCATGCCGCTTTATATTTTATTAAAATCGGTTCGGTAAAAATTTATTTATGAGGAAATTAATGCAGACAGGATTTAGAAGAAAAGAATCGTTAACCAGTAAAACAATATAGCTGAAACAAAATTAATTTTTAGAGACCTAAACCGATTTAAACGATTCATATCTCGTTGTGCGTAGCAAAGATAGAGCTTTTCTACAAACGAAAAAATATCGAAAATTTCCGTAACACAAGAATAAACGAGCCTCTTTCAATGATCCAGTTTGATTTTGGCTGCCATCTTGGATTTTACGATGGTGGACAAGAATATACTTTTAGACAAATGTCCGATCAATTCCCTGCAAACTACTGTTTGCTTTGGTAAAATCGGTGCTATAGTTGGAAAGTTATGGATGATTCTCAAAATTTGGGACAATTTGATGTAACCATCCAATATTATTAAAACAAGAATACTCTTTATTAATCTATTATTTGTTTTCAGTTTAAAAATATTTTTAAAAACAGCCCAAAGGCATCAAAATTCCGCTCCATGGACTGTAACCATCACGTTTTGCCTAAAATATTACTTTATTTAAAAAAACCTATTTTTTTTCGGGTCATAACAGCCATTTACATTAAAAGATTAAATGTCAATAATTATTATACTATAGCCAAAAACAAATATTTACTAAAAATAGTTATTAAAAATTATTAAGAAAAGTGTGTACCTACATTTGAATTCTACTACGTGCACCTGGGAGAATTTTGCCGCCAAGGGTTGGTACTAGATTATTAAGCGCGCCTGGACTATTTGACACTTGCGTTTTAGTTTGGCTTTGTCGTTCGATATGATAGCATTGCTTAATTTTGTGCGGATTGGTCGTCATGATTGTAGTAGTGCTCGTTGGCAGGTACGTATTTTTATTGTTTTCTCCTCCATGGACGCGTTTAAAATTTTTTAGCAAAGTTAAATTTTTTTAAAAAATATGCGTTTTGTTGACCATTTGTTGGCATTTTAATCTTATGCGCCAATTAGTACAGCTTTTTTTGTTTCGCGAATATATAACTATTTTTTTCCAAAAAAATTCTACTCCATGGACTTCTGCTCCATGGACATTTATAAGTCCATGGAGTAGATTGGTGTCTATGGAGTAGAAATAATAAGTGTTTTTTAACCTTAGAAGACGATTTAATTTAAATTAATTGCTAGTATTTGTTAATTACTTGTACTGGGGTTGAAGAGTCATCTCCTAGGGTGGGTTAATATTTAGCTATATGACTTTGTATTTATTTAAAAGAACAGCAAAAATAAACTTTAAAAACGTATACATTTTTGCATTAAATACAGGATTTCTGTTCTTGTTTTTGTGCTTGTGAGAAAATCAACAAATAATTTACTCATGCTGCATTCTGATTTTAGACTATATAATAGTAAACCGGTCATAAAAATTAATTATTTTTACATAGATTTTTGTTTTAGCAAAAATATGGCGAAACCAAAGGGGGACTTAGAAAAGCGAAGACAGCAAAAAAAATTGTCAGCAATATGAAATGGCAAAGCAAGAGAAAAGACAAAGATATTACAAGCGGGAAAAACAAGGCAAAATTAGGCTTATTGGAGAAGTATCGAGAAGAGAAAAAAAAGATTTAGAGAAAGTGGAAAGAATACTAACGAAATCATAGTGCAAACAAAAAACTAGTGCCAGAGAGGAAATTGAAAATAATCAGAACTTAGTAAATGTCTCAGGTCTGGAAGAAAAAGGATTTTAAGGAAGCGCTCAGACACTGTAAGGAAATTGAAAGCATTCTAGAAAAAAGTCGAGAAGGACGAAAAATTAACGCAGCGGTACAAAACAAGACTACATAGAATAATAATAATTATAATAGAAAAATTCCCCATTAACAAACACCAAAAATGTGTTAAAAGATTAAACCGTTACTTCGGAAGTCAGAAGTTTTAAGAAAACAACTATTTACCAATTTTATGTTTTTGAACAAAAGCTATAAGGCTAAAAGACAGTTTATAAAATTCACATCCAGGTAAAAACGATGTAATTACCTCCAAAAAAAGTAAGAAACAAAAGTGATACTTAACAGACACAGACTAAATCTCGAAAAACTGATAAGCAACAACATAAAGAAGATAACTCAAAATATGATACAGTACTTAGCCCCCAACAGCAAATCTAAACATAATACTAATCTTGAATGGATTCAATGCCTAAATTGTCTTAAATGGATCTGTAGCAAGTGCAATAAGGGGAGCCAGAACGCTTTTTTTACTTGTTCTGTATGCGACGACAGCGACGACGGTTATGCATGCAAAATTATTAAAATAAATTATACTCTGTTTAGCGTTTTTTTTTATGTATTTCATACATTTTTAAACTAAGTTATTTAAAACCTGTTTATTTTTAAAATACGAGTTTATTGTTTCTTTGTTTATATACTAAAACAGAAAACCTTTCTTTTCTTTAAAAAAGTAAGCTTACCACCCATGTGTTATTTTCTCTCTCCTTAATACAGCATTTTTAGTAACATACCATGCAAAAATTTTAGTTTTAGAATTTTTTTAATATTAAATTAATTCTAAACTACATGAAATTTCAACTCCGTGGAGAAACCATTCCACTCCGTGGACACGAATTTTTATTTTTTATCAATAATATTTCAAATTTTGACATAGATTTTTGGCCACACACCTAAGCATTATCAGAAAGCGATATCCCATGCAAGTAAACTAAAAAGAGTGTTATTATTCATAACTTTGGTCGATTACACTTTTACCCCTCATATTGTCCTAAATTTTTAGAATGACCCTTATAACGAAAAACATTTTGTCCGGTTTTTTTGCTCATTTTTATTAAAAAAAAATTTCAGACCAATTTGATACTTTCAAATAATTATTATTTTTTGATACAATAAATATATAATTATATTAGTATTAGATATATGTTTTTATTACGAGGCCTTTAGACATATACATCTATTTTAATTTTTTTTTGTGTAAATTAAATTAAATTTAATAGCTCATAAAAATATTAATTTTTAATAGAATAATTGATAAATGTTAACCTATTTCAAAAATTATTTGGCCACACGGTATCCTATACATATAGAATTTTTTTAAATAGTATTAAATTTATTTAACGTTGTTCAAATGGTCATTTTAAAAATTCATCATTTTTCCCTACTCTCCAAACTCAGCAAATGCTATAACTTGGCCAAAAGTTATTTTAACTTTTTGTCTACTTTGGACCTTCCGCACCATTTCTTAAAGATTGGTTCCTTATTTAAATTACACCCTGTATTCTAGGCATCAAATTTTAATTATATTTTTTAAAAGGCCCAAAAGTGGGTATCCATTTCCTGTTTACTGGATATCCAATCTGAAAGCCTGCGTATCCAAATGGATACATAATATAGTCTAAAAAGATGTCTTGGGACTTTATCGCGGTGACCGACAGGCGAGAATTTTTTTCAGCAATTTAACCTCAGACAAAAGGCCAGTTTCCACCTATGCATGCCCAGCCTCATTCAAAAAACGCATCATGTGATCGGACATGAAAACTAGGCTTAAGAAACGTTTATTAATCTCAGAATTTATCGGGGGGGGGGGGGGGGGTTGGGATAGGTTAGGTTAGGTTTCTAGTGCATATCTATACCAGTAGCACACCCAGAAATTTGTCTAGGGGGGGGGGGGGCGAGAAACCATGATGTCGTATTTTATGCTATTTTTTGCTTTTGATTATAAAATAATTTTGTTTCAAAAATTAATTTAAAATAAATGGATCCATGACGGATCTGATACCTTCCTAGCTAGCCTATTAGCACACTTCAAGTAAAGCCATAATATTAGCCCTGAAAACTAAATATCTCAGAAACTAAAGCTCCTACGAAGTTTCTGATTATAATAAATTATTGAGCAAAATGTATATTCCGAAAGCCGCATATTTTAGCATTTAAAAATTTTTATAATTGTCAAAAAACTGTAATTAGCATTAATGGATTTCGACCAAAATCGTTAAAGTGTCGAACACTATTTTACCTAAAAATTTTATGGAAATCAGTTCAGCCGTTTAGGAGCTATCGTGTTACGAACAGATATACACACTAGCGCACTCTATTGCAATCGTAAGGAGGCAAGAAGAAGATAAATATCTTTTTTGCTACCCTAAATATGTCTAATCCGTGACGTTTAGCAGCGAGAGAGGAGAGATTTAATCAATGCTAATCATTGACTTCTAACTTTCTATGAAGGATACATTTTATTTACAAAATAAAATATTGTACTGTAAAGTGCAAATTTGTGTAAAATTCAAATTAGTTCCCACCCTAATTTTTCAGTTAATTAAGTTTTCATAAAGATCCTTGTTAGAAACCTTTCTAAAAAATTATTTTTAAAACACTTTTTATGTAGGCACTTTTACAACTTTTTTATTTTCCTTAGTTGCATTTAAACTTCCATTAATCAAAAAGTTTCTGGAGAAAATAAAAACCTGTGAAAAATAACGAAGCACTTTACCAAAATTTGCTGAGATTTTAAGCAAAACTTTTGATTGCTTCTCTGTGGCACACTAGCAAAAATTTCATTTTTATGATAATTACTGAACACAGCGCGCAAAGATACTGTCCGGCCAGAATAAAATAAGGCGCAAAAGAGATGGCTCAACTGAATCTATCTCCCTTTGTTTACAGCACTTTTGTCTTACTGGGTGGTCTTCAGTTTTAGCAAATTTACGATGAACAAAATTTTAATATTACAAGAAAACACGGTACTCGTCTGGTACGTTTAACCAAATCGACTCCAGCCCGTTCATAATTCACACCCTTTTATTGGGCTTCTATTGTTATCGCTGGGCTCAAACAGGATAACTAGGCACGTTCCATACACATTCTAAAATTCAAAAAGAAACAGTTTTTTTTAATAACACTGTGGAGTTCCAATTTTGAAGATAAAACGAATGGTTTTGGATTTTTGCAATTTCTAGAATGTCAATTGGTATTTTTTTAAGTTTCTAGATCCGAACGGACCTACTTAATGAAATAGGTAGGTACCTATATATAATAATAAAAAATTATAGCGCGCCACTGGACAGAGAAAGATAAAGCTAATTGAAGCCATCTCTTTTGCGCCACTTTTGGCCGGACAATACAAGGTATTTTTATGCTAAAACAGTTAACGTACATTAACGGCTAAAATTCAATGTCAGGGTAGGGCGACCAGGGCTAAGGGCGGGGTTACGTGGTGATTACTTCCCCTAAAAAAAACTGATTTTTATTACCAAATACCAAGGTAAGCGCATAATTACCCCTCTCCCGTAAAAGGCAATAATTACATGTTTCCGTCGACCATTACCCCCCCCCCTTTATTTTGGCCCGGATGTGAGCTTGACCTGGCAACGGCCCGGGGCGCAACGATCTAGGGGCGCCAAATTGGTTGAGAATAACAGCGTTAGAATCTACGACATTTGACAGAGGCCATATACGTAAATTTTGTTTTTTAACAGAACCCCCCCGCCCCCCTGGTGGCCTAATGTTGGCTGGAATTTAGCGTAAAACATTTAGTATTATTTTAGCTTGACGTAGTAAGTACGAGTAATAAAATTTTTAGGATTTCTTCCACAGATAGCATGATGGCGCCTCCAGGATCAAAATATTCCGGAGGAAAAATTCCGACCACTCGGATCTCCGGGCGTCGGGTGATCCTGGGGGGTCCTTGTTGCAAAGATATTAAAAGAAGACCAAAAACTCAACTTAGAATTGATTTTAGCAATATAAGAGGATTAAGTACAAACATGAATTCAGTTCACCAACATCTTGAAGAACAAAGACCTGACATCCTTGTTCTCACTGAAACTAAAATCAGTTCTGCAACACGTATTGTGAACCATCTTTATCTCGGCTATGACCTGCACCACCGATTTCGACAAAATTTTGGGATCTGTGTATACATTAAAAATGACCTTTCATGTCATCGAGAGGAGAAGCTAGAACCAGCGAACCTCGATATCATATGGCTAAAATTCACCTCAAAGTCATCGACCAAGTTCATCTGTTGCCTCTACCGACCGCCAAGTAACACCGAGTACCAAAACTTTTTCGCGACATTATCCGAAAACTGTGATAGTATATAGTCAAACTTTCCACACGCGGATATTGTCTTTTTTGGCGATTTCAATGTCCACAATATACCCTACTCAATTCAAGTAGATCCCCCACTTGGTTCATCCGATCATAAACTTATAATAACAAAGTGCGAAATGCTCATACCACCAAGCCAACAATGACTTCCTCGTAAATGTGGCACTATAAATCGGCAAAACAGTTTTACCTGGATTTTCCATGGCAAGAAGTTTGCTTTAAAACAGCTGATCCCACTATTTGCTCTGTAACAAAAGTAATCTTATCTGGAATGGATGCATACATCCCACATACAACAAAACGCAGAGCTAATGCAAAACCTTGGTTCAACAGCCAGTGTCAAACGGCTGTACAGAAAAAACACAGAGCATATAACCTTTGGAAACGACAACAAACTGCTCAAAATCACACAGAATTTATGGAAGCCAGAAATAGTTGCAAAATTACTATTGACGCTGCCAAAGAAGCATACAATCAAAGAATAAAAAACAGGTTGCTGAATTGTCCAAGTAGTTCAAGGTGCTTTTGGTCCTGTTGGATCAAACTTGACCAAGTCATCCATTCCACCACTTACAGATAAAAATATTCACTTAGCCACAACATCAGAGGAAAAAGCCAATATGCTGGCCAAAATTTTTTCCTCCAACTCAAACCTAACAGTGCCAAATGGAAAAACTCCACCGTTCATTGAAAGGGTTTCCCACAGTATGCCAGAGGTACCCTTTTGTCACAGAGAAATACGAAAATCCCTTAAAAAGTTCGTTACAAACAAAGCAATAGTACACAAAAATTGTGCTAACGAACTTTTTATTTATCCATCATCATGGAAGTCTGCCGCAGTACAACCCATTCTAAAGAAAGGAAAAAAGACAGATCCGTTAAACTATAGACCAATTGCCGTACTTCCTGTGATATCAAAAGTAATGGAAAGAGTTGTGAACAATCACCTAACCAAGTACTTGGAAAAGTACAAAATTATCAACAACAAGCAATACGGATATATATATATATATATATATATATATATATATATATATATATATATATATATATATATATATATAGGTCAACTGGCGATTTACTTACATACGTCACTCACTTATGACAAAAAGCGATTGAGTTGCGGGGTGAAACAAGAACAATTGCCTTAGACATAACTAAGGCATTTGATAAAGTCTGGCATGAAAATCTGCTCAACAAGCTCAAAGCAATGGGATTGTCGCCGAAACTTTGCACTTGGTTTGAAAGTTACCTTAAGGATAGATTCATTTATGTTGCACTGGATGGCCAGAACTCCAACTCTTACTAAAATAAATCCTGGTGTGCCACAGGGAGCAATCTTTTCGCCAACACTTTTTCTGATTTACATAAATGACTCATAGATAAAACAGTAAATCCACTTTATTGCTTTGCAGATGATGGCAATGTAGTCTCCTCACTCATACCACCCACATGTCTCTCCACACGTGAATTCCATCATCTTAGACCAACTCAAATATCGCAGATAAATAACGACCTGGTGATAATAGAGGACTGGGGAAACAAAAACCTTGTACAGTTCAACGCGCAGAAAACCCAAGCAGCCCTGTTTTCAAAAAAGACCAGCACCGGTGAGCCAAACATCATGCTATCTGGAAGTGCTGTCACATTGCAGAGCCAGTTGAACATCTTAGGAGTCACTGCAGAGACCAACATGTATTGTCACACTCACGTGGCAGATATAGCTAAAAGGGCATCCCAAAACTTGGTGTGCTATTTCGTACAAGACATCTGTATACACCAAGCCAACTGCTGACACTCTACAAAGCCCAGAATCGACCAACTATGGAGTACTGCTCACATATATGAAGTGCGGCACCCAAACATACCTTAATGCCTTTGATCACCGTGCAAAAACGAGCTTTCAAGCTGATCAATGACCCCGCACTTACCCGTAGCTTGGATAGTCTCGAACATCGAAGAAATGTGATTTCTCTTCTACAGGTATTATCACGGAAAATGCTCTGAAGAGTTGGCACGTATGATCCCCCCGGGAGTAGCACCTATATAGGCGAACACGTCAAACAGACGGTAACCATCAATTTACTGTCAAAATAGAAGCACCAAGAACCTCATTATATCAGAATTCATATCTCTGGAGAACAGCATCGTTGTGGAATAAACTCCCTGCGACAGTTTTCCCTGCAGGTTACAACCTTAACCGTTGCAAAACCAACATACACCAACATTTCCGCGCACTTGCCTCTTCTCGACCGTGATAGGGAGCTCCTTGCGAGTGCGCATAACCGTACAAAAATGTTTGATGTTTTTTCCTATAGTTTTATCATAGTTCCTACCGGCCTTCCAATGCTCAGCTCTCTAACGTTTCTGGAAGTGGGCAATGTTACTTTTACATAACTTTTCATTTATAAGGGAGCGAAGTAAATAAAAATTTTAGGGTTTTAAAGTTTTTTTCTATAGTTTTATCATAGTTCCTATCAGTCTGCCAAAGCTAAGCTCTTTAGCGTTTCTGGAAGTGGGCACATAACTTTACATGTATAGGAGAGGGAATTAAATTAGAATTTTGGGATTAATTAAGGTTTTGGTCACAATTTTTATTAGTCTGCCAAATTTCAGCTTTGTAGTCTGGAAGTACAGTAGAATTTTGATGATCTATACATGAATGAGTGAGGCAGTGGCAATTTCGACGTTTTTTGAACTGGTTTACTGCTTTAATTTAATAAATTTTATTTAATTAAGTTAATACCCTGAGAATTTCTCGTTCTTGTATTGAGACACCGCAGCCTACATAGATGAAAGTTTTCCGAAAAGTTATGTATGGCTTCGGTAGTTCAATGTTTAGAATGTTTGCGTACAGAGCAAGAGATCCCGGGTTCGAGTCCCGGCCGAAGCAAATACTTTTTTCTTATTTTTCTTTCTTTAATTTCACTTGTTGTTTATAAAAAAAAATCATGTTGAGAATTGATGGCTCTTTAAATATTACAATCGAAATTTGCCGCCATCTTAGATTTAAAGATGTCGGACAAAATCATACTTGATTCTCCAAAATGGCGTACTTATTCTTATTTTCCGAAAATGTTTAAGTTTTTTTTTTAATTTATAGAAAAACATTACTTTTCTCCCACATAAGGAGCTAAAAATTATTTAAGTGCTCTTCTATAAGTTAAAAAAAACTAAAACATTTTTTGAAAATAACAATAAACGTGCCTTTGAAGGGTCAAGTATGATTATTTCCGACATCCTAACTTCTAAAATGGCGGCAAATTTCGATTATAAACTTTAAAGAACAATCAATTCTCACCATTATTTTTGTTATTTCACTAAGATCGGTTCAGTAATAATAAGTTTATAAAGAAATGGATGCAGACAGGATTGGCAATGCAATCGTATAGTCTGTAAAACAATGGCTGAAACAAATATAGATGTTTGGAGAACCACCGAACCGATTTTACTGATTTATACCTTTTGAAGAATCAATTATGATTCTGTCCACCATCTTAAATTTTAAAATGTTGATAAATTTTGATCATGATCTTTAAAAGGCAATCAATTTTCACCAGGATATTTTTTATTTCATCAAAATCCGTTCAGTAGTAATGAATTTATAGGAAATAAATGCAGACATGATTGGCAAGGCCATCGTATTATATTCAAAACAATGGTTAAAACAAAAATATTTTTTTTTAGAACCACCGACCCGATTTTGCTGATTCATACCTTGTTGTGCGTGGCAAGAACGCTGCTTTTTTAATGATTTAAAAAATTATTAAGACATGTTCGGAACACAAGAATAAACGTGCATCTTTGAAGGGTACAATTTCATTTTGTCCGCCATCTTGGATTTAAAAATGGCGGACAAAAAAATTTATTTATTCAAAACTCTAATTAATTCTCTCGCCAAGTGCTGTTTGTTCCATTAAAATCGATGGTATAGTTCAAAAGTTATAACGAGAAAAAATTCTCCAGTTTTCTTTGGCCCACCCGGTATACATAAAAACCTATGTTTACAAACCTACAAAATCTTAAATATTGCTTTTTAACACTGGGTGCTGTTTGTAAATACTGATCAAACTGATTAAATAATGTCACGGCAATCTATTATAAATTCACAGGCGACCGGAGAATGGAAGATCACAGACAGAACGACTAACTGACAAAGGGAATGCCGAAATGGAGCCAGCTTTGCCAGGCTGTTTGTATATTATGCCTGGCGCCTTTGCACTCCATTAAATAACATTTTGCGCAAAAGAGGAAATGGTTTAACGAGAGGATTATTTATTTCAAATGCAGTTAACCTTCCTTTACTCGCACCATATTTTAGTACGAACTTGATGGTGCCAAAAGCGGCCGACGACTAACGCAATTGACACTGTTGACATTTGAACGTCACATGTCGTTAACGGCTTCCGTGGAACGCCGCACACTTACGGATGGTTAACATAAGAATTTTGACGTACGTAGAATGTTCGCGATGGTGTTTTAGCGAGGTTCTATTTCAGTCCCCGCCAAGCGCGTCGATAAGGGGGGGGGGGTACTGGGTTGGTCAGTGCCTCCCCCCCCCCCAAGAATCCAAGAACTAAAGTTTTTTATTATCGAGCACTCGTAATGCAAAGCTCCCGAAAATTCGCAAAAAACAATTAGGTCCAACTAAACTAAAGCAAATAAATAATGCCGTTTATTTTTACCCGAATATACTACCGACCAGTAGGAATAACCGACCGACTAGCGCTACCGCTGCATTATTATTCATCTGGTCCACACGATCGTGTTCTGTCTGTAAAACAAAGCCGCGGTTTTAGTTGGAGAGTTCACTGCATTTTTTCCAGCGTCCGCGAGAATATAGTGTGTGTGTTTTTGTGATTAATTAATTATGCAGAATTCTTTTGTAAGGTAGTTTAAGCCTCTTAGGGTCCCTTCCTAAAACCTAAACGACTTCAAATTAATTAAATGCAAAAAGGGGTGCCGGTGGGTCTTAATTAGTTATATTGTAATCTGCCCACGGACTATGGACTATGGAAGTTATGTACAAGAGTGCCCGCCGGCGGCGATGGCGCAGTGGCCCATGGTATTGTTTTAACCCGCAACTCGCGCAGCCCACCCCACGCCATTTGTCATCTCATCATCATAAGTTACTCTTTTGCATTGTGGTTGATGGATCAATGTATACCCATTTTTGCAATTATTATTATAATAAGTTCAAAGGTGTTATAAGTATTTGTAATATTAAAAACAGGGTTTGTTGATGGGTCGTTCGCGAATGAACCGGTTCAAAGATCCGGATCTTTATACTGAGCCGTGAGAACCGACTCTCGAATTTTCAATGAGCCGGTTCGCGGATCCGCGATCTGTGAGGATCTGACGATTGAGAAAGCGTCCGAATATTTACGAACTCTTCCGACCACGCAACTCCCGACTGAACCGCAGTTGAAACCGCTCGAAAAGATCAAGCGACCGAAGAGATCCGTGATCCATTGAATCGCAAAGACACAGAACACTGAAGGGAGGCTGCGTAAAGAGCACGTTGACAACTTTTATTTAAAACCTTTATTTTTTACGGCACAATTTTATGATAATTTATTTACTTAATTACTTGAAAACAAAAGGACGTGTTTCTTGATGTTTTGTTTATGATCGACCAGATGATTCATAACTACAATGGTTTTGTGATAGTTCTCTTATGTGCCGCCAAGGGTTTGGTGGCGCCATGTATCCAAGCCAAGGCCAAGAGCGCAAATTGACAGCGAAGCGGAGAACCGAACGCAGAAATCACGATCATCATAAATGAGAAAGATCCGGATCCGCGAGCCGGTTCAGTGAGTCGGCTCTTTGTACTGACCCAGATCCGTTGAGCCGGATCTCAAAAAAGACCCGGATTGCCCATCACTAGTGATTTGTAATTGAGTTTTGATCAGCTGAAACTAACGGTAAGAAAAACCTAAAATTTCTTTTATTGTAGTACAGAGTGGTCCAAATAGGACACTTTTGATAGGAAACGCCTATTTCTAGAGGAGATAATATAGAGAAAAAAACTAACCTGCATTTTGCGAACTCGATTTTCGTGCCTGAAGTTATCGACATCCACATCGTCACATCGTCATTTTTTACAGCGGACCAAACAAATAGTGTTTGTGGTAAATGAAAATCTCACTGGGGCTATTTTTAAGAGGCTCTGATGTTTGTAAATTACTAAAGCAGTTCCACCGAATCGAGAAGGGTGGAAATCAAGTAAAATTAGGATAATTTTCCAGCGTTTTTCAATATTAGAGCAATAAAATTAGATCAAAATAATGGGTTGACAAAAGGTTTAAAATTGCAGTGCTGAAGTGATAACATTGTTTAAATATTGGTTTAAGGCTTATTATGTATTAACAATTAACACTCCCAAGAAACAAAACTATCATTAGACAGTTGGTTTTAATAGGCCGGTAAAATAGGACCAAAAAAAAAGAAAATTATATTTGACATGAAATTCAAAGTTATAGCGCTTACGTTAGCGGCAGCTTAATGGAACCTTTCAATGCTTTTTAGAAACAAAAGTGTCATTTGTCACGTTACCTTAATAGGCCGGTAAAATAACCACAAAAAAAATTATATTCATTTGACATGAAATGCGCGCTTGTAGCGCTTGGATAATAGTGGCAGTTTAATGGTACCTTTCAATGCTTTCTAGAAACAAAAGTCTCATTTGTCACTTTACCTTAATAGGCCGATAAAATAAGAACAAATAAAAAAAGCAATATTCATTTGACATGAAATGCGCGCTTGTAGCGCTTGGATAATAGTGGTAGTTTAGTGGTACCTTCCTGTGCTTTCTAGAAACAAAAGTCTCATTTGTCAATTTACCTTAATAGGCCGGTAAAATAAGACCAAATAAAAGAAAACTATATTGATTTTTATATGAAATGCGCGCTTGTAGCGCTTGGATAATAGTGGTAGTTTAATGGTACCTTCAAGTACTTTCTAGAAACAAAGTTGCTATTTGTCAATTTACCTTAATAGGCCGGTAAAATAAGAACAAATAAAAAAGAACAATATTCATTTGACATGAAATTCGCGCTTGTAGCGCTTAGATAATAGTGGCAGTTTAATGGGACCTTCCAATGCTTTCCAGAAACAAAAGTGTCATTTGTCAATTTACCTTAATAGGTCGGTAAAATAAGACCAAATAAAAGAAAACAATATTGATTTCTATATGAAATGCGCGCTTGTAGCGCTTGGATACTAGTGGCAGCTTAATGATACCTTTCAATGCTTTCTAGAAACAAAAGTGTCATTTGTCACTTTACCTTAATAGGCCGGTAAAATAAGAACAAATAAAAAAATAACAATATTCATTTGACATGAAATTCGCGCTTGTAGCGCTTGGATAATAGTGGCAGTTTACTGGTACCTACCAATGCTTTCTAGAAACAAAAGTGCCGTTTGTCAATTTACCTTAATAGGCCGGTAAAATAAGACAATATAAGAGAAAACAATATTGATTTTGCATGAAATGCGCGCTAGTAGCGCTTAGATAATAGTGGCAGTTTAATGGGACCTTCCAATGCTTTCCAGAAACAAAAGTGTCATTTGTCAATTTACCTTAGTAGGCCGGTAAAATAAGAACAAATAAAAAATCAATATTCATTTGACATGAAATGCGCGCTTGTAGCGCTTGGATAATAGTGGTAGTTTAATGGTACCTTCCAGTGCTTTCTAGAAACAAAGTTGCCATTTGTCAATTTACCTTAATAGGCCGGTAAAATAAGAACAAATCAAAAAAGAACAATATTCATTTGACATGAAATTCGCGCTTGTAGCGCTTGGATAATAGTGGCAGTTTAATGCTACCTTCCAATGCTTTCTAGAAACAAAAGTGCCATTTGTCAATTTACCTTAATAGGCCGGTAAAATAAGACCAAATAAAAGAAAACAATATTGATTTTGCATGAAATGCGCGCTAGTAGCGCTTAGATAATAGTGGCAGTTTAATGGGACCTTCCAATGCTTTCTAGAAACAAAAGTGTCATTTGTCAATTTACCTTAATAGGCCGGCAAAATAAGACCAAATAAAAGAAAACAATATTGATTTCTATATGAAATGCGCGCTTGTAGCGCTTGGACACTAGTGGCAGTTTAATGGTACCTTTCAATGCTTTCTAAAAACAAAAGTGCCATTTGTCAATTTACCTTAATAGGCCGGTAAAATAAGACCAAATAAAAGAAAACAATATTGATTTTGCATGAAATGCGCGCTAGTAGCGCTTAGATAATAGTGGCAGTTTAATGGGACCTTCCAATGCTTTCCAGAAACAAAAGTGTCATTTGTCAATTTACCTTGATAGGCCGGTAAAATAAGACCAAATAAAAGAAAACAATATTGATTTCTATATGAAATGCGCGCTTGCAGCGCTTGGATAATAGTGGTGGTTTAATGGTACCTTTCAGTGCTTTCTAGAAACAAAGGTGTCTTTTGTCAATTTACCTTAATAGGCCGGTAAAATAAGACCAAATAATAGAAAACAATATTGATTTTACATGAAATGCGCGCTTGTAGCGCTTGGATAATACTGACAGTTTAATGGTACCTTCAAGTACTTTCTAGAAACAAAAGTGTCGTTTGTCAATTTACCTTAATAGGCCGGTAAAATAAGACAATATAAAAGAAAACAATATTGATTTTGCATGAAATGCGCGCTAGTAGCGCTTAGATAATAGTGGCAGTTTAATGGGACCTTCCAATGCTTTCCAGAAACAAAAGTGTCATTTGTCAATTTACCTTAATAGGCCGGTAAAATAAGACCAAATAAAAGAAAACAATATTGATTTCTATATGAAATGCGCGCTTGTAGCGCTTGGATAATAGTGGTAGTTTAATGGTACCGTCAAGTGCTTTCTAGAAACAAAAGTGCCATTTGTCAATTTACCTTAATAGGACGGTAAAATAAGACCAAATAAAAGAAAACAATATTGATTTTGCATGAAATGCGCGCTAGTAGCGCTTAGATATTAGTGGCAGTGTAATGGTATCTTCTTGTGCTTTCTAGAAACAAATGTGTCATTTGTCACTTTACCTTAATAGGCCGGCAAAATAAGAACAAATAAAAGAAAACAATAGTGATTTGACATATTTGGATAATAGTGGCAGTTTAATAGTACCTTCCAATGCTTTCTAGAAACAAAAGTGTTATTTGTCACTTTACCTGAATAGGCCGGTAAAATAAGACAAAATATAAACATCACAAATTTAATTTCACTTAAAATTCGAACTTGTAGCGCTAAAGTAATAGTGGCAGTTTAATGTTATCTTTCAAGCATTTCCAAAATCATAGGTGTTATATGATACTTTGCCTTAATAGGCCGATAAAATAAGACTAAATATAAAAACCACAAATTCGATTTCACATGAAATTCAAACTTGTCGCGTTAAACTAATATTGGCAGTTTAATGCATCTTTCAACGCTTTTTAAAGACAAAATTGTCATTTGTCACTCGAGTTGATGATGAGGATTCGAACTTTTAACGGTTTTAGTTAATAGGGCAGATTAATGGCATCTTCTACATATTTCTAAAGGCATAAGTATCATTTGTCAGATTACCTCACCACTAAAATAAGTTTGTAGCGCTTGGAATATAGAAACTATTAAATGTAATTCTATAACTCCCCCACACAGCACAAATCAAAATAACGTTAAAAACACACTTTTTTTAGTTTAATAGGTCGCTTTTTAACGTTATTTTCAAAACCACGTTATTTCGGTGTGATATTAATGTGGTTTTATAAATAACGTTAAAAAAAAGCAACTATTAAACTTAAAAAAAGTGTGTGTTTTTAACGTTGTTTTGATTTGTGCTATGTGGGTCCTAAAAGTTTTTTTCAGTTTGCTCTAATAGACTGGTAATATAATATAAGGCCACAAATAAGCTTGACTTAAGGACTTACTGCCATCCTTTAAACCTTAAAGAAATCTTAGGGCACGGTAGTGCCTCGCCAAGTTCGCGCGCCGTAACCATCTTTTCTGGAAACATTTCAGCCGATATTTGACCTACCCAAAACTCTACTTCGAAATGAGCGACGAATCTCAAACTTTGCACAGTCGTAGATCTCCATAGAGTTAACAACCCCTCCAAGTTTCATGGAATTCCATAGAGTAGCAAAGTAGTTAATAGGACAAAATTTAAAAACACGACAATTTTAATTTATTTCCCTCCCCTATACATGTAAAGTTATGTAAAAGTAACATTGTGCACTGTCAGAAACGCTAGAGAGCTGAGCTTTGGAAGGCTGATAGGAACTACGATAAAACCATGGAAAAAAATCTCAAAAATTTAAGTAAGGCATTGCAAAAGTTTTGAACAAAATTCCGCATATTTTACTACTTTAAAAATTAAGTATTATCGAATTCCTTTAAAAGGGGTTGTTAACTCCATGGAGATCTACGACTGTGCAAAGTTTGAGATTCGTAGCTCATTCCGAAGTAGAGTTTTAAGCAGGTCAAATATCGGCTGAAATGTTTCAAGAAAAGATGGTTACGGCGCGCGAACTTGGCGAGGCACTGCCGTGGCCTCAGATTACGTTTTTTATTACAAGAATGGCGGATCCAAAATAGCAGATATTTTTATTTTTAAACCAATTTGTCTCAAACTCTCAATACAGTTTTATCCTAAAACTGAAAAAACTTAAAATGGCGGATCCAAAATGACGGATTTTCTTATATCGATATGTATCAAATACAGAACTTGACGGTGTATTAAGTCGCTGATTTTGGTTTTTGACTCAAACTCATAAAAAATCAAAATGGCGGATTTCTTTATATTTAAACCGATTTGCCTCAAACTTGAAAGTACGCATCATTTAATACAGTTTTATCCTCAAACTTAAAAAATTCAAAATGGCAGATCCGAAATGGTGTACTTTCTTATTTATAAACCGATGAGTATTAAATTTAGAAATTAGCGCTGTTTTAAGTCGCTGATTATCATTTTTGAAATAAACTTATAAAAGATTCACAATGGCGAATCCAAAATAACGGTATTTCTTATTTACTAACCGATGTGTCTCAAGCCCAAAACATTATATTGCTTTTTCTAAGTTTTAGACAAATCGGTTAGTAAATAAAAAAGTCCGCAATTCTGGAATCGCAATTTTAAATTTTTGATGAGTTTGAGTCAAAAATCATAATCAGCGACTTGAAGCACCTACAAAGTTCTATATTTGACACATATCGGTGCATAAGTCAGAAAATCCGCCATTTTGGATCCACCATTTTAATTTTTTTAAGTTTCAGGATAAAACTGTATTAAGTGATCTCAAGCACTGCAAACTTTTAAGTTTGAGACAAATCAGTTTAAAACTAAAGAAATCCACCATTTTGGATATGCCAATTTAAATTTTTTATCAGTTTTAGTCAAAAATCCTAATCAGCGACTTGAAATACCGCCAAGTTCTATATTTGATACATATCGGTGCATAAATAAGAAAATCCGCCATTAAAATTTTTTTAAGTTTCAGAATAAAACTGTATTAAGTGATCTCAAGCAGTGCAAACTTTAAAGTTTGAGACAAATCGGTTTAAAACTAAAGAAATCTACCATTTTGGATCTGCCATTTTGAATTTTTTATCACTTTGAGTCAAAAATCATAATCAGCGACTTGAAATACCGCCAAG
This sequence comes from Aspidapion aeneum, assembly GCA_963576565.1. Taxonomy (NCBI): domain Eukaryota; kingdom Metazoa; phylum Arthropoda; class Insecta; order Coleoptera; family Brentidae; genus Aspidapion; species Aspidapion aeneum. The sequence continues at coordinate 21,353,137 of OY755039.1, forward strand.
TTCCATATTTGATACATGTCGTTGCATAACTAAGAAAATTCAACATTTTGAATCCGTCATTTTAAGTTAGGTTCAGCCGTTTAGAAACTAGCGTATAAGCATATGCATATGAAACCTTAATTATGGAGTTCTTAGGTCCGCTGAATACAAATCTGTAAGAAGGAAAAGATTTGGAGGTAATCTGGGGGAGTGGAGGATATTCATGGCGTAAGCACTAAATGGAGACTCAACAATAAATTTTATTTAAGTTTTTCTTATAGATTTTGACAGCTCTACTCAACCCTGTCATAATATTAGCAAACTCATTTGTTGAGCTTAATTTACCATTTTGAAATATTCAAGATGGCGGCCGACGGTAAAAAGTCAGAAGAGCATATGCATGAGATACACCTATCCGAGGAATTTTGGGTTTAATAAATCTGAGGTCAGAGCGAACCTATGGCCCATTTTTGCAAATTTTGCAATAAGCTGCCACTATAACCAAAACGCGACAAGTTCGCATTTCATGTGAAATCAAATTTGTGTTTTTTATATTTGGTCTTATTTTACCGGCCTATTAAGGTAAAGTGACAAATGGCACTTTTGTCTCTAGAAAGCATTGGCAGGTACCATTAAACTGCCACTATTATCCAAGCGCTACAAGCGCGAATTTCATGCAAAATCAATATTGTTTTCTTTTATTTGGTCTTATTTTACCGGCCTATTAAGGTAAATTGACAAATGGCACTTTTGTTTCTAGAAAGCATTGGAAGGTAGCTTTAAACTGCCACTATTATTCAAGCGCTACAAGCGCGAATTTCATGTCAAATGAATATTGTTCTTTTTTTATTTGTTTTTATTTTACCGGCCTATTAAGGTAAATTGACAAATGGCAACTTTGTTTCTAGAAAGCACTGGAAGGTACCATTAAACTATCACTATTATCCAAGCGCTACAAGCGCGAATTTCATGCAAAATCAATATTGTTTTCTCTTATATTGTCTTATTTTACCGGCCTATTAAGGTAAATTGACAAACGACACTTTTGTTTCTAGAAAGCATTGAAAGGTACCATTAAACTGCCACTAGTATCCAAGCGCTACAAGCGCGCATTTCATATAGAAATCAATATTGTGTTCTTTTATTTGGTCCTATTTTACCGGCCTATTAAGGTAAATTGACAAATGACACTTTTGTTTCTGGGAAGCATTGGAAGGTCCCATTAAACTGCCACTATTATCTAAGCGCTACTAGCGCGCATTTCATGCAAAATCAATATTGTTTACTTTTATTTGGTCTTATTTTACCGGCCTATTAAGGTAAATTGACAAATGACACTTTTGTTTCTGGAAAGCATTGGAAGGTCCCATTAAACTGCCACTATTATCTAAGCGCTACTAGCGCGCATTTCATGCAAAATCAATATTGTTTTCTTTTATTTGGTCTTATTTTACCGGCCTATTAAGGTAAATTGACAAATGGCACTTTTGTTTCTAGAAAGCATTGGAAGGTAGCATTAAACTGCCACTATTATCCAAGCGCTACAAGCGCGAATTTCATGTCAAATGAATATTGTTCTTTTTTTTATTGTTCTTATTTTACCGGCCTATTAAGGTAAATTGACAAATGGCAACTTTGTTTCTAGAAAGCACTTGAAGGTACCATTAAACTACCACTATTATCCAAGCGCTACAAGCGCGCATTTCATGCAAAATCAATATTGTTTTCTCTTATATTGTCTTATTTTATCGGCCTATTAAGGTAAAGTGACAAATGACACTTTTGTTTCTAGAAAGCATTGAAAGGTACCATTAAACTGCCACTAGTATCCAAGCGCTACAAGCGCGCATTTCATGCAAAATCAATATTGTTTTCTTTTATTTGGTCTTATTTTACCGGCCTATTAAGGTAAATTGACAAATGGCACTTTTGTTTCTAGAAAGCATTGGAAGGTAGCTTTAAACTGCCACTATTATTCAAGCGCTACAAGCGCGAATTTCATGTCAAATGAATATTGTTCTTTTTTTATTTGTTTTTATTTTACCGGCCTATTAAGGTAAATTGACAAATGGCAACTTTGTTTCTAGAAAGCACTGGAAGGTACCATTAAACTATCACTATTATCCAAGCGCTACAAGCGCGAATTTCATGCAAAATCAATATTGTTTTCTCTTATATTGTCTTATTTTACCGGCCTATTAAGGTAAATTGACAAACGACACTTTTGTTTCTAGAAAGCATTGAAAGGTACCATTAAACTGCCACTAGTATCCAAGCGCTACAAGCGCGCATTTCATATAGAAATCAATATTGTTTTCTTTTATTTGGTCCTATTTTACCGGCCTATTAAGGTAAATTGACAAATGACACTTTTGTTTCTGGGAAGCATTGGAAGGTCCCATTAAACTGCCACTATTATCTAAGCGCTACTAGCGCGCATTTCATGCAAAATCAATATTGTTTACTTTTATTTGGTCTTATTTTACCGGCCTATTAAGGTAAATTGACAAATGGCACTTTTGTTTCTAGAAAGCATTGGAAGGTAGCATTAAACTGCCACTATTATCCAAGCGCTACAAGCGCGAATTTCATGTTAAATGAATATTGTTCTTTTTTTATTTGTTCTTATTTTACCGGCCTATTAAGGTAAATTGACAAATGGCAACTTTGTTTCTAGAAAGCACTTGAAGGTACCATTAAACTACCACTATTATCCAAGCGCTACAAGCGCGCTTTCCATGCAAACTCAATATTGTTTTCTCTTATATTGTCTTATTTTACCGGCCTATTAAGGTAAATTGACAAATGGCACTTTTGTTTCTAGAAAGCACTTGAAGGTACCATTAAACTGTCAGTATTATCCAAGCACGACAAGCGCGCATTTCATGTAAAATCAATATTGTTTTCTATTATTTGGTCTTATTTTACCGGCCTATTAAGGTAAATTGACAAATGACACCTTTGTTTCTAGAACGCACTGGAAGGTATTATTAAACTACCACTATTATCCAAGCACCACAAGCGCGCATTTCATATTGAAATCAATATTGTTTTCTTTTATTTGGTCTTATTTTACCGGCCTATTAAGGTAAATTGACAAATGACACTTTTGTTTCTGGAAAGCATTGGAAGGTCCCATTAAACTGCCACTATTATCTAAGCGCTACTAGCGCGCATTTCATGCAAAATCAATATTGTTTTCTTTTATTTGGTCTTATTTTACCGGCCTATTAAGGTAAATTGACAAATGGCACTTTTGTTTCTAGAAAGCATTGAAAGGTACCATTAAACTGCCACTAGTATCCAAGCGCTACACGCGCGCATTTCATATAGAAATCAATATTGTTTTCTTTTATTTGGTCTTATTTTACCGGCCTATTAAGGTAAATTGACAAATGACACTTTTGTTTCTAGAAAGCATTGGAAGGTCCCATTAAACTGCCACTATTATCTAAGCGCTACTAGAGCGCATTTCGTGCAAAATCAATATTGTTTTCTTTTATTTGGTCTTATTTTACCGGCCTATTAAGGTAAATTGACAAATGGCACTTTTGTTTCTAGAAAGCATTGGAAGGTAGCATTAAACTGCCACTATTATCCAAGCGCTACGAGCGCGAATTTCATGTCAAATGAATATTGTTCTTTTTTTATTTGTTCTTATTTTACCGGCCTATTAAGGTAAATTGACAAATGGCAACTTTGTTTCTAGAAAGCACTGGAAGGTACCATTAAACTATCACTATTATCCAAGCGCTACAAGCGCGAATTTCATGTCAAATGAATATTGTTCTTTTTTCATTTGTTCTTATTTTACCGGCCTATTAAGGTAAATTGACAAATGGCAACTTTCTTTCTAGAAAGCACTTGAAGCTACCATTAAACTGTCAGTATTATCCAAGCGCTACAAGCGCGCATTTAATGTAAAATCAATATTGTTTTCTATTATTTGGTCTTATTTTACCGGCCTATTAAGGTAAATTGACAAATGGCACTTTTGTTTCTAGAAAGCATTGGAAGGTAGCATTAAACTGCCACTATTATCCAAGCGCTACAAGCGCGAATTTCATGTCAAATGAATATTGTTCTTTTTTTATTTGTTCTTATTTTACCGGCCTATTAAGGTAAAGTGACAAATGACACTTTTGTTTCTAGAAAGCATTGAAAGGTACCATTAAACTGCCACTAGTATCCAAGCGCTACAAGCGCGCATTTCATATAAAAATCAATATTGTTTTCTTTTATTTGGTCTTATTTTACCGGCCTATTAAGGTAAATTAACAAATGACACTTTTGTTTCTAGAAAGCATTAGAAGGTAACATTAAACTGCCAGTATTATCCAAGCGCTACAAGCGCGCATTTCATGTGAAATCAATATTGTTTTCTATTATTTGGTCTTATTTTACCGGCCTATTAAGGTAAATTGACAAATGACACGTTTGTTTCTAGAAAGCACTGGATGGTACCATTAAACTACCACTATTATCCAAGCGCTACAAGCGCGAATTTCATGTAAAATAAATATTGTTATTTTTTTATTTGTTCTTATTTTACCGGCCTATTAAGGTAAAGTGACAAATGACACTTTTGTTTCTAGAAAGCATTGAAAGGTACCATTAAACTGCCACTAGTGTCCAAGCGCTACAAGCGCGCATTTCATATAAAAATCAATATTGTTTTCTTTTATTTGGTCTTATTTTACCGGCCTATTAAGGTAAATTGACAAATGACACTTTTGTTTCTAGAAAGCATTGGAAGGTCCCATTAAACTGCCACTATTATCTATGCGCTACTAGCGCGCATTTCATGCAAAATCAATATTGTTTTCTTTTATTTGGTCTTATTTTACCGGCCTATTAAGGTAAATTGACAAATGGCACTTTTGTTTCTAGAAAGCATTGGAAGGTAGCATTAAACTGCCACTATTATCCAAGCGCTACAGGCGCGAATTTCATGTCAAATGAATATTGTTCTTTTTTTATTTGTTCTTATTTTACCGGCCTATTAAGGTAAATTGACAAATGGCAACTTTGTTTCTAGAAAGCACTTGAAGGTACTGAAAGGGTAGGGTTAAGGTTATTTCAGCATGGAGGGTATAAACTAGGGTACGCGTGGTTCCAATCCTGTTTGAATCCCGGTTCTTGGGTTCAAGACACTCAATAGTAGTAAACGAAAAAATTTAAGTTAAAAAGCAAGCTCGACTTACCTATTATTCCAGGAACGTAAATTCTGGAAGGAAACCGGCACTATCACCCGCGTGGGTATTGTTCAGAAAAAACCGCAAGGTTAAAATTGTGACGTATATGTCGATATATGAACGACGGCTGTAGTCATGAGTGTGTGTGTGCTCGATGCTTCCTTGTTTTGGCACAGCGCGCAGCGGCTCGCGCGCCGGTGGTTTCCACACAGTCCATTCTTCAGTGCAGAAGGAAGTAGGGGTAGGAAGGGTGGAAACACCTAATAAGGGATGCAAGGAAAAGTGCGTCGAGCTTGATAATTATTTAGAGTAAAAGTAAATTAAACGCGCAAATTTCTATTTGCAATAGTGTAGTAAAATTAACTAGAAAAACAAAAAAAAAAATAATAATAATACTAAATTCTAAAAACTTCCCAAAAACGTTACAAACAAAAATAAAGCAATATGAGGGCGAGAACGAACCATTTCCCACCCCCATGAAATGCCGCGCAATTTCATTCATGAGAAGTAGGAGGGGGCAGTGGGCAAAGTTTAACTAGTGGTCTTTTATAGACGCCTTTGTTAGTTTTAACCACTGCAACCCTTGGAACCTTATCAGTTCCGTAGAATAATTCGATAATTCGGCCAAGTGGCCAATCTAAAGGAGACGCATTTTCGTCTTTTATAAGCACGAGAGTACCAATAGTGACCGAGCTCATGCCCTCAAGCCACTTCGCTCTTTGCTGCAGCGTATGTAAATACTCGGTTCTCCACCGTTTCCAAAAATCCTGTTGGATTCTAACTAAAAGTTGCCACTCAATGGATTCTTGTTTTGCACAATCTTCGAATATTTTACGTAAGTATTTATCAGCAGAAACAAAATTCGTGCCACAATCTGTGTAAATGTGCTGAATTCTGCCTCTTCTAGCCATAAACCGGCGCAGAGCGGCCAAAAAGGCATCAGTAGACATATCCGAAACCAAGTCAATGTAAACGCATTTTACGACACAGCAAATAAATAGGCAAACGTAGGATTTAACTATCTTAAAACTACGCAACTTTGACGTTTTAATGTCAAAAGGGCCGCAGAAATCGATTCCTACTTGTGAGAAGGGTTTGGCTTGACATAATCGAAATTTGGGCAAATTTCCCATAGGGGGTTGAAAAGCAATGGGGTTAGTTTTCCAACATGGAAGGCAACTGTGCAATATTTTGCGGACCACTCGTTTAGCAGCAAGGATCCAAAAGGATTGAAAAAATAAAAATAAAGTGGTCTGTAATCCGCAGTGTAAATAAGTGATATGTATATCTTTAATAAGCAATGTGGTAAAAATGCAATTATTAGGTAAAAGCAAGGGGTATTTTTTGTCAAAGCATAAATCCGAATGACTCAAGCGACCGCCCACTCGTAATAAGCCCGTTTCAGCTTCCAAAAACGGATTTAACCTTTTTATTGCCCTATTGTTTATTGGCCTATTTTCTTGCAACAAACTAATTTCCTTTTTAAAATAAATAGATTGGAAATGTTTAATTATAAAAAGTAAAGCGCGATACAACTCAACATTCGTTAAATATGGCTTCTTAATTTTATTTTTATTTTTAAAATTTTCAACAGCGCGCAAAAAAAATCCTACAATTCTTTTTATCGCGGATAGCGAACTATATTTTTCAAATAAATTATCAATAAAACTTTTTTGCACGAAAATCGTAAGGTTCAAACTATTAATCAAATTGCATTTTTCCTTTTGTGATTCTTCGCATGAAGGCAAATTATATTTCGTAAATGACCAGGTATCTACAGGGTCATATAAAAAATCTGGACCTTTGGACCATTGAGTAAAATTTAAAAAATCGCTTGGGTACATCCCCCTTGACCCGCAGTCAGATATATTCATAGCCGAAGGGACATATAACCAATATTCGGGATTTATGCGTTCCTGAATGTAAGCCGCCCTATTCGCAACATAGGTTTTCCAGTTATGCGCAGAGCCTTTTATCCAATCTAACGCGCATTGGCTATCAGAAAACGCAAAAATATTTTCAAAAGTTATTTTACTTGAAAAAGTCTCATAAATAAAGGTTAAAAGTTTACAAAGTAAAACACAGCCGCATAGCTCTAAACGGGGAATACTTTGTCTTTTAAGGGGAGCTAATTTTGATTTACCAGCCACAAAAAAATTCTGAATAGTATTATCCGAGTAGGTACACCGTATATAAACCACGCAGCAATAGCCAAGTTCACTGGCATCACTAAACCCTACTAATTGAGCTGTAGTATAGTTAAAAATATTTATTTTCCTAGGAATAGTAAAATTTTGTAAAAAAGAAAGTTCAGATTTAAATTTTTCCCATTTTGACAAAACTTCCGGGGGTACCTTTTCATCCCATTGAAGACCAACAGACCAACAATACTGTACCAGTGCCTTTCCATAAAAAGTAACTGGCGTCAAGAATCCGCATGGATCATACATTCTTGCCAGGTCACTAAGTATAGTTCTTTTGGTGCACACTGTATGTCTGCTGTCCTCAAAAGAGTAGAAAAAATGGTCTTTTACTGGATTCCATTTTAAGCCCAGAATTTTTTGTGTATTATCGCAATCTTGATCAAAAGATAAAGCATTGGTTTGAATATGGGATTGAGGCAGATCTTGTAATAATCGGGGGTCATTACTGGTCCATTTTCTAGCCTCAAAGTTACCCTTTCCTAAGAGCTCAATTAGTTGATTTTTTAATAAAATCGCGTTTTTTAAATCGAAACTACCGGTCGTCACATCGTCAATGTACGTGGATTCCCTAAGTACCTGTGCAGCCAGGGGCAGTTCCGGGTAATCAGTGGCAAGTTGTAAAAGAGTTCGTATCGCAAGATACGGGGAGCAGGAAACTCCAAAAAGTACAACGTTTATTTCGTAATCTGTGATAGGTTCGTGTGGCGAAAAACGCCAAAGTATTCTTTGAAATTTATGTTGACTTGGGTCAATAGCAATTCTTCTGTACATTTGTTTCAAATCGCAAGTGAAACAAACTTCATGTAATCGAAATTTAAGAATAATAGCAACTAAATCTTGTTGCAATTTAGGCCCTGTATACACAGCAGAGTTAAGAGAGACCTTATTAGCCGCATGGCTTGAGGCGTCATACACAATCCTCATAGGGGTTGTTAAGGAGTCTTTTTTAAAGACAGCATGATGACTGATGTAGAAAAAATTGTGCATCTCAGCATCCGAGGGCGGCGCAACTTTAGTCATGTGCCCCTGGTCTATATAATCTTGCATAACCTCGGAATAAATAGAATTAAAAGATTGATTAAAAAGTAACCGTCTTTCCAACGAAAAAAATCTGCGCAAAGCAAGAGTGCGCGTGTCTCCAAAATCGGGAGACGTGACTTTAAGCGGCATGGAGACGATGTAACGCCCCATGGAGTCCCTTTTAGTAGTTTCCTGAAAGTATGTTTCACAAAAAACGTCCTCTGGGGCAAAATGTTTTTTGCTAGGCACTTCCTCTACTTCCCAAAACTTTTGTAGCGTAGAATCAAGAGATTGATTTTCCGATAAAGTAAAAAAAGCGCTACTTTTTAGTGAACAAGAAGAGGTTTCTTTAACTTTACCTAGAAGCGTCCAACCGAAAGAGGTATTTATACAGACAGGTTTATCAGGGCCGTTATTTATTCTCCCGTCTTGTAAAATATAGGGAAAAATGTCATTTCCAAGTAAAAAATCGATTTTTTCCGATTTATTAAAATAGGGATCAGCCAAGGTTAAGTTATCGATAAAGTGCCAGTCCTGCAAGTTATAAGGAACTGATGGTTTATTATCACAAATTTTATCAATCACAAAAAATGGTGTATTTATTGAAAATAGAGGGTCCACTAGGGAGCCAATAGTACAATTTATGTAAAAATTAGCAGTCGAGTTCATTTGATCTAACCCCTGTAGGGTCATTTGTATTTTGCATTTAGGTAGACCTAATTTATTCGCGAAATTTTTTGTTATGAAACTGCTTTGGGCTCCAGAGTCCAAAATGGCACGGCCTACATGCCAATTATTAAAAACATCTTTAATTTTAATTAGTACGGTAGAGAGCATGACCTCATGATGATTAAGTAACATGCCAACAGTAGTGCTTTGCTGACCGCTAGAGATTTGCTGACCAGTGGAAGTGGGTTGACTTGTTGAGGTCAAAAATGGCTGACTCACGGGAATCCCAGGGAGGGCAGCGGATGTGCTCTGAATAGCTAGTACCGAAGAATGGGTAGAATCAGTATAATTAGGGGTAGTATTATTCGTATAGTTATGAGTAGGTGACCCTTGCGCATTATTAGTTGCAAAGCATAAAAGAGAATGATGAAACTTGGCACAATGTAAGCACCTTTTTGTGGTCTTGCACCCGATCTGCGTGTGCGCAGACGCGAGACAGTTGATACAAGCTCGTCGAGCTTTAATAATATCAAAACGCTCCTGAGGACATTTCTGCAAAAATGAAGGACACTGGAAAATAATATGTTTACCTTGACACAGTAGGCACGAAAGGTTTTTATTATTGCTAGCATCAGTAGAGCTATTATTCTGTCGGTCTTCCGAGTTCACAAAAAATGTAGAACGGTTATTTCTATTATTAGAAGACGAAGAAAAAGTCGTAGAGCGCGTAATATTTTTACTTATTGTAGCGGGTTGAGGTTGAGGTTCCTTTTGAGGAAGAGCCTCAAGGGCAGTGCATTGCCTGGACACAAAATCTTTAAGAATATTGAATTTCGGTATTTCCGTGGACGCGTGTTCCTTTTCAAAGGCCTTTCTGGTCGAGTTGTCTAGCCGATCTAGGAACATCATAGTTAAAATAAAGTCTGAAAGCGCCGCATTTTCCAACTTAAAGTTTTTTAAAGCCGCTAAATTTTTCGTAAAGGTGTCGATTAAATTACGTAAACCTATTGCATTTTCAGATTTAAGGGGAGTAATATTTTCCATTTTTTTCCAGTGTGTCTCGGCCCTCAGGCGTTTATTATTATACCTATCGAAAAGAGTAGAATACGCAATATGGTAATTTTCGTTAGTTATCGGTATATCTGAAATAAGGTCCAAGGGAGGGCCTTCTAAGTAAGAAACTAAAATATTAAATTTTTCTAAATTAGTGGCCTTAGTAGAGGTGTGAACCATCGTATTAAACGTTTGTTGAAAGGTGGGAAATTGTTTTAAATCACCCTTAAATGGAACCAATTTCATTTTTGGAATCAAAGTATTTTCCGAGTGGCAAACGAACGTACTATTATGATCTGGGGAAGCTATCGAGAGATCCTCACTTGCTTTTTCAAACAGTTCATAGTGAATCGTTTGAATATCTTGGGATTTTTGAAAAAAATCCTCAAAAAAAGCATTTTCAATGGCAACTTTTGCCGCATCCGTAGCAACCAAAGTAAGCACAGAATTATGGTGTTTTTCAAAGTCCTTTTCGAATTTTTTAAGCGATCTAAACCCCACCTTAAGTTTATTATGTAAGGAAGGATCAGTTTTTGCCTTTTCAGCAGTGGAAAAAAGGTATTTTAATTGTTCCATGGCCGTATTACGTAAAACCGTGGAACGGATAATTTTTTCCTGTGTTGTAGGCATTATGTAGCAAATTAATTATTAATATCTTAAATGAATAGATGGCAACTACCTATGTATAGGTATATTTATCAAAAATTTATTAACACAAAGACACCGCAGCAAAGCGAACGGCGAGAGGACATAAAAACTGTGCGAGTTTTTTATCACCAGCTGCAGATTTGATCTCCTGTTTTTTATATATGTACTGGTCTTTTTAAAAGTATTTTAAAAGACGAAGTTTAATATTATTTTTTAATATTTATCAATATATTATATATTTTAGTATTAATTAGCAATTAAATGCACGTAAATGCGTATATTTAAGTATTGAAAAATTTCTACACTTTGCAATAAGAAATTTACTTAGCAAATTAAGTCCTTAAAATTCCAAAAAACAGGATGATTTTAACAGGATTGAACATATCTAGGAGCGAAGGACCAAAATGAAAGGGTAGGGTTAAGGTTATTTCAGCATGGAGGGTATAAACTAGGGTACGCGTGGTTCCAATCCTGTTTGAATCCCGGTTCTTGGGTTCAAGACACTCAATAGTAGTAAACGAAAAAATTTAAGTTAAAAAGCAAGCTCGACTTACCTATTATTCCAGGAACGTAAATTCTGGAAGGAAACCGGCACTATCACCCGCGTGGGTATTGTTCAGAAAAAACCGCAAGGTTAAAATTGTGACGTATATGTCGATATATGAACGACGGCTGTAGTCATGAGTGTGTGTGTGCTCGATGCTTCCTTGTTTTGGCACAGCGCGCAGCGGCTCGCGCGCCGGTGGTTTCCACACAGTCCATTCTTCAGTGCAGAAGGAAGTAGGGGTAGGAAGGGTGGAAACACCTAATAAGGGATGCAAGGAAAAGTGCGTCGAGCTTGATAATTATTTAGAGTAAAAGTAAATTAAACGCGCAAATTTCTATTTGCAATAGTGTAGTAAAATTAACTAGAAAAACAAAAAAAAAAAATAATAATAATACTAAATTCTAAAAACTTCCCAAAAACGTTACAAACAAAAATAAAGCAATATGAGGGCGAGAACGAACCAGGTACCATTAAACTACCACTATTATCCAAGCGCTACAAGCGCGCATTTCATGCAAAATCAATATTGTTTTCTCTTATATTGTCTTATTTTACCGGCCTATTAAGGTAAAGTGACAAATGACACTTTTGTTTCTAGAAAGCATTGAAAGGTACCATTAAACTGCCACTAGTATCTAAGCGCTACTAGCGCGCATTTCATGCAAAATCAATATTGTTTTCTTTTATTTGGTCTTATTTTACCGGTCTATTAAGGTAAATTGACAAATGGCGTTTTTGTTTCTAGAAAGCATTGGAAGGTAGCATTAAACTGCCACTATTATTCAAGCGCTACAAGCGCGAATTTCATGTCAAATGAATATTGTTCTTTTTTTATTTGTTTTTATTTTACCGGCCTATTAAGGTAAATTGACAAATGGCAACTTTGTTTCTAGAAAGCACTGGAAGGTACCATTAAACTATCACTATTATCCAAGCGCTACAAGCGCGAATTTCATGCAAAATCAATATTGTTTTCTCTTATATTGTCTTATTTTACCGGCCTATTAAGGTAAATTGACAAACGACACTTTTGTTTCTAGAAAGCATTGAAAGGTACCATTAAACTGCCACTAGTATCCAAGCGCTACAAGCGCGCATTTCATATAGAAATCAATATTGTTTTCTTTTATTTGGTCCTATTTTACCGGCCTATTAAGGTAAATTGACAAATGACACTTTTGTTTCTGGGAAGCATTGGAAGGTCCCATTAAACTGCCACTATTATCTAAGCGCTACTAGCGCGCATTTCATGCAAAATCAATATTGTTTACTTTTATTTGGTCTTATTTTACCGGCCTATTAAGGTAAATTGACAAATGGCACTTTTGTTTCTAGAAAGCATTGGAAGGTAGCATTAAACTGCCACTATTATCCAAGCGCTACAAGCGCGAATTTCATGTCAAATGAATATTGTTCTTTTTTTATTTGTTCTTATTTTACCGGCCTATTAAGGTAAATTGACAAATGGCAACTTTGTTTCTAGAAAGCACTTGAAGGTACCATTAAACTACCACTATTATCCAAGCGCTACAAGCGCGCTTTCCATGCAAACTCAATATTGTTTTCTCTTATATTGTCTTATTTTACCGGCCTATTAAGGTAAATTGACAAATGGCACTTTTGTTTCTAGAAAGCACTTGAAGGTACCATTAAACTGTCAGTATTATCCAAGCACGACAAGCGCGCATTTCATGTAAAATCAATATTGTTTTCTATTATTTGGTCTTATTTTACCGGCCTATTAAGGTAAATTGACAAATGACACCTTTGTTTCTAGAACGCACTGGAAGGTATTATTAAACTACCACTATTATCCAAGCGCCACAAGCGCGCATTTCATATTGAAATCAATATTGTTTTCTTTTATTTGGTCTTATTTTACCGGCCTATTAAGGTAAATTGACAAATGACACTTTTGTTTCTGGAAAGCATTGGAAGGTCCCATTAAACTGCCACTATTATCTAAGCGCTACTAGCGCGCATTTCATGCAAAATCAATATTGTTTTCTTTTATTTGGTCTTATTTTACCGGCCTATTAAGGTAAATTGACAAATGGCACTTTTGTTTCTAGAAAGCATTGAAAGGTACCATTAAACTGCCACTAGTATCCAAGCGCTACACGCGCGCATTTCATATAGAAATCAATATTGTTTTCTTTTATTTGGTCTTATTTTACCGGCCTATTAAGGTAAATTGACAAATGACACTTTTGTTTCTAGAAAGCATTGGAAGGTCCCATTAAACTGCCACTATTATCTAAGCGCTACTAGAGCGCATTTCGTGCAAAATCAATATTGTTTTCTTTTATTTGGTCTTATTTTACCGGCCTATTAAGGTAAATTGACAAATGGCACTTTTGTTTCTAGAAAGCATTGGAAGGTAGCATTAAACTGCCACTATTATCCAAGCGCTACGAGCGCGAATTTCATGTCAAATGAATATTGTTCTTTTTTTATTTGTTCTTATTTTACCGGCCTATTAAGGTAAATTGACAAATGGCAACTTTGTTTCTAGAAAGCACTGGAAGGTACCATTAAACTATCACTATTATCCAAGCGCTACAAGCGCGAATTTCATGTCAAATGAATATTGTTCTTTTTTCATTTGTTCTTATTTTACCGGCCTATTAAGGTAAATTGACAAATGGCAACTTTCTTTCTAGAAAGCACTTGAAGCTACCATTAAACTGTCAGTATTATCCAAGCGCTACAAGCGCGCATTTAATGTAAAATCAATATTGTTTTCTATTATTTGGTCTTATTTTACCGGCCTATTAAGGTAAATTGACAAATGGCACTTTTGTTTCTAGAAAGCATTGGAAGGTAGCATTAAACTGCCACTATTATCCAAGCGCTACAAGCGCGAATTTCATGTCAAATGAATATTGTTCTTTTTTTATTTGTTCTTATTTTACCGGCCTATTAAGGTAAAGTGACAAATGACACTTTTGTTTCTAGAAAGCATTGAAAGGTACCATTAAACTGCCACTAGTATCCAAGCGCTACAAGCGCGCATTTCATATAAAAATCAATATTGTTTTCTTTTATTTGGTCTTATTTTACCGGCCTATTAAGGTAAATTAACAAATGACACTTTTGTTTCTAGAAAGCATTAGAAGGTAACATTAAACTGCCAGTATTATCCAAGCGCTACAAGCGCGCATTTCATGTGAAATCAATATTGTTTTCTATTATTTGGTCTTATTTTACCGGCCTATTAAGGTAAATTGACAAATGACACGTTTGTTTCTAGAAAGCACTGGATGGTACCATTAAACTACCACTATTATCCAAGCGCTACAAGCGCGAATTTCATGTAAAATAAATATTGTTATTTTTTTATTTGTTCTTATTTTACCGGCCTATTAAGGTAAAGTGACAAATGACACTTTTGTTTCTAGAAAGCATTGAAAGGTACCATTAAACTGCCACTAGTGTCCAAGCGCTACAAGCGCGCATTTCATATAAAAATCAATATTGTTTTCTTTTATTTGGTCTTATTTTACCGGCCTATTAAGGTAAATTGACAAATGACACTTTTGTTTCTAGAAAGCATTGGAAGGTCCCATTAAACTGCCACTATTATCTATGCGCTACTAGCGCGCATTTCATGCAAAATCAATATTGTTTTCTTTTATTTGGTCTTATTTTACCGGCCTATTAAGGTAAATTGACAAATGGCACTTTTGTTTCTAGAAAGCATTGGAAGGTAGCATTAAACTGCCACTATTATCCAAGCGCTACAGGCGCGAATTTCATGTCAAATGAATATTGTTCTTTTTTTATTTGTTCTTATTTTACCGGCCTATTAAGGTAAATTGACAAATGGCAACTTTGTTTCTAGAAAGCACTTGAAGGTACCATTAAACTACCACTATTATCCAAGCGCTACAAGCGCGCATTTCATGCAAAATCAATATTGTTTTCTCTTATATTGTCTTATTTTACCGGCCTATTAAGGTAAAGTGACAAATAACACTTTTGTTTCTAGAAAGCATTGAAAGGTACCATTAAACTGCCACTAGTATCTAAGCGCTACTAGCGCGCATTTCATGCAAAATCAATATTGTTTTCTTTTATTTGGTCTTATTTTACCGGTCTATTAAGGTAAATTGACAAATGGCGTTTTTGTTTCTAGAAAGCATTGGAAGGTAGCATTAAACTGCCACTATTATCCAAGTGCTACAAGCGCGAATTTCATGTCAAATGAATATTGTTCTTTTTTTATTTGTTCTTATTTTACCGGCCTATTAAGGTAAATTGACAAATGGCAACTTTATTTCTAGAAAGCACTTGAAGGTACCATTAAACTGCCAGTATTATCCAAGCGCTACAGGCGCGCATTTCATGTAAAATCAATATTGTTTTCTATTATTTGGTCTTATTTTACCGGCCTATTAAGGTAAATTGACAAATGACACGTTTGTTTCTAGAAAGCACTGGAGGGTACCATTAAACTACCACTATTATCCAAGCGCTACAAGCGCGAATTTCATGTCAAGTGAATATTGTTCTTTATTTATTTGTTCTTATTTTACCGGCCTATTATGGTAAAGTGACAAATGACACTTTTGCTTCTAGAAAGCATTGAAAGGTACCATTAAACTGCCACTAGTATCCAAGCGTTACAAGCGCGCATTTCATATAAAAATCAATATAGTTTTCTTTTATTTGGTCTTATTTTACCGGCCTATTAAGGTAAATTGACAAATGAGACTTTTGTTTCTAGAAAGCACAGGAAGGTACCACTAAACTACCACTATTATCCAAGCGCTACAAGCGCGCATTTCATGTCAAATGAATATTGCTTTTTTTATTTGTTCTTATTTTATCGGCCTATTAAGGTAAAGTGACAAATGGGACTTTTGTTTCTAGAAAGCATTGAAAGGTACCATTAAACTGCCACTATTATCCAAGCGCTACAAGCGCGCATTTCATGTCAAATGAATATAATTTTTTTTATTTGTGGTTATTTTACCGGCCTATTAAGATAACGTGACAAATGACACTTTTGTTTCTAAAAAGCATTGAAAGGTTCCATTAAGCTGCCGCTAACGTAAGCGCTATAACTTTGAATTTCATGTCAAATATAATTTTCTTTTTTTTTGGTCCTATTTTACCGGCCTATTAAAACCAACTGTCAAATGATAGTTTTGTTTCTTGGGAGTGTTAATTGTTAATACATATTAAGCCTTAAACCAATATTTAAACAATGTTATCACTTCAGCACCGCAATTTTAAACCTTTTGTCAACCCATTATTTTGATCTAATTTTATTGCTCTAATATTGAAAAACGCCGGAAAATTATCCTAATTTTACTTGATTTCCACCCTTCTCGATTCGGTGGAACTGCTTTAGTAATTTACAAACATCAGAGCCTCTTAAAAATAGCCCCAGTGAGATTTTCATTTACCACAAACACTATTTGTTTGGTCCGCTGTAAAAAATGACGATGTGACGATGTGGATGTCGATAACTTCAGGCACATCCGAAAACCGCACATCGATATCTTAAACTACTTACAAGATATAGGGTGGTTTTCGATTTGGTTCATTTTCGACCCACCCCCGTTACTTGTTTATTTATGAATGCTTTTTATTTCTGTAAAAACGTCCTTAAAGCACTTTTTTAATAGCAATTCAACTGTCAAATTATATTTTATCTTTCACTTTTAATTTTTAAGATATTACATAAAGTTTGTAATTTTCTTATGGAATGACCCTATTTTTATTTGATTTTTAAAATCAGCGTAAAATTTCCTTTAAAATGATGTGTCACACTAATATTTTATTATTATTTATTTTTTTTAATATTTTTTTTATTACCTCTTATTTTTTATTACTTTTTTTAGTTTGATCATTTTAAAATATTTTAAACCCGTTCACCAAACTAAAGAAAAATAAAAAAAATAAAGAGGTAACTAAAAAATAAAAATATAAAAAACAATAAAAAAAAACAAAAAATAAAATACTAAGTGTGACATGTCATTTTAAAGGAAATTTTACGCTAATTTTAAAAATGCAATAAAAAAAGGGTCATTCAATAAGAAAAATACAAACTATGTAATATCCCAAAAACTAAAAGTGACAAAATTTAATTTGACAGTTGAATTGCTCTTAAAAAAGTGCCTACAGAATGTTTTCACAGAAATAAAAAATATTCATAAATAACCAGGTTACTGGGGTGGGTCGAAAATGCACCAAATTGAAAACCACCCTATATCTTGTAAGCAGTTCAAGATAGCGATGCGCGGTTTTCGACATTCATTTTTTAACAAAATTCAAGCTCGTAACATGTAGGTTGGTTTTTTTCTAGCTGCCCTAGAAATGGGCGTTTCCTATCAAACGTGTCCAATTTGGACCACTCTGTACTTTAAGACTTACTTCGTTTTCTGTCTTCGGTTTTGCAAATAAAAAAACTATTACGCATTCGTTACATAATAATCTTTATTGTGTGTACCTTTAAAAAAATAAAACTCAAAAAACCACTTAATTTCTAATGGATGTAAATTATAGTCACCGACTGTAGTTTTTATTATTATAAGTTATTTTTCTTTTTTCTGTAGAGTCATGAGTAAACGTGGTAACCAAAGAACTTTGGATAGTTTTCTTTAACAAAAAGGCTAAACCCGATGAAGAAACTGTCACACATAAACCTGATGAGGAAATTGCATCAACTTCTAATACAGATAAAAACTATTACGAAAACTCTCTTACCTTGGGTTCACGTTTAGAAACACAGATAGATTCAGTGGAATCGAAGAAAGAATATTTTTCTGGTGAAGTTGACATTGGAAATTACGTAAATTTGTTTAATAAAGTGTAAATTTGTTTAATAATTATGTGATGTCTGATTTAGAAAAGTACAATATTTTAAAAAATGCCTTTGTTCCCAATAAAGATTTTAAATTCCCTTATTCTACCTATCGTAAAAATGAAAAGGATAAAAAATGTTATTTATCCACAAAGCATTTTGAATTATTTCCGTGGTTAACGTTTTCAAAAATTTTAAATGGGTTATTTTGTAAATCATGCACTTTATTTGCATAATTTGGAGGCGTTCATAAAGCAACTCCGGTTAAAAAGTTTGTTGTAAGTCCTTTACAAGAGTATTCAAAACTGTTTGGAAAAGACGGTGACCTTGTCCTTCAACGGTCTTTTTCGTTATAAAAAAAAGTAAATATGACGTTTTTGTATATAAATACAATTAGTTTTTAGGTCCTAAGAGAACCATGTAAATTTAAAGTCTTTGCCTGTTTAACTTTAGTAATATATTTTTTGATACAAGGTAAAACAGATCTTCGTTTTTTAATTGAGGTTTTATATTCCGCCTCGCTAATCTTTGATTAACTCCTAAATAAAGTACTTGCACAAAATCGGCTTAAATAATTTTTTTTGCAATGGGTAAGTATAGTATAGTTTTGCAAAATTTAGCAACTCGAGTTAATTGGTTTTAAAAAATTACTGCATTTTTGAAACCAGCACGAAAAACTACATGTATGTAATATATATTTTTTGTATTTTTATCTCGTATGGTTTTGAGATAATAGCCTTCGCATTTTATTATTTCCCATTAGCTAAATGGCAAAATATTTTAGAAAAAACGCTCTCGTGAAAAGTTACCAAAAACCTAGTTACTAGGTTTTGCAAAAGTAGGGCAGAGTACCCCCCAAGAAAAAAAGCAATCGACGCCTTTGGTCCCCGCGCCATTTGGCTTGTTGAGCGGAACCCATTTATTTGACATAGGGAAAGATGGGGTAATAGGAAATATTTTTTGCTACTCTTGCATTTTGTCTTTTGTCATTTGACCTACGAAAAAAAACTTTTATATTCTTCTACTACAATACTAATAAAATTTTAGCACTTTTGTGCTCTTTTTTAAACATATTTTTAACAAGCAAACCATTTCAGATAAAAAAATTTTGGCTAAGGAAACACTTTAGTTTTAGGTGTAATACATAAGTTTGTTGTCAAATGTAAAACTTTCCATGTATTGTTTTAAATTTTGCATGTCTTAAAAAAGTAGTTCAGAATGAAAATGTTTCTTATTACCCTTTCGTTTTGACTATCGACAATTACAACTACTTGAAATTACGCAGAAATGAATCAAAGTCATCTTTGTCAGAAGTAGACTTTATTCTACAGATTTGCTTTATGAAGAGTGTGGGTTATTCAATCTAAGGCAGTTGTACTTTCAAAGGGTCGCTTTAAGACAGTTTAAAAAAAAAGATACCTACTTTCCAATCTTCCACAATTATCAAACCAGATTAAGACACCAAACTGCGCAGCTGCCTCAAGTCAAAACTACGTTAGCACAGCGTTTCTTTATATACCTCAGTCCTAAAATTCATTACCACATTCCAGTGGCGTATATAGAAAAAAGTTTCGGGGTGGGCCCGAGGCAGTTTGGGGGGGCCCGAGACCCCATGAGGCCGTATTTTATGCTATTTTATGTTTGTATTCAGGAAATATGTGGAAAATATCTAAAAAAATCTTAGTTCGGGGGGGGGGGGCGGTCCCCCCAGGTCCCCCCTTATATACGCCACTGCCACATTCCACTAGAAATAATGCACTCAACAAACATAAATCTATTTAAAAAGAAACTCACAGGCTAGATTTTTCAAAACAGACAAAAAATAAGACAAATTATAGAAATAAATAATAACTAAAAACACATGAAAATAAAATACACAACTTAAGGAAAAAGTTAGGCGTCTCGGCCGAATAAAGTTATGTACGAGAATTCAGCCTGTAAGTCATCACACAAAAATAGACCGGTGTACTGTGGACGATTTGCGTTTTGTCAAATTTAAAGGTAACATTACTACTTAAATATGCAACAAAAGAGAATATATAATGAATGAAGCCTAATGAGGCAGAAACGCGTCCCCAAGCTACCTTTACCTCTGAGGTCTTGCCCGTGAAACTTTTTTGTAAAAGAGAATATATTTTCTATTGCCCCATTACAATGTTTCCTATTACCCAACGATAACCAAAACGAAGGGGTAATAAGAAACATTTCCATTCTAAACTGCTTTTTTAACACAACACAAACAATTATCAGGCGATCTTTAGTTTCTGCTAATATTCCGTCCGTTTTAGAACCGCCTGGTATATGTAGGAGTGATGGAAAACGGGTGAACGGTATGTCTTTGTTGCCCTGGAAGAATGGTAGGACACTTTTGTGGGATGCTACTTGTCGCGACACTATTGCAAAAACATACATAGCAAAAACTTCACAAAAACCAGTTGAAGCAGCTAATCTTGGTGAGTCACAAAAAAAAATTAAGTATAAAGAATTGGAAGACCGGAGTTTTCTCTTTGTTCCTTTTGGTGTCAAAACATTTGGTCCTTTGGGTAATGAGGCTAAGCAATTAATTAATGAAATAAGTTACAAAATAAAACATCCAAAAGCACGTAGCTTCATTACCGAAAGGATAAGTCTTGCAATACAAAGGGGAAACGCAACATCGGTGCTCGGGACCATTCCTGTTGATTTCGTTTTTAATATTTTTTACCATTTTCTATGACGTAGATTTTTATTTAATTTAGTTTTAATTAACTGGTTTACCTGTGTATATTTTTACCTTATTACCTAGGTGATGTAAAAATGTATTTAAATTAAAAAGTTTGCACACTGCACAAAACACAAACAATTAAAGTATTAAAACTGCAAATGAAGTCTTTCCTTCAGACAAAAGAAATATATTTCCTCAACTTCCCCTCTCTAGTCTTGCACACCAACCATGTCCCCGCGGCGCCGGAGTCGAGTAAAAGCGGTACCAGAAAGGCTATTTCGAACTGTCAAATTTAGCATGACCAAAATTAGGATTTTCTGGGTGTTCATGATTTTAGAACAAAATCAATTTGTAGGTTTTTTTCTCACTCTGTCACTCCCCAGGTAGCAAGGTCACGTTTTTTAAACGTCAAAAACAGGTCATTTTTAATGACCATTGACGTCTCTAATCTGACGTGTAAATGACCTTTAAATGACGTTCAAAAGACACACCCAAAATGACGTCATTTTTAGACGTTTTAAAGACGTCAGCAATATGACGTATTTGGGACCAAATCAGAACATTAGACACACACACAGACACAAACATATTTATGACTTTTTTTAAAGTCGTCTGAATATATGAAATATTCACTGCAGTTGAGAACACTGAAGGAAACTTAGACACAGAAGGTGACTCTTCTGTGACTTGGACCTGGAAGTACTGGAACAGGTACAGCGGTATTCGTCTGTGAGGTACAGATCAAAATAGGCCTATACCTAGACTTACACATCTCCACCTTGAAGCGAAAGAAGCCTCGAAGTTTGTCTTGATTTAATATATTTTACATACGTACCCCTACATTCCGTACTGACTGGGGCACCATCTATGTAAGTATGAATTTATGTCCCTTGGACAAAATGTGCAGTGTGGGTAGTGACCAATATATGACGTTTTTCAGACGTCAAAAACTACACTACGAAAAGACGTCAAGTAACTGACGCCTTAAAGACAACATTTTCTGGTAGATGACCTGCTGGTCATCCAAATGACCAATTTTCGACGAAAAAAAGACGTCATTTGATGACCCCTTGCTACCTGGGTCTTTTTTTGTAGCTCACATAACTTGAAAACGCTTTACCCGATCTTCATCAAATTTTGTACAGCAATATGCTATCGTTGAGGATTAGAGAGAGCTCTTATTTCCAATGAAGTCAATCACCATAAAACACATTAACCAATTTTAATAAAATTATGCATACTTACTGCTCCTATCGAGGACAAATGCTTCTTTATACGCTTTTCGGATTTTCCTCCCAAAAAGAGTTATTTGGGGTCATGGGGGAAAACTAGAAAAATGCACAGAAAAACTCGGGAAAAGTTCGAAAAAATTCAAAAATCTTCGGAAAAACTCGTAGTATGTTCGTACAAACCAGGAAATTGTTTGGAAAAACTCGGGAAATGTTCGAAAAAACTCGGGAAATGTTTGGAGAAACTCTAGAAATTTTCGAAAAAACTAAAGCAATATTCGAATAACTCGTGAAAACTCGGGAAATGATCGGAAAATATTCGAAAAAACTCAGGAAATCTTGGAAAAACTAGGGATATGTTCGAATCTCGGAAAATGTTCGTAGAAACACGAAAAATGTTCGGAAAAAGCTCGGGAAATGTTTGGAAAACTCGAGAAATGTTCGGAAAAACAGGGGAAATGTTCGACAAACTCGGGAAATGTTTGGAAAACTCGGAAAATCGAGGATTGTTCGAAAAAATGATTCATAAAGCTCGGGAAATGTTCAGGAAAAGTCTGAAAATGTTCTAGAAAACTCGGAAAATGTTTTGAAAAAGTCTGTAAATATGCAGGAAGTCTGGAAATGTTCTGGAAAATAAAGAAAATGTTTAGGAAAAGAAAGAATGTTTTGGAAAACTCTGAAAATATTCACGAAGTCAGCAAATGTTGTGAAAACGTCTGAAATGAAAATCTATTCTATGCTACTTCTATCTATCTATCCATTTAGCTTTCTTCGATCCATCTTTGGACATAGGCCTCCCCCAATATCTTCCACTCTTCCCTGTCTGTCTTCGTGTTCATCCATCTAGTTTCCGCATGTTTCTTCAAATCGTCCGTCTATATCTACTTATAGTCCAGTCATTATTAGAAGTGTCCAAAATCGGTTCTGAATCGAATCTGGTTCAGTTAATACCCTGAGAGTCTCTCGTTCTTGTATTGAGACACCGCAGCCTGCATAGATGAAAGTTTTCCGAAAATTTATGTATGGCTTCGGTAGTTCAATGTTTAGAATGTTTGCGTACAGAGCAAGAGATCCCGGGCTTGAGTCCCGTCCGAAGCAAAAAAACATTTTTCTTTCTTTAATTTCACTTGTATATAGGTATTATTTATTTATTTTTGTAAAAATCTCATAAAAATCGGTTGCGCGGTTTAGGAGCTATTGCCTTACGAACAGACATACACAGTCATACGCACCCACACACACAGACACGCGTCACGACGATATTGCTTAGATCGAGTGGTGTCTCCTGAACCTTCAATTTTTGTACACTAAAAGGAAATGCCTACGATAATTCCCGGTATATTTCCCAGTATTTCCAAGGTATTTCCTAGTATTTTCCAAGTACTGCTTCCACGTATTTCCTGTATTTCCCCTAGCCTGTCTATACACCAAAAGGAAATACCAAGTCACCCCTCGGCTAAGATAGGTCAAAATACACCCAAATAACATAACACATATTCAACGTTTTCTGATTTTAAAAAAAATGGTCGAATACAATACCTTTTCTAGCCATTTCTGCGCGGGCTAGGAAGATAAAAATCGCAATAGATATGGATTTAGAAAAAGTTTCTGCTCAAAAGACTTTGTCAAGAAAACCTGCCTTTCAAAAAAAATCGATTGGGAACAACTTAAAAGTGTGAGTCACGTTAAGTTCAGGGATGAACTATCTAAGAAGAAATTAATTAAAAAAACACACGTTCCACCAGACGGTTTAATTTAGAAAGTTGGTGCTTTTCCATGTTACCGCCTATGATTACTCTACCGCTTCACTTACTTTCAGAATTTATTATATAGCTACTTAGCTATGTACGGTCGCCTACTTTTTTTAGCATTTTAAGCCCAGCATTTCGGCTCATTTTAAAAATTACTAAAGAAAATCGTTTAAAATATTTTGATACTTTTTAAAACCATGGACACGGTAAAAAATTTTGTCTACAGTAAAAACACGTTTTTTCCTTGAATAAATTGTTTTACCTTTACAATTTGTTTTGAATTAAAATATTTCTCCTTAGTTTAACGCAGCGTTTAATCTTGAAATGAGACTTTATTTTTCTTCTTCAATTATTTTGTTTCAGTATACTCCATTTTGTAACAAAGCAAATTGTCTTCATATAAGTAATATTTTGCTTCCAGAGAAAACGGTGCCTTAGATTAATTAAATTCCAATTTATCATAAAACTATTTCTTTTTGACATTAAAATAAAAGGCAAGATATTTTTTATTCTAAATGAGGAAAATATTCTCTTAGGTAATAGGAAAGCACAAAATATTTTACTTCAAAGCAATTTGCTTTGATCTAAGACAATTTTTTTTACCGTGCAGTGTTGCCAAACAACGCACCGCTTCTTTATGTTTTACAAATGTGGGAAAAATAATGTGACATTAAATTACGCACGCACGTTTCATCGATACTTCTCGAGATCAATAAATTACGGAGAATTTACGTACAAATGTGCAGTACGTACACTATAGGTACCTACGTCGAGGGGTCATCAGCTTTCAACAGTACTGTACAAATTTCACAACAGGACCCGACAGTACCACGACAGGACCCAACAGTACTCGACAGTACCCAACAGTACTCGACAGTACACAACAGTACTCGACAGTACCACGACAGTACCCAACAGTACTCGACAGTACCCAACAGTACTCGACAGTACCACGACAGGACCCAACAGTACTCGACAGTACCCAACAGTACTCGACAGTACATGATAGGACCCAACAGTACACGACAGTACTCGACACGACCCCCCAACCCCAACCAGGGGCGTAGATGCGAAAAGACATGATGAGCTTTTTTTTTTTTTTGGTCGCAAGTTTTTTGAGCGCGCGCTTTGTGTCCCTGTCGGCCTTCCCCAAACATGATGACCTTTTTTTTTTTTTGTTTTTGGTCGCAAGTTTTTTGAGCGCGCGCTTTGTCCCTGTCGGCCTTCCCCAAACAATGATGACCTTTTTTTTTTTTGGTCGCATGTTTTTTGAAGGGCGCGCTTTGTACCTCGCAACAGGACCCAACAGTACTCGACAGTACACGACAGTACCCAACAGGACCCAACAGTACTCGACAGTACACGACAGTACCCAACAGTACTCAACAGGACCCAACAGTACACGTCAGGACCCAAGTCCTGTTGGACGCTGTACAAAATTTTAGGGTGCCGATGACCCCTCGACCTACGTACTTTTCGTACCCAGTTGCATAATGTGAACATCAAGGATACATGCAAATTTTGGAGATGCATGGAAAATATGCAGTTCGAATAAAGATAAAAAAGCCGACGTTTTTTTAGAAAAAAAAACTGTTTCTATTATATTTTTTAATGAGATTCTACAAAAACTTCAGAGAGTTTCTCCGTAAAATTAAAACTATTCAGTCTATAAAACAAATTTAAAAATCAACAAAATAATATAGCATTACCCTACTTATTCTTAAATTTGTACAAATATACAAAGACTAACATGGCACAAAAATCTGACCCTGCGATTGCTTAAGCTACGCTTTTAATTAGCGGCGAATCCATGATTTCTAAAAAGAAAGAGCCAAGGGTGCATCAAAAACCAAAAAAAAATGTAAAACTAATTTTTGTATAAAAAATAAAAATTAGAGAAAAAGATAGTGCGGTTCGGGGCATACTGTAAAACAAAAGTTTCTGGTTACCTATATATAAAATAAACTAAAAACAAAAAATCTATAATTTTTATGACAAACAAGGGAACGTTCTTAAATTAATTAACGCAAAAATTCAGGATTTTCGACCCCCGCCCCCACTATGTAAAGCATTTTCAAGAAAAAACACATTTAAAAAACATTCAGAGTAACGCAAGACTAATCCCCTCTTCGCCCCCTTAAGCGTTACGTAATTTAAGAATTCTCCCCAAAAGAATAAACTGAAGTTTTTTTTAATTCAGCTTGTGTTTCTGGAAAAAAAGTTCTACCGATCCCGTTAATGGAATAAACTCTTACATTTCTTAATATTTTTTCAGACCCTATTTTTAGGTCATCCATGTAAAAAATTATTTAAAAAAAAGTTAATATTGTAATAAAACAAGGAAAACTAAACTCAAGATTTTAATACACAAAATTCTTTGGCATTGCTTTCTTAAAAAAACCTAATTGGCATATTTAACCCCTAGATTTTTTATGTCCAAATACTCGACTAGGTTCCTGTTCAAAAGACCGACAGCGATATTAGAAGAAAGAGATTTTAAAACAGCGACCTTAAAATCTGCTCACGGCAGTAATGCTTTCCTGTCCTCGAAACGGAGGTCAGTATAACAAACCTAACCTGATTCGGTTATGGATCTATTAAGGTCATGTGACCCCTTGACGAACACACAGTAGGTTGTATTCTTCTCAAATCGTGGTCAAGCATTAGCCTTTTTCTAAAGCCACGAAACAGAAAGAGATTTCGGTTCAATATCCACTCAAAGCAAATAATCGAATGGAATCTCTCTCCTTGTCGTGACTTCATCAATTGTTTTATGTAAATTTGACCCCTCACCATTATCTTTAACTTGATTTGGTTTGTGTGCCCCGCAGTGTAGCGTCAGTCCTTATAGATCTATTATACCTCACTTGGTTAATTTAACATACCTAGCCTAACCTGGCTACAGAACGGGAAAGCTATGACTTACCTAACTAGTTAACATTTTTAAAAAATAATTGTAAGTGTTTTAAATGCAGTTTTTTTTATGTCGCTGTTTTAATATGTCGCTGTTTTAATATGTCGCTGGTTTGAACTATCGACCTTTTAATATGTCGCTGTTTTAATTATATCGCTGTTTTAATATGTCGCTTTTTTGAATGTCACTCAAATGAGACCGCTGTTTTAAATGTCGCTGTTTTAAATATCGCTTTCTGGAACCGGAGCCACTCGACTATTTCTCTTTAGTGAATTTTTATCCCTTATTAATTCTATGGTAAGATCGCAGAACCAGGTTGTGGCAAATAAGGGATTTAAGGTACTTTCAGGGGAGCATGAGAAAAACTGGCCCACCTTTGCTAACTTCGAATTGCAAGAGAAGTTCAAAGGTGAAAAATTTATCTTAATACATAAAACCATCTTGGAAGGGGGGTCATCAAGATGCAAATTATAGGTTTTTTAATAAATAATTCAACTGAATTTTTTCTGTTATTTTTAGTTTTGAAGATATTACAAAAAATTGTTTTCTTTTTAACGGAATGTCCCCTGAAGTCTATATTTTAATGTAAAATCTGAGAGTTAGAAGATATATTCTTACTTTAAGTGTAAAATGCTTTTTTATTAAAAACTGTTATCATAAACTGTCCAACCAAAATGTATCTATCATTTACACTTTCTGAAATATTACATAAACTTGGTACTTTTATGATTTATATTCGATTTTTTTTAATTAACGTAAAAATTTCTTTCACTCACATTTATTTTTTATTTTTTTTATAACTTTTTTATTTTTAATTTCTTGATTTACTATTTGAAAAGTAATTTCAACTAATATCTAACCAATAAAAATGTCAAATATTAACAAAAAATCTATAAAAATGCAAAAAAATTATAAAAGAAAAAATAAATGGATCCATGATCTGATACCTTCCTAGCTAGCCTATTAGCACACTTCAAGAGAAGCCATAATATATCAGCCTCGAAAACAGTTTTGTAAACATCTCAGAAACTAAAGCTCCTACGAAGTTTTTGGTTATAACACAAATTATTGAGCAAAATGTAATCTACAATACTCTGAAAAACGCATATTGATGCGATGCTCCGTTAAAAAGTAAGTATTTTTTTAAAACATTAAATATCAATTCATTAGCATTAATGGATTTTAACCAAAATCTAATCGGCTCGTTAGAGTGTCGAACGCTATTTTACCTGAAAAATTTATGAAAATCAGTTTATTAGTTCAGGAGCTATCGTATTACGGACAGAAATACAAATACACACACACATACAGACTTGCCATTGGTGCGCGGGCTAGGGAGGTAATAAATATTGAGTGTAATACGTCATTTTAGAGGAGATTATGCGCGGTTTTCAAAAATCGAATCAAAAGACAACCATTAACACGTTGGCTACCATATGAGTCACCGGTGATACATAGCCCGACTACCCCTACAGCCCTGGCTAATAATGCAGAGGCCTTAGTGGTATATCTTTGAGCCCAAGTGTTAAGCCTAAATCATTTATTGTTGTAATCTGCAGAGTTTTTTCATGTACTGGGTGGAAAAAAAAAATATGCCACTTTAGTCAAACTCAGTATGTAGGTACGTGGGCACAATAGATCCATTTGTGGTCGCAGTGCATGGAGGTCCAGTAGGGCCTGCCACCACTTTCGAATACATACATACATACATACCCCTACAGCCCACTGTTAAAAATTCGCACCTATCCCCTGTGTACCAACGCCTTTTACAAGTTATATCGTGGAGTTTTACCACAAGATGTCGCTAGGATGCATTGAAACACGCATGTGTACGGTTTTTTAACGGATATATATACGAAAATATCATAGGTGATTCATATGGTCTCAAAAGTGAGCCACAATAGACCCACTGGTGGTCGCAGTGGAAGGGCTGCAAGGCCCACTCACATATGAATCATCAATCATCATTATATGGTCCATAAGTGAACCATTTTTAGTCCTTCAGACATAAAATTCATATAATAATTATTGTTTAGCTTTAAGTTGTTTTAGTCCTTCAGACCTAAAATAGTTGTTTGTGTTTAATTTTTTAGTTCTCTAATAAAAATATCCGCCGTTTCTGTTCGACTTGATTTTATAAATAATAAAAAAAGTAAACAATATGACCTTTATTTTGTTAGAGATTTACCGAACCCTTGTGTATCACCGGTGATGCCCAAGGCAACCAGACATTTCTTAGATCATCCCTGTACCATACCCAAAACTTCATTCCTTTCTTTATACTCCGGCGTTTTTTGCAAGCATTTAAAATGACTTGTGTTCGTTATCACCGGTGATACATAAAGTACAGAAGTGAACTGTACTGTACGAGTCACCGGTGATTCATATGGTACCCTGGACCAGGATGAGAAAATCATGGTTGGTAGCCAACGTGTTAAATCATAAAAATACCAACTTTATGTAATAAGTAGGTATAAAAAATATTAAAGTGACAGATGCATCTCAATTTGATAGTTGGACTCTTTCAATAATCTATAAATTACCACAAAATAAAATGTTTATAAATAAAGAAAATATAGACCTGCTCCCAAATAGCAAACTTTTTAAAAACTGCCTAAAAACTTCTTGTTGTATCGAGATACGGTTTTCAGCTTTTAACTTCTCTTCAAATTTAAGCGCCGCAAAGAGGTTCAGTTTTTCTCTATCGCCTGTGGAAATGTCTAAACCCTCAAAAATGCACAATTTGGATGATCCTATACATACCTGATTTTACCATCTTACCGCAGAAAATGTTTCTTTTAGAACTTTTGTTTTGGTAGATCACTTTTGTAAACGAACTGAGATTCCATTTTTAAGAATTTTTGTTTAAAGAAACTTTTTGTTTGGTATCTAAACACTATTTTTTAGTCACTTACGGTAGATCACGTGTATTTAGCGAAACCGCAATTATAAGATCGCACTCCTCCCCACATAATAGTTTTGTGTGTAAAGATGGTGGTTTAGAGAAATTGTCATAGGTTATCACATATTTATTGTTATTTTTGCTAGATTGAATTCGAGAAAATTTTTGTTTGCTTTCTACACAATCATGTATCCAGCGAATCGGTATCATTAGCGAGTCTGCAATTATCCGAAAAACAGTTTTTTGTATGCCATCGTCAGTGTGCCCTCAAATGTGATGTTTTCCCGTAAACTTTATTACAACCCGGTATGTGACAGATGTGTTGCCTTTTTCTGTCCGGATGTCTTTCGCCATGAGTACAATTCGGACATGTACAGGCAACTCGCCGTACTTTAGCCGGTTTTTCTTCTGTACCATCAATAATATTTATTGTTTCATTGTTACTATTATTACTACTACTTTGGTTGGTATTGACTACAGTAGTTGGAGTTATAGTGGTTGCCTGGCCACATGCGGTCATAATTTGCGGAACTATTTGCCATTTGTTAGGATCATTTGGATCCTGTTGAATATACTGACCCACAGTCAACTGTTGATGTTAAACATTAGCGAGTCTGCAATTATCCGAAAGAAAGTTTTTGTTTGGTATCAAAACAATATCACTGTTTTTAGTCACTAAACACAGCCAACCCCAAATCTCATGTGTCCAGCGAATCTGCAATTATCAGATCGCCACCCTCTCCAGCACTAATCGTAATCATCATTTTTTCTTCCGCTGAATTTGAACTTTGTTCGCCTTGGCTTACTGTTTCCTGAGTAGACGTGGTGGGTTCTTGAGAGAAATTGACATGGGTTATCGCATATTTAATGTTATTTTTGCTGTCTATAATCCAAGCTCCAGGTTCACTTTTTGGTACCAATTCGGCTTCTTCATTTTTTTCAGATTCCTGGGAGGTTTCTAGAGGATCTGGATCATCCCAGTCCTCAGTCTCATCATCTTCGGTTTTACCTGATGTTATTCGAGATTTTAAGTGTGTTTTTAAATGTTTCGATAAGTGATCTGATCTCATAAATTTCTTATTACAATCGTTGCATTGAAATCTCTTTTCTCCAGTATGAGTCCGTTTATGCCTTTGCAGTTCATCTGATCTCGTGAATCGTTTTTGACAAAAAGGCCAATTGCAAACGAATGGTCTTTCGCCTGTATGCCATCGCAAGTGGGCCCTCAAATGTGATGTTTTCCCGTAAACTTTATTACAACCCGGTATGTGACAGATGTGTTGCCTTTTTCTGTCCGGATGTCTTTCGCCATGAGTACAATTCGGACATGTACAGGCAACTCGCCGTACTTTAGCCGGTTTTTCTTCTGTACCATCATTAATATTTATTGTTTCATTGTTACTATTATTACTACTACTTTGGTTGGTATTAACTACAGTAGTTGGAGTTATAGTGGTTGCCTGGCCACCTGCGGTCATAATTTGCGGAACTATTTGCCATTTGTTAGGATCATTTGGATCCTGTTGAATATACTGACCCACAGTCAACTGTTGAGGTTGGGCCGCTTGTTGCGTTATAACTTGTACATTACCCAATCCTGGTATGTTTTGAATAATTGGTAGACTTTGTATATTTTGTAGACTAGGAATTTGTATAACGTTTCCCAAGTTCGTGACAGTGGGACCTTTTACCTGCTGCAAGTTTTGGAGGTTCTGTAGATTGGATGCAGGAACCACTGTGAATTGTTGACCATTTGGTCCAGTTATAGTAAACTGAGCACCACCTGTAACAAGCGAAAATATCCAGATTAGCGGTCATACACTATACAAAAACATTTGTATATTAAGTATACAGGGTGTCCCAGAACTAATGGTACATAGTAAAACTGTAAATTCTCTGGATCAAAATATTACGATTTAGCTATACTTATCTTAGTCCAAAAGTTCGTACTAACCGAGATACAGGGTGTTAAACTTTATTTTTTCAATTCGATTTTCTTTAATAACTTTATTATTAATTAATATTTTTGCAAAAACTAACCAGCGTGTAAGTTTTTTTAAAATTGGCAAGACGATTCCGTCGAAAATTTTGATGTACAATGTACAGGGTGTTCCTTGGACCACCAACATTGCATTAAAATCAGTGTACATTTTTTTGTGCCTCGGTGTATACCAGTTTTTATGTAAAATAATGGTTTTCCCACCCTTTTTATGTAAAAAAGTTATACTGTTTTAAAGTCGCTCAGAGCAACGGTTTTTGAGATTTTTGCATTTAAAGTTTTTATTGCATGTGAGTGATATGCCTAATTTATGTATGAGACTTTCTCTAATTCTTTCTACTAATTAATATTTTTGCAAAAACTAACCAGCATGTAGGTTTTTCTGAAATTTGCAATACGATTCCGTTGAAAAATTTCATGTACAATGTACAGGGTGTTCTTTGGACAACTACCATTTCATTAAAATCATCAATATATTTTTTTGTGCGCTGGTGTATACTTAAGGAGGTTTTTAAACAGAATATTATTTTAATTATTAAAATTATACATATTTTATTGCAACAACAAATTTTTAGACAGAAAAACAAAAAAAATTCGACAATAAATGTTCAAACTGGCCACCGTTAACCTGAATACATTTTTTTATTCGCTTATTATAGGAACATATGATTTTCGAATAAAGATTTGCATTTTTTAACGCCTCTCAAGCATTTTGAATTTTTTGAAATAGTTCTTCTCGGGTATTTATGTTGGTCTCATAGACAAATGATTTCATATAGCCCGATATACAAAAATCCAGGGGGTTTAAGTCTGGGCTACACGGTTGCAATAACGGACAAAAACTTACAATTGTTTTCACACACTTATGATAATTCAAGAAGCATCCTGTATATTTTTTCACTTAATATTTCTTAAGAAAACATCCAATCTTAGAATGCTATAAAAAGTATTTATTATAGCTAATACGAAGTAGGTCAGAATTTAATCAAAAATCTTTTATACGAATACAATAAAAACTTCTAATTTAAATATCTTGAAAACCGTTGCTCTAAGCGACATCTAAACGCTATAACTTTTATACTTTAAAAAAATTAAAAAATTAATGTTTTTAATAGAATCTTGTATAGAACAAAAAAGTTAGACCTATTTTAATGTGACGGTACCGACCCAGAGAACACCCTGTATAATATTTTAATTTATATTTACCAAAATTAAATTGTTCATGCCCAAAAACCACTAAACCCAATTTATTGTGCAAAATTATTAATTAGTAGAAAGAATTGAAGAAAATATCATACATAAATTAGGCATATCGCTCACATGCAATAAAAACTTTAAATGCAAAAATCTCAAAAACCGTTTCTCTGAGCGACTTTAAAACAATATAACTTTTTTACATAAAAAGGATGGGAAAACCATTATTTTACATAAAAACTGGTATACACCGAGGCACAAGAAAAATACAGGGATTTTTATGCAATGGTAGTGGTCCAAGGAACACCCTGTGCATTATACATCAAATTTTTCAACGGAATCGTCTTGCCAATTTTAAAAAATCTTAAACGCTGGTTAGTTTTTGCAAAAATATTAATTATTAGAAAGGTTATTAAAGAAAATCGAATTGAAAAAATAAAGTTTAACACCCTGTATCTCTGTTAATACGAACTTTTGGACTAAGGCAAGTATGGCTAAATCGTAATATTTTGACCCAAGGAATCTACAGTTTAACCATGTACCATTAGTTCTGGGACACCCTGTATATGAGCAGAAACTATAATAGTGTATTCTTTGTCTTCTTGAGATATGAGGTCGTTTCCATGTTAAACAACAAGGTACCAGCGCGAAATCGAAATGAGAAATGTACAAACCAGGGAGACGCCGTCATAGTCCACGGTCCCTAGAATAGACCGGTCTATGGTCATATTTTTCACGACACTGGTGGTCCAGCTGATTTTTGTAAACAAGATTTACGTAGGATATCTCTTTAATGAACAATAAATATATTTGGAATATTTTGAAAACCAAGGCAATTTACCTGTTTACGTGGATCAGCTGAACCACCAATGACGTAATATTATGACATATATTTTTAAGATCCATAGACCGGTCTATTTTAGAGACCGTGGTCATAGTTCAACCCGTGTTATGTCATTATTATTGGGTCGTTGTCGGTCATAGTGGATATTATGATTAAATATAGTAATCAAATCCTTACCCGTATCAACTTGTTGTGCCACTGAGGTTGGAATCTGCGTTGGCTGGGCAATTTGAACAGTTTGGACTTGTCCATTTGAAGTAAGTATATTGGCCATCTATAATCAAAATGAAACATTATGCCATTGTTAATTTAAACAATGATTTTGTCTAACCAAAAACCAAGGCCAACACAAAAATAGAGGCCACGACCCTGAAAAAATCAGCTGTTCTCCCGGGGCTGAATTTTACATTGGGTCTTATGGGAGGTCAGACGTTTTTTTATGATATTTTTAAAATGGCACTACAGATTTCCGCAAAATTTCAGTGAAATATTCTCAGACACCATCCCGATATTCCACCAAAGGTTTGTAAGGAAGCAACTTGATTAAAAGGTTAAAATCTTTAAGATTTAGCCTTCCTTATTTTGAATTCAAATTACCCGCCATGTACCACATCCCAACTGTTATATTTGACATGTATTTGACTTTGTCATCTGTGATGGTCACATTCGCTTCTGCTTTAAACTTAATTTTTGTGTGAGCTAATGAAGCGGCTATGAAAAATTAGGGATTACTATACATTTAAAAAAGAATGCCCTGCCAGAATAAAGTAAAAACAATCTCAAAAACGGCTTTATTTAAAAAAAATCAAATATTCATGAACCGTCTTTCCAACTTCAATATTTTAAAGACAATCAGCTGTGTCGTTACGTGACCATCAAAAAAAAATCAGCCCCGGATGTGACGTCAACAAAGTGGAGGATCGTGGCCCGTTCATTTTGATAGCCCTGCAAAAACTAATTGATTATTTTGGAATGGCGTCACAAACAGATCAGCTGACGCTTGGGCATATCGTGGATGACATCAACAAATCATGGTTTAAATTAAAACGCATGTAGTTCAAGAAGTTTTATAGTTTTTTTGTAAAAATCCCAACTTTTTGAGCCGTTGTTGGTTGCTTAATTAAGAGAGATAGAGACAAACTCCGATTTTTTAGAATTGCCGCTGTTTTAAAAAAACAGGGGAAAAAGTTACAGGTGCATTTAGTGACGAGACGATAAAGTTGGGTTAAATCCCTTACAAGATGCATTAGCTGGCCATACACACAGAGGTTGATCCGTCGGTTTGGAACGGCACAGATAAGTCTGGCCGTTTTGTCCGCAATGGTTTAAAACTGCTGCAGTTCACTAACACAAAAAAAAATCTTTCGAATCGATCCTTCATATCGGTCTGTGGCAGATATAACCGCGTGTTAGTGGGCCAAAACTCAAGATTTATCTGCCGGTTAAACCAAAACTGTGGAATTTCGTCAAGTCGAAAGTTTTATGCGGCACGGTATTTTAAGAATAGTGTATGTAAAATGTTTCGTGCTAAAAAGAAGCAGGCTCTGTGTATGGGAATGATTATTAACATGGAAATAATGCATAGTGGTGTAAAAAAGAGATGTTCCAAGTGGGTTAAAAGTTATTTGCTTAAGAGGAAACTATTTAGCCATGACCTTCTATTAAAAGAGTTAAGAGAAAATGATCCAGACGATGTTAAAAATTATTTAAGAATGGATATTAACACGTATGACCTTTTATAAAATTTGGTAAGGGAGGATCTTACGAAACAAGATACCCAAATGAGAAAATCCATTGGACCAGAACAGCGATTAAATGCTGCCCTTCGTTTCCTTGCCACGGGAAGATCATATGAAGATCTGAAATTGGCACTTGGTTATATCATTCCGAAAACATGTGCCATAATATTCAATAAATTAAAGAGAGACTATATAAACGCTCTGTTATCTCTAACACAGTGAAAACCGACAGACAAGTCTACGCCGGTTAAAATATCGAGCGCGGAACCCACAAGTTTCGCCCGCCGGTCTGAACTCACAGATAAATCTGTACCGGCTATAACTGGCGCGTGGAATGTCCACTAATTAAAAGACAAATCCGCCAGTTTGAACCGCGCCGTTCCAAACCGGCGAATCAACCTCTGTGTGTATGGCCAGCTATTGACTGATTCCTGTCTTACATAAACCAGAATTTGTTTAAAACAATTTGAACAGGAAGGTTATGTTAATAAATGCATTTTAAGTCAGATTTACCTAAAATTGTAGGCAGGAATGCATTTTGTGCTTAATTTGCTTATCTTAATCACTTAACTCAATTTTCTAACTGCACCAAAAAATATCTTTAAAAATCAATAAAATACCAAAAAATAAAAAATAAACAATGGGATAGATAATAAAACTGCAGTAAACAATGCTTTTTTTGTCATCCACATCTCATACAAATAATCACATGACTCAAAATGGTCTTCAGTTAGTTACCTGTGGAATCATTTGAGGTTGAGCCTGCTGAACAATATTCGACATTTGTATTGGTATCTGAATTGTCTGGTAAATCGTCTGACCATTGCCTGCCTGTATGGGCACTTGGACAGGTATGGTCTGCTGAAGTGGCATTTGAAATATCTGAGGCTGAGCTGCTCTGACTTGGATGTTTTGGCCTGGCAAAATACATCAAATGTTACTTACACCGCGTGAACAAATCCACATCTAGGGGCTTAATTTCCATAAAAGGATAGAGATTATAACATGTATCAGGGCTATCAAAATGGACGGGTCACGATCCTCCACTTTGTTGACGTCACATCCGGGGCTGATTTTTTTTGATGGTCACGTTACGACACAGCTGATTGTCTTTAAAATATTGAAGTTGGAATGACGGTTCATGGATATTTGATTTTTTTTAAATAAAGCCGTTTTTGAGATTGTTTTTACTTTATTCTGGCAGAACAATTTTTTTTAAATGTATAGCAAGCCCTAATTTTTCATATCCGCTTCATTAGCTCACACAAAAATTAAGTTTAAAGCAGAAGCGAATGTGACAATCACATATGACAAAGTCAAATACATGTCAAATATAACAGTTGGCATGTGGTACATGGCCGTACATGGCGGGTAATTTGAATTCAAAATAAGGAATGCTAAATC
The DNA here is from genome assembly GCA_963576565.1 of Aspidapion aeneum. NCBI lineage: Eukaryota > Metazoa > Arthropoda > Insecta > Coleoptera > Brentidae > Aspidapion > Aspidapion aeneum. The sequence goes on from OY755039.1 coordinate 21,389,946, forward strand.
TTGAAGATTTTAACCTTTTAATCATGTTGCTTCCTTACAAACCTTTGGTGGAATATCGGGATGGTGTCTGAGAATATTTCACTGAAATTTTGCGGAAATCTGTAGTGCCATTTTGAAAATATCATAAAAAAACGTCTGACCTCCCATAAGAACCAATGTAAAATTCAGCCCCGGGAGAACAGCTGATTTTTTCAGGGTCATGGTCTCTATTTTTGTGTTGGCCTTGCATGTATTAATAAGAGACCGCCGCGCCGTATGCCCGATTTCCGTCGAAATCGTTTCAGCGTTGCCAAAAATAACCTTGATAAATAACTACAGACGCAAGTGGTGCGTTACCTACGAAGCTCGTAGGTAGTGAGTGGTCGCAGTCGTCAAAGGGCGGACAACCTGAAACATTTGTTTAGGGCGGGAATTATTGCATAACTTGATTTTTAGTCCACTACAAAATTATTATTAAACAACAAGTGAAATTAAAGAAAGAAAAATAAGAAAAAAGTTTTCTGCTTCGGCCGGGACTCGAACCCGGAATCTCTTGCTCTCTAGGCAAACATTCTAAGCATTGACCTACCGAGTTTGCCTAGAGAGCAAGAGATCCCGGGTTCGAGTCCCGGCCGAAGCAGAAAATTTTTTTCTTATTTTTCTTTCTTTAATTTCACTTGTTGTTTATAGTTTTAGGTCCTTGCATTATTTTGCAATTTGGTATTTGAGAAAATTATTATTATTATTAAACGTGAAAATTTAATTTTTTATTTTACTTAAATGTGAGTCCTAAAAATCCGGACAATTTTTTTTCATTATATTTTTTGAGCTATACAATCGATTTTAATGGGACAAACTGCACATGGCAGAGATTCAATCAGAGTTTTGACTAAATATATATTTTTTTGCCCGCTATCTCAAAATACAAGATGGCGGACGAAATTAAAATGTACCCTTCAAAGATGCTCGTTTATTCTTATGTTGCGAACATGTTTTAATTATTTTTATTAATTTACTTTTATTATCAACAAGGTACGAATCAGCAAAATCGGTTCAGTGGTGCAGACAGGATTGGCAATCCAATCGTATAATTTGTAAAACAATGGTTAAAACTATATCAGATTTTCTGAGAATTACTACACCGATTTTATTAATTGGTACTTTTTTATGCGAGAAAAAAGTAGTGTTTTTCAATACATTAAAAAAAACTAAAACATTTTCGGAAAATAAGAATAAACGTTCCTCTTTAAAGGGTCAAGTACGATTCTGTCCGATATCTTAACTTTTAAGATGGTGGCAAATTTCTATTAAAATCTTTAAAGAACAATCAATTCTTACCATGATTTTTTTTATTTCACTAAGATCGGTTTAGTAATAATGAGTTTATAACGAAATTAATGCAGACAGGATTGGCAATGCAATCATATAATCTGTAAAACAATGGCTAAAACACCGATTTCACTAATTTGTAACTCGTTGGGCGGGGAAAAAGTAGTGCTTTTTTATAAATTAAAAAAACTAAAACATTATCAGAAAATAAGAATAAACACGTTATTTGGAAGAATCAATCTGTCCGCCATCTTCAATTTTAAAATGGCGATACATTTTGATCATGATCTTTCAAAAGCAATCAATTCTCACCAAAATGTTTCTTATTTCATCAAAATCGGTTCAGTAGTATGAATTTATAAGAAAATAAATACAGACATAAATGGGAAGTATTCAAAACAGTGGTTCAAAAAAAATTTTTTTTTTTAAAAACCACCGAACCAATTTTGCTGATTTGTACCTCGTTGTGCGTGGCAAGAGTGCAGCTTTTTTAGTAATTTAAACAAATAATTGAAACATGTTCGCAACACAAGAATAAACGAGCATATTTAAAGGATACAGTTTAATTTCGTCCGCCATCTTGGATTTTCAGATGGAGGACAAAAAAATACATTTAGTCAAAACTCTGATTAATTCTCTGCCAAGTGCAGTTTGTCCCATTAAAATCGATGGAATAGTTCAAAAGTAATAATGAGAAGAAAATTGTCCGGTTTTTTTTGGCCCACCTGGTATTAGCCAAAATGCTGCGAATACTTGTTGGATTGATCGAGTAGTATCAAAGATGAATGTTCATACATCTTTGTTAGTATTCAATCCATATTCAATTATTTAATATGTTAGTATTCAATCCATATTCAATTATTTAATATGAAACTAAAATCTGATGCCCTTACCATTTGACAACTGCACAGTGGCAGGAATACCGCCAGCTGTCTGGATACTGGTTGGTATAACATTTGTGGGTGCTCTCATAAGCTGCGCAGCTTGAGTAAAAATCGGCTGTCCCTGTTGCTGATTGTTGTTGGCGATACTGACACAGTTTGCTATACTGACGCCATTGGACAAACCAGCCACGTTGGCCAAGTTTGCTGGAATCAAAATGGTCTCGCCATTTTGACCTTCCAAGCTGAAGGCCTGCATTGGAGCCTGAAGAACGTTGTAACCGAGATTCTGGAGACCCTGGACGTTTTGACCGTTGACCGCCGCTTGAAGTATTTGAGCCCCTGAAAATGAAATGCAAATGAGTCACTAAAAGCTCAGTCGATTAGAATCTGAGGGCACGGCAGGGCCTCGCCAAGTTCGCGTAACTGCTGTACCATCTTTCCTTGAAACATTTCAGCCCTATTTGACCTATCTAAAACTCCACTTCGGGATGAGCTCGAAGTTTGCACAGTCGTAGATCCTCATAGAGTTAACAACCCCTTCTAGTTTGATAAACTTCCATGAAGTAGTAAAGTAGTTACGAAATTTCAAAAAACGTCGAAATTGCCACTCATTCATGTATAGATCATCAAAATTCTACTGTACTTCCAGACATGCTACAAAGCTGAAATTTGGCAGACTGATAGAAATTATGCCCAAACCCCTGCAAAAAACTACAAAATTCTAATTTACTCCTCTCCCCTATACATGTAAAGTTATGTAAAAGTAACATTGCCCACTTCCAGAAACTCTAGAGAGCTGAGCTTTGGCAAACTGATAGGAACTATGATAAAATTATAGGAAAAAATTTAAAAACACCAAAATTATAATTTATTTCCCTCCCCTATAAATGTAAAATAATGTAAAAGTAACACTGCCCACTTCCAGAAGCGCTAGAGAGCTGAGCTTTGAAAGGCCGATAAAAACTATGATAAAACTAAAAAAAAAAATTAAAACCATACAAAATTTTAATTTACTTCCCTCCCCTATAAATGTAAAGTTATGTAAAAGTAACACCGCCCACTTCTAGAAACGCCAGAGAGCTGAGCTTTTTAAGACTGAAAGGCACTATGATAAAACTATAGGAAAAAATTTAAAAACATCAAATTCTAATGTACTTCCCTCTCCTATAAACGTAAATTTATATAAAAGTAACATTGTCCACTTCCAGAAAGCTGCAAATAACTCTTAAAGGCTCAGTGCTAAATTGTACATAAAGAAGTTTGGCTGTAATAGCAAAGTTTAAAAAAACATTTCCAATCTAGTAAAGCCTAGTTTTCACCTATGCGTGCCCACCCCGATTCAAAAAACAAATCACGCGACGGGACACGGATTTAGACCGGTTTTAAATGCAGCGTCACCTGATTTTTTGAATCAGGGTGGGCACGCATAGGTGGAGACCGGATATAAAAACCTTTTATTTTGAAATTTGTATTGAAAAACTTGGCTTTACTTTTATCTCAATTCTTTCTAAGGAATACCATTTTCACGTACTTGGCTTTTTTTTATATGAAATGTTTTTGTTATGATAAAATATATTGCATAGCTAAGTATTTTTACTCCAGAGAATCCGGTTAACTAAGTTAAAATATAAAATCCAACAAGTTTCAAGAAATAGTTTTTATAAGATCGAATGCTTGGTCCTTGTCAGTTTGGAATAAGCATGACCCTGATATGACGTTTAATTTGCCCTCTTAATAATGAAAAAACTATAGATTTTTATAAAATCTATACATCTATGGAAGCAACAATGTTACTTTATTGTTTACCTTGTTGCTGTAAAAGCTGATTTTGTAGCTGTTGTTGAAGCTGCTGCACCTGGGCAGAGGTGATTCCAGACGCTCCGATGGGTATGTTAACGATTTGTGGCGCCGTAATATTTTGATTCTGTTGGGGAGTTTGAGGTGAGGAATTTTGCTGTTGGAGATTTGTCTGAGGAGTTGTTTGTGGGGAAGACAAAACATTTTGCTGTTGAGTAGGGGTCGTGGGCGTTTTTAACTGTTGATTTTGTGGTGGAGGACTTTGTAGAATTTGAATTCCTTGTAAGTTTTGAAGCGTTTGTAACGAGTGAAGGTTGTTTTGTTGGTTTTGTTGAGGGGACGTTGTGGGCGATATAAATATTGGAGAACTGGAGTCATCTTGGTCAGAAATTTCAATTTTTTGTATTGGTGTAGCAGTTTCTGCCCTGAAAAATAAAAAATACGATATTGGTATCTCATATCATGCCATAAAAATTGTTTGCATCTACCAATTTTTATTTTTGTTAGTATGCTAGAGTCCCTGTATGTTGACATATTTGAATAGAGTGGCGTGCTAGGCATCTACGTATAAAAACTAAAAATTTAGGAATGCCAAAATTTTTGGTATAATGGATTATTGTCTTTTTTTAAGTGAGAGGTAGGTACATAGATTTTCCATAATACAGGGTCGTTCAGGTTAAAGTACATTAATTTTAAAAGGTGATAGAACGTCGCAATAAAAGTTGAGTTTCATAACAAAACTTTTTTAAAAACATTACCTAACAAAGATACAGGGTGTCAAAGTTTTAGAAAAAAAAATCTCCAGTGGGGTAAATATTGGGGGTGGGCACCCCATTTTACCGTCTCAATCTTTGGCGCCACTCAATGTTTTAAAAATAAAAATTCTTTTTTATTATGCCTTGTTTAATTTAGTAAAAAAAGTGCTGTTATAAAACTTTGATTTTTGGCTTGGCTTTTGAGATATTTAAATAAATTTAAAGTGATGTAAGCACGTTACAGTGGCGTAGCGTGAGGGGGGCGCGGGGGGTTTGTCGCCCCCCCCCCCCCCCCCGCCCCGACGGTACTGGCGCCCCATGGGTGCCCGAAGTATTAAGTAGCAGGACCGGTAACGGCAAAGAAAACTAAAGACAAGACATGACACAGATGACATGAGATGACCTTTGTTTTTTTTTTTTTTGGTCGCAAGATTTTTGGTGGGCGCCGTTTTTAGCTGTCGGCCCCTCCCCGCACCTACAGGCACGCTACGCCGCTGGCACGTTAAAAATCAAGCCATTACTAAATGAAATAAAAATGATCGAGTTCCACTAAATTTTGCACAGAATAACGTAGTAAATCTCTAAGTAATGATTACATTTATTTAAAAATATTGACCAGTGGCGTAAATATTGGGGGTAGGCAACACATTGTACCCCCAATATTTGGCGCTACTTGTTTTAAAAATAAAATTAATTTTTTTTTTGTTTCTGTTTTAATTTTGCAAAAAAAAAACTTCTAAAAACTAACAAATAGATAAATTTCTTTCTAGAGTAAGTTTTCAAAATGAAATCCACCGACTTCAATGCATTTTTGAAGTCTTTTAGCAACGGAATTAGTTGCAGTTAAGACTTGGTGACGACTTTCCTTAGGCTGACGGCACGCCTCTTCAACACGTTCTACTAGTTCTTTGCGTGTTTTTATTGTCGTTTCATAAACAATATTTTTTAGGTATCCCCACACATAAAATTCAAACGGCGTAATCTCTGGTGATCTTAGTGGCCACGCTACTGGGCCTCTTCGTCCTTACATCACTTTAAATTTATTTAAATATCTCAAAAACTAAGCCAAAAATCAAAATTTTGCAAAAGCATTTTTTTTTTTGCTAAATTATAGAAGGAATAAAACACAAGAATTTTATTTTTAAAACATTTAGTGGCGCCAAAGATTGGGAGGGTAAAATGGGGTGCCTACCGCCAATATCTATGCCACTGGAGAATTTTGGAAAACGAATACAATCGTTACTTAGAGATGTATAGTTTTTGCAAAGTCAGTTGAACAAAGGTTAAAGCCGACCATCGGCATATCCTTTAAAGAAAGTGACATGGGCGGCGGTAGATATACCTACTCATGAAAATTATTTCATTTAATTATGGCGTAAACTAAAGAAATAAAAATAGATAATAAAACTTTCTATTCCTACACCTACAGAAACGACATTGATTTATTTTCTAACTCTGCACACGGCCGACTAAAGGGGTGCCGAAAAGCACACCCGAAAGCAATTAAAAGCGCATCTCAAAAAAATCTGCCAATTAGGTCCCGTCTATCCACCTGTGCTGGGTCGGTCAGAAAACAAACACTTTGTGCTCGGACCGCCAAGAGCCGCGCCTTTTCTCTGTCGGTAGGGTTGAAATTATACCAGGAAGATTTTATATGAATTTGGATAACTTTTGAAGGGCAGATTGAAGCAAAATTTCATGAAATCGATAAAACCCCGTATTAGGAACATTTCAGGTGACTTTGCAAAAACTATATCACAGTAGTTGTGTACGAAATCTAGTGAAAATTGATGTAATGGTTTAAAAGTTAGGAAACGTTTCTTAAAAAAGTTTCCTTACAAAATTCTACCTTTTATTCGACGTTCTATAACCTATTAAAATTAATGTACTTTCACCTGGACCACCCTGTATATTTCAGCCAAGGTCTACTGCACTTATTATAAGAGACAGAAAAAAAGTGTAAATGCAAAAGTCGCCAAAAGTTGTAGGGTTTATTCCTGTAGTTTATTCTAAACCGCGAAAAAATGTTATCTGACAAGACAAATTTATAAAAAAATACATATCGCAAATTTATTTAAAAAAACATTGAACATCTATTACGGAACACTCTACATACAGTGACGGCTGCTACAGGGAGGGCAACGGGGCAGTGCCCTCCCAAAACTAGACAACAACCAGTATTTTTAATTGATTTATTTAAAAAATGTTAAATGTTTCCTTACCACATGTCTAGTGCTTTTTTTAGTCTGTGGTTAACTGGGTAAACTTTTTTAGCGTAAATAATTACAAGCCGGCAGCACCGCGCGGGACTAGATTTCACCCGTTTTTTAGCGGTGTATGGGAAGCTGTTCTCGCGTGGGGACGGGAGAAATGTTTGTTTTAGTTGACGTGCCAAACCGTTCGTTGCCCTTCCTACGTGTTGACGGTTCTATCTTTAGTGAAGAGTTTGTTTTGATTTGGTGTACGTCAGGGTCAGTAGTTAAAAGCCTTGCCGGTCGCGTGTCCATTGTTTTTGTTTTTGTTTTTTTTTCAAAATGGAAATAAATACCGTCGAATAAATAATTAACTGTGCAAATTTAAATACGTTGACATATAAACTTCGATTACAAATAAAATCTTTAGGGCCACATAGACCGGACCTAAAAATCCTAAAAATTAACCAAAATTTTGGAGCAAGTAATAAAAAATTAGACGATGCTGAAAACTGGTTGTACGGTTGTGAAAAAAAAAGCTTTCTTTTGCTTTATTTGTCTTATAATGAAAAATACACGAAGGAACACAAACATTGTCAAAAGTAGACGAAATTAGCACACAAAAAGACAGTGCCTTGTCGAATAGAGGGCCAGGGAGGGCGACCCCCTCCCGCCCCTCTGCGCTTGGCGTCCCTGGCGTCCTTTGAGAAAAAATAGAATTAATAGTGTTATTATTTTAAAAAAAGGTTTGTTATTTATTTGAGTTCCATACCTATATTTGCGCCCGTAAGGTCTTCGCCCCCCCCCCCCCCCCCCCGCCCTTTTATCCACGACACGCCACTGCAAAAAGAGCACATAATTCTGGAATGTATTTTATTTATTTTTATTGAGGTGGCTTGCTAAACCTAGCAAGCCCACACATTAAAAAAAAGCTTAAAAACTTGTTAAATGGAATTTGCTTTTCAGCAAACGGGAGCACATAAAAAGCACTTAATTTTCGCATATAAATATTATAAAAATATTTATTGTTTCTCTATGGGCTTGCTAGCTTTATATAAAGCTAGCGCGCCAATTATTTTTTTAAATTTCCGTGGAAACCAAAGGAGAACAAAATTTTTAAAAGTTGACGAAATTAGCACTAAAAGAGCACATAATTCTGGAATGTATTTTATTTATTTTTATTGAGGTGGGCTTCCGAGGTTTATATAAACCACATTAAAAAAAAAAGCTTAAAAACTTGGCAAATTATTTTTTTTTTAGCAAACCGAACCACATAAAAAGCACTTAATTTTCGCATATAAATATTATAAAAATATTTATTATTTCTGTATGGGCTTACTAGCTTTATATAAAAACTAAAAAAAAAGTGCCAAGTTTTGATGGTTTTTTCAAGATGGCGGAGGGAGCACAGGGGTGGGGGTGACGAAAACTCAGATTATTAACTACCCTCCTGAGCTTAACAACATATCCAAATTCAGAACTACCGGACCTTTTGTAGGGTAACCCTACCCACACATTAAAAAAAAAAGCTTAAAAACTTGGTAAATGGAATTTTCTTTTTTGCAAATGGGAGCACATAAAAAGTACTTAATTTTTACATATAAATATTATAAAAATATTTATTATTTCTATATGGGCGCTAGCTTTATATAAAGCTAGCACGCCAATAATTTTTTTAAATTTCCGTGGAAACCAAAGGAGCACAAAAATTTTTAAAAGTGGACGAAATTAGCACATAAAAAGCACATAATTCTGGAATACATTTTTTAAATTTTTGTTGAGGTGGACTTGCTAGGTTTATGGAGGTTATAAAACGTTAAAAACATTCTGATGAGACTGTGTCAATTTTGCAGCTTTTTGTGTAATAAAATTACCTATTTATTTAAAAAAATCTTTAAAATGTTACCTTTTTAAACAACAACAAAGTTGTTAATTTAGTTTAATTTTAAATATTTTGTACATAGTAGCAAAATGCTAAATAAAATATATTACTACTACTACTACTACTACTACTACTCTTTCCACTACCATTCTATGGTATTTGTATGTAAAATGATGAGTTCAGAAAAATAAATAAATGCAATTTAGGTAGGGTAAACTGCCCAATTGTCGTCCAGTTAGTGGAAAGTTCAACTTTAGAGCCCGAAATCTCGAACATTTTACATCATTTGGTATTAGAAGCGGCTAATTTCCATTCTTTGATGATAAATAATTAATTTAGATTTTTTTGCTTTAATCTAACAGTTCCAGACAATTAAAATGAAAAAAATGTCGTTTTGCCCAGTTTCCGTCCACGGCCTTCCCTCCATCCGTCCAAAAATTTCTAGTTTTTCGACCGGACGAAAACTAGGTTTTGGTGGTTCGAACAACTGGTTTGTTGGCGGTCGAAAACTGGTATTATTCGACCACTTTAGGACAAAAAATTAATCGACCACACGCCAAATAAACTGGTCGAAAATTGGGGATTTTTGGACGAAATTCACAAGGAAAAACTTGATTTGAGCAGATTTAGGAGCAATATTCCCGCAAAGTTCGTTAAGCATAATAGTTTACCTAAAAAACATTGTGGAACAACTGGAAGAATAATCGGTTTCTTGTGTTTAATTTTCTTGTTGAAGGCAACTTCAACTTAAATCTTGATGGTAAACTAGTTTAGTCACCTACCTAAAAAGTATATGGTGTAATCTAAAAAATTCAATTCTATTTTATACTAGCTAAATAAAAAAATCTTCAAAAAATTTAAAAAAAACAACCTAAAAAAAAAATTATGAACACCAATGCAATTTTTTCAAAAGGATTTGTATCACAAAATCAAATTCTTATAAAATTTAAACTTTGCAATGTGGACCATTTTTTTATTGACCCTAGAAGTACCCGAAAAATTTCAAGAGTTTCCAACTGGGAATGCCCTATACTTATAGGTAGGTATCTACTTCCTATATTAACAAGAAACAGTCAGGGATTAACTTCTTAATTGCTAGTGGCCGAAAAAAACCTGTTTTTCGTCCGTCAAAATCAACAAAACATTGATGGGGTCGAAAGATTCCAGTATTTCGTCCGGCCATATTTTGGGTGGTCGAAAAATTCAATTTCTTCGACCAGCCAAATTTTGCCGATTTTGTGTCAATAATAACTCTGGTAAACGAAGAGAAAAATGCGGACGAGAACTGGACATGATATTATAGAAAAAAAAATCTGTTTGCAATGTGTCTTAAAATTTCATTAATTTTAATAATAAAAGATTAGGATAGATTATAAGCACATGGACCAGTAACCCAGTTTTCGTCCACCTGGACGAATAATTATTTTTGAGCTTTTTTTCATCCAGTTCGGCGACCACCCATTTTTTGATAGAAAAACTAAGAAATTGTAACTAAAAGTGATATTTTTCGATGGGAAAATTATTATTCTAACTAAAAAACGTAAAAGTTCAACACATTTTGTAAAATTCTAATACTTACTCGCTATTTCCCGCAGGCACCTACACTAGCAAAAACATAACAAAAACTTCACTTTGATGGTTCAACGCACGTTCACCCTTCTAAAGACAAGACCACGGATCACCTTTGTTAGGTGATCCGTGACAAGACTGTACTGGCTAAACTTTTGGCGCGATATAAAAAACGACTTAACCGTTTGGTGGGGGAAGGATCATTTTATAAGAAAGTGTCCATAGATGGAGCCATATGGTGCTTGTTATCTTATTTTTAGGCAGAAAGTGCCAAAGTGGACGACAATTGGGGGTGGACGGCTTACTGGGTGTTTTACCCTATATCTATAAGTAATATCTACATATTTACATACAATAATATTCCAAAAAATAAAACATTTCAGGTTAAAAATTTTGTTAAAATTTTTGACATGTTTTACATTTTTTTACATCTTTAAATTTTTTTACATTTTTTACAGTTTTAGACATTTTTGTTCAAATTTTTTGAAACTTTTTGTCTTCTTAGATATTTTTTGAAGTTTTTTGCCATTTTTACTTTTTTGAAATTTATTAACATTTTTGACATTTTTTAAAATATTTTTGGTACTTCAAGTACCTACTTTTAGAAATCTTACTTGTACTTGAAGTACTTTCATAATGTACTTGTGACAGTTGTGACAGCTCCGAGGGGTGATCAGCTGCCCACAGTAGGTGTACAAATTTTATGGACTATACACAGCGGCGTAACGTGGGGGGGGGGGCGCGGGGGGTTTGTCGCCCCCCCCCCCCGCCCCGAGGGTAGTGGCGCCCCATAGGTGGCCGAAGCGCCCTCAGCTTTATTAAGTCGGGCCGGTAATGGCCAATTGAGTGGGTGCCAAAGGAAACGAACGACATGAAGACCTTTTTTTTTTTTTTGGTCGCAAGATCAGTTTTCAGAGGCGCCCTTTTTAGCTGTCGCCCCCCCCCCCCCCCCCCCCCCGCCCTTTCGGGCACGCTACGCCGCTGACTATACAGGACTACCACAGGACCCCACAGGACTATACAGGACTCCACAGGACTTCCACAGGACTATACAGGACCTCAAGGGTACTGGCGCCTAAGGGGTGCCCTAAGCATGATTAAGTACTAAGGACGGCAAAGGCAAATCGGCTCTCTAAGAAAAACGAGAGTTAAGACGTAATGACCTGTTTTTTTTTTTTGTCGCGAATTTTTTTATGGGCGCCATTTCAGCCATAGTTAAGGACTATACAGGACCCCACAGGCAGGACTATACAGGACTTGTACAGGACTATACAGGACATGTAGAGGACTATACAGGACACTACAGGACCAAAAATTTATTAAAGTCCTGTAGGACGGTGTACAAATTTGGTTCAGCTGATCACTCCTCGGACGGCGCTGATTAATTCGAGGTAAAATTATATTTTCAAAAAAATCTTTACCAATTGTCCCCGGTCTCCCCTACCCATTAAATATCAAGTATAAGAAGTGAGAAAGAAGCACAGAAGAAATTTTTATTTGTGATGATGTAATGAGAAGTTCCAAAAGCAAAATAGCTCTAGCACAATTTTAGGGCGTGGCTATAGATGGATTGGTAAATAAAAAATGAGGTGCCTTCACCACAAGCGCAGCGCGGATTTGAGGGGGGGGGGGGGGTAACGGAATTACCCCCTTAAAAAAATTCACTTTTTCCTAATAATTAAAGGAAAAACAGGAGAATTACTTTCCCCCCTAGAAAAAAACAATTATATTTAAAAAAAAACTTTCGTTGACTATTACCCCCCCCCTAGATTTTGAACCAGATCCGCGCTTGCTTCACCTTCCACCATCCTTAAATATTCTATTCCCATAAACTTTCGAAACAAAATCAAAGATAAGAATCCGAGAAAAAACTGAAATTTTTAAATAAGTTTATCAAGCTCCGCATAGATACCCGCCCAAAGAGGACAGGCTTCGAGGGACGGCCCACCCTTTGTAAACCACGGCCTACAATTTCCACGTTGCTAGGTTATGTTTACCAGTTTCAAACTGTCTTAAACACCTTTTTCATCAGGTTTTCCTTAAAAACCGTCAAATAATACGTAAAACGGGTTTTTTTTGTGCTTTTGTCCCTAGAAAATCATTATTATCTAGCGATTTCAGCTGTCAAAGAAAATAACACAAAGAAAAACCTAAAATATCAAGCATACCACGGCAAAACAACCAAAATTCAACTGTTTCTTACCTTGAAGTGGACATCCTTTTCAACAGCACAAATCCACGGTGAGCAATTACTAATTTTAACACGAAAAAACAATGAAAAATCACATAAAATCTCGAAATGTAAGGGCGAAAATGCCTACGGAAAGATAGCGCCACACGGTAAAATCACTAAATTCAAGGGACGCTGTTTCGACGCATACTAAGCATTAATTTGCTATGTTGCCAGACCTTGTATGTAATCATAATAATTTTCTTAATGATTCTAACCTTACACTGCACTGCTCGCGCCCTATCTGAGAGATACATGACTCGATTATATTATATATATATATATATATATATATATATATATATATATATATATATATATATATATATATATATATTACATATTACATTTTTGTTGGTTTTTTAGTTTTTGTTCCGTTTTGTAAAATAAAGCTTTTTAAGAAAAAATATTTACGTATCATTTCATTACAACCTACTTTAGTTAACTTCAGCAAATAAAAGATTAATTTTCTCTAAAATAATATTGTGTATCTGAAAAATACTTCGTCGCGAGCAACAATGACTGAATTTGAGCGCGAGCAGTGCAGTGTTAAATAAATAAAAATTGAAGACTTTGACATGAACATATTTCCTAAAGAAAAATATATTAAAAAAAGTAAAACCGGCAACTGTCTCTTAATGAAAAGATGCTGACTGTAGGTTGATAAAAAAAGCACAGATAAAAACAATTAAATGGCATGCCATTTTTTTTATTGGAGCTGTCAGTATGCATATGATAAATGAAGAGGTTGGAAAAGTCACAAAAGTGTAATTGTGCCAGGCAAAATTGACATACCAAAGTCGAATTTAAAACTTTCGTCGTTTATTTTCAATTAATATAAGAAGGCACTGTTTATTCCGGTTCATATATTAAACAAAGGCCGTGTGTTAAAAGATCACAGCTGATATTACAATGTAAAGGTGTCAAAATTGTGCCTGGCACTGTTATAGCCTGGCTTTATTTCAATGATTCTCTATTATATCAAAGCTAGTACCTTGCTCTAGCCTTTATTTTAAACAACCTTTTCCTACAACTAAATATGAAAATAGCGAAATTTACACTATTTTCTATTCCGAAAGGTGCATATTTTGATGCATATTTCAATGATTTTCGTTTTGGTCAATAAAGAAGAAAATATTTTCTTTTTGTCTGTACAATGTTTTGAAAAAAATATTATTCTTTCTGGGGAAGAAAATACTTTCTTACCTTTGGAGCAAAATGACTTCGTCTCTAGAGAGTAGGGGCGGAAATATAAAAAGTTGAGTTTAACAAAAATAAGAAGAAATTTCAATTATACCTCATATCTTGTGATTGTAGAAAAAAGTTAGTGTGACAACTTGCCCTGTCAAGATTTTCTACGGCGACCTGTAAAGGTTACTTTTCCCGTCTAGTAAAAACTTAAAATTATTTTTCAAAACATTTTTTTTATACTAGCGTAAGGAAACCATTTATATTTCCGCACCCATTTGCCCGTTGAAAAGGTTGCAAAAACTTTACCATAGCAGCAACAGCTCGTGCCGCAGGCCGATGTGAAGGGTATATACAAAAGTTTTATTTATATTGTCGTTTTTCTGTTTCAAGTTACGTAGCATAATCTAAAAGTGCTTGGACGTAACGATTTAAAAAAGAATAGATACTGTTTGCACCGGTGTCCACCTCGCCTTCTGCACGAGTCGCGACTGTACCATAGCAATAAAGTAAAATAAGCCTGTCATGGAAAACAGTACATTGTTAAAATTTAAGATAAATAAATAAATTAATGTTAACTTTAACATCTTTCCCTTTAATCTTGTTTTGGCAATCTGGCAACACGGCAAAATTGTGTTCAGAAATAGGCGTATTTTGTTGGGGTTTCCTACTTGATGCGAAAGCACAGTGTTGTCGTAGGTGAGATCCCTACACTGGGACTGCAGGCAGAGAAAGCAAGAAGCAGGCAGCGGGGACCACTTGGCGATATTGTGTGAAAGACAGGGACTACTTTTATTATTATATCACAGACACCAATGTTTACAAGAACCAAGGCAGACACATATAATTTTAGGAGGGATATTCTATTATTTAGAGTATTAGGCAAGCGCGGATTTGAGGGGGGTATCGGGGTAATCAGGGAAAACAGGAAAATTACCCCCCTAGAAATTTTTTCATCGACTATTACCCCCCCCCCTTGATTTTGACCCAGATCCGCGGTTGGTATTAGGTATACTCTTTTGACCCTTTGAAAACCAACCAAGGGCGGATCCAGAGGTGCTTCTCGGGGGGGGGTCACTTTAGGTGACATTCTCTGTTGGTAAAAAACGGTATATATTTTTTTAAGCAAATAACAACAATAGACACTTTCATGCGCCGCAGGCAAAAATTTTGAATTTTTATTAGCAAAAACATTACTTTTTACTCATTTTTTTGTATATTCAAAAAATTCTCGGGGGGGGGGAAGTGCCCCTAGTGCCCCCCCTGAATCCGCCACTGAAACCAACTACTGTTTTTTCTCGATATTTAGACCAAATATACCTACGCTTTTGGGCCAACCAACCCTAAACCTTTATAATGTAACTTGTGAGGAATTTAAACAAATAAGTGCTCGAAAATAGAATAAAGAGCAAAATTCTGTATTCTGCGGCGCCATTTTTTCTGAAAAGCATTTTTTTAAAACATTAACGCTTGCAGCGCAATATTTTCTTCTCTACACATTTTTTTCTTTGGCGCTATTTTTTCCGTAAAATACCTAATTTTTCTAACATTTTCGTCTGTGGCACAATTTTTCCTAATTTTCTAGTCGATTTTTTTAACATTAATTTATTTTATTTTATTTATCTTGAGGTGTGTTAAGCCTTCGCGCCCCTCTGAAAATTGCAGCTTCTGTAAAAATGTATTAAAAATAAATATGAGCATGAAGTTAGCGAAGCACCCATCGCTAATCGAATCGCGACTAGGTGGATAGTTTGCCGTTAATTAGTCGTGAATTAGTTGTGGAAAAATTAATTTTGTCGCTCTTATTTTTGACCGTTTTTTTGGGTGCTTCGCTAAAATGGCTTTAGACATGACCAATCGAAAACGAATATGGTGGACAGTGGCGTATATATGGGGGGGGGCCTGGGGGGCCCGGGCCCCCCCCGAAGCTAAGATTTTTTTGGATATTTTCCACATATTTCATGAATACAAACGTAAAATAGCATAAAATACAGCTTCATGAGGTCTCGCCCCCCCCCCCCCCCAAAACTGTCTCGGGCCCACCCCGAAACTTTTTTCTATATACGCCACTGATGGTGGATAATTTGCCGCTAATTAGTCGTTAATGAGTTGTGGAAAAATTAATTGTGTCTAAACCTTACGAAGTTTACTACTATACTCCGAAAACTATGTATATTGATGCGATGCTCCGCCAAAAAGTTAGCATTTTTTAAAGTTTTTAATTGTTAAACAAAACAAAAAGCATTAATGGATTTTGACCCAAAACCTAATCAGCTCGTAAGAGTCTCGAATACTATTTCACCTGAAAATTTTATGAAGATCGGTTCAGCGGCTTAAGAGCTATATCGTGTTACGGACAGAAATAATATACACACACACACACACACACACCATGACAGACATCACGACGATATTACTAGGATAGGCCAAAACACACCCAAATAACACATTTTCGGCGTTATCTGAAAAAAAAATCGTGGAAAATAATACCTTCTCTAGCCATTGCTACGCCCGCCGGGCCGGCTAGGAAGGTAAAAATTGAATGATGTAAAAATGCAGTTATAAAGTCGTAGTTCTGCGCAGTGGTCAAAATATTCTCTGATTTTTTTTTAATGAGGTTATATTATCTAGTTCAGTAGCGCACCCAGGAATATGTCTTGGGGGGCCCAAGGCCTTATGATGTCGTATTTCATGCTATTTTTTGTGTTTATTCATGAAATATACGAAAAATATATACAAAAATCTTAGGCTTGGGGGGAGCCCGGGCCCCGCCCTTCCCTTCTGGGTGCGCCCATGCTAGTTTATTGTAATTTTAGCTCACACTACTACTATACTATAGTAGTGTGAGCTATGGTGATCCTAATTTTTTCGAGAAAAAAAAAGTTGCTCCGATTTCAAAAATTTTTATATATCTTTGCGTTTCAGATGATTTTGAAACTTTTTTGTTGCGCCGTCTGTCTGTCTGTCTCTCTGTCTGTCTGTCTGTCTGTCTGTAACGACCAACGCGCATAACTCAAAAACCGCTTGCCCGATTTTAATGAAATTTGGTAACTACGCCGGGTTTTGGGTCGAGATGGTCCCGTTTAAAAATGAACAAAATCCACCAAACACAAGCGAAATAAAAGGGGGGGGGGTATATTTCAAAAATTAGAGTTTATGTAAAAATATGGCGTGTGTGATATCAAACGAAAGGTGATTGCGTCTGGAGTTAAATAAAATACATTTTACTTTTAAAAAAAGGGTGGGGGTAAATTTAAAAAATCAGTGTTTATGTGGAAATATGGCGTGTGTAATATCAAACGAAAGGTAATTGAGTCTGAAGTTAAACAAAATACATTTTAATGTAAAAAAAGGTGGGGGTAGATTTGAAAAATTAAAGTTTAAGTCAAAACATGGCTTGTGCGGTATCAAACGAAAGGTAATTGAGTCTGGAGTTCAATAAAATATATTTCAATTTTTTGTTATATTAGCTCACACGTACACTATAACTATAGTACCTAGTGTGAGCTTAGGTGCCCATAGATTGGCAGAGTATTTTTATTTGTTTGCTTTGAAAATGTTTTTTTTATCTTATCTATTTTGATCAAGATTTTCGAATTTTGCTCAAAGATATCGGAGGGGAATAGATAGCTCGACGAGTGCTCAGCTGAATTTCATAGAGACACCATTTTGTCAGTCATTTTGTGGTTATCTTCTCCTCAATCATTTACTTTTTTGCCTACTACAAGATTGCAAGGCGATAAATACTTAAATTTTTAGTTATTAAAAGTATAAGAAGGGTAATCTTGACACAATAATTTTTTTTTTAATTGAGAGAATAGTCCATTTGTCAAAGTGGAGTTTGCAAATTACAAAGAAAAAAATCAACGTCTTCGCCACTAAAGTCGTTATTATTTCGGATTTTATTTAGCACAGTGTGCCTGAATGAAGTATAGGTTACATAAAAATGGTTCCAAAAACTAATTACACGTTTTGAATATGGACTCTTTCCTGACTTCAGAGCCATATTCATATAAATCCTAGCTGATCCTTTTCTCGAAATTTTATAAATTTTTTGCCTTTTTTCAAGTTAGTCTAGGCGCTGGATCCTGTCACGTGTGACCTAATATGTGCGCTCAGTTTGACTACGGGGCTTTGTTAAGCACCCATAGCAGTATCAAAAAAGTTTGGTTACGTTGTCGAACGCATGGTCGTTTGGCCGCCATCTTTGAAAATGGCCGCCAAATTAAAAGATTTTTTGTTTAAGCGTATCTCCCTACTTAGTGGTCCTATTTTAATTTTTTAAAATTGAGCTTGTTTTACTCCTTTTTGAAAGGCAAACAAATTTTGTAATAACACATTTTTTGATAAATTACGTAGTTTTTGAGATATACCAAGATTTTTAGTATTTCTGCTCGAAAAAGAGTTAAAATAATACTCATGCTCATTTTATTGTAGCCACAATATTATTGATATTTGTTTTTTTTTGTTACATAGAAGGCTTTAGACCTTTCACAGAAGAGGATATTGACGTTTTTAAAGTTCGTTGAATGGTATGCCTAAAGACTGCCTTAAAAAGGGTAGTTTCTGAAACTGTTCACAATATTATAGAAAAAGTGAATTTGCAACGAAACGATGCATCCTAGCGAAAAACGATAAAATTAATTTTTTATAGTACTTTTAATTTCGCTTTTTCTGATGTATCACTTAGCATCCTGGCTTTGATAGTTAGCTGTACAAGCCAGCTAAAATATACAATTTTGTAACAATTCCATGTTTTCGCTCCAAAATCGATTTTTTTCTTAAAAATTGTAAAAGATATGACAACGATCAGAAGAAGCGGAATTAAAACTACTATAAAAAATTATTCTTAACGTTTTTTGCTAGGATGCATCGTTTCGCCGCAAATTGACTTTTTGTATAATCTTGTAAACAATTTCAGAAACCACCCTCTTTAATACAGTCTTTAGGGGTACCATCCATCGAAATTTAAAAGCAGAAAGTCAATATCCTCTTCTGTGAAAGGTTTAAAGCCTTCTATGTAACAAAAAAAACAAATGTTAGTAATATTGTGGCTACAATAAAATGAGCATGGGTATTATTTTAATTATTTTGCGAGCGGAAATACTAATAATCTTGGTATATCTCGAAAACTACTTTTGATTTATTAAAAAATGTGTAATAACAAAATTTATTCGTAATTGTAAAAAAGGAGTATAACAAGCCTTAAAAAATTGAAATCGGATGACTGGGTAGGGAAATAAGCTCAAACAAAAAAATCTATCAATTTGGCGGCCATTTTTAAAGATGGCGGCCAAACGACCATAAGGTCGACCACGTGATCAAACTTTTTTTATACACTTATGGGTGCTTTACAATGCCCCGCAGCCAAACTGAACGCACATATTAGATCGCACGTGACAGGAGCCAGCGCCTAGACTAACTAGAAAAATGGCAAAAAATTGATATAATTTCGAGAAGAGGAACAGCTAGGATTTATATGAATATCGCTCTGAAGTCAGGAAAGAGTCTATATTCAAAATGTGCAAATAGTTTTTGGAACCATTTTTATGTAACCTATACTTCGTTCAGGCACACTGTGTTAGGACATGTTTCGAAACAAGTTAAACAAGGAAGTGTAACTATAACTGACTATTCCACCTCTATCATTTTTAACCAATACCCCAAACTGCGTTACCCATAAAACACCCTTAAAATGTAATGTACATACCTTTCAAAAACCTTCAAAAGACACTCATACCCCCAGCAGCAAGCTAATGCGAGGGTTCAAAAAGTTGCTAATACTATAGTTGAAAATCCAGCGAAAAAGAGGTTTCCTGAGCAGGAGTGGGAAGTGGAGAATTCTGTAATTCAAAAGAGATAGAATTGTGTTAAAGATTAATAGAATTTTAATTATTTTGTATATTTTAATAAACTGCTCAAAAATTGAAGTAAGCCGCCTCATTTTTTTGGACATTTTTAAAGTAAATTTATTCCTAAACGAAGCGGTCAATTCCCATATAATTTTCTATGTGATATAGCTTCGATTATCCTCTTTTAATGTTTGGTTTCCTTGTTGTCCTGCGCTTGACAGATAGCTTCACAGGGTGACTACAACGCAAGTGTAACAAAAGTGCGAAAGTTTGCAAGGTTCTCATTTCCCGTACGATTTTTCAAAAAAAAATTTAATGCCACAAAATGACAGTCAGCTAAAGGCAAAAAAACTTATTTGTCAGTTTTTTAAATTTCTCTTCAGTTTCCTTTTCCATAAAATTGTACTTCTTCTGATTTTTAGTTTGACGTTTCTACCCGGTTTGACGTATAGCCACCAAATTTGGTACGAGGTACGTTTTCAAACCTTGTACGCCATTGTACCCTAGATGACCACTGAGCACAATCAGGGGCGTGCAAAAATTATTTTTCATAAATTCTCCTTTTTATGCCCAAACATGAGTTTTACCTTCTGTAGGTTATCTAATATCAACTCTAGATAAGTGCAAAACAAGTTTTAGTGAAGCTTAAACATTTATGTCCAAACGATTTTTTCATTTTTCGTAAAATGTCACCATTGGCGTCAGTATGATTTTCTGTAAAAATGCCAGTTATTTTGAAGTCCATGGATTCAAACGAATTTTCTCACTTCACTACAAATGATTTTGCTGTTGCCTCAGTAAAAATCGTATAGCAGAGCTTATGTCACGTGTGCCATCTGATTCAGGTTGTAATATCTCACAAACGAATTTTTTAAGAGTTGAAGAAATCTAAAATGTGAAATGCGTTGGAATCAGAAATGTTATGTGTTGGTTGTGCTTGTCGTCTTAAGCATTTTAAGATATCATACGCAAAATAAGTTGAGAAATAAAAAAGTAACTACCGATAAAAAGTTTTAGTGACCTTATTTACAAAGCAATTTTTCTCTCATATCTCTCATTTCTTGACTGATTCTTGTAAACGATACATCAAAATGCTCGAAAGATGGAGGCTGATAAAACGACACAACCAAAATTATTAGGTACTGTTGGATCAAAGTTTAGGAAAAGTTTAAAAAAATTAAATCAGTTTTTACATAGGCCTACCAACAACCCCTATCACTGCAGTGTTCTACGGGCCATTAGAATGACAGATAAAACAAACGTCTATAGTGTCAGTCTTGTTTTATCCGAAGGGCACTACGATACAAGAGAATGTGTGCAGTTTGATAAGAAGAGGTAGAGATAAAAAGACAAGGTTTAGGGCTTTGGCATTAAGTTTTTATTGAAGTGAAATGGTAAGCTCTTAGTCTGGCTTCCTACAAGAATTTTTATACAGGAGTTCATTTCTTAACTAACGGAGCACATTCTCCTATATCGTATCAGTGCCCTTCCGATACGACAGGACTGACATTAGACGTTTCTTTCATCTCTAATTCTAATAGCCCGAAGAGCACTGGAACGATAGAAGTTGTAGACGTATGTAAAAACTGAGTTAATTTTTTTTTTAATTTCAGTGATCCAACAGTACCAATAATTTTAGTAGTCTTGTTTTATCAGCCTCCATCTTCCGAGCATTTTGATGTATCGTTTACAGGAATCGGTCAAGAAATGAGATCTGAGAGAAAAATTGCTTTGTAAATAATGTCTCTAAAACGTTTTATCGGTAGTTACTTTTCTATTTCTCAACCTATTTTTGCGTATGATACCTTAAAATGCTCAAGACGTCAAGCACAACCAAAACATAACATTTATGGTTTCAACGCATTTCACATTTTAGTTTTCTTCAACTCTAAAAACTTTCATTTGTGAGACATTACAACCTGAATCAGATGGCACACGTGGCATAAGCTCTGCTCTATGATTTTTACTGAGGCAACAGCAAAATCATTTGTAGTGGAGTGAGACAATTCGTTTGAATCCATGGACTTTGCGAAATAACTGGTATTTTTACAAAAAAATCATCCTGACGCCAATGGTGAGATTCTATGAAAAATGAAAAAACCGTCTCGATATAATTGTTCAAACTTCACTAAAACTTGTTTTGCACTTATCTAGAGTTGATATTAAACCGTCAAACCGGGTAGAAACGTCAAACTAAAAATTAGAAGAAGTACAATTTTATGGAAAAAAAATCATATCTCGGAAAATGAAGAGAAATTTAAAAAACTGAGAAATAAGTTTTTTTGGCTTTAGCTGACTGTCATTTTGTGGTATTAAAATTTTTAAAAAAATTGTACGGGAAATGGGAACCGTGCAAACTTTCGCACTTTTGTTACACTTGCGTTTTAGCCACCCTGCGAAACTATCTGTCAAGCGCAGGACAACAAGGAAACCAAACATTAAAAGAGGATAATCGCAGCTATATCACAAAGAAAATTGTTTGGGAATTGACCATTTCGATTAGGAATAAATTTACTTTAAAAATGTTCAAAAAAATTGGGTGGCAGTTTATTTGTCTTTTCAGAGTAATCAAATATATTAGTTCGAGGCCTAAGAGGGAAATTTAGGGGCTTGTCTGCATTTTCGCGTACCGTGACGTAATTTGGCACAGAGATACCCGACACCTAGAGATGCCATTTTAGAAGTGGTGCTCCGATGGAACCCAGTGCAGGGCCAAGACTCGGAGGCTTACTTGAGGTGAGACAGGAAAAATTGATAAATTAAATATAAAACTAGGTTCGCTTTTATTTCTTTACGTTTATAGCTACGTAGCTTATAAATTAAAAAAATCTCTAATAATGAAAGGTTGAAAATAAGGTCTTTTTTAGGAAGAGAGGGAGCAAAGGGTAGGAGAATAAATTGTTAAAATCTTATTTCGCCTAAAGTGGTCTTGTGGGGTATCGATTTAATTTAGTATTCTAAACCAAAATAAATATCAATTTAGTCAATACGTCAAATTGTTCACATGACATGTCAAAAACTGACACCTTAATCTGCCAGGGATTATTAAAAATACCTGACCAAGCCTAGCTTAATTTGATAACTTAGTGTAGTGTGGTAAAAGTAGAATCAAATATCTAGAAATTTTAATTTTTAACACAATCTGCCAATTCTTGGGTACCAAAGCATACACTTTTAATAAAACTACATAATTGCATCCTGTTTGAGATTGGTTGTCAGAAGTGATAATTAAGTAGATATTTAAAAAATAATGATAATGCACATTATGTAAAAAATATTTTTTATACTATTAAAATTACTGTATTTTATTAATAAATTTTTACTTAAGAAGAAACAGTCATAAGACTGCTAAGAGAGCTTTTATTTATATATAAATATTTTTATGAATTGCTGGTACTGTAAACTATGGCTATCTTTTAAAAATTATTTTTTTACTATAACTCACCTACGCGTCGTTTAATTTTGTTCTTGTTCCACCAATTTAGTTAGCAAAAAAATATTAAAATTTTCTCTAATTAACCAACCTTGTAGTTTTGGTAATTACAAAGTTAACAATATTACCGACTTTAATTTGAATACCCTGTATGTTTTAAAGTCTCTAACTAACAGCTACATATGCAAAAAAATATTAACATTTTCTCTAATTAACCGACCTTGTAGTTTTGGTAATAACAAAGTTAACAATATTACCGACTTTAATTTGAATACCCCGTATGTTTTAAAGGCTCTAACTAACAGATACATAGGTGATTAATATTTTAACTTTCTACTACATATTTTCTAATTTTATAAGTGCTGGGAATGTTTAACGTATTTAAAAAAAATATATTGACAAAAGAAACACCCTGTATTTTTTTACAATTACAAAGCTAAGTAAAACAATGTACACCATGTAAAAAGACGTTCTTCTAGTTATAACAAGTAAAATTAAGAAGGTATCTTAAAGTGCATAACCGGTATAACCAAAAGTTTGAGACTACTACTTTTCACATGATTTTTTTAATATTACCTTGTATATTTCAGCATATTACAAAATTATAATAACTTAAATTTTTGTGCCATAGCCTGTAATAAGCCAACAAATTGTGCTTTCGTTGCAAAATTCTTATTAACGCCGTAGCTACAATGAATAATGTAAAAAACAGTAAAAATGACAGCAAAGTTGTTGTGGCCCGGTATATACGTTCAGAAAACGGTAATGACGTAGCACTTATTAAAAAATAGAGTCCGGTAAATGGTTAATAAACGAGAATATGGTGATTACCATGAGATGTTTATTTGAAATATCTAGAGTTATTTGAATTTTCAGCACTAAAATAAAAAATTTCGAAAAAACTTTATTGTCTAGTTACTTTTTAACCCTCTGTATAAAAATTTTTATTTAAGAAAATAAAAGCTGTACTAGTATTGTTGTAAAGTGCTGACTTTGGGTTTTCCATAGTGATTTGTAACGTCGTCATAAAAAAATTACTTAAAATTATCATAAAAATTTTATTTATTTTTAAAAACATCCTGTATTTTTAACTGTTCAAACTAATTTTTCTTTTCTTTTCATAAAATATAAATAAAAGCTAAATATCTTTTATTTGGTATATATTTTTTGAAATTATCCTTGCGTCTAAGAAATCCACATACTTGTCCATCTTTTTAGAATTATTAAATAAAACCCCCCTGTACTTCGACCCTGTATATGTCACACCCGTCCAGCAATTTTAATTTTAAAGACAAACAATTTGTTTATGCCCTTATTACATTTTAACACCTTATCGTGCATAACTAAGCTCCTGGAATTTTTTTTTCTACTGAATACCCACAACAGTGGCGTAGCGTGGGGGGGGGGGCGGGGGGTTCGTCGCCCCCCCGCCCCGAAGGTCCTGGCGCCCCATGGGTGCCCGAAGCGCCCTCAGGTTTATTAAGTAGCAGGGCCGGCAACCGCAAATTGAGAGGGCGGCAAAGGAAACTAAAGACATAATGACTTTTTTTTTTGGTCGCAAGTTTTGTGATGGGCGCCCTTTTAAGCTGTCGCCCCCCCCCCCGCCCTTTCAGGCACGCTACGCCGCTGGCAAGTCGTTCGCCCCATACTAATATATGCATGCAGCCCAATGCTGGAATAAGGTATGCAAAACACAAATGGGAAGGCTACAAAGCTTTCAAAATAGAGTCGTAAGACAAATAGCGGGAGCCCCTTGGTTTGTGCGTAACGTACAAATCAAGAGGGAGCTCAACATGGAGGATATCTCAGAAACGATCCAGGAGCAGAAGGATCGTTTCATGAGACGGGTCGAGGGGCATCAAAACCCCGTGGTACAGGATGCGTTCCTGTACCGGCCCAGAGACAGGCCAGGGACCTACAAACGGCCCCTGGATGTCTAGTAAAGTTGCGCCAAATTGAGGTTTTTGAAGCTTAGGTAAATCCACATGGAAAAGTACAGACTAAAAATGAAAGAGGTACATACCTATCATGCACAAGCATTATATCTTAGTAGTAGTAGTAGCGAGTGATGGTGCGTCACCTCAGTCACAGCTTAGATAAGATCACATCAATGGATAATGTGTGCACGGACAATCATAAATCCTTGAACAACAAAAGCAAATGGTTTGTTTTAAAATCCTACTAGACTAATTTAATGGAATTACTAAACAATAGTAAACAGACCACCAGTCATCTTCTCAACTTTTTAAAAGACTAAAATTTGGTACATTGTATTTAATTATTGTTAACTTCTTTGTGTGCGCTAATGGCCTTAGTGGCCGATGAGCCTTCAACAAAAGAAAAAAATATAAAAATGACGTTCCTTCCCTCGACCATAAACTAATTATTATATTATTAGTTTATGCCCTGACTGCCTATTTTTTTCGTCGCCCCCCCCTTTTTTGAAGAAGGACGATTGTTTGGAAATCCAAAATTTTTGCCTAGTCTAATATTGCATGTGAATAAAAAATATAAATAAGTGCCTGCTACGCAACCCTGAGGCACGCCTGCTGTAATTTATCTTAAATTTAAGTAATCTTCCTGTTTTACTCTGAAATCTGTCGTGTCAAAGTTTATTAGAAATGTATGATTTTAAAATATCAGGATATTACAAATTGTGAAAGGCTTTCGCGGCCATCGTCCAATGGTGGGTGTGCTTTCGGGCTGTTCGGCCGTCGTCGTTGGAAATTCGTTCTCGACGTTTCGCCATCTCGAGTGGATGGCATCTTCAGGAGATGTTGACTGTTTGTCGGCTTCTCGAAGACTGGTGGTTAGTCTGTCGCGGGCGCAGGTTATATACGCTATGGTGGGCGGGGCGTATATCAGAGCTGGTCGGTGATTGGTCACATTCCCTTGATTCGGTTCGGTTATTGTAAGCGAGCCGTTTAGTGTTTTTAAGAACCGGTACCCATGTTCTGTTAATTTTAAGAGTTTCTTCAGATCTGTTGAAGTTCTGCTGGTGTTTATGAATTTCGATTGCTTCTCTATAGAGTCTTGGATAGTATGAAGAGGAGGCGCAGAGAACTTGTGTGTCTTCGAATTTTATTCGGTGGTCTTCATTGTTTAGTGTGTGGTCTGCAACTGCGGATTTTTCCGTATGTCCGAGTCGACAGTTGGCTTTGTGTTCTTTGATTCTTGTGTTTACGGACCGTTTGGTTGTTCCGATGTAGACACTTCCACAGGTACAGGGAATGCGGTATACCCCCGAAGAACTTAGTGGGTTCCTTATATCCTTCGCAGATCTGAGGTGGTTCTCGATCTTCTTAGATGGCTTGAAGATCGTTTTTATGTTGTGTTTTCCCAGAATACGTCCGATCCTATCTGTCACTCTAGGGATGTAGGGCAGAAAGGCGCTTGAAGTAACTTCGCGGCTGCTCAGTCCACCGCTATTGTTACTTCTAGTGCTCGGCTTTGGTCGTATACATTTATCTATGTCACTTTGAGTGTATCCATTTGCTACGAGGGCGTTTTTAAGATGGTTTAATTCTTTGTCTAGATGTTCTGGTTCGCAGATTCTTTTCGCCCTCTCTACCAATGTTCTTATTACCCCTTTTCGTTCGTACGGGTGGTGGTTAGATGTGTTGTTTAGTACATTGTCAGTACTATAGGCTCACCAACATACAAACTTGCGAAACATCTTGCTTCCCTCTTGCAAACCCACATCGGACTAACGGATTCGTATGTAAGAGACTCCACCCACTTTATTGAGAAGATCAAAAACATCGTCATAGACGAGAAAGACATCTTAGTTAGCTTTGATGTTGTGTCTTTGTTCACGAAGGTACCTTTGGCCGAGGCAATGAGGGAAGTGGAACACATTTTTCCGAAGGACATCACCGACCTGTTTAAAATCTGCCTAACTACATCATATTTCACCTTCAATGAACAAATTTATGAACAGATCGATGGAGTATCAATGGGTAGCCCTTTATCGCCAGTTATTGCGAACTTTTTCATGGAGAAACTAGAAGAGAAGGCGTTGAATAATGCCCCTCATAAACCCAAAGTCTGGTTTCGATATGTAGATGACACTTTTGTCGTTTGGCCTTATGGTAGAGACCGCCTTAATGAATTTCTCAACCACATTAACAGCATACACCTCAGTATACAATTTACAATGGAAACAGAGAACAACAGAGAATTAGCATTCCTTGACATACTAGTAACGAGGAAAGAGGGACGACTAGGACATACCGTATACAGAAAACCTACTCACACAGACCGCTACCTAAACAACACATCTAACCACCACCCGTACGAACGAAAAGGGGTAATAAGAACATTGGTAGAGAGGGCGAAAAGAATCTGCGAACCAGAACATCTAGACAAAGAATTAAACCATCTTAAAAACGCCCTCGTAGCAAATGGATACACTCAAAGCGACATAGATAAATGTATACGACCAAAGCCGAGCACTAGAAGTAACAATAGCGGTGGACTGAGCAGCCGCGAAGTTACTTCAAGAGCCTTTCTGCCCTACATCCCTAGAGTGACAAATAGGATCGGACGTATTCTGGGAAAACACAACATAAAAACGATCTTCAAGCCGTCTAAGAAGATCGAGAACCACCTCAGATCTGCGAAGGATATAAGGAACCCACTAAGTTCTTCGGGGGTATACCGCATTCCCTGTACCTGTGGAAGTGTCTACATCGGAACAACCAAACGGTCCGTAAACACAAGAATCAAAGAACACAAAGCCAACTGTCGACTCGGACATACGGAAAAATCCGCAGTTGCAGACCACACACTAAACAATGAAGACCACCGAATAAAATTCGAAGACACACAAGTTCTCTGCGCCTCCTCTTCATACTATCCAAGACTCTATAGAGAAGCAATCGAAATTCATAAACACCAGCAGAACTTCAACAGATCTGAAGAAACTCTTAAAACTAACAGAACATGGGTACCGGTTCTTAAAAACACTAAACGGCTCGCTTACAATAACCGAACCGAATCAAGGGAATGTGACCAATCACCGACCAGCTCTGATATACGCCCCGCCCACCATAGCGTATATAACAGCGCCCGCGACAGACTAACCACCAGTCTTCGAGAAGCCGACAAACAGTCAACATCTCCTGAAGATGCCATCCACTCGAGATGGCGAAACGTCGAGAACGAATTTCCAACGACGACGGCCGAACAGCCCGAAAGCACACCCACCTATCAGGATATTGTTTTGGCAGAAATAGTTTTCTTTTAAAATTAATTTTGTGTACTTGGTCTATCGTGGAAAGCTTGTCTTGAAGCCCAAATTGATAAGATGAAGGGCCTATTACGCTACCCCGGGGCACGTGTGCTTTAATTTCTCTTAATTTAAGTAATCTTCCTGTTTTGCTGTGAAGTCCATTGTGTCATAGTTTATTAGAAACGTATGATTCCAAACAGAGACATTTATTATTTTCTCTATGATTCCAAAAGAGTAGGATCTTCTTTTGGCAGAAATAGTTTTACGATAAATACACCATCAATTTTAATTGATCCAAGATCCTGATGATTATTAAATTAACACTTACTTTACAGAATAAAAAGTGTGACAACAAGCACGACTCTCCTCTAAATTACATTCTTAGACACATTCGAACACCATGACACATGATTGATTCGAACTGATGGCTAGCCTAAAACCAAGACCAAAAATTTTTGTTTATATGAATTAGGATTTTCTTTTTTTTATAGCAGAGAAACCTTCGAGATGTGCAATGAAGGAAAAGAACTGCATTTAAAAAAGCTCGGTTCGGTTCGGCTCGGTTCGGTTTATTGGATGCCGTGGTACCGACGACAGGTCCTTTTCGGACAATGAGTTTTGTTTGGATAAATCATTTAAAACCGAACTGCTGGAGAGAAAAGGAGAAATACGAATCCGATTTCAAACACTGTCACCATCTTTCGGCGAAAAATAACACGGATGCCATATTCCAATTTGCGAGCGAAAACACTACAGGGTCATTCCATCGAAATTCACCCAATCCAAGTTGCTGCATATTTTTAAAAAAGTTTGAAATAATTATATATTGATGTTAAAAATTGATCATTTAAATTTTTTTCATTTGCTGTTCTTCTATAAGGAGGCACAAAAATATGAAAAATTGTAAAATTTGGCTTAATTTTTATTCACTCAAAATTATGATTTCAAACAAGAAAATAATGAACCGAACTGAACCAAGCGCATGTGATGGTTAATGAGATCCCGAAAATGATAATGATTGAAAACAAATTGACCCGGAATATTTTCTATAGGGTGTCCAAAAAAGACAAAAATTCGTCAAATTGGCGTTATCTTCGACGTCAATTTGTCACGTCACAAGTTGTTTAAACGCTTATAAAAAAAAATCAAAGTTGAATCTTATCTACTCCTTTGGCAAATGTTAAGAAAGAGATTCTTTTATTTCATTTATATTTTGCAGAATCGTAGAACCATATTTAATGATTGAACGTACAAAAAACTGAAAAGGGTATTTTTCCTGTTTTTGATTTATGATTTTTTTTGTCTATCGTTGTTCTCAACGCTATAATGAAATTTTAAATGTACTGTGAAAAATACCAACAAGAATTATATGACCTAAAACTGTTCAAAAGCAATGTAGACATGGGCATAGCCAGGAATTGTCCCAGGGGAGGGGCCAAATTTTTTCTGAGAAAATTCAAATTTATCTGAAAGTCCTATTAGTGCATTACGTACGTCTTTTTAAAAAAAATTAAAAAAGATGTGCATAGTAAGAAAACTCAGTGGTGCGGCACCTAGGTATTTTTCTTAGGGTGGTTCCCAAAAATCAATGTGAAAGAATGCAAATCTTATTATTGCGCCGCAAAAATTATGAAGTTTTCGGAAAGTTTCCATAAATCAATGTGAATTGCAAATCTTTTGAGAAAATCATAAAACTTTTGGAAAAATTCTTGGAAATTATCTGAAAGAATGAGAATTGAAGTTAGCAAAAATTTTTCGAAAAAAATTATACAAAACCGCTCATTCTTTCTCTCTTATTGTCACTTTTTTGTTCTAGCTAGGTATCTTTTACATTTTATTTGCTCAAAATTAGTGCCTTTTCCAAAATCCCAGGGGGGGGGGCACGGCCCCTTCTCTCTACGCCTATGAATGTAGAAACACAATTTGGATAAGGAGCTACTCTTTGGCAAGGTAATGATGGCCTCAGCCTAAAAAATTGTTCAAGGAATTTGCTTTCCAGGATGTAATAGATTTCTGGAAAAGTAAAAATCATTCTTTTTTCATGATAATGGTAAGTTTCTAGAAAGGTTTTTGTAAGAATGCAATAAAATAATTATTCAACAAACGGGTAACTTTATTCATCAAATTTATAATCCTTCAAAAAAACAAAACTATTTCATATTTTTCTTAATTTTAACGTCCTGATGTTTGAAGATCCGGATAAAGATGTACGAATCGTATTATTTGTTAGTGGGATGAAACAATGCTTTTCTCGAGTCCGTTTCACCGTGTTTGCTTCTTCATACCGTGACTCAACCGAACCGAACAGAAACTTTATTCCAGAAATGTTTTCCACACAAAACCTGTACATATCTGGAACATTCAAAATTGGATCTGTTGGTCGCTGTAAACTAGCTCTTGCAACCAACCTCTTCATAGTTCCTCCCACACCATCACATACTCCTTTGCCGTTTGACGTGGCGAAGAAATGCCATTCAACTTTCAGACCGAAGTCTTTTTCGTGAAAATATATGTTGGTAAAGTTTTTCTTATTCTTATATTGCGCTGCTGAGCCGTTAGTAGTAGTAGTACCTTCCCCAAACCCCCGAAAATAATATGTAAAATTCTCCTGAAAATTTAGCGTAAAAATTTGTAACATTTGCATTATTTTTTGAAATTTTTGATTTGAAGACATTTGCATCGCAAAAATTTTGCCTAGCCTACGGCACCGTTTTTTCTGATACCAATTTGATTGGAACTTTTTTTCTGAAAAAATGATTGATTTATGTAATTGTCGTGAAGATAAGAGCGGTTATCAAAAAAATTATGGACCCAAACGAAGAAAATATCTATTTTAATTTTTTTCATATTGATTCCTTAGAATGAACCACTAGCCATCCTACAAATTTGAAACAAAATTTATCAACCTCTTTCTGAGATATAGAGTGTCAAAAAATGAACTTTTCTAATTTTTTAGTAATCTGACTATATCGGCAATCAGAGGAGTAGTTGGCAATGAAATATCATAAGTTTATTTTTAGTGATGAGAGACATACTTGTCGTTTTTAGCAAAAAAGCAAAAGTCAATTTACAAAATCATAATGACACATAATAGACAAGATAAAAAAGTCAGTTTTGTCAAATTTTGTTGGATTTTTGGACTCTGTGTATATAACACATAACCTAAAATTCAACTCTATTTTGATATTTATATTTACTTTAGCTCTTGATCTCTTCAATAATTCAGGTTTTGTGGAATTCAGTTATTGTGAAAGATGCATTTTGATTTTACAAAGTAATGTTTTTTTAAAATTATTAGTATTTTTTGAAACGCCCTGTATAAAATTAACAGCCTGAAAAATAAAAAGTACCCATTTTTATTATTAGTCCATTGTAAAAATGAACATATGCAGCTACCAACAAAAAAAAAATGGGTGAATTCCATGGAATGACCCTACAGTTGTTTAAATCAGCAATAGGTGTCCTTCGATTCTTTCACTATCTGAATTATACTGAATAAGTTAAAAAAAGTTACAAAAATAAAAGCAGAAAAAAACGGGACATATACAAATATTAAACAGCTACAATTAGATTGAAAAAGGTGTTAAAATGAATTAACCAAACATACTTATTACCTAGATAGTTTTTGGTCGTGCCAAAATTAGGCCCGATAACTTCTCCGACAACGATAGTTTTAACAATATTTGACAGTTCGAAATAGCATTTTTGGTACCGATTTTAATCGACGCCGACGCGCGACGGTGCGGTTATCTGTCGTTTGGGGTGCAAGACTATGGGGGGGGGGCAACTTCTAAAAAGGCGCCCCTCAGAAATCTTGCGACAAAAAAAAAAGGTCATCATGTCTTCTTTGCCGGCCTCTTAATTTGCCGTTGCCGGTCCTGCTACTAAGCTTGGGGCGCTTCGGCCACCCACGCTACGCCACTGCCCACAATAGTCAAAACGAAAGGGTAATAAGAAACATTTCCCTTCTGAACTACTTGTTTATGACAGGGATAAATTTAAAACAATACATAGAAAGTTTCATTTGACAGCAAACTTAAGTTTTAAAATTGAAAATAAAATGTTTCCTTCAGACAAAAAAAATATTATTTGAAATGGTTTGCTTGTAAAAAACAAAAGTGCTAAAACTTTATTAATACTGTAGTAGAAAATTTGAAAGGTATTTTTAGATATCTCAAATGACAAAAGACAAACTGCAAGAGTAGCAAAAAAATATTTCCTATTACTTATTACCCCATTATCCCCCCAGATAGCAAGGTCACGTTTTTTAAACGGCAAATGAACCGAACCGAACCGAAGCCCCCCCCCCCCCCCGAGGCTACTGGCGCCCCATGGGTGCCTGAAGCGCCCTAAGCTTTATTAAGTAGCAGGGCCGGCAACGGATTGAGAGTGCGGCAAATCTGGTGCCGACAACAGAGAGGAAACTAAAGACATGATGACCTTTTTTTTTTTGGTCTCAAGTTTTTTGATGGGCGCCCTTTTTAGCTTGCGACCCCCCCGCCGCTTCAGGCACGCTACGCCGCTGACCCACAACATAAATTTCTCAAAAAAAAATTAATTATTTTTTATTTCTTGGAAGAAAATAAAGCAATATAATTTTTTTATAACAAAATAAAAGTGTATATGTCCTTATAATCGGTGCCAAGTTTCATTGCTCTAGCTGTACATTTGAATTTGATACGGAATTTTAATAAGATAGATGCAATTAAAAATAAAACACCCTGTATCTTTGCTCTGCACTTAGTTCGGGATGAGCACCACTTCGTGAAATAATACTATAGTGTCGTACTATATTCGTGCCAAGTTTCATTCAGTGGCGTAGCGTGGGGGGGCGCGGGGGGTTCGTCACCCCCCACCGCCCCGAGGATACTGGCACCCCATTGGTGCCCGAAGCGCCCTAAGCGTTATTAAGTAGCAGGGCCGATAACGGTAAATTGAGAGGGCGGCAAAGGAAACGAAAGACATGATGATCCTTGTTTTTTTTTGTCCTTTTTTTTTTTTGTTTATTTTTTTCTTTTTTGGTCGCAAGAATTTTTGATGGGCGCGTTAAATTGAGAGGGCGGCAAAGGAAACAAAAGACATGATAACCTTTTTTTTTTCGTCGCAAGAATTTTTGATGGGCGCACGCTACGCCGCTGGTTTCATTACGGTACGCAAAAATGCAGACAAAAGTGGCTTAGGCCTCGGACTATATCTTATCCACATTTATTGTGAGTTGAAGACTCTAAATAACCATTTTAAGTTATTTTATTTCTAAAACTAAAGCACCGGATTATGTTAACCGCGCGAAAATTTGAATTCAAAACCCCCACACCAGCATGCCGATGGGTAAGGGAATCCTTATCAGTGGCGGCTGCTACAGGGAGGGCGACGGGGCAGTGCCCTCCCAAAACTAGACAACAAACAGTATTTTTAATTGATTTATTTAAAAAAAGTTAGATCTTTTCCTACGACAAGTCTAGTTCTTTTTTTTAGTCTGTGGTTAACAAAAGGCGATTAATTTGGTAAACTTTTTTAGCGTAAATAATTACAAACCGGCAGCACCGCGCGGGACATGGTTTAAATATCACCCGTTTTTCGGTGTTGTATGGGTGCGTATTCTCGCGCGCGGGGTACGGGAGGAATGTTTTTTTTAGTTGACGTCGGCCATCTTCATCGTGCATAAACCTTCGTTGCCCTTCCTAAGTGTTGCCGGTTCTGTTCTTAGTGAAGACGTATGAGTTTGTTTTGATTTGGGTTAGGTCAGTAGTTAAAAGCCTTGCTGGTCGCGTGTCCATTGTTTGTTTTTGTTTTGTTTGTTTTTAAAATGGAAATAAATACCGTCGATTATATAATTAACTGTGCCAATTAAAAGACGTTGACATAGTAACTTGGATTACAAATAAAATCTTTAGGGCCACATAGACCGGACCTAAAAATTACCCAAATTTTAGTGCAAGTAATGCAGAGGGGTGTTCCACAAAAACTTATAATAGAAAATTTAATAAAAAATTATACGATGCTGAAAACTGGTTGTGCGGTTGTGAAAAACCAAATGCTTTTTTTGCTTTATTTGTCTTATTATGTACAATCCACGAAGTGATCCTGCGTGGGTGGCAAAGCGAATGTATGATATCAAGCACTTTAATAAAAAGAAAAAAGACACAAAGTAAGTGCTAGTCATTTAAATAACCACATAGAATTTTGTATGCTAGGCGAGACTGATATTAAGTGATGCCAATTGAATAGTGCCTATCGGCAAAAGATTACCGAGCATAATGAAAATGTGACAAAAATTAGACATATACTCAACAGGAAAATAGACTCTAAAATTCTGTGCGATTTTTGAGGTAGCTGTACGGGGCCATGATTAGTCTGAAACTGATGGTAATCCGAGCACTTTGCGCATGTAAAGGGAAGGCGAATGGACTTTATCTATAAACAAATAAACTAAAAACTACACCAAGTAGCTGGTTGTTTAAAATGCGAAAATAAAATTGTTTAGGTAAGTTTTTTTTATCTCCTTCATGCAATATAAATTTCTGCCCCCCAATTTATAACGTCACCAACCGCCAATGATCCTTATCTTGGTATCAGTGGCATATATAGGGAGGGGGGGCCCGCCCCCCCCCCCCCGATTCTTAGATTTTTTTAGAGATTTTTTTAGAGATTTTCCACATATTTCATGAATACAAACATAAAATATCATAAAATACGGACCCATGAGGTCTCGCCCCCCCACCCGAAACTATTTTCTATATACGCCACTGCTTGGTATATCTAAAAACTAGAGGGAAATCAAGACAAACCAAAATTACACTTTTTTTTACGCCATTTTTCGTCACATAAAATTAAAACAGAGGTCTACGGGCAAAATAAAATGCCAACATATTTTTTTTAAACAAGTCTTCATTAAACCCAAAAAACTTTACTACAGTTTACAAAGGTTTTTCCAGTAGTACATTAAGATATTTTGTAATAATAAAGGTGTTTTAAAAACACAAAACAAAGGAAACAAAAAAAACAGTGGGATTGTTTTTTCCAATTCAATTAATTCTAAATTCTAAATCAGAAACTTTTTTTAACTTTTATTTGACATTTTTTTATTTCAAGACTTTTAAGACTACACGGTGGGTTATTGTAAATTTCATTTAAAAACACTTAGTGAACACCAAAACTTATTCCTAGGTCTTACATATTCCATACGATTCCTGGTATTGTGAGTATGCACATTTATTCGATTATTAAAAGTTGTTGTTGAGTGTTTATTTCTATTAACAGTAAAGTATATTTGGCACAACTGACAAGTTATCCCCTTAAAATTGCTTTCTATCAGCCTTTTCCTAATTATTTGCAAACTTTGAACTTTGCGGAAAACAACTAAGAAACTATTTTTAAGGCTGTCGAAACGTTCTCTCCCCCTTTTTTCGTACGCATATGGAACTACTTCCAAGGAAAACTTATCCGTTGCGGACAAGAAAATATTATCTGATTTAAAAATAATATCTAGAAGATTTTTTTTAAAGTTGAAAGTATTTGAGTTTTTTGATGAACTATAAAGGCTAAACTAGGACACTGAAACATGTAGTAGTCATGGGCACACTCAGGGCTCGGGGCCTGGGCACCCAAAACTAAGATTTTTAGCTCACACATATACTATACTATAGTAGTGTGAGCTATGGTGATCCTAATTTTTTCGAGAAAAAAAAAAGTTGCTCCGATATCAAAAATTTTTATATATCTTTGCGTTTCAGATGATTTTGAAACTTTTTTGTTGCGCCGTCTGTCTGTCTGTCTGTCTGTCTGTCTGTCTGTCTGTCTGTCTGTCTGTCTGTCTGTCTGTCTGTCTGTCTGTCTGTCTGTCTGTCTGTCTGTCTGTCTGTATGTCTGTCTGTAACGACCAACGCGCATAACTCAAAAACCGCTTGGCCGATTTCAATGAAATTTAGTACCTAGGCTGGGTCTTGGGTCGAGATGGTCCCATTTAAAAATGAACAAATCCACCGAACACAACCCAAATAAAAGGGTGGGGATAGATTTCAAAAATAAGAGTTTATGTGAAAATATGGCGTGTGTGATATCAAACGAAAGGTAATTGAGTCCG
Source organism: Aspidapion aeneum (assembly GCA_963576565.1). Classification (NCBI taxonomy): domain Eukaryota; kingdom Metazoa; phylum Arthropoda; class Insecta; order Coleoptera; family Brentidae; genus Aspidapion; species Aspidapion aeneum. The sequence continues at coordinate 21,426,352 of OY755039.1, forward strand.
GAGTTTAACAAAATACATTTTAGTTTTTTGTTTTTTTTAAGGGTGGGGGTAGATTTCAAAAATTTGAGTTTAAGTCAAAACATGGCTTGTGTGGTATCAAACAAAAGGTAATTTAGTCTGGAGTTAAATAAAATATATTTCAGTTTTTAGTTATATTAGCTCACACGTACACTATAACTATAGTACCTAGTGTGAGCTTAGGGGCCCATATATTGGCAGAGTATTTTAGATGTTTTCCACATGTTTCATGAATAAAAAGATAAAATAGCATAAAATACATATATACATATCATTAGTTATTTTTAAGACAACTTTTTACAACTTTTTTTCGTTGGCCTATGCTATTTGTTATAGTAAACAGCTGATAACTGTCAAAAAGTTATCTCAAAAATTACACCTTTTACAGATTTAGTTCCTATCCTATATACTTATATCTTTTTGGTAAAATATTGGGATTCGTTTTTATTTAGAGACCTGCTGTGGTTTTAGCTGTTGGATTTGGGAAAATTGTAGGCTCTAAACTGGGGGATTTGCGTCAATATATGCAATGGCGCACCCAGCAATATGTCTTGGGGGGCCCCGAGACCCCATGATGCAGTATTTTATGCTATTTTAGTTTTTATAATGATGAAATGTGTCAAAAATATTTTATAAAATTTGGGCCTCGGGCCTCTGGGTACGCCCATGATATATGCAAATAGGATGCATATTACATGTGCAATTTGCATCGTAATCCTCTTGTCGGGGGCCAAAACTCTGCGTGATTGTTGTTCCTAGCTTGTGGGAAAGGAGTTTATTATGATGAAGTTCATTAAACTAGTTTAAAGTTTAATATACTTATAGGCTAATGTTGGTTCTAACATTCAATAATTAAACTAATTGACCACATATCTCGTTCGTTAATTGCTTATGAATGCGAGAAAGTATCACTTTGCGCACTCAATAGGAACTATTGTTAATAGAAAAACGGTCGAGTTAAAGAACGTACTTTTATTTAAGCAACATATTCTATGAAAAAAGCATCCATAACATAATATAATAAAACTTTTCTTTTATAAAAAAACCCCCAACTGCTAAATCTACTTGTAACTACTAGTCGCGGTTGGGTACAAAATTGATAGATATACCCTTAATACCCTTATAGGGTAATAAAATTTTATTAGGCTAAGGATATTTATAATGTACTACATGCTTAAACCACGGATAGGTGATCCGTGTTTAAACTTTTAGTTTTGATGCCCAAAGCTTATGAAATTATACAGTTTTGTATTTTCATGAATCACGTAATTGGGTAATTTTGTACCCAACTGCGACTAGTAGGTACAGGGTGTCCCAAATTAGGCACTTTTAGGGGGTTTAAGGTACTTCTAGGGGAGACAGAGAAAAACTGACCACACATTGCGAGGCTCAAATTTCAAGGGAAGACTTATAGTGAAAACCGCATTTTGAAATATCGTCTCGTCTTTGAGCTACGGGGGTTTTTTGAAAAGTCTGCATTTTTGAAGGGGGTCTATAACTTCATTACTAGTGGAAATTTTGATTTAGAGTAAATTGCAGTTTTATAGACTTTGTCACGTGGAATTCACCCGCTAAATTATATTTTAACTCTCACTTTTAGTTTTTGAGATATGCCATAAAGATGCATTTTTTCTTATGGAATGGCCTATATTTTAATTAATTTTCGAATTTGTCATTAAATTCTTTTCAAAATGATGTATCATATGTCATAGTTTGATTGCGCGGTTTAGGAGATATTCAGCTTTTTCACTTATTTCTAGTGCGCTATGATTTCCTGCTGAGGCAGGTCAAGTATTTTTATTATTTTACACAGTCAAAAACATAGTAAGCCTGGTTTGGAAAAATTATAATTTAGCTGACGGCCCTCAAAGCCTAGTTATGAAAAGTAACAAAAATTATACATATTTCAAAATAAAATTAAAACGCTTTTGCGCAAAATAATTTCATATCAAAGCGTAATGTCAAATTGTTTAAACAATTGAAAACAATGACAAAACGCCAAGACGCAAGGTTAACTTGATTTGCATAGTATAAGACAACAAAACTATAGAAGCATTGAAGTAGCATTTGACCGCAAGGCTTTCACGTTAATGGCGCATGACGTCATTCAACGCACACTAGAGAAAAATAAAAAACTTTAATTATCTCCGAAACCGCTTAATCAAACTATGACATATGATACATCATTTTGAAAAGAATTCAATGACGAATTCGAAAATTAATTAAAATATAGGCCATTCCATAAGAAACAATGCAACTTTATGTCATATCTCAAAAACTAAAAGTGACAGTTAAAATCTAATTTAGCGGGTGAATTCCACGTGACAAAGTCTATAAAACTGCAATTTACTCTAAATCAATACTTCCACTAATAATGAAGTTATAGACCCCCTTCAAAAATGCAGACTTCTCAAAAAACCCCCGTAGCTCAAAGACGAGACGATATTTCAAAATGCGGTTTTCACTATAAGTCTTCTCTTGAAATTTGAGCTTCGCAATGCGTGGTCAGTTTTTCTCTGTCTCCCCTAGAAGTACCTTAAACCCTGTAAAAGTGCCCAATTTGGGAAACCCTGTACATAGTAGTTGGGTGTTTTTTGAAGTGTAAACCTCTTTAGGCGCGTTTAGTAGTTTTTGTGGGTACTGAATTGGACTGAGCCGTCAGGCTCCGCTATGTAACGCTCATTCGGATGAAGTCGGCTCGAGTCGACTAATTGTGAGAGGAACATTCAGCGAGCGATATGATGATGCAGATAAAGGCCAGTATTATCAATTTCGCCTTGTTGAAGTTTACACTTCTGCCTTGTGGTCTTAAGCACACACAATTTTTTTTCTGTTTAATTTGTTTTTTATTTCCAGCTCTCAACTCATTAATTCTTAATCAGCCATTTATTTAACTAAATCAAGGTAGGTACTTAACATTGAACTACGCCCAAAGGGTAGATAGGTGCGTTTCTACAAACACTGAGTGAAGGTGGGGGAGGGAAAATGGAGGGGGGAACTAATAAAATGGTGTTGAAAAAATTCTTAAAACGTTTGTTCTCAAGAACTACAGAAGATTATGTTATTTGTTTAAATATAATTTTTTTTTTTAATTGAAGATTGGGCAAGAAAGCTTAAGACTACCCTCGATAGATTGGTGATGGATCACTCAATGTCAAGTTGCCGGGTGTTTTCCTCAAATTTGAGTATAAGAGCCTATATGACGTCATAAATCCCAAATGGCGGCATTTTTAATTGTTTTAGAAACTTTGGCTTATAACTTTCGTTTAACTAGTTTTACACAAAAACTATAAAAAAGTTTTTTTTTGTTTGCAGTGGAACATCAATCAATATAGTAAAAAATTGAGTTTTACATTTTAACAACTAACAAAGATATAATTTTTTTTGGCAAAAAAAAGAGTTACTACTTTTAAATATTTCAAAAAAATCACATCTTTGTTAGTGTTATAATATGTAAAGCTAATTTCTTTAGTATATTAATTGGTGTTCTTTTGCAAATAAAAACTTTTTTATAGTTTTTCTGTAAAACTAATTTAGCAAAAGTTGTTAGCTTCGTAAAAAATGGGAAATGCCGCTATTTTGGATTTATGATGTCATATAGGCCCTCCTACTTAAATTTGAGGTAAACACTCAGTACTACTTGAGATTAAGTGATTCACCACCACCAATCGATCGAGTGTAGTTTTAAACTTTCTTTCTTATTATCTTAAATTTTTATAATATTAAAAAATATAACAATATCGTTTTTAATTCTTGAGATATATAAAGATGTTCTGTTCTATTGCAAACAAATCACAACCCATATAATTTTTCTGTAATGTTATTGTGGCAAAAGTGAAACATGAAAACAATCGCAGACTTTGATTTATGTCGACTTACTTTTATTTGGATGTATTTTGACTTATCCTAACAATATCGTCGTGATGCCTGTCTGTGTGTGTATATTATTTCTGTCTGTAACACGATAGCTCCTAAGCCGCTGCACCGATTTTCACAAATATTTCAGGTAAAATAGTGTTCGACAGTCTTACGAGCTGATTAGATTTTGGTCAAAATCCATTAATGCTAATGACAGTTTTTTGACAAATAAAAACTTTAAAAAATGCTAACTTTTTAAAGCAGCATCGTATCAATACACTGTTTATGGAATATAGTAGACTATATTTTGCTCAATAATTCGTCTTATAAGCAAAAACTTCGTCGGAGCTTTAATTTCTGAGATATTTACAAAAAACTGTTTTCAAGGCTAATACAGTGCACTCCGGTTATAACGTACCTGGGTTATAACGTACTTTCGGTTATTACGTACATATTTCATTGGTCCGGCCAAGATACTCTTGTTTTTTCACCGGATATTACGTACCTTTTATACCTTCTACTTCGGTTATAACGTACCATATTTTCACTAATTCGGTTTTAGTATGTATATATTACATTAGAATAGGTATAAAGATTTTATATTACTATGCGTATAATGACGATGCAAATGTAGCCGTGAAAGACAATTTTTTTGAAGAAATCCACAATGAAATATCAGCAGTAAGTACATCTAGAGAAATTGTAATATTGGGAGATTTAAATAGTAGAACAGGTAACAGAGTAAATGATCTGACAGTTGGCCAATATGGAGAAGATGTTGTTAATGACAATGGAAACCGGCTTATCACAGTATGTGAGCAATTAGACCTAAAAATCCAAAACGGTTTTTTCCAACATAAGAAAATACACAAATATACCTAGACCAAACCCTCACAAAACCTGAAATCCGTCATTGATTATCTTATCACTAAACAAAAGACAAAACTAAAAATTCAAGATGTCAGAACAAAGCGTGGATCAACATGCGGAAGTGATCACTATTTTCTGGAGACCAAAATTCTCTTTCCTTATCAAGGCCGAAGCCTCCATCAACAAAATCTTGATGATACAGTGAATGAGGAAATTGATCACTTTCAATATAATCTACTAAGCCTAGAACATGACAGCGTAAAAAACTTATACAAAAAGAGACTGAACGAAAAACTTAATTCAAGTTCAGGTGAAACCCCAGATGAGGAATACGAATGTATCACATTAAGCATCCATCAAGCTGCAAAAGAAGCACTAGGATTAGTGGAAGAAACTCCTAAAAGAACAAAACCATACTGGTGGGATGCTGAGATTGAAAGTGAAATAGAGGAAAAAAGGAAATTATATCACACGTACTTATCCCAAAAGACAGATAGAAGCAGAGAAGAATACAAAATCGCGCAATCAAAGGTGAGAAGAAAATAGATTCTTACTTAGGAGGTAGGAGAAGTACCGAAAGCTGGAAAACTATAAGATCGATCAAAAAAGAAACATGCAGAGATATTATTTCACCAATACCAGACAAAGAATGGGATGAGCATTTTAAAAAACTTTTAACTGAAGATAGAGCAGAATTCAAGGAAGACGAAAGAGACAATATCATTAGAACGATGGGATCTCCAGTACCACTCACAATATCTGAGGTCAAAAACGTGTGCAAAACCTTAAAAAGCGGTAAATCTGCCGGACCCGGAAATATCCCAGCTGAACTTGTTAAATATGGCACTGAAGAATTGTTTTGTAGATTAAGGAATCTTTTCCAAAGATATTTAAATGGAGCTGTAGTACCAACTGAGTGGAAAACGTCATATATATCCACAATACACAAAAAAGGAAGGAAAGATATATGTGACAATTATAGAGGTATATCTGTAACTAGTACGCTAAGCAGAATATATGGCAAAATAATAAGAAATAAAGTGGAGAGCGAATATAAAGATATGGAGGCAGAAGAACAAGCTGGTTTCAGGGCGGGTAGATCGACTTCAGATCATCTCTTTTGTATAACCCAAGTTATTGAAAAGAAAATGGTATACGGACAAGAGCTCCATCTGCTTTACGTAGATTTGCAGAAGGCATATGATAGTATACCACTAAATCTACTTTGGAAAGCGTTGGAAAAGACAAACATAAGCGTACAACTAATTAAGGCCATCAAAGAGTTATACCGCAATAGTAAGGCAAAAGTTAAAATAAAAGCAAAACTAACCAAAGGCTTTCAAGTAAATAAAGGTCTTAAACAAGGTTGCTGTATCTCGCCTACGCTCTTCAAGATATATTTGGAACAGGTCCTTAAAGTCTGGAAGAGAAAATGCCAAAACATGGGAATTCCGTTGAATGAAACCACCTTGTATACTTTATGTTTCGCCGATGATCAGATAGTGGTGGCTCAGGATTATGACGACCTCGAATATATGACACGAAAACTAATAGACGAGTACATAAGTGGGGACTAGAGGTTAATATCAATAAGACAGAGTATATGTGTATTGGTGGAACGAAACAGGATCTAATCTTAAATACTGGGCAGCGAATTCAGTCCTGTGATGAGTATAAATACTTGGGTCTAAAAATTACAGCTGACGGAACACTAGACAAAGCTATAAAAGATAGAAACGTACAAGGAAGAAAAGCAATAACTTTATTAAATGGAATAATTTGGGACCAAAGTATTTTAAAACATAACAAAAAGCTTATATATAACACCATTGTAAAAAGTATTATTACATACGGCTCAGAAGTATGGCCAATCAAAGATAGAACAGAAAAAATGCTTTCCGCTACGGAGATGGACTATTGGAGAAGAGCAGCAGGGAAATCAAAAAGAGAAAGAGTTACCAATCAAAGAATAAGAGAAATTATGACAGTGGGTGAACGTACTCTAGTGGATGATATAAGAACAAAACAACTGGTGTGGTACGGACATGTACAAAGAATGGATGATGGAAGACTACCTAAACAAATATTACAATGGAAACCAACTGGCCGAAGAAAACGAGGAAGACCAAGGAGAAGCTGGAGAGAAGGAATAGATAGTGAAATAAGAATAAGAGGCCTAGATGATGAATTATGGGCAAACAGAAACGAGTGGAGATTGGGTATCGGAAGACGTAGAACGTTGTGAAACCGATAAATATATATATATAAAGATTTTACTAGTTTTTAGTTTTAGTTTATGTGGTTTAGTTTTTTTTTGTTTTCTTAGTTTTAAGTGTTTTATTAGTTACCATTTTATTCCAAATAAAAAATGTACGTTCTAACATAACTTTTTAATTGCGTTTTTTTATAACGTACGTCCGCTGATAAAGTACATATTTTCTGGTCCCTTGAGGGTTCGTTATAACCGGAGTACACTGTATATTATCATGGCTTCACTTGAAGTGTGATAATAGGCTAGCTAGGAAGGTGTCAGATCCGTCATGGATCCATTTATTTTTTTTTGGGTAAAAAAAAGTGACTATATATTTTTAAGTTTAAAAAAAAATTAATATCTTTGTCAGTTTTGAAGATCTCGAGCCAATTTCTACACTATCTTATTTCGTGTTCTATAGCAAATAAAAAACATGAAAATAATCGCCATCTTGAATTTATGACATTACACCGGCTCTCGTACAGAAACTTAGTTCAAACACCCGGTGGCGTATTTACGTTTCCGTGTTCATTTCATGGCAGCGCTGTTTTGAAATAGACAGGGAAATGTTGCAACATATTTGGTTACAAATGCGTGTTGATTTTAAGGCGCCTAGGCTCGAACAAGGCACGCATTTGTATTGAATTACGCAGCGCAGGGGTTTACTTATTAGTGCACATTTGAAACTTAAATTGGATTCAAGTTGTTTATTAGTTCGATTTTGAGGTTATATGTTTGTAAATATAAAAATTATGGAGCAGTTTAAAAGTATTTTTAGTTTGAAGAACACTCTTCCATTAACTATACCTGCAAAGTTCAGTGTTCATTGTCTTACACCGGCAACTACGACGACAGATGTTGCTCTGTTATTAATCAATTTTAATGATTTAAATGATTTTCACTTGATTTCTAACTACATGAAAATAGAAAGTTTCAAAAACCTAACCTAACGAAAGCTAATCAATCAAATCTAACCGAACCGAACCAAAGCAAACTGAACCAATAATTTTTTTCAAAAAAAAAACTTTCCCGAGTTCCTACCCGGGATCCTAGAGGATGTGAATCCGAACCGAACCGATCCTAAGTAAACCAAACCAAACCTAACCTAACCAAACTAAACTACAACACTATTCACACCCTCTAGGATCTCGGGAAAGAAGTCAGGAAAGTTTTTTTTTTAATTGTTGGTTCAGTTTGCTTTGGTTCGGTTCGATTTGGTTCAATTCGGTTCGTTTCGGTTCGGATTTACATCCTCTAGGATCCCGGGTAGGTCAGGAAAGTTTTTTTTTTTTTTAATTATTGGTTCATTTTGCTTTGGTTCGGTTCGGTTAGATTTGATTGATTAGCTTTCGTTATGTTAGCGTTTTAACTTGACAGTTGAATACGCTTTTGTAATAGTTTAACGAGCGATGTTCTCTTACAGATCCGTGCTTATTTCGAGATCAAAACTCTTAAAATAAACACGTATTTGAACCCAAATATATTGTAACATTTCCGTGTCTATTTCAAAACCGCGCCGACGTGAAATGAGCACGGAAACGTAAATACGCCACCCGGTGACCTAAAATTTTATGATCCACTACCAATCGATCTAGGGTCGCGTCGTTTAAATTTTTTAAACTATATAACTATATATACCTACATTCAACTATTAGCCTCTATTATTAGCCTGTATACATTGCATGTCCACATTGAACGAGATTGGAGCTGTTTGTTACCCTTAATAATTTTGGAGTGAGCATTAATGGTTTTGGACTGAGCACACACCTTTCAGTAGTTTCACACTCGATATACCAATTTACTTCCAGTCTGATAGATCAGTTCAGCCGGCTACTCCTGCCTGCACACACAGCTATTGATGTCTAGCTATATTACGTTTAGCTAAACCTATACAGGGTGAGGGTTGTCGTTTTCCTCGAGAATATGTGCAGAAATAGTTATTTATCTTACAATGTGGCTATTCGGAAAGGTTTTGCCTACCCTAGATACAATTTAAAGCCTTTTTGTTCATATCATCACTTTTAAATAATTTACCTCTTGGCATATTCAACAAAAATATTCATAATAAACATTTCTTCATTTATTTATTTTCTAAAGATTGCGTAAGACACATTTCGATTAATTGTGCTGAAGCTGGAAAAATATGGCATTAGGGGTACCGCCCTTGAATGGTTTAGGTCCTACCTCAGTGAAAGGTGTCAAGTGGTTTTGGGTTCACAGGATAGTTCATCGGCGATGGGAGTAACGTGTGGGATCCCACAAGGATCAGTTTTAGGCCCCCTTCTCTTTTTAATTTATATTAACGACATCGTCAAATTAGACATCTCGGGAATATTTACTCTCTTCGCGGATGACACTTCTGTCTTCTGGCACCACAAGGATGTTAAAACCCTTAAATTGATAATTTCTCAAGACCTTAAAAAAATTAAGTCCTGGTGTGATGCTAATAAATTAGCTTTTAATATAAATAAAACGAACATAATGGGCTTTAAATGCGACATGTCGGGAATTAACTCGGTTGATGAACCACTGGCACAACAGGAATCTACAAAGTTCCTTGGTATTGTAATAGACGATAAATTAAAATTCGAAAACCATATTCTCCAGCTTGTTAAAAAATTATCTTCTGCGTGCTTTGCCATCCGCATTGTGAGAGCTGAGTTGGGCTCTGGAGTTGCACGATCAGTCTATTTTGCACTATTGGAATCACGTTTAAGTTACGGCTCATCATTTTGGGGATCGACCAACAAATTTCTTTTAAAAACTCTTTTTATTTTGCAAAAAAAGGCAGTGCGATTTATCTCCAAAGTACACCAAAGAGATAGTTGTAGACCACATTTTAAATCACAGAAATTTCTAACCATGACATCTTTGTACATCCTGGAAATATGTACATTAATTTATAAAAAATGTTATAACATTGCTGCTGGAAATGGAGTACCGCTACATGATACCCGCCATGCTGGTGATTTGCCCTTGCCAATTCCAAGATCAAATATAACTAAGTCTTCCCTCATATATGAAGGGAATTTTTTTTTTAATTCGTTGTCACGTAGATTAGGTTATTTAGAAAGACTCTTAAAAGCATTTTAGTAGAGAAAGCATACTATGATTTGGCTGAATTTTATAATGACTCGCCAGTTTAAATGTTCCTATTTCTTCTTTTTTGTTCCTTTTTTTCAGTAAATTTTAAATTAAGTAAGATATTATATTTGTATTTTTTATCTAGTTTTTTATATACGTGTCGTTTTTATTTATTTATGTTAAATTTTTTTTGTCTAAATCTTTCTGTTTTTTAAGTATGTTTACTGTGTCTTTTATACCATATTGACCATTTTAATCTTTTAATTTTAAGCTTTTAATTTTAAACTATTAAGTAAGAAGTATACATTTTAATTACTTTGACTTTAATAGGTAAATTTTATATATTTTTATAATATTGTTTTTTGTAGCCTTATTAATGAATTTATTTACAAGTAGTTTTTTAGCAGGCTTTGTCTTTGTGAAACACAGTTTTCCTTTATGACAATAAAGCATTTTTGATTGATTGATTGATGTATATACTGCATTATCGCGCATTTCTCAGCTAATATTTTTCTAATAAGTGCTCCATATGACTTTTGTAAAGGCGACACACTGATTTTTTTCTTATACCGCTAATGGGAAATTAAAGGCTGCGCTGTACTCTGCAGACCGCCGGCGCTGTAAAAATGAGAGAGACAGAACAAGGAGGCATCGCGTTGGTTGTTCGCGTCCCATGAACATGATAGTAGTTTAGTACTCTTATTGGCCAATGTCGGGGGGATTAACCCCCAAAACCCCCCTGACTGTATATAGTTTTGAAATGTGAAGGTAACATTTTATCTGATGTAGAGATCTTGTATGTATGACATATTTTTACAAAAGAGAGACGCGACAAACCCATCAAAGTCACTGAAATGAAAATTTTTTGTTTATGTTGTTTTCGTGAAAAGTTCACTGGCGTTTCCCTCAAATAATTTAAATTGTCAGCGGTTAAACAAACACGTTTGTCCGCACCGCCTGTATAGATTTTATAAATTAAAAATAACAGAAAGTGCGTCTCTCTCTATACATCGTTAGAGTATAGAGGACCGATATTTTCATCCTTTGGATTTTGACATAAATGAATTTGACTTTGAAGAGTTTGTCGCGTCTCTATTTCTTATGTCATACATACTAGGTCGCTCTATCTAAGAACTAAAATTAGATAACTCTCTTTAACTGATCTTATATCCTATTTTGTCTTGTTTTTGTTCTTGAAAAAATTTAGAAGGCGCCTTTAAGTCATAGACACCCTATACAGCCTCTTCGAGGGACAGCTACAAACAGCTTCTACCTTCAAAGCAGCCAGTTACATTTCACTTTGCAAAATCGATCCAGCCAGCCTTCAGCTTTTCTCAGAAATGCGTAGGATGTTAACTGAAAGCTATATGTATATTTGCCCATAGATATGTTTACTTCAATGTTTTATCAAATTGTTTTAATATTATATAGATACTCAGGATGAATGCAACCAATTCAAAAATATTTTGCGAATTTATGGGCACCTAAGCTCACACGATTAATGTATAATGTAATTTTTACCCATTTTCGTCTGCGAAAATAACCCCCAGGTGTTAACTATGTATCCATTTTTATTACATACTACATATTTTATACATTTAAGTTATGCGCGTTGGTCATTAAAGACAGACATACAGAAAGACAGACGACAAGACAAAACAGTTTCAAATCATCTGAAACGCAAAGATATATAAAAAAATTTGAAATAGGAGCAACTTTTTTTTAAATAATTTTTGACACAACACTATAGTTAGAGTATACGTGTGAGCTAAAAAAGGGAGAGCTGCCGAGCGCTTCGGGGCGTCAAATCAAACGCTCGAGCTTGTGAACACCCTGGGTCGGTGCTTCTGCTTACTACCTTATTTGGGGGCACAGCAGTGCCCCGCCAAGTACGCGTGGAAGCTGCTTGTACCATCTTTTCCTGAAACATTTTAGCCCATATTTGTTATTAATATTGAGTTAACAACTCCTACATGCGTCTATAGTTTTGGACTTCCATAAAGTAGTAGTTACGAAATTTCAAAAAACGTCGAAATTGCCACGTAGCGCAAAAATGCAGGATTTTTGACTCCCTCTCCCCCCCTCGTAACGCATTTTTAAGAAAAATCACATTAAAAAACATTAAGTGTAACGCAAGGCCAAACCCTCCTCCCCCCCTAGTGCGTTACGTAATTTAAGGACAAGCCCAAAGTTCTACTGTACTTCCAGACATGCTACAAAGCTGAAATTTGGCAGACTGATAGACATTTTGACAAAACCCTTGGGAAAAATCAAAAAGCCCCAAAATTCTAATTTACTCCCCTTCCCTATACGTGTAAAATTATGTAAAAGTAACATTGCCCACTTCCAGAAGCGCTAGAGAGCTGAGCTTTGGCAAATTGATAGGAAATATCATAAAATTATAGAAAAAAAATTAAAAACCTAAAAATTTTAATTTGATTCCCTTAAAACAATTTAAAAACCCCAAAATTTTAATTTGATTTCCTCCTCTATAAATGTAAAGTTAAGTAAAATAACCATTGCCCACTTCCAGAAGCGCTAGAGAGCTGAGCTTTGGCAAACTGATAGGAAATATCATAAAATTATAAAAACCTAAAAATTTTAATTTGATTCCCTCCGCTATAAATGGAAATTTATGTAAAAGTAACATTGCCCACTTCCAGAAACGCTAGAGAGCTGAGCTTTGCAAGACTGAAAGGAACCATGATAAACCTATAGGAAAAAATTTAAAAACACCAACATTTTAATTTACTTCCCTCCCCTATTAATGTAAAGTTATGTAAAAGTAATATTGCCTACTTCCAGGAACGCCATAGAGCTGAGCTTTAGAAAGCTGATAGGACCTATAATAAAATTATAGGAAAAAACTAAAAACCTCAAAATTTTTAATAAGGTATTGCAAAACAATATTCCGCATATTTTACTACTTTAGAACCTAAATATTATCCAAATTCTTTAAAAAAGGAGTGAAATCATAACAATCAACATTCCATGTAAAAAAAGCCAAATACGCGAAAACGGTATTCCGTCAAAAGAATTGAGATAAAAGTAAAGCCAAGTTCTCCAATAGAAATTTTAAAATGAAAGGTTCTTACTAGTTTGGAAATGTTTTTCTAAACTTTGCAATACGGCTGCAAATGACTCTTAGGCATAGTGCTTGAACATAAAGTAGTTTGGCTCTAATAAAAAACATTTCCAAACTAGTAAGAACCTTTCATTTTAAAATTTTTATTGGAGAACTTGACTTTTCTTTTATCTCAATTCTTTTTACGGAATACCATTTTCGCGTACTTGGCTTTTTTTACATGAAATGTTTTTGTTATGATTCATATGTTCTGGTGCAAAGAAGGATCCTCCACAAAATGTTAATAAAAATCGGTTATTTTAGTGGTTCCGTTCCTACCTAAGGAACCTCTGAGGAATAACGCTAAAGAGGTTAAATACAAGCGATTTTTATTTTACAGCAGATCTAGGGTTTCTTTCCAATCGATCCAGGGTTGTTTAAAAATATCTTCCACAACTATCCCACGGGATTCTCAAATATCAAATTGCAAATAATGCAAAGACCTAAAACTATAAACAACAAGTGAAATTAAAGAAAGAAAAATAAGAAAAAAGTTTTCTGTCTTCGGCCGGGACTCGAACCCGGAATCTCTTTCTTTGTGCGCAACCGCTTTCTACATTAAGTCACCGAAGACCAGTGGCGTATATAGAAAAAAAGTTTCGGGGGGGGGAGACAGTTTCGGGGAAGGGGGACCCAAGACCTCATGAGGCCGTATTTTATGCTATTTTATGTTTGTATTCATGAAATAAGTGGAAAATGTCAAAAAAAATCTTAGCTTCGGTGATGAACCGAAGACTATACATACATTTTTCGGAAAAATTCCATCTATGCCTGTCTGCGGTGTCAATACAAGAACGAGAAACTCTCAGGGTATTAACTCGACCAAGCCATCCAACTGATCTCTATACTACCCTTCTTATGAAGAATGCAGTAACTTCAAATTTGACGATTTTGAGATTTGCGTGTAGAATGATGTTCCTCATCAATTGATCATCATCAATGATTGACAAAAACAGAATTAAAAAAAATAATAATAATGAAAAAAACGCATAACAAATATGCATTTAGTGCAAAACGTCACGGTCTTCTAGCCGAGAACGCAGCAACTACATAATGCGCTGCGTTCTTGAATAGCAAAAAGGGCAAAACTAGTCAAGAATGCAGTATTTGCGAGTCGGTCAACAAATACTGCGCTCTTGAGTAGAAAGCTAGCACAAGTATTCTTCTAGTTTTCTAGCGATAAATGCAGCAAATACTACGTTTACCAATAGTAAATGAGTCACGTTGCATTTCTGCCTAGAAATGTTGATTCAAAGCTTCATGAAATACTTGTCAAGAACGCAGTCTCTTCGATAAAATGTAAATTTTTTTCAAAATTTAATGAAATATAGGCAAACCATACTTTTTTTATGGTTTCTTATTCTCAATTTTTTTTTCAAAAATTTGCATTTGGATAGAAATAGAGCAAAAAAACGTTTTTTGCGTTTTTCTCAAAACTAGGGTTTTGTAAGTTACTGCGTTCTTCATAAGGGGGCCAGTATAATTCTTTCTTCCCACTATCAAAGGTATGAAAACTCAACAGGATCCCACAGGGCACTCATATAATGCCGATACAACTACTGATGAATCTGTCCCTGGCCGATTTTAAAATATTTATTAATAGAAATCTATGGGAGACGTCCAACGCAAGGAAAACAAATAATAATCCAAAGCGTAGATATATTATAGCGTCCCCTAACCTATCTCAAACCTCGAGTTAGCATCCGGGCTGTTTCGGTCTCCGAAGGGGCAGGGGTGAATGCACAGACACCCTCTATGGATTCAGTTCCTTATCCTCGATTTTTCACCCCTATTTTCAGATGCGTCTATAGCTTCGGATTTTTATTTAGTTGATCGTTGCCGGCTTCAACATTTAAGAAAAAATACGGACTTTTAAGAACATTAAAATCGCCTCTAAAAAAGTTTTTAAATAAAAAAAAAATCCAACTGCTATATCTACTTGTATCTACTAGTCGCAGTTGGGTACAAAATAGATAGGTATACCTATAATGTACGACATGCTTCAACTTTTAGTTTTGATGCCCAAAGCGCACTTACGAAATTATACAGTTTTGTATTTTCATGAATCAGGTTATTGGGTAATTTTGTACCTAACTGCGACTAGTAGTTACAAGTAAATTCAGCAGCTGGGTGGTTTTTTTATTAACTTTTTTTTATTTTCCAACTTTAATGTTCATTCCTTATTCAGCCTTATAGAAATCACTATGCATCATTTACCATTGATTTAGCGTTACCCAAAAAGTATGTGTATATTTTCTACGGATGCGAGCAATGTTACCTTCCAATAAGTGAAGGTGGTGGACTGGTGGAGGAGAGAGATAGGAGGGAACTAGTCGAATGGTCCGAATTTGAGTCCTAAAATTTTTGCAATCCACCCCTAGGTACGGCCTTGCTAAGTAGGAGTTAAAAAATATCTACAAACAATACATTTGTAGTGTGGGGTGATTTTTTTTCTTTCTTGGTCACTAGCAAATAAACAAGGAAGACGGAAAATAAGCGGAATGGAACAACTGGGCGCCGCAAACTGGGCGCCGGGCCAACTGGGCACCGGGCCAACCCGGCACCGCCAACTGGGCGCCGGGCCAACTCGGCGCCGGCCTAAAAAAATATTTTTTGATAAAAAAACAAAATGGCGGTCTTTCTTATTTACTAACCGATTTGTCTCTGACTTGAAATATTACATTGCTTAAGGTCATTTATCAAATTTTTTTCGGATCGGCCATATTGATATTGATTTTTTTAAGTTTGAGTAAAAAATTGTGTTAAATGACCTTAAGCAATGTAATATTTCAGATTTGAGACAAATCGGTTAGTAAATAAGAAAATCCGCCATTTCGGATTCGCCATTTTGAATTTTTTAAGTTTGAGGAAAAAATTGTGTTAAGTGACCTTAAGCAATGTAATATTTCAAGTTTGGGATACATCGGTTAGTAAATAAGAAAGTCCGCCATTTTGGATCGGCCATTTTGATTTTTTTTAAGTTTGAGTAAAAAAATGTGTGATCTCAGGCCCTGCAAACTTTCAAGTTTCAGACAAATCAGTTTAAAAATAAAGAAATCCGCCATTTTGGATCCGCCATTGTTGTAATGAAAACCCTAAATTGTAGTGTTACCAGGTTGCCAAACACTACACCTACCAAATTTGAACACTCGACAACAGCTTTGCTTAACAAAAGCAAATTTCAAAAAAATTGCGTAAAGGATTTTTTAACGATGTTTTTGTATAAAAATATATCTATTTTGTTTTTCATCTTCACATTTTATCAAAATAATTTTTTTTGCGTCCGGCGCCGAGTTGGCCCGGCGCCCAGTTGGCGGCGCATAGTTGTCCTAGACCGGAAAATAAGGAAAACTAAGGAAAAGTAATAGTTGCAATTACAAATTACTAAGAAAACTAATTGTATTATTTAATTACTCAAAAAGTGCTTGAAAGCGCATTTCTGAAGTCGACATTGAAGCACTTATTAATTTCTATTGCTTTCTGCCCAGTTATGCAATATAATTTGTTTAAAAAAGAAATTATAGTAAATTTCGACATAAAAAAGTCCTTTTTAATATCAATAAAGAAAATCAGAAAAGGTCTCCCATCAAGGAGTATTTTTTTGGTCATTACCTTTTTTTCTATGCAACAAAGTTCTTTGAGAGGGAAGTTATTAAATTTTGGGGGATGACCTTCTTTTTTTTTGGCTAAAAAGTAATTAAATGCTGGTCCCTTCCAAGCGCGGCTATGGGGCAAAATCTAGGGGGGTAATAGTCGACAAAAAAATTATTTGAAATATATTTTTTTCCAGAGGGAGGAAGTCGCCTGTTTTCTCGAGGGAGGGGTAATTACCATGTTACCCCCCTCAAATCAGTCTTTTCCAACAAGGCAATTTCATGCTTTTAGCTTAGGTTATAAGTTCTGAGGTGCTGTCAATCCCTCCAAAATTCCTGTAGCTTTTTAAAGTGGGCACAGAGTCGTACCTAGGGGGGATCGAGAAGGATCAATCCCTCCCGAAATGTTTAAAAATCAAAAATAACTAAATATTTCGTTTTTTTAAAACTACATGATTTTTACCAAAGAGTTACACGTCAATGGTTTCCAGAATTGCAATTTAGTTAAATTCGCTAATTTAACATGGGCTCAATCTACTGTGTCGTGGCGTGGGGCTTGAGCAGGAATCAATATATTTTAATCTTGATTTATGAGAAAAAATTTTAGGAGTCAATATTCGGTGGTTTTGGGCAGGGACGTGCCACTAGCTTTATTATGTTTTAAATTAAATTAAATAAACAAATTAAAGTAGAAAAGTGCCTTTCCGCACTTGTAAGGAAAAGTGTACGATGAAATTGTCTGTCACCATACTTTTCCACACGTGTTGCAAAATACCTTTCCACACATGTGCGGAAAAGCAGTTTTGTTGGATTTGTGCAAAATTAAAAATCAATTTTTACAAAAATTGTTAAAGTTCAACAGTGTTCGTCGGAAAAAAAGCGTACACTACTCGATAGAAAGTAACTTTCTTACACTCGCGTGTTGTTTTACTCGGCTAGCGCCTCGTTCACAACATTCAAGCTCATGTGTAATTTGTCACTTTCTTCTGTTGTTATGTAATATACTATTAAGTCAAATATTTAATCAGTCAGTATAATACCGATTAAAAAAAAATCCGTTTACCCCTGGGGCTTCGGGCACTGGCCCATATGTCCCTGCGTACGGCACATTTTTTATCGCGATAATACAATTATTTTTGATACAAACCTAAGTGGAAAACTGAAAAAGGTGGCCGAGTTGACATGGAAAAGTCCATATGATTGAGCCATCGGTTGTAGTGCATTAAATTCGTTGAATAGTCATAAAATCAATCAAAACTGTAATTAGATTTTGGGTCATGTCTCTTACAAAGAGGCACAGCCATAAGGCAAGCATTGCACCCCTTTTGAGCAAAAATAATATCCGGGCCCATTGTTCTTCACTTTAGGTAACGTTAAACCCTAATGGGGTGCCTTATTGTGTCAGATAGATTTTTAGAAAGATTTTGCACCAGTTTCGTTTAAACGCATGCGTTTACATAGGGTCACTGATAATGAATATGCCCCTCATGCCGGATGAAAAGGAAACAAGCTGGATTGCAACAATTACAGAGGAATTTCAGGAACCAGTACTCCAAGTAGATTGTACCGTAGGATTCTTAGAGATCTAATAGAGAATGATTTTCATGAACAAGAAGAAGAAAAGCAAAGTGGGTTTTGTGCAGGCAGATCTTGTAGTGATAATGCTGTTTGTCTTAAACAAGTAGTTGAGAAAAGGAGTGCCAGAAATATAGAGACTCATGTTACCTTTGTGGAAGTTAAAAAAGCATATGATACCGCTCTGGTAGAAAAATTATGGACAGTGTTAAAGCAAACTAATATCAATCATACATACATAAAAGCGATAAAATAACTGTACAGGGTATAAGGGTCAAAATCTAAAATTAAAATTGGAAATTTACTTTCAAAAGAATTCCTGGTAACGAAAGGCTTAAGACAGGGATGTTGTATCTCTGCAACTCCTTTTAAAAGATATATCGCAGTAGCTCTTAACAACTGGAAACGTAAAGTACACGGCCTGAGAATACAACTTAACGACCGATTTACCATGCACACACTATAGTTTGCTGACGACCAAGTAATTGTAGCTAATGATAAAGAAGGCATGAAGTATATGATGAGAAAATTAATGGGAGAAAGCCAAAAGTGGGGGTTAACAGTGAACGTGGACAAGACACAGTACAGTATGTATTGGAAACGAATCAAGTACGTTAGAACTAGACGATGGACAAACAATATCTTCATGCAATGAGTATGTATATTTGGGTGACACATTTGATAAGACAGGAACAGACTGTAAAGAACTGGAAAAGAGAATAGTAAAAGCAAAAAAAGGTACACAGGTTAACAGTATTTTATGGAGCAGAGAGATAAAAAAAAGAATGTAAAATTTAACATATATGAAACAATGGTAAAAAGCACGCTGTTGTATGGAATAGAGACTTGTCGCGTAACAGAAAAATACAAAACAAAAATGGAAGGTGTCGAAATGGGTCGAAAAATCAGTGTTGGCTCTTGGAAGAAAAGTTTAAGAGAGATCAGAATAAAAAAAAATCGTAGCACAGATGAATAATAAGACTATAAAAATGAGTACGTTTTTGCCTTAAAACTGTTTTAACAAATTTCTCTATTATATGTGAACAGATGGGCCATCGAAAGCATTAATAAAAGGGGGTCGCAAAATACTACCCCCATGTATGCTTGACGCGTGTCGAGTGGCTATTTTTCGATATTATTGTTTCGCTCTTGCTCCGTAGCTACGAAATATTCCAAATTCAAAGGACCAAATAAAACCAATACAAAAGGGGATGCTAATTTGCGTCTCAAAATTCAAAGGGTGCATCCTGCAGTGTCTGAAATTTTATCAGGGGATCTTTTCATTTTCTGACGTGCAGATAGTTGATTAAAATCATTTTATGAGGGTTGAAGGTTCTGCTCTCATCTAACCGATAGACCGGGAGGTGGTCCTCTTGTGAAAAATATCCTACTTTCATACCCAAAAATAGGTATCTGCAGCGAAAGTACTTTCCAAAAGTACCCCCCAAAAATCAAAAAACTGAACTACTGTCATACCAAAAACTGAAGATATGTAGATAAAGAAGTCTACTAGTAAATTAAAAAAAACTTGTTCGGACAAAATTTTTTGACCAAAGTGTCTAGTCCGACACGTCAAAAATGTGACAAAAATCAAAAAAGTTACTTTCATACCAAAAACTGAAGATGTATGGATCAAGAGGTTTGCTAGTAGATTAAAAAAAGCTTGGTCAAACTTAAAATTTCTTGCTTGACATCAAAAATATATAAATCTCCTTAATTAGAAAATATAACAATAATTGTAAAAACAAAACAACAAATTTAACGGGAAAAGATGTTTTAAACCAAATTGCCTTTTATGTAATTTTTTTAAAAATGTATCATTTCCGAGGTATTGGATAAAATCTATTAAAAAAATTAATATATGAAAACAATATTTTTTAAAAGGAGAAAAAATATGAAATGATAAAAACCAAATACTAAATTGAACTTTAAATAACATTGCAAACCAAACTGCCCTCCTGATAATTTTTAAAAAAACGAATAGTTTCCTAGATATTTAGCTTAACTTATTTGAAAGACAAATAGGTATATGGAAAACAAAATTATAAGAGGAAAACAAAATAAAAAATAACAAAAAGAATCATTAAATTTAACTGATAATAAAATTCTAAACCAAAATCCTCCCATGGTAATTTTTAAAAAAATTAATAGTTTCCCAGATATTTGCTATAATCTATAATTCAGCCTTTAAGCTACTAATTACTGCTCTGGAGGGGAGATGGTTACCATTACAGAAAAGTTAACTTAACGTTTTTTGCTTCGAAGAACCGTGCGAATAATTTGCGGTTTCAAAAGACTTTAATTTAAGAAAACAAAATACCTGTTTGGTGACGTCACTACTTGATTATTGATCAACATTCAAACTTATCGTAGAGCAATGAAATTAACACACCGATAAAGATCAACAATGTAAATCGAAATCATTGAGTTGTATAACGCCCTAAAAGGGCGTTATACAACTCAATATAGAAGTCAATGATCGAAATGGTTTCTCGACATATTTCAATGTACGGCTTCCTCTTCCTTCTATTGGCAAAAAAACTCTTGCCACGTGATTTTTAGTTTAAGCGGCATTTACACGGGTCGATTTCTGGCCTGGGTGCCTTTCGAGTTTTGCCGCGCGACCGTAGGTCGCATGCAACGCGTGACTAAAATCGACTGTGTAAATGCTTCATTGTTAGGCGACTCGCAGCCGCGTGATAGTCATTTACGCTCTATTTTGTTTACTATTAAGTATTTGACACATTATTTGGTATCTGAAAATGAAAAATAGAATTTGGATCTTCTGAGCTCAATGCCATCAATAAAATATCTGAAACACTTAGAAGTTTGCTTCGAAAAATCCACTGACACACCCAAAATTCACGATTTTTTCCCATCCATGATCCCAAAATGATCCCGCTTAAGCGGTATTTACACGGGTCGATTTCTGGCCGTGCGGCCAGGCCGCACGGCTAAAATTGTCCGTATAAATGGGAAATCGTCTGCGCCGCATGCGACTAGATCAAATCTGCCAAAAGTTGGGTGCCTCTCGAGTTTTGAGGCGACTTATCGCACGGCGAAAATCGACCCATGTAAATCCCGCTTTACGGCGCATTTACACGGGTCGATTTCTGGCCTGGCCGCACGGCTAAAATCGCCCGTATAAATAGAAAATCGTCTGTGCCCCATGCGACTAGATCGAATCTGCCAAAAGTTGGGTGCCGTGCGACTAAAATCGACCGTGTAAATGGTTAGGTGATTCGCAGCCGCATAGATCATTTGCACAGTTTTTTGATGATTAGGAGTTTGTAACAACAATATTTCGCTTTTAAAGATGTACAAAAATTGAAATTGAATTTTCTGAGTGCTACGAAAAATATACCTGCCTGTGCAATCCTAGAGCAGAGAAGTACAGAAAAAATGATGTGCTTTTGGGTGCCTTGAAAGCAATTATTGCAGAAATTGAATTAAACATGTTTCCAGAAGAATTGAAAATGAAAATAAAAAATTTAAGAACCACATATATCAGAGATATTATCTTTGTTTCTTCTTCTCTTTGTGTTTTTTAAGCAATTCTTTAATTATTGCTTTACGCGCTATTTCAATTCCATTACGTAAAAAACCTGTTTTACACAACATTTTCAACAAAAATTACCTATTTCCTTGTGACTTTAGTCGCATCGTGTAAATGGGGTAGCGATTCGACTTGCCGCCAAGGCCAACACAAAAATAGAGGCCACGACCCTGAAAAAATCAGCTGTTCTCCCGGGGCTGAATTTTACATTGGGTCTTATGGGAGGTCAGACGTTTTTTATGATATTTTCAAAATGGCACTACAGATTTTCGCAAAATTTCAGTGAAATATTCTCAGACACCATCCCGATATTCCACCAAAGGTTTGTAAGGAAGCAACATGATTAAAAGGTTAAAATCTTCAAGATTTAGCATTTCTTATTTTGAATTCAAATTACCCGCCATGTACCACATGCCAACTATTATATTTGACATGTATTTGACTTTGTCATCTGTGATTGTCACATTTGCTTCTGCTTTAAACTGAATTATTGTGTGAGCTAATGAAGCGGCTCTGAAAAATTAAGGATTACTATACATTTAAAAAAAATTGTTCTGCAAGAATAAAGTAAAAACAATCTCAAAAACGGCGTTATTTAAAAAAAAATTAAATATTCATGAACCGTCATTCTAACTTCAATATTTTAAAGAAAAAATCAGCCCCGGATGTGACGTCAACAAAGTGGAGGATCGTGGCCTGTCCGTTTTGATAGCCCTGTTGCCGCACGACAAATCGAGGTGACTCGCCGCACGGCTAAAATCGGCCCGTGTAAACACCCCTTTACGGCTCTGGAAAGGGGTGTTTACACGGGTCGATTTTGGCCGTGCGGCGAGTCGCCTCGATTTGTCGTGCGGCAAGTCGAATCGCTACCCCGTTTACACGGGGCGACTAAAGTCGCAAGGAAATAGGTCATTTTTGTTGAAAATGTTGTGCAAGACAGATGTTTTACGTCATGGAATTAAAATAGTGAGTAAAGCAATAATTGAAGAATTGCTTGAAAAAACTATTATATGTTGTTCTTAAATTTTTTATTTTAATTTTTACAATTTTTACAACTTCGGCAATAATTGGTTTCTGTACTCTTCTGCTCTAGGATTCCACAGGCAGGGATATTTTTTGTACCACTCAAAAAATTCAATTATTTTATTTTTGTCCATCTTTAACAACGAAATACACAAACTCCTAATCAACAAAAAAGTGTGCAAATGACCTATGCGTCTGCGAATCACCTAACCATTTACACGGTTGATTTTAGTCACCCCCCCAGGCGACCTTCGGTCCTTGGCAGATTCGATCTAGTTTCATGCGGCGCAGACGATTTCCAATTTATACGGGCGATTTTAGAAATCGACCCATGTAAATCCCGCTGAAGAGGGTTGAGTCAAGGCCAACAAAAAAATACAGGCCACGATCCTAAAAAAATCAGCTGTTCTCGGGAGGCTGACTTTTACATTGGGTCTTATGGGAGATCAGACGTTTTTTTATGATATTTTCGAAATGGCACTACAGATTTCCGCGAAATTTCAGTGAAATATTCTCAGACACCATCCCGATATTCCACCAAACTTTTGTAAGGATGCATGATGATTAAAAGGTTAAAATCTTCAAGATTTAGCATTCCATTTCCATTTTGAATTTAAATTACCCGCCATGTACCGCATGCCAACTGTAGCTGCGTTCGGTATTTACCTCGGATTAATCTTTTTGATCGAAATCGTTCGTTAATTCCATCTAGATCTAGGGGAGATAGATCTAAATCGTTCGGTTTTTCTGCTCAGACTAGTCGGACGTAAATCTGGTTGCTCCGTACATTTTGATCGACGAAACAGATTAATTTGAGATTGTCACGTATGTTGTGTATTTGTTTTGTTTACAAAAATAATTTTTTTATGTAAAAAGATTGAAATCGAATTATTTGATGTTGAAGACAACAAATTATATCAATTTCCGACATCACAGGAAAATTTTGTCAAAATTATAGCTGGGCGTGAGTTGCAATATGTATAATAATTTTGGTTATATTTAAGGTTATAACTATTTATAAAAATTTGATCGATTTGATCTGGATCGTTCGTTAATTCCAATTTGCTCAGACTAATCTGTAATCACGTGACCAAAAATCCGTCACGTCTGAGATGCAAATACCGAACGCAGCTTATTATATTTGGCATGTATTTGACTTTGTCATCTGTGTTTCTCATGGCATGTTTTGATTTTTTTATGATTTTTAATAAACTTCATTTAGAATCCAAAAATAAAAAAAGTCTGCCGAGTGCCGAATACAAACAGATATAGGTAATCCGATTACTTTCCACGCAGAAACAAACACATTGGCCTCTGCTTCAAATTTAATTTTCGTGTGAGCTAATAGATAGTTTAAGTTGTGCTACGTATTTTTACGTAAAACTGCACGTTAAGCGCTCTACGTTTTGTTCCAAATTTGAGTTTAAGTTGAATGTTTTTACGTTACCATAACAAGTCTACTAATAGCAGAGAATATGGAATTCGGCACTGTGTTTTTTTGATGTTACAATTTTGTTTTTTGTCTTTTCAACTATAGTAGGAATATATTTGCAAAGAATCGTTTGTACTGGAAGCGGAAATTATCGTCTAGGCCTCATTTTTCGATCGGTCAATCAACCAATTCTATTCTTTGGTAACGTTAAGGTGCCCGCAGACTGCCGTAAGCTAACGTAAATACGTAAGCTCCTAACGTGACCTTGACGACGGTGTGACGAAGTGTGCTTGCGTAACTGTCAAATCTGATGCTTACGTAAAAATACGTAGCACAACTTAAACTATCTAATGAAGCGGCTCTGGAAAATTAAGGATTACCTACTATACATTTAAAAAAAATTGTTCTGCAAGAATATAGTAAAAACAATCTCAAAGCCGGCTTTATTTTTTTTTTAAATCAAATACCTATTCATAAATCATTATTTCAATTACTTCAATATTTCAAAGACAATCAGCTGTCAACACAGTGGAGGACGCGGCCCGTCCGTTTTGATAGCCCTGGTTGAGTAGGTATACAAAAAAGTTTATTTGGAGGTTTTTGCTTCCTATCGTGATACCAATAATTGTTTCATCTTACGGAATATTCTTTTGATAAACTTATCTTTCAAATAGATTTCAGCAAATATCTCGGAAACGGTACATTTTTCTACAAACTACCAAAAAAGCTTGGTTTACAATATTTTTTCCAGGTAAATTTCATCGGTATACTGACAATATCCACTAAGTCAATTTTTGTCGTTTTTTGAGATATTTGCATATTCATAATGAAAAATACCATATCTTTATGTTAGTAAAACCAGCCATGATTAAAACTGGCCGACAAAACCAAATTTCAATCAATTTTAAACTGTTGTTCCTCAGAATTTTTAAAATGCGATTTTTTCAAAACTACCTTTTTTGACTTTGTGTATATTGCCAGTATATTGACGATTTGTTGTTTTGTTTTTACAATTATTAATAAATTTTCATCACAAATAAATAAGGTGTCCGACTAGATACTTTGGTCAAGAAATTTACTGCCCGACCAAGCTTTTTTTAATCCATTGGTAGACCTCTTGATCCATACATCTTGGGTTTTTGGTATGAAAACAGGTTAAGTTTTTTGATTTTTGTCACACATTTGACGTGTCCGACTAGATACTTTGGTCAAGACATTTTAAGTCCGACCAAGCTTTTTTTAATCTACTAGTGGACCTCTTGATCTACATATTTTCAGTTGTTGGTATAAAAGTAGGTTAAGTTTTTTGGGGGGTACTTTTTGCCTCATAGAAAGAAAACGGTCAAGTTGCCAATGTCCGACCAAGGTAAATTTAGGTTTATAACCAAAGTACTTTCGCTGCAAATACCTAATTTTGGATATGAAAGTAGGGAGAGTGGAGGAATGTCAGTCTTCTAAGAAAAATATTTTCATGTGTAGCTTCTTGTTTGAAGAACTTACTAGAAAGTTTAACCGATTAGGTAATTGATTTCTACACATAATAATTTATTAAACTAACTCCCAATATAAAACACTAAGCCTATGGATCTCCGAAACAGTCAATCACAAGCTAGAGGCGGGGCCAGTAGATCCCCCTCAGCCGTGACGTGGTGGCTTCAACTCTCGTCGCGCGAATTCTAAATTCAAGTCTTGGCTATTTCTTTTCCATGGAATAATAGTAGGAGTATTGATATGTATTTTGTGCAGATAGATTTTGTGTTCATTTAAACAAAAATTCATTATACAGAAATATTTTATTTATTAATTGTAACTACTAAGGGATATCCACACAATTCCTTCTTTCTTTTTCAGAAGGGTCAACTCAACTTGTGGTACCTTATTCGAAAGCCTATGAGAAAAGAAAAACAACAGTATAATTTTTTTGGACATGATTCAATTAAAGTGTCAAAAAAGGATTTTTAAAACTTTTTGACTAACCTAACCCAACCTAACCTGAAAACACCAAATCAAACCAAACTAACTTTACCTAACCTAATCTCAGCTTACCTGCATTAAGATAACTGAATTAAGCCTAACCTGAACGAGATCTGGTGGGACCCCATATTAGCTTACCTAGTAACCCTAATATGTGGTAGACACAGAATTCCTAAAATATTTTTTATACAAAAATTTCATTGTATTAGGTTTTTTTTATCTAGTGTTATCTTGTTTGGATAATAAAGAATAAACGTTGCTAAAATGAGAGATAAAAGTCTAATAACAAAACTAATTGAGAAAAAACAAAATAGTACCCCATAATAGGTGACTTTTCCTTTGCCTACTGAACGGCGCAGATGATTTTCAATAATTTAATCATTTTGATTTAATCAAAAGCCCTTTAAATTTTATAATAAATCCCTTTGAATACATCCCAATTATTAGCAAACCCAAATTTATTTGTTAATCTCTCTGTCTCCATTCTTCCATAAATATACCTACAGCCGAGTACAGCCAATTAATTATTAATTAATATTAATATTTGCTGAAACGCTGTATACCCTTGCAAGTCGCTAATATTACGCTCTTTAGGCCTTGCGTCTTGTAATAAAATGGAGATGTCAGCTATATGTCTATTCCAAAGTCAAGCTCTCCAATTTCGGGTACAATCCTTAGAAATGCATTAAAATTTCCATTTTTTTAAAGTCAATTATTTAGGAAAAAGCCGGTTCCATGATTTGCGGGTATATTGAACGCCCGGGGTTATCTTGGAGAAACAGTTTTTTTTATTCGGTCATGTTTATACACATTACAATATTTCGCACCCGGCAGCCCCTAAACGGTCAATAAGATTGCACAATATTAAAGATCGCGCAATATTTTTGACCATATAGGCTTAGCATTGAAGGTTGCACAATGACTGTGTTTAAATTTTATTGCGTAATGTTTTCTTAATGAGCCGTATAGAGTTAATATTGTGTAATATTTTTAGCTCACACATATATTTTTAGCTCACACATATACTATACTATAGTAGTGTGAGCTATGGTGATCCTAATTTTTTCGAGAAAAAAAAAGTTGCTCCGATTTCAAAATTTTTTATATATCTTTGCGTTTCAGATGATTTTAAAACTTTTTTGTTGCGCCGTCTGTCTGTCTGTCTGTCTGTCTGTCTGTCTGTATGTCTGTCTGTCTGTCTGTATGTCTGTCTGTAACGACCAACGCGCATAACTCAAAAACCGCTTGCCCGATTTCAATGAAATTTGGTACCTAGGCTGGGTCTTGGGTCGAGATGGTCCCATTTAAAAATGAACAAAATCCACCGAACACAAGCCAAATAAAAGGGTGGGGGTAGATTTAAAAAATTAGAGTTTATGTGAAAATATGGCGTGTGTGATATCAAACGATAGGTAATTAAGTTTGGAGTTAAACAAAATATATTTTAGTTTTTGTTTTTTTAAGGGTGGGGGTAGATTTCAAAAATTTGAGTTTAAGTCAAAACATGGCTTGTGTGGTATCAAACGAAAGGTAATTTACAGCGGCGTAGCGTGGGGGGGGGGGCGCGGGGGGTTCGTCGCCCCCCCCCGCCCCGAGGGTAGTGGCGCCCCATAGATGGGAGAGGCGCCCTTGTGACGTATCGGCCGCCCCCTCACACATGATGACCTTTTTTTTTTTTGTTTTTGGTCGCAAGATTCGTGAGAGGCACCCTTGTGACTTAGCGGCCGCCCCCTGATGACCTTTTTTTTTTGTTTTTTTTTTTTGGTCGCAAGTTTTGTGAGAGGCGCCTGTTTGACCTTTTTGTTTTTTTTTTATTTTGGCCACAACATTTATTTTTCATCAGTTTTCAGATTTTCCGAGGCGCCCTTTTTAGCTGTCGCCCCCCCCCCCGCCCTTTCGGGCACGCTACGCCGCTGGTAATTTAGTCTGGGGTTGAATAAAATTTATTTTAGTTTTTAGTTATATCAGCTCACACGTACGCTATAACTATAGTAGATACCTAGTGTGAGCTTAGGGGCCCATATATTGGCAGAGTATTTAGTCAGCATTCTATGTTCCAAGGTCGAAGATGTTCGTGAGTTTACTTTTGCTCTTTTTTAATAAATAATTTTAAACACGGAAGACTATATACGGTATGATGGGTCCGAAAATATTGGAGCTTATGAGCTGTCAATAATATTGCACAATAAATATTAATCGTTTGAGTACAAGGTGCAAAAAAGATATTGTGCAATATTATTCAGCGCTATCAAAACAGACGGGCCACGATCCCCCACTTTGTTGACGTCATATCCGGGGCTGATTTTTTTTTTGATGGTTGCTTCACGACACAGCCGTCTTTAAAATATTGAAGTTGGAATGACGGTTCATGAATATTTGATTTTTTTAAAAATAAAGCCGGTTTTAAGATTATTTTTACTATATTGTTGAAGAACAATTTTTTTTAAATGTATAGTAATCCTTAATTTTTCAGAGCCGCTTCATTAGTTCACACTAAAATTAAATTTAAAATAGAAGTGAATGTGACAAACACAGATGATAAAGTCAAATACATGTCAAATATAACAGTTGGCATGCCGTACATGGCGGGCAATTTGAATTCAAAATAAGGAATGCTAAATTTTGAAGATTTTAACCTTTTAATCATCTTGCATCCTTACAAAAGTTTGGTGGAATATGAGGATGGTGTTTGAGAACATTTCACTGAAATTTCGTCGAAATCTGTAGTGCCATATTAAAAATATCATAAAAAAAGTCTGACCTTCCATAAGACCCAATGTAAAAATCAGCCCCCGGAGAACAGCTGATTTTTTCAGGGTCGTGGCCTCTATTTTTGTGTTGGCCTTGTATTATTAAAGTAGAGTCTAGAGTCCCTGTATGTTGACATATTTGGATATATTAATTAATATATCCAAATATGTCAACATATATTAATTAATATACCCAAATATGTCAACATACAGGGACTCTAGGGTCGCCTAGAACAAAATTGACACAACTCAAAAAAATTAATTTTTGGTAAACAGAAGGCACATAATATATTACTTTCAGTATAATCAGTGGCGGAGCCAGGATTTCAAGGGGGAGGGGCTAAAGTGGCAGCAAACATCAAAATATTTTTTATTAGCGGTTTTTGATAGATCTGAGGTGTGAAATTTAGTATCTAAAGGGGATTCAAAAAAATGAAATAGAATTTGTGACAAATTTTAAATACGTGATGCTGCTAAACTTAAAAATAAGTTATATGTCTGGAAGGGGCGGGGCGGGCCCCTCTGGTCCCCCTGGATCAGCCACTGGGTAAAACTGATGCGTTTTTTATTGTATGAATTTCTTGATTTAAACATCAAATTTTGTCAGGTACAAAATATTCCAGTTGTAAGATACAAAATGTTCCAGTTCAATTCTTGCATCGAGAAGTCACAAGTGCGAGAGATAAGGTACACAATTCAATAGTACAGGATAGCCATTCCCATACATAAACGCAACCCTTTCACTAAGCGCCTTTTCATTAGATATACGATGTTTGCTTTCTTTGCCTTGCACACTTAGATCATATACTTTGTCTCACGCACTAGTGATTTTTGGATTGAGAAATTGAATTGAAACACCCTGTATAATTGAGAAAGAGCGTCTAATTTTGTCACGAAAGATAAACATTTCTAAAGAACCTCGCACGAAATAGATGGATCCATGGACCTCAGCCGAATATATTAAAATTTTAGTATGTTATTGTATTAGCCACTAATAAAATTTTTGTGAGATATCAGCTCTGAAAAATCGCAAGACATGCGTTTATGCGCAAAGGACGCGGACCGGACGCGGACGCGAAAAAAACTCGCGATGCCTCCTTGTTATGTGTCTCTCATTCTTACAGCGCCAGCGGTCTGCAGAATATAATATCATTCGAGAATCGAAAAAGGCGCAGCCTTTTTTTGTTGCCCCATTAGCAGTAAGGGACCGTTCTTAAATTATGTGACGCTCAAGGGTGAGAGGGGGTCGCTTGTGTGTTTTTTCTTGCAAATGCTCACGAAGGGGCGAGGGAAGTAAAAAATCCTGCATTTTTGCGTTACGTTATTTAAGCACGTTTCCTAATAGAAATAAGTCTTTACAAAAGTCTTATGGAACACCTATTATAAAAATATTTGATGAGTAATGCGCGATAATGCAGTATATGCAATTAATTGAAATATGTCTTACGCAATCTTTAGAATTAAAATTAATGAAAAAATGCTTATTTTAAATATGCTTTTTGCATATTATATCATGAGGAAAGTTATTTAAAATATGAAATATTTTTGAAAATTAATTTTATCTAGGATAGTGAACGCCTTTCCGCCTACATTGTATACACGCCACAGCCATTGAGATTGGAAATCCCGAAGTAGCCCTATAACCAAACCGAACCGAATGCTGGAAATCTCTCGAAACACGGAACACCCATAATAACTAACCAATAAATTAGTTCCCGGTTTCTAGATACTACTAAATCAGCGACTGTGACGTATCTCTTGAGGGTATAAATCAAAATACCACCAACCCCCTTTAATTTGCTTCTCAAAATAATTAAAATCTGGCTAAGTTCATAAATTTTTTTTATAAAATGCTCGATTTTTGTTCTCATTAACTACATACTAAACATTTTAACTTCTAAAAAAATCCGTTTTACGCGTACGAAAAAACCCAAAAATTTAACCCTTATATAAACGAACTTAAAATATAATTAGTATTTCACCCCTTAGAGCGTGCGAAAAAAAATAGCCTGGCTATTTTGCTGTTTTGGACACCCCTGATATGGTCACTCTATGCATAGCCTGCAGTGGAATGTACTGATTTAGCATTAGGAGTGAAAGAACGCCATCACACATGGGCGCACCCAGGGCCCGCCCCCCCCCCAAACCCAAGATTTTTTTAGATATTTTCCGTATATTTCATAAATTAAAAAATCAAATAGCATGAAGTACGACATCATGAGGCCTCGGCCCCCCCCCCCAAAGACCTCGGGCCCCCTTAAGCCATATTTCTGGGTGCGCCACTGTAAATAGTATATTATATACCAAGGGAGAAAAAGTGACCCTTATCAAAAGGTTTATAGGCTATTTTTCTTTTATACTTTTTTTCCGAGTGTTTTATTTGGGTTTTCAGGTTATTATTAGGGTCTTTTACTTTCTATCCCTTAGTCCTGAGGATATTTTTTATTTCTTAATATATGCAGCTTAATTTACCGAATGTATCCTTTCTGTACTTACCTATGGATTCCAGACCTGGACATTTACCAAATCAAACATGGATAAGGTCACAAAAGTCCAAAGTTCAGTGGCGTAGCGTAGGGGGGGCGGAGGGTTAGTCGTCCAAAATCAACCGAATCTTAATTGAGGGTGTCGTTTTTTCGTATCTCTATGGTCCCACAATATTTCAACTCGGTGCTTTTGCTGATAAACTGTATAGTTTTTGAAATATGAATTTTCAAAGATTGGTCATTTTGGTCTTTGGATTTCCTACCCTAAATATCGCTAAATGACGTTTTTCCAAATCCTAACTCAGGGTGTGGTTTTTTGGTATCTCTATGGTCCCACAATACTGCAACTCGGTGCTTTTGTTGATAAACTGTATCATTTTGGTCTTTGGATTTCCTACCCTAAATTTCGCTAAATGACGTTGTTCCGAATCTTAACTCAGGGTGTCGTTTTTTCGTATCTCTATGGTCCCACAATACTGCAACTCGGTGCTTTGTTGATAAACTGTATAGTTTTTGAAATATGAATTTTCAAAGTTTGGTCATTTTGGTCTTATGGGATTCCCTACCCTAATTTCGCTAAATGACGTTTTTCCGAATTTTAACTCAGGGTGTCGTTTTTTCGTATCTCTATGGTCCCACAATACTGCAACTCGGTGCTTTTGTTGATAAACTGTATAGTTTTTAAAATATGAATTTTCAAAGTTTGTTCATTTTGATCTTATGGGATTCCCTGCCCTAAATTTCGCACAATACTGCAACTCGGTGCTTTTGTTGATAAACTGTATAGTTTTTGAAATATGAATTTTCAAAGTTTGGTCATTTTGGTCTTATGGGATTCCCTACCCTAATTTCGCTAAATGACGTTTTTCCAAATCTTAACTCAGGGTGTGGTTTTTTGGTATCTCTATGGTCCCACAATACTGCAACTCGGTGCTTTTGTTGATAAACTGTATATTTTTTGGAAATATGAATTTTCGAAGTTTGGTCATTTTGGTCTTATGGGATTCCCTACCCTAAATTTCGCTAAATGACGTTTTTCCGAATCTTATTCAGGGTGTGGTTCTTTCGTATCTCTATGGTCCCACAATACTGCAACTCGGTGCTTTTGTTGATAAACTGCATAGTTTTTGAAATATCAATTTTCAAAGTTTGGTCATTTTGGTCTAGTGGGATTCCCTACCCTAAATTTTGCTAAATGACGTTTTTCCGAATCTTAATTCAGGGTGTGGTTCTTTCGTATCTCTATGGTCCCACAATACTGCAACTCGGTGCTTTTGTTGATAAACTGCATAGTTTTTGAAATATCAATTTTCAAAGTTTGGTCATTTTGATCTTATGGGATTCCCTACCCTAAATTTCGCTAAATGACGTTTTTCCAAATCTTAACTCAGGGTGTCGTTTTTTCGTATCTCTATGGTCCCACAATACTGCAACTCGGTGCTTTTGTTGATAAACTGTATAGTTTTTGAAATATGAATTTTCAAAGTTTGGTCATGTTGGTCTTATGGGATTCCCTACCCTAATTTCGCTAAATGACGTTTTTTCGAATCTTAACTCAGGGTGTGGTTTTTTGGTATCTCTATGGTCCCACAATACTGCAACTCGGTGCTTTTGTTGATAAACTGTATAGTTTTTGAAATATGAATTTTCAAAGTTTGGTCATGTTGGTCTTATGGGATTCCCTACCCTAATTTCGCTAAATGACGTTTTTTCGAATCTTAACTCAGGGTGTCGTTTTTTCGTATCTCTATGGTCCCACAATACTGCAACTCGGTGCTTTTGTTGATAAACTGTATAGTTTTTGAAATATGAATTTTCAAAGTTTGGTCATGTTGGTCTTATGGGATTCCCTACCCTAATTTCGCTAAATGACGTTTTTTCGAATCTTAACTCAGGGTGTGGTTTTTTGGTATCTCTATGGTCCCACAATACTGCAACTCGGTGCTTTTGTTGATAAACTGTATAGTTTTTGAAATATGAGGGTACTGGCGCCCCATGGGTGCCCGAAGCGCCCTAAGCTTTATTAAGTAGCAGGGCCGGCAACGGCAAATTGAGAGGGCGGCAAAGGAAACTAAAGACATTTTTTGGTCGCAAGATTTTTGATGGGCACCCTGTTTAGCTGTCGGCCCCCACCGCCCCTTCAGGCACGCCGCTGCTCTACGGTCCCATAATACTGCAACTCGGTGCTTTTGTTGATAAACTGTATAGTTTTTGAAATATTAATTTTCAAAATTTGGTCATTTTGGTCTTTGGGATTCCCTACCCTAAATTTCGCTAAATGACGTTTTTCCGAATCTTAACTCAGTATGTCGTTTTTTCACATCTCTATGGCCATACTATATTGCAACTCGGTGCTTTTGTTGATAAACTGTATAGTTTTTAAAATATGAATTTTCAAAGTTTGGTTATTTTGGTCTTATGGTATTCCCTATCCTAAAATTCGCTAAATGACGTTTTTCCGAATCTTAATTCAGAGTGTGGTTCTTTCGTATCTCTATGGTCCCACAATACTGCAACTCGGTGCTTTTGTTGATAAACTGTATAGTTTTTGAAATATCAATTTTCAAAATTTGGTCATTTTGGTCTTGTGGGATTCCCTACCCTAAATTTCGCTAAATGACGTTTACTGGCGCCCCATGGGTGCCCGAAGCTTCATTAAGTTGCAGGGCTGGTAACCGCAAATTGAGAGGGCGGCAAAGGAAACTAAAGACACGATGACCTTTTTTTCTTTTTTTTTTTTGGTCGCAAGATTTCTGATGAGCGCTCGCCCCCCCCCCCCCGCTTCTTCAGGCACGCTACGCCGCTGCCAAATTTCAACGGACGACAAGTGTTACATGTAAAGCTAACAGATAGAAAAAGGAATGAATACATCAGAAATAAAACAAAAGTAAGAGATGGACGAGAAGTAGCAAAATTAATTAAAATGGAAATTTGCCGGTCATAATATCAGACAGAAAGACGATCGATGGAACAAATGTATTGTAAACTGGAGACCTTGGAAAAATAAAAGAAGTAGGTGAAGACCCCAAATGAGATGGGCGGACGATTTGAAGAAACATGCGGGACCTAGATGGATGAACACGGTGACAGACAGAGAAGAGTTGGGTGTATTGGGGGAGGCCTATGTCAAAAGATGGATTGAAGTAGGCTAAATAGAATAGAGATTTCTTAGTCCGGGGCCATAGCGTCTTTCGTGGGCTTTGTGATGAAGACTTTACAACACCTGTTTTAATCAATTACTAATGATCCCACCAACACTGCCTGACCTATTAACAGATCCAAAATTGTCTCAGTCAGAAGTAAGGTACTAGGTTGTCAAAATATGTGTTTAATTCTCAACGCTTAAAGCTAGAGTAATGAAACGTGGCAGACACATCGGCCTTCACGTACTTACCATTTGGCTGTCAAAAAAATATATATTTTGCCTCTAGGGGGCGCAAGGGGGCTAAATGTGTTTTTAGATTGGGCCTTATATCTTCTAAACTATTGCACCTACACAACTGTGTCTTATATAATTGGTAGCCTATACAATTACCCACAGGTCTGCTATATAAATACTCTGCCAATATATGGGCCCCTAAGCTCACACTAGGTACTATAGTTATGTGAGCTAATATAACTAAAAACTGAAATATATTTTATTCAACTCCACACTAAATTACCTTTTGTTTGATACCACACAAGCCATGTTTTGACTTAAACTCAAATTTTTGAAATCCACCCCCACCTTTAAAAAAAACAAAAACTAAAATGTATTTTGTTGAACTCCGGACTTAATTACCTTTCGTTTGATACCACACACGCCATATTTTCACTTAAACTCTAATTTTTGAAATATACCCCCACCCTTTTTTTAAAATAAATTAAAATGTATTTTGTTTAACTCCAGACTCAATTACCTTTCGTTTGATATCACACACGCCATATTTTCACATAAACTCTAATTTTTGAAATCTATCCCCACCCTTTTATTTGGTTTGTGTTCGGTGGATTTTGTTCATTTTTAAATGGGACCATCTCGACCCAAGACCCAGCCCAGGTACCAAATTTCATTAAAATCGGCCAAGCGGTTTTTGAGTTATGCGCGTTGGTCGTTACAGACAGACATACAGACACACAGACAGACAGACAGACAGACAGACATACAGACAGACAGACAGACAGACAGACGGCGCAACAAAAAAGTTTCAAAATCATCTGAAACGCAAAGATATATAAAAATTTTTGAAATCGGAGCAACTTTTTTTTTCTCGAAAAAATTAGGATCACCATAGCTCACACTACTATAGTATAGTATATGTGTGAGCTAAAAAAAATCGAAGCTGTTTACGAGACCCCCTGGGGCAAACATTTTTGTAATTTAGAATAAAAAAAGCTTTATTGACTTATATCATATTTCTATTTTCATAGGATTTCGAAGGAGGTGCTGCAAGTTGGGTGATCCCCTCCGGAAAAAAAAGTTGTAAGTCATCAGTAGACCTCTTTCCGGGGGTTCGACCAAAAATTTTTTGTGTCAGGAAGAAAGCCCGTGAAAAAACTCAGTTAACCAACAAATATTAACCCTCTAATGCCAGCGTTCCATTTAAAGTCGCCAACCTGTGCAGTCGGGTTTCATTTTTAACCTTCCTAGCCTGCGTGGCAATGCCTAGAGAAGGTAGTGTTTTCGAGGAGATAACGCCGAAAATGTGTTATTTGGGTGTATTTTGACTTATCCTAGCAATATCGTCGTGATGTCTGTCTGTGTGTGTGTTTGTGTGTGTATGTGTGTTTGTGTGCGGGTGTGTGTGTGTGTGTATGTGTGTGTATTTTTTTCTGTCCGTAACAAAATCCATTATTGCTAATGACAGTTTTTTGACAATTAAAAAATTTTAAAAATGCTAACTTTTTACCGGAGCATCGCGTCAATATGCGGTTTATTAGTATATATATATAGTAGATTACATTTTGATCAATAATTTGTGTTATAACCAAAAACTTCGTAGGAGCTTTAGTTTCCGAGATATTTACAAAAAAACTGTTTTTAAGGCTAATTATCATAGATTCACTTAAAGTGTGCTAATAGGATAGCTAGGAAGGTATCAGATCCGTCTTGGATCCATTTATTAAAATGTATTATGTTATATTAATTATTGGATGAGGCATATAATAAAAAATAATGCATAAGTACATTGCTATATTGTATAATTTTTAATATACAATTTTAAATGCTTTTTGATTATCTTCTTTCTCCAAGTTTAGGAAGGAGAGCTCTATGAGATTATAATTAACTTTAAACGTTACTTGAATACCTAACTCAGATTATTCGATCAACCTATTTTGAGTTGTAGTTTAAAAGAAAAACGAGTAAAAAATAAGTACATGATAAAAAAATTTCAATTATATTATTTATTAAATATATAGCAAACCCCAAAACTGTTATTAAACCAATTTCAAAGTCAAAATAAAACCAAAATGTAAAAAAAATTCTCACAAAATATCTAAACCCGCTATGAAATACAATGCAATGGCTGATTCCTTAGCTAACTGACGTAGTTCTGACGTAACAGCCGCCAAGACACCCGAGTTACCAGGCAACCGGTTTCTTTGCGAACCGTGAGTCTTACAGACATTAATTAATTTTTTTGAAAATCTTTAACTCAAAAGTTAAGACGTCTAGGACATTATGTTTACTGATTTTTTTTTTGTCAAAA
This sequence comes from Aspidapion aeneum, assembly GCA_963576565.1. Lineage (NCBI taxonomy): Eukaryota > Metazoa > Arthropoda > Insecta > Coleoptera > Brentidae > Aspidapion > Aspidapion aeneum. Next base: position 21,463,636 of record OY755039.1, read on the forward strand.
TGGACCGAACCGAACCTCGTTAAATATTAGCAAATTATCCAATAGCACCCTCTGTATATTGCTCGATCTCCATAAGAGGAATTTGTGTCGCAATGGATGGATAGAGGAGTGTCGGTATCGGGAACATACCAAATAAATGGAGAAAAGGAGTTTGTGGCTTAATGCGTTTTGGCTTCTAAATTGGTCCCCGACTCTTATCTAGGTTAGCCATTAGCTTCACGTGTCACTCCAACTTTTTCGCAATATTCACCTCTCACGGTCCAACGGGGCCCATTACATCGCACCGTGTTTATATACGGCGCGGCAGGAAACTTCATTTGCAGCCAGTCAGTACCCAGGATGAATATTATATTTTCACGCAGAAGTAGGTATTTAATTACTCCACAGATACTCATACATACAGAGTGTTCCTGAGTGTAATGTAGATAGAGAAAAACTGACTCCCTGTGCAACGCTTGAATTTCAAGAAAAGTTAAAAAGTGGCAACAATCTTTTATTAAAAGAGGAAGAGTACCAAATATACAGGGTGTTTGGCACATGAACCGTCAAAATTTTCCGGGATATTGTTGGGGTCATTTGCTACCTTTTCAACCTTGGAACTTGGATCCTTAGAGTCACTGCTAAAAGATATGAATTTTTTAAATTCTTTTTCTAAAATTACCCAAAATCCCACCTTTAGACCCTTGTAAGCTTTTTTTTTATAAATCTGTTAGATTTGTTAAAATTGATGTACCAATGTTATTAAAGAACATTAGTGATCGTTTCAAACAAAATTTTTAAATAAAGAACACAATACATTATTGTTAAAAGTTTAACTTTTGTTTAAGTAGGTAAACGATCATAAACCTCAAATTGTTTTTCTTATCAATTCCGAACGAGTCTCGCCCTTCTGACGGAATATCCGTATTTTAAAGCAGAAATGTTTTTTTTATCAATGTGTAGCATACTGTTAGAAAGGTAATCAACTAAAGAAGTTTTTAAAAGAAAATAAAGTTCTCAATTGTCGATACTTTTTTTTATTTTTAATTTTGAAATTGATTTTCTTCCACAAAATCACTAATGTTCTTCAATAAAAAACCTCGGTACCCTTTGGTACATCCATTTTAACAAATCTATTAATTAGTTGAAGAAGCATAAGATTACAGAATTATGAAAACAAAATGGTGCTTTTCCAGACATTAGTAAAAAGCTTACGAGGGTTTAAAGGTGGGATTTTGGATAATTTGAGAAAAAAAAATTAAAAATTCATCTCTTTAGCCGTGACTCTCAGGACCCAAGTTCCAAGGTTGAAAAGGTAGCAAATGACCCCAACAAAATCCCAAAAAATTTTGACGGTTCATGTGCCGAACACCCTGTATAATGTGACGATTATCCCAAAAAGCCATTCAATATTCCTTCAAAGTTATAAATCGCATGCGGAATTTTTGGTTGACACAATTTAGTCTAAACAATTACACAAAAATCGTAATGGGTTCGTTGCCCTGGGTTCCTAGGCCAAAAACTAGGTTAACGCCGACCCACCAGAAATCGAAGTCATTTCGGGGTTTGCGATAATTAACCAATAGAACGGTTCCATGCTGGACTTTTGCGAGGACGTGGATAGTAGCTGTCACGCAAAAGGACGGACGTAGAAGCGGAACAGTGAAAGTAACGGTGGCTTTTTGGGAGAAGTGGCATTCGGTTTAGGGAGTTTGAAAGTTAAGCATCTCAAGTGGCCCAGGCCAGGGACTACGGAGATATCTGAGATACTTAAGCCCGCAACAGGACACTAATAAGGTCAGCAATTTTTAGCTAGACTTTTTGCCTTACATCATCGACGTAGCTAGAAGGGGAGGGGGGCTGCCCTCACTATATACCACGGCTTTTTCCTGTCTTAGGCATCTCGTAACTAAATACCTACTCCCCTTAAGTACCACAGGGTTCTCTACTGATGTATCTTAGGCGTCTCCTACCTAGGTACTAATAAAAAAATAGAGATACCATACAGGGTGTCTAAAGTGATATCTAGAAATAGAATATTCTTAAGATAAAGAAAAACAAAAATTTTGCACAATGTTGCTAGTTCTTTACTTATAATTGCTTTAAAAATAATGTCCTTACTTCGTTATTAAAGTAGAACAATTCAATAGTGTCAATGGTGCAAGTTGAAGATAACTGTTGGATTTTGGATAAATTTAATAAAATTATTCCTTATCTAGGGATAAATGATAGAATTTTACCTTTTGTGTTTTTTGCCGATTCGGTAATTACTTATAATTAAAATTAATTAATATTACATTTTTTCGCTTTATTATAATATACTTCTATGTATGTGAGCCTTTGGGTGCCTTTATTGGCCGCAGTGTTCGCGAATAGTCGCGTGTGCTTCTCCCACTCTGGAGAGAAGATCAAGAGCGAGGGAAAGGCCCTAGGCTCGTTCTATTTCGATTTTCGACTTTAGTATATAAGGTAGGCCAATATTTTACTAGCTTGAAGGTTCACCGCGGAAATTATTTTTCCTATTTTCGAACCGGTCTATTTGTTTCACCCGCGATCCCATAAAAGGATCCACAAGCCATTTTGGGTTTTTTCAACAACTCAGATGTTAGGTGATATTTTTACACAAACTCTGAACCAAGCAGGACTTTTCCTCCTTTCCTTTCACAATGGTGATTTGTTTAATAATTTTTTTTAAACAAAAAAAAACGGTATAACAGAAAAACATTACAAAATTGTTAAAATTACTGTTTCCTATCCTCTAGATAGGATTTAATCACGGCTTATACTACTTGGATCGTAGTTGTAGTGAGATGGGTTTATGAAGGATCTCAAAGGGAATACAATCAAAGGCCTTGGTCAAGTCGAGAAAAGTAGTTTATGTGCTGCTTATTCTCAAATCCCTCTGCAACAAATTCAGTCAAGCGATCAATAGCCAAAATGGTGCTTCTTTTGTTTTGAAGCCAAATTGGTTTGACGTAAAAATTTGGTTTTGCTTAAAATATTCATTTATTTAGTCTTTTAGAAGAGATTCATAGATTTTTGAGATTAAAGGTAAAAGTGAAATGGACCTATAACACTGGTTAACAAGATTTTTGCCCCAAGCGCAAAAATGCCTGATTCCAATATAATTTTGCATGCTGAAATCAACTATGTTTTTAGAATTTCTCCATCACCCTTAGCTTTTATGTTCCAGTACATTCGATTGTTTACCTAAAAAATACACGCATAGATATGTACTAAAAGAGTCATTTAACAAAAAAACTATCATGCATTGCTATTTCATTAAAGTGTGCTTTGCGTATCACGCGGAACATGTTTTGGCGTGTTAAGACTTGCAAGCAGTTCCCATTGTGTATGTTCTGTTATGAAGGCGCTTGGGCATGAATATGATACAAATGAGTGGCGTTTATTCATTGACTCTTCCAAATCAAGGTTAAAAGCGGTACTTCTTCACAATGGAAATAAGTTCCCCTCTGTTCCTTTGGCTCATGTAGGCAACATGAAAGAATCTTATGACAACATGAAGCTTTACAAGCCTTACTTTTGAAACATAAAGCGGTTGTTTCGTATGCGAATGGGACAATCGGGAAGGGAAAAATCACTATGAAAAGAAATAGTGGTAAAATTGAATTTCCCTGACACCAGGAAATAAGAATGTCAGTAGTATCCCATTTGATGATCCGCAAAAATGTATTTGATGAAGAATTTTGTTAAAGGTATGGAACTAACAAAGGGTTTGCATATTTAAGATTCCCTAAAATAAACAAAAAGACAAATACTTCGAGATGAAAAATTTGTTGAGGCTCTGAATGTAATTTAAAAGCAGCATGGTGCAGGCTATTTTCAACAGCTTCTTGAAAAAAATCGTAAATCCATAGCGTAAATCCGAAAATTACGTAGAAATTGTTAACAATTTATTGGACTCATATAAAGCCATGAGTTGCAACAGTTTTAAAATACACTTTCTTCATTCACACTTGGACTTTTTCCTAGAAAACCTTGGAGCAGTCAGTGACGAACATGGTGAACAATTTCACAGGACGTTCTAGTCATGGATAACATATTATGGCAAATGGAGTCGACGCTGAAGAGAGATGTTTCTGATGCAAAATACAGTCGAAAGTCATATATGACTACATTCTCCAAGTAAATATATCACTTTGTACTTAACTTTTCATAATTTATACACATTATTATAATATATACTTTCGCAGAATTTTATTGCTTTGTCACTTTGAAACCCTGCCTGATAGAAAAATTCTGAAAACTTATATGAAATATGTGTAAAAACTACTACCAAGCTCAGCTTCAGCTCGTGGGACAGATTTTTTTAAAAATTTTGTTGACCAGTGTAATTAGTCTGATCTACAGTGTTATTTTTGAAAATAGGTATATTTTGGCTAATTTACGAACAGATGGAAATTTGTTGGTTTCGATGCAGGGATTAGACTACATGTCAGTCATACGTTTGCTTGCTTATTACATTTTTTAGATGATTCCAGAATTCATGTCATAGCAATCTTTGCTACTACTGTTTTTAACACTAGAAATTTAATCCAAGGCCATTTTTTGTGTAACTAAGTGGAACTTGAAACTATTCCCTGTGAACTGTCCTGTTAAGTAGTCGTTGTAGGAAGTGATAGAATTGGGAAGACTTTTTATAATCTCTTCTGCCATTGAAAAGTCATTGAATATCTGAGCATTAAGCTGACCAGACTTCGGGGTGTTGTAACAGAGTTTTTATAAGATTTTATGACATTCCACATGGCTAGGGACTTGTTAGATGCACTATTAATGAAATAGATTTATAGCAGATGCAGAATGCAAACTGGGTATCTCTGATAAAAAACGTACAACGGCACAAATAATATATTTTTTTTCTACATAAATACAAACAGGGACACGCATTTTTATCATCATGAAAATTAATCTATATTGAAATGCAGCACAAAAGAAGCACTCCCCGACCGAAAAACCGGTCGGACCGTTGATTATACGTTGGGGTGTGGAAAATAATCAAAAACATGCTTAGTTTGCACACCCTTTGCGGGGCAGTGTGTCGCGTGCGCCCATCTGGCTTTTCTACCCAGTGGCGGAGGCATTTCACAACAAAATAAATTAATATTTAATTTCATTTGATCGGTAACACTTGCGTGTCTTTAAAACCCCATTTACTTTGTTTTATTTAATTTTAGGGTTACATAAGGGAAGACGGGGGAATTCCGCCCCTTAAGGAAACTAGCAAAATTAAACTGTTTAAAAAGAATTTTAATTGCTAAATATTTTTTATTTAGTTAGCTTATTAACATAGCTACAACTTTCAATAAAAAATGTACCTATATTTTTTCCATAAATATAAAAAAAAAATATGTTTTTATAAAAAGAGTTGCAGTTGGCGGAATTCCTCCATGGTACGGGGCAATACCGCCACATCCTTGGGGTAATACCGCCATATTAGATTTTTTTCATACCTGATACTTTCTACTGGTGTAGAAAGATTAATAAATAAAATACACATCAACATATTTTACAAAATTGTATTGGCCAATACAGAAATGAACTTTTTTCGAACATTAATCTAAAATTGAAAAAACGGTAATTTAACCACCAGTTGACGACAACGTAAAAATTAGAAGCAAAACAGCAATACATATACAACTAGTTTAAAAAAAATTAATACGGTGTCACATGAATGTCATTGGATTACTTATGTAAACAAGCTCAAAGTCATGTGACAGCTTAGTAATTTTTTTACGAACCAGTTGTACATTACTAGAGATCACTGGTTCGGGCTTGGAAAATGTTAATTTTATGTGGAAATTTTTCCGCGTGCGCATTTTTCTGTGTGCGCTTTTTTTCGGGATTCATAAAATGAATATGTTAATTTTTACCTTCGTAGCACGCTGGCTGGAGAAGCTATTATTTTCGACGAAACATTTTTTTTTGAGATAACACCGAAAATGTTTTATTTGGGTGTATTTTGACCTATCTTAGCAATATCGTCGTAATGTCTGTCTGTGTGTGTGTGTGTCTGTCCGTACCACGATAGCTCCTAAACCGCTAAACCGATTTTCATACAATTTTCAGGTAAAATAGTGTTTGACACTCTAACGAGCTGATTAAATTTCGGCCAAAACTCTATAAATGCTAATGACAATTAATTTTTTTTTTAATTATATTTTTTTAACGGAGCATACACAGAGATATTTACAATTAACTGTTTTTAAGGCTGATTTATCGTCACCCTAATTCTGAAACGTCGTAACCCACAAAAAAATTAAAATTCATATTTTTGCGTCAAATGTTAGTAATGATTCATAGCTATATGCTGCTAAATCCTCGCAATCAAAAAAATATATAAAATGGTAATTCCCGCGATTTCTTATAAGTCGCATGCTTACGCTATGTAATTTGCTTCAAACTTTTCTTATTCCTGTAAAATTTTGTTGAGTTGGGTTACGACGTTTCAGAATTAGGGTGACGATATCAAGGCTTCACCTGAACTGTGCCCTTAGGCTAGCTAGGAAGGTATTAGATCCGTCATGGATCCATTTATTTTTTATAAAATCATTTTTATTTAGTTTTTGACATTTTGCAATTACCAACAGTTTACATTAACTTTTTTGTTTGTGCTATTTTTAATCAAGCTATTGTTGTAAAAAGTATGTATTCACTACACCACTGACAATCCCGTTCTACTAGTTTAGCACGATGCACGAAAATGGGCAGATGCACGTATTTAGTCGGGAGTCGGTGTGCACGTGCCTTTTTTTTCCATTTTTGATCCCATCACGCATCCTCCCTTCTCTCTAACCCCCTGCCCAACACATATTACACAAAGCGCTCCATAAATAATAAGTATACCGAGTGGGTAACAAAAACAAAAACATGCACTGAATGTATATGATAACATTTTTGGCACCGAATTAAAAAGTCAATTAATGTACAATCACGGATCACCTAACAAAAGGTGATCCGTGGTACAATGTTGCTTATAGCAATAACAGCACGGATCACAGGTGATCCGTGATAACAGTCTTATTATAATAGGCCTAGACTTTTGTAAACCGACTGGGGGTATAATAATATGTACTACCTAAATTATATAAATAAGAATTTGACTAATTGACTGATAACTTCGGGCAATCAGACGTCGGCATTAATACTTTTTTATTAGGTCAAAGAACAAAAGGTTGTAAGGTCAGTTTAGGTTTGCTTATCTTTGTTTAGGTTAGTTAACTTTCTCTCCCCCCCCCCCCCCGATTTTTTCCTGGGTACGACCCTGCGTCTGTGTGTGTGCTGATGTCTATCTAAGTTTTTTGACACCGCCTCAATGTACGGTTTTCGGAATATAGTATTTTTATCTCAATCATTTATGTTATAACCAAAAAATTTAGTTTTTGAGATATTTACAAAAAACTGTTTTCAAATGCTCATATAGTGTGGAGTTCACTTGGAGTTTGTTAATGGGCTAGGAATGTATCAGACCCGTCATGGATCCATTTATTTTCAATAAAGTAAAAAATATTTATCATCCTATCACCATTTTTATTTGTAGCGCCAAATTAGGCAGGCCAAAATCTACATAGCAGAGACCGAAAAATAATAAGGGGGTGCGGAAATATGAGGGGGTGTGGAATTATGATTAAAATTCAAGGGCATGTTACTTTTGAACGTCGTGCTGAGTTTAATTTCATTCGGATCAGGCTGTCAATCGTAAAGCGGATATTTTACGGTCGAAAACACCACCAAAAATGGGGTTGCATAATACCCTTTAAAAGGGTGGCTGACGCGATACTTTTCTCAATTTAGAAAGGGATTGTTTCACTAAAAAAATTAAGCTTTCCTTCCAAAAATTTCTCGCTTCTGGCTATTCACAGAAACAAAATCTTTATGTTTGTGGCGGATTCATTCTACAAACCATACTTTGTCTGGGTATTACGCCACTATTAAGGAAATTTTTTAGTTAAGAAACCACTGCGTATCTCCTAGAGAAAGAAAAAACACTAAATTGTCAGTGGTTTATTAAAAAAAGTATATTTGCCAAACAAAATTTGAAAAACTTATATTTTTGTCAAACAACACTGGTGCGACGTTTTGATTGTTCTTCTACAATCGTTCGCAAGTTCAAATATTTAAAAAGCTCAAATATTTAAAAAGCTTTAGCTACCACTTAAAAATTGGAAATTCGCAATATAATATGCATTAATTGTCGTAAATTTCTCGTGAAAGACAAAAATTTGTCGCGTCCCCCGTTTTGCTAGAAAGGGGTGGTAATGCTAAGTTGAGTCTCAACTTAGCACAACTACCCCAGACAAAATTAAAATTTTGAAAAACTAAGGTATGTAATAATTGTCGTAAATTTGTAGTGAAAACAAGAATAGGGTGTTTGACAGTAGTGAAAAATAAATATATATTTATTTTTAGATATCTCTTTAGGTCTTGGAAATGCTAAAAACAAACTTTTTTGTTTAATTTTTTCTCAAATTCATAGTTTTTTTAATTAAATAAATTCATTGAATTCAAACAATTAGCCACGTGATTCAAAACAGGCGGTCTACCATTAAGCTGCGAGTGACGTCACAAAACAGTAAACGCCTCAAACAAACCTATTTTCTGTGTTATTTTCGTATGGATGGTAATGTTTGCTTTGGTTTAAAGTGCGCATTATCGTCCTAAATTAGATTTTATTTTGTGTTTTGCTTATAAAAAATATTTTTAATGGAAAACGGATTCTATAAAGCCGATAGCTCCAACTTGCCAATGCTGAATTCCTTTTTGGTGGCGGGCTTCTTTGCCAACAACAGTTATTTTTGTTCTGCGGAATTTATAAACGTTAAATGAGTTGTTTTGTATATAACTGAAAGTTTTTTTACGATATTCTTCGCCTACTTTTACTCATTTAAATTTTGAGGTTAGGTTATATGTTTTGCTTTTTTGTTTAATATGCCACTTACAATAGATTCAATTAAATAGCCAATCATTATTATTTTAAGCATTAATAAACAATCAAAAATGGCTTTTTTAAAACAAAATTTTCTAAATACATTTTGTTTCAAAGAATTCTTATGACCCTTCATAACAAATATGCACTGCCTAGTCTTGCATATGCACTGCTTATTCCTACATTTAGCCTGCATGTGCACTGCCTAATCCTGCATTTAGAGGTACTCCCTAGTCCTGCCTAATAACTGCCTAGCACCGCCCAAAAATTTCTACACCTTTCTGCCTATTATAGTTGTTCACCCCTTGTAATAAACATAACCTCAAAAATTTCATCATCATTTACGAAATAGTTATATATATTATAGACAACGTAAGAAAAATAAATAGAAACAATTTAGTTATACTCACATCAAAGTGATCTTCACAAATGTAAAGTGAAGATGTATTAGATAATGCCCTTGGGTCTCTTCGAGCAAGTTCTAACCACTTTTTCCGTTCTTTTACTGCTGTAGGTACATGAGTAAATAGTTTTTCAGGTGTTTTTATGCTAGTATTCGAACACTGAGGCACTACACGCCACTTTTTTTTACATAAAAAACAGAAAAAGCACAGACCAAAAACAAATAAACACTTGAATGCCGTGTATCTGTCCGCGAGTTTACTGCGCTGTGACGTCATTGCAACGCCATGCTAGAAATGAGCGTTTTAGCGGAAAATTCAAATCGGAAATTAGAAAACTTGATTTTAAATGTAGTCATGACAAAATATACTATTTTAATAATTTTGCGTAGCAACTTAGGGATCTATGTAACGCAACGCTGTTTTCGTATAATTTTGGCCAAGCTACCGCCGGTATGTCCACCTAAACTTGCCGCGATGAAGTAAGGATGACATTAGATTGACACATTACCGCCAGTGTTTGTGCAATTTTTTTTAAAGTTATTTATTTTCACCTGATATGTGTTTTTTCTTTAATAAAAAAAGGAAGCTCTGTTTTCTTTTGGTAATGCTAAGTACCAAATTATAGTAATGGAAATTTGGGGCCTGGGGACATCTAACCTCGTTAGGGAGTGTAGAAATTTGGGGGTGAAATGATTGAGACTGCTTAAGAAAATAAATTAATTTTAAGTATTCTGAAGGGATCTTGAACTTGAGGCTTTGTTTGTAATTAGTGGTCTGTCTTTAACAAACTCATACATTCTTGCTTTGTCAAAAATTTGTCTGAATATTAAGGGAGGGGTTTTTACTGAAACATTTGGAGATAAATTCGTAAAGGTTGTCCCTGTGCGTTTTTTCTGTAAGATAGAAACAATTTAATTTCTTTTTCTCAGTTTTTTTGAGTAGAACAGTTTTGCCTTTTAGGCTGATAACTATTTCAAATAAAAATTGATAAACTCAAACTTTGTTCAAAAAACCGTTTTTTGTTTTAAATTTAAATAATATACTAAGCACAAAATCGTAAAAAAACGTTAAATAAATGTTGAAAAAAAAATGTTTTTTTTTCTAGCACAAATTTGTGTTAAAATTAAGTCAACTTTTGACATTAAAAAAACATGTTGAAAATCCTAACGAAAATTTCATGTAAAAGCATTACCAAAAATATATTTCTTAATAACGTTAAGAAACCAATATTTAAAAAACCATAATTTTATTAACATTAAAAATAATACCATCAATATATGGTTATTTTTATAATGTTTTTCCTAGATCTCATTTCCAACGTTGAATTTAAGAATATATGAAGCTAATAAATGTTTTGTTTTTTAAACATTAAAAAAAATTATACTATAGAGGGCGCTGCCGCATAGTTCCACACCAGAACGGGCCATCGCCATTTTTAGTTGCTTTTCGCTGCGAGAGCAGATACGCTTTGTGCAATTTTGGTTAAAATATTTACCTTTTGTAGAAACAAACATGGCAAATTATAATGATAGTGAATACATATTTGGATACGAAAATACACCAGTTGTTTGCAAAAGATGGTATAGTTAAAGAATAACAAATATGTATGCAATGATTTAAATGAAGCATCACAAAATTAGGTAAGAAAAGTAAACAAAAGTAAAAAAATTGTTTTGTATGGAATATCGCATACCTATGTTACAGTTAATCAGACAGGGAATGCCACAATTTACCGCGAATGATTAGCCGCCTGACCTTAAGCCGCGTAGTTATTTGAGGCAGAATTCGCAAACCCCGCAGCGGGACCAAACGAATGCCTCGGCACGGGACCCCATCCGATCAGAGTGCGAACTTCAAACGAGCATTCAGTTGAATATTGCTTGCCTTGTATTCACTTGATCATTCATGAGAACGAGAGCGAGGCACTTACTACAAAATTATTGTTTACATATAATTTTAAATTTTATTTTCAGAATTTACGGATCCGAATTTCCTTTACTGAGTGTCGAGTTCACGAAAACCTCAACGGACTCATGCTGCTCTGCTTTTCCGAAATAGAAGAATTTTATTTACATTATTTAAGTTACCTTATCCTTAGAGATATTTGAAAAAATATATTTTTTCATTGTTAAAAAAACATTTATTTTTCAATGTTAGAAAAACATTTCTTTTTCACGGGTAAAAATCAATATTTTTTTAACGTTTGCAAAACACTTTAAAAAAACGTTATAAAAACATAAGATTATTTTTCTAACAACAGAAAACGGGTTATTAAGCTTCTTTTTCACTATGAATATGACGTTAGAACTAACATCCAACCTAACGTTATGTTTTTAAATTAAACATTATTTTGACATTATTAAAATGTTTTTGTGTTTAGTGGGTACCTACCTGTCAATTAATTCCAAAAAATTAAAAGCTGTTGAAGAATAAAGCAGTCATCACATGATTATTATTCCTTGCCATACGCAGTTACACTTTTGTGACTTTGACATAAAATAAACATATTTCCTAACAAGAAATATATTAAAAAGTAAATATGTCATATTGGTATAAAATTAAAGGTAAAACTGTCATTGTCTCTGGATAAAAAGATACTGACTTGACAAAACTTGACAACAAAAAAGCACAGATAAAAACAACTCAAAGACATGCCATTTATCAGATTTTGTTGCTCTCATTATGCATATGATAAATAAAGAGGTTGGACATGTCACAAAAGTGTAACTGCCTATGGCAAGGACTAGTATGTATGTACATTATTTTTGTAATTTTGTCTTTCTTTATCAAAAGTTATAAACAAAGACATATTATATAAAAATACTACTATATCAGTAATACTGATCCTGTGAGGTCCGCTGTGGTCCGCTCAATGAAAAAACTGTTTTTGTTACAGGTTTCTCAGTAAAGAAATGAAGATGATATTTGAGGTATCAAGCAGTTTTTGCCAAGCAGTCCTGTTGCAATGATGATCCTATTAGAAATATTCAGATGGAAATAGTGATATGTTTAACTTTTTATCTTTATATAAATTATAAATAAAATAAAAATAAGTTTACTGTAGTTTTTATTGTAAAAAGGGTACCTATACAATCTCTTACATAAAAGCTTATAGTCACATTGCATAGCATTTTTTGATGCACTTGACAGTTCAGTTTCTGCTTCATAGAACGTAGGGAACACAAGAATTTCTTTATTCCGACAAATTTTTAAAAAACTAATTCATATATATTATCTAAGTTCTTATTATGTTTCATATTTTATATTTTTTGGCCAACATAGAAAAAGGAAAAAAAATATGGAAACTGGTTACGGTATAAGATTGGGTTTGTTTATTTGTATGCAGGAGATTTATAATTTAAAAAAAATGGGTGATAAAAAAAACTGGGAACGGTCCTGAAGTAAGATAAAATTTAATAAAACATTAAAATGAAAAAAAAGAAGGTACCTAAGGGATCATTCTTAAATTACGTAAAGAAGGTAAGAGATCATTCTTAAATTACGTATGCGTTGGAGGAGGGGGCGTTAGCTTTGTGTTACACTCAATGATTCTTTTATGTATTTTTTCTTGAAAATGTGTTACAAAGATGGGTCAAAAATCCTTAATATCTGTGTTACATATTTTAAAAATATGCCCTTAAAAAAAGTAACATTGGTGTATATCTTCTAAACTGCATAAAAAGGTCCGAAATCTACTTTTATATTTTGTAATTTTTTATTTAAAAATTTTCTGGATCTAGGTTATTTAAGGAGCTGTTAGGTCTTAAGGAATAGTAAAATCACCGAGAAATTCATAAATTATTAACGCAAAAATTAAGAATTTTTTACCTTCCCCCCCAGTCGTAACGCATTTCCAAGAAAAAACAATTTAAAAAAACATTTGCCACAAGGCTAAATCCCCCCTTCGCAACCTCAAGTCACTTTAAGGCCATGTTGCGTCTCTTTTGAGAAGGCTTTCCAATTTTTTTTTTAAATAAAGCAAATTTAAGCACACACCAAAAAATATATTAAAGTAAACAAAAATGTTAGGTTAGATCACTTCCATTGGCGTAGCTAGCCTTGCTTTTCAGGGGCCCGGTCTATCTTGAACAAAAAGCAAACATAGGTTTTAAAGAGTCGTGCAAAGTGTGCAATGAATAAAAAAAAATACGCGCATTAAATGTTCTAATATTTTAATATAACAAATTTAATAATACATTTACCAACTTATTTATATGTATACACAGGAAGTATGTAATTCAGCAATTCTACAAAGAAAGTTTTCTACGTCGCTGACTGAAAGCGTCTACCACACTGTCTAAGTCGACCTCAACATCTTTTTCTATGAATAACAATGACAAACCTGAGTGTCTCTCTTGAGTCATAGTTGTTCTAAGCCAATTAAAAACTCTCCTCATGGCAGAGAAAAACCTCTCGCAAGTTGCACTTGAAATTGGAAGAATACTCGCAACTTTAAAAAGTTGGTAGAGGTTTGGATAGGTGTTTTCTGCTATATGTTGTTTGATAGAATCATGACCAACAGTTTGATTTAACCGAAAAATACAATTCATTAAAACGGTCATTTCTGCTCTTAGAGCAGAAGTATTAATATTAAAAATTTCCCGGTATTGCTCGACGAATTTATTCCATTTAACGACGTGGGAAAACTTAATATGAAAATGGTTATGAAATTGTCACCAAAATCGGAAAATTTCCATAAGACACTAAACGCTAACCTCAAAAAAACTAAAAAGATTATTATATTTATATTAGAAAAACAGTTTAAAAAGGTCTTTTATAACCTTACGACATCTACAACCCGATTTCGGAAACAGAGGGGCAAAGGTCGCTGTCTTTATTAAATACGAAATTTAACTTACACTTCTATAATATTTTACAAGATGTCGCCAATATGTATGAAATATTCAATATGCATAATTATGTTTAAATTTAAAAAATATTTTCGGGAAATTGCATAAGTGCAGAAAAGTTACCGATAATTTAAAGAGAAAAAGCCTAATTCCGCAAGACAAGGGCTTTTTCCTGAAATGTAAACATTATCTGAATGATTTTAAATTTTAATTCACCTATTTTATTTGAATATTTCCCGAATAATAATAGAAAAGTATGTATTTTCAGCGTCATGTTCTTTTACTAGTAGTCGGTAGGGGAGGCCTAAAATATCTTAGGGGGGGCCTGAGGGACTGCAGGGGGGGCCAGGCCCCCCCCTAACTACGCCAATGATCACTTCACTTAGATTCGTATGTGGAAATTGGGATTCGAGTGGGCTTTACCACTCGAGTCTAATTCCGAACGAAAAACTCGTAGGTACCTATACGAGCTTTTACGAATGCGAATGTTAAATATCCGTATACGTTTCGCCGAATCCGTATACGGATTTATTTAAAGAATTGCGCCCCTGACTTCTCTGTGGTTCGTTTTAAAACGGCCATCGTGTAAGTGTGTAAGTATACTTGGATAAAATCTTTCAATATTCTCGAATTTAAATCCTAAAGTTTTAAAAAAAAATACCAGTTGTCAAGCGGATCCTAAGCCCTTTAAAACAAGGACTCATATTCCCTTTCCCTATCTTAATAAAAGTGGAAAAAATAACCACTCGTAGGTGATGGACCCTAGCTGGTCAACATACCGAAAACGTGTCCTTCAAAACAAAATCAACTTGTCCCAGCATTTTTCTAAAAACATGCGTTAAATACCCAAAAACTCCTTTGTTTTGTTTTCACACGGCAATTCTGTAACTTTATACAAGTAGGATACTTGGATAAAATTTCCCAATATTCTCGAATTTAAAGGCTAAAGTTTGCCTTCTTTGGCCGCCATTTTAATTGGAAAACCGTATAATTTTCGCACAATTGTAATTTTGTTGCGGTCCACTGCCCCTCATATTTCGATGGATTTTTCCTTTTAATTACGTGTCTCGATCAGGGCCGTGGCTAGAATGAAATTAGATGTATAGGCCGAGACCTTCGATGGTGGTGTACGAGCATCAACCTAGAATGTTGGAGATAATAATCATATCAGCAAAATTTGTTTCACGTGTCAGACTTTAAACTATTTATGTGTCACCAAAAGCTAGTAAGATATACCGGGATACCGGGTGGGCCAAAAATAACCGGTCAATTTTTTTTTTCATTATAACTTTTGAACTATACCATCGATTTTCACGGGACAAACTGCGCTTGGCAGCGAATTAATCAGAGTTTTGAATAAATTTATTTTTTTGTCCGCCATCTCAACATCCAAGCTGGCGGACGAAATTAAAGTGTACCCTTCAAAGATGCTCGTTTATTCTTCTGCTGCGAACATTTTTTAATCATTTTTTAAATCAGTAAAAAAGCTGCCTTCTTGACACGCACAACGTACAAATCAGCAAAATCGGTTCGGTGGTTCTAAAAAAAAATATTTTTGTTACATTCATGGTTTGAATATTCTGCGATTGCATGCCTGGCCAATCATGTCTGCATTTATTACTATATAAATTAATTACTACTGAACCGATTTTAATAAAACAAAAAACATCCTGGTGAGATTTGTGAAACCAACAGAAACAACTACTCCGAGGGAAAATATCCCTACCGGCATTGAATTATACTGATGGCTTGATGCTTTCGTTGGGAACTTGTTAAAACTGCTTGGTTTTCACTATTTCCAACGTCGATCAGAGTGATACGAGTGATCCCCGTCTGGAACACGTCCTGATAATCAGGAACAAGTGATCCATGCCAATCCACGACCGAACCGGTTTCGACCTTTTGGGCCAACCTCAGGTGAATGTAGGCGATAGCTCCGTGTAGAGCATAAGTTTTGTGAAACCAACAGAAACAACTACTCCGAGGGAAAATACCCCTTCCGGCATTGAATTATACTGATGGCCTGATGCTTTCGTTGGGAACTTGTTAAAACTGTTTGGTTTTCACTATCTCCAACGTCGATCACAGGGATACGAGTGATCCCCGTTTGGAACACGTCCTGATAATCAGGAAAAGGTGATCCATGCCAATCCACGACCGGACCGGTTTCGACCTTTTGTGCCATCCTCAGGTGAATGTAGGCGATAGCTCTGTGTAGAACATAAGTTTTGTGAAACCAACAGAAACAACTACTCCGAGGAAAAATACCCCTACCGCATTGAATTATACTGATGGCTTGATGCTTTCGTTGGGAACTTGTTAAAACTGCTTGGTTTTCACTATTTCCAACGTCGATCAGAGTGATACGAGTGATCCCCGTCTGGAACACGTCCTGATAATCAGGAACAAGTGATCCATGCCAATCCACGACCGAACCGGTTTCGACCTTTTGGGCCAACCTCAGGTGAATGTAGGCGATAGCTCCGTGTAGAGCATAAGTTTTGTGAAACCAACAGAAACAACTACTCCGAGGGAAAATACCCCTTCCGGCATTGAATTATACTGATGGCCTGATGCTTTCGTTGGGAACTTGTTAAAACTGTTTGGTTTTCACTATCTCCAACGTCGATCACAGGGATACGAGTGATCTCCGTCTGGAACACGTCATGATAATCAGGAACAAGTGATCCAAGCCAATCCACGACCGGGGATCACTCGTATCCCTGTGATCGACGTTGGAGATAGTGAAAACCAAACAGTTTTAACAAGTTCCCAACGAAAGCATCAAGCCATCAGTATAATTTAATGCCGGTAGGGGTATTTTCCCTCAGAGTAGTTGTTTCTGTTGGTTTCACAAAACTTATGCTCTACACGAAGATATCGCCTACATTCACCTAAGGATGGCCCAAAAGGTCGAAACCGCTCCGGTCGTGGATTGGCATGGATCACTTGTTCCTGATTATCAGGACGTGTTCCAGACGGGGATCACTCGTATCCCTGTAATCGACGTTGGAGATAGTGAAAACCAAACAGTTTTATTCTGGTGAGAATTGATTGCTTTTTTAAGATCATGATCAAAATTTATCACCATCTTAAAATTTAAGTTATTCTTATTTTTTGAAAATGATTCAGCTTTTTTTTAATTTTTAGAAAAGCACTACTTTTTTAAAATTAGTAAAATCGGTGTAGTGGTTCTCAAAAAAACTATTTTTGTTTCAGCTATTGTTTTACAGATTATACGATTGCATTGCCAATCTTGTCTGTTTTCATCTCCTTATAAACTCATTATTGCTGAACCGATCTTAGTGAAATAAAAAAAATCATGGTGAGAATTGATTATTCTTTAAGTATTATGATGGAAATTGGTCGCCATCTTAAAAGTTAAGATGTCGGACAGAATCATACTTGACCCTTCAAAGAGGCACGTTTATTCCTATTTTCCGAAAATGTTTTAGTTTTTTTTCAGTTTATAGAAAAGCACTGCTTTTGTTCCGCTTAACAAGGTGAAAAGTAATAAAATGTGGTTCTCACAAAATCTGACTTTGTTTTAACCATTGTTTTACACATTATATAAACCTGTCTGCATTCAGTTCTTTATAAATTCATTATTACTGAACCGATTTTAGTGAAATAAAAAAACTTCATTGTAAAATCTTTAACTATTAATCAGTTTTCACCCTGATGTTTTTTATTTCACTAGAATCATTTGTTCACGCACAACCTGCAACATTGATTTCAGTGGGGAATTTGTTATTTCCCGCCATATAAAAACTAAATTATAACAATAACACATGACATGTACATTTTTGTAAGGATTTTTGGGAAATAAAAATTATGTTATGTTAATAATGAATTCATTAAGAAATGAATGCAGACAAGATTGGAAATGCAATCGTATAATTTGTAAAACAATGGTTAAAACAAAATCAGATTTTGTGAGAACCACTACACCGATTTTACAAGTTTGTAGCTCGTGTTAGGAAAGTAGTGTTTTCAACAAATTAAAAAAAACTAAAACATTTAAAAAAAATAAGAATAACGCCATTTTGAAGAATTAAGTATGGTTCTGTCCGTCATCTTAAATTTTAAGGTGGCGATAAACTTTGATCATGATCTTTAATAAATTGGTAAAAAAATTTTTTTAAGTCACAAGCTTTTATAAAATGCACTAAAAAATAAAAAATAATTTTCTAACATTCTAATATTATCATAATAATAAAAGCGATGGGCGACTGATGGAAATCTTGACGATGTTAGCACGACAAGATATCCGTATCAATTAAATATCACTATTTGCAAGAATCAATCTAGCAGAAAAATGCAAAGGTACCAAATGCTTTGATTT
This sequence comes from Aspidapion aeneum, assembly GCA_963576565.1. NCBI lineage: Eukaryota > Metazoa > Arthropoda > Insecta > Coleoptera > Brentidae > Aspidapion > Aspidapion aeneum. The sequence continues at coordinate 21,482,158 of OY755039.1, forward strand.
GCGGCCATCGCTTTTATTATTATGATAATATTAGAATGTTAGAAAATTATTTTTTAATTTTTAGTGCATTTTATAAAAGCTTGTGACTTAAAAATTGTTTTTTACCAATTTATTTTCTACTTTTTAGTCTCACCTATCTACTCTGTTAAATGAGAATATTTGTTCAATAACAGAACAGAAGAGTTTATTCTAGATTATAATGAAATCGCTGATCGTGAGTTGTTTGAAAACTCATTTTTCTATTGGGGGAAGTAGAGGGTGGGGGTAGAGGTAGAAATATATTTTTTGTTTGGGCTGTATTGCCATCGGACCTTTATGCATATACCAAATTTTATAAAAGTCATTTGAAGTGAAGTGTGTCAAAAACGCATTTTTTATGGAAGGGGGTGGGGGGTAGGGGTGGGAGGACATTTTTCATTATTGCTGTATTGTCATCGGACCACTATATGTATACCAAATTTCATCCAAATCGGATAATGGGAAGTGTGTCAAAAACGCATTTTGCTATAGATGGGGGTGGGGGTAGGAGTGGTAGGATTTTTTTTCAATGTTGTATTGTCATCTGACCACTATATGTATACCAAATTTCATCCAAATCGGATAATGGGAAGGGTGTCAAAAATGCATTTTCTATGGAAGGGGGTGGGGGTAGGGGTGGGATATTTTTTCATTATTGTTGTATTGTCATCGGACCACTGTGTGAATACCAAATTTCATCCAAATCGGATAATGGGAAGTGTGTCAAAAACTCATTTTTCTATGAAAGGGGGTGGGGGTAGGGGTGGGAGGATATTTTTTTCTTAATGTTGTATTGTCATGGGACCACTATGTGTGTACCAAATTTCATCCAAATCGGATAATGGGAACTGTGTCAAAAACGCTTCACAAGATTTGATAGTTAGTTATCTCATTAAAGCTTGTAAAAAGTAATCAATTCTCACTAGGATGTTTTTTATTTCATCAAAATCGCTTTAGTAGTAATGAATGTATACGGAAATAAATGCAGACATGTGCCGTTTTCAAACGAAGAACAAGTCATTACTAGGCAAAGGCGTTTAAGCGACGTCATCGTTTATTACCGGTAAAGGCCGCTTGACATGGTGCATGACGCGCTGCAAATATTTGCAAGCAAAAAATTTCGGTCAAATTGTTGCGTGCAAAAAATCTTCTTTTCGTTTGACATTGTGCATGGCCATGCATTGATTCCCCAGAATCTAGGTAAAAATTCCCCAGTTTGCATGTAAGTACAGTTTGCATGCAAAAAAATGGCACCGGACCGATAAAAATGGATTGCCTGCAACAATCAGCTGGATTTGTACTGCGCATGCACCTGGGCAAAATTTCATGCATTTGCCTGCAAATTTTATTGTCATGCACCATGTCAAGTGGCCCTAAACCACACTTTTGAGGAAGGTTGTTGGGTTTTCTAACCTCACAATCATTTGTTTTGTTTTTTTTTTGCGTGAATTTTTGCAATGAGTGGAATTTATCGTGTGTGCCTCAAATATGAAGGAAAATTGTACAAAGAGCGTCCTCTATATTGTCTTGTCAAAATTTTTCCCGTTTTATCAACCCTTGGCTTCCTCTCATTTTTTCAATGTAGTCTTTGATACACGAAATATTATTTTAAAATAAACATCATTGTACTCTCTAACCACTGTTTATTATTTATACATACATTTAAGCTTTTTTTCCAAATTAAACTAAACTTCTTTTAAAAAAACGCAAAAAATAACCGGTTATAAAAAAAGCTATTCAAGCGGTGTTTCTGTGGTAATAGGCTAAGGGCCTAAACAGCTGATTTTAGTCAGATGTCAATCAAGGGATAACCAGAGGTAATTACTAGTTATTCGCTTGAAAACGGCTATGATTGGCAAGGCAATCGTACAAAATGCAGAACAAAACAAAATATATTTTTTTAGAACCACTTAACGGATTTTACTGATTCGTACCTTGTTGTGCGTGGCAAGAAAGCAGATTCTTTACTACTTTAAAAAAATAATTAAAACATGTTCGCAACACAAGAATAAACGAGCATTCTTAACGGGTACATTTTAATTTAGTCCGCCATCTAGGATTTTAACATGGCGGACATAAAAATATTTTTATCCAAAACTCTGATTAATGCTCCGCCAAGTGCATTTTGTCCAGCGGCGTAGCGTGCCCGAAAGGGCGGGGGGGGGGGGGGGGCGACAGCTAAAAAGGGCGCCTCTGAAAACTGATGAAAAATCTTGTGGCAAAAAAAAACAAAAAGGTCAAAAAGGCGCCCTCACAAATCTTGCGACCAAAAAAAAAAAAAAGGTCCTTATGTGTGAGGGGGCGGCCGATAAGTCACAAGGGCGCCTCACGAATCTTGCGACCAAAAAAAAAAAAAAAAGGTCTTCATGTCGTTAGTTTCCTTTGGCACCCACTCAATTGGCCATTACCGGCCCGACTTAATAAAGCTGAGGGCGCTTCGACCACCTGTGGGGCGCCATTACCCTCGGGGCGGGGGGGGGGGGGCGACGAACCCCCCGCGCCCCCCCACGCTACGCTGCTGATTTTGTCCCAGTAAAATCAATTGTTAAGTTCAAAAGTTATAATTAAAAAAAAAAATCCTTTTTTTTTTGGCCCACCCGGTCTATGAGTGAGTTTTTATTGGATTGGTAATTTTTTGTTCTGTAGGTAACATGGTAGTTTTTGCCTTATTACTTACTCAAAATCTATCAAATGTGTTCAAATATGACTGAAATAAGATAGCTAGTGAGAAACTGAATTAAAAACACAGCGCAGTAATGTTATTATAATTAGCAAAGTATTTCTTAAAAACTAATATTTAAAGATTTTGGTTAGGTATTTACAGCATTTTTTCCTCACAAATGACAAAAATATATATGTTTACCAATCTACGAACTTAAATTTTTCTAAAAGTTTCAGTGCTTTCAGCTATTAGCTTCATCTCTTTGAAGGCAATATTTAAATTTAAAAACTTAACAAACCTCTAGTGACACGTTACAGAATACTAATTAATTGGCGACTTTAACCCAAGGGGTGGCTCGGTATTTCCTTTTGGTCTACAGGTTAGGCTTTTGTCAAAAACTGTGAAATAACATAAAAATTTTTGTTTTGGTTATGTGTGCGTTTTATTTTTTTTTATTTTCTCTGTTCTGTGTTTTCTTTCAAGTATACTATTTTTTCTGCCTTTTTTATCTATTTGTGTGTCCTCAAAAAACAATCAAGGAAATAAAAATTACTTCCCTTCAACCACATAACTTTCTTCGGTTAGTTGTCTGTCAAAATTGTGTGAGAAACGAGGGAGGGTTCAGTCGTTGTCACTCCCCGGGGAGTACTCGCTCGAGGAGATTTCAAGAATACTGACACAGGGGGATAAATGGTTCTATTTCTTCTCAGTACACATCTTATAGAAAAAAATGTTTTTTGTTGTAAATATTACACTATCCTATTTTAAAATTTGTTCATAATTTTTGTTTGGTTTTTTTAAATGTTCTCCAGTAGGGACAATGGTACTGCAAAACATGAAAAATTTGTGATAGACACAAAAAATAGTACTCTCTATTTTTTTTTAAACAAAATTTAAAAAGGTTTTTGTTCTTTTCTCGAGGCTATTTTTAGCGATAGACCGTCCGGTTATTAGTTCTCTTCATTTAAATGCAATCAATGCAAATGATTTGCAGCCCTGTTGAATATTTAACTAAAACGGCTGCTGTTTTTTACGCAGTCCTCGATTCAGGCCACCCAGTGTCCTCAAATTTCATATAAACCAAACCGAACCAAGAATCCAAGATGGCTGGATTTTAGGTTTTTGCCATTTGAAGTTAATGGTTTTTGCCAATTCTCACACCTAAAACGCATTGCATCCAGTGGAAGGTACACCGCCCTACCATAAGTGCTAGAAAAAAGGGTTGGAGAATTTTGTACTATTTATATAAATTAATTATGTCCGGGCTCATTTTTTTTTTCTCAGGTCCCTTTTTTCCTCTTTGTTTAAACGAATTAAAAGGTTGGTGTAGCTTTCGTACAGAGAAACACAAGGGTTACGACCAGGAGCGGCTGGTGCATAAGGGCTGCAGAACCCCCAAAATTTTCACATTATTTGACTATTTTTCCGCCGCTGCTATTTTTCCAATATTATTTTATTTCTAAAATTATTGGAATAGCAGTATATTTTCGGTCCGGTGTTGGTATAGTAGGCCTTCAAATCGCGTACGTGTGTTGAGTATGATGCCGTGCGCCGTCGCCGAAGGCCGCATTTCACAGTCGGTCAAATGAAGTTATTGTTGCGGCATTGTTGCGCTGCTAAATTGCAACACAACGTAGCTGGGCGGGATCTGTGCTCGGCTAGGAACCCCTTCCTTCGCCCTGCACCGCACTTGCTTCTGGGTTTAGATAGCGAAATCTAGGCAAAAATAGAGCTGCAAAACTTGCAGTTCCAGTACAATTCCGGGCGGGCGGGCTCAGCGTTGCATGTTTGCGGGCGCATTTATTTATTTAGAAAACGCATGAGCGGGAGATTATGGTCGTGTTTGTTGTTTGTTTTTGTATAATTGTGTTACAATGAATGTGGTGGATAATTTAATTAATGTAAAAAAATTCTCTCTTTACTTATGAAGAAAAACTAAAACTGAAAGAAGAAGGACGGCCATTGCCCGATATTTTAATAGAAAAAGCTATTGGAAATACTGATAACCATTCCTATGTCAACGGCAGAAGCCGAACGTTCCTTCTCCACTTTAAAGGGCTCTGGAACGAAATAGCGATGTACAAAATAGCGAGTATTAAAATAGCGGTATCGAAATAGCGACAATCAAAATAACGATGTAATGAAAGGGCGACTATCAAAATAGCGATGTAACAAAATAGCGATGTAACAAAATAGCGATTGTAACGAAATAGCTATGTAACAAAATAGCGATGTAACAAAATAGCGACTATCAAAATAGCGATGTAACAAAATAGCGACTTTCAAAATAGCGATATTTCTTGGCTTATAGCTCGACTAAAGGGTTTCTTTCTAAAAAATTTTTTCAAAAAAAAAACTTTCCTGACTTCTTTCCCGGGATCCTAGAGGGTGTGAATCCGAACCTAACCGAACCGAACTGAACCGAACCAGCATATTTAAAAAAAAAAACTCTCCAGACTTCTTTTCCGGAATCCTAGAGAGTATGAATCCGAACGGAACCGCATTCGGTTCAACCGAACCGAATTCGGTTCAGATCGGTTCGGTTCGGATTCACACCCTCTAGGATCCCGGAAAAGAATCAGGGAAGTTTTTTTTTTGAAAAAATAAGCTGGTATAGTCAAAATACCGCAGGAAATAATAGCGCATTTCGGTTCGTTTCGGTTTGGATTGGTTTGATTAGATTCGGTTTGGTTTGATTCGGTATTTTGATACATCGCCATTTTGATACATCGCTATTTTGATACATCGCCATTTTGATACATCGCTATTTTGATACATCGCTATTTTAATACATCGCTATTTTGATTGTCGCTATTCTGGTTGTCGCTATTTTGATATATCGCTATTTTGATTGTCGCTATTTTGATACATCGCTATTTTGATATGTCGCTGTTTTGTTACAAACGCTATTTTGATACATCGCTATTTTGATAGTCGCTCTTTCATTACGTCGCCATTTTGATAGTCGCTATTTCATTACTCGCTATTTCGTACGTCGCTATTTTGTACATCGCTATTTCGTTCCAGAGCCCTTTAAAGCGCATCAAAACTTTTTTACGCAATTGTATGGGTGAAGAACGTCTAGTGGCTCTGACAATGCTGTCAATGGAAAAGAAAATTGTCACTGAAACTATAAACTTTAACGACAAAGTTATAGACAAATTCGCGGCAAAAAAAAATCGAAGAATTGACTTGATTTTAAAAAAATAATATTATAATTATTTTTTAATTATGTTAAAATTAAAATTTAAAAATTATATTAGTGAGTTAAATGTGAAGTTAAATTTAAATACATTTAAGTTTACAAACTTATTCGAGTACTGCCCAAAAGTGTACGAGTACGAGTTCTCAGATCTCTAGAAAATACGTGCAGGCAAAACATTGGTGAGTACATATTATGCTAAGGTAGTGAATGTGAATTAAATCTTTTGTAAAAACGCTATTTTTTCCTAGGCATTGTAATTTTTGCCAAACCAAACTTGGCAATTTTTTACTTTTTATAATAGACACGTGATCTGGAGACTGTAAAAAAATAGCATTTTTTATACCCTATCGGCAGAACTCACAAACTTTAGTGTCACGAGCCGCCACTGGTTACGACAAAAATTTCGTTGCAGTAATTTTATTTTATTTATGAACTAATTATGTTCCGCTTCAATTTTTTCTCAAATCCTTTTTTTTAATAAATAGGGAAGGCTTCCACGGAAAGCCACACCACACCAAAAGAAACGAGAATTACAAAAAAAAATCAACTCGGAATGCAACAATGGTCCAGTTGAATATTAGGTGATTTTGTATATTTTCTAGGTAAAAAAGATTTCTTTACAGAATTTAAAGTTGGGTTTTTTTCAGTTTTCACAATCTTAAATTTTTTTTACCGTTTATAGGCAACATTTTAGTTAGAAATAAAGAGTACTTAGATAGATCTTTTTTTTTTCTGGCCTTTTTGCTGCTCTTTAAAGTGCTAAATATATAGTTTGTAGTGGAGTGGCAAATATGTGCATGGACCATTGTTCAAAAACTCGATGGAATGTACAGGGTGTCTCATTATATTTTTTCCCACCCTTTTAGACCATTAATAAATGATATAGGAATATACAAGAAATTGTGTTTTGCAAAATTTTTACTTTTAAATTGCATCTTGACTTTATTCCAGATGCTTACCATATTTGACAGGCGCTCAAATTTATAGTGTTTGTAAATTGGATGCTCCTTACATTATTTAATTAATAGATTAGGCTTGGAACATATTTTCCAAAAATACCCGATATGCCGTAGTTTAGAGTAGTTTTCGTGGTTTTTGCCCGATTAGCCAGCGTCCTTTTTGCCCGATTAGCCACGAAACTTGTTTGATTTTTTTTTCAATTCATGGGTATGAAATTCCACGTTTGTTAGTATTATTTGGCTTAAAAATTCCGTTGATTGACGCTCACGTGTCTTGATGACGGGTAAAAATGCAATATGCGTTGATCCGACCTGAAAGACAGAAGAGCTGTCGTAGGTCACGGACTATAGTTTGTTTTCTTTTGTTTTCGATCTTTTCATTGGTCGATATGTCTAGCAGTTTTTCGCCTGCTTTTGTTTTTTGTTTCTCTCGTATCTCGGTAGATGGCGCTTCTTGTGATAGTTTTCTCACTATTTACTTATGATTAGAGACAAAACCGTCTAATTAACATCGCAAGAATTGTTACATCGACCTAGCAGTGTTCTAAGGAGTCCCATAAAGACGAAACAGTTAACTGTCAACACTTATAAGGTGTCCATTAGATCTTGGACCCCCGTGAGGTTAAGCTTTCAAGCTACCCACGAAAAAATATGAGAGAAACAAAAACTCCTTTTTGCCCGATTAGCCACGAAACTTGTTTGATTTTTTAAATTCAGGGGTACGAAATTCCACGTTTGTTACAATTTCTTTTATATTCCTATATCAATTATTAATGGTCTAAAATGGTGGAAAAAAATATAATGAGACACCCTGTGTACCACCACAAAAAAATTTATATAAAACATAATATATTTTATTTAACGTTTGGGTATAATAATTGTTTGAGTTCTTATGCACCATTGAAAATTATTTTTGACCGAAAAGAAGCTCAAACTACGCGAAATTATTCACGAAAATGTAATAACGGTATCCAAAACGATTCGGCTACACAAGGATGATAACGAATGCCAACGGAATAATTATTTTTGACATATAAATCAATAAAAATGTCAAAAACTATTTATTTTTAATTTTTTTTTTCTTGTGGTATAATTTTTCAATTTTTTGACTTTTGCTTTTTTTGAAAAAAAAACAAAAACACATCTCTTCTCTCATTTTAATTTATGTACAGGGTTCTCCCGTATGTTTTTACACCATATCTAAAACGTTTATTTGAATAAATATCAAAATATAATAAATACAAAAGTTTAATAATTTTTTAAGAGTATTTGTGTCAGAATGTCAAAACGAAATTCTAAATGTCAAAATTAGACAGTTTGATGGTTTCTTTTAAAGGAACACCCTGTATATTATTTTAGAGTTTTATAGATATTTTCTTTCTTATATCAAAAATATATGTGTTGGGATTATTTCTATCTCGATTTTTTACAATCTATATTATCTTAAGATTAGCCTTTATATTGAAATAGTAAGTTTTATAAAGAAACAAATGAATTTTGAGATATGACCTCTGGCTAAAATCAAGTATACACTAGATAGAAACTAACGCTGACGCACATTTTATCCCAGGGCCGTATGTCATGAAACCGACGATATGCGTTTAAATGTTTTAAAAACTTAAATTAGTAGTCTTTAAAACATCAAGGCAGCCATGAAAAAGACAATCACATTGACACAAAAAGCTATTGTTATGTCAAATTGTCAAATTTAGTTTTAAGAGTGATTAAAGATGGTTTTTTTCAAGGAAGAAAATCTGGATATGATTAAATTGTTTTACTCAAATAATGAAAATGCATCTATAGCTCGAATAAATACTGGTATTCAGTTTTCTGGCAGAAGACAACCAACCCACCAAACCATATTAAATACAGTAAACAGAATAATGGAAATTTTGCGATCTCTATCTAACAAGCTACTCACAGAAAATTTATAAGAATTATTTAAAGTTGTAATAAAAATCCAGGAGGCTATGTGGAAAATTACCAATGTTAGATATTTATTTTTTTCCAAAAAAATTGTATTATTTTTTTATTTTACTGACTTGCGTCGCCATTACTGTGCATTACTGTGCACACATTACTGTGCAGAATCACCACGGATGGTAAATATTAATAAAATATATCTTACAAAAACACTAGCATCACTTTTTGTGTCAATGCGACTGCCTTTTTCATGGCTGCCTTGATGTTTTAAAAAGTATCAAATAAAGTTTTTTAAACTTTTAAAGGTCTATATAAATCTAAAATATTATACAGTTGTTCCATTTAAAAAACCATCGACCTGTCAAATTTTTTTTGACATTCACACCCAAAGATTCTAAATCTTCGTATACAACATATTAATTTTTTGTTTTTCTTTTTAGTCATTCATCGTAGGTGTACATATTTTATATATATATTGACAGTTTCGCATTACAAACTGACAGTTGATCTTTCAAAATTGACATACCAAAGTCGAATTTATAAATCCCGTCGTTTATTTTCCATTAATAGTGGCGTCACTATTAAATCCGGCTCGTATAATACACAAAGGCCTCATTTTGCTGTTATTATAATGAGAAACTGTCAATATAGTGCCCGGCACAATTTGTGCCTGGCACTATTGCAATAGGTCCCTATTTTGAGATTTAAAGCGGATTATATTTTATCGATCTATGTTGCATTGTTACATTAAGTTTTTCTATAATATATTTTCTTAAAATAAACAGATAATTTTGATTGAAAAGCATAAAATATTACGACAGTGACAATAGAATCACGGATCACCTTTAGGTGATCCGTGATAGAATTACCTAAGTGTAAAGCAGTAGATATTTAAAGTCCTCTATAATTTATTATTTGAATAGCTTTCGGTAATCCCAAAGGACCACCGATGAGTGTATCGTCAAAGTATCGCATATGCCTAGCTTTTGATGTAGTTAATCCCGTTTCCCACGCTGCATCCGATCAAAGGGGAGACTTATTTTTAAATTAACATTAGGGGAAGAAGAATTTTTCATTGTTCTCTTTCAATAATAAATACCGTGCCCGCCGGTCGTGGGTGAATTACGATTAATCATTTTTTCCTCCTCGTGTCCCTTTTGTTCAAATTCACATATAAAAGTTAAAAAATTGGAGCTACAGACACGCAAGACGAAGCGGCAACTCTGCGTAAAGTTTTTAAATCTAAAATAAGCACTAGCTGGTTTATGTTTTCCGTTTTTCGCACGAAGTTTTATAATTGTTTTTTGTGGTGGAGAGAAATAAGAAGGGGTTCTACCCTAACTTATTTACCTTAAATTAGCTCCCCTGTCCTCATTTTGGAAAGTCAAAATCGTTGTTAACCTAACCTTAATCAATTGTTCTCAAGGGTGGGATTCGTCTGCGGTTATTTATTTATTTTGCGACAGAGAACCTAATTAAAAAAATCTTTTAGTAAATAAATGTTTTTTGAAAAAAAAAGCGGTTGTAAAACCTTTTTGATATTTTATCTATAAAAGCCGCTAGCAATAAATACATGTCTATTATAGTTTTTCAGGGGTTAATGTAAATGACAGAAAAAAGCTTCAAATACAAAAGTTGAATAATTTTTTTCCATATTATCCTTTGGGCTATGTCGGAAGTGTCCGATGTCATTCCTGATGTCAAATTTTGGCAACAAATTTCTTAAGTTAACACCTTGTATATTTTACTTGTTTGTTAATAACTAGTGAAGCCATTTTTGAATTATTTAAGTAACCAAATTACATTGAAGTATACGGAACCTTGGGCCATATGGATTATCATTAGTGCACTTTAACTGTAATTTAGAACTAATATAGTTTTGACAAATAATATAGAGGGTGTTCCCTTAACAAAATTATTGTCAAAATTTGACATAAAAAATGACATCTGTGACTTCTGATATAAGATTAGGCGCAGCCGACTCCTGCTGAATTACTTTATGACACAACAAACCTAACCTAAGACTGACCCGAACCGAACCAAACTGAACTGCTGACTTTCTGTTCTTGTGGTTTACTTTATGTAAGGTGAGGTTAGCCTGATTAGAATATTTGGCTGTGCTGAACTTTAAATCATCATTATCATATGGATGATTCTACAAAAATGGTGCTGTGGAGTAGGAATGCATATTTTTCAAACACAGACTGCAAATGAAGCATAGTTTTAGTTATAAGATTTAAAACGAAATGTTTTCTTTATGGAGCATTTGAGTTTAATGTATAAAAAAAATTGCAAGTTTTTAATTTTTTTTCTTACAAAGCAAATACCTTATTCCTCTGGTGTAGTCCTAAACCAAATATTAAAAACTCAAATTGAAAAAAATATCCTAATAAATAATATTTAACCAAGTCTTAACTATTTATCAAAAAATTGATAAAACCAAAGAAATTCATTGATAAAACTTAGGTTTGTTCTTACAAAGCAAATACCTTATTCCTCTGGTGTAGTCCTAAACCAAATATTAAAAACTCAAATTGAAAAAAATATCCTAATAAATAATATTTAACCAAGTCTTAACTATTTATCAAAAAATTGATAAAACCAAAGAAATTCATTGATAAAACTTAGGTTTGCAAACTTAGGTTTGCAGTCATATTTTTGAAAATCCGAATTTACATCTTCTCCGGAAAATTTTACAATTTTAAACGTGCTTCATTTTTAATAACACAATATTTGTGAATACCACCGGTTAATTTCTAGAGAAAGAGACGGCCCTGGATATCTAATTTACTTGTGAGGGTGACAAGTTGTGACAGATAATGTCAACTTTAGTTTGGTTTAAGTTATAGATCTTTTTATTTTCGGCAGAAAATTAGTTTTTTTCGGAGAAATCAAAAAGGAACGCTTCAATTATCAGTCCTCTGGTAAGTAAATATTCGACTGATATAAATAGTATAATTTTTTTGTTATTTTTGTTTTAAAATTATAAGTATAGGAACTTTGTTTATATAAAACTTAAGTTAAGTAATCTAAATAGATTTTGATTTAAATTGGAAAACCATTAAAAAACTCATTCCTCTGGTACTCATCCCTCTGGAATTTTTATGTAATAATTCCTAAAATTCGAGAAAATAAATGTTTCTTAGCTTACACCTAATTAGTTACATAAATTAAAAAAAACAAAATTATTTACTGTGCTGTACTGTTATTTAAAGGCAATGACCAAAAATGATATCCATATAGCCCACTTTTGGTAGAATCATCCATATATAACAAAGTAGAACTTTATGCATAATTTTTTTCAATATAAATACTCAATAGACGATTTTAAACGATTTTACAGAGTCAAAGATGAGCGACCAATTGAAATGTTGGAGCCAGATGTCAGGTAGAACGTTAGATTAAAAAAATATGGTGTACCCATTTTTCTATGCGTAAATACATTTCTAAAAAAATCATAACTTTTTGTCGTCCCTTGCCAGACAGTTGGTCACCTTATTTTTTGGCTAAATGATCATTTATTTACGGATCAGTGTAATGTGAACAGCGCCTCTCAATCTCAACATAACAAACGTCAAATAAATCCTTTCTATAGCAATTTTTCAGGATTTTTACTAATTTTTTAATTTTGAAATTTCTAAAAAAAATTCGAAAAATCTGCTTTTTTTTTCTTGAAAACACTATAAAAAGTCCTAAACTTATCATTAAAAAAAGAAACGCACTTTCAAGCATCGATGTAAAACGTACCAGACCCGAAGCAGAAGAAAACACTTTTTTATTAGTGTGTTGAAGAAACGGACTAAATTACCTTAACGTGCTGACCAGGATATGGGACCCAAATAAAATTACACATATAGATAATTTCTACTAAGTACTTTCATGTTTAATACTTACAAAAATATTCACACGTTTATACTCTCATCGACAACTTCTTCCTGATGTTCTTCAAGACCTAAAATACTTTCTAGCTTTTCCAAGGCAAAATCAGCTCTAGACAATAGAACTTCACTAGGGGCATCGCTTTCCAGGTCACTTTCTGAATAATTTTTGGATCTTCTCTCCGGCACTTCCGGACGCTCGTTTTCTTCCTTTTCAGAATCCTCAAGATCGCTTTTCTCTTTTATAGCGGCTTTTAGTTTTCTATAATTGCCTCTGGATCCTATTGGTGCAATAACAACCTTCAATTCGGATGCAGGCCTTCTTCTACGTTTGAATTTCTCACTCCTCAACAATGTGGAAGAAACTGATTTAAAAGCGAACTGTGCCGCATCATAGTGACCTAATTCTTTACTGAATTCTCTATTATTGTTTTCATTGTTGTTTTGTTGATTTTTATCCTCAGCAGTTTCTTTGGGTTCAGGATAAATGCCTGCAAGTTCTGCTGCCCAACTAATCGAAGGTTTTCCTACATCCTTTCTGGGCCTCCTAACCTTCTCTGGTAAATTCAAATGGACCACACGTCTGTGTTTATTCAGCAATTTCTGGAACAAAAAATGTTCTAGTCAGTTTCTAATGTTAAATTTTAAGAGATTGTGTAAAAAACAGAGATTATTGGCTAAAAAGACAGAGATTATTATAAAGCCATATTTTTAAGTAAATATTATTTTGTTTTTTTAACGTAAAAAACAAAAAACATTATAATTCAAATGATCCAGGGTATGTACAGACCATTATCAAAACAAAACAAAAAAGATAGCAAAAATCAGCCCCGCCCCCTCCAACCCCTTTCAGCTGACCTGACCTCACCTTTTTATCATTAAACGATTTTATTTAACTTCACAAACCTGTCTGGCAGTCTATCAAATCTTGCGACTCATTAAAAAATATGCGTTTTTCAGATTTAATCTGGTGACAATACAAAATAGGGGATATTGGAAAATTTGGTTTAGCGGATCATGCATGGTCAAATGGTCACAGGATGAAATAGTGTACAGCTAAAGTTTTGCATAAGGAGTCGCATTGGCGAAAACAAAAGTTTATTGAAACTGCGTTTATAATGCAGAATAAAGAAGTTTTCAGTCAACCAAACACGGACATACCAAACATATGGAAACCACTCCTTAAGAAAAACAAGCGTCTTAGGATTTAAAAAAAAGGGGGCGGGCGGTCACACTTGACTGCACATCAAGTAGTATAAGTAGTAGCCGTTAGACTGGATTGTTTCGTTTACACTTGAAAACCGTAAGATACTTACTAACCGAAACGTCGTGTTTACAATAAATAAAGATGGAAGTTTCAAACAAGAATAAGAATTTCAAAAATTATTTTTGTGTTAAAAAGAACAGTGGCGTATCATTCTCTCCTTCAAAAATACCGAGGGCATCCCCGCACGAACGCCACTGGTCGAAATAAAAAACATGTTATCAGTGTTATCAGTTATAAAGTTACACCTCAAAAAACTTTTTTAGAAATGTGTGAAAAAAAGAGTTCTAATGTGTGAGTGACTAAAACATAATTTTTTTTAATGGAACAGCATAAACTAACCTACACCTTTGTTTACTTCCCAAGTCCTCGGTTTACCTTTCGATCACATTCAGTTTGACTTGTATTTTAAGTTTTGTGTAATAAAAAATAACGCGGGCTAAATAAAAATAACGACAATACGTCTAGAAGATTATATAAAAAAATTCAAAAAATATTAGTTGTTCATATCATATCTAACTATTGTTTACAAAAATCAGCTGGACCACTAGTGACGTGAAAATTCGACATACCGGGTGGGCCAAAAAAACCGGACAATTTTTTTTCCAATATAACCTTTGAACTATACCATCGATTTTAATGGGACAAACTGCACTTGGCAGAGAATTGATCAAAGTTTTGACTAAATATATTTCTTTGTCCGCTATCGCAAAATCCAAGATGGCGGACGAAATTAAAATGTACACTTCAAAGATGCTCGTTTATTCTTGTGTTGCAAACATGTTTTCAGAATTTTTTTAAATTAGTAAACAAGGTGCATTCTTGCCACACACAACAAGGTACGACTTAGCAAAATCAGTTTAGTGGTTCTAAAAAACATATTTTTGTTTCAACCATTGTTTTGCATATTATACGATTGCCTTGCCAATCATGTCTGCATTTATTTCCTTATAAATTCATTACTACTGAACCGATTTTGATAAAATAAAAAACATCCTGGTGATGGATTGGTTTTTAAAGATCATGATCAAAATTTATCGCCATCTTAAAATTTAAGATGGCGGTCAGAATCATACTTGATTCTTCAAATTGAGGTGTTTATTCTTATTTTCTGAACATGTTTTAGTCTTTACTTTAATTTATAGAAAAGCACTACTTTTCCCCCGTACAACGAGGTACAAATTAGTAAAATCGGTGAGGTGGTCCTGAAAAAATCTATTTTTGTTTTAGCCATTCTCTTACAGATTATTCGATTGCATTGCCAATCCTGTCTGCATTCATTTCCTTATAAACTCATTATTACTAAACCGATCTTAGTGAAATAAAAAAAATCATAGTGAGAAATGATTGTTCTTTAAAGATTATAATGGAAATTTGGCGCCGCACAGAGGGGCAAAATCAAGCAAACATGCGATTTAGTGCAGAACTCATTTATCTAATATGGGAGATATTTTTACTGAAAACTATTTATTAATAATCGCTTTACCATAGCAAGTTAGCTTCGGATAGTCAAACGTCAAACAAATGAATAAAACACCTTGTCAAAGTTAGCGTGTTTTGAAAACTGACGTTGCGTAGTTGTTTTAAGACAACAAATTAATCAACTTTGCCACAATTTTTAATGTTGATCAAGTTTGGTTAAAATAATTTTAATTATATCAGATAATCACTATTGTGAGTACATTATTACAAAGTACATTTTTGTTGTTTTTCTTCAAACTGCCATTTTTGTAAAATCTTTCAAAAATTTCTTATTTTGTTTAATTTTAAAAATATACGTGGACACAAAGTAACTTGTTGTCACGTTTTATTGAACCTTCCTTTTTAAAATGATGCCACATTTAGCTGCTAGTTTTTGCTAATAAGGCCGGAATTAATTTTTAAATATTAACATATTTCTCCAAACTTAGCGAAATATGTGTTTAAATTGTAGTATAGATATTTAAAATATAACGTACTAAACACATATACATCCACACATACTATTATTATACTCATTATATACTAAGGAATAAAAGTCACACCTTATCCCGAGGCAAAAAGTTTGTAGCCTGAGCGTAGCGAGGTATATAATTGGCCAATAGCTAACAAGACACTAATTACGAATTTTAGGAGATATTTTTTAAACTTTTGAATTTTTCTGCTCTAAAATTAAATTATAATTATAATTATGTGGTTTTCAGCTACTTTACTAAAAACATAATGTCCGATAGAGCCTTTTATTTTGAATTTTAAGGATAAAAAATGACAGTTTTATCGCTAAAATAAGGATTAAAGAGGGCCCTGTTCTTATAATATATACCAAGGGATAAAAGTGACTCTTTTTATTTCAAGGTAGAAAGTTTTTAGCACGAGCGTAGCGAAAGCTACAATTCGTTAAAGGATAAAAATACTCTTTTATAACGAGGTTTATACGTTAATTTTACGCTTTCAGACCGATCTTTTTTTAAACTTATTATTTGATTTATTAATATAGTTAAATTATTTTTTGTTCTGTTTAGTATAATATATAAACATGATTATTTATAAACAAAGAAAGCTTCAAGTGGCGTATATAGAAAAATGTCTGTCTGTCGGGGTGGGCCCGAGCCTGTGGGGGGGGGAGGGGGGGTCGAGACCCCATGAGGCGGTATTTTATGCTGTTTTTATATTTGTATTCATGAAATATGTGGAAAATATCTAGAAAAATCTTAGCTTCGGGGGTGCCCCGGCCTCCCCTTATATACGCTACTGAAAGCTGTGTCAAGTCGTTTTAAAAATGGCGAAAGTCAGACAGAAGAAAAGTGTGTAAAAATTTAATGTTGGTTCTGTAATGTTTTTTTTTGGGGGGGTTTAGGTGTTTTCATTTTTCAGGGGGACGATTAGTTATTGGGGAGGGGACAAGCTTGGCCTTTTCGTTTCTGTAGGGTCGACAACATAATATAACATTTTGTAAACATTGCCGTCGTACATAGTATTTTAGGAAATATTTTGAAGCTTATTCGACCACTTATACCTCGACTAACAGCTCGGGGTAATTAATTTTAAACATTCCTGATCACAAAGGAATACATCCATTGCACTGTGGGACTTTATCGCACCTTTTTGTGCTTCTGCCCCACTGTGCGCCGTCTTAAAAGTTAAGATGTCGGACAGAATCATATCTGACGCAAAGAGGCACGTTTATTCTTATCTTCCAAAAATGTTTTAGTTTTTTTTGTTATTTAAAGAAAAGCACCACTTTTCTCCCGCTTAACAAGGTACAAAGTAATAAAATCGGTAAAGTGGTTCTTACAAAATATGCCATTTTTATTACAAATGATGCGATTGCATTGCCAATCCTGTCTGCATTCGTTTCTTTATAAACTCATTACTACTGAACCCATTTTAGTCAAATAAAAAACGTCACACTGATTGATCTTTAAGAACAATTCTCAACCATGATTTTTTTGTTTCACTAAAATCGGTTTAGTAATAACAAATTTATAAGGACATGAATGCAGATAGGATTGGCAATGCAATCGTATAATCTGTAAAACAAAGTTTAAAAAAAAAAGATTTTTTGAGAACCATCACTAATTTGTACCTCGTTGTGTGGGGGAAAAGTAGCGCTTTTCTATAAATAAAAAAAAACTAAAACGTTTTCGGAAAATAAGAATAAACACTTTAATCATGATCTTTAAAAAGATATCAATTCTAACCAAGATATTTTTTGTTTCATTAAAATCGGTTCAGTAGTAATGAATTTATAAGGAAATAAATGTAGATATGACTGGCAAGGCAATCGTATAACATGCAAAACATTCGTTGAAACAAACATATGTTTTTTTTAGAATTATTAAACCGATTTTGCTGAGTCGTACCTTGTTGTGCGTGGCAAGAATGCAACTTGTTTACTAATTTAAAAAAATAATAAAAACATGTTCGCAACACAAGAATAAACGAGCATCTTTGAAGGGTACATTTTAATTTTGTCCGCCATCTTGAATTTTGCGATGGCGGACAAAGAAATATATTTAGTCAAAACTCTGATTAATTCTCTGACAGTGCAGTTTGTCCCATTAAAATCAATTGATTAATATATAAATTAATATATAAATTAATATAATATATCATCGATTTTAATAGGACAAACTGCACTAGGCAGAGAATTAATCAGAGTTTTGACCAAATATACTTTTTTGTCCGCCATCTCAAAATCCAAGATGGCGGACGAAATTAAATTGTACCCTTCAAAGATGCTCGTTTATTCTTATGTTGCGAACATGTTTTAATTATTTTTTTAAATCAGTAAAAAAGTCGCATTCTTGCCACGCACAGCAAGGTACAAATCAGCAAAATTGGTTCAGTGGTTCTAAAAAATTTTTTTCGTTTCAACCATTGTTTTGAATATTATACGATTGCCTTGCCTATCATGTCTGCTTTTATTTCCTTATAAATTTATTACTGCTGAATCGACGTTAATGAAGAAAAAACCATGCATAAGATGGCGGACAGAATCATACTTGATTCTTCAAAATGGCGTGTTTATTCTTATTTTCTGAAAATGTTTTAGTTTTTGTTTAAATTTATAGAAGAGAACTACTTTTCCCCCGGACAACGAGGTACAAATCAGTAAAATCAGTGTGTAGTTCTCAAAGAATTTGTTTTTGTTTCAGTCATTGTTTTACAGATTATACGATTGCACATGTCTGCATTCATTTCCTTATAAACTTATTATTACTCAACCGATCTTAGTAAAATAAAAAAAAATCATGGTGAGAATTGATTGTTCTTTAAAGATTTTGATGTTTGCCGCCATCTTAAAAGTTAAGATGTCGGACAGAATCATACTTGACCCTTCAAAGAGGCAACTTTATTCTTATTTTCCGAAAATGTTTTAGCTTTTTTTTTAATTTAAAGAAAAGCAGTATTTTTCTCCCACTTAACAAGGTACAAACTACTAAAATCAGTGAAGTGATTCTTACAAAATCTGATTCTTACAAAATCTGATTCTTACAAAATCTGATTTTATTTTAATCATTGTTTTACGAATTATACGATTGCATTGCATCAAGTATGATTCTGTCAGACATCTTAAATTCTAAGATGGCGGAAAATTTTGATTACAATCTTTAAAGAGCAATCAATTCTCACCACAATTTTATTATTTCACTTAAATCGGTTTAGGAGTAACGAATTTATAAGGAAATTAATTCAGACAGGATTGGCAATGCAATCGTATAATCTGTAAAACAATGGTTTAAACAAAAATAGATTTTTTGAGAACCATCACACCGATTTAACTAGTTTGTACCCCTCGTTGTGTGTAGGAAAAGTAGTGCTTTTCTATGAATTAAAAAAAAGCTAAAACATTTTCGGATAATCAGAATTAACACGCCATTTTGAAGAATCAAGTATGATTCTGTCCACCATCTTAAATTTTAACATGGCGATAAATTTTGACCATGATCTTTAAAAAGAAATCAATTCTAACCAGGATGTTTTTTATTGTATCAAAATCGGTTCAGTAGTAATGAATTTATAAGGAAATAAATGCAGACATGATTGCCAAGGCAATCGTATAATATGCAAAACAATGGTTTAAACAAAAATATTTTTTTTAAAAACCACTGAACATCTTCGAAAAGTACATTTTAATTTCGTCCGCAATCTTGGATTTTGAGACGGCGGAAATTTTTTTTTATTTAAAACTCTGATTAATTGCTAACTGCAGTTTGTCCCATTAAAATCGATTGTATACTTCAAGTTATAATAAAAAAAAATTGCCCGGTTTTTTTGGCCCACCCGGTGTATAAGATCCGAAGACCGGTCTATTCTAGGGACTGTATTTAAAAACAACATTCAAAGATTGGAATCCGTTGAAAATCAACATTTTTGTAATTGATACTTTTGCACTCTACCATATTTTTATTTGTGCCAAAATTGGCATTTCTTTATTCTCCAGGGTAAGGATGTTTTAGACTACACAAATCATCACCAGCTGATTTCGAAATTTTTTAGAAATAGCTTAAGGTACATATCAATTTGTTGCTATAAACTCGCAAATTACAGTCATATTTAAAAATAAAATAGTCAAAGGTATCAAATAAATCCTACTCTTTTAGTGTCAGGTCAAGTTTCGGGCCCTTGAAAATATATTTTTTAATCTACATGGAACCAATAAAACGACAATATCGACTATGTCAAAATAAATAGTTTTTTGTATAAATCCTAAAAAGAAATATCCATCACAACTCTTTGTTTGCCAGCCACCATTTAGAATGGCGCTCTGAGGGTCAGTCTTTCATTTTAGGGAATAATTGTGCAAAGTTTGCCTTCATCACAAAACGTCACTTTTCCTTGAAAAAGTTTTATTTTAATATAAACTTTTTTAAATGCCCTATTAAACGCAATGTTTTTGTTCATGTTTTCAGTTATTAAAAACTCTCTATAGAAATACATATTATTAAAATATCATTGATATTTTATAAGAAGGTCGAAAGTTAATCTATCTTCTTACGACCACATCCCTAAAACTCAGAAGCCTACAGGGGCTGATGTGTAGAGGGATAACCGGAGCTATGAGAACTACCCCGATCCTGGCCCTAGAGACAATTCTGGGACTACCATCGCTACCAACTTGGATCAAGAGGGAGGCGATGGGGACCTACCTACGTCTAAGGGACACGGGTCAGTGGAGAGGAAGGGGGGAAACAGCTGGTCATCTAGCTATAGAAGAGCTGACAATTAGAGAAATCCCCCACACGCACTTTGGAGGCTCGAGAAGAGGTACAAAATCCACATCCCAGACAGGGAAGCGTGGCAGAGAGACGAAATGATGTTTGAGGAGAGCGCTTTAGTTTGCTACACTGATGGATCCAAACTATCAAAGAGGCAAACCACAGGAGCGGGAGTATACGTGGAAAAACTAGAAGTTCAGAAGAGCTACTCGCTCGGTGAGCAGGCTACTGTTTTTCAAGCAGAAGTTTACGCCATAATAATGGCGGTAACCCTAGAAGAGGTTCGGAACAACGAAGAGGAGCTTATATATATATGCTCTGACTGTCTAGCCACCCTGAAGGCGCTAAACGCACCCAAGATTGCTGACGGCTTGGTGGAAGAATGCGCAGAGGCGCTGGAGACCCTAAGCGATGGCAAACGGGTGACGCTGGTTTGGGTTCCGGGACATACGGGGGTACCAGGCAACGAGAAGGCGGACGAACTCGCACGACTCGGGGCAGGAACCGCCTATGTAGGACCGGAGCCACTTTTGGGCGTGACAAAAAGACAAGTGCAAAGCGGACTCAACAAATGGGCCCAGGACGCGCTATTAAACTCCTGGGAAACAGGAACGGGTTGCAGACAGACCAGAGAATTCGTAGACTGTCCAAAAGCGACCAGAATTAGATGGATGCTGGGACGGACACGAAAAGACCTCGGATTGCTGATAGGTACTCTAACCGGACATAACCGGTTGAGGAGGCACATGACACGTATAGGAGTCGAGAATGACCCTACCTGCCCAGCCTGTGGACAGGAAGAAGAGACTCAAGACACCTCGTGGCAGAATGCGAGGCCTACGCAAGGATGAGACAACAGGCACTCGGAGCGCCAAATCTGAGCGAGGAAGAACTGCACATGCTCAAATGGGCAGACTTACTGGACTTTGTAAAGAGAACAGGAAGGCCCAATGAGTTACCCGACCATCAAAGGGAAGTGCAGAGAGTGGGTTAAGGGACAGACTTGGGGTATGGCAAAAAGGGCCTACTCTGGCCTACTTGTCAGACCTGCGGATCAACCTCCCACTACTACTACTACTAATGTATCTTCTCAACTTTTTATTTTTGCAAAAAAGAATTATTACAATTTTGGTTCATAATTAGACAGGTAGGCAGCTTTTATTTTTTTTGTAAAACCCTTTTTTCTCACTTCTCTACCTTTAAAAATATCTTGAAAATAAGAGTTTTGACCCCGATGTTTCATAGAGAATTTAACTGCTTAATTTTACCCTACCAATCACCTTTAGCTAAACCCAACCTTAGAACTAATGAGACGCACCTGATCAAATCGCATATAGATTTTTAAATCATTTTATATGCTATAAAGTATACCTTACTACTACTATAATAAATGGCAAAATTAAAAAAATAAAGAAAAAAGATTATGTAGCAAGTATCAGTTTTTTAAAAATTACCTTCTTTTATAAAAATCGTTTGATGTTCCTCCTCAAAATTTCGATTATGTTCTATATTATCACATTCAAACTTAGCCTCATTCTCTACTTTCATTTTAACCAATGGCTTAAAAGACCTTTCTTTATATTCTATATTATTAAATTTAAAGACAGTCTGTTCCTCTACTTCTATATTCACCAATGGCTCAATAGGCATTTTATATTCCTTATCACCTTCAGAATCAGTATTTTCCTCTTTTTCTAGCTTTACCCTTGATTCAAAAGCCATGTTACTATCATTTAAAATAGTTTTCGTATTTTCTTCTTTTTCTATTTTTACCTTTGTGTTAAAACGCAGGTCACATCCTTTTTCTTTGCATTTAAACTTGACGACTTCTGTTTCAACTGTTTTTCTGTCTCTTTCATGAAATATACCAATGTGAAATACCAAATTCTTTTTGTATTTGTAGCTTCGAGAACAGTCTGCATACGGACATTGGAAAAGTTCCAGTTTACTCTCTTCAACATGGCTGAGAGAGTGTGCTTTAAGCTTTGATTTTAAAGTAAATACTTTCTCGCAGATAGGGCATTTGTGTTCTAAAACTATGGACAAAAGGTTATTACAAAATGCGCTTCTTATCTCAAAAGTTTAACAAGTTACACTAAAACTGTGATTTAAATGTCATAGGGTGAAGTGCGGTAAGTGGGTTTTTGAGGTAAGTTTAATCCCAACTGTCTATGACGTTTAGGCACAGGATGTCCTAAGTTCGACGCGTTTGGGGGTTTTAGGTGTTTTTAGAGGAGATTTAAAAAGTAAAAGTTACGGTTTACGAGAAAAATGCCAGGAAGCGTCGTGAGGTCATGTTTGAGGGGGGTTGCTTTGGTTTGTTGGGAAGGTTAAGCCTAGGAAGCCGCTGTCCCTGAGAGGATGCAAACTCTTCGCATTTGTATTTGGTTTTTTACTGGAAGTTCACAACGAAAATTTGAAACTTTAATTTGTCATTGTTGCGTCTAATTTGCTCTCCCCTACAAATGCCTGCAACTCCCCAAAAGCCTCGAATTTGGGACACCCTGTACATTTCGAAATGCTGTTGGAAACCCTCTGGCATCTTGTTATTGAGCAAGTATCTATAGTTTTTATTATACTCTTTTGCTTTTGTTGTTCAAATACGTTCAAATTTTATGCAAATAAATAAATACTCTATTCTTTTATTGTCAGTTCTCATGCAGATGCGGCCTTGTTTAGCTTGCAAAAATATTACGTTTTTAATATAGGTATGGGCACATGTTTGATGCAAATAATATATTTTTAATTTTATACATCTTTGATGTAGATCACGATTCTGGCGTTGTTATTATGATATTTTTTTATGAACAATAATTAGAAAATAATTGGCTGTATTTTGATAGAAATTAAGGCTGTGTATTGCTTACATGGGCTTTTGGTTGTAGCTTACAAAATGGCGGAAATTTGGAAATATCTAAACTTGTTTTTAGTAGCCTCTTAAAAGGCTTCGAGAAAAAGATTAAAAAATGCAAAAAAGTTTTGGAACATTATTTTACTAGCTCCTTATTATCCTCTAATCTTTATTACCAGAAATATAAACGGAGATTCCACTTACCGCAGTTTCTTGACTCACACCTTTGAACATATAACATTATATGTTCGATGCTCACACCTTTGAATATATGTTCGATGCTTACACCAAAACATGTAAGGTACATGTTTTTTGGATAATTAAGTAGTGTTAGTTTTCTATTAATAACAACCTATTTTCAATTTTACATTTTCGCGTCTCCCTATAGTCAGTTTTATTCCATCAAGTACAATAAATATAACCAAGGGCCATTATCAGATGTTTTAAAATCATACATTGAAAGTCATATAGATTATGAATTTGCTTCCCCCCTCCCTGAAGTTTTGGGCTAGATAGCTATATTGACCATGCGAAGATTCTGTAGTATGAGGAACGTGATATTCTTTGCAAAAATACCATTTAAATATAATTAACCATTTTGATAAATTTAGGCGCGTTAATCTCTGCAGAAAATGTAGCGACAATAAAGAGGTTGATGAGGTCCAAGATTTCCGTCGGAAGAAAGGCAACAGCGAGAAACTGCCGTTTGTGCTGCGGCTGAAGGCTACCTGATGATACTCCTCCCAAAACTAATCGAAACATTTTAAAAAGACATGGATACAAAGCCTACAAGATAAAAAAATCTCAGGAACTCTTTCCTTAGAACAATATTTTAAGGATGGAATTTTGTGACTGCTCACAATTCTTCAATTACTCGCTCCCGGGCAAAAAAAAATAAACATTTGACGGTAAATGTGCGAACACAATACTTGGAGATAATATTACTGGCAAATTTTTTATTAATGGTAACTTGAAAGGGGCCGCTTATATAAACTTGTTGCAAAATCAAGTTATTCCTGCAATTCAACAATTGCCGAAAGTTGATTTTCAGTTTGGTTTCAGCAGGATGGGTGTCCGGCACATAACGTTTTACCCGCCAGGAAATTTTAAAGTAATAAGCAGACGCAGTATTACCAGATGGCCCCCTAGATCGCCAGACCTGACTGTTGTGATTTTTTTTATTCGGCCTTATGTCAAAATAAGATATTTACATTCGATCACATTCGAGCTCATAATTTAGCCGAGCTTCGAATTAAAATTAAAGAGGCTTTACACCTGAGATGCTAAGCAATGTTCGGCAGTGATTTTATAGGCGTTTCTGTTATTTTTTAGCACAACAAGATGGCAAGTTTGAGCATTTAATTTTATAAATTTGGTAGCTCTTGAAAGGACTTTGTACGGTTTTTAAAATTAAATATTCTTAACCTTTTGAAGCTGTTGAGGCTATGCCGTAACAACAGCAGTGTAAAAAATCAATTTTATTCGTAGGATATGGCAGCATAATTTAACGCGATGTTTAGAGACAATAATAAACGAAAAATGGGTACACTCTTCGAAAATCTCCGAGTAATTGAATCATAGACCACACCCAAACTAGGCAATTAAATAGCTTTATCCCGACCAAAAAAATGCATTAAAATTCATTCGACGCGGCTTATGAAAGTCGGCGTATGAGTCGAGAGGGATGAAGAGGGGAAGTTGCTTTTATTTTTATCTAAAAACCTGGTAAATTAGTTTTTACTCTAATGGTACAGCTGGGGACTAATTAAATGGCCGCTACCAAGTTGGGATGAGAATTTCGGACTTTTTATTTAGTCCCTTTAATTTAAAAGCATGAATGGATCCATTTGGCGCTATACTATGTTACTATACCAAACTATACAGCCTAAAAATATTAGTGATTTTGCATTTATCAATGAAAGTTGAGGGCTCTGCGATCGAGAATAGGCTACTTGGTGATACCTATTATGTTCTTCTTTATTTGTGTCACACAGTTAAATATTCAGTGGTCAGTCTGAGACAATTTACGTAATTTCGAACGTTACGCTTTGCGATCAAGAATCACCCTTCTTTGTGAGTTTGCGGTTTTTTCTTTGTCTGTTTCATGCAGGTAAATCTTTAGTGCATCTTTAGTGCAGTATGCGGGCTGCATATTTACGTAATTTCGAACGTTGCCCGCTTATTTTTTCATTAGCTTGATCATGGCTGTGTCTACAACGCGGGGCACCCGGCCTGCAGGACGCATCTAAACGTGTTAGGTCTGTAGGCTGCCTGTACGTAAATAGAGACCATATTGAAAAAAAACGTTAAATTAAATTTTTATTTGTTATTATTAAGAACACCGGCGTATACAAAGGGGGGTATCAGAGTACTTACTCTTCCCAAGTTTGGTAAAAACCAAGTAATAGTTTATCGGACAAGTGCATCTTTTCGACTAAAAAAGCAAAAACTTTCGCCTGCGTTCTTATTACCAAAATTGTATCAGTATTTAGTAATGATAGCTTCTTACACTATTTACCCTCAGATGCACCGTAAGCACTTAATCGCAATTATGGGTTTAATCGCGATTAAGTCCTTGTTCTTCACATACAACACAACAAAGAGGGAGAATGGATTATAAGCCTTGGGATGGTGCATCTTAAGGTTAAAATCAAATTTGTGCGAGAAGATCGTGTTTAATATTTCTCTTGTTCAAATACGTGTAACTGAGTAGTAGCGCAACCAGGAATACGTCTTGAGGGAAGGCCAAAAACCCGATAATGCCGTATTTTATGCAATTTTCATTAAAAAATCTGAAGGTTTTGGAGGGAGCCCGGGCCCCGAGCCCCCCTAAAAGTTTGAGTTTTTTATGTTGGTGTTAAAGGTGTTAGTAGTAGCTGTTTCCTTTTAAATAAATATTAAACACTTAAAAAGACAGGAAAAATATATTGTTTTTTATATTGTTCTAGTGCGTTTTGCGACGACGACCAAAACATCTAAACACAAAATGACGAAAGTACAAAATGACGAAGTTATTAAAAAAAACCTGTTCTGGTTAGGTTATTATAATGAATAAAACATTAACCTGACCCGATTAGGTTAGTCTGTTTTGTATAATATTAATAGTTTTTAAACCTGACCTAGTTAGGTTAATATACAACAGGTCCTGGTTATGTTATTACACAAAATCTAACCTGACCAGATCGTGTTAGGTTGGGTTTTATTCATTTATTTTGCATTTCGACATTTTGTAATTCGATATGTTGTCTTTTCGATATTTTGTAATTTTGTGGTTTCGACACTTTGAACTTTCGTTATTTTGTGTTTCGATGTTTTGTCCGTCGCACTACGGTTTTGCAACGCGTAAAGTTTTTTTTACTATAAAACAAAAAAATAATTTTTCCTCGAATTTACCTTTGCCCGACAGTTTCATCTGCAAAAAAGTCATAATTTAGTTTTATTTTTGGGCTCCACCAACTCTAAGGGCCTAGATCGGCCACTGTTTGAGAACAAATGGGTTAAAGATGTGGCTCAGTAGCGCACCGACGAATATGTCTGGGGTGGGGCGAAACCCTATGATGCCGTATTTTATGGAATTTAATTTGTTTGTTCATGTAATATGTGGCATAAAAATCTTAGCGTTGGGGAGGGGGCCGCCCCCCCTCGAACCGAACCCCTCTCTTGTTAAAAAGGTCCACTAAAGTAACATAATTACCGTGGAACTATGCCACCGATTTTAAGATCATTATTATTTAATCGGTAGTATAGTTCGAATGTTAGAATATTATAACAAAAATCAATTTGTCCTGTTTTTTAGCCCACCTGGTATATACTCTCATGAATTAACTGATAGTACATAACTAATTTGCAAAAAGTAGTAATTAAATATTTTTTTTGGGCAACCCCCAATTTTCGGGGTCTAGATCCGTCACTGATTATATTATGTTCTTTTATAATGTATTTAAAGGAAACTCATCGAGGTGTTGAACGGACTGAACCGAAGTCATTTGTCTATGGGAGTTGAAGTCAACCGACTAAGGAAAAATGTTTCACCGGCAATCACCACTAAAAATATGCAAAAACTGTAGCAAAGTTCCCATGGTATGAATGCTCACCCTTAATATCAAAAATCCAAATAAGTGACTTTTTAAACTTATTTGTCCTTTACAGCAATACCTACCTCCTATTTTAATTTGATCCCTTGGTTTTGGGACACTCTTTTATTCACTTCTGGCTCCAGACAGTTTGTCTAGGATTTTGTGTTCGCGGTATCTACCGTTTTTCTTCCTTTTTTTAATTCATGCAGAAGTGAGTAAAAAGACATACAGAGGTGAAATTGCCGGGCAAAAACAAAAGAAAATGCCGAAAGGACAAAAGACGCGCATGAGCAGACGGTTGATCATCAGCTTATTAGTTCAGATTTTTTTATGTGATTTATGGAGTGTTGTTTTGTTTGTGGACAAAGAGAGGTGAGTGTTAAAAAAATGCCGCTATTACCGGGCCAACAAGACTCCTCTGAGGTAACTAGGGCCAAAATTGGTATTTTGGCCGACGAAGGGTACTCTACAACAGAAATTGCTTGGAGGGTTAATCTCTCGGTAAGTTGATGTTATTATACCTATCTTCAAAACAAAAAGTGACAGATAAAATTTCATTCGACATTCAGATTCTTACCCTTTATACAAAAAAAAGTATAAAGAGCGTTATAATATCAAAAATAAATTAATGAAAAGAAAGTTATTGGACCTCTGGTAAAAATAATTTGTCCCGTAACCACACAAATATTCGTCTGCCATCCCATCAAATAGTTCCACAGTTATTTCCATATTTAAGCCCAGCATTTTTCAGTATTTCTGGAAGTAAAAAGTGCTTTATTTAGATCACTTTCTTTTCTACAATTTTCAATTTGAAATCTTTTTGAAAGCAATTTTTTCACTTGTAAAGAAAAACTATACATTCTTTCCTTACCTTCATTTTTATGATTTTTTTATAGGCAATTCTCATTTTTTTTGAATACGGCAAAATTTACTTGGATATTTTAAGCCATGGAAATTTTACGGTATAGAAAGACTATTGGGACAAAATAAGTTAACAAGTACTTTTTCCAATACCAAAAACTACCAAATTTTTTGATGGGGCACGCAAGTGAGTAGAAGAGAGGGATCAAATATTTTTAAAAAATTATAATTTGAAAACCACAGCAGCTGGCAGAATGAGGTTATCAAAGTTAGTTTAGGATTCAACAGTATTTTTTATAACGTCAACGTTTGTCAGAGTCAGTGATTTTAAGATATAAAAAAAAACCGAGAAAATTATATCTTAGGAATCGAAACGTGGTTTTCTAATTTAGATTGCATTACATTTTAAACAAAATTTGTTATAACAAAAAGAAGCTACCTTAATAGTCGGGCAGTTAATTTTTTAATAACTTCCGTTGCGACGCCGACGCCCTGAAGTTTAAGATTGATAGTAACCTATTTTTTGTCAAATAAACTGCACAAAAATTGAAGTGAACCACCCCAATTTTTTGGACATTTTTAAAGTAAATTTATTCCTAATCCAAACAGTCAATTTCCACACAATTTTCTATGTGATATAGCTTCGATTATCCTCTTTTAATGTTTGGTTTTTTTGTTGTCCTGCGCTTGACAGTTAGCTTCACAGAGTGGCTACAACGCAAGTGTAACAAACGTTTGCAAAGCACCCATTTCCCGTACGATTTTTTTAAAAAAAATTTAATGACATAAAGTGACAGTCAGCTAAATCCAAAAAAAGTTATTTCTCAGTTTTTTAAATTTCTCTTTAGTTTCCGAGATATGATTTTTTTTCCATAAAATTGTACTTCTTCTGATTTTTAGTTTGACGTTTCTACCCGTTTTGACCCATAGCCACCAAATTTACTATGAGGCAACCCAAATATCTGAGGGTACGGGACACGGCAGTGCCACGCAAAGTTCGCGCGTCGTAACCATCTTTTCTTGAAACATTTCAGCCGATATTTGACCTATCTAAAACTCTACTTCGGAATGAGCTACGATTCTCAAAGTTTGCACAGTCGGAGATCTCCATGGAGTTAACAACCCCTCCAAGTTTCATGGAATTCATAAAGTAGTAAAGTAGTTACGAAATTTCAAAAAACGTCGAAATTCCCACTCAGTCACTCACTCACTCATGTATAGATAATTAATATTCTACTGTACTTTCAGACATGCTACAAAGCTAAAATTTGGCAGACTGATAGAAATTATGACCAAACCCCTGGAAAAAATCAAAAAAACGCAAAATTTTAATTTACTCCCCTCCCCTATACATTTAAAGTTAGGTAAAAGTAGCATTGCCCACTTCCAGAAATGCAAGAGAGTTGAGCTTTGGCAGACTGATAGGAACTATAATAAAACTATAGGAAAAAATTAAAACACCTCAAAATTCTAATTTACTTCCCTCCCCTATAAATGTATCTCACAAACAAAGTTTTTAAGAGTGGAAAAAAGTGAAATGTTAACTGCGTCGGAGCCACAAATGTTATGCTTTGGTTATAGTCTATGGACAAATCGGCCTAAAAGGGGGTTTCGTGTGCAAGTCGTGCCAACTTTTTGCCGATAAGCCGTGTTTGTTAAGGGCACTCCATAGATCAGGTTTTGACTTGTCATTCTGGTAAATGCGTTTTTTAAAGATATGGCCCCCACCACTTTTTTTTGCACGATACTTTTTAAAACGATGTATCTTTCTTAAAAATAGTCGTAGAGGGTTGCAAAAAAATGGCAAATGAATCAGTAAGCACCCGCAATAAAATAACTTTCTATTATATTTTTCAAAATTTTGCTTCCTTTTTTAGAAAAAATAAAATAACTGAATTTTTACTTTTTTTTGTATAGCTAGTAAAGTTTAACCTACATTTTTATTAACACCAAAGCAAAATTTAAAAAAAAAGTTTAAATAAAAGTTTTAGAATGAACATTTTTCTTTAATTTGGTGTATACAAGTCTTATATGAATGTATATTTTATATTTGTTTCAATAAAAAAACAATTCGTTGTCACCAAAACGACTACCGAAGGTGTATTACCGTACGCGGACGCCTATAAGGCAGCGCGCGGCTTTACGCAGCTGAGGCGTCTAGTAGAACAGCTGATTTCTATTATCATTGTTATGGTTGTTTGATGGACATTAATAGGTCATAGACTAATTTGGATGTTGCCGGGCAAGTTTTTGGCCCAATTTTTTTATCCCCCTCCTTATATAGTCGTGTTCGAATTTCTAAAAATGTATCTAAGTTGACGCCCTAAAGACACAATGACATAGAAATTGATCAAAAATGTGTAAAATCTAATTTAAAAAAAAATAATATATTAGTTTTTAAAATTTTAGCTGCAAAATCCCCCTCCTGAAATTTTTAATTTTTTTCAAATTTTCTTAAAAACTAGGGTTAGGGAAAGATATGTATTAATCTTTATTGTAGACCATAAAATTTCCTTTTCAATAATGTATAAGTCAGTGAGATACGACTGACTCCAGCGGCGTCCGTTTATTGAGGTAGTGTAATAAATTTAAAAAAGAAACATGTTTATTACAGGTTTTACCCGATTTTCTTAAAAACCGAGCTCTATATCAAAAAATATAATACACACTTTGTTATAGGCAATAAAATTGCCTTTTAAATGATGTATAATAAGCCAATGGTCATTTTATCTATAACAATTTAGGGGCGTCCGTAAATAAAATAAATTTTTGAAAAATCACTAAATTTATCAATTTTTCGCTAAATTTTACCCAATTTTCTCAAAAATTAAGCTTTTTGGAAAAAAAATATTTTGCATTTATTGTAGAAAATAAAATTTCCTTTTTAACAGTGTATTAGTCAGTGGGGTCAGGCTAATGACAAACTCTCCAGCGGCGTCCGTTTATTAAGAAAATATACAAAAATTAAAGAAACTACATAGGTTTTACCCGATTATCTTAAAAACCAAGCTCGCTATTAAAAATTGTGACCTATAGTCGATTGTAGACAATCAAATTTCCTTTTAAACGTTTATAATAATTTAAGATTTGTATTCAGATTAAAACTTCACAGGCCTGTACAACTTAAATCAATTTTTACAAATCACCAAACAAATTAATTCTGTTTCTGTAGTTTTTTCCAATTTTTTTCAGAAACTAAGCTCAATTGGCAAAAATGTGTTTTATACTTTATTGTAGGAAATAAAATTTTCTTTTTAACAATGTATAAGTCAGTGGGGTTTAATTATGACAAACCCTTCAGCGACGTTCGTATATGGGGGTCAATTAAAAATAAAATAAGTAAAATCATTTTTGTCATTTGTTTCACCGAATTTTTTTTTTTCAAAGATTAAAAAAAATTAATTTTTAAAAAGTATTTTTTTAATACATTTCAAATCAAGTAATTTAAGCTTTGTTGTATTAGAATCGGATAAAAAATAAAAAAGATACAATTTGTTTTTAAATATGCTTTTCCGCCATATTGAATCCGCCATATTTAAAAAAAAGCGCGATTATCACAATGACAATAAGTCAAAACCTGATCTGCTAGGTATGTTAAACAAATTTAAGTTACTTTCAAAAAGTTCTTATGGTTTTCATTAAAAGCATAATTTTTAAATATACCCCAAAGACCCCTATTTTTTTCCAGTTATTTGGAAATAACTTAAAAACTAATTAACGCATTGGAACATTTGAACCAGATTTAAGTGAGTTTTTTTTCTTGCTCCAATAGTTTTATAAATAAAATAAAAAAGAAAAAATTACCTTTTTTTTATTTTTTTTGCAAATATAAAAAAATACATATTTTCTGACCAATACATTTTTAAGTACATTACAAAGTAAGTATTTTAAACTTTGTTCCATGAAAATCGGATAAGAAATAAAAAAGTTACAATTTTTTTAAAGATACGCCATTCCGCCATTTTGAATCCGTTATATCTTTCAAAAAACGCATTTACCAGAATGACAAAAAGTCAAAACCTGATATATGGGATGCCCTTAACAAAGTTAGCTTATCGGCAGAAAGTTGGCACGACTTGCACACGAAACTTGATTTGTCCATAGACTATTACGCTAACTGAGCATTTTACTGTATCATACGTAGAGATTGGTCGGCAAATAAAAAACAACTAACGATAAGAAATTTTAGTGACCTTATTTACAAAGCAATTTTGCTCCCAGATGTCTCATTTCTTCACCGGGTAGAAACGTCAAACTAAAAATCAGAAAAAGTACAATTTTATGGAAAAATATCATATCTCGCAAACTAAACGCACTTTTGTTGCACTTGCGTTGTAGCCACCCTGTGAAGCTATCTGTCAAGCGCAGGACAACAAGAAAACCAAACTTTAAAAGAGTATAATCGAAGCAATATCACATAGAAAATTGTGTGGGAATTAACCGTTTCGTTTAATAAATTTACTTTAACAATGTCCGAAAAAATAGGGTGGTTCACTTCAATTTTTCAGCAGTTTATCTCAAAAATAGTAATACACAGGACAATTTTAAGCAACTGGTAGATTAGTCAGAGCATAATATTTTAAAAGGTTTTCGGTCTAGAAGCAAATCATATTACTTTTTGGCAACAGACCATTTCCCTCTAATTTGACCGCGCTGAACCCGAATATCTCTGTTGCCAACTCGAATAATCGAGAGGGACGGAGAAAATCCCCCAAACCCCCAAAAACCAAAATTTTTTCAGTTTTATGCAATTTTCTCGAAAACTAACCTTTCTATCAAAAATTGCAGAGAACAGTTTTTTGTGGAGAATAAAATTCCCTTTCCAACAATATATTGGTCAATAAGGTTAGCAAAAGCAAGTAGCTCCTCAGTGGCGTACGTAAATTGGGATTATTTAGAAAAAACATGTTTATTATAGGTTTTTCAAAATTTTCTCAAAAACTACACTTTTTAGGAAAAAATATGTAGTATACTTTATTGTAGAACATAACATTTTCTTTTAAAAACTTTATTAAAATGTCGGGTTGTTGCCATATTTAAGGCTTCAGGGGCGTACTAATATAAACTTATTTTCAAAAATAACTGAAATAATCAGTTTCTCTTGCATATTTAAATATCTTTTCTAACTAAAATTTTCGGAAAAAAATGTGCCTTTATTCTTTATTGAGGATAAGACAATTTCTTTTTAAATGATGTATTACAAAGTGAGGTTAATGTTATGATAAATACTTCAAAAAGTTTCGTAATTTATACCTACTAAAATAAAATGTTTCCAAATTAAAATAAACTGTGTTTTGATTGGATTAGATATTTTGATTTATCTAAATAAGTTCTTTAAAAAAACACCGGTGGTTATAAGGGGAGGGGGCATAGGGGCCATGGTCCCCCCTAAGCAATATTTTTGTGCAGAAAGTAACAGTTGTAACTTTGACACAGGTGTTTTCGGTTATTTTTTTAAGCATATGGAACTAAAAATAAAGTGGCCTTACTTTCGATCTTTTGTACTTTCGACCTTTTGTACTTTCGACCTTTTGAAATTTCGACCTTTTGTTTTTTGATCTTTTGTACTTTCGACCTTTTGAAATTTCGACCTTTTGTTTTTTGAACTTTTGTACTTTCGACCTTTTGTACTTTTGTATTTTCGACCTTTTGTACTTTCGACCTTATTTTTTCGACCTCTTATCTGCCGGTTTTTGTTATCCACCGAAAAGCTAATAAGACACAAAATTGATTAGTTTGGATTGATCTTAAATAATTTCTTTAAATTAAGAACACCACTGGAGCGGTAAATATAAAATAACTTCCATTTTATTATACATCGTTTGAAAGGAAATTTTATTCGCTATGACAAAGTATGGAACACATTTTTTGATAAAGAGCTTGGTTTTTAAGAAAATTGAATAAAACGTATGAAAATCATGTTTTTTTTAATGATTTGTTGAAATCACCCCCATGGACGGACGTCGCTGGAGAGTTTGCTATAAGTCAAACCCCACCTAGTTTCACATTTTTTTTAAAAAAAGCTTAAAAACTTGGTAAATGGAATTTTGTTTTTAGCAAACGGAAGCACATAAAAAGCACTTAATTTTCGCATATAAATATTATAAAAATATTTATTATTTCTGTATGGGCTTGCTAGCTTTATATATAGCTAGCACGGCAATCATTTTTTTACATTTCCGTGGAAACCAACGGAGCACAAAAATTTTAAAAAGTGGACGAAATTAGCACATTAAAAGAACATAATTCTGGAATAAATTTTTTACATTTTTATTGAGGTGGGCATAAAAATATTTATTATTTCTGTATTGGCTTGCTAGCTTTATATAAAACTAGCACGTCAATCATTTTTTTAAATTTCCGTGAAAACCAAAGGAGCACAAAAATTTTAAAAAGTGGACGAAATTAGCACATAAAGAGCACATAATTCTGGAATGTATTTTATTTATTTTCATTGATGTGGGCTTGCTAGGTTTATATGAACCTAGCCAGCCCACATATTTAAAAAAAAAGCTTAAAAAAAGCACATAAAAAGCACTAAATTTTCGAATATAAATATTATAAAAATATTTATTATTTCTGTATGGGTTTGCTAGCTTTATATAAAGCTAGCACGTCAATCATTTTTTTAAATTTCCGTGGAAACCAAAGGAGCACAAAAATTTTAAAAAGTGGACGAAATTAGCACATAAAGAGCACATAATTCTGGAATGTATTTTATTTATTTTTATTGAGGTGGGCTTGCTAGGTTTATATAAACCTAGCCAGCCCACACATTTAAAAAAAAAGGTTAAAAAAATTGGTAAATTGAATTTTGTTTTAGCAAACAGAAGCACATAAAAAGCACCTAATTTTCGCATATAAATATTATAAAAATATTTATTATTTCTGTATGGACTTGTTAGCTTTATATAAAGCTAGCACGCCAATATTTTTTTTTAATTTCCGTGGAAACCGAAGGAGCACAAAAATTTTAAAAAGTGGACGAAATTAGCACATAAAGAGCACATATTTCTGGAATGTAATTTATTTATGTTTATTGAGGTGGGCTAGGTTTATATAAACAACCAAACTGTAGTTTGAGCATGTTTTCAGCTGTTATAAGCAAAAATATAAAAAATCAGAGTCAATTCTGACATAAAAAAATGCGATTTGCCCATATCTCTTCTGTTCGCTACAAAATATTTTATTATTTCTGAGTCCTAAAAATTTCGGGGGGGATTGACCCCCCTTCATCCTCCCCTAGGTAAGGCTCTGCGGTGGACTGATTTAAAATCAAAATCTACAAGTTCAGCTAGTTTGCAAATATTTTTTGTATGTGTATTTTTCCATAAACCTAATTTTTCTCATTCCAGGACAAATAAAAATAATAATTAATAATGACTGCAAAGTGACTTATTCGTGATTAAATTTTCACAAACTCTGCTGCATGTTTTCAAACCGCCCCCCTCGTTTCAGACATAAAACTTATACTTTTTAGTTCTGATAAAAAAAATGCCAAATGCATTAACCCTACTTTAAAAAAAAACACACAGAAAAGTTACTTACTTGAGCCAATTTTAAATATTGTGGTGGGCCAGCAAATAGAATATAATAATTGTTTCGGCATAAATGTAATTAGAAAAAAGTTGGGTTTTTTGTAACTAATTTTTGTTTTTTTAAATTCTTTTTGATTCTAATTCCCTCGTAGCTCCTTTGTGGCAAGGTATAAAACAGAAAAATTTTTGCGCATTTTATCTGTGTATTGTTGCACTGAACTTGAGAGGTCAAACTTATTAAAAACGTACAAAAATGGTTTTTGCTGCCTCCTTGACCCCTGTAACAAAACCGCCTTCACTCCCTCCCCCGGACATCATAGATCCGCCAATGACTTGCTATCTTCATCCCAACTGCGACGGCAAACGAGAACAAGCTCCCTCAAAAAAGATTTATCATGCGTCTAGAAGTCAGGATAGATACCAAGGGCGCACCGAGGATTGGCAAGGGGGCTCTTCTTTACAAGATAGAAATTGGAAAATTTGTGTTACTTTTTAAACAAACGTTCAATATTTTATTTAACATTTTAAATTTAGCTAGTATGCAATATACCTAAGCATGTTGCATTTTTCTCCTCCATGTATGTGAAAAAACTTTATTAAAATTTGTACGCTGAAACACTGAATATTAACCACTAAAACATGAATTATCCCCAAAAATCGACATTAAAAACGGACTTTTCTTAAACTTTTCCCTTGCGGCGCCAACAATTATTTATATCTTTTTAAATAACCTATTTTTATTTTTGCTTCTAGCGCCAAGGGTGGGGCGGAATGGAAAAGCGTTTTTAAAATGAAAATAACTGCTGTTTCATAACTACAAAAACAAATAGTTACGATGAATTGTTGTTTAGATGTTAACAATGAACAATTAGAAAATAAACAGACTGGCCACGGAGAAAGTTCCCAGAAAGCAATTTATTAAAATTAAAAAATTTGAATAAAAATTATCGTATTGTGTTATTTTTTTGGCCTAGTTGTGTTGTTGCGAAATCTTTTTAAACACTTTATACTCTTATTTGGGGGAAGATTGATCCCCCCAGGTACGGCCTGGTTGTCACGTGATCTCCCATCTCGGTAAAGTGTCGTGGCTTACTCGTTTCCATGATACCACAGCTAATAATTATTATTTTTTAAGGGAAATACCTTAAACCACCCTGAGGCTCTATCCACATCACACGATCCACGCTCTCACCAATAGCAAACTCTGAGCAGTTGCGTGTTGTGCGAAATGCCTTGTCTCGACCAATGGCATAGTCGCCCGCTCTTCAGAGTTAGTGAATTTTACGCGTTTGAAGTAAAATCTGTTCTCCTGCCCCGTACCGACTGAACGTTTCTCGGTCGTCCCGTAGGAGAACCTTGCGCAGAGATCTTTCCGCATACCACGTGACGGTTCGGAGCTAATTTAGCTTGCTATTGGCCAGAGCATGTGATGGGAACTATCACATCGTTCAAGTACGAGAATAGATAGGCTGGAGGAGTAGAAAGAAGCTATCACGGTATCTATTCTAAGTCTTGAACGGTGTGACTATCCACAACACACCCTTTGACCAATAGCAAGCTTTAAATTAGCTTCTCCTACGATATAACCGAGCAACGTTCAGTCGGTATAGGGCAGGAGAACAGATTTCAATTCAAACGCGTAAAATTCATTAACTCTAAAGAGCTAGTGGTCGAGAGTCAGAGTTTGCTATTGGTCAAAAGCGTGTGATGTGGACACATCATTTAAGACCCAGAATAACTACCCAGTTAGGGCATTGGCATGGGCGTAGTTAGGTGTTCTCATCTGGGAGGCTATAGTCATACTTTCTCTTCTGAATTGTGTTTGTGTGTCTATGGTAATGTTCGAATAATTTCAGGGGGG
The DNA here is from genome assembly GCA_963576565.1 of Aspidapion aeneum. Lineage (NCBI taxonomy): Eukaryota > Metazoa > Arthropoda > Insecta > Coleoptera > Brentidae > Aspidapion > Aspidapion aeneum. Next base: position 21,519,955 of record OY755039.1, read on the forward strand.
CTAATTTTAACAAGCTTTGGACGGGAAGGCTTAACCTCCACCCAAGCCACCCTAACTACGCCCATGGGCAATTGAAATTGATTTGTGTGATGCGGAACTTTGAGGAACGACTCCAACATTGTAGAAAACGGACGTCATCTACCTGACATTACTCTCAAAACGCAAATTCACTTTCTAACAGTTAAATCGTAACATCTCAACTTAAATTCTTGTAATTAGCTGAGTTATTCATATTTTAAAAACGCACCTTCATTCTGCTATATTACATATTATTTATAAAATACGAAATATTTCTTTACCCAATTGAAAATTCTGTAGGTATTGCAAATTTAATGTTGCCAGACTCGTCAATCATCATTCTACGGCTAAAAAGGCCTATCTGCAAAAAATTACTTTTAAAATTAATATGCAATTTATTCCAAAAATGTAAATGTCTAGAATTAATAACTTTTTGATTAGAATTTGATAGAATTGCGCTAGAGTTCTTCTAAGGGCGTTATTATTTATTTTAATTAATATTTCTTTAAATATACCATTACATTTTTTAAATAAACTCGTTTTCTTAAAATTTGCACGTAGGCCCTTATTTAATTTAATTTAAGCATTAACTCAGGGATATTTACGTCTTTCGTGGTTTGCAGTCGAATATTGCTGGGTTGGGTAATATCAAAATTCTATTAAATTCGGATTCTCATCTTAGCTCTTCTGAAAACGGCAGCGGCCATTTAATTAGTCCCCAGCTGTACCTATTCCCTTTTGTGTTTGATAGGACATATTATATCGTCGGCGATCTGACAATACCTGCTAAGTGCAAGTCAGATTTTTTTTACAGGAGGGAATATAAATAGCAGATATTCTCGCACCCAGCAATTGGTAGAGTTGATAGCAGATATTATTTTTTTTTTATAAAGTAAACAAAGATTTAATATGCAGTTAGCAGTCAATTTCACCATGTGGGAAATGAATGTCTAGGGCTTTCTGCATAAAATACTACACTTTGCCAGCAGCAATCTATAGCCATACCGAGAACAAGATTCATAAACACAACGCGCGTCTCTTCCCCCACTGAAAGTATCTTAGATATATGTTATCAAAACGACTGTTTTCACTCGAGTACCCACTCCAGTTACAGCGTAATAGCGATCACCGAAACCTGGCTGGTTCCTGCTATAAATAATAGGGAGTTTATGCACAATGATTTTGAGATTTTTCGTTGCGATAGAGATCGCACTGCTACTAACTTAAACGAGGGTGGAGGTGTTCTGATCGCGGTAAACAAACAGCTGTCTCCTTTTCCACTAGAACTAACTAGCTTTAGGCCCCAAGTTCGTCCCCACATTGACATCACTGGAGCAAAAATAACCCTTCAGCATAAACCATTATTTATCTTTGTCGTTTATATACCATCACCCATCACCGCTGACGATCTTGACAGTGTTTTAGAGTTCTTTCTTTGTCAAAAATATACCTACGATAAGGACATACTTATTTTGGGAGACTTTAACGTAAAAGACGATGCAGGCTTTCTTGAAAAAAATCCCTTGAATAATCTAACATTGGTGACCTCTCTTAATAATATCTTGGAAATCCTAGACTTGCAACAGCACAACTTTGTAAAAAATGAGAACAACAGACTGCTAGATCTAGTCTTATTTACATCCAACCTTTGTAAAGTAGAAAGAGCTATAGATCCTATTATGAGAGAAGTCCCACATCATCCAGCCCTTGAGATATCTATATTTTCCATTCAAAAAACTAAAAATCTTGATAAAAATACCGGACTAAAGTCTTCACTAACCTATAATTTTCGCAAAGCAGACTTTCAAAAGTTATACGGCAAAATTCTAACTTGTGACTGGTCCTTCCTACAAAAACTCTCTAATATCGAGGATGCCACTGAGGCATTCTACAACTGTATTTATTCCATTCTTGATTCTTGTGTCCCAAAACGTCCTAAAACCTTTTGTAAAAAGTATCCTTGTTGGTATTCAGCTACCATAATAAAAGATATTCGAAAGAGTCTATTCTTCATCGCCAGCTTAAGAATAATAATAATGTCGAAACATACCAAGAGTTTAGCAATCTACGACAAAAAATTAAGCAGCATGCACGGATAGCTGAAAACACAATAAAGCAAAATCCTAATACATTCTGGTCCTTTCTTCGTACAAATTCTTTCACCGGCAGCGTTCCCGAATCCATGTCTTTTAATAATTTACCTTTGACTTCAGATACTCAAATAGCAAACTCATTTGCTGACTTCTTTCAAACTTCCTTTAACCCGATCAACAAAAATCCTTTGCAAACATCAATCACTAACCAAAACTCGCTGTTTCAGCCCATTTTCATTATGTCATTCAACGAAGAGGTATGCTCTATTCTACGTAAACTGAAGCCAAAATCAACAGCCGGACCAGATCTGATACCCTCCTATATTATAAAAGACTGTGCCTTTGTCTTGTGCAAACCTCTGACGTATTTGTATAACCTTTGCTTGACCAATAAAAAAATACCTAACATCTGGAAACTCTCTAAAATTAGTCCGATTCACAAAAAAGATAGTACAACTGAGGTAGGTAACTATCGACCAATTACGTTAATAAATAATTTTTTAAAATGCTTTGAAACTCTTTTCGCAGTACAATTTATCCTAATCTTAAATATCGAATATCCTCTGATCTGCATGGCTTCATAACAGGTCGATCGACAACAACAAATCTTATAAAAACCACTCAAGAAATTGCTGAAGCTTTAAACTCTTCCTCTCAAATTGACATAATCTACACTGACCTATCAAAAGCTTTCGATAAACTGGATCACTTGCTTTTAGTACAAACACTAAATTACTTTGGTTTCTCCACTGGCCTTACTGAACTCTTTGAATCTGTTATCACTAATCGTAAACAGTTTATTGAAATTCGTGGTATAAAGTCAAAGGAGATTAATGCTTCTTCCGGTGTTCCTCAAGGATCAGTCCTGGGGCCACTTCTGTTTAATCTGTTTATTGATGGAGTAAGCAAATGCCTTAAAACGACGAAACTTAAAAAATATGCTGACGACATAAAATTAGAAGCATGCATTAACTCAATCGAAGACTGCCTGAATCTTCAGAATGACCTAACCTCTCGTAGCATATGGTGTAATGAACATAAACTACTTTTAAACATTGCAAAATGTCAAGTAATGACTTTCACCCTAAAAACTAAACCGATGGTTTTTGACTATTCTATAAATGGAAAAGTACTAAATAGACCTGAGTTTGTTCGGGATCTTGGAATTACCTTCGACTCTAAGCTAACCTTTAATAAGCACATAGATACTATTATAGCTAGCCACCAGAACATTCGGATTTTTAGTAAGAGTTAGCAGAAACTTTGAAGACCTTGAAACCATAAAACTTTTATATTATACTTTTATTAGATCAAGATTAGAATACGCCTCCGTAGTATGGTTACCACAACTACTTACCCAGAAAGAATCGCTAGAAAAGATCCAAAGACGTGTACTTAAGCTTTTATACTTTAAATCAACCGGTAATTATTGTCCTCAAGGTCACCCCCACACTGACCTTATGCAACTGTTTAATATTCAGCTACTCGTCACACGTAGGCAATCGGCCTCTATATAAAATTCTACATAACCAAATTGATAGCATAAATATTTTAGAGAGAATAAACTTTTCTATTCCACGGCTAAATTCAAGACAATCACCAGTTGTTTATCTTTTTACTCCTCGAGTCAATGCAATGCAATTCTCGCCAATCTATACAATTTGCGAGACTCATAATAAATATATGCAGGGTATCGATATCTTTAATTGCAGTATATCTGCAGTCAAACAAGTCTTTAGAAGTTAGAGTTCCAACTTTTTATTTAAGTATACTGTATACATGTATCTTTTTGTACTTATTTTTCTTATATTATTATAGTCATTGTAAACATTTTTTTTGTAAACTTCCTGCCCTGTAATTGGGTATTACCTGTTGGGCAGTGTAAATAAATAAATAGATAAATAAATAAAATACCAAATTTTAAAAAATGTCACTTAGCAGGTATTGTCAGATCGCCGACGATATCCCATTTGTGGTTGATCGGCCATATTGCACCCTCAGAACAAAAATAACACAATTCAAAAAATTTACTATAGGTAAACAAAAGAAACCTCAAATAATTTCGGTATAAGCGATGCTTAGAAAAGGTAGGAACTAGGTAGGATAATTAATAGAAGGCGTCTAATTTTGTCGTTTTATCACTAAAAGTAAAAATTTCTAAATTTCGAGTTGTGTCATTTTCGTTCCGAGGGTGCGATATATACCCGTTTGTGGTTGATAATGCACGGAACAAGACATTCCTACCTGTTATTTGCTTTAAAAAAATTATTAGAAAATAAGAAATAATAAAAGTTAAAAAAAACAATTATAACACAGCTTGCTTAAATCACTTGCTTACCTTGTTTTTCACTGCAACTTTCCCGCTTGTGACGACACAATTCTGTCCATCTGTAAAAGACTTTTGAACAGTCACATGTATATTCTTTGTGATTGCGCTTGTGTTTCGTGAATTGTATTTGTGAGGTGAACAACAGAGAACATTTATCACATCTAAAAATGTAGTGGAAAATTCATTAATTTGATTATATATTTCGAATTTCACTACATTATTTAGTGGCAATTCCACCAACGTTTAAGGGCCGGTTTATCAATGGAGGGATACCCCTCGAGTTAGAGATAGCCCAGGGCTAAAGTTGTCAAAAGTGTTTATCCATCCAAGGTTAACTGCAAACTTGAGGGTTAACCCTAGGCTAACTTGACCCGCGCTCGGACGGCAGGGTAACGTATTTAGCTCTGGGTTAACCATAATTTTTTTTTATTTTGGTTGATTTTTCTCAAAAGCATAACATATAAATTGTGTACTTAATTTTATAAGTGTTAAATACGATGTTCCGAAATTTTTACACAGCAGTGGCGATACTTCATATGGTGTGAGGCTGAGATGATGGAATTCCCCAGACATGGAGATTTTTGCAATGGGAGCAGTCTACCAAGCAAGCCTCAAATATTTTTTCTATGAGCAAGATAATGTTTAATAGAAAAGCACTCCATGAATAACCCAATAAATATCCCACCCACCAACAGAGCTATACCTACTATTTGTACCGAGCCACAATACAGACCCTCTGGTGGTCACAGTGAGAGGGCTGCAAGGCCCATTCACATATGAATCATCATCAATATGTGTACAAGTTTTATTATAATTCTAAATTATGTATAAAGTTTTAAAACTTTTTATATTTATTTAAAAATGCAAAATAAAAAGTGAATGTACTTCAAACACTGAGTTTTCAAATGTTTATTTGGAGGCCCCTGAAAAATGACTAATTTCTTTTGTTATACAACAGTGTTTTAAGAATCAGAAATAATCAACAATTAACTTATAGAGTAACATCAAAATAAAATACTGAAAGAGCACTTTTATAATTAAAAACAATATATGCTACATAATAAATAATATATAAAATGAAGGTTTTGAAACAACCTCTTGCTCTGCACAGGGTGTTTGTAAATCAGTCATTCCGGGATAACAGTTTCATGTGCCAGAAACTAGTACCATTATTTCTTGTTGACATACCTTGTTAATATTTCTTCATTAGAATGCCCAAGTTTAGAGAAGTTTATTTGTTTCCTTGCACAGATATGATCTGTAACAAAAATAAAATAGGTGTAGTACCTAGTTTAAAAATAAAGTTAAAAAATGCAGCATTATGATCCAATATGGACATTAATCCATTTGCTTTTAACTCATTTTTTCTCCTAAATTATGTAATGTATAAATCTAGCTTTAATAGGTTGATAGGTACCTATAGCACTGGCGCACCCAGGAATATGTCTTGGGAGGGGCCCGAGGCCTCTTGGGGGGGGGGGGGGGGCGAAGCCTCATGTTGTCGAATTTTAAGCTATTTTTTGTGTGTTTTTCATAAAATATGTGGAAATATGTAAAAAAATCCAAGGCTTTGGGGGCCCGGGCCCCGAGCCCCCCCCCCCCTGGGTGAGCACATGCCTATAGATGCATTTTTATTTTAAATACAAGTAGGTACAAGTACAACAGAAACAATTTACAAATTTGGAGCTACATGCTAATTTTTATGGAGCTAAACTATTTTCATCATACATAGTAAATACTTACTGGCTAGAGTACAATAACTGAAGAAGGTGAATCAAAAATATATCCGTTTTGATAGCCCTGGGTGAATAAAATTTTTTCAAATAATTTTTTTTAACAAAACACCCAAAACCAAAAAACCAAAAACATATGATTATAACCACAAAATGTCAAAAATACCATAGACTACCAAATAAGAAGGGAAAACTTAGATGGTCGATTGTTATCAGCATTGCCAACCTACGACTTTCGGAGCTCTGGGTTAAAATGGTGTGGATAAACACTTTTCTCTTTAGCTCGAAGGTTACCCCAAGGTTAGAGTTGGCCCTGGGCTAGCTAACACGACGAGAGGGGTATCTATTGATAAACCGGCCCTAAGTGACACACTTTGTTGTTCATCAGTTAACCCGTATCGATGAGAGTAAAGTAAGGACACTCATCGTAGAGCAAGCACTATAGGAAGCGAAGCCTGACATTTTTTCCTCGGTTTGGCATTGGCGACTCGTTCTTATTTTAAACGTTTGGTTTTAACACAGTCTAAAGATTTATAGTAACTTCTTATTTTTAAATACATCAATAAAATATAGATTAAGTACCTTCAGCCTGTGCAAAAACATCATTTTTAAATTAAAAACAAAACTGAGGAAAACATGTCAAAAATAATACCCGAAAAATAGAAAGATCAATGTCAGACTTCGCTCCCTATAGAGCTTGCTCTACGATGAGTGTCTTTATGGGTGTACTTAGAGTAAAGGTTAAGTAATGACACTTAGTGTGTCATTTAAGGGTCCTTTTCAATAACTTTTTTATTTGGGCATACTCATCGATCACAGCTATAAGATTTAAGCAACATTTTTGCATAGATATATAATTTGGAACCTGGCTGACTATGACAAAAACAAAAATGTCCAAAATATTATGTTCTACATTTTAAAAATATTTTAACAATGCAATTTCGCACCTCCCTGGATCTCTGATAATGATCGAAAGTATTTTATCATAATATGCCATATTTTTACATTTAATATAAGTGCCGTATATCCGTCACAAAAGCTTCAATTTACAAAAGTAACCGTCAGGTGGTGGTATCGACACATGAATAAATTAGCATCACTGCATCAGGCTTAGAACACATAGAAGTACATGGAGAGGAAGTAATCATCGAAAAAGAAATGATAATGAATAGTATTAAAAAGCTTAAAACCGGAACAGCTAGCGGACCTGGGGGAATATACGCTGAAATTCTCAAATATGGATCAGAAAAACTACTAGAAAACTCATATATATTATCGAAGGTCACTGATGGATTCTGTTCTTTTCAATCGATCTTTTCATCGATTGATGCATATAGTATTACTCGCCTGCTCTTGTTCTAGTTTCTCTCGTATTTCGGTAGATGGTGCTTCTTCCGGAAGTTTTCTCACTAGACGTAGGATAAAAGACAAAACGTCTAATTAACTTCGTAAGGGTATCACATTGCAGTCTTGCCAGATCTGGTAAAAATTCAGCAGATCTGGTGATTTTAAAAACCCATTTGGTGAAATGGTGAAAACTTTTTGAAAGGGACTGAATTCTGGTGATTTTGTGACAGTGTACTAATTAAATTAAATTTTGCAAAAAATTATAATATATTTCTTGATCTTGACTATGAAACACTCTGTAACCTAGGTATAGGAAACGAAACAAAGTGTATAAAATTATTTAAAAAAGGAGAGTGAAGTAAACACATGTTGACAAACGAAAGACATGCTGAATTGATTTTTTTTTGGTCGCAAATTTTCTTATGGGCCCTTTTCAGCCTTTGACCCCCGGCCGCCGTCGATAGCCCGTCTAAAATACGAATTTTTTGGCAAACTGGTGCCTTTTTGCAAAATCTGGCAACTTTTATCGCAAGCGTCTGGTGATTTTTAATTTTTGGATCTGGCAACACTGTCACATAAGGATGAAACAGTTAACTGTTAACACTTGTTAGGCGCCATTAGATTTTGGACCTGGACCCCCGTGAGGATAAGCTTTCGAGCCCACGGAAAAATATGAGAGAAAGAAAAACTTATTTTTACCCGATTAGCCAAGAAAACTTGTTTGATTTATAAAAAAATATGGTTTTAAAGTATGTAAATATTCTTATTACTATTTTTCTATAGTTGAAGCAAATTAGACTTCTTAGTAGAAAACATTTATAAAAGTATTAAAATATATCCAGAAAGAGTACCTTATATTTAAAAAAAAAGAAATGAAAAATTGGCAGTGTGTTCATAATAAAAATCAACAAGGAAATTCGTACTTAACACACGAGTTTTCTATGCTTGACTTCCCTGGGCTAGAGATAGCGAGGAAATAAAGGGATTTGTTTATGGTTAGTCTTCTTGACCAGAAACACAAACTGCAACCAAATTTTTTCTTAGGACAAAAACAAAATATTACCAACTTCAAAACTTAAAACGTTAGCCACTTTTTGACAAACTTGGTTTGCTTGTCTAACATTGTAGTAGGACGATCTTATAGTATCTTGTGTTTTATTTCACATTTCTCAGACAAACAAGAGTAATATTTTTTTCCACGATTTTTTTCTACCTATAACGTCACGAATGCCATATAAATATTAAGGTAATGTCAAGAAATTTGTACAGATATTCCCACGATAAACTAATTGCCAGTTTGGTCATGTAAATTTGTACATATTATGCCATAAATCCCCTTCGCAAATAGCTAAAACTTACTCAAAACATGCAAGTTTCACATCTTCAGAATGGACACTGGCCATATGTAGCTGTAACTTTTTTCTCTTAGAAAATAAAGCTTCACATTTTTTACACCTAAAAGTCTTAGAGTCTTCCCCATGATTTCTGATTATATGCCTTTTTAAGCTGTAGTTACTTTCAAAAATTCTGCTACAATTAGGCTCACTGCACTGTATTTCTTGTGGTACTCGTAATGGATCATGAGATACCTTTTTGTGTCTTTTCAGGTGGCACAAGTTTGTGTAGGTCTTTGAGCAGTCTTCTATGTCACACTTAAATGGACGCTAAAATAAATGTACACATTTTTATTTAATCTTTTACTAACACTGATTTTGTTTAAAACTAATAACTTAGGGGAGATCAGGGATACACTGGACACGGGCATTGGACACGGGGATAGAGCGGACACGTATGGTGGAATGTATGTACACACGCGTGATTTTTAGAGCGAATTTTCGTTTTTTTTTTTTGTGTTTTGTAGTGTTTATTAACTTTTTTACCTTCCTAGTCCACACAGCAATGGCTAGAGAAGGTATTGTTTTCGATGAAAAAATTTTTTTTTGAGATAACGCCGAAAATGTGTTGGTGTATTGACCTACTCTAGCAGTATCGTCGTGATGTCTGTCTGTGGGTGTGTGTGTCTGTATGTAACTTCTGTCCATAACACGATAGCTCCTAAACCGCCCAGCCGATTTTCATGACATTTTTAGGTAAAATAGAATTCGATACTGTAACGAGCTGATTAGATTTTGGTCCAAATTCATCAATGCTAATGACAGTTTTTTGACAGTTAAAAGGTTTAAAAAATGCTAACTTTTTAATGGAGTGTCGCATCAATATGCACATTTTTTCAAAAATTTGTGTTATAACCAAAGCTTTAATTTCAGAGATATTAACAAAAAACTGTTTTGAAAGTTCCTATAGCATGGAGTTTACTTGGAGTGTGCTAATGGGTTAGAAAAATATAAAGGCTACATAATTTAGGTTATATTCAATATTATATTATTTGTTTTTAAATAAAATACTCAAACTTGTCTATTTTAGCCACATGAAATTAATTTTTTGCTTCATATGGTCGGGTATAGAGGATGTAATGAAGCATGTCCACTGTATCCCCAACTTGCCCATTTTATCCCCATAAAAGTTTTTTTTGTTTCAGATGGTCAGACATTCCAAAAATATGTAGGTATTTATTTTCACTATTATTGATTTCATTTTGTAAATATCTCAAAAACGACGACTCCTACAAAGTTTTTAATTATAAAACAAATTATTGACAAAAAGTATTCTACTATATTCCGAAAACCGCATATTCAGGCGATGCTCCGGTAAAAAGTTAGCTGTCAAAAAAATGTAATAAGCATTAAAGGATCTTGATTAAACTTCTTTCAGCTCGTGCCAGTGTTAAACACTATTTTTCGTGAAAATCTCATAAAAAAGGATCCAACTGTTCCGTAGGTATCGTGGGCCTGACAGACACACACAGACAGATGTCATGACGCGATTGCTAGGATACGTCCAAATACACCCAAATAACACATTTTCGGCGTTATCTAATTTTTTTTTTCATCGAAAACAATACCTTCTCTATCCATTGCTGCGCGGCTAGGAAGGTAAGACCTAAATATTGTCCATTGTATCCCTGGTCTCCGCTACATACCTCTCCATTATGGGTTCTGATATGCCTTTCCAACCTACTTGGTTTTGAAAAAATCAGACCACACTGTTCACATTTATGTTCTGGTTTTGGTAGTTTGGGAATATGTGCCTTTTTGTGTCTTTTGAAATATTTCAAATTGGTGAAGCCTTGTGTGCAACCTACAAAAAGTTAAAAAAATTACAAGTAGAATAAGTTTAGGTAGCTACATTAAAAAACACATAAACACCAGCTTATATAATTATTTTTGTTAATTTCAAAAGGTAAACTGTATTTTGTTTCAAATGAAATATCTCAAAAACTAATTAATGGATTTTCGAAATTTTTACACAGTTGTAAAGAGAACTTCAAAACAAGGTATCATTAGACCCACTAGCACTATTTAAAATATAGGGGTAAAGTATACCCCTCAAAGATGGTGCATGTTACTAAAATTTCAATATAGTCGAAAAGTGTCCCCCTCGCAAAAAAAATCAAGTATCCGAGCGTTTCTCCAAATTCGCACGAAAAATACCCAAAAACACCTAGGTTACCTTTAAGTTGGAACACCAGCGGGATTTGAAACCAGCGCCGTTTTATGCGCTATTTCGAACCAAAGCTGTATCAAAACTTTTGTTAAAGTTGTACGGAAAAACCTCTATTAACAATATTTTTTAGAAAATATGACATGTTAAATCTTTATTAGTTGGTACTGAATGTCCTAAAATTTAGAAGTGAATACATTTTCTTTGAATTTGCCGCTAGCACCAGTCACTTATTAGTTTTTATGATAATCGGGTGAACCGACTAGTGAATGACCACTTAAGGGAAGTCATATAAAAATGCCTAAAAAATATGTTTAATATTTTATACTTTTCTTTTAAATAAAATACTAAATCTAAGCTAGTTTAAAAGATTTAACCATTTTAAGGGTGAATTGCATAAAATCCCAGTAAATGACCATATGGTTCGGTTCAGTTCAGGTTTTTAGTGAAAGACCTAACAAAAAACCAGTAAATTACCACATAAACCAAATGGTTTAAAGCAAGTTTAAAAATATAACTTTCTTTTTTTGTGGTTACATAACTGTGGCAAAACTAATCTGATTTTAATAAATCTTGGTGATGGGTAGACTCTAGATTAAAAAAACTATTGTCAAGTTTGCTATTTCTGCCATTGTGACTAAAAATACATCTTAGACAAACATGTTGAGGATCAATTAGGTACTAAAATCAACTTATTTGGAGTTTTTTAGAAAAAGGGCGGCTATGGCTCGCCGGCCTCCTCCCTGGTACCACAAACGTCACAACCTGACGTTGTTTATTAACAAAAAGAAACTTAAAAATATTATCCAATTTTGACAAATAACCTATCTACATTTTCCTGCGTTATCATAAGCTATCACCACCTTCAGCAAAAACTTCAAAATTATTACCCTTATCTCTAAGCCAGTTAACACACAAACTGTTCACACTATGACAGCAATGCTAATGACAGTTTTTTGACAATTAAAATATTTAAAAAATGCTAACATTTTAACGGAGCATTGCATCAATATGCGGTTTTCGGAATATAGTAGACTACATTTTGGTCAATAATTTGTGTTATAACAAAAAACTTTGTAGGGGCTGTAGTTTCTAAGATATTTGCAAAAAACTGTTTTCAAGGTTGATATATTATGACTTCTCTTGTTTGCTAATAGGCTAGCTATCAGATCCATCATGGATCCATTTCTTTTTATTTGGTTATGTCTTTATATTTAATATATAATTTAACTCTCTGAAATAAAATATTTCGGATTTTTGATATTTTTGTTTCAAGTATATTCAAAAAGTCACTGGTGTGATACAGTTGTCACTCGTGTGAACACGAAAACAAAAATAACTTGAAAACTAAAGATTTGTTATCTCAGTCACATATTACATTTTACTATGTTGGACCATAGCAACATATTGTAATCACTTAAAAAGTGGTAAATCAATTTTGTTTTTTTGAAAACTATCAAGTCAAATGTGACCATATTTTAAGAACAACCCATATACCTAGATTGAAATTGACATAAAAAATTGTCTTGGCTATTGGACTTTTTCAAAAGGTAAATCAGGGCTATCAAAATGGACGGGCCACGATCCTCCACTTTGTTGACGTCACATCCGGGGCTGATTTTTTTTTGATGGTCACATTACGACACAGCTGATTGTCTTTAAAATATTGAAGTTGGAACGACGGTTCATGGATATTTGATTTTTTTAAAAATAAAGCCGTTTTTGAGATTGTTTTTACTTTATTCTGGCAGAACAATTTTTTTTAAATGTATAGTAAGCCCTACTTTTTCATAGCCGCTTCATTAGCTCACACAAAAATTAAGTTTAAAGCAGAAGCGAATGTGACAATCACATATGACAAAGTCAAATACATGTCAAATATAACAGTTGGCATGTGGTACATGGTGGGTAATTTGAATTCAAAATAAGGAATGCTAAATCTTGAAGATTTTAACATTTTAATCATGTTGCTTCCTTACAAACCTTTGGTGGAATATCGGGATGGTGTCTGAGAATATTTCACTGAAATTTTGCGGAAATCTGTAGTGCCATTTTGAAAATATCATAAAAAAACGTCTGACCTCCATAAGACTCAATGTAAAATTCAGCCCCGGGAGAACAGATGATTTTTTCAGGTTCATGGCCTCTATTTTTATGTTGGCCTTGGGTAAATATAATCAAAACAATATAAAATGTATGTAATTAAAATTATTTTTGATGGCCATTTGTTCCTTAATATGCATTAATAAAAGTGCAATAACCAGATCATTTGTCCTGAGGACCTTGAATATTTTTAGGAAATAAAAACAAATCACAGGCAAGCCAAATGAGAATTGTTAAAAGTCCTGATTAATTTTCCAATTGCTCAAATGTTATTTTTTTATACTAAAAGTAAAGAGTGATTTACCTACTGGAAATTGACAAAAAATTCCACACACCCAATGAATGGCCAAGCAGTTCATCACTGGATTTCTCACTTTTATCAATACCAGTAGATGAAAGACATGAAAAAATACGTTTTCTGAGGTGAATTAAATATTATTAATTAAATATTACAGCCTAAAAAATAGTCAATTTGATATCTTTCATGCAGTTCAGTTGAGCCAAAAAACATAATAATTTTACAATAATTCTTAAATTATTTTTGTTGCAAATTTAATAAGCCCTGTGCTTTGCCTACTTTAGCATTTTAAGAACAGATTTTGACTAAGAAATAATTACACTTTTAACTGACATTTGCAAAGCACTGATTATGTAGGGTTGCCAAACACATAAGAAAATTTTAGAATTTGATAAGAATCAAATTGCTGTTTATTGCATTGCATCTAATTAGAATTCCTCATAATACAAAAAACAGTATAAAGTGGTTATTCACTGGTTGGTACAACCTACTTATATTTTTTTTAGTTGGATAAAAGTAATTTTTATGTGCATGTCAGCCTTAACATTGTCAATTGTTAGTTTGAATATACATACAGATTACACTTAAACAGGAATTAACCATTTTCATACATTTGTTTCCTTGAAGTGTAAACAGTAGGTTGCATTCTCTACAAATTGTGTTTGAGAAATAGTCTTTTAATACAATCTCTCTCTGCCCCTCAGTGCATGTCGATGTCATCAGAAAAATATTCAATTTGTTTTCTCCTTATTTTGTACTTTTTTGAAAATTAAGAAATAGTTACATTGTTGTTTATTTATACAGATAAAAATAAAAAAAATGTAAAAATTAAAATATTTTGCTGTTTATACAGCCAAATAAAAATAAATATTTAACACTGTTTTGATAAAAGAAATACTGAAAAATTGTTTTTGGTAAAGTTGGATTACCTAAAAAGGTTCTTAAAAACAAAAAATCATAAAATTCTACACCAAAATAACAACAAAGGTCACATGACTTGATCTCGCAAATGTGGACATCCATTTTCAGATCAAAATTAAATCAAAGTAAAAATTGGTAAACTTTTTATTTTTATCTGGCTCTGTATAAACACCTACACAGTTTCCCATAGAATCAACTTTTTATTTATATTTAAATATTTATTTTTATATGTAATAACTTTATTTGAGTCTAAATTTAAAAACATTCAGCATCCTGCAAAGGGGTCTGGTTCTCGACAGGATGTAGGACAAATGGTTAAACAGGGCGTTCGGCAAAATCTAGAATGGGTGGCAAACCTGGGTCTGGGTAGGACGAGTATGAACAATACCTTTAAAAAAAGAACAACAAAACTAGCCACCTGCTAATAATTATAAACCCTTACCTTCAAAAGGGCACACAAATTTGGCAGCTCTTTCGTCACCTGAGGTCATTTCTATTTTCCAAAAATTTGGAAAAAATCATAAAAGCCACAAAAACACTCGTTCAATAAAGTGGGGTTATTGGCACAGAACACAGATTAGGTAAATAAGTATGCACAGAACACCAGTTATTGGTCTATGCATAGATAAAGGATTTTTGCTTCGGTTCAGTCAGTGGTCTATGCATGACAGAATCCCGGATCCAAGAAGTTCGAAGTTCCCGATTGTGCTAACGGAGTTTTTGAACGCAAGCTGTAGGGTCACCCTTTTTTTTATCTTCTGTGACAGTGACGTCAGTGGATACGTGGACGGTTTGTTTTGTTAATTTTTTTATTCTTGTTCTAACCGCACTTTTTCAAAAAAGTGTTTTGAAGAAAATTAAAGGGAAAAATGTGATAAATTCCACTTAAAAAGACTGATAAACATGGAGTACGACTTGGGCGTGATATTTTTTTACAGTAGCGCCTTAAGCTTTTCTCTGGTTTTAGGTGTAAGTACATTTTTTTTTAAATAATTTTCTTATAGTTGTATAAAAACTAAGGTAATTACGAAAATTCATTTTTTTTGCTGGCAGCTGGTAACATACCTATAATAGGGTAAAAGTAAACTTGTTTGTATTTTATTATCTAATAACAAACTAACCATCAATCTTTCCATCTATATGTCCTATTAATTAGATGCAGGTTTATTCAGAACTGCAATGCACACCTTTAGTTCTTAGTAAAAGTCTCAGTAAAAGTTAAAACTCATAATAAAAGTTAAAACTTATACACATTCTTAATGCATATTTCATACCTAACTCATTACTTTTACTTGCAAAAGTTGTAGTAATCTATTAGCAAATGAGATTAAAACTTTTTATCTTGTTTTTATAGATAAGTCTGATTCTCATTGCAACATCAAACAACTACCCAGTGATTCATAGAAGTAAAAAGGAAAAACATTTTTATGATGTCTTGTCAGGAAAAGAACTTCTGTTTCCCTCAATATCAGATGCTCCATCGATCCATTTAAGTGTGATAGTTCCTGCTTACAATGAGGAAGAAAGATGTAAGATTAGCATAACAAATAAGATTTTTTGTGTTAAACTTTTCCACATTACTGCTGTCTTAAAAAAAGTGCAACCTCTGAAAACAATTTTTTGTGTTTTTATTGCATAAACCAGGGCTATCAAAACGGACAGGTCACGACCCTCCACTTTGTTGATGTCACATCTGGGCTGATTTTTTTTTGATGGTCACATCATGACACAGCTGATTGTCTTTAAACTGTTTTTAGTATATTCTTGCAGAACAGTTTTTTTTAAATGTATGGTAATCCTTAATATTTCCGAGCCGCTGCATTAGCTCACACTAAAATTAAATTTAAAACAGAAGCAAATGTGACAAACACAGATGACAAATTCAAATACATGTCAAATATAACAGTTGGCATGCGATACATGGTGGGTAATTTGAATTCAAAATAAGAAATGCTAAATCTTGAAGATTTTAACCTTTTAATCATCTTGCATCCTTAACAAAGTTTGGTGGAATATGAGGATCGTGTCTGAGAATATTTCACTGTAATTTTGCGGAAATCTGTAGTGCCATTTTGAAAATATCATAAAAATGTCTGACCTCCCATAAGACCCAATGTAAAAGTCAGCCCCTGGAGAACAGCTGATTTTTTTAGGGTTGTCACCTGTATTTTTTTTGTCGGCCTTGCATAAACCTACAGATTGACTCATTTGATTTTAGTGCCTCCCATGTTAGATGAATGTCTTGATTTCCTAGAGGAAAGGGCCAAAAGAGAAACATTCCATTATGAAGTACTAGTAGTCAGTGATGGCAGTAAAGACAAAACTGTCAAAAAAGCTTTGGAATATAGTAAAAAATATGGCAGCAACAAGGTCAGAGTACTTGAACTTGAGACAAATAGAGGGAAGGGTGGTGCAGTCAGATTGGTAAGCAGGAGTCAATTGAGCAGAAAAAAAAGTGCAGAGAAGAAATGTTATCTGCTTTGTCTCATTTTTACTTTATTGGCTCTGTCTCCTTATTGCAGACAATTTTCCAGCTCAATTCGGTGGACACCAAAATAATCTGACTCAAAGTCACTTGGTGCCTGGGACATGTAGTCTGCTGTTCCATTGGTAGCCAGTCCACTTTAAAATAAATATAATATTTTAGGGGATGCAAAGTGCAAGAGGAGCCCTGCTTTTGTTTGCTGATGCTGATGGTGCCACTAAATTTTCTGACCTTACAAAACTTGAGGAGAGCATTAAGGAACTTATAAATAGTAAGTTTTAAAATTTTTATTTAAATAATTTTTTGACACTTGAATTGGCCAATTTCTACTAATAATGATAATTATCATCAACCATCACCCCATCTAATAATGACAAATGATTTTAGGTGACTATCTTAAATTCTACAAGGAAGTATCTGAAAAACCGGCCATAAGCATAGGCTCAAGAGCTCATTTAGAAGATGAAGCAATTGCTTCAAGAACATTTTTCCGAACAATTTTAATGTATGGTTTCCACTTTTTGGTGTGGCTTTTTGCAGTAAGAAAAATTAGGGATACCCAGTGTGGATTTAAGCTTTTAACAAGAAGGGCTGCCAAAGTCTGTTTTGACAGTTTACATGTGGAAAGATGGTAAGTTTGATGCTTATAGTCTATACTTATTCCTCTAACGAAAATATCTCACCCATTAAGATATTTTTAAGAAAACAACAAATAATTTTCTATAAACAAAATACATTCCGTGCTATCCATTTAGATAATCAAAAATGAGTATTATTTGTTGCCAAATAAATTTTGTCAATAACAAAGTCACCACTGATAAATAGTTTCAGTTTTGGCAAATTTTTTTCATAATTATTTCCATTAGTTACTGTACTTATAGTAAGTTTTGTTACAAATAGCACATTAATTTAAATAAAATATTTTGATTCTACAACATAATATTATATTTCTACAAACAAAAAATTTTAAAATTTTAGGGCCTTTGATGTAGAACTGCTTTACATAGCTCAAACTTTAGAGATACCCATTTCTGAAGTTTCAGTCAATTGGACAGAAATTGATGGATCCAAGGTCACTCCTGTCTGGAGTTGGCTGCAAATGGGTCTTGATTTAGGACTTATTTGGTTCCGGTATACTATAGGAGCTTGGAAAATTAAAGCCAAATTAGATTAATTTCTTTAAAAAATCACAATTTTTGTTAGTTAGTTTTTAGGTTATAACACCTATGCATTTTTAATATGATAAGTATTAAAAAATTAACAAATGTATTCTAATAAACTCTTGATTATGTTTTGGGTGCACCATATGCATCTGGCATCCTCTCAATTGTATATCGATGTTGTGAAACATACAGAATTGGTACCCCTGGAATTTTTCTAATCCTTTTCTTTAAATCTTTATCATTTGTGGCAACTATGTAGCACTTGTGTTGGGTTACCCTTTGTACTAAACAGTCATCAGCATAAGTTCCTTTGTGCATGCAGTGTATTCTTTCAAAGCGAGGGTCTTTGATTATTCTTAAAGCAACTTTGTATTTAGCACCAAGCTTTTCGAGTTCTCCTAGAACGCAGTCTGTAATGTATGGTATTGATTTTGCATAAAGACAGTCCATCATATTTTGAATAATATCAAGTTTGTTTTTTATTGAAAAGTTAATAAAGTTTGTATCCAAAAGTATATGGTATGGTGGTCCTAGTTGTGTATTATATTGAAAGAACAAAGCTGAACTTTGTTGTGGAGCTTCTGTGGTCTTTACAGCATAAGGGTCTTCTGGTTTCTTTTTCTTTGGCGGGGCACGTAATGCAGCTTTGATTCTGGGGTCACTTGGGCTGATCATTGTCTTCATTTTTGCAAAACGCTTTACTGCAATTTTGCGTGTCTTTTTTGTTTTTCCCTAAAAGAACACATACTAAATGTTACATTTTGTTTAAATTTCCTCAAATGGGCAACACACAGAAGTGTCTTACATACAGTCTCTTTTGTTTTCGATACATAATAATCCTAGAAAATGTCTCGTTTTAGTGTCCGGATAGTGCACCGAAACCTAAACCTACCATTATTGTTCACAAAATAAAGGAAAATTTGTTTCCTTGGCACACTAAAATTAGCTTGTCTAACGAACTGTCACGATCAGCTGTTTTTCGATCCAAGATGGTCGCCATGGGACAGACAAAGCGTTTTCCCATAAGCCGCAATGTTAACAAAAACGTAATTTTTAAAAAAAGTGAAACGATTTAACTTACAACAAAGATGCTGTTTTAAGTATTGAACCTTTGTACACATGGGAAAAATGCGTTTTTCTTAAAAAAAATCAATTGAAGCCAGTAAATCTCAAATAAAAGGGACCATGTTTTGTTCAAAAGTCAGGTTATGTTTTTATTTACTTTTGTTTTTTTTTACTTTTTTTCCAGTTTTTTACTCAGTTTGAATCATTATTATTAGTTTCTGTGCTGTTATGAATTGTGGCAGCTGGGGAGAGCTTGATAATGTTAGTTTTGATGGAATGCCAAGTATTTTGACCTTAAAAAATCATCTTGATTTAAATGAACTAGGTATCAGCTCAAAGAAGGGAAAAGAAAGTGGATAAGTGCTCTATTACCTGACTTAACAGAGGATAAATTGAAATATTCGAAAGTTTTTTGTCAGGTTTGTTTTGGATAAATGTGCAACTGCCATTTTGGCAACATTTTCTATATATATCTTTTTTTGTGCTTGAGTGGACCTTTTGCAGAAGTGTAACATAGAATTGTGTTAAACTGTAAGAAATATTTCACTATGATTTTTTTACTATTCTAGGCAAGCAACTTTCAAAACTAGAATACAGCAATGATCATGACTGGGCCTCTCCTGAATGGATTATTGTTTCAAAACGGTTGAAAAATTTTAAAAATGATGGTTGAAAAAAGGGTCCCGAGAAGAAAGAAAAGGAAAACATTATGAGGTTAAAGTGTGAATAATGAGCTGAACCAAATTTGTACACCATCCTACAGAACCTTAAATAAACTTTTGGTAGTGTAGCGTCCTGTATAGTGTCAAGTGAAGTCCTGTATCATCAAAGTTTCTTTTTCTTTAATAAATATTTATTTTACAGACCTCAAAACAGTTTAGAATAAACTGGTGAGTTTGACAGTCTCCCTAACTCAAACCTCTTTTTATCTTAAACTATTTTGGTGCAAATTTTCCTTTATTTCCATGCTTTTTGACACCTAAAACTTGTACACCATAAAATTTGTATAGTATCTGACTGGACCTACTACAAGTCCTGTTGTGAAATTTCTCCGGTAATGTACTGAGCTTATTACCAAAAAAAAATTTTTTGGCATCATTAATAATAGATGGATAAAAAAGTAATCTTTGTTGACTTTGATGACCACAAGAAAAACAAATAAGTTCTCTCAGATATTTTTTTCAATTTCTCTCAAAAAAATTTGGGTTCTAATACTCCTAATGGGTCATATGCTGTTACGCCCAATTGTAGAGTAGAGTATATGTTTATTTGCATAAACTTTTAGATACATAATTGAGCAAATATTGTTACAACAGTACAGTAATAAAAGTAATAGTAACAGTAGTAATACAACAGCGAATATTGTACTGTTGTAAAATTTGAACAGTACTTACTGTTGTGAGCTGATGAATTTGACCGTACTTAAGCCCTATGTATTATAGTTCATGGAAAATCATATGGTGATGTATGGTGTGTGAGGCCAATGACAAGAAAAAACTGTATTTTAATTTTGCAAGTTTTTTTTTTTATATAATGTTTACTTATATTTTTTTAAATAAACATATTTTCTAAAGTACTTATTAGAAGTTTGCTTGACCAACCTTGGTTGGAACTTATATGTGCATATTGATCTGTTGGACTGACCTACCTATATGTTGTGCCTCTTTTTCATTTTACTACTGGAGGGTTAAAACAATTAAACCATGGATCACCTTTGTTAAGGTGATCCGTGATTAAACTTTGTCTAAACCTAAAAATCATAGTGAAATATTTTTCACAGTTTAATGCTATAGAAGGCCTATTACTTAGCAAAAGGTTTAGTCAAGTACAACAAAAGATCCTAATAGAAAACCTGAATCTGATGAGAAAAGTTTAGTCTATTTCAATTTCGTCTCTGTTAAGTGAGCCTTGAAGTGAGCTCTTTGAATAGAACTACTTTCCCCTACCTTGGGCTGATAGTTCATTGATTCATTGGTCAAAAAACTTCAAAAACCTTTGGGGGGCCCCAGAGGTCTCATTATGTACTTTATGCTATTTTTTCTGTTTACTCATGAAATATATGGAAAATATCTAAAAAAATATGTGGTTTGGGGGGTCCGGCCCCCTAGCCCCCCGCCCCCTTGGTGCGCCCATGTAGTAATTCAAAATAAGTGAAAAAACTAGAAAAACAGTTAAAAAAAAAACAAAATAAACAAAAACATAACCTACTTTTTTGAAGAAAACATGGTCCCTTTTATTTCAGATTTTCTCGCTTTAGTTTAATATTTTTAAGAAAAACGCATTTTTCCCATATGCACAAAGGATCTATTCTTAAAACTGATTAATTTTTGAGACTAAAGCTCTTGTCGTTTTTGTAAAATTTACGTTTTTGTTAACATTACGGCTTATGGGAAATCGGTTTGTCTGTCCTATGGAAGACATCTTGGATTTGATCATATGTTTTGTTAGACAGCCCTATATGTTTTTCCAGTTGAGATTTTGTGAGGTTATAAAATTAACCACAAACTTGGAGCAACGAAATTCCTATCTTTCTAGGGTCACTGCATCACGAAGACGTAGTGTCTTCTTAGGGTAGCGACACGACAGCTAAATATTTTTGGTTATATGACGAATCTGACACTGTCAGGAGCGTAGCTTTTTTTGTATTCAAAAAAATAAAATGGTTTACAGATGTTACGTAAAGAACTGTCCGTCACACTCGGTATATATATTTAGACTGTCCAAATAAACAAAACATTAAAATAATGCTTTCTCAGATTGTCGAATAAAAACTAAGTTTTTTATGCCTTCAATATTGATTAGGACCCACACAGCGCAAGAAACCAAAAATTAGTTGACCTGTTTTATAAAATATAGAAAACTATTGTTGGTCCTTGTATCATTTAATAAATTTCTTTATGCACTCTAGAGCATAAAAGTTTACCTTTAATCCCTTTTTTCATGAACTAAGATAGTATTTTTTATCTCCAGTGATTAAAAGTAAGTAAGTAAAATATAGGTTTTTTGGATCCTTTTATTTTATTAAAATACAAAAAAAAACAAAAAGCTATCAAGATACACAATAACGGTTATTCTGTTGCTTCCAGCTTGGCGTAAGTTTACTGTACTTTGCTGATGACTTCGTTGGTTTCCAATATTATTGTGTCCTTTGGTATAGAATATTGCCTTCATATAAACGAAGCATTTAACTTTTTAGACTTCTCCAGGATGTAAACCAGGAATACCTTTTCGGTGAAATTTTTGACATTCTTTTTATCATTTTCGGCACTCGGAAAGCTGCTTTCTTCGGCGGCCTTTTCAATGTCCATCTCAAAGTAGGAATAGGTTTTATTTTTGATCCCTCGTTTATTCCATCATTAAGAAATTTGATTCGATATTTTTCTCGACTAAACCTATTTAGTTTTTTATGAAATAAATATTATTTTTCACATTTTTTCAATGTTTGTTATCGTCTGGCTGACTTTTGTTTTATGTCATGCCATAGCAACGCCCAAAGCTCACCAAATAAATGAAAACTATGACTGCCCACTGTATTATTATATACCCGGGGTTGACATGTTAAATCTAGAGTACCGGAGTAAGTGGTTTAATATTTATTTATTTTATGATTATTATTATTTTTAGTATATAAAGATTGGCATTAAAGTCCCTTTTCACTTAGCAAATTATAGCCGTCCTTCCGGTCGGGCTTAAAAAATCTTGTCGCGGGATTAAAAGTAAACGATGCAGTCCCCAGGTTTAAAATCTACCTATTATTTTATTACGATGTCCAAAAAACATGCAGGCGACGAGTAAAACGTCGAAAGTACAAAAGGTCGAAAACACAAAATGTCGAAAGTATAAAAGGTCGAAACTACAAAAGGCCGAAAATACAAAAGGTCGAAAGTACAAAAGGTCGAAAAACAAAAGATCGTAAAACAAAAGGTACAAACAAAAAATCGAAAGTAGCTGTAATTGTAAAAAAAGGCTTTACTATAGACACAGACACACACACACCTGACGTACATACACGCACACATACACACACAAACACATACAGCGAACCTACATTTTCTACGAACGAAAATTTGTTCGAAAACATTTTTTCCAAACGAAAATTGGTTCAAAAACCTATTTTGAAAAAAGAGTTAGAGAATATAAATTTGTTCAAAAACATTTTTACGAACGGAAATTTGTTCGAAAACATTTTCTTCGAACGGAAATTTGTTTGAAAACAGTTTCTTCGAATGGAAATTTGTTCGAAAACATTTTTTTTAAACGGAAATAAAACCATTTGTTCAAACGGAAATTTGTTGGAACACATTTTTTTTTGAACGAAGATTTATTCGAAAACAGTTCTTTCTAATGAAAATTTGTTTGAAAATATTTTTTTCGAACGGAAATTTGTCTCAAAGAAATTTCTTCGAACGAAAATTTGCGATCAATTGGTGTTTTCCTAACCTTTCTCAATTGATCGCAAACGTATTCTAACCGGTCCAGATACTTCCACCAAAAAACTGTCCCCAACGCACAGGTTTGCGCTCAATTGAGAAAGATTAAAATAACACATTTTTCGAAAATATGTTTCTGTTAGTTCGGTTTGGGTTCACACTCTCTACCCAGACAGCACAAGTACGTACTATGTACGTACATAGTACCTACGTAACTCTGCGACGTAGTATATGTACATAGTACGTACATTTTTGGACCATATATGTACGTCCTAGGGACGTAATTTTAGCCATTATTTTCCTTCGATTTGTACGTATTATGGACGTACCGAAGTACATACGATATACGTACATTCGACGTATTTTGTACGTAAAAAACTCGTACTAGGTACGTCCACTTAAACGTAAAATGTACATACTCCAGACGTACATGGTATGTACATAGAACATTAAATTAAAATAACGAAAGTTTAGTATTAGGACTAGGTACCAATTAAAACTATTCTGGCTTCCTGAACATTCCTACTTTAGATGATCGTCCAGGTTTACCCGGAGGCTTGAAGTTTCAATAGGTTTGTTTCTTTTACTTGATTTAATATTTTAACTAATATTTTTTTAATAAGAGACTGTATGTTATTTTAAAAACAAAGACTTACTGATATCGATGTAAAATACAAAAATAAAAGTTTTGGAATATATTTCAAAAAATCATGTTTTTGCACAAAGTCTATCTGATTGGAAGCACGACAGAACCACAGGAATATGACTTTAGAAACTATAACAAATTTACAAAAAAGGCAAAATTTAGAGTAATCACACAGAAATGATATTTTTTATCATTGTAGGTAAGTTCTATAACTAATATTATATCTAATAGTAACAGTGTACGCATTAAATTGTTTCGTAGTCTTTTTTGTATTAATTTATATTTTAAGAATAAAAAGTTGGTCAAAAACTTAAAATATAATTATTGTCTTTAATTTTTTTAAAAATATTTTACATCCTGTAGGTACTCTAAAAATTCTGAGATCGCTTTACAAACTTCTAGAAAAATTGTAGGTACTCTAAAAATTCCGAGGTTAATTTACAATATTGTATTAAAATTGCGTGTAGGTACTCTAATTATTCCGAGGTAAGTTGACGAGTCGCCCATGGAAATTCCGAGGCAGGTCACGTGGGCTTGTCGCTACCCATGGAGACGCCAGGCTTCCAGGATGCAGTGACCCTATATCTTTCGCTTTGGTTGCGTCATCTATTCGGAACGTAGCAACTAACGTGAGTTCAGTGACCTTAAGACCTACGCCGTGTATAACAGGCCGGAAAACAAAACCCTTTTGACTATTAAATTTTAGCTCACACATATACTATACTATAGTAGTGTGAGCTATGGTGATCTCAATTTTTTTGAGAAAAAAAAAGTTGCTCCGATTTCAAAATTTTTTATATATCTTTGCGTTTCAGATGATATATGTATGTCTGTCTGTAACGACCAACGCGCATAACTCAAAAACCGCTTGGCCGATTTTAATGAAATTTGGTACCTAGGCTGGGTCTTGGGTCGAAATGGTCCCATTTAAAAATGAACAAAATCCACCCAACACAAACCATATAAAAGGGTGGGGGTAGATTTCAAAAATTAAAGTTTATGTGAAAATATGGCGTGTGTGATATCAAACGAAAGGTAATTAATTGAGTCTGGAGTTAAACACAATACATTTTAATTTATTTTAAAAAAAGGGTGGGGGTTAATTTTAAAAATTAGTGTTTAAGTGAAAATATGGCATGTGTGATATCAAACGAAAGGTAATTGAGTCCGGAGTTTAACAAAATACATTATAGTTTTTGTTTTTTTTAAAGGGTGGGGGTAGATTTCAAAAATTTGAGTTTAAGTCAAAACATGGCTTGTGTGGTATCAAACAAAAGGTAATTTAGTCTGGAGTTTATTAGCTCACACGTACACTATAACTATAGTACCTAGTGTGAGCTTAGGGGCCCATATATTGGGAGAGTATTTTTAAATTCATAGAGTGTATACAAGATGGTATTTAAGTACCTACGTGGCAAAACTCCAAAGGGTGCTTCTTTGAGTGTGTTTAAGAAGATATGTTCATACTGCGTGAATAAGTTCACATCTAGGGGGCTAAATTTCCATAAGAGGACAAAAAAATTGTGTGTGTTTAAGACCACACGGCAGAAGTATAAACTTCAACAAGGCGAAATTAATAATACTGGCCCATAACATATTCTGCAAAGCGGACCGAACCGAACTCTTCTGTGTACTGGCCTTCATCTGCATCATCATATCGCTCGCTGAATGTTCTCATAGTTAGTCGACTCAAGCCGATTTCACCCGAATGAACGTTACATAGCCGAGCCTGACGGCTCCGTTGAATTCACTACCCACAAAAACTGCTAAACGCGCCTAAAAGAAGTGTACACTTCAAAAACAGATAGAGCATAGCATGTATTAAAAAGAGACCGCGATACGCTGTGTCCCGCAGAAAGCTTTGCAGCGTTGTCAAAGGTGACCTTGATAAATTACTACAGGCGCACGAGGTCGCACTCGTTAAGGGACGGACAATCTGAAACATTTTTTTTAGGGCGAGAACTATTACTTGACTTATCATAGGGTGACCATACGTCCGGATAAAGCCGGACAAGTCCGTCTTTTTGGCCAAGATGAAAATGCCTGGCCGGCTTTTTTTTTTCGTCCGGCTTTTTTTCGACCAGAGACCTTTCATTTTTGGTCATCCAGGGGCGCAACTTAGGGAGGGTTGAGGCTGTTTAGCCCCCCAAACTTAAAATATAGTCCCTCAAACGCAATGAGCATAATTTATTAGGAGCGAACTGATCGTGAAAAAATTACCAATTTTCTGTTGCGGCATTTTTAGCGAAAATTACTTAATTTACCTGAGAAAATTTTTCACCTACGGCGCAATTTTTTTTAATTTTCTTGTAGTTTTTTCTTAGTGATTATTTCCAATAATTATAAAAAATTGCCTACGTATACTTTTTTTTCTATAAATATTTTTCGGTGGTGTAATTTTTTAGTATAAATTTTTTCGAAACTTTTGCCTGCGGCGCATTTATTTTTTACTTTTTTAGTAGTTTTTGTAATATTGCAGAAACTGTCAGTACGAACAATGCTTCATTCTTTTTTAAATTTTCACTTGCGTCGCCGTTTTGTTCCTACAAATCATTTTCTATGGCGCAATTTTTTCCGAAAGGTACCTACTTTCGATTTTGTAGTTGTTTATTTAGATTTTATTTTTTTTATTCTATTTGGATACTAATTTTTTATTCATTGTGACGTTAAGCGATCTTACCCCCCTCCCCGAACCTATTTTGTTGGCTCGGCTAGTTGCGCCTCTTTGGTCAAAGTTTTTTGAAGGTGGTTTTTTTATTGGTTTTTATCTTAGAGTAATAAAATATAAAGAGAAGTAGTAGCCCCGTTTTCGGCGGTCATTCATTCATTTGTTGGTAAACAATGTAGCTTTCCCGCTGTTGCCGCCTCCCCTGCCTCTGTAAAATTTTATAAATAATAAGTAAGGTTCAACTTCTTACCTTACCTAAATATATAGTGCTTTGGTTTAGTTAGGCTATTTAAACTGTGCGATAATTTGTCATGCGGTTATTAGCCCGCGTCGCGTGGTTTTATGCTATGTGTTTCTTATTACATACTGCGATAAAAACTCATTTAGATAACATAATTTATGAACGGCCCCTTTTCCCACAATTTTTTCAGGACGTGGCAACAGGTGTATGACATCATATTACGGATTTCGTGTAAAGGCCTTCACACACACCTCCGTAGCATGGTGCATACGCGTGGCATGGGGCTTTCAACCAATCAACGATCGAATAGCAGCGGCCATATTGGTTTTGCATAAGAAAAGTCCATAAGGTTGAACTTCTACGCGCCATGCTATGCGCTATGCATTTTTGTGTGTGATCGGCTTTAGCAGGGCCGGGTTTGAGCTACTTGGACTATATCCCCAGGTAAAAAGGGAATCCTTTTTTCCTATTGTAGAGGACGATTAACTAATAGTCATTGTTCCAACAGTTTTAACCGGTATTAAGGATATTCTATCATAGGATTGTTTTAATTTTCTCTAAGTATTTAGTAGTTTTGTAGCTTTTCTCTGTGAAACCACACCTTAAGGAAAACAAGCGTCTTAGAATTAAATAAATTGATCCATGACGGATCTGATACCTTCCTAGCCCATTAGCACACTCCACGTTAAATCAACCTTGAAAACAGGTTTTTGTAAATATCTCCGAAATGAAAGCTCCTACGAACTTTTCGGTTATAACATAATTTTTTTCAAAAAACGCGCGCTACTATATTCCGAAAACCGCATATTGATGCGACGCTCCGTTAAAAAGGTTAGCATTTAGTAAACTTTTTAACTGTCGAAAAACTGTTATTAGCATTGATGAATTTTGACTAAAATCTAATCGTTGCAGTATCGAGTGCTATTTTACCTGAAAATTTCATATAAATCGGTTAAGCGGTTTAGGAGCTATCGCGTTACGGACAGACACACAACACAGATAGACATCACATTTTGGGCGTTATCTGAAAAAAATTTTTTTGTCGAAAACAGTACCTTCTCTAGCCGTTGCTGTGCGGGCTAGGAAGGAAAAAAGGGGGCGGGCCGACTGCACACCAAGTAGTATAAGTAGTAGCCTTTAGACTGGATTGTTTAGTTTACACTTGAAAACGGTTAGGGATACTTACTTACTGAAACGTCCTCTTTAAAATAAATCATCACAAAAACATTTCATATAAAAAAAAGCCAAGTACGCGAAAATGGCATTCCGTAAAACGAATTGAGATAAAAGTAAGGCCAAGTTCTCCAATACAAATTTCATAATGAAAAATTTTTAGTAGTTAGCCAAACTTCTTTATGTTTAATTTAGCACTGTGCCTAAGAGTCATTTACAGCCTTAATAGCCAAGTTTAGAAAAACATTTCCAAACTAGTTTCTTACTTTCATTTTGAAATTTGTATTGGAGAACTTGGCTTTACTTTTATCTTAATTCTTTTTTCGGAATGCCGCGTACTTGGCTTTTTTTACATGAAATGTTTTTGTTGTGATTTCACTTCTTTTTTAAAGGAATTGGATAATATTTAATTTTCAAAGTAGTAAAATATGCGGAATATTGTTCAAAACTTTTGCAATGCCTTCTTTAAATTTTGAGGTTTTTTAATTTTTTCCCATGGTTTTATCATAGTTGCTTTCAGCCTTCCAAAGCTCAGCTCTCTAGCGTTTCTGAAAGTGGACAATGTTACTTTTACATAACTTTACATGTATAGGGGAGGGAAGTAAATTAAAATTTTCCTGTTTTTAAATTTTTTCCTCAGCTCTCCAGCGTTTCTGGAAGTGGGTAATGTTCCTTTCACATAACTTGATATTTGTAGGGGAGGAGAGTCAATGAAAAATTTTAGGGTTTTTTAATTTTTTCCCATGGTTTTATCATAGTTTCTATCAGCCTTCCAAAGCTCAGCTCTCTAGCGTTTCTGGAAGTAGGAAATGTTACTTTTATATAAATTTACATTTATAGGAGAGGGAAGTAAATTAAAATATTGGTGTTTTTAAATTTTTTTCCTATATTTTTATCATAGTGTCTTTCCATCTTAAAAAGCTCAGCTTTCTAGCGTTTCTGGAAGTGGGCAGTGCTACTTTTACATAACTTTACATTTATAGGGGAGGGAAGTAAATTAGAATTTTGAGGTGTTTTAATTTTTTTCTATAGCTTTATCATAGTTACTATCGGCCTTTCAAAGCTCAGCTCTGTAGCGTGTTTGGAAGTGGGCAATGTTACTTTTACATAACTTTACATTTATATGGGAGGGAAGTAAATTAGAATTTTGGGGTGTTATAATTTTTTCCTATAGTTTTATCATAGCTCCTATCAGGCTACATGTATAGGGGAGGGGAGTAAATTAGAATTTTGGGGCTTTTTGATTTTTTCCAGGGGTTTGGTCATAATTTCTATCAGTCTGCCAAATTTGAGCTCTTTAGCATGTCTGGAAGTACAGTAGAATTTTGATGATCTATACATGAGTGAGTGAGTCAGTGAGTAAGTGGCAATTTCGACGTTTTTTGAAATTTCGTAACTTCTTTACTACTTTATGGAAGTCCATGAAACTTGGAGGGGTTGTTAACTCTATGAAGGTCTACGACTATGCAAAGTTGAGGTTCATAGCTCATTCCGAAGTAGAGTTTTAGATAGCTCAAATATGGGCTGAAATGTTTCAAGAAAAGATGGTACGGCAGCGCGAACTTGGCGAGGCACTGCCGTGCCCTCAGGTAAAGACAATGGAAGTCCAAAGTTTTATTTCTACTCAATCATTGTCTATCAGTTTCAAACAAAATATTATTTTTTCACTTATATAATGGCAACAAGTTTAATTAGGTGAGTGCTCAAGTCATGAGCCCCGGTTAGCCCAGATTTTCCTAAGCTCTAAGGTCGGCACTGACAGTAACATGTGTTTGTATTAAATGCAGTGTTGTCTTGGCCGTCGACCCGGTGTATTGAATTTTTTGTGTTTTTTTACTGTATGTTGAGTTTTATCTTTGTAAAAAAGAACTTACTTGGACGTAAAAATAATCAAGAAGTGCTATGTTTATGAAAATATTGTAAAAATTCAGCCCACTTTGGTTTTAGCGAGATTAGTCACCCTACTTATCACCATACAAGAAGTAGACTATTAAAAACGTGAACATTTTTTTTCACTTGCATGCAAGATTAGGGTGCCTGATATGACATCGACTATATAAACAAACAAAAATGTCATTCAGGGACACTAATCTTGCATGCAACTGCCAGTTTATTGCTCCATGTCAAGTGGCCTTTAGTTATTTAGTTCCTAAAACACCTAGATCGCATAATAAAATAAATTGTCACTGTCTCAATACACGATAACTCAAGAACACTTCATACGATTTTAACCTACTATAATACACAAGTTTTATGTCGGCATTAGATTTTGGTTAAAAGAAAAAGGTTAGTTAAAAGTATTATTTAACCAATTTTACCTTAAAACCGTCAATTTTACTATCAACTTTTCTTGTATCGATTTTTTTTTAAATGTTCCTTTTGTATTTAAAACATTTTTGTCTGTGGCGCATGTCGCCTGCGAGCATTTAAAGTAATATTACTTCAAATATTTACTAAAAATTTTCGTTTTTGGTTTAAAATGCATTACTACTCATAATTTTAATATTTGTCTTGAAAAAGTACTAAATGAGCTCCGCGGAACTACTTTTGAGGCTCAATACCACCTCTGCCGCCTCCCTAAGGTCTCGACCACCCTCCGGCGTCCCATAACCACCCTGCGTTTACTGTGGTCCACCATTAGCTTTGTTATGATTGGACTAAAAAGCATTTTAAAAAAAACTAAAATTAAATAACAGTTAGCTTAACATTAGATTGGTAAAATGTGGTGTAAAAAAATTGACTTTAGAGTGAATGTAAAATGAAAATCAATAACAAGAATAACACTTTAAAATTTTGTTTGTTCATAAAAGTAAGTGAATTATTTACATTTAGGAATAAGCATAATTTTAAGGAGTATTCTGGTTGTTTATTCTTGACTTTTGTGGAAGCTTAAATAATCAACGCAGAAAATATTTTAGAAATACTTTTATTTTACAAAAACTTCATTTTAAGAATACAAAAACAACTTTTTTATTTTTTTATTACTTGACACACTGACCCATATTTTTCTAGAACACACTGTTACCAACCTATCAGTGTTACCAACTGTTTACATTTAAAATGACTTTAAAGTGAAAGCATTGAACACGAAAAGCTATAGAAACAATATTTTTCACCCTGTTTGATGAACGCACTTACATAAAACTGAAAAGTTGACCTTTTGCGAACCAAGTAGCGGCTTTTATAGTCGATAAACTGGCAACGCTTTTTTGCTTTCCCATGCAATCTTTATGACCCATACAAAAATCCTACCCCTAGATAGAAGGCTGGCCACGCGGTATAACAACCTGGGTGCGAAACAGTGGCGCACCCAGGAATTTACTTAGGGGGTGCAGGGGATATCTTAATTAAAAAAACTTTACAGTTATATAAACCCAACGGCCTCTTATTAAAGAGAGTTTTTAACCCCCCCCCCTCTCGGCGCGCCAGTGCGCAGTAGTGCGAAAATGTTTAGGTTTTAAAATTGTTGAATTTAAGAAACAGGGTGTCAAACTTAAAGAAAAAAAAATAGTTTTTCGTAAATATCTAAAAACTCTTTTAGTCGATTTTGTTGAATTTGGGCAGCATTTTTTTTTAGTAAGTAACAAAGAGGCTAATGTAGCCCTAATTAGATTAACAATATTAAGTCCGGTGGCGTCCGGGAAGACACCCTAATAAATATTTTTGATAAAAAATTGTGTGCCACAGACTTTTGCGAATCCATGTTCTTTATCTATCAACTTTTTCTTAAATAGCCCCATATTTTTTTCAAAAAGAGTCGCGGCGCACTGCTGGTCAAGTGCAGATATAATTCAAAACCTATGCGAGGGGGTTTATTATTGTCTACGAAAAAAGTTAAACAATATTAACTAGTGCTACCTACCACGCCCTCGCCCGAGGTAGTTTTAAAAAAATCCCATTTTGCTAAAAAATTAAAGCAGTGCCGCACCCAGGAATGTGTTGGGGGGGGGCTCTGGGGGGCCTGAAGCTTCACGATGAAAATATCTAAAAAAACTTTAGGCTTGGGGGGGGGGGGCGGACCCCGAGGCAGTTAAGTTAAAACCGTGTTTCTGTCGAGGGGATGATAACTAATGTAATTTCAAAAACAGTTTTAGATGCGCCATTTATTCTACGTTACATAAGTAAAACAATATTTGGAAATAATATTAACATAAAATAGTTAAAAACAAAAAAACTGAAAAGTGTATTTGCGCACGATTGTCCAACCCGTTGGGTAATGGTGCGCGATGTATTTTCCTTAAAATAATGACAAAACTTCGTATTAATATTTTTTTATTAAAGTTAACATAAAAAACTTGTTTTATAAGAGGTGTGGCGGCACAGAAAACACAGCGGTGTACGTACCATGGTTCTTCATCTTGACAAGATCTTTACATAAACATTATATTTCTATTCAATGAAGGTGCAATAAAGCTCAGTTTGACATCGTCTATGTCTATAAAATAAGTTCCTATATATTTGCTGCTATTGAATTACACGAGGGGGAATTGTGCGCACTAATGCGCATGATTTCCCGTTTGTGTTTTTGTAGTAATTTGTTAAGAAGACATAAAACCAACTCACTTCATTACAACTGAACTATATTAAACCTGATTAAATACTACGTTTTAAAAAGATCCCTTGCTCGAGAAGATTGGATAAAATTTGTGGACCACCTTATTTTTCGGCATCAAAAATTAATAACATATTGTGCATAAACTAAAAACCCACCGACAAACTGTAAAAGTTGGTGGGGGCCATCAAAACAAACATTTTTTGTCCATTAAACATATGTCTGCAAATGCGCCGTTTGAGCTCTAGAGCAAAAAAACTGTTTTTGGTACTTTTATTTTGAGCATTAATTGAATCGCTCTTTACAACGAACAATTATTGTAAACAATAATGCATTTGTTAATAAACAAAATAACTGCACTGTAACAGCGATTCTATTAATGCGCAAAATAAAACTACCAACGGACATATAACTCACTGTTAAAGGGGCATCATTCTTGGAGTTCGGCCAAATACTTAGAAGTAACACCTTGTATATAGAGTTGCCGTTTATCGTTTTTTGATTGGCCTGAACTCGTTTTTATTTTTTTAAATAAATTGAAGATAAGCTAAAAAATCCACGTTTGAGGATCGTTTCTCGGACCCTCTAGATATTTCGCTAGAAGCAAACGACATAATAGGGAACTTGCCCATTTTTTTTTATTTTACTAAAATGTGTGTTTCTGTATGAAAACGCATTATACCAAATATCAGCCCTTAAATCGCAATACTTATTTTACAATAAATAATTAAAGTTGGAATAGCTGACTGGTATATTCAAACACAGCTAAATGCACGGCAGCCGCTGTGACGTCACTCCTTAGAAAAATCCCGGGCCCCTTATGAGTATAACGGCCATTCGGTTCATAACTTTTTTATTTATGAATATTTTTTATTTCTGTAAAAACATTTTTTTAAGAGCAATTCAACTGTCAAATTAAAGTTTATTTGTCACTTTTAGTTTTTGAGATATTACATAAAGTCTATATTTTACTTATGGATTGATCCTTATTTTATTCGATTTTTAAAATTAGCGTAAAATTTCCTTTAAAATGATGTTTCACACTTAATATTTAATTTTTTAATTTTTTTATATTTTTTTATATTTTAATTTTTTTATTACTTCCTATTATTTTTATTTTTTTTAAATAACTTAAAAATAATTTAAACCAATTCTTATTCAGCAAACTAAAAAAAAATTAAGAGGTAACTAAAAACTAAAATTATAAAAAACAATAAAAAAAATATTAGGTGTCATTTAAAAAAAAATATGCGCTGATTTCAAAAATCGAATAAAAAAAAGGTCATTCCATAAGAAAAATACAAACCTTTTGTAATATCTCAAAAACTAAAAGTGACAGATAAAATTTAATTTGACAGTTGAATTGCTCTTAAAAAAGTGCCTCAGGAATCTTTTTACAGCAATAAAAAATACTCTGCCAATATATGGGCCCCTAAGCTCACACTAGGTACTATAGTTATAGTGTACGTGTGAGCTAATATAACTAAAAACTGAAATATATTTTATTCAACTCCAGACTAAATTACCTTTTGTTTGATACCACACAAGCCATGTTTTGACTTAAACACAAATTTTTGAAATCTACCCCCACCCTTACAAAAAAAACAAAAACTAAAATGTATTTTGTTAAAGTCCGGACTCAATTACCTTTCGTTGGATATCACACACGCCATATTTTCAGTTAAACTCTAATTTTTAAAATATACCCCCACCCTTTTTTTTGTAAATAAATTAAAATGTATTTTGTTTAACTGCAGACTCAATTACCTTTCGTTTAATATCACACACGCCATATTTTCACATAAACTCTAATTTTTGAAATCTACCCCCACCCTTTTATTTGGTTTGTGTTCGGTGTATTTTGTTCATTTTTAAATGGGACCATCTCGACCCAAGACCCAGCCTAGGTACCAAATTTCATTAAAATCGGCCAAGCGGTTTTTGAGTTATGCGCGTTGGTCGTTACAGACAGACATACAGACACACAGACAGACAGACAGACAGACAGACAGACAGACAGACGGCGCAACAAAAAAGTTTCAAAATCATCTGAAACGCAAAGATATATAAAAAATTTTGAAATCGGAGCAACTTTTTTTTTCTCGAAAAAATTAGGATCACCATAGCTCACACTACTATAGTATAGTATATGTGTGAGCTAATATTCATAAATAAAAAAGTTAGGGGGGTGGGTCGAAAATGCACCAAATTGAAAATATATATCTTGAAAGTAGTTTAAGATATCGATGTGCGGTTTTCAACATTAATGTTTTAACAAAAATCGAGCTCGTAACATGTAGGTTAGTTTTTTTCTATCTCCTCTAGAAATGGGCGTTTCCTATTAAAAGTGTCCAATTTGGACCACTCTGTACCAATGTGGGTAGGTATAAATGAAAATAAATCAGCACTAGTGTTTATAGAGCTCATTCTAAACTGTGTTTTAAATAGGTGGGTACCTACTTAATTAATATACTCATTTTTAATAATACTTATTAGTATGGTTATATATATATACATATATATATATATATATATATATATATATATATATATATACATAATTATTATATTATAGTACTTACAGTACTTAGTATTTATACTTACTTGCGAGCTTTTACACCACGAACTTCAGCTTGAGAAAAATCCTCCGAATTTTTAATGTATAAAAATCCTTCGAATTTTTAATGTATAATGCAGTCATAAACATATCAACTCTAGGTAAATTGTCTGATTGTCCTTTTATAAACCCCGCATCAACCATTTTCAGTCTTTAACAGAATCACAAAACACTAAATTAAGAAAATTTAGACAAAACTACGTCCGGAAATAACTGAACACCACGTTCAAAGCTCCAATAAGTACAATATCAATTATTTACATGTTGTTTCAATGTCGGTTAACGGTCGCATGGATCGAGATTCAAAGACGTGACGACACAACCAATGGCATCGCGTTTTAAGACCAGGTCAAGTTATTAAAATTTCAAACCTTTATTTCTCAGGTAAGTAATTTAATTGTTATTGGAATTTTTCTTTTCTAGGAAGTTTCTTATGATAATACCTTACGATTTTAATTGTTTTTAAAGGATTCGATTTTTTGGGCAAGTTCCCTGATTGAGCCCGATCGAAATCGGGGGACATTACCATTTGCACAAAGGGAGGTAATATAAAATGCTTCTAGACCTTTTCAGATTTTTTGCCTTGATTATTAATTACCTTAAATAATAGTGTTTGTTCAAAAAAATTTGCCTTTTCACAAAACATCATGGCGTTGTGCTATCTACATGCTAGAAAAACAACAAATAAACAAGACAAAACAGACCAGCTGTTGTTAAAAAGGGGAAAAAATAAAATTAAATATAAAAATATAATTTTTATTTGTAATAATTTAACTTAAGATTAACAATTATACTTTAAGCAACACGTTTTTTAATTAGCCAAGGTGGCAACTTTTGTTTTTTCGAATTTTTATTTACATTTGTTGACCCATTTTTCTTTTGTGAACTACTTTCTTGATTGGTTTCGTTTTCTAACGTCGGTGTGCCTATGCCGATTTTAAATTTTTTAGTTTGGGGCTCATCTATGTCTTGACTTATCTCATTTTTTTTCGTTTCCACTTCAAACGATTTTTCCATTTCATCACAGGCGGCAATTAAAAAATCATCTTCGGCATCATCAAAATGGAATTTGTCTGCATTGCTTTGAGTAGTTTGAATAGAATCTGCTTTATCGCTGGCAGCAAGTAAAACAGAATCATCAATTTCATCGAATTCTAATTTATCTGTATCAGATTTTGGGACTTCATTATGGCTATGCATAAAAAGATCTGCCTCGTTGCAAGCAGCTGTAATAAGATCATCGTTTTCATCTAAGATTGTTTTATTTGTATCTAGATTCTTATCATTTTCATGTGAAATAGTCTCTTCAACTTGATCGAAGTTGTATTTATCAAACTCTTGATAAGGAATGCCTAGGTTTTTTAAATGGTCTCTTATTTTTAAAAAAGCACAAGCCGCTTTAATTTGTTCATATGTTATGTGTTCGGGACAAGCCATCTTAAGAGGTGTGATCATAGTATAGCCTGTATCAAGTGTGTTGACGGCATCTAAAAATTGGAAAAAATCTAGAAGGGATGGTGGTGGATCAAAGAAAATCAATTAGTTCTTCTCCAACAGCTCCAAATAGAGAAGCTTGCCATACTCTTACCAGAGATAACAGACAATGGGGGGGAACTAGTAACATGGTACTGGAAAAAAATCTGAAAGCGTATGCAAAAAGAATTTTTGAAATCGCTCTATATTTGATAAAATTATGCGAATATGGTTTTTGAATAGGGTGGGGGGAATGACAGGAGGGGAGATGGGTGAGAGCAGGGAGGACTACAAAGTAACCACAGGAAATTAGAGGACATTTGCAATGGGTAATCAAAGGAATTTAGATAATTTGTATGCCTTAAAGCCTACATCATGTGACAAAATAGCGTCTGACGACCGCCATGTTGATTCTTGTTTAAAAACATATAGCCTATAGCACCTTCGGGATCAGTAGCAATTCAACGACACCTTTTTTTAATCAAAATCGGTTCAGCCGTTTAGCCTCTAGCGTGACACAAACATATTTACTTACATACATACAACAATCGAAAAACATTACCCTTCCTTCGCCGTGCTACAGTTGGGTAAAAAAAGGGATAGAGACATGTCAACTTACCAACTATTATGTGCAGATCATCACTCGACACTCCAAGGCTGCTTAAAGTTACAGGAAACCCACACTTCATGGCGTCCACCAAGTGACCGATCACAGTGCTCTTCGCCTTTTTTATGTCTACCATTATTTCCTCCACACTGAGACCTTTTTGGGCAAGATGGACGGTTGCATATGCCGTTGACGGCATCTTGACATCAGCCATGGGATGATTTTGTAAAATATTCTGAATGGAATCTTTAGGTCGAGGTGGGTCCGATATTGGTTTGGCACCTAGCATCGAAAAAAAAGTTTTGCAAAAAACAAATAAAGCGAGATCTTTGATTATACAGGTTGTCTCAGATAAAAGTAACTACATGGATGGGGATTTCGGAAACGGTAAGAGATATAATTTTGGTTAAATAGGAAAAAAGTTGCGCTATTCCAAGCCCAATCAGATGCTGTATCGAATGAAAAATATCCACATTGGTTGTTAAAATATTGAGCAAAAACTAAAAGTTGTGTTTTTCGAAAAATCGACATATCTTCGCCATTTGGGAAACAGATTTTATAAAATTTGGCAGTTTTGTATTAGCAACGACTTCCAATCGAATGACGTTAACGAATTTTTTCTAGGCCGTCTAGTTTTTTTGTAACCATAGTTGTTATTTTTTATGGCCGTCATATTGGATTTATATGTCATTAAATATCTTTGGGCGAAGGAAAACAGTTTTTCACTTAGTTGGCTATGACATAAATGTTGTAATTTTGTTTGTTGTGATACCCCTGATTTGATTTATTTGTTAAAAGTTTTAAAGTATTTCAATTAATTTTGATATTTCTTAAGTTATACTGTCAGGAATATAAATTACCCTTGATTGCGCCACTGTACGAAATCAGCTTGGAAAAACGAAAAGCGCAAAACATTTGCAAAGATAAGAAAGTGGTTCCGCCTCCCTCCACAATTGTAAACGTGTAGGTGCGCCTACCACATAGCAGGTGGTTGATGCGAGAAAAACTACTGAAAAGTTAGGAGTGGGAGTTGTAATGGTTAAGCGAGAGGAAACCTCAAGTAGAGAGAGGGTTTTCCCTTCAACGTAATTGGCTACATATATTTTCTAAATTGTGATATAAGAAAGTATTGTCTATAAAATGTCATTTTATTGGCTACATGTATTTTCTAAACTGGGACATAAGAAAGTATTGTCTATAAAATGTCATTTTATCTCTGTTTTCGTTTAGGTTTTCTTATTTAGCTCATTAGCTATAATGTAAAGTAAACTTGAGGAATGAGGATTATCAGCAACGCCACTGATTTGGTTCCTCCCAGCTCTTCAAAGAGGTGATAATGGATTACTTAGGTCCAACCTACCATCAATAAAAACCCAAACTTTGAGGAGACAAGTCGGTAGTCACATTCTAAGTTGTGTTGAACTTAAATTAAAACCTCTAAATTAACTATCAGTAAAGAAACATAAGATTTTTCTATTTGAAGAATATTCTGCAGTTTGTTATTTTGGTAAGTTAGAGTATTTATTTTAATACTTTGGGTCTCGTTTGTTTTATAGGTCATAAGAAAAGTCTTGTAACAATTTGTAGATTGCAACAGAGTTTTATTGTATTCATTAAAGTTTGTAACGTTCTTAGAACAATTTTATATTTAT
This sequence comes from Aspidapion aeneum, assembly GCA_963576565.1. NCBI lineage: Eukaryota > Metazoa > Arthropoda > Insecta > Coleoptera > Brentidae > Aspidapion > Aspidapion aeneum. The sequence goes on from OY755039.1 coordinate 21,559,130, forward strand.
TTTATACAAACAAGAGATCGAGAGAAAACAAAATCGTACTCGACAATACTGCCAAATAAATCTAATGCGAAAAGGATTCCAAATTGGAAAGACTTGGCCTTGGGAGCCTTCCTTTTTGACAAGACGCTGGCCCTACCAAGTCCACTTTCGATCCCTGACTTCGCATGCGCAGATCTACCAATACTATTTACCTCATGTATTAGAATAGATGAACAGGGTGATTTTTACTTGAATGATTCTAACCACATGAAAATAGAAAGTTTCAAAAACCTAACCTAAAGAAACCTAATCAAATCTAACCGAACCGAACCAAAGCCAACTAAACCAATAATTTTTTTCAAAAAAAAACTTTTTTGACTTCCTACCCGGGATCCTAGAGGATGTAAATCCGAACCGGACCGTACCGAACCGAACCTATCCAAACCTAACCAGACCCAACTAAACCTAATTAGCAGTGTTGTAGTTTTTTTGAACAAAATTATTGGTTCAGTTTGCTTTGGTTCGGTTCGGTTAGATTTGATTAGGTTTCGTTAGGTTATGTTTTTGATTTTTTTCTTTTTGTGCCATAAGAACGGTGGAGGAGCTCAAGATATGGACTTGATACAATTTAAATATTATAAATTTAATCAAAATATTAACATTTACTTTTATTTATTTCAATGCTTTGTCATCGGTTTTCAGTTTTTGATCTTGTTTTGAGTTTAATCATAAATAATATTTCAGTTGCATAAACAAAAGATACATTTTATGAAATTTCATTATTTTTTGGCCAAAAAAAGTAAAGTTAAAAAATAAAGGTATTTAAAGATAAATCAAATTATTTTGTCAGATAGTTATAAAATAATATGTAGCTATGACAACAAACATAATTACGACTTTTGTTTCACACCCAACTAAGCAAAAAAGTGTTTGTTTTTTAAATAAAGTCACATCTTCCACGATACAATAATAGGTTTTTTTATAAATGTCCTAGTATATACAATATACATAGGACACTAAGCTGTACCTGAGATCTAATTTAAAATATTTTGAACTACATAAAATATTATTTTAAGAAATATAACGCTGTTTTCCGGTCAGTTTGCACGCGAACACGATAAGAAGCAGCTTAGAGTCAAACTATCTTGGTGTCTTTCCACGTGAGCTGGTCTCCAAGAGTAGACAGAGCCAGTAAATACACGAGAGACATAAGACAGAACTGAACTTACCGTTTTCGACAATTATTTTAATAAATGCAGGACCAAACTTTTCGATTTTGGCCTCGGTGAAACCGTCTGCATGACTATCTTTCAGTTCCTGCAGATCTTTGGGAGCCTTTTTTGCGATGTGCATCAGAGCGGCGTTCGAGGCGATAGTGTAAGGCATGACGTCATGCTCTCGAGCTAGTTCTGTCCGTTTTGCTATGAGTATATGATAGATTCTAAGCACTTTCATTTTGTCTGCTGGGTCCATTTCAAAATCTGTCTCCTGAAATAACGAAAAAATGGTACTACTATGATACTACTGACAATATTACTACAAGTGGAACAATTTCAGTAATATTTAAGACCGCAAGCAAATTTTTTATTTTGTATAGAAAAACCCTAAGTTTTTACCAATGTAGTGGATGGAGGCGGGAATACATTATTCTAAAAATAACTTTTAAAACTTTACATTATTTAACCGTTGGTCGAAGCGACATTTATTTACTAGATACACCTATTCTGTATAAAAATTATGGGAATAGGGATTTATCAAATAAAACCATAAGTCAGGGTGTTCCAAATTCGATGTTTTTGGGGTTTTTGAAGTGTTTCTAGGGGAGATAGAAAAAACTGACCCCCACTTGCGAGGCTCGATTTTTAAGAGAGTAGAATCCGTATTTTGATTTTGCAAGTCGTTTTTAAGTTACGGGCTTTTACGGTAACTTAAAAATTGAAACCCCTATACCTTATTTTAAAGGTCTTTAAAAAAGAGATCACTGTCAATTGTTTGTGTCAAATCTATCAAAAGCTATGGACTGCCAAACCTAATTTTGTCAGTTTTTGTCAAAATTAACAGTGTCGTTGTTTTAAACAAAAACCCTATTGAGTGATATCTTGTTTGAAAGGTCTTTGAAAAACCAACATCTTGGCTTAACTGCCCCTTGCCAAACTTATTCCTTTACCATTTTTAACAAATTTTACAAGTTTTGTCTTAACAAAGCTTTTCAAAAAGATGTTAAAAACTAACATGTTGACGTAACTGTCACTTGTTTACGTCAAACGCGTTTTCTACATTTTTTGATTAACTTCAGTTTGAAATGTTTTAAAATGCCACAATCGAATGAAGATAAAGTTGAAATAATTTTTTGATGGGACACAGGTCTGTCGGTAAATGCATTGTCGTTTAGGTTCCCTATAACACCTTGTTCGCTCATAAAAAATATTTTCATCTTTATCTTCATTTGATCGTGGCATTTTAAACACTTCAACACGTTATTTGGGTGTATTTTGACCTATACTAGGAATATCGTGATCGTGATGTCTGTTTGTGTGTGCGTGTGTAAAATTCATAAATGCTAATGACAGTTTTTTGACAGTTAACTTTTTTTTTTAAATGCTAACTGTTTAACGGACGTCGCATCAATATCAAAAATTTGTGTTATAACCAAAAACTTCGTAGAAGCTTTCGTTTCGGAGATATTTACAAAAAACTGTTTTTAAGGTTGATATAGCATGAGTTTACTTTGAGTGTGCTAATGGGCTAGGAAGATATCAGATCCGTCATGGATCCATTTATTGTTTATGGGATGACCCACTATTGAATCTTCGGAATTATCGTAGAATTTTCTTTAGATTTTTTTTATTTATTTCTCCCTTTATTTTTGATTTATTTCTCGCTTTAATGATCTAAAACCAAATAAAGGTAAAAAATTGACACCAGCAAGCACATAGTCGTTCTAGATTTTGAGGTAGCTTTATTTTTATTAAAAATGCAACGTTACTCTAGCTGCTGGCGTCTTTGAAATATCGAGGGTGGCCCAACAAAAAACGTCATATTTAAATTAAGTTGACAAGTCAATTTTCTTTTCAAAGGGGACACTTTTTTGTGAGTTATTTTTATCTACCAGCCCCTAGCTAGGGTAGCTGTGACCCCTTAATTTTAGATAGGAAAAGTGAGTCAAGCCAAGCGTACATGAGTTTCTACTCTCAAAAGTTGCGACTTTGACGTTTTGATAAATTTCGTTGGAAATATAATTTCTAATAACTCGAAATATAATTTTGAAAACATTTAAAACCTCTTACAACCTCGTTGCAGCCTAACCTACCTACGGTATGGATGAAAGAATATAAAAAAATATAAACAATATTGAAAGAAAACATAATAAAAAATGTGTACATAGTAAAAAAATACTAACTTGATGTAATATATTAAAACCTAATAGTTACCGATGAAACTTAGTTTGACGGACAAAAAATATTAGTGTAATAAGTTAAACATTATAAAAAAACATACCGATTTAGACTTAAAGCCGGTCATGTCGACCTTGGAACCTCCAGCCGACATCCAACCAGAAGCAGTGGTGCTGGGTACCGCAATTTTCTTGAGCATACCCAAAAATGTCGTTGATGGCTTCCGCAGTAAATGAACATCTTTATTAGCAACGTCTTTTAAAAATTTTCTACCTGCCTTGCTAACTGAAAAAGCCGTATAAGAGAATTTGCCTCCAGTATTCAGTTGGCGATCTAGGTATTTTTCTTGTAACATTAAATTTGAGATTTCTTTCCACCACGTTTCGGACTTATGAGCGCCCGAGCCCCATTGCGCTTTTTGCTTCAGGAAGTCTTGCAGTTTAGAGCTTTTGGAACCCTTGATGAATAAAATGTATTTTTCCATTCCTACAATAAACAAATTTTATTGATTTAAATAATATAATATTAAAATCTAAACTAGAATGTTAAACATGTTTGGCTTTCAATGAACAAGCAACTTTAATAGGACAGCAGAATGTTCAAGTAGATACGCAGTTTGTATCGCGTTATCCTTGTCGAAACGAGGTCAATTTGATTGGTCAGGCGAGCGCGGGCAGTCGATGCTGACTTATGGGGCTGGCTGAAATTCGTACGAGCGACACGTAGCTTTACGGCACCCAATCCAAGCGTATCTCATGCAGCTATGTAGTGAGCTGTCAAAACACAAACCTGACCAATAAGATTACCGCATTTCCCAGTTACGACAACGCGTTGCGAAGTACGTATCAACTCTAAGTGTCTATTTTCTGTGAAAATTAAGAGGTACCTATTTTAGGATTAATTTCTGGCTAACGCAGGTAAAAATGCTCCAATTCTAGTTTTGGTGCAGCACGATCTGGTTTTTTGGCAGAAGTATAGTTTTGAAACAAAAAATTGTCCAATTGCAGTGTTCTTTTTTGATCAAAAAATAGTTTTTTAGTTCTATTAAATGCGAGTCATCTTATGAGAACTGAATATTTATTATTAATATTGCTAAATTTGAAAAAAAAAATTTCTAGGAAATTTAGTTCCGATCGCCACTTTCGGTATATCCCTTTTATAAGCCTGCCAACTTCTTCAGGTTTAGTACCCCTACGACCGGTCTTGTCCCCATTTGGACAGATAAAGAATGTAACAACTTTCATTAATATCAAAAATAGCGGCGAGAGGACGAAAGGGGTACTAAATCTTATATCCAGTTGGTATTTTATTCATACCGCTATCAAATAAATTTCAAACCTGAATCATGTGAATTATTCGCTTTAAAAATCAGAAGAAAAGTGTAAAAGATCCTTTAGCCAAACAGTTGGAAAATCACAACCTTTTTGTTACATGTAGTTCAAACCCAATTTTTAATATTTAAATTGTAAATATACTTTTTTAAGTTATAGAAAGCAAAGCTTAAAAATTTAACGCAAATATCAAAAATTCTACTGTACTAAATGCTATTAAATATTAAAATTACTTTTTTTCATTGGCGTAGCTAGGGGGGGCCAGGGGGGGCCTGGCCCCCCTGAAGTCCCTCAGGCCCCCCCTAAGATATTTTAGGCCTCCCCTACCGACTACTAGTAAAAGAACATGACGCTGAAAATACATACTTTTCTATTATTATTCGGGAAATATTCAAATAAAATAGGTGCATTAAAATTTAAAATCATTCAGATAATGTTTACATTTCAGGAAAAAGCCCTTGTCTTGCGGAATTAGGCTTTTTCTCTTTAAATTATCGGTAACTTTTCTGCACTTATGCAATTTCCCGAAAATATTTTTTAAATTTAAACATAAATATGCATATTGAATATTTCATACATATTGGCGACATCTTGTAAAATACTATAGAAGTGTAAGTTAAATTTCGCATTTAATAAAGACAGCGACCTTTGCCCCTCTGTTTCCGAAATCGGTTTGTAGATGTCGTAAGGTTATAAAAGACCTTTTTTCTAAAATAAATATAATAATCTTTTTAGTTTTTTTGAGGTTAGCGTTTAGTGTCTTATGAAAATTTTCCGATTTTGGTGACAATTTCATAACCATTTTCCTATTAAGTTTTCCCACGTCGTTAAATGGAATAAATTCGTCGAGCAATACCGGGAAATTTTTAATATTAATACTTCTACTCTAAGAGCAGAAATGACCATTTTAAAGAATTGTATTTTTCGGTTAAATCAAACTGTTGGTCATGATTCTATCAAACAACATATAGCAGAAAACAACTATCCAAACCTCTACCAACTTTTTAAAGTTGCGAGTATTCTTCCAATTTCAAGTGCAACTTGCGAGAGGTCTTTCTCTGCCATGAGGAGAGTTTTTAATTGGCTTAGAACAACTATGACTCAAGAGAGACACTCAGGTTTGTCATTGTTATTCATAGAAAAAGATGTTGAGATCGACTTAGACAGTGTGGTAGACGCTTTCAGTCAGCGACGTAGAAAACTTTCTTTGTAGAATTGCTGAATTACATACTTCCTGTGTATACATATAAATAAGTTGGTAAATGTATTATTAAATTTGTTATATTAAAATATTAGAACATTTAATGCGCGTATTTTTTTTTTATTCATTGCACACTTTGCACGACTCTTTAAAACCTATGTTTGCTTTTTGTTCAAGATAGACCGGGGCCACGGCCCCCCCTGAAAAGCAAGGCTAGCTACGCCAATGCTTTTTTTGCAATCTAGGTCTAATTACTTTCAGACGAAACAAGCCATATTTTGCATATTTTCAACAATTTGTCGAAACAGTCAAAATGACAGCTGACATGTTAAAAAAGGTTTTTTACAATCTAGAATTAAGTAACACCCAATAAATCTGTTTTATAAATAATTGACATAGAAAATTGTCAAATGTATCTGTGTATATCCAATCGCGTGCGCGAAAATTACTCTAAATCATTTTGTGTTTTTCGCGGCACAACTCGGCAAAAGTTTTTGTCCTATAATACAAACAAAGAGTTAGAGAGTTTAACAGCACTAACAAATTCGTATAGCAAAGTGCAGCAAAATTGCTTGAGTCAATACATATCTCTTGTGAAATATCAAAGTGACATTTAAATTTCTGATTTTACAGGAATTTCCTGAATAATTAAGTTTACAGTAAACTCGCTAAAAAATCTAGAAAATTTATATGGCATAGAAGCCTGAACTTAGTTGCATATTATAGCATCGAGAGCGTATTTAGAAACTTAATCCACCTTAAACTGTATCGTCTAAAACTTAAGGAATTTGTTTGAACAATATAAACCAGAATATAAGAATTAAATTTACCGACAGTTTTCAAACTGGTGTATTTCAACGTGACAGTTGACAGAAAATAAATATGTTGTTTTTGCTTGACTGGTTTTAGCATGAAAAAAATTAATACACGATCACGACTGAAAATTTAGCTTTTGATGTTAGCTACTGTCATGGATCCACATGTGAATTCTAAAAAGACCACTAGGGCACACGTAGTGAAAAGGAACTTTTAGTTTTAAGATATTGGCAACACTGCGACACTTGTCAAAAATGTACAAATATTAATAATTTTGTGGGAAAATAAATTAGTCGCTCTTTGTCAACCAAACAACCTGTGTCGTTATTTTACAGCTACTACCACGCCAAATATAAAAAAATATACCCTTTTTGCAGCTTTTTCTTGAAATACCCTACAAATTTACTCAAGGGCGGATCCAGAGGTGCTTCTCGGGGGGGGGGGAGGTCGTGGTTGTAATTTCGATGAGAATAACACTTTCATGCGCCGCAGGCAAAAATTTTAAATTTTTATTAGCAACAACATGACTTTTTACTCATTTTTTGTATATTCAAAAAATTCTCGGGGGGGGGGCAAGTGCCCCCCCTGGATCCGCCACTGAATTTACTCTACTAACAGTGGGGCGTGTATGCCTTCAGGGTGGCCTGGCTATGAGAGCATGTGTATATTTGCTCTTTCTCGCCATTCCTGACCTCTTCTAGGGTAGCCGCCATTATAATTGCGTACAATTCTGCTTGAAAAACCGTAGCCTGCTCTTCGAACGAGCAGCTCTACTTGCTTAAACTTGGTGTAAGCCCTCAAAAACTGTGTATTTAGAAGAACTACAGAAAATCCACGTTTTGGCTCTGAATCAAGTTTTAACAACATCAGAGGTTCTCGTTTTCATATATTTTCAAATACAATATTGTTATCGAGTCATGTCGGTTTTTCTGCCTTAAGCGCAACTGCTCTGAAACCAGAAAAAAGCCAACAACCTGCCAAAACTACAATAGCAATTTTCAGATAAAATAGTGGGCGATCAAAATACATACATTAAAAAAAATTTTAAACTACAAATTATTAAAACGCGGTTTTCAGCGTTTGATAAAATATATGTTTTGCAACAAACTTTGTAATATTAACCAATATTGCCAGAGCTTTAGTTTTAAAAAAAGTCCAAAAATAGTTAAGCATTATAATAATTATTAACATTATTTTTATTATTAGTATTTTAGCTCACACATATACTATACTATAGTAGTGTGAGCTATGGTGATCCTAATTTTTTCGAGAAAAAAATAGTTGCTCCGATTTCAAAAATTTTTATATATCTTTGCGTTTCAGATGATTTTGAAACTTTTTTGTTGCGCCGTCTGTCTGTCTGTCTGTATGTCTGTCTGTCTGTCTGTCTGTCTGTATGTCTGTAACGACCAACGCGCATAACTCAAAAACCGCTCGGCCGATTTTAATGAAATTTGGTACCTAGGCTGGGTCTTGGGTCGAGATGGTCCCATTTAAAAATGAACAAAATCCACCGAACAGAAACCAAATAAAAGGGTGGGGGTAGATTTCAAAAATTAGAGTTTATGTGAAAATATGGCGTGTGTGATATCAAACAAAAGGTAATTGAGTCTGCAGTTAAACAAAATACATTTTAATTTATTTAAAAAAAAAGGGTGGGGGTATATTTTAAAAATTAGAGTTTAAGTGAAAATATGGCGTGTGTGATATCAAACGAAAGGTAATTGAGTCCGGAGTTTAACAAAGTACATTTTAGTTTTCTGTTTTTTTTAAGGGTGGGGGTAGATTTCAAAAATTTGAGTTTAAGTCAAAACATGGCTTGTGTGGTATCAAACAAAAGGTAATTTAGTCTGGAGTTAAATAAAATATATTTCAGTTTTTAGTTATATTAGCTCACACGTACACTATAACTATAGTACCTAGTGTGAGCTTAGGGGCCCATATATTGGCAGAGTATTTTGACTAGTCACAGCTTTAGTTTTCGAAGTATTCATTAAAAACGCTACAATCATTAGACTGCCTTTGCATTACAAAAGCTCACAAACTACTAAACCGATTTTGATGTGCCGTTGGTTCAGACAGGGTAAGGTCAGTTTTTTTAGAGTGAAAAGTTTTAAATATAATTACAACTTTTAAACTACAAAAACTAACGAAATATTCGGAAATCAGATTTGTTCCAACATATTTTGTAATAGGTCACTAAAAACGTTGACAGCTTTGGTTTCTAAGATGTTTCTAGAAAACGCAAAAATCAATTTTGCATAAATTAGACCCAATTTATACAGGGTGTCCCAAATTAAAGTAATCACTTAGAGATTTCGGAAACTGTAAGATACAATTTGTGGTAAATAAAAAAAAAGTTGCGCTATTCCGAGCCCAATCAGATGCTGTATTAAAATTAAAAATATCTACATGTTTTTATAATTCCTGATCCAAAGATGGATTATGATTTCAATATGGCGGCCATAACCCACATAGCACAAAAATCACATCAACGTTAAATTAACGTGAACAAAAATAACAAAGTTTTTTTTTACTTGAAAACAACCTCATATCATGTAATATTTATTTTGTTAAATCTACTTACTTAAAGATCTCTTAAAAACAAGAAAAAATCAAGCTATTAAAATGTACTTTTTGCTGAAGTTTCTGGTGCTGTGTATATAACGTGTTTTTTACCCTCGTTATTTTCATGTACCAAATTCACACTTGAAAAGTCCTCCACAACATGTTCTAAAACGGCACTAGATTAAGACTTGTCAAACCGACTAACTTTCTGCGTCTTTTTTGGTCACGTTTTTTTAATAACATTTTTTTAACTTAAAAGAGACGCGAAAGGAAGTTATAAAAGTTCACTAGTTTAAGACTACAACATTTCAAGACAATTTTAAAGATGGCGCTCAAGGCAAGACAAAATATCCATATATCTATCTATATACATTATGTTTTTTTTTAAAGCTAAACAAGATTCATGAACAGTAAACACTTTCACAGAATATTAATGTGTCTTTATCAGGTTAATAACAGATGCGTCGTGATCGTGAAGGATCAGGGATCAGTTCCTTAAAAAGGTTTTTGGAGTTTAGAGGCCAAAGCACTGCCTGATAGATTTCGTCAAAGTGAAAAATCCCGACAGTAGGTGGCGCTGCTGCTAGTCAAATCTCAAAAATATTCAGTAGAAAAGCCATGCGAGTCGCGTTTTAAAATTCGTGTAGAAAAGACGTGAATCATCACTTGAAACTAACGTAAAAACATTGCTGTTTTAATTTTATAATGGCATTATTACAACGCAATTTTTAGCAACGTTATTTTTTATAACGTTAATGAATGAACTATTAAGCTTGTTTTCATATATGAAATAAACGTTTTTTTCTAGCAGCTTTTAAAATCAACGTTTTTTTTTCTCACGCCTTTTTTACGTGTTAAACACGTGATTGTGCTATGTGGGAAGAAACAACAAAGTTGGCTAAAAAACTAGAGAAGGCCTAGAAAAAATCATTAACCTAAATTTGTTATACAAGATGGCTTAGACATTTCTATTTTTCAAAAGAAAAAAACATGCTTTTTAGTTCTTGCTCGATATTTGTAAGATACCTGTGGATATTTCTAATTTCGATACAGCGTCTGATTAGGCTTCGAACAGTGCAACTTTTTCTTCATTTAACCAAAATTGTATTGTCCGGCCAGAATAAAATGAGACGCAAAAGAAATGGCTTCAATTAGCGCTATCTTTCTCTGTATAGTAGCGTGCTATAATTTTTTAATTCATCATTATTAGGTATTAATTTTATATTTTACTCTTCTAAGCCTTTTTTGACTGGAAAATTCCATACCTTATTTTTCTTAAAAATAAATATTTTTTCAAAACTGTTTCAATCCTTATTATATTATACACCTATCTATTTTATTAGGTAGGTGCGTACAAATCTAGAAACCTAAAAAAAAACAATTTCTAAAAATTGCAAAAATCCAAAATGGCAAAAATCTTTAAAATTGGAACTCAATACAGTTTTATTAAAAAATTAAAAAAGAGTAAATGATACGCCACTGTTTATTTTTTTTTGGTATAGAATGTGTATGAAACGTGCGTAGTCATCATAGTAGTTCGAAACATGTGTTTCTAACAATGTTACTAACAAAGTTTGAAAATTTAATTGGAAAAGTTAATAACATTTGTTCCTAACTTTTGTTGAGTAACTTTGTTGGTAACAAATGTAGAAAACAACACGACAATGTTGCTGACAATATGTTTTTAACAATGTTATCAACAAGATTTTGTTTCCCATCACATGTCGGTAAAGATCAAAGAAATGTAAGATGTTAGAAACTTTTACCAATTTTATAGCCGATTAAATTAATTAAATATTTAAAGTCGGCTTGACATCCGCATAAAATTTTTAAAAGTTCCATTACATCGAACCTTCTGAGTCAATAAGTCATCACACTTTAGGTCTTCCAGTAAATCACTACCGCTGTATCTCTTTCTACTTTTTAAAAATGGACGTACCCCACACCTTTTTTCTCTTTCTTTTATTTGTTACATGCTGCTGGCGCAATAATAATATCAATATCACCGTTCATCCATTTCTGCTGTACTTTTACTTTCAACTGTCGAAATCAGTCTGGACGAATGTATTTGCACAGGAGTAACAAAACAATGTCAGCAACATTTTGTTGGAGACAAATTTCGCAACAATGTTTTTGTGAATGTTTGGTTTGAAAATTTGTTGAAAAATATTGTCATTAACTTTTTTGTTACTAACTTTGTTTTCAACAATGTTTCTTGGTGCGGACAAGGCTTAACGAACATGTTACTTTTATCTGGGACACCCTGTATATTTGGAATATGTACTTATATTACCGAATTTGCCTCCAACAGCGGAAACTGCATTTAAAAAAATCGCCGCGTCCTCTGTAAAGTCGTACAATCCTTTCTCAGTAACTCCCTCGTATATTGTGGTGTCCAGCTTTTTATCGTTTTGGTTCGAGCCACAATTGTCGCAACAATTTTTTGGATGTTGCACTGCCACTTCCTCGTTGTCCTCAAAGTGCGACAAGATGAGGTAACGTCGACAATGTGTCGAAGTTAGATAGTCGCGCATCAGGTCCGCCATCGCTGCTTTGCGAGTCTGGTTCTCAGCTGATAATTCAGTTCTTAAAAGTAGAAATAACCAATTAATTTTGGAGTTCTTAAAGGGAAAACTAATTTGTAAAAATTACAATAACTTTAATTAAAAGATCTTTTGACCCTGTGAGCTCAGATGTCCACTAAATAATCTTAGTAAGGGTATTTTACCGGGCAAACTCATTTTTGATCAAAATTAGCAAAGGGCGCGCCTCGATCAATGTTCAAAGGGGCGAGCGCTGCCTTTGGGTACGTATGCCCATTTAGACAAATGTCCTGCTTAAAAACCTTTGAAATGGACAATGTTGTGGGCTGACGAGAACTTGTCGAAACATCATTTTGATGTCTGAGATGTAAGCGATAGGATATAATCGAAATGTGAAAAGTAAACAACCAATATCTTTTTGAAGCTTTAGTTCTGGTAAAAGTGTCTGATTGAGACTAATATTCCTCGGCCCAATTGCAGAACAATCCCAGACTACTATCAGTTTAGATAGATAGCTAGATAGATATATATTTCTTGTTCTTAATAGCATTTACAACAAAATACTTATACCTAATAGATGTAGAACTCGTCAAAAATAAATAAAATAAAATAAAAGTACTAGTGGTAAAGAAAAAAAAACTACCTAAGATAACAATTAACAAATTGCACGTCCAATTTCTTACAATTAACATTGATTTTTACACACATTGATTTTTACAGACATCTACATAATATATCACAATTTATCACCGATTAATTTTAAAATCTTTTGTCATCCTCAAAAAATTCAGAAAGCGAATAGTAAGCTCTAGTTTTAAGAAATTTTTTTACACTTTTTTGTACCTGTTTGGGTGGTTGCCGTCTTAATAAATCTGGTAAAGTATTCCAAACCTTTAGTATATTGTGTGAAACATTTTTTTGTATATATGAAAAATTAGCTTTTTTGATTTATTTTATTGGGTTTTTTGAGACAAAATTTACACATTCTAATATATATAAATTGTATACCGATGGAATTTTTAATTCAATGAAATAGTTTCTACAGTTTTCGTTATTTTTTAATTTCAACATTACTCTTATGCATTTTTTTTGAATTTTTAGTATCTGTTTAGTCCCTGATGAAGTTCCCCAAAAAATTACTCCACAACGTATCCTTGACTGTATGTAAGCATGATAGGAGGAGAGTGCTGCATCCAAATCCACATTGTCCCTTATGATTCTTAACGCATAAGTGTACCTTCTGGTCGCCTGTGCTAGTTCATGAATCTGACTCTCCCAGTTTAAATGAGCGTCAATTATAACTCCTAAAAATTTTCCCTCTTTAACAGATTCAATTTCCTCCCCTTTATACTGTATACACAAATTTTCATTATTTCTTGGTTTAAAGTTCATCACTTGAGTTTTATCTATATTAATTTTAAGATTATTTGACCTAAACCAGTTCTCAAGTTGTTCCAAAGTTGTTGTTACTTCATTTTTTAGTTGTTTTTGATCATTTTCACTAATTACAACATTTTCGTCATCAGAAAATGCAAACACTTCATTTTTTAATATATTTTCTATTTCATTTGTATATACAATGTAGAGGAGAGGCCCCAAAATCGACCCCTGTGGAACCCCTTTTTTGATCTCACCAAAGTCAAATCTAAACTTTTTCCCATTACTAGTGCTTTCCTCAACATATTGTGGTCTATTGCTAAGATAAGATTCCAGCAGCCTCTCCGCAATCTCCCTGATCCCACACAGATTTAGTTTCCTAATCAGTGTCTCATGATCCACACTATCGAACGCTTTACTTAAATCAATGCACACTGCAGTAGTTTCCTTTTTCGCATTTAGTGACTCCGATATTTTTTCAAGCGCTATCAGGCTACTAATGCTCTGATAGTAGATTTTCCCTTACGAAATCCATTTTGGCTGTTTGAAAGAATGTTTTCGGTTTCTAAAAAATGTATTAATTGAGACTGTTTCAAAGACTTTGCTGATATTTGATAGAACAGAAATAGGTCTATAATTTTTAAGATCATTTTTGTCACCTATTTTAAAAACTGGTTTAAGAATTGCTATCTTTAACAGCGATGGAAACACACCTGTAGTAAGACAAAGGTTAATTGTATGGGATAGTGGAACTGCCAAAAGGTATGCTGTCTCTTTTATGATGCTTATTGGTATCTCATCATGTCCACAGGATTTTTTATTTTTAAGTCCTTTTATGATATTTAATATTTCCCGGGGCGTAGTTGGTTTAAAATCAATACTATTTTTTGAAGAAACTATACTTTCGTGTGCCGAGCCTTTGTTTTCATTGATATCTGGACACGAGTGAAGGAAAAAATCATTAACATGATTTAAAAATTGCTTTTCGGTACAAAAAATTTTGAAATAGGGATGTTTTGATATCAGTTTTTTTTGTTATTTTGGTTATGACACTCCAGGTTGCTTTTGTTTTATTTTCAGCTTTTTTTATAATATTCTTGTTACACAATTTTTTCGCGAGTTGGATGGTTTTTTTAAAGATTTTTTGTACCGATTATAAAAAGCTTTTGACTTTTTTCCATTTAAATAAAGTTGATAAATTTTTCTTTTATTTTTTGATGAAACCTTTATACCCTTTGTCATCCAGTGTTTTTCATTTGAAGACCTCACTTTCTTTGTTCTCAATGGAAAAATCATATTCAATTGCTGCACTAGCTTTGCATGGAAAATTGAGTAAGCCTTTTCTGCATCACTCTTTTAGTACTGACACTTTCTGGTTTAAGCAGACAGTGGTGCGGAAAATAATAAGTTAGTGCTGGTTTGGGCTGTTAGGTAAGACTAAGGACATGTGATTGTGTGTGTGTGAATATACAGAGTATAATTCAGGATTTTTTGTAAGCCGATTTTCAATTAGCAAAAAACATCGAAGGGCTTGGTAAGTATTTCCTAAATCGGCCAGAAGAAAGCCTGGAAACAGTTTTGGAAACGATGTTTTCCACCTTTTGATCATTAAGCGACAAAAAGTCTTTCTTAACTTTTCTTAAGACCCTGAATTGCTGTCGAATATTAACGTCTTGGTTAATTGGGGCGGCGCGGCGAAGGCATTTTTTACTAATGAAGGAAGTTTGTGATTCTGGATCTATGATAATTCTGACAGGCTGATAATTACCACAACCGTCCAGCATCTCTACTACGGCTGTAGCTAAGAGAAAAGTGCTCGGCATGGAAGAAGTATTTCCAGAAAAGGAAACATGAAAATCGTTAGCTGTCGATGGTACTTGAGAATCTTGATTTGATGTAGGCACCCTACTTGTTTCTTCTTGTTGATTAGTTTTTGAGATATAAAGCAACATATGATGCCTATTGGAAGAACACGTGCGACACGAATTTTTTGAAGTGCACGAATCTACCTCGTGAGAGGAATGAAGGTTCGGTTCGGTTCGGTTCTGTCTGTCTGTCTGTCTGTATGTCTGTCTGTCTGTATGTCTGTCTGTATGTCTGTCTGTATGTCTGTCTGTATGTCTGTCTGTATGTCTGTCTGTATGTCTGTCTGTATGTCTGTCTGTATGTCTGTCTGTATGTCTGTCTGTATGTCTGTCTGTATGTCTGTCTGTATGTCTGTCTGTATGTCTGTCTGTATGTCTGTCTGTCTGTATGTCTGTCTGTCTGTATGTCTGTCTGTATGTCTGTCTGTATGTCTGTCTGTATGTCTGTCTGTATGTCTGTCTGTATGTCTGTCTGTATGTCTGTCTGTCTGTATGTCTGTCTGTATGTCTGTCTGTATGTCTGTCTGTATGTCTGTCTGTATGTCTGTCTGTCTGTCTGTATGTCTGTCTGTATGTCTGTCTGTATGTCTGTCTGTATGTCTGTCTGTATGTCTGTCTGTATGTCTGTCTGTATGTCTGTCTGTATGTCTGTCTGTATGTCTGTCTGTATGTCTGTCTGTATGTCTGTCTGTATGTCTGTCTGTATGTCTGTCTGTATGTCTGTCTGTATGTCTGTCTGTCTGTATGTCTGTCTGTATGTCTGTCTGTATGTATGTCTGTATGTCTGTCTGTATGTCTGTCTGTATGTCTGTCTGTATGTCTGTCTGTATGTCTGTCTGTATGTCTGTCTGTATGTCTGTCTGTATGTCTGTCTGTATGTCTGTCTGTATGTCTGTCTGTATGTCTGTCTGTATGTCTGTCTGTATGTCTGTCTGTATGTCTGTCTGTATGTCTGTCTGTATGTCTGTCTGTATGTCTGTCTGTATGTCTGTCTGTATGTCTGTCTGTATGTCTGTCTGTATGTCTGTCTGTATGTCTGTCTGTATGTCTGTCTGTATGTCTGTCTGTATGTCTGTCTGTATGTCTGTCTGTATGTCTGTCTGTATGTCTGTCTGTATGTCTGTCTGTATGTCTGTCTGTATGTCTGTCTGTATGTCTGTCTGTATGTCTGTCTGTATGTCTGTCTGTATGTCTGTCTGTATGTCTGTCTGTATGTCTGTCTGTCTGTATGTCTGTCTGTCTGTATGTCTGTCTGTATGTCTGTCTGTATGTCTGTCTGTATGTCTGTCTGTATGTCTGTCTGTATGTCTGTCTGTATGTCTGTCTGTATGTCTGTCTGTATGTCTGTCTGTATGTCTGTCTGTATGTCTGTCTGTATGTCTGTCTGTATGTCTGTCTGTATGTCTGTATGTCTGTCTGTATGTCTGTCTGTATGTCTGTCTGTATGTCTGTCTGTATGTCTGTCTGTATGTCTGTCTGTCTGTATGTCTGTCTGTATGTCTGTCTGTCTGTATGTCTGTATGTCTGTATGTCTGTATGTCTGTATGTCTGTATGTCTGTCTGTATGTCTGTCTGTATGTCTGTCTGTATGTCTGTCTGTATGTCTGTCTGTCTGTATGTCTGTCTGTATGTCTGTCTGTATGTCTGTCTGTATGTCTGTCTGTATGTCTGTCTGTATGTCTGTCTGTATGTCTGTCTGTATGTCTGTCTGTATGTCTGTCTGTATGTCTGTCTGTATGTCTGTCTGTATGTCTGTCTGTATGTCTGTCTGTATGTCTGTCTGTATGTCTGTCTGTATGTCTGTCTGTATGTCTGTCTGTATGTCTGTCTGTATGTCTGTCTGTATGTCTGTCTGTATGTCTGTCTGTATGTCTGTCTGTATGTCTGTCTGTCTGTCTGTATGTCTGTCTGTGTGTCTGTCTGTGTGTCTGTCTGTGTGTCTGTCTGCGTGTCTGTCTGTCTGCGTGTCTGTCTGTCTGCGTGTCTGTCTGTATGTCTGTCTGTATGTCTGTCTGTATGTCTGTCTGTATGTCTGTCTGTATGTCTGTCTGTATGTCTGTCTGTATGTCTGTCTGTATGTCTGTCTGTATGTCTGTCTGTATGTCTGTCTGTATGTCTGTCTGTATGTCTGTCTGTATGTCTGTCTGTATGTCTGTCTGTATGTCTGTCTGTATGTCTGTCTGTATGTCTGTCTGTATGTCTGTCTGTATGTCTGTCTGTATGTCTGTCTGTATGTCTGTCTGTATGTCTGTCTGTATGTCTGTCTGTATGTCTGTCTGTATGTCTGTCTGTATGTCTGTCTGTATGTCTGTCTGTATGTCTGTCTGTATGTCTGTCTGTATGTCTGTCTGTATGTCTGTCTGTATGTCTGTCTGTATGTCTGTCTGTATGTCTGTCTGTATGTCTGTCTGTATGTCTGTCTGTATGTCTGTCTGTATGTCTGTCTGTATGTCTGTCTGTATGTCTGTCTGTATGTCTGTCTGTATGTCTGTCTGTATGTCTGTCTGTATGTCTGTCTGTATGTCTGTCTGTATGTCTGTCTGTATGTCTGTCTGTATGTCTGTCTGTATGTCTGTCTGTATGTCTGTCTGTATGTCTGTCTGTATGTCTGTCTGTATGTCTGTCTGTATGTCTGTCTGTATGTCTGTCTGTATGTCTGTCTGTATGTCTGTCTGTATGTCTGTCTGTATGTCTGTCTGTCTGTATGTCTGTCTGTATGTCTGTCTGTATGTCTGTCTGTATGTCTGTCTGTCTGTATGTCTGTATGTCTGTCTGTCTGTCTGTATGTCTGTCTGTCTGTATGTCTGTCTGTCTGTATGTCTGTCTGTCTGTATGTCTGTCTGTCTGTATGTCTGTCTGTCTGTCTGTATGTCTGTCTGTCTGTATGTCTGTCTGTCTGTCTGTCTGTCTGTATGTCTGTCTGTATGTCTGTCTGTATGTCTGTCTGTATGTCTGTCTGTATGTCTGTCTGTATGTCTGTCTGTCTGTATGTCTGTCTGTATGTCTGTCTGTATGTCTGTCTGTATGTCTGTCTGTATGTCTGTCTGTCTGTATGTCTGTCTGTCTGTATGTCTGTCTGTATGTCTGTCTGTATGTCTGTCTGTATGTCTGTCTGTATGTCTGTATGTCTGTCTGTATGTCTGTCTGTCTGTATGTCTGTATGTCTGTCTGTCTGTATGTCTGTCTGTCTGTATGTATGTCTGTCTGTATGTCTGTCTGTATGTCTGTCTGTATGTCTGTCTGTATGTCTGTCTGTATGTCTGTCTGTATGTCTGTCTGTATGTCTGTCTGTATGTCTGTCTGTCTGTATGTCTGTCTGTATGTCTGTCTGTATGTCTGTCTGTATGTCTGTCTGTATGTCTGTCTGTATGTCTGTCTGTATGTCTGTCTGTATGTCTGTCTGTATGTCTGTCTGTATGTCTGTCTGTATGTCTGTCTGTATGTCTGTCTGTATGTCTGTCTGTATGTCTGTCTGTATGTCTGTCTGTATGTCTGTCTGTATGTCTGTATGTCTGTATGTCTGTCTGTATGTCTGTCTGTATGTCTGTCTGTATGTCTGTCTGTATGTCTGTCTGTATGTCTGTCTGTATGTCTGTCTGTATGTCTGTCTGTATGTCTGTCTGTATGTCTGTCTGTATGTCTGTCTGTATGTCTGTCTGTATGTCTGTCTGTATGTCTGTCTGTATGTCTGTCTGTATGTCTGTCTGTATGTCTGTCTGTATGTCTGTCTGTATGTCTGTCTGTATGTCTGTCTGTATGTCTGTCTGTATGTCTGTCTGTATGTCTGTCTGTATGTCTGTCTGTATGTCTGTCTGTATGTCTGTCTGTATGTCTGTCTGTATGTCTGTCTGTATGTCTGTCTGTATGTCTGTCTGTATGTCTGTCTGTATGTCTGTCTGTATGTCTGTCTGTATGTCTGTCTGTATGTCTGTCTGTATGTCTGTCTGTATGTCTGTCTGTATGTCTGTCTGTATGTCTGTCTGTATGTCTGTCTGTATGTCTGTCTGTATGTCTGTCTGTATGTCTGTCTGTATGTCTGTCTGTATGTCTGTCTGTATGTCTGTCTGTATGTCTGTCTGTATGTCTGTCTGTATGTCTGTCTGTATGTCTGTCTGTATGTCTGTCTGTATGTCTGTCTGTATGTCTGTCTGTATGTCTGTCTGTATGTCTGTCTGTATGTCTGTCTGTATGTCTGTCTGTATGTCTGTCTGTATGTCTGTCTGTATGTCTGTCTGTATGTCTGTCTGTATGTCTGTCTGTATGTCTGTCTGTATGTCTGTCTGTATGTCTGTCTGTATGTCTGTCTGTATGTCTGTCTGTATGTCTGTCTGTATGTCTGTCTGTATGTCTGTCTGTATGTCTGTCTGTATGTCTGTATGTCTGTCTGTATGTCTGTCTGTCTGTATGTCTGTATGTCTGTATGTCTGTCTGTCTGTATGTCTGTCTGTCTGTATGTATGTCTGTCTGTATGTCTGTCTGTATGTCTGTCTGTATGTCTGTCTGTATGTCTGTCTGTATGTCTGTCTGTATGTCTGTCTGTATGTCTGTCTGTATGTATGTCTGTCTGTATGTCTGTCTGTCTGTATGTCTGTCTGTATGTCTGTCTGTATGTCTGTCTGTATGTCTGTCTGTATGTCTGTCTGTATGTCTGTCTGTATGTCTGTCTGTATGTCTGTCTGTATGTCTGTCTGTATGTCTGTCTGTATGTCTGTCTGTATGTCTGTCTGTATGTCTGTCTGTATGTCTGTCTGTATGTCTGTCTGTATGTCTGTCTGTATGTCTGTCTGTATGTCTGTCTGTATGTCTGTCTGTATGTCTGTCTGTATGTCTGTCTGTATGTCTGTCTGTATGTCTGTCTGTATGTCTGTCTGTATGTCTGTCTGTATGTCTGTCTGTATGTCTGTCTGTATGTCTGTCTGTATGTCTGTCTGTATGTCTGTCTGTATGTCTGTCTGTATGTCTGTCTGTATGTCTGTCTGTATGTCTGTCTGTATGTCTGTCTGTATGTCTGTCTGTATGTCTGTCTGTATGTCTGTCTGTATGTCTGTCTGTATGTCTGTCTGTATGTCTGTCTGTATGTCTGTCTGTATGTCTGTCTGTATGTCTGTCTGTATGTCTGTCTGTATGTCTGTCTGTATGTCTGTCTGTATGTCTGTCTGTATGTCTGTCTGTATGTCTGTCTGTATGTCTGTCTGTATGTCTGTCTGTATGTCTGTCTGTATGTCTGTCTGTATGTCTGTCTGTATGTCTGTCTGTATGTCTGTCTGTATGTCTGTCTGTATGTCTGTCTGTATGTCTGTCTGTATGTCTGTCTGTATGTCTGTCTGTATGTCTGTCTGTATGTCTGTCTGTATGTCTGTCTGTATGTCTGTCTGTATGTCTGTCTGTATGTCTGTCTGTATGTCTGTCTGTATGTCTGTCTGTATGTCTGTCTGTATGTCTGTCTGTATGTCTGTCTGTATGTCTGTCTGTATGTCTGTCTGTATGTCTGTCTGTATGTCTGTCTGTATGTCTGTCTGTATGTCTGTCTGTATGTCTGTCTGTATGTCTGTCTGTATGTCTGTCTGTCTGTCTGTCTGTCTGTCTGTCTGTCTGTATGTCTGTCTGTATGTCTGTCTGTATGTCTGTCTGTATGTCTGTCTGTATGTCTGTCTGTATGTCTGTCTGTATGTCTGTCTGTATGTCTGTCTGTATGTCTGTCTGTATGTCTGTCTGTATGTCTGTCTGTATGTCTGTCTGTATGTCTGTCTGTATGTCTGTCTGTATGTCTGTCTGTATGTCTGTCTGTATGTCTGTCTGTATGTCTGTCTGTATGTCTGTCTGTATGTCTGTCTGTATGTCTGTCTGTATGTCTGTCTGTATGTCTGTCTGTATGTCTGTCTGTATGTCTGTCTGTATGTCTGTCTGTATGTCTGTCTGTATGTCTGTCTGTATGTCTGTCTGTATGTCTGTCTGTATGTCTGTCTGTATGTCTGTCTGTATGTCTGTCTGTATGTCTGTCTGTATGTCTGTCTGTCTGTATGTCTGTCTGTATGTCTGTCTGTATGTCTGTCTGTATGTCTGTCTGTATGTCTGTCTGTATGTCTGTCTGTATGTCTGTCTGTATGTCTGTCTGTATGTCTGTCTGTATGTCTGTCTGTATGTCTGTCTGTATGTCTGTCTGTATGTCTGTCTGTATGTCTGTCTGTATGTCTGTCTATATGTATGTCTGTATGTCTGTCTGTATGTCTGTCTGTATGTCTGTCTGTATGTCTGTCTGTATGTCTGTCTGTATGTCTGTCTGTATGTCTGTCTGTATGTCTGTCTGTATGTCTGTCTGTATGTCTGTCTGTATGTCTGTCTGTATGTCTGTCTGTATGTCTGTCTGTATGTCTGTCTGTATGTCTGTCTGTCTGTATGTCTGTCTGTATGTCTGTCTGTATGTCTGTCTGTATGTCTGTCTGTATGTCTGTCTGTATGTCTGTCTGTATGTCTGTCTGGATGTCTGTCTGTCTGTATGTCTGTCTGTATGTCTGTCTGTATGTCTGTCTGTATGTCTGTCTGTATGTCTGTCTGTCTGTCTGTATGTCTGTCTGTATGTCTGTCTGTATGTCTGTCTGTATGTCTGTCTGTATGTCTGTCTGTATGTCTGTCTGTATGTCTGTCTGTATGTCTGTCTGTATGTCTGTCTGTATGTCTGTCTGTATGTCTGTCTGTATGTCTGTCTGTATGTCTGTCTGTATGTCTGTCTGTCTGTATGTCTGTCTGTATGTCTGTCTGTATGTCTGTCTGTATGTCTGTCTGTATGTCTGTCTTTATGTCTGTCTGTATGTCTGTCTGTATGTCTGTCTGTATGTCTGTCTGTATGTCTGTCTGCATGTCTGTCTGTATGTCTGTCTGTATGTCTGTCTGTATGTCTGTCTGTATGTCTGTCTGTCTGTATGTCTGTCTGTCTGTATGTCTGTCTGTATGTCTGTCTGTGTGTCTGTCTGTGTGTCTGTCTGTGTGTCTGTCTGCGTGTCTGTCTGTCTGCGTGTCTGTCTGTATGTCTGTCTGTATGTCTGTCTGTCTGTATGTCTGTCTGTATGTCTGTCTGTATGTCTGTCTGTATGTCTGTCTGTATGTCTGTCTGTATGTCTGTCTGTATGTCTGTCTGTATGTCTGTCTGTATGTCTGTCTGTATGTCTGTCTGTATGTCTGTCTGTATGTCTGTCTGTATGTCTGTCTGTATGTCTGTCTGTATGTCTGTCTGTATGTCTGTCTGTATGTCTGTCTGTATGTCTGTCTGTATGTCTGTCTGTATGTCTGTCTGTATGTCTGTCTGTATGTCTGTCTGTATGTCTGTCTGTATGTCTGTCTGTATGTCTGTCTGTATGTCTGTCTGTATGTCTGTCTGTATGTCTGTCTGTATGTCTGTCTGTATGTCTGTCTGTATGTCTGTCTGTATGTCTGTCTGTATGTCTGTCTGTATGTCTGTCTGTATGTCTGTCTGTATGTCTGTCTGTATGTCTGTCTGTATGTCTGTCTGTATGTCTGTCTGTATGTCTGTCTGTATGTCTGTCTGTATGTCTGTCTGTATGTCTGTCTGTATGTCTGTCTGTATGTCTGTCTGTATGTCTGTCTGTATGTCTGTCTGTATGTCTGTCTGTATGTCTGTCTGTATGTCTGTCTGTATGTCTGTCTGTATGTCTGTCTGTATGTCTGTCTGTATGTCTGTCTGTATGTCTGTCTGTATGTCTGTCTGTATGTCTGTCTGTATGTCTGTCTGTATGTCTGTCTGTATGTCTGTCTGTCTGTATGTCTGTCTGTATGTCTGTCTGTGTGTCTGTCTGTGTGTCTGTCTGTGTGTCTGTCTGCGTGTCTGTCTGTCTGCGTGTCTGTCTGTATGTCTGTCTGTATGTCTGTCTGTCTGTATGTCTGTCTGTATGTCTGTCTGTATGTCTGTCTGTATGTCTGTCTGTATGTCTGTCTGTATGTCTGTCTGTATGTCTGTCTGTATGTCTGTCTGTATGTCTGTCTGTATGTCTGTCTGTATGTCTGTCTGTATGTCTGTCTGTATGTCTGTCTGTATGTCTGTCTGTATGTCTGTCTGTATGTCTGTCTGTCTGTCTGTATGTCTGTCTGTATGTCTGTCTGTATGTCTGTCTGTATGTCTGTCTGTATGTCTGTCTGTATGTCTGTCTGTATGTCTGTCTGTATGTCTGTCTGTATGTCTGTCTGTATGTCTGTCTGTATGTCTGTCTGTATGTCTGTCTGTATGTCTGTCTGTATGTCTGTCTGTATGTCTGTCTGTATGTCTGTCTGTATGTCTGTCTGTATGTCTGTCTGTATGTCTGTCTGTATGTCTGTCTGTATGTCTGTCTGTATGTCTGTCTGTATGTCTGTCTGTATGTCTGTCTGTATGTCTGTCTGTATGTCTGTCTGTATGTCTGTCTGTATGTCTGTCTGTATGTCTGTCTGTATGTCTGTCTGTATGTCTGTCTGTATGTCTGTCTGTATGTCTGTCTGTATGTCTGTCTGTATGTCTGTCTGTATGTCTGTCTGTATGTCTGTCTGTATGTCTGTCTGTATGTCTGTCTGTATGTCTGTCTGTATGTCTGTCTGTATGTCTGTCTGTATGTCTGTCTGTATGTCTGTCTGTATGTCTGTCTGTATGTCTGTCTGTATGTCTGTCTGTATGTCTGTCTGTATGTCTGTCTGTATGTCTGTCTGTATGTCTGTCTGTATGTCTGTCTGTATGTCTGTCTGTATGTCTGTCTGTATGTCTGTCTTTATGTCTGTCTGTATGTCTGTCTGTATGTCTGTCTGTATGTCTGTCTGTATGTCTGTCTGTATGTCTGTCTGTATGTCTGTCTGTATGTCTGTCTGTATGTCTGTCTGTCTGTATGTCTGTCTGTATGTCTGTCTGTATGTCTGTCTGTATGTCTGTCTGTATGTCTGTCTGTATGTCTGTCTGTATGTCTGTCTGTATGTCTGTCTGTATGTCTGTCTGTATGTCTGTCTGTATGTCTGTCTGTATGTCTGTCTGTATGTCTGTCTGTATGTCTGTCTGTATGTCTGTCTGTATGTCTGTCTGTATGTCTGTCTGTATGTCTGTCTGTCTGTATGTCTGTCTGTATGTCTGTCTGTATGTCTGTCTGTATGTCTGTCTGTATGTCTGTCTGTATGTCTGTCTGTATGTCTGTCTGTATGTCTGTCTGTATGTCTGTCTGTATGTCTGTCTGTATGTCTGTCTGTATGTCTGTCTGTATGTCTGTCTGTATGTCTGTCTGTATGTCTGTCTGTATGTCTGTCTGTATGTCTGTCTGTCTGTATGTCTGTCTGTATGTCTGTCTGTATGTCTGTCTGTATGTCTGTCTGTATGTCTGTCTGTATGTCTGTCTGTATGTCTGTCTGTATGTCTGTCTGTATGTCTGTCTGTATGTCTGTCTGTATGTCTGTCTGTATGTCTGTCTGTATGTCTGTCTGTATGTCTGTCTGTATGTCTGTCTGTATGTCTGTCTGTATGTCTGTCTGTATGTCTGTCTGTATGTCTGTCTGTATGTCTGTCTGTATGTCTGTCTGTATGTCTGTCTGTATGTCTGTCTGTATGTCTGTCTGTATGTCTGTCTGTATGTCTGTCTGTATGTCTGTCTGTATGTCTGTCTGTATGTCTGTCTGTATGTCTGTCTGTATGTCTGTCTGTATGTCTGTCTGTATGTCTGTCTGTATGTCTGTCTGTATGTCTGTCTGTATGTCTGTCTGTATGTCTGTCTGTATGTCTGTCTGTATGTCTGTCTGTATGTCTGTCTGTATGTCTGTCTGTATGTCTGTCTGTATGTCTGTCTGTATGTCTGTCTGTCTGTCTGTATGTCTGTCTGTATGTCTGTCTGTATGTCTGTCTGTATGTCTGTCTGTATGTCTGTCTGTATGTCTGTCTGTATGTCTGTCTGTCTGTATGTCTGTCTGTATGTCTGTCTGTATGTCTGTCTGTCTGTATGTCTGTCTGTATGTCTGTCTGTATGTCTGTCTGTATGTCTGTCTGTATGTCTGTCTGTATGTCTGTCTGTCTGTATGTCTGTCTGTATGTCTGTCTGTATGTCTGTCTGTATGTCTGTCTGTATGTCTGTCTGTATGTCTGTCTGTATGTCTGTCTGTATGTCTGTCTGTATGTCTGTCTGTATGTCTGTCTGTCTGTATGTCTGTCTGTATGTCTGTCTGTATGTCTGTCTGTATGTCTGTCTGTATGTCTGTCTGTATGTCTGTCTGTATGTCTGTCTGTATGTCTGTCTGTATGTCTGTCTGTCTGTCTGTCTGTATGTCTGTCTGTATGTCTGTCTGTCTGTATGTCTGTCTGTATGTCTGTCTGTATGTCTGTCTGTATGTCTGTCTGTATGTCTGTCTGTATGTCTGTCTGTATGTCTGTCTGTCTGTATGTCTGTCTGTATGTCTGTCTGTATGTCTGTCTGTATGTCTGTCTGTATGTCTGTCTGTATGTCTGTCTGTATGTCTGTCTGTATGTCTGTCTGTATGTCTGTCTGTATGTCTGTCTGTATGTCTGTCTGTATGTCTGTCTGTATGTCTGTCTGTATGTCTGTCTGTATGTCTGTCTGTATGTCTGTCTGTATGTCTGTCTGTATGTCTGTCTGTATGTCTGTCTGTATGTCTGTCTGTATGTCTGTCTGTATGTCTGTCTGTATGTCTGTCTGTATGTCTGTCTGTATGTCTGTCTGTATGTCTGTCTGTATGTCTGTCTGTATGTCTGTCTTTATGTCTGTCTGTATGTCTGTCTGTATGTCTGTCTGTATGTCTGTCTGTATGTCTGTCTGTATGTCTGTCTGTATGTCTGTCTGTATGTCTGTCTGTATGTCTGTCTGTATGTCTGTCTGTATGTCTGTCTGTATGTCTGTCTGTATGTCTGTCTGTATGTCTGTCTGTATGTCTGTCTGTATGTCTGTCTGTATGTCTGTCTGTATGTCTGTCTGTATGTCTGTCTGTATGTCTGTCTGTATGTCTGTCTGTATGTCTGTCTGTATGTCTGTCTGTATGTCTGTCTGTATGTCTGTCTGTATGTCTGTCTGTCTGTATGTCTGTCTGTATGTCTGTCTGTATGTCTGTCTGTATGTCTGTCTGTATGTCTGTCTGTATGTCTGTCTGTATGTCTGTCTGTATGTCTGTCTGTATGTCTGTCTGTATGTCTGTCTGTATGTCTGTCTGTATGTCTGTCTGTATGTCTGTCTGTATGTCTGTCTGTATGTCTGTCTGTATGTCTGTCTGTATGTCTGTCTGTATGTCTGTCTGTATGTCTGTCTGTATGTCTGTCTGTCTGTATGTCTGTCTGTATGTCTGTCTGTATGTCTGTCTGTATGTCTGTCTGTATGTCTGTCTGTATGTCTGTCTGTATGTCTGTCTGTATGTCTGTCTGTATGTCTGTCTGTATGTCTGTCTGTATGTCTGTCTGTATGTCTGTCTGTATGTCTGTCTGTATGTCTGTCTGTATGTCTGTCTGTATGTCTGTCTGTATGTCTGTCTGTATGTCTGTCTGTATGTCTGTCTGTATGTCTGTCTGTATGTCTGTCTGTATGTCTGTCTGTATGTCTGTCTGTATGTCTGTCTGTATGTCTGTCTGTATGTCTGTCTGTATGTCTGTCTGTATGTCTGTCTGTATGTCTGTCTGTATGTCTGTCTGTATGTCTGTCTGTATGTCTGTCTGTATGTCTGTCTGTATGTCTGTCTGTATGTCTGTCTGTATGTCTGTCTGTATGTCTGTCTGTATGTCTGTCTGTATGTCTGTCTGTATGTCTGTCTGTATGTCTGTCTGTATGTCTGTCTGTATGTCTGTCTGTATGTCTGTCTGTATGTCTGTCTGTCTGTCTGTATGTCTGTCTGTATGTCTGTCTGTATGTCTGTCTGTATGTCTGTCTGTATGTCTGTCTGTATGTCTGTCTGTATGTCTGTCTGTCTGTATGTCTGTCTGTATGTCTGTCTGTATGTCTGTCTGTCTGTATGTCTGTCTGTATGTCTGTCTGTATGTCTGTCTGTATGTCTGTCTGTATGTCTGTCTGTATGTCTGTCTGTCTGTATGTCTGTCTGTATGTCTGTCTGTATGTCTGTCTGTATGTCTGTCTGTATGTCTGTCTGTATGTCTGTCTGTATGTCTGTCTGTATGTCTGTCTGTATGTCTGTCTGTATGTCTGTCTGTCTGTATGTCTGTCTGTATGTCTGTCTGTATGTCTGTCTGTATGTCTGTCTGTATGTCTGTCTGTATGTCTGTCTGTATGTCTGTCTGTATGTCTGTCTGTATGTCTGTCTGTCTGTCTGTCTGTATGTCTGTCTGTATGTCTGTCTGTCTGTATGTCTGTCTGTATGTCTGTCTGTATGTCTGTCTGTATGTCTGTCTGTATGTCTGTCTGTATGTCTGTCTGTATGTCTGTCTGTCTGTATGTCTGTCTGTATGTCTGTCTGTATGTCTGTCTGTATGTCTGTCTGTATGTCTGTCTGTATGTCTGTCTGTATGTATGTCTGTCTGTATGTCTGTCTGTCTGTATGTCTGTCTGTATGTCTGTCTGTATGTCTGTATGTCTGTCTGTATGTCTGTCTGTCTGTCTGTTAACGACCAACGCGCATAACTCAAAAACCGCTTGCCCGATTTGAATAAAATTTGGTACCTAGGCTGTGTCTTGGGTCGAGATGGTCCCATTTAAAAATGAACAAAATTCACCGAACGCAAGCCCAATAAAAGGGTGGGGGTAGATTTCAAAAATTAGGGTTTATGTGAAAATATGGCGTGTGTGATATTAAATGAAAGGTAATTGAGTCTGGAGTTAAACAAAATACATTTTAGGTGATTTTAAAAAAAGGGTGGGGGTAGATTTCAAAACTTAGAGTTTAAGTGAAAATATGGCATGTGTGATATCAAACGGTAATTGAGTCTGGAGTTGAATAAAACATATTTCACATTTTAGTTATATTAGCTTACACGTACACTATAACTATAGTACCTAGTGTGAGCTTAGGTGCCCATAAATTGGCAGAGTATCTTTACTACTTTTGAAGAATTTAATAAAAAAAACCTCAAAAATTGTTTGCCTTCTCAAGTTACATACCTAAGAAAAGAATGTGTCATGAAATCTTTCCCAGACCAAAACACAACACATTTTGCTGGCATGCCATCTCTCCCTGCTCTTCCCACTTCCTGGTAGTAGCCCTCAATTGAATTGGAGGCTCCCCAGTGGATAATCAGTCTTATATCAGGCTTGTCTATGCCCATGCCAAAAGCTATGGTTGCAGCAATAACTGATACCTATAAAAAATTACTTTAACTTGTAATTTTTAATAATGCTAGATAAATGCCTAGCATGTTGCAAGCCATGATTAAAGCAATGGGCACAAGATTCAAATATATTTTTTACCACATTTGACTGGAGTATTCTTAGTAAAAAAAATTGTTTTCAGTTAGTTATTCTGGATTTCATAATTTTTGAGACAATTTTTTTTTCTCTGCCCTATGTTATTGTATGCAATGAACTCGTTCTATAGAAAAAAACCGCAATGAAAGTGGACATGGCTCAGCCCTAATGGAATACTTACTGACTACTGATACAAATATTGTTAGAGATGTAACAGTCCTAAACAGCTTTACAATAGGCAGTGATCACAGGATGGTCAGTTGACATGAATAAACTTACACAAGATAAAGCTATATATAAAGGCTCAAGGAACAACTAACCCAAAACTTAGGATGCGAAAATGAAAATATAATGTAGGAAAAACATCGCACAAAAAGATAAAAAGAGGGAAAATTGTATATTAGAAGAAATAAAGAGACTGATGGAAAAAAGGCGGACCCTCGAGAGAGAAGGAAAAAGAACATCTAAAGAATACACAGAAATAAATAAAACTATAAGAAAAATGATAAAAGAAAATAAAAGAAAGAGCCCAGAAATTAAAGTTGAGAGAGTTATAGAAAATAACAAAAATATGAAATGTCTAATGCCGACTCTAGGTAGATATGCAATAATTAAAATAAAGGATATTAACGGCATAGAAACTAACGTTAAAGAGGTTATCATAAATATCACACAACTATATTCTATACGAAATTATACCAAACAAAAAGGGAACCATCACAAGAGAACATGAAGAAACTCCAAACAAAAATAAAGAACGTAAACTCAGAGCTACAACCTGAAATAAGCAAAGCAGTAATAAAGAGAGCATTAAAGAAAATGAAAAATAACAAATCACCTGGAAAAAACGGAGTAACGGCAGAAAGTAAGATAGAAAAAGGAATGAATGGATAAGAAATAAAACAAAAGTAAGGGATGTCAGAGGAGAAGTAGCAAAATTAAAATGGTAATTTGCTGGTCATAATATCAGACAAAAAGATGATCAATGGAACAAATGTATTGTAAACTGGAGACCTAGGGAAAATAAAAGAAGTAGGGGAAGACCGCTGATGATTTGAAGAAACACACAGGAACTAGATGGTTGAACACCACGACAGACGATGAAGAGTCGAAATTATTGGGGGATGCCCATGTCCAAAGATGATTAAAGAAGGCTAAATAGATAGATAGATGTTATTTTAATGTATAATACCTAGCTGAATAATGTCAAAAAGTTATCTGTTAAAGCTACCTTATCTTTTACAAAGTCTTCATGTGCCTGTTTTCTTTCCTTTAAATTCATACCAGCATGGTATGTCACACAGGGCACTTCATGTAGTTTTAGGAGATCACTGATTTCTGTTGTTTGTTGGCGTGTAAGGCAGTAAATAATGGTGGGACCAGGAAATGACCATTTTCCTTCTTTACGGACCATATAAGTCTTAAAATCTTGAAACATATCAGATTTTTTAAAGACACAAAAGTACAAGTTAGGTCTATCAAAACCTGTACATAAAACTTGTGGGTCTCTTAATTGAAGGACTTTAATAATGTCTGATTGGACTTTTGGAGTAGCTGTAGCAGTTACAGCCAATATCGGAACATTTGGAAAGATTTCTTTTAAAATGGTTAGCTTTCTATAGCTATATCGAAAGTCATGTCCCCAGGATGTAACACAATGTGCTTCATCTATAGCAATAAGAGCAATCTTTAATTCATTCTCCATTTGTTTTAAAAGACTAATTCCTGCATCTCCTGTACAATATTCTGGAGTTAAGTAAATAACTCTATACTTATTTTCAAAAATGCTGGTGAGTGTGGATTTTGATTGTGTCTGAGCACTACCCAACAAGCATGCAGGTATACTAGATACTGTCAATGATAGTATTTGATCCTCCATCAATGAAATAAGAGGAGAAATGACAATGGTGATACTATTTGTAAAAGCAGAAGGATATTGGTAGCATAATGACTTGCCATAACCAGTAGTCATAATTGCAAGATTGTCACGCTTCTCCTTTATGATGGAACTTATTATTTTCCATTGCATAGGTCGAAACCTTTGGTGACCAAAATTTTTAAGGAGAAATTTTAAATGCGCCTGAGTGGGCTGATCTTGTGTTGTGCTAAAATCTGAATTGTATGGTTTAAATTCTTCATGATTACTGCCTTCTAGGAGTTGGGTTAAATAGATGTCTGGTATATCTTCGGAAAACGGATCATCTTCGTTCATTTTGAAACGCTATGAAAAATTTTGGTAAAAAAAAATTATTATATTTTGTTTTTAAATAAAACCCCCGCTACAACTATCTTCTCGGCTAACCAACCTGTAAATATAAACATCTGATTTATAGCGAATTCTTTTGGCATAGATAAACGACCTCGGTTTCGGATAGTTTCTTTTGGGAAAAACATGCCTGAATCATGGTAGATAGAATAGACCGGTGTTCGGATCTTTTAAATATGTCGAATTTGCACGTCACTGGTGGTCCAGTAGATTTTTATAAACAAATGTTAGATATCATATGAACAACAAATATTTTTTAAATTTTTTGAAAACTAAGGCAATTTTCCTATTATTTTTTAGTATGTTCTTATAAAATAATATTTTTCAGACAGACCAGTCAATATTTTTTTTAGCCCGCTTCATTTCTCTTTACACAAAAATTAAAATTCGAAGAAAATAATATGTTCGTTTCACCTTCAAAAATCATCCGCTGACCTACATCTTTGTTTACTACCCAATAGTCCTCGGTCCCCTTTGATACTAAACGATCACATTCAGTTTGACTTGTAGTTTAAGTTTTGTGTAATAAAAAATAAGGCGGGCTAAAAAAAATAACGACAATACGTCTAGAAAATTATATTTTATAAGGATGTCCTAGAAAACAGTACGAAAATTGCCTTAGTTTTCAAAAAATTCAAAAAATATTAGTTGTTCCGTTGTTCATATCAGATCTAACTTTTGTTTACAAAAATCAGCTGGACCACCAGTGACGTGAAAATACGACGAAAATATATAAGATCCGAACACCGGTCTATTCTATCCACCTGAATCTGAGGGCACGGCTGTGCCTCGCCAAGTTCGCGCGCCGTAACCATCTTCAGACATGCTAGAGAGCTGAGCTTTGGAAGACCGATAGTAACTATGATAAAGTTATAGAAAAAAATTTACTTCCTTCCCCTATAAATGTAAAGTTATGTAAAAGTAACACTGCCCACTTCCAGAAACGCTAGAGAGCTGATCTTTTTAAGACTGAAAGACAATATGATAAAACTATATGAAAAAATTTAAAAACACCAACATTTTAATTTACTTCCCTCTCCTATAAATGTAAATTTATATAAAACTAACATTGCCCACTTCCAGAAACGCTAGAGGGCTGAGCATTGGAATGCTGATAGAAATTATGATAAAACCATGGGAAAAAATTTAAAAAGTCCAATATTTTCATTTACTCTCCTCCCCTATAAGAAACGCTAGAGAGCTGAGCATTGGAAGACTGATAGGAACTATGATAAAACTATAGGACAACATTTAAAAACACGACAATTTTAATTTATTTCCCTCCCCTATACATGTAAAGTTATGTAAAAGTAACATTGTGTACTTTCAGAAATGCTGGAGAGCTGAGCTTTGGAAGGCTGATAGCAACTACGATAAAACCATGGAAAAAATTAAAAAACCTCAAAAATTTTAGTAAGGCATTGCAAAAGTTTTGAACAATATTCCGCATATTTTACTACTTTAAAAATTAAGTATTATCCAATTCTTTTAAAAAAGAAGTGAAATCATTACAAAAACATTTCATGTAAAAAAAGCCAAGTACGCGAAAATGGCATTCCGTAAAAAGAATTGAGATAAAAGTAAAGCCAAGTTCTCCAATACAAATTTTAAACTGAAAGGTTCTTACTAGTTTGGAAATATTTTTCTAAACTTGGCTATTACGGCTGTAAATGACTCTTAGGCACAGTGCTAAATTGAACATAAAGAAGTTTGGCTGTAATAGCAAAGTATAAAAAAACATTTCCAAACTAGTAAGAACCTTTCATTTTGAAATTTGAATTGGAGAATTTGGCTTTACTTTTATCTCAATTCTTTTTACGGAATGCCATTTTCTCGTACTTGGCTTTTTTTTACATGAAATGTTTTTGTTATGATACTTCTTTTTCTAAGCAATGCCAACACAAAAATAGAGGCCACGACCCTGAAAAAATCAGCTGTTCTCCCGGGGCTGAATTTTACATTGGGTCTTACGGGAGGTCAGATGTTTTTTTATGATATTTTCAAAATGGCACTACAGATTTCCGCAAAATTTCACTGAAATATTCTCAGACACCATCCCGATATTCCACCAAAGGTTTGTAAGGAAACAACATGATTAAAAGGTTAAAATCTTCAAGATTTAGCATTCCTTATTTTTAATTCAAATTACCCGCCATGTACCAGATGCCAACTGTTATATTTGACATGTATTTGACTTTGTCATATGTGATTGTCACATTCGCTTCTGCTTTAAACTTAATTTTTGTGTGAGCTAATGAAGCGGCTATGAAAAATTAGGGCTTACTATACATTTAAAAAAATTGTTCTGCCAGAATAAAGTAAAAACAATCTCAAAAACGGCTTTATTTAAAAAAAAATCAAATATCCATGAACCGAACTTCAATATTTTAAAGACAATCAGCTGTGTCGTAACGTGACCATCAAAAAAAAAATCAGCCCCGGATGTGACGTCAAGAAAGTGCAGGATCGTGGCCCGTCCATTTTGATAGCCCTGTTCTAAGGAATATAAATTTGTACTATAATAGAATCCGACCCCTTTGGCGAAAAGCCTTTTGTTGAAAGATCTGCTGACTTAGACAACATAACCTCACAAAACGACTTCGCGGGAAAGTTTGTTTTTTTTTGCAATTTATTTATACTATTTGTAAATCGGCAAGGTAAACTCTAGGGTAAGATGGATACTACAGCAAGGCGTAGACGAATACATAGAGAGGTGGAGGACTCATTAACATCCAAGATTTACATCCATGATGTTTCCTTGTACAAAGATCCTCCTATGCTTGAGATTTCCCTCTATGAGTTTGAGGAATTGGCAGTAGACAGACTAAAGCTCCTTAGGATAATTGATGAGGCTTCATTGAAAGGTACAAACCAGTTATAAGTTTAAGAAGGTAAAGTGTAACCTGAAATTGTCTTTTTTTTTCTTAGGTCCAAAAATATATACTGATGAGTGGAAGGCAGTTATCAAGGAAGACCTACACAAAGCAAATCTCAGAAAATATGTACGTCTTTTGGGACCGTCCTGTGGTCAGACTGAGGCTGATATACAAGCAAGAAGGGCAGATCACATCTCACATTTTATTCTTCGATTGGCCTATTGTAGAAGTGAAGAATTAAGAAGATGGTTTGTAAACAGAGAACTTGAATGGTATGTTAATAACAGACCATTAACTTTACCATTATGTACTAAATGATAAGTAAATTATAAATTTCTACTTTATCCAATCTCAAACATTTGGCTTTTTTTTAGGTTTAGACTGAAGTTTACATCAAAATCACCTCAAATGGTTCAGACATTTTTGAGTTTAAATGATTCTATGTATAACCCAATATCAGCTGAAGAGAGGGATATGCTATTACCCCATCTTTTAGCAGCTACACCAAACATGTCTGATGTTATGATCAACATGACAGAATATTATAAAGTGCCTTTTAAGGAGGTTCTTTCCCTAGTTAAGAGTAGAAGGGTGCATTTGGTTGCTGGGTAAGTATCCAAATTTAAGATCAAAGTGTAAGGGCTCATGTAAGGAAGACTTTTAAAAAGACTGTCATCTATTATATCTATAACTTTTAGAAATACATCAGCAGCTGTACTACAGATAACAGACTGCCGGTGTACAACACCCAAGTACCTTTTTTATTTTCATTTTTAGATTTGCTTATATTCCCATGTCAGACTTGGTTGTATGTATCCAGTCGAAATTCAGAGCACAGCTGAACAAGTCTTTAAATATCTATAATCTGAGACTGCCCAAGTTAGATGATGAAAGGCTAGATAGTATGCTTAGCAATTTGCATCATGCTCATACAGGAAATTCACATAAATATGAAGGTAATAATATTACCCTTTATTTTAACACAAAACACATATATTCAAAAAAAACTTTAAAAGTTAATTTTAAATGTAAATCAGTGAATAATAATTAAAGTGAGTAAAAAATAATTTTTGGTTAGTATTAATTTAAAAGTTAATTTTCTGAGTTGACCTCATTTAAAGTGGGGGTGGGTATATCCCCCTCTCACCCCCCTCAACAGTGCTTTTTTACAGTATTTTCTAATTATTTGCAAACTATTAACTTGGAAAAAACAACTAAGCAACAATTATTGAGGGTGATAAAAAGTCTCACACTACACTCACTGCATTTAATGAAAGAAGCTGAAGACCTTGAAAATATATTAAGGAGGATCCCCTCCCCCCACTCTTGGTGGGGAGGACAATGCTTATGCCCCATACAAATGAAGGGGTACATTTTAAAATTATTTTTTTTTTAATTTGTGGTATTTTTTATCCAAGTTATTTTTGGAGCCGAAAAAATTTCCTTTCCAAGTTGAAGATTAAAATAATTATAAAAATACTGTAAAAGAGCAGTTTTGAGGGGGAGGGAGGGGGGATGAACCCACATTTTAAATCAAGTCAACTGAGGAAATTAAGTTTTAAGGTAATAATAACCAAAAATAATTTTTTACTCACCTTAATTATTATTTACTGAGTTACAAAAAGGAATGTTCAACATTTTTGTTTGATTTGAAGATTTCTACAAACACATTTATTTTTATTTCAGGGGGCTATTTTAAAAAGGTATGTCTAACTTATTAAATATTTAACTGTATACAAGGGGTTTTTGACCAAAAATTCTTTTTTTGGAAAAACAATGTGTTAAGGATAAAAAATACCACAAGAAAAATTAAAAAATTTAATTATAAAAATTAGCTCCTTTTTTCGTGTGCCTTTGGAATGTGCACCACTACCTTCAGAGGTACATTGTTAAGAAAATTTAGTCCGCTTGAAGAATGATCTCTACAAGATTTTTAAAAAAGTTGACAGTGTTCAAATTATTAGCAAAAAACTGTCAAAAAGCACTTTTAAGGAGGAGTCTCATGTCTATTCATACCAAGTGTGTTGCTTCTCTTATTAAACACAGCATCTGACCATGTAGGGCCTGAACTATTGTCTGTAATTACTTACAGTGCGGAGGTGCTAACTTTATTTATCTATTAGGGAAGGTGTGGTGGCCAGAGAGGGAGGGGGGACAGGGGGCAACTGCCCCACACCCTTTTTTTCAGAGAACTCCAAATATAAGATGCAGATTCTGGTGTATTACACCCCTGAGCAAAAACTTGGTTTTTTGTTTCAACCCTATATGGGTCAAACTGGACAGTTCTGGTGTAATTGTTTTTAGTGTTTTATTTTTTGGAATGCTGAACATGAATCTAAAGTTTTCCAACAAAATTTGCCTTGGCCAATAAAAAATAATTTTTTATTGTAAAAATATTTTAAAAAAATGTAAAACCAAGACTAGGTGCAACCAACCACGCCATACAACATATTAAAAGTCCCGACTAGTTGAGCGGCCCATGGTACCCTGTGGGTTATGGAAGATTTTTTTTAAACGACTCTTGTTTTTTTTACCCTTGTTTTTTTTTGTTTTTTTTTGGTTAAGGGTGTAGTCAGTGCAAGCACTGAAAACAAGTGGTCCTTTTGAAATTCATGTGCCCCCGGAACCGTTTCCTAAACATTACATCAGGTGGCACAGCAGTCTTTCTGTGTAGTCACTACATTTCCCTTCCGCTCTGGCGATTAGGAGTTCGTGCATATCATCTAATTTCTCTTTGTTACTTTATTTTGTCGTGCTCCTTTACTCTCATTACTGACTAAAACTTCTTTTGAAGACTTCTAGCAATACTTCAATACTATCAAGCCGTTTGGTATCAAACAATTTCTATTTTATTCTAGTATTATTGTTTGTTCTGAGTGTTCATCTTTGCTTTTATTATCCATTATTTCTTTGATAAATTGGTTACCTACCTTCCAATTATCTTTGTTTTTTAGCATCTCATTTATGATTTGTTCTGGTAGTACGTTTCCTTGGTCTATATGTAAGGCATCTAGCATAATGTTTCGTTTTTGTCTAAACCTTGGGCAATGAATCAGTGTATGGTTTGCGTCGTCTATGCCCATAGAGTACATACATCTATCGCTTATTGTTTTTCCTATGCGTTTTGTGTATACTTTAAAGCACTCATGATTTGTTAAAATCTGCGTTATTTGATAATTGACATATCTATGTTTACATTCCATCCATCGTTTTATATTTGGTATTAGCCTCTTTGTCCAAACAGCTTTTCCAGTATCTTTTTCCCACCTTTCTTGCCATTTTTCAAGTGTAACCTTTTTAGCTCTCTCTTTCTGTTCTTCTGTGTTGCCGTTTCTTTCTAAAAATAATTTTTCTTCTATTACAAAGTCAATAGGCGGTGTTCCTGTTATGACCGGTAGGGCTTCCTTTGCACTTTAATTAGGATGTTTTTGTATTTGTCTCTTTTTACCACTTCTCCCCAAATGGGTGTACCATATAGCAAGGTGGATTGTCCCTTCTTATTTGTCATTAATATATTGATATTGGTGGTTTTTTCTAATGGTTTTTATATTATTTTTTAACATGCTCTCCAAATGACATATTCTCTCCAATCATTATTCCTAAATATCTAATTGGCTTTTTAGGAACAATTTCAGTTCCATTTAAATTGAACTTTACATCTTTTCGGTCTCTTTTTCCACAAAGTATGACTGGTTCAGTTTTTTCTGGACCGAACTCCTTCTTCTAGTCTAAGTTTTAGAACTGAATCATAATACATATTCCATAGCAATGGCACAAGGATTGACTCTTGTGGTATTCCAGCCGAGACATTTAGTGTTTCTTTGCCACATAGTATCGCTCTCTCGTTTAGATAGTCTCTAACAACGTTTCTCAGGTATTGGGGTACTCTTAGTTCGCCAAGCCTTTCCAATATAATTTGCCAAGAGGCTGAGTTAAATGCATCTTTAACATCTAGTGTTATAAATGCACACCATTTTTCGCCTTCTCCAAGAATTTTTGTTTCTTTTCCTATGTCTATTACCGTTTTTACCGCATCTATAGTAGACTTCCCTTGGCGAAAACCGTATTGGTTAGGTGATATGCCTTCTCTTTCAATGATTTCACTTTCGAGTTTCTCCTTGATAAGATGTTCGTACAGTTTTGCAAGAGTGTCTGTAAGACAAAGAGGCCTATATCCATTTGGAGCATCATATGATTTTCCCGCCTTATGTATAAGAACGAGTTTGGAAATTTTTCATGCTTCTGGGAAGGTCTGTTGCATCAGTAGTTCATTTATAACTTTTTGGATTATTTCGGGTGCTATATCTACTGTTTCTATGATTGCCTCGGGCGGAATTCCATCAGGGCCTGGTGCTTTTCCTGGTTTGAGTTTATCATATGCTTTCCTAATGTCTTCTATTTCAAAGGGCGGGATTTCTTGTGTGTATATTGGGGTCATAAGATTTTCTTTGCGCCTTGGAAATAATACGTTACTGACTTCTTTAATCTTTGGTCTGTTAGTTTAAAAGGTGACGTTTTTGAATTTTCTTTTAATAATTTGGTAACCTTTACCCCAAACATCTTCGTTTAGATCGTCTAAAAGTTTTTCCTAGTGTAGGCTTTTCTCCTTTATTATCATTCTTCCTAATTCTTTCTTTTCTTTTTTATATTCTTCGGTTGCTAGCCTCTGTTCTTGTGTTCCGTGTATATGTTCTTCGGCTTTTGATACATTTCTCTCTTTGTTTACTTATCTCGTTATTCCACCAGTAGGGAGCACTATTTTTCTTGGGTTTACAAACTTTGGCTGCATGATAGCACTTTTTAATAATACTAGTTAGAATCTCTGCCGTCATTTCGTTTTCTCTTGTTCTTTTTATTTCCTCTTTGATTTCTCTTTTAAATGTATCATTGTTTATAAATACTTTTCCCTTCATCACGGTGTTTTTTGGAGTAGCATCTATTATTTCAAAGACTATATGTTTATGCGGTGTCAGCGGTTCGTTATCCAGTAGTTCTCTATGCTTCTTGCTTTTTTGGAGAATGCCTTTGTATTTTCTGGGCTCCCTCTTTCTTTTCGTTTCTTGGTTTCTTCTTCATTTCCCTTCGTAGCTTCCATTGTTGTCGAAGTTGTCCTGCTTCGTGGAGGTGAACGAGCCAAGGAATCTCTTCTTTTGAAAGGGTCAATGCTTACTTCAAACACATTGTCATTACTTTTTCCAGTCTAATCTAAACTACCCTAGATCACTTGGTAATAGTGGTGCTTCGATAATCTGTACACGCGCTATTGGTTCGGTAGTTAAGATAGTCTCAGCAGTCCATAGAGGTATTTGGTAATCTGGATTTTAGTTGATTCAATATTCTGGACTTAAAAGTAGGAAAAGTCCATTAGACATT
This sequence comes from Aspidapion aeneum, assembly GCA_963576565.1. Classification (NCBI taxonomy): domain Eukaryota; kingdom Metazoa; phylum Arthropoda; class Insecta; order Coleoptera; family Brentidae; genus Aspidapion; species Aspidapion aeneum. The sequence goes on from OY755039.1 coordinate 21,598,087, forward strand.
CTTTATTTTTCAACAAAAAAGTAGGTTTGATTATTCTGCCTACCAGTGCCAAACTATTTTTACTGTTTTCATTAGTAATGTCAAACGCATGGTGTACCCACGCCTCCTATTTTGGTTGGTTGTGCGGCAAATCCAAAATGCAGCCTTTTAGCCAAGTGGTTTATGTTTATTTGTGTTTTTGCTAGTTTTTTTCAAATAAATTTAGGATAAAATGTAACTGTCAAAAACTGTTCAGGGTCTTAAGACATCTGGGGGCACGGCAGTGCCTCGCCAACTTCGCGCTGCCGTATCATCTTTTTATCTAAAACTCTACTTCGGAATGAGCTACGAATCTCAAACTTTGCACTGTCATAGATCTAGCTGCGTTCGGTATTTACGTCGGATTAATCTTTTTGATCGAAATCGTTCGGTAATTCCATCTAGATCTAGGGGAGGTAGATCTGAATCGTTCGGTAATTCTGCTCAGACTAGTCGGACGTAAATCTGGTTGCTCCGTACATTTTGATCGACGAAACAGATTAATCCGAGATTGTGACGCATGTTGTGTATTTGTTTTGATTACAAAAATAATTTTTTTATGTAAAAAGATTGAAATCGAATTATTTGATGTTGAAGACAACAAATTATATAAATTTCCGACATCACAGGAAAATTTTGTTAAAAATATAGCTGGGCGTGAGTTGCAATATATACATAATATTTTTGGTTATATTTAAGGTTATAACCATTCATCAAAATTTGATCGATTTGATCTGGATCGTTCGTTAATTTCAATTTGCTCAGACTAATCTGTAATCACGTGACCAAAAATCCGTCGCGTCTGCGATGCAAATACCGAATTCAGCTATAGAGTTAACAACCCCTCCAAGTTTCATGGACTGCCATATAGTAGTAAAGTAGTTACGAAATTTCAAAAAACGTCGAAATTGCCACTCACTCACTGACTCACTCATGTATAGATCATCAAAATTCTACTGTACTTCCAGATATGCTACAAATCTGAAATTTGGCAGACTGATAGAAATTATGACCAAACCCCTGGAAAAAATAAAAAAACCCCAAAATTCTAATTTACTCCCCTCCCCTATACATGTAAAGTTATATAAAAGTAACATTGCCCACTTCCAGGAATGCTAGAGAGCTGAGCTTTGGCAGACTAATAGGAACTATGATAAAACTATAGAAAAAAATTAAAACATTCCAAAATTCTAATTTATTTCCCTCCCCTAGTAAAGTTATGTAAAAGTAACACTGCCCACTTCCAGAAACGCTAGACAGCTGAGCTTTTTAAGACTGAAAGACACTATGATAAAACTATAGGAAAAAAATTAAAAACACGAAACTTTTTATTTACTTCCCTCCCCTATACATGTAAAGTTATGTAAAAGTAACATTGTAACTTGGCTATTGCGGTTGCAAATGACACAGTGCTAAATTGAACATAGAGAAGTTTGGCTGTAATAGCAAAGTTTAAAAAACATTTCCAAACTAGTAAGAACCTTTCATTTTGAAATATGTATTGGAGAACTTGGCTTTACTTTTATCTCCATTCTTTTTACGGAATGCCATTTTTAGAGTAGAGAAAGTCCAAGATTTACTTTGACAATGGCCGCGATTAAGTCAAAGTATATAGCGAGTTTGACAGAGTTTATTTAGGCTACCTAACCAATTCTCCGCTATTTCAAAGGTAATGTCAAACGCATGGTGTATGTCAAGGTGTACCCACTCGCTTATTTTGGTTGGTTGTGAAATCCAATCTCTAGCTATTCTACATCTCTGGCTATAGTCGTTTGTGCTATAACCTTTGCTTGTTTAATTAATCACAGGTTACCTACAGAATTTAAAAGGTCATTGAACCTGACTGGCCAACTGTAATCAGATTAAAAAATCTACGTCACCGGGTTGCCTTACACCATTTATTATATAGAAACCCGATGACGCAGCTACAGTCGTTCAGTTAAGTTCACATGACTGATCAAATTCTGTAGACAACCTGCGTAAAAGTATAAAGACCTTGGTTTCATCCGTGATCATTTCCTGTACGAAGCAGACCTTAATAGACCAAATCACATGCTTTTTTTGCATATTTCGCATAAGTCACGTGATAAACACTAACCTGGACTTTTTCTTTACACATGCTGGTTGAGATATAATTTTTTTTTATTTCTACGATTTGTGCCTTTGACATTACGAAAAATGATTGATTCCTGTAGAAAAAAATCGACATTGGATTTTATACCAGGACTATGTTATGATTGTCAAAAACACTTGACTACTTTCCAAAAATTATAGAGGTGCAAAAAAATGTTGTTATTGAAAAACTCAACCCCAGTTAATAAATTGGTTTATCCAGTTAATATGTTTAAATTTCTGAATTGAAAGAAATAAATGTATTTTAAAAAACCGTATCAGGAAATGTCAGGGAATTTAAAATTAAAATTTTGGTGGGAACCCAGAATTTGATGCACTAAAAGGTGACAGCGTTACTGGAAAAGCGTTAGCCGTGAAGTATGGAGTGGATTCATCAACAATCAGCGGTATTTGAAAAAAATCGGAAAAAATAAAAGGTTTGGATTTAATTCTCCTTTGGAAATCCATGTCAATATACTTTTCTACCTGCTTGCGGAGAGTACTTACTTTAGGTCCTCATATGAGTGCGAAAAGTGGTACTTTTCCGCACTCATTTTATTTTAGTGACTTTGTAATTGACCCACTGTAAATCTATGCTGCAGAAAATAAAAACTAAATTGTTTTTATTTTAATGTTTTAAAGAATTCTAAAAAACGGTGTATAGAATTTCTTTTTTTTTCATGATTTTGTCTTTATTTCAAATAAATACATTACTTTTTCTGTTAAATCCCGCGTTTCAATAATATTTATATATTTTTTGTTATTGAAAAACTGCCCTCAATAATCCGGATTTCTCGATAATTCGGTTCCAGGGGTCAGCCCGGTTTTAATTGATCCAGATTATCTAGTCACTACTGTAGTTAAGACTACCCTCGATCTATTGGTGATGGATCACTCAATGTTAAGTCACCAAGTGTTTGCCATAAATTTGAGTGGGAGGGCATATCGCTGCCTTGCTTTGATAGTGGCATAACTGGAAATTATAATTTTCAGGAAACGCTTTTTAAAAATAATGGCAAAGGCAAATATTTATGTATTTTTTTTTGCTTTAATTAAATCAATCAATAACTTACCCATGCTTGAAATAGACAATAAGGAAAATTTTGTGGTAAAAATATTTTATGAAAATGATAAGGGTCACGCAAAACAGAAAACGCAAAAACGCATTTTTTTTAGTTGTGCCACTATCAAAGCAAAGCAGCGATATATGAAGTCATAAATCCAAAATGGCGGTATTTTTAATTTTTTTTTACAAACTTTGGATAACGTTCGCTAAATTAGTTTTACATAAAAACTTTACCTGACTCTGATGTTTAACAAATTTAATTTTTAACACTGTACAAAATTATTCTTTTTTAAGGTGGAAGTAAAGAAGCTATAGATCCTGAACAACTGGATGACTTATCCAAGAAACATTATCCCTTGTGTATGAGAATAATTCATGAAGTTTTGAGAAGAGATCACCACATAAAACACCACAGTCGGTTACAGTATGGACTGTTTATTAAAGGAATTGGTAAGACATTAGGAATACTATGAATTTTAAAACAGCCTATATATATTAAAATGTTTTAAAATTGTTTTGGTCTGCTTACTTGTTGGGGTTAAGGTCACTCATCGTCAAGCAAGCTTTGCTTGACGATGAGTGACCTTAGTTGGGGTAACTTCTTAAGAAAAAACATGGGACAGGGGCGGAGTAAAAATTTTATAAAATTTTATTCATGAACAATATTAATTATTTACATTAAAAATATTATAATTTTTGAGAACAATTTTTAAAATGTTTGTAATACGTTTATATTTGACGTCATTGTGCAAGTCTTTTAATATAAAATTAGGTTAAATGACAATCTTGATCAATGAAAATAGCGAGAGTTCCTCCAAATTGATAAATTTTAAACACAAAATGACAATTTGTGTAATCTATGCCATTTTGTCAACAGGGTTAAACACAAATAAAAAGCCGAAAGCCCTTTGTTCAATTTTTTTAAAAATTACATTAGTTCATAATAAAGGAACAGTTCAGGAGAGTTCTTAATTAATCTAAAATCTATCTGATTGTTGCCATCTATGCCATCAGCGATGAGGCCAACAAAAATTAAAAGAACCCGATGCGTTTAAGCTAATTTTTGAATTATGTGTAAATTTTAGGACCTACCTCAACCGCGACTCGGGTCATTCGAAAATGGGATATTAAGTCACTTAAACTATAATGTTTCACTGTTTTCTTGGCATAATCCAGGATTTTTGCATGAGGTTTTCGTGCACTTAAAATAAGTTCCTCGTCCAAATCTAATGAACTGGATAAATCATCATCATCATCATTCTTCAATAAATTTATTGCCAATATCGCCGCAAAGCTGTCTATAGGCAACATTTTTCAAAAAGATTTATGAAATTTTAAAAACTTGAAATTTGAGGTTATGATATAAATCTATCCATCAACAGCCATCTACTAATAGCATGTGGATTGCATCAAAACTTTTGAAGAACCTGTTAAAAATGCATCGATGAGATTAAGAACTCTCCCTTCTTTACAGAAACCCACAAAATTCAAACGCCGGGAAAGTTGGGACACCTTGCAACTGCCAAAAAATCATTGACTTCTATACCCTACGGGTAGACCCGGCATGGGCCTAAATTGCCATTATATCAAGCTTTTATCGCAATTGACCAAATACAAGTAAGAATTTAATGAGCAAGACAGGGATGAAAATAGAATTTCGGTTTGGTAAGTCCGGACACATGCAACATCGCAAAAATTTTCTGTTTGCTTGTCTTGGATAAAAAAGGGCAGTGGCGGCGCAAAATAAAAATTGTGAATTCCACTAGCATTTTTTTATCAACAATTTTCTGTTTGAATAATAAATAATTCATAAATACATACTTGTGTATACTGTGTTTACAAAATTCTCTTCAGTAAAAAAATTATTGTTTTCATCTTAGAACTTTGCAAATGTTGTACCTTCCAGGTAAAATATTTTCTTTCTTTGAACTAGGGTCTTCTTCTTTTTGGTTGGACTACAAGTTATGCTCGAGCAAGATGAAATTTGGGACTAAAAATTTCAATTCGGAATGGGATAACTGGGCGCCTGGCCAACTCGGCGCCGCCAACAGGGCGCCCCGCCGGGCCTAATGGGCGCCGGGCCAACTCAGCGCCGGACTATGGGCCTGTCCTTAAATTACGTAACGCTCTAGGGGGAGGGGGGTTTGGCCTTGCGTTACTCTCAATGTTTTTTTCTTGAAAATACGTTACGAGGGGGGAGGGGGGATCTGACATCCTGAATCTTTGCGTTACGTAATTTAAGGACGTTCCCTATTTTTTTTTCGATAAAATGTGCAGATAAAAAAATAAATAAATATGTTATACAAAAATTTCAACATCTATTAAGTGAAATTTGGTAGGTGTAGTGTTCTGGTAACCTGGTAAAAATACCATTTACGTTTTTTATTTCAAGAATGGCGGATCCAAAATGGTGGATTTCTCTATTTTTAAACCGATCTGTCTCAAACTTGAAAGTGTGCAGTGTTTGAGATCACTTAATACAGTTTTATCCTCAAACTTAAAAAAATTAATATGGCGGATCCAAATATAGAACTTGGCAGTGTTTCAACTCGCTGAATATGATTTTTGACTCAAACTCAAAATGGTGGATTTCTTTATTTTTAAACCGATTTGTCTCAAACGTGAAAGTTTGCAGTGCTTGAAAGCACTTAATTTTAAATGACGGATGGAAAATGGCGCATTTTTTTATTTACGCACCGATATGTATCAAATATTAAACTCATAAATAGTTTAAAATGGCGGATCCAAAATGGTGGACTTTGCTGATTATCATTTTTGACTTAAACTCATAAAAAAATCAAAATGGCGAATCCAACATGACAGACTTTTTTATTTACTAACCGATTTGTCTTAAGCTTAAAATATTACATTTCTTTCTTTAAACTTGAGTCATATTTTGTATTAAGCTATAAAAGTCTGCCATTTGCAAGTGTGAGTCACAAATTGTATTAAGTGAACTTAAGCACTGCAAACTTTCAAGTTTGAGACATTTGAGACAAATCCCTTGAAAAATAAAGAAACCCACCATTTTGGATCCGCCATTTTAATTTTTTTAAGTTTGAGTATAAAACTGTATTAAGTGATCTCAAGCACTGCAAACTTTTATGTTTGAGACAAATCCGTTTAAAAATAAAGAAATCCACCATTTTGGATCCGCCATTTTGAATTTTTTATGAGTTTGAGTCAAAAATTATAATCGATGCATAAATAAGAAAGTCCGCCATTTTAATTTTTTAAGTTTAAGGGTAAAACTGTATTAAGTGATCCCAAACACTTCAGGTCAGTTTGAGACAAATCGGTTTAAAAATAAAGAAATCCGCCATTTTGGATTTGCCATTCTTGTAATCAAAAACGTAAGTTTATGTTATGTTTATATCAGGTTACCAGAACTCTAGACCTACCAAAATTTCAACACTCGACTTAATGGATTTAACTCTAACAAAACCAAATTTCTAGAATATTACCTAAAGGATTTTTTAAAGATGTTTTTGCATAAATAATAATATATCTATTTTGTTTTTCATCTGCACATTTTATCAAGAAAAAATATTTTAGTCCGACGCCCAGTTGGCCCGGCGTCCAGTTGGCCCGGCGTCCAGTTGGCCCGGCGTTCAGTTGGCCCGGCATCCAGTTGCCCCGGCGCCCAGTTGGCCTGCTGCCCAGTTGACCCGCCGCCCAGTTGGTGGCGCCGAGTTGGCGACGCCCTGTTGTCCTAGACTGCAACACATTTCAGGACAAATTATTATTAAAAAATAATCTTATAGGTGCGGGGAAGTGACACTTTCTGAATCAACTTGTGTGAGGGTAAAATCGCACGGTCGCAGAAAAAACTATCTATCGTGACGCTACTGAACTTTCTCGTGTTTTAGCAAAAACTATCCGTCAAGACGACTTACCCATGAAATGTTGTTTTTTATCGACTTTTTTTCTTCTTTTGCACAAAAAACAATTTCAAACCAAGTTTGAACTCAAATAGTTACTTCTAAACTTGTTTTTAAACGTTTTTAAGATTGCTTTTTGTAATATTCCCGCACAAAATTCAAAAAAAATCATTTCCGTACTTAGACAACATTGTTTATCAGTTTTCCCTGTATAAACCGACTAGCAGGTTGAATCACTTAAAATACGGCAGGTGGATTAAATGTAGCCAGCTGCTTTTCTGTCGCACTTATGCCGTCAGTGTTAAAGAGATAAAAGTACCCATATATTATCTAGGGTATTATTAGCATGCAAAATCAGCCTATCTTTGTCCGTTTCACATGTTCAATAATGTCTATCTCTGTTTTTATTGTAAAATAAATACCCGCCCTTAGAAACCAAATTATTGGATAGGGTCAATAAAAAATGCCTTGTCTTTCCGTCTCTAACGCCCTTTCAGGGCGTTATACAACTCAATGCAAAAAATGTATGTTTTTTTAATAAATAAATGATTTATTCCACGGCCCACACACGCAACAATTATTTTTATTTATATTTTTTTAATATTTATTAAACTTTTGTGGTTTTAAGGCGTCCTGTACGAGCACGCCGTCGATTTTTGGCGCAAAGAATTCACCCAAAAAATGGACAGCACCAAATTCGACAAAAGCTACCTGTACAACATCAACCATAGCTATGGAAAAGTCGGGGCCAAACTCGATTATTCTCCGTTTAGTTGCATCAAAATTATTATGAGCAACGTAGGAGCGGGTGAGTGCAATGGGTGCCCGTTCAAGCAGTGGGACCTTGCGGTGCTGAGGAACAAGCTTCACGAACACAAGGTGTCTCATGAAGGTAAGAATCTATCAATTTCTTTTACATTTCCAATAATCAGATAAATTATTAAAAACGAAAATCAATCTCAGCAATTTATACCAAAAATTAAAATAGCGAAAAATTTTTGAAATATTCATTTATTCACGTCGCCAATACCGTGCATCTTGGTATAGTATTTGCAATAAGGCTAGTCGTTTTGTTTAATCACCCCGTAATTCTGGTAACATAACGCACGTTTATTCTTAATTCAGTTTAAAACCAGAGCCTAAGGTAACTGATGATGGGTGCTGTGAAACTAATTATCAGTTACCTTAAGGTTAACATGATCGGTCACCTCTATAATAAGAGTGGTGGGGGTGGATCGATGTTGAAACTGTCAATCGTTTTGAAATTTCTGACTTTGATAGATTATCGCTTATTTTTACCTTCCTAGCCCGCATAGCAATGGCAGTGGCGAAAATACCTTCTATTTTCGACGAAATTTTTTTTTTTCAGCTAACGCCGAAAATCTGTTATTTGGATGCCGTTTAACCTATCCTAGCAATATTGTCGGGATATCTGTATGTGTGTGTGTGTGTCTGTCCGTAACACGATAGCTTCTAAACCGGTGAACCGATTTTCATGAAATGTTTAGATAAAATAGTGTTCGATACTGTAACGAGACGATTAGAGTTTGGTCAAAATTGACAAGGATTACAATTTCTTGACAGTTAAAAAAATTAAAAAAAACTAACTTTTTAACAGAGCGTCTCACCAATATTCGGTTTTCGGAATATAGCACAGCACATTTTTCTTAAAAATTTGTTACAGCAAAAAACTTCGTAGATATTTCCAAAAAATTGTTTTCAAGGTTGATATAGCATGGAGCCTACTTGGAGTGTGCTAATGGACTAGGAAGGTATCAGATCCGTCATTGATCCATTTATTTATTTAAATTTTAATTTAATTGCTATTTGTAATGGTTTTTTGAAAAAAGTTTCTGTCCCAAAATGATTAAATGTGGTGAAAATTTTATGTACACCATATGTGCTTTACCGGTACGCATTCATCAATCAACTGGGGTGATCTGTCGACAAAGTTTTTACATTGGAAGATTTTCAATGGGACCGTAGAGCTACAAACCATGAACAAATTGACAATTAATTATTGATGATTTAATTTCAAAAAATTAGTTATTATCTACAATGCATTTCGAGCTGGAGTTAAGGTAAGCTTGGCAATTTTTTTTTGGTGAAAATTATTATTCAAATTGGATTAGGCCCTATTTATATTATATTTTTTGTAAATTGAAGTTTTAAATATCTATTAATCCCAAGATAAAGACTTAATAAAAATTACATTAATATTATTTGTAGTTTCCACAACAAACTTCAGCTCGACTTATATTAATTTAGGTACTTACTTATTTCTTTCTTATAGTAAGTATATAAGCATTTATATTGTTTGTTTGTAGTAAAATAAAACACATTATTTTATTATTTATAATTAGTATAATTTATTATCGACACTTGGATCTTTTAAAAATATAAAGAAGTTTCCAACTGATTTAACTGCAAAGGCTTTGGGAATTTCAACAAAAACAGTATTTCGGACAAAAAACATGCTTTCTCAGTATATTTTAAAAAATCTTTTAGACAACAATATATAAACTAAAAAAAGCTACATTAAGGGTATTTTTTATTACTAAGTTTAAAATGTTGAAATAGAACTTGAACAGCTCATGGGATAAAGTTCCTCTGCAATCCAAATCGAATCATTAAAATTATTATATTAAGCTTTAATCATATTAGTATGATTTTGTAAACCTATTTTAATAAAACAAATTGCACCAATCAGAAACTGAAAATCTAACTAAAAAAACCAAACTACACAAAAATCGGTTGATCTCATCATCAAGAAAACTTCATCTCATGAACTAATATCGTCAGTTAGTACGAGAGGAGCGACAACAGAAGGATCAATAGCAGACTAATTGTTCCTGTGCATAGCCATTTTGACGTTTGTTTACTAAAGCACAAAGTTGAGTTGCCAAATTATCAACTGTTCTATAAACAAAGTGAAATTAAAGAAAGAACGTAAAGAATCAACGTCTGAAAGCATGAGATCACCTTTTCGTGGGTTAAAATTTCTGAATGCAAATGGGCGATTGCCAATATAATTATTAAATACCAAATTGCAAAATAATGCAAGGACCTAAAACTATAAACAACAAGTGAAAGTAAAGAAAGAAAAATAAGAAAAAAGTTTTTGCTTCGGCCGGGACTCGAACCCGGGATCTCTTGCTCTCTAGGCAAACATTCTAAACATTAAACTACCGAAGCCATACATAAATTTTCGGAAAACATTTATCTATGCAGGCTGCGGTGTCTCAATACAAGAACGAGAAACTCTCAGGGTATTAACTCGACCAAGTCATCCAACTGATCTCATTTAATTCTTCTTTCCCACTGTCAAAGGTATGATAACTCAAATTAGACGTAAAGAATCAACGTCTGAAAGCATGAGATCACCTTTTCGTGTGTTAAAATTTCTGATCGCAAATGGGCGATTGCCAATATAATTATCAAATACCAAATTGCAAAATAATGCAAGGACCTAAAACTATAAACAACAAGTGAAATTAAAGAAAGAAAAATAAGAAAAAAATTTGTATATAGTTTTAGGTCCTTGCATTATTTTGCAATTTGGTATTTGATATCAACTGTTCGTTGAGATATCGTCAATAACCAACTACTTTTAAAAATATTCATCTGATCTGAAGGAACCAAGAATCTTGCAAACGAGCAGTACTTTTCTTTGCTGATTACATTATGAAACTAATCCTTTCCTAAGGTTTTTTTAGCTTTGAAATATGAGAAGCCATGTCATCTTTACCTGTAATTTCTTCTTTTATTAGTAAATAACTCAATACAAAGATTCGTTTTATCTTTCATAGCACCATCATACAGACGATGCAATTCAAGACAGATTTCTCTGGCTGAAGAGAACCTCATAACCTTTTCTAGAGTATTTTGTCATATTTAGTGTCAATAAAAGTAAAGTCTGATTTGTTAAACAACTTTAACTAACTTTAGTAATTAGCTTTTTCATCTTTACTTGCATTTTCTATTGGATAGTACATGGTTTTATTAGTTTTCTCCCAACAAGACCAATTTGAACTTTGCTAACATCCATTTCTTCTGATTAGTAGCAAAATATTCAAATTTAATTAGGACTTAGCACTCACAACACTGCCAACAGTTTCTTACTTTTCTACAACAATCAATTCTTCACTCTAGCTTTAAAAGTAAAATAATGATCAAGCTTTGAGAAATTTGTTATAATCAAATTACTTATATATAAAAATAACTAAAAACATGTTAAGAGTTTACAAAAGTCTTTTTAATTAATTTTGTCACAAAAATAGAATATAATATATATTTATTGTCAAGCATTGACAACAACAATTAAAAACATATCAAAATACATACACAGGTACAAGGTCTGTAGAGAGTAGGTTGCCTGGTAACTCTATGGTCAAAACACAAGACGCTAGCGCTACCAAGTCCACTTCCAATCCCTGACTTCGCATGCGTAGATCTACCAATATTATTTACCTCATGTATTAGAATAGATGTACAGGGTGATTTTCACTTGAATGATTCTAACCACATGAAAAGAGAAAGTTTCAAAAACCTAACCTAACGAAACCTAATCAGATCTAACCGAACCGAACCAAAGCAAAGTAAACCAATATTTTTTTTCAAAAAAAAAACTTTCCTGACTTCCTACCCGGGATCCTAGAGGATGTGAATCCGAACCGGACCGTACCGAAACTCTCAGGGTATTAACTCGACCAAGTCATCCAACTGATCTCATTTAATTCTTCTTTCCCACTGTCAAAGGTATGATAACTCAAATTAGACGTAAAGAATCAACGTCTGAAAGCATGAGATCACCTTTTCGTGTGTTAAAATTTCTGATCGCAAATGGGCGATTGCCAATATAATTATCAAATACCAAATTGCAAAATAATGCAAGGACCTAAAACTATAAACAACAAGTGAAATTAAAGAAAGAAAAATAAGAAAAAAATTTGTATATAGTTTTAGGTCCTTGCATTATTTTGCAATTTGGTATTTGATATCAACTGTTCGTTGAGATATCGTCAATAACCAACTACTTTTAAAAATATTCATCTGATCTGAAGGAACCAAGAATCTTGCAAACGAGCAGTACTTTTCTTTGCTGATTACATTATGAAACTAATCCTTTCCTAAGGTTTTTTTAGCTTTGAAATATGAGAAGCCATGTCATCTTTACCTGTAATTTCTTCTTTTATTAGTAAATAACTCAATACAAAGATTCGTTTTATCTTTCATAGCACCATCATACAGACGATGCAATTCAAGACAGATTTCTCTGGCTGAAGAGAACCTCATAACCTTTTCTAGAGTATTTTGTCATATTTAGTGTCAATAAAAGTAAAGTCTGATTTGTTAAACAACTTTAACTAACTTTAGTAATTAGCTTTTTCATCTTTACTTGCATTTTCTATTGGATAGTACATGGTTTTATTAGTTTTCTCCCAACAAGACCAATTTGAACTTTGCTAACATCCATTTCTTCTGATTAGTAGCAAAATATTCAAATTTAATTAGGACTTACCACTCACAACACTGCCAACAGTTTCTTACTTTTCTACAACAATCAATTCTTCACTCTAGCTTTAAAAGTAAAATAATGATCAAGCTTTGAGAAATTTGTTATAATCAAATTACTTATATATAAAAATAACTAAAAACATGTTAAGAGTTTACAAAAGTCTTTTTAATTAATTTTGTCACAAAAATAGAATATAATATATATTTATTGTCAAGCATTGACAACAACAATTAAAAACATATCAAAATACATACACAGGTACAAGGTCTGTAGAGAGTAGGTTGCCTGGTAACTCTATGGTCAAAACACAAGACGCTAGCGCTACCAAGTCCACTTCCAATCCCTGACTTCGCATGCGTAGATCTACCAATATTATTTACCTCATGTATTAGAATAGATGTACAGGGTGATTTTCACTTGAATGATTCTAACCACATGAAAAGAGAAAGTTTCAAAAACCTAACCTAACGAAACCTAATCAGATCTAACCGAACCGAACCAAAGCAAAGTAAACCAATATTTTTTTTCAAAAAAAAAACTTTCCTGACTTCCTACCCGGGATCCTAGAGGATGTGAATCCGAACCGGACCGTACCGAACCGAACCTATCCAAACCTAACCCTACCCAACTAAACCTAATTAGCAGTACGTGTTGTAGTTTAGTTTGGTTAGGTTAGGTTTGGTTCAGTTTAGTTAGGTTCGGTTTGGTTCGGTTCGGATTCACATCCTCTAGGATCCCGGGCAGGAAGTCAGGAAAGTTTTTTTTTTGAAAAAAATTATTGGTTCAGTTTCCTTTGGTTCAGTTCGGTTAGATTTGATTAGGTTTTGTTAGGTTAGGTTTTTGAAACTTTCTATTTTCATGTGGTTAGAATCATTCAAGTGAAAATCACCCTGTATTCATCTATTCTAATACATGAGGTAAATAATATTGGTAGATCTGCGCATGCGAAGTCAGGGATTGAAAGTGGACTTGGTAGCGCTAGCGTCTTATTGGTCAAAACGGCGTGAGAGGTTTACAGTGCGTCATTTGGAGTGCGATTTGATTAAAGCGCTTTATTTACATGTGTTTTTAAGTATTTTTAATCTTCGATGGTTTATTTTTTACACAAAATTTATTTGTTGTGTTTTTTCGGGCTATATTTATGTAAAAACTGTAAATACTTGTTCTAGTTTACTTATATTTTCTATTTGTAGGTATTTTAACAGACGAAAAACTTCCCGAGACATTATGCCTTTGGAATATTTGGTGTTTCGGTTTCGCAAGAAACTTTTTTTTTCTTTTAATCTAATTTTTATTATTTTTTCAGAACATTTTATTTTTATTTTTTAAAACTCATATTTTGGGTTACAATTGGGTATAATTGGGTTGTAGTTTTACTCAATAGGTTAAGTTAAATTTAAAACTTACAAACTAGCTATAAACTATCAATTTGGCATAGTTTAATCTTTAAATTCCAAACGCATTTATTAATATATTTCTAATTTTAATTCAATCCTCATATTACTACCGCCCTCTGCATATTTTAATTTAAATCGCGTTTTTATTCTTTTTAATAAAATTAGAATTCTAAATTCTTTTTATGAGAAGTGATGCGATTTTCCTATAGAGGGCGAAGAAACACGCCGCAAAAACCAAGAGAACCTAAAAGTGAGTCGAGATTCAGACACGCTCTCGATCGGAATATTTTGAACGATCAACGCTTTTATAAAAAATGGTGAACTCTAAAAACCATTAAATTCCTCTAAAACTCCAAACATTTAAACTCGGGAGTGCTGGACCGCTATAGAAGACTTCTGGCGAATCTGGTGCACCAGTTGGAAGAGATCAAGACATCACCGGTAAGTCCCTCTCCTATAAGATCGCATCATTAATATTTTTCTATTATTTCGCTCTTAAATAGTCAACATATACCAATATTATTTTTATGTCTCAATTAAATTTCACTTCAGAAAGGTACGATTTCGCGTGCGTTCCTATACCCTTCAAATGAAAGCGAAGGACTTGTCTAAATACAGTCCGCTAGGTAAACCACAATTTTTTGAGCTATCGGAGTGAGACATATTTTTGATCACTTCGATCGCCGGATTTTGATTTTTATTAATTTGAAATTAAAAAATCATCCTTTCTAAAGTGAAACGCAGGTAATATTGGTAATAACATGAGGACTGTTTTTTACAAGAATTTTTAAATCTTAAAATATAAAAATATAAATTTATTTACTGCTCGTGTAGTAGGTATCGCCATATCAGTTTTTTTTTTATAAAATCTTTGGTCTCGACAATTTAACAAAAAAGGTTTATTCGGTTGTTTTGGATCACTGATCTGAGGTCACCTCGCTATACACATAAACGCATATATTTTCAGGAATTCTTTCAGTGGTATACTGAAAAAATGACTACGTTTATATCGCTTCTATAAATATTTTTAAAAAATTATAAAAATAATTTTAAATTATTTTCGCTTTTAAAATAGCTTTGATTTACAGTTTAATTTTTATAAACGCTTTTTATAAACGCTTTTGATATTCGCTTTTAATATACGCTTTTATTATAATACAAAATGGCAGCTGAGAAAATCAAGAAAATTAAAGTTTTTCGAGATATGGAGGAATCCAATGTTAATGAAATTTTAGCAGTAGCCCTAGAAGCTAAAACTGACGCCACAAAACGCAATACTTTTAAAATTCGCTTGGAAGAACTTGAAGATATTCGCGCGGAGTTTTCAAAAAAGCATTGTACTTTGCTAAATGAAATTTTTGCTGATAAAAATGAAGTCGAATCAGCTAGGAAAAAACTTCACGATTTTCAGAAAAGTGTCACGCAAATTCAAGAAATTTTTAATGATCTTTTTCAAACTTCTGCACAGGCTTCTAGTGGCAATCGCCGTCTTACCATGAATCCACATTCTCCGGGTGGTTCGCAACAAAATGACAATATGTCTTATCATTTACCGAGGATCGATTTAATTAAATTTAATGGAGAATTGAATCAATTTCCAGCTTTTTATGATTTGTTTAAAAGCTTGATTCACGACAATCCAAATATTCCAAATATGCAAAAATACTCTTTGCTTGTAACAAATTTGGAAGGTCCTCCAAAAGAATTGGTCACTCAATTACCCCTCTCAGACGCGAATTATCCTATTGCTTTTGAACAATTAGTAAAACGCTATAAAAATGATCGCCTCTTAGCCCAAACATATTGGAATGCCATTGAAAACGCTCCAAAAGTTAATTCTGAAGACCCTTTAGCTCTCAGAAATCTACTTGATATTTTTACAAAAAATCTCGAGGCTCTTAAAACAGTTGGTTTAGAACCTGATTTTTGGGATTTTATTTTAGCGCAAAAACTGCTTAAATCGGTTGACCATAATATTCAAACCCGCTTTGAAGTTTTTCACGGAAAAACTACGGAAATTCCTTCCTATAGGAGTATCTACAATTTCTTTGATCAACATTGCAACGCTCTTTTTACTGTAAACGCTAGTTCCTCATTTAATATGCAAGTTTCTCTTAGAAATAAACCCGCAAAATCGCAAAATAATAATTTTAAAACGCAATCCACGCATCAATATAACACGCGACAATCTCCACGTGCCTTTTTTGGTACAAATAATTCGCCGCAACATCAAACCCCTCAAAAATTAAAATGCCCTATTTGCTCAAGCGATCACGCTTTAAGTTTATGTCCAAATTACGTTTCTAAGTCTCCTCAAGAAAGATTTAATTTTCTGAAGGATAAAAAATGGTGCATAAATTGTACTTCTAATATGCATCGCACTTTCCAATGCAAAAGCACACATTCATGTCGATTTTGCCGGAAACGACACCACAGTTCTTGTCACTTTAATACTCTCGATATAAACGCACCCACTGCCACTGAAACAATTTCAGGCGTCGCGACGTCCAGCAGCGAAGCGCGCATACAGCAACAACCAACGGTCGAAAATTTCCAAAGTAACGGTGGTGCATGCTATTCGTCTTATATGAATAATTCCGCTGTACTTTTATCAACCGCGATTTTTGAAATCAAAGATGTTAGGGGAAATTTTCAGACTGTTAGGGGAGTTTTGGATACTGGGTCGCAGCTCTCATTTTTATCCTTGAAATGTGCAAATAAATTAGGGTTACCCCGCGTATACGTGACTACTGAAGTCCAGGGGATTGGTGACACACATTTACAGTCAAAATTGGGTTCTGTAAATTTAATTATCAGGCCTTGTAATGACACGCAAACTTTATCGGTTAATACTATAATTTTGCCGCAAATATGCTCTTCAGTTCCTAGCAGTGAGATTAAAATAAATGACTGGAAAATAGTTAAAAATTTGAATCTCGCGGACCCGAACTTTTATAGACCGGGAGCTATTGACATTTTAATCGGAGCTGATTTGTTTCCTTATATAATTCAAGATGGACGAATTTTTGGAAATAATCAGGAACCGATTGCGCTAAATACCATTTTTGGATATATTTTAATGGGAAAAGTTAATTATCTCGCTACGCAGCAAATTTCACAATCATTCTTTTGTCAAATTTCAAATAAAATGCTAAATGATTCGCTTATAAAATTTTGGGAAATAGAAAATATCCCTGAAACGAAACGTATTCTTTCACCTCAAGATGATATGTGTGAAAAAATATTTCAAAATACGGTATCTCGTAATGATGAAGGCCGCTATACTGTAACTCTTCCTTTTCGCGATAATATTGAACCGATTTTTCCAAATAGTCGTGATCTTGCGCTAAAGAGGTTTCTCTCGCTAGAAAGAAGGTTAATAAAAATGCCGGAAACTTATAAAAAATATTCCGATTTTATGGAAGACTATTTAACACTTGATCACATGGAATTAATCGAAAACCGGGAAGTTACAGAAAAAAGTTATTACATTCCTCATCATCATATTGAACGCCCTGAAAGCTTATCAACTAAGCTTCGAGTCGTTTTTAATGCGAGTACAGTTATGCAATCAAATAACCAAAACCTCTCCTTAAATGATACTCTTTACGCTGGTCCTAAATTGCAAAAGGACATTTGCAGCATTTTACTTAATTTTCGATTACACGAAGTAGCTCTTTGTTGCGACATTTCTAAAATGTTTCGTGGAATCTTAATTGCACCTCAGCACCAGGATTATCAAAGAATCCTGTGGCGTTCTAATAACTCTGAACCTATTCGCGATTATCGTTTAAAAACTGTGACATACGGTACTACCCCCGCTCCTTATTTAGCTCTTAGAGTTTTACAGCAATTGGCTGAAGATGAAAAACAAAATTTTCCTCGCGCTTCTCAAGTCTTAATGTCTGACAATTTTGTCGATGACTTTGTAACGGGCGCTAGCTCCGTACAAGAAGCTATTTCGCTTCAAAAAGAGCTATCTTGTTTGCTTAACTCTGGAGGCTTTAAGCTTCATAAATGGGCTAGTAATAACAAAAAAGTTTTAGAAAACTTGTCTGAACCCGATATAAACCCAACCGCGCTTTCTTTAGATACGGACGAGACCACTAAAATTTTAGGTCTTAGATGGCAGCCTTGTTCTGATTATTTTTCTTACTCGGTAGAACCCTTGAGTCGCGAATGTACCAAACGCAATATACTTTCTGAAATTTTTAAAATATATGACCCTTTAGGTTGGCTCGCGCCAGTAACCATTTTAATAAAATGTCTAATTCAAGAATTTTGGAAACTTAAATTAGACTGGGATTCCGAAGCACCTGTTGAAATTATTCGACTTTGGGAACGTTATAAATCGGAACTACCCTTACTCAAAGATTTTCGCTTGCCTAGATTTATAAATAGTTTTTCTGGTAATGCACGCATTGAAATAATCGCATTTTCGGACGCTAGTAATAAAGCTTATGCCGGAATAGTATATTTACGCGTTATTTACAAAAATGAAATATCAGTTTACCTTTTATGCTCTAAAACTAGAGTTGCTCCTCTCAAATTTACAAGTATTGCAAGACTTGAATTAGCCGCTTGTAATCTTGTGGCTGATTTAGTTCACTTTGTTTTAACCACTTTTGAGTCCCGCTTGAAAATACATCAAGTTTTTGCTTTTAGTGACTCACAAGTAGCACTTTCTTGGATAAGAGCGCACCCTTCTAGGTGGAAAACGTTCGTTCAAAATCGTGTTACACAAATTCAAGATAAAGTACCACCCAAAAATTGGTCATACATCTCAACGTCACAAAACCCCGCAGATGTTGCTTCAAGAGGAGTTTATCCCAGTGAATTAATTAATCACAAATTATTTTTTAACGGCCCTGATTTTTTGAGAAAATCTTATGAATACTGGCCTAAAGACTGTGAACAAAATGACTCTCCTGAAACTCTTTTAGAGGAGAAATCATTGCCTAATTTAACTTTAATTGCAACGCAAAATACAGCTCCTAATTTTTTGGACACGCTTTTAATGGAAAACTCTAATTTTTCTAAAATGTGTAGAGTTTTAGCCTATGTTTTACGCTTTTTAAATAATAAATTTTTCTTAAAACCGCCTAATTTAAAAATTAATGAAGATTTTCTGACATTTGTTGAAATAACAAACGCAATTCATTTACTCATAAAAAATGAACAGTCAATTTATTTCTCAGAAGAAATTCACGCTTTAAAAAACAACTTAAAACTAAATAAATCAATGCAAAAATTAAATTTATTTTTAGATCCTCACGATTTAATCAGAGTAGGGGGCAGATTGCATCACTCCTCTCTGCAATATGACAAGAAACATCAAATTTTATTACCACGCAAGAGTAAACTCACCCTCATGATTATCGAACATTTCCATATAAAATATCTTCATGCAGGAGTGAGGACGGTACATTTTTTGCTTAGTCAATTGTACTGGATCATTGCCGCAAAACGCGAAATTGCACATGTTTTATCAATATGTATAATATGCTTTAAATGCAATCCTAAGTCGGTTCAGCCTATGATGGGTTCATTACCGTTTCCCCGCGTATCTCAGTTGAGAGCATTTTTGCACACCGGTGTTGACTACGGAGGTCCAATAAATATAGTCATGAGTCGACATCGTGGAAATCGTACTACGAAGGCTTACATATGTCTGTTTGTTTGCCTAAGTACTAAGTGCATTCATATAGAAATAGCAAGCGATTTGACCGCTGATTGTTTTATTGCTGCGCTTCGCAGATTTGTTGCGCGCCGAAACTACGTATCCGATTTGTATAGTGATAATGCAACTAACTTTTTCTCAGCTAACCGCAAGCTTTTACAGCTTGATTCTACGCGTCCCATTAAATGGCATTTTATCCCGAGTAATAGTCCAAATTTTGGAGGACTTTGGGAGTCAGGAATCAAGTCAGTTAAAAAACACTTGATCCGCTTAATAGGACATCAAATATTAACTTTCGAAGAACTATACACGGTAACTTGTCAAATCGAAGCTATTTTAAACTCGCGTCCTCTCACTGAAATTTCTAGCGATACAAATGATATTTCCGCGCTGACCCCAGGTCACTTTTTATCTCTGGAACCGCTAAGTGCCGTTCCTGACGCAAACTTTATTGATATTAAAATAAATCGTCTCACGCGTTGGCAGCTCCTCCAACGAATCCACCAAGATTTTTGGAGACGCTGGCAACAAGAGTATCTCCATACTCTACAACAAAGGAGTAAGTGGTTGGAACCCACTTCAACTCCTGAAGTTGGACGCTTAGTTATAATTAAAAACGATTTATTACCGCCCCTTCAGTGGCAACTCGGCAGAGTGGTTGAAATTTTTCCCGGTAAGGATGGGATAAATCGAGTAGCCTCTGTCAAAACCAAGGATAGTTTGTTAAAGAGACCAATCTCTAAACTGTGTCCTTTACCTATTGGCCCCTTGGAAAATGCATAGCATTTTCGGCCGCCAGTATGTTTCGGTTTCGCAAGAAACTTTTTTTTTCTTTTAATCTAATTTTTATTATTTTTTCAGAACATTTTATTTTTATTTTTTAAAACTCATATTTTGGGTTACAATTGGGTATAATTGGGTTGTAGTTTTACTCAATAGGTTAAGTTAAATTTAAAACTTACAAACTAGCTATAAACTATCAATTTGGCATAGTTTAATATTTAAATTCCAAACGCATTTATTAATATATTTCTAATTTTAATTCAATCCTCATATTACTACCGCCCTCTGCATATTTTAATTTAAATCGCGTTTTTATTCTTTTTAATAAAATTAGAATTCTAAATTCTTTTTATGAGAAGTGATGCGATTTTCCTATAGAGGGCGAAGAAACACGCCGCAAAAACCAAGAGAACCTAAAAGTGAGTCGAGATTCAGACACGCTCTCGATCGGAATATTTTGAACGATCAACGCTTTTATAAAAAATGGTGAACTCTAAAAACCATTAAATTCCTCTAAAACTCCAAACATTTAAACTCGGGAGTGCTGGACCGCTATAGAAGACTTCTGGCGAATCTGGTGCACCAGTTGGAAGAGATCAAGACATCACCGGTAAGTCCCTCTCCTATAAGATCGCATCATTAATATTTTTCTATTATTTCGCTCTTAAATAGTCAACATATACCAATATTATTTTTATGTCTCAATTAAATTTCACTTCAGAAAGGTACGATTTCGCGTGCGTTCCTATACCCTTCAAATGAAAGCGAAGGACTTGTCTAAATACAGTCCGCTAGGTAAACCAATTTTTTTGAGCTATCGGAGTGAGACATTTGGTATAAGGTAATTTTTTTGAGTTAGTTGATGTATTTTCTGAATATTGTTATTAGAGACACTAAGAAAAATAACAAAACATATTTACATCTAAATCAATAAAGGAACACAATAAACTTGAAGATTTCCTACTATATTAAATGCTTTTTATTTAAATGAGCACTCCGGGTGACGTCATCTCCTGCGTTTGAACAACTGGCTCTGATTGGTCAGAAAGTTACCAGGTAACCTATCCTCTACAGACCTTGACACAGGTACATATTTAGCAAAACTTGTCTGGGACTGGGTCTGTAATTGTTTTCGGTGTTCGATAACACATTTTTTGCAATAAATTTTTTAATAGTTATAAATGTTATTAGAGGTTTGGTTTTCGCGATATTTTACAAATAAACAGAAGTACTGTACGGTGGTTGTCTTTTAAATTTTGCATATACAGCTGGAATAAAACAGTAGATAACTTTTAAAGACTTAAAGTATTCTCCACGAAAATTAATGCACTTTTGCATGCGCCTAAACGAGTTGTCAAAGCTGTAATTCCACTCGTTTGTTGGTACTGTCAAAATTGCATTCTTGAAGTCGTCGACTGCATCCTCTGATTTTCGGAAAAGTATAGAAATCGTTGGGACTTAGGTAGGGACTTTATGGGGATGGTCCAACAATTCCACGTTTTGATTGGTTAAAAATTCAATGTTTTTTGTGCTTTGTGCGAACTTGCATTCTCTTGGTGGAGGATGAATCATCGTTCGGGGTTCGTTTTTCGAAGCTGAGCGATGACTTTCAGCAAACAAATGGTGATTTACCAATCGGCAGTAACAGTCCTTTGATCTTCCAGAGGAATTTTTGCTACATGACCTGCCTTTGAGACAAATGTCGGGACTATCTTTGTGGATATACTTCGAGAACGGATGACTTTTGTTGCCTTTTCTTCATCTTGGAACACCCAAACAGACGACTGACTTGTATTTTCGGGTTCATATGAGTAAATCCAAGATTTCTCACCACTGACAATGCTGTACAAGTTTTTTGAGTTTGCTGCCTCAAAATGGTCTAGAGTTTTCTAACACCAATTGACCTAAGCTTCTTTGTGTTCTTAAATTAACCTTAGCTTCTTTGTGTTCTTCGGTTAACAGACGCAATATCCAGCGGGAAACTAATTTTCTTACCCCTTATTCTTTATACAAATTTTTTTGAATTGAGGTCTTTGAAATCCTTAATGAAGTCTCAATCTCGCGATATGTCACATGTCGATCTTCCGTGATTAGCATGCGCACAGCATTGATGTTTTCCTGGGCCGATTTTGGTGCACCTAGCCTTGGATCGTCGCTAAGGCTAATCCGTCCACGCTTGAATTCTCCATATCAACGAGAAACTATTGAAGTTTGGATACT
This sequence comes from Aspidapion aeneum, assembly GCA_963576565.1. NCBI lineage: Eukaryota > Metazoa > Arthropoda > Insecta > Coleoptera > Brentidae > Aspidapion > Aspidapion aeneum. The sequence goes on from OY755039.1 coordinate 21,620,762, forward strand.
TCTCAGAAGACATTTTTATAATTTGGTCACACTTTATATTATGTTTATCATTATGAGTTGTGTAGCACTCCGATGGCTCAGATTGGGTTTTGGTAGATACAGTGGACTATAATTAACATTGGCGCAAAAAATTCATTTAACTAGAGAAAGTAACTAATTTAAAAATTGTAAGTTCCAAAGTACACCTTTCCATAAGAGCTATGTGACTTGAAGTTCCAACAGGATGATGGCACGATAATTTTAATTATTTGCGATATTTTAAAGTGAATTTTCACTATTTTTTAAATTTAAATTTTAAGGTTGTCGTTTTCTAGACATGGCGACGCGCAGCACACTTTGTCTGTCTCTCTATCCTGCGCTTGCAGTTTTTTCGCACATGCGCACAGCACTTCACCCTCTATAGGAAACCATATCACTATATTTAAAATTTTATGGATATGTGAAAAACACGATAGAGGACGCTTGTAGTGCCAAAGTATATAAAAATAAAGAAATAAGAAATAAAATGATAATTCTTAAATTTAGAATAGAAATTACATTTTTTGCGTTTAATTCTCGCATTTTAATGCAATTTTGCTTTAGGTAAATTTTATAATAACTAATAGTTGACCCATTTACTTAGCATTAATATAAATTTAAGACTAATAATTTTATGTTCAAGACAAAATTTTAGTCCATGAAAAATAGGAAAATTAAAAGTAAAATTCAAAAATAAAAGAAAAATAAAGAGGTTTTTTATGGAAACCGAACATATTGCCGGCCGAAAATGCTATGCATTTTCTAAAGTATCAAGTGGCAAAGGACATAGCTTTGACATTGGTCTCTTTAACACCGAGTCCCTTGTCTTGACATTAGCAACTCGATTTACACCGTCTTTACCCGGAAAAATTTCAATTATTCTACCGAGCTGCCATTGTAGCGGGGGTATAAAATCATTCTTGATTATTACCAAACGACCAACTTCTGGAGTACAAGTGGGGTCCAGCCACTTGATCCTTTGTTGAAGTGTATGCAAATATTCTTGCTGCCAGCGTCTCCAGAAATCCTGATGGATTCTTTGAAGTAGCTGCCAACGACTTAATCTATTAATTTTGACATCTGTTAAGTCAACGTCAGGAAGAGCTGTCAACAGTTCCAATGATAAACGAGGCGGCTCAAGTAATTGATTTTCGCCACAAGCGAAAATCAATAAACATGACCTGGTGTCAAAACAGTTAGCGGTCGAGAGTTCGTAATAGCTTCAATCTGACAGGTGACTGTATATAACTCTTCATATGTTAAAATTTGTGAACCAATGGTTCGAAATAAATGTTTTTTGACAGTTTTAATCCCAGACTCCCAAAGACCTCCAAAATTGGGACTGTGACTCGGAATAAAATGCCATTTAATTGGACGAGAAGAATCAATTTGTAACAACTGTCTATTTGCCGAAACTAGGTTAGTTCCATTATCAGAATACATATATATCAGTTACGTAATTTCTACGAGTCACAAACCTACGCATTGCTGCGATAAAAGCATCGGCTGTCAAATCACTGACTATTTCGATATGTACCGCTTTCGTACTCATACAAACGAATAAGCAAATATATGATTTTAAAGTACGTGGGGCACCGCGGGTTCGGTTCATTAAAATAGGAATGGGGCCACCTAAATCTACTGCCGTATGCAAAAATGCTCCGAGTTGAGAAACTCGTGGAAACGGAAGTGAACCCATTGGGGGTTGTACCGATTTAGGAGATAACTTAAAACAGGGGATGCATTTTGCTAAAACTTGACGAATTTTGCGTTTTGCCGCAATTATCCAATAATTTTGGCTTAGTAAAAAATGTACTGTTCTTAATCCAGCATGTAAATATTTTAAATGAAAATGTTCGATAATTAAATAAGTAATTCTACTTTCGCGGGGTAATAAAATTTTTTGTCATAAGAGAGAGAAGAATTGTGCAATCTTCCACCGACGCGTAAGAAATTTTGGTCATCTAAAAATAGATTTAATTTTTGCATCGGTTTAGATAATCCGAAAACGTTAAAAAAGTTTCAAAAATTATACTTTTATTTAGAAATTTTTTATTTATAAAACGTAAAATATACGCTAAAATTCTACAAAGTTTAGTAAAAGATGAGTTTTTATTAATAAGCGAAGTTAAAAAATTTAAGTTTGGGGTTTGCGTAGCAATTAAAGTTAAATTTTTATTAGCTTTTTCTTCATTTAAAGTTTCAGAAGTGTCTTTTATTTCCAAGGTTATAGGCCAGTAGTCATAATGTAATTTTAAAAATTGGGGACCTTGAAAAAATAGTCTGCCAATATATGGGCCCCTAAGCTCACACTAGATACTATAGTTATAGTATACGTGTGAGCTAATATAACTAAAAACTGAAATATATTTTATTCAACTCCAGAATAAATTACCTTTTGTTTGTTACCACACAAGCTATGTTTTGACTTAAAGTCAAATTTTTGAAATCTACCCCCACCCTTAAAAAAAACAAAAACTAAAATGTATTTTGTTAAACTCCGGACTCAATTACCTTTCGCTTGATATCACACATGCCATATTTCCACTTAAACTGTAATTTTTAAAATATAACCCCACCCTTTTTTTTAAATAAATTAAAATGTATTTTGTTTAACTGCAGACTCAATTACCTTTCGTTTGATACCACACACGCCATATTTTCACATAAACTCTAATTTTTGAAATCTACCCCTACCCTTTTATTTGGTTTGTGTTCGGTGGATTTTGTTCATTTTTAAATGGGACCATCTCGACCCCAGGCCCAGCCTAGGTACCAAATTTCGTTATAATCGGCCAAGCGGTTTTTGAGTTATGCGCGTTGGTCGTTACAGACATACAGACAGACAGACAGACAGACAGACGGCGCAACAAAAAAGTTTCAAAATCATCTGAAACGCAAAGATATATAAAAAATTTTGAAATCGGAGCAGCTTTTTTTTTCTCGAAAAAATTAGGATGACCATAGCTCACACTACTATAGTATAGTATATGTGTGAGCTAATAAACTATGATTTATAAGTTCACTAGGATAGAGACCTCTTGAAGCTACATCAGCGGGATTCTGAGAAGTGGAAATATAATACCAATTTTTAGGACATACTTTTTCATGAATTTGCGTGACTCTATTTTGTACATAGGTTTTCCACCTAGACGGATGTCCATTTTTAATCCAAATAAAGAATATTTGGTGAATTTTAAGTCTGTTTTCAAAACTATGAAGAATAAATGTAAATCAGCTAATATATTACAAGCGGCTAACTCGAGTCGTGCGATACTTGTAAATTTTATAGGGGCGACTTTAGTTTTTGAGCATAAAAAATAAATAAAAATTTTATTTTTATAAATTACGCGTAAATAAACAATAGCTGCGTACGCTTTATTTGAAGCGTCTGAAAAACCGATTAATTCGTATTGAGCGTTTCCAGAAAAAATATTGATAAAGCGGGATAAGCGAAATTCTTTTAAAAGTGGTAATTCTAACCTATAGCGTTCCCAGAGGCAGTCCAATCCAGATTTCCAAAATTCCTGGATTAGGCATTTAATTAAAATAGTAACTGGCGACAACCAACCAAGGGGATCATAAATTTTAAAAATTTCTGAAAGGATATTGCGTTTCGTGCAACTACGATTTAGAGGCTCTACTGAGTATGAAAAATAGTCTGAACAGGGTTGCCATCTAAGTCCTAAAATTTTTGTAGTTTCTTCTATTTCAAGAGAAAGAGCTTTAGGGTTAATATCAGATTCTGGCAAGTGCTCTAAAACAGTTTTATTGTTGCTAGCCCATTTATGTAATTTAAATCCTGCGGATTTTAATAAAAGTGATATTTCCTTTTGGAGGGATATAGCTTCTTCAACGGAACTACAACCTGTGACAAAATCGTCAACAAAATTATCTGTCATAATAACTTTAGCGGCGCGGGGAAAATTATACTTTTCGTCCTCAGCTAGCTGCTGTAAGACTCTTAAAGCTAAAAAAGGAGCGGGGGTAGTACCATATGTAACGGTTTTTAAATTATATTCTTTTATAGGTTCGGTAGGACTAAACCTCCATAAGATTTTTTGATCATTTTGATGATGCGGGGCTATTAAAATGCCGCGAAACATTTTAGAAATATCGCAACAAAGAGCGACTTCATTTAATCTTAAATTTAATAAAATAGAACAAATGTCCTTTTGTAATTTGGGACCGGCGTAAAGCGTGTCATCTAAGGAAATTCTTCCAGTATTTGTTTGGGATACTGCGCTTGCGTTAAAAACTACTCTGAGTTTTGTGGTTAAACTTTCAGGTCTTTCAATATGGTGGTGGGGGATATAGTAACTTTTTTCCGTAAACTGTTCCACCGGGTTAGAAATTAATTCCATGTGACCTAAGTCTAAGTATTCTTGCATAAAGTCCGAATATTTTTGATAGGTTTCCGGTGTTTTAATTAAGCGGTTTTCGAGAGATAAAAATCTTTTTAATGCAAGTTGGCGACTATTTGGAAAACTTGGTTCACTATTTTCGCAAAAGGGTAAAGTCACGACGTAACGCCCTGTATTATCGCGAAAGGTAGTATTTTTAAATATTTTTTCACATGCTTCGTCAGCCGGGGAAAGAATAGGTTTAATTTCCGGTATATTTTCAGTTTCCCAAAATTTCGATAGTGAATCATTAAGTTGATTATTTGAAATTTGGCATAAAAGGGATACCGAAGCGAGGGGCGAGTTTGTGTTAACAATTTGTCCCATTAAAATGTACCCAAAAATTGAGTTTAATGCGATAGGCTCATTTATATTACCTACAATACGACCATCTCTAAGAATATAAGGGAAAATATCGGCTTCAAGTAAAACGTCGATTGCTCCCGGTCTATAGAAATAAGGGTCCGCGAGATTTATATTTTTTATAATTCCCATTTGACTAATATTTACGTCATTTAAGGGAAGCGAAGAACAAATTTGAGGTAAAATAACTGCACTCTACTGATAAGGTCAGGTCAGATTCATTGGCGTAGCTAGGGGGGGCCAGGGGGGCCTGGTCCCCCTGAAATCCCTCAGGCCCCCCCTAAGATATTTTAGGCCTCCCCTACTGACTACTAGTAAAAGAACATGACGCTGAAAATACATACTTTTCTATTATTATTCGGGAAATATTCAAATAAAATAGGTGCATTAAAATTTAAAATCATACAGATAATGTTTACATTTCAGGAAAATCCCTTGTCTTGCGGAATTAGGCTTTTTCTCTTTAAATTATCGGTAACTTTTCTGCACTTATGCAATTTCCCGAAAATATTTTTTAAATTTAAACATAATTATGTATATTGAATATTTCATACATATTGGCGACATCTTGTAAAATATTATAGAAGTGTAAGTTAAATTTCGCATTTAATAAAGACAGCGACCTTTGCCCCTCTGTTTCCGAAATCGGGTTGTAGATGTCGTAAGGTTATAAAAGACCTTTTTAAACTGTTTTTCTAAAATAAATATAATAATCTTTTTAGTTTTTTTAAGGTTAGCGTTTAGTGTCTTATGAAAATTTTCCGATTTTGGTGACAATTTCATAACCATTTTCATATTAAGTTTTCCCACGTCGTTAAATGGAATAAATTCGTCGAGCAATACCGGGAAATTTTTAATATTAATACTTCTACTCTAAGAGCAGGAATTACCGTTTTAAAGAATTGTATTTTTCGGTTAAATCAAACTGTTGGTCATGATTCTATCAAACAACATATAGCAGAAAACACCTATCCAAACCTCTACCAACTTGCGAGTATTCTTCCAATTTCAAGTGCAACTTGCGAGAGGTCTTTTTCTGCCATGAGGAGAGTTTTTAATTGGCTTAGAACAACTATGACTCAAGAGAGACACTCAGGTTTGTCATTGTTATTCATAGAAAAAGATGTTGAGGTCGACTTAGACAGTGTGGTAGACGCTTTCAGTCAGCGACGTAGAAAACTTTCTTTGTAGAATTGCTGAATTACATACTTCCTGTGTATACATATAAATAAGTTGGTAAATGTATTATTAAATTTGTTATATTAAAATATTAGAACATTTAATGCGCGTATTTTTTTTTATTCATTGCACACTTTGCACGACTCTTTAAAACCTATGTTTGCTTTTTGTTCAAGATAGACCGGGGCCACGGCCCCCCTGAAAAGCAAGGCTAGCTACGCCAATGGTCAGATTGATTGCAAGGGCGAATGATCATATCAATAGATCCTAATTTTGATTGCATACTGGTCTCACCAATTCCAAAGACTTCAGTTTCAATATTAAAGCGGGGTAGGCCTAGTTTGTTGGCACATTTTAAAGATACAAAAGACAGATGCGATGCGGAATCTAAAACTCCACGAAAAGTTTGATAATTACCTCTTATATCTTTTATTTGAAAAAGAGCGGTAGAAAGCAAAGTACTAGAGTTACTGTAACTTTGTGTAGAGTAGCAAGCACCTTGATTTTGAGTTTGCGAAGAGGATGAGTTACTAATTTCATTTCTTTCCTGCCGAAACGCGTTAATTTGTTGGCTATTTACCGGCAAATCTGCATTATTATTTTCTTGCCGTTGAGACGAGGATTCGTTTACATGGCGCAAGTCAAAATGAACTGAACTATGATGCCTTTTTTGCAAAATCGACAATTAAAAGTGCTTTTGCATTGGAAGGTTTTATGACAATTAGAGGTACAGTTTACGTACCATTGTTTTGCTTTTAATAAATTAATTCTTTGTTGAGGCGTTTTATTTAAATAATCAGGACAAAAAGTCAAATTATGAGTATTCGAATTGCATAAGGAACAATTATTTTGAGAATTCTGCTGCGCGGTAAAAAATGCACGAGGCGTTTGGCGGGTATTATAGTTATTTTGCGGTTTTTGAGTTATATGGGGCGGTTTTGTAAATTTGGGCTTCATAGAAAATTGCGTACTGGATGTACTGGCGGCGTTAACTACAAAAAGCGAGCTACAATGTTGATCCAAAAAATTATAGATTGATTTATATGAAGGCATTTCGGTAGGCTTACCATGAAAAACTTCAAATCGCGTTTGAATCGAACTATCAATAGATTTCAACAACTTTTGGGCTAAGACAAAGTCCCAAAAATCTGGTTGCAAACCAACAGTTTTTAAAGCTTCAATATTTTTTGTGAATATATCAAGCAAGTTTCTTAGAGCTACGAAGTCATCAGAGTTTACTTTAGGGCAATTTTCGATAGCATTCCAATAATTTTGGGCTAAAATGCGATCATTTTTATATCTTTTTACAAGATTATTGAAAACAATAGGATAGTTTGCATCCGAAACTGGTAATTGCGTAACTAATTCCTTTGGAGGACCATCTAAATAAGTAACTAAAAGCGAGTATTTTTGTATATTTGGAATTTGCGGATTATCATGAATCATTGTTTTAAAAAGATCATAAAAGGTAGGGAAATCATTGACATTGCCAGTGAATTTTTCAATGTCAATTTTCGGTAAACTTGGAAAATAATCAGGGGTTTGTGAACCTCCTGAAGAGTAAGGGTTAATAGTAAGTCGGCGACTTCCACCTTGCGAAGGCGGCGCAGTGTTTTCTGCTTGAAACAACTTATCATAGATTTCTTTGACTTGAGCAACATTTGTTTGAAATGAATGAAGATGCTCGATACAAGTCTTAACTTGACCCTGATCCTGGTAAATTTCATTTAATAAAGCGGTGTGCTTTTTAAGGTATTCCTCTTGGACGTTGTCAAGCTCTTCGTAACGAATCTTAAAGTTAAGATGTTTGGTTGCATCAGTTTTAGCCAATTTAGCTACCGTTAAAATTTCATTTAAATTTGAATCTTCGATGTCACGAAAGACTTTAATTTTCTTTACCTTTTCAGACATTATTTTGTAATAAATTAGGCAAAGTAAACAAAATCAAAATTTTGATTAAATATTTAAAAAAAATTTAAATCGATTTAAAATAACCGTATGTAACCGTAGCCTCTTACATATAGGCATGCAAACTACAGCGAAAAGAAAAAACAAATAAACATGTAGGTATTTATTTGCGCGTTATAAATTAGGAAATAAAAAACTTATATTCCGAAATTACCTACACACAGATATATATTTAAAAATACAAAGATAAACTTTTTTCATTTACATACACATAGCTACCCAAGACTCCAATCTCGAATATATGTCCTTGCGTTTTTTATAAAATTTGCGAGATGTAGGTATAGGTCTCCTAATACAAATTCATAGGTACCTATTTTATTTACCTATATTATAATTTTAATTTATTAATGGCGTCTCTTTCTTACTTTCACACTACTAGCGTTTGCTCTCACTCTAGCGAAAATGAATTTTTTGAAATTTCAAAAAGAAAATCAAAATGGAAATCAAAATCCGGCAATCGAAGTGATCAAAATATGTAGCACTCCGATGGCTCAGATTGGGTTTTGGTAGATACAGTGGACTATAATTAACATTGGCGCAAAAAATTCATTTAACTAGAGAAAGTTACTAATTTAAAAATTGTAGGTTAAATTTGAAAGAGAAATAAAATTGTGATATAGCCTCATGGAGAGGGACTTACCGCTGTTTTGAAGTTCCAAAGTGCAAGGTGTACACCTTTCCATAAGAGCTATGTGACTTGAAGTTCCAACAGGATGATGGCACGATAATTTTAATTATTTGCGATATTTTAAAGTGAATTTTCACTATTTTTTAAATTTAAATTTTAAGGTTGTCGTTTTCTAGACATGGCGACGCGCAGCACACTTTGTCTGTCTCTCTATCCTGCGCTTGCAGTTTTTTCGCACATGCGCACAGCACTTCACCCTCTATAGGAAACCATATCACTATATTTAAAATTTTATGGATATGTGAAAAACACGATAGAGGACGCTTGTAGTGCCAAAGTATATAAAAATAAAGAAATAAGAAATAAAATGATAATTCTTAAATTTAGAATAGAAATTACATTTTTGCGTTTAATTCTCGCATTTTAATGCAATTTTGCTTTAGGTAAATTTTATAATAACTAATAGTTGACCCATTTACTTAGCATTAATATAAATTTAAGACTAATAATTTTATGTTCAAGACAAAATTGTAGTCCATGAAAAATAGGAAAATTAAAAGTAAAATTCAAAAATAAAAGAAAAATAAAGAGGTTTTTTATGGAAACCGAACAAGTTGTAATTTGAAAGACAGTTAAAAATTGATTAAAATAGTTGTCGTTTAAAGTCAAAGTTTATTACTTTAAAATTATCATAGATCCACAAGATTTACTTCAACAGAAACTGTCGACTGATGTCCGAAATAGAAATCAACTCGGCAAGGCATTCTTGTTGAGATAATTTTCTTCGATAGTTATGAAAAATTATAGCCCAAAAATGTTCCCGATTTAATTCCATGTTTCAATTTTTTTTTTGTCAAACACACTGTGTTTATTGTATTACAATCTAGTCAGTAAGACTAATTAGCAATTTTGTTTTAACTTAATTTACTAGAAAAGTCAGATTTAAACTTAGGGTTCACTCAACAGTTCTCCCCGCTTTGTTTAGTCTGTTACTCACAATTGTGTTGTGTTTATAGCATTATTTTGTTTTATGTGTAACTCACTTAGTTTACTAGCTCAAACGGCTTCAATCTTTTTAGTAATGTTTCAAATGATTTGTTAACTTAAAAAATTGACTGCAGTTATAAAACTATATGTATCGCACAGACGTTTTGAATTTAGGTTAGGTAAAGATTGAGGTTAAGTTTTAGTAAAGACATTTGATCAGTGTCGCCCTCTATGTTCCTATATGCAAAATATAAAAGACAGCCCTCGTAAGGGCAAAGAAAAATAATTTTCAATGGTTTACCACTTGGCCTTGCTTTGTTGTCTGTTTTTCATTTTATTTCTAACTTTATTTTTATTTAGGAGAAACTGAAATTCTGGAACTGGCCAAAGGCAGTCACTACCAAATTGCCTGCACGAAATATTTTGCGTACACCCACGGTGGAAGATCGCCAGTTCAAACCATCAACCACCCAAACCAGTATTTTGAGGAAAGTCGAAACCTTGAGAAAGGAAAAACGGGTGAGAATAATAAAAAGAAATTAAGAACCAACTGAAACAAAAAGGAGATTTTCCCTGCATCAGAAAAAAATATTTGTTATTGTTTAATTTAATTTGGGGAAAATGATGTTTTTTACTTGTGCATACTTTTAACCAATAAGTTATTAAAATAAATGTTTTTATCAACGATCCTGAGGATAGCCTGAAAATTTATTTAGTATTACTCCTCAAAAAAATCCCTTTGATATTTGGTACTGTGTCTTGTTTACTTAGGGAGATAACTTGTTTTTTTGCATATTAGGAGAAGGGCTAACAAAAATAATACAGTTCTTCATCCTGGAAAAATTAGATCATTTTTCGGGCCTAAATTTTTAAAATGGCATAATAAATTTTCATTAAATTTCACAAAATTTTATGAGAATGGGAATAAATAACAGCAAAAACTCTTAAAATGTTTTAAGAAGACTAATCCTAGAAAAATTTGCTCGGAACTAAACTTTAAGCAGTTTAAAAAATATTCTCGATTTTTCAAAAAATGTTAGTTTAGGTAAAATCATTGTTTAAAAAAAGTTGTAGACTTTTTATAACCTAACTAACCCGTGAAAATCTATTACGACCCTTCAACATTTACTCCATTTCACCGTAATAACTTGGATCGAGTCTAATTTAGTTTTTTGTTGACTGCAATAAATTTTCGGATCCTTGGTGGACTATTTATTAACCGATTTATCTCAAACTTGAAACTGCTGTGCATGTCACTCAATTTAATTTTTGACTCAAATTTGAAAAAAAATAAAGTGGCGGATCAAAAATGGCACTTTCTCATTTATGAATCGATTGATGAAGAGACTTCAAGTTTAATTCAAAAATGACAATTAGTGGCCTTATAAGCCACAAATTTTCAATCTTAATGCACATCGATTCATAAATTAGAAAGTCTGACATTTTGATCCGCCATTTTATTTTTATTTAAAATTTGAGTCAAAAATTAAATTGAGTGACATGCTTCCTGTCCACAGGCTGGGCAGGTAGGGTCGTTCTCGACTCCTATACGTGCCATGTGCTCCCTCCTATCAGCAGTCCAACGTCTTTTCGTGTCCGTTCCTTGGACCATCTAAATTTTGTTGATTTTCTGTCTGTAACCTGCTTCTGATTCCCAGGAGTTAAAAAACCTTTTAAGTTAAACGGTTTTATTTATCCGGACACAAACCTGACTTTTCACATATTTTTCTGGATTGTCTTCGTCGAATAATTCCTCATGCTAAAAATCTTCTTTCTCTTTTCTAATTCAAAATGACCATCATTTTCTATAGTGGTGAAAATTGTTTTAAATCTGTGTCGACATTTTCTCAAATTGAAAATTTAATCATTTTCATCAAAATCGTAATCTTTATCATTTATTAAGTCGTCGTCCGAGTCGTCACCATTCAGTAACCACAGTATCATTTTTTCCACCTCCTTTGTCAAACCAGTTCTAATAATTACTTGTAAGACCCACTGATGCCAAATGGAATCTAGACAAAAATTGTCGATACAACTTACACAAATTGACTAAAAACCTTAATTATTTGGGAAACCTACTCTTAAGCTGGATTTACATGCGGCGACTAAAATCGCAAGGTAATAGGTAATGTTTGTTGAAAATGTTAAAGAGCATAGGTGTTTAAGTGCTGAAATTCAAATAGTGCGTGAAGCAGTTCTTGATGAATTGAAGACCTCGGGGAGAGAAGGGGATAAGCCACATTGTTGCCAAAATTGAACTATATCGAACGCAGGATACTAAAACTTAGTTTAAAAAGTATCTACTTCCCAAGAAAATATAATGGGATATTTTCTAGGCTATATATGCCAGATATTTCTCGAAACTATATTTTTGGGCATATTCCCTTCTTCCTCCGAGGTCTTCAATTTACCATTTTGGGATGACGTCACAAATAGATCAGCATCAGCTCGATCAGCTGATGCGTAGACATATCGTAGATAACAAAGCATTGTGTACGTTAAAACGCATGTTGTTCAAGCAGTTGCTTAAATAATGGAGATAGATACAAAATTCTATTTTATAGTCCTTGCCATACGCAGTTACCCTTTTGTGACTGACATGAAATAAACCAGAAATACATAAAAAAGTAAATATATCATGTTGGTATAAAAATAAACTTATAAACCACAGAACATCAAACAGATTTTAAAGAATGATGTGGTACGCAATTTGTCAGGTCAGGCCGTAAAAGGTTATTACCACCGATTACCCAGAAACTAATTGATATTCCTGTCAAATGGTCTCTATATGGGTATGCATGCTTCATATTACGAATGGGAAGTAAGTAGATGTCTTAGACGAGTGAAAATATCATGAAGGTAGCCAAGAAAAGTTCAATAAATAAAATTCGAAATTGTTGAGAATCCTCATGCCATTTAAGTTCAATTTTTATCCACAAGTATTAGATTTATCTAGTAGTAGCAGTACCAAAGTAATACAAGTTCCCCTTAGGATGCAAGTTTTCTTTCTCTAACATGACTTAATTTTGCTTGGCACCTTTTTGTCGAGCGTAGCAAGTATACAGAGTGGACCCATGCTTTTACATCCCTTCCGAATGCCGAAGACTTGTGCCGCTTGCGCGATGAAGAGATGGCAATATTTACACGAGTACCAATGATTACACTTGTCTGTAGTCGTGGCTAGTACAGTTGTTTCCTCTTACGCATCGAGGTGCTACTAGTTGATAGGGAAAAGCATTATATTTAATGGCAAAAGTTTTATTTGTAATGTCGTTTTTCCGTTTCAATTCACGTACCGTCGTTTTGAAGTTCTAGATGACGGGACGTCACGATTTTTAAAAGATAACAACGTTTAATAAAGTATAAAAGGCAACTACAAAGGGGAAAAGTCAACCACGGACACCGATGTTTCGGGAAAAGGCAGTTCCATCCCCAGCGTGGCTTGCCTGACTACAGTAGATTAAACTGACTACAGGATAACAGGTAAATCAAAAAGAATTAAAAAATAGGTGAAACCCATTTATTCATTTAACGACTGAAACGACAGCGAACCAAGGAAACTAAGTCCATGGCGGGACGAAAACGTCCACCGGTCTATAAGGAAGAAAGACATTTCGTCACAGTTCAATCAGACCGAAAACAATGAGTTAAACTCCTTGTTTTTGGTTCCGTACCGACGCCGTGGAGACGGTGATAACATGTCTGGTTGAACTGTGACGAAAAGTCTTTCTTCCTTTTTTCATTATTTTTGATTTATAACAACGTTGGTTCTAATATTGTAACGTGTCATTTTTACGTTTAAGGCGTTTTGTTTCTGTAAATAACCAACATTCGACTCGTTTTTTCCTAAACAAAACGTTAAGGGTATTTTATAGAGCTGGGTTTTGATGTTATATACTGTCAAAAAAGTTACCTTATAGAGGAGGCATTCCATCGTATTATTGTAAGGCATTTTAATTGGAATTTGAGATCACAGATTTCGGGAAAAATTACATAAAAACTCTTTATTGTTTTGTATCTCTTTGGAATTTCGTAGTTTTCTTTGATGTTTATGAACCAAATAAACAGCTGTTCTGCTCGGTATAAACTGTGGGCATGGCGGCGTTTCCACATCACAAACCATTCACGATGTTTTCAGGAACAGCGGGAACACACTTTCATTTATTTTGGACGTTCGTTTATTTATATTTTCGAGGCTATTAGGACAATGATTTCTCTTCCGGACCTCTTCTTCTTCACGGATTAGCTAGTTTTGGTAGCACGGAAGCAGGTCCAAGGTTCGACCAGAAACATCTGAGGCTCCCTCACTTTGATATCTTTACTACTTTGATCAAAGGAGAAGATAAAATAAATACACGTCATGCAATTTTGTAAATTGGGGATAAACGAGGGATAAAAAGCAGGACTAAAAGTATAAACAAAATCGTATTTTGATATTATATAAATTTAAATATAATCATAGTTAAATAAAGTTATTATCTAACTCAGTCGGATTGAAGGGTTATGCAGGGCTGGCCTGTGGTGAGAAAACTTAACATCTGAGCATCGTCATGCCGAGTTTAAGCAGTGGTTGGATGGCGTATGTTCACGTTTAAAGTTCAGAAACAACTGTATTAATGTAAACATGTTGTACAAAAATGGCGTCAAAATGTATGAAAATATAACTAAAATGCAACAAAATTTTACACTTAGTATGGCTCACTTGTATGGGAATTGGTTGAGTGTGAGAATATTCCTGGGTTTGATGCATGCTCTGATTTCCAGTAATTGATTTTGCAGTTGATGGTTTCAATACTCTTCTTATAGTCTAACTGGTTATTTTTCTCCTACTTGCTATGTTGGCAGTGGTCCGTTCTGACATTTGTTTTGATCTGTGCACGTGCATCTCGAAATCCTCGTTTATAAATGCATAGAGAAGCAGTTTTAGTAGTTTAGTAGACGGGTTTGGAATATTCCCTTGATTGGTGCTGCCCCATACAGACTTGTACTGAAGTACTTGTGTGCTTCCTCATTGGATAGTTTAAACCTGGCGATCTTTTTGGCAGGCTTACAAACCTAACCGCCAAGGAATTTTTGTTTTCAAGTGTTTTTATAACATTGTTTGTTTGCATTTTTATTTGAATTTTACCGGGAAAATTTCGTTGGTACTGTTGCCCCATCCAATTAAGAAAAGACTTCCGGCTTCTTCATTTTTTTTTGGACAAGGTGTCCTCTTTCTTTTCTAAAGAAATTGGCTGGGCTGTTGGCCGTCTTTTGGTGTCGCCATTGTTTTTGTGGTTATTGGGACTGCAGTAGTTACAGAATTATACCAAAGACGGTATAACTGTGAGTCCGTCGTTGTTTTGGCGTATTTGAGTGACGGCTCACATCCTCTGGATTGAGGGAGTCAAGGCGGTCTACGCCATTTCTACTAGGAAAGTTGGTAAGTTCGATTTTTTTTTTATTTGGGGATTCCTTAAGATAATATTAGGTGCCTCCCAAATTGTAACTATTATTCGTTGTGTAATGTGATTTTTCTACAAAAAACGTGTGGAATTACTAGAATTTTATATATATATATATATATATATATATATATATATATTTTACCACGTTTTGGATAAAAACTATATATTGTTTTTCTCCTTTGTCTACAGTGCTGTCCACTCCATCGATCTGGACGTTGGTGCTGGTGGGAAGCCGGCCGTAATAACTTCGGTAACCCTGGGAAAGGTATGTAGGGTTGTTTTAGTTCATCTATTGACATCTGCTTTATTTTATTGAGTCTTTAGGGGGTCTTGATTTAGATTACTCTGGGTAGGGGAACCTCGTGCAAAACCGACGAATTCCAGGAAACTGAAATATTTCATTTTCCACAGGGTTTTACGCTCGGGGCAAGCAAGTCAGTATACATAAGACCATGGGCTGCCCTAGCATGATGTGCTAGAAAATCTTCAGGGTGGGCGTAAGCAGGACACGGGACCCGGTGCAGAGGTGAAGAATGTATAACGTAACTAAAAAAAATAATAAGGAGCAAGATTTTAGATTTAACTTTTTTTTCATATAATTTTTTTATATAATTTTGCAATTCTTGTAAACGTAAGATAAAGTACGACGTCATAACCCCAATTTTGCGGCATAATTAAGCTAAGTTTTACTGTGAAATTGCTATTGCGTGCTATTTTGGCTCTGACTTGCTTTCCTTTGTTTCTTTCATTTATTTAAATCATGTTTCCAATATTAACTTCAGCCTTTAAAATAAACAAGATGAACTAAATCTTTGCGTTATTTGTACAACCCAATGACCAACTTTGCAGAGACAAAAGAGAGATAGAGTTATTCTTTTTTAGTGTTTTTATGACACTGTTTTACCTCATGGGGTAGACCTCGGACTGGGTTGCTGTCTGTCTCATTCTTTCCAGCGTAGAATGATAACAGCGGATATTTGGTCCGGGTCTCCCCTATGATGGAATGATTGGTGAAGTGTATTTTTTTTATAACTATTAAAGTAGGTAATTGAGTCTCCCACTACTGACTCAAATGTAGGCACACTATGACCTGTTGGAGATGTCCGTCTACCTAAAAATTGTTATCTATTTGTGTCATTTTAATTCATTTAGGAACCTTTCAAAGTTTTATCTTGTTAATAAGTTAATTTCTTTTTGGTTTTTTTAATTGCCCAAATAATCTGAATGCTCGGAAGTAAGTAGAATTTCATGGTTTGGCTACAACATTTGAGTCGAACTGTATTTCAATTAAGATCCTTTTTGTAAGACATTGGCATTAAGACACATGTGGCGCTTACATTTTTCTTATTTCTGAACCCCCCCTTCTCCACTGTATAAAGATTACCGGGCATGCCAATGTTTTACCTAGCTGGGAAATACAGTTCTGCTTCCAGTTATTTGTTTAATTACACATAATTACTCAGTAATTAATAGAGTGATAACAACGTTTTAGAGTGTCACAAATGTCACCCAACGTGCTTTTACAGTGTCACAAATGTCACCCAACGGGCTTTTAAAGTGTCACAATATGCACAAGTATCCACTGCTTAAGGCCTTCACACACACAATTTACGTAATCCGTAGCATGGCGCATAGCGGGCTTTCAACCAATCAGCGATCGAATAGCAGCGGCCATATTGGATTTACGTAAGAAAAGTCCATAAGGTTGAACTTCTTACGCGTTATGTTTTTTTGTGTGTGATCGGCTTTACAAAAGGTGGTCCTGCTACGTGTTATAATAGACTTGCACCTATCTAACATTAATCCAGTAGCGGCACGGGCGAAAGATTTTTTTGAGTGCCATGCCCAACGTTTAACATATAATTTAGAGCAAATAATAATTAAAAAATTAGATATTTTCTTAGATATTGGTTATCTTTTATTATTGTTTTTATGTATCATACCTAGTTTTTATATTTTACAAACACGTTTTGTATTGAAAATGAAGGCGTCTGTTCTTTTTTGAAATAAATTCTTCAATAACCAATTCATTGAACTTTGGAATTTATTAAATCATTTTTTTCTCAATAGTTAACGTTGCGAGGGCAGTTAATAATATATTCTCATTCATTGTCGTAAAGAAAAAAATTTAGTTGTCTTTAAATATTGCACGCTAATGCTATCAGAATTAGAAACTTCCGCCATTCTCGTAACTACGAAATTAAAACAATACGGCCCGACCGATAACGCTAAGTTGTCTCAATACACTAATTTAAAGTGAACATAAGGTGCTTTAACAGCCAACACTAATCGTGGACGCGGATGGCATCACAAGGGTGCGGACGGCATCGATCCTTGCAATTACTGCACAAGAGCACATTCAAGGTAAGGCCCAGATTCTACGAACTGTAAAATTCTATAGGGACAAGTCTGTTCTCTCTTTCTATATTTCATAATTAAAATGCAACATAACATCTACGGTGCACAGAATTTGGGTCCAGAAAAGCGTGGCGCGAGCCGGCCTACGCATCCACCATTTACCGCATCCAGGTTTGAACATAAATACAAACACATACATACCGGATGTTAATTTCTAGTTAGTATTCAAGTCTTTGGTGAATTCCTTTTGGGGCTTATTAATACTTTATGATGAAATTATTAATTAAAGAATGATCAAATTTTATTTTTTAAGGAAAGTTTGGGAGTGCACGTGCACATGTGCAGTTATGAAGGAAAAGCCACTGCATCGCTCTCGTCCCAGCAAAACAAACAGTGCCTTTTTAGTGCTGAGACGGTGTACCTAATGGTGTAAACAAAACGACAAAATTTGCCTCCATGGACTTAATATGTCAAAGTGCATGTGCATATAGAATCCGAGTCATACAAACATTGAAGAAATTTTCATAATAATATTACATTAAACTTGTTGGGTTGTTTCTGGAATATTCTCACGTCCAATAAGGACATTATGTACCCAATGGACAAGGCCGGAGATTCAAGATAGGTTCTGAGATAGAATCCCAATGTCAAACATTTTAATTTCTTTCCCAAAATCTAAACTAAAACCAAGATGCTTTCCATTCTCCATATGAAACACATTAATTTTTAGAGTAAAAATAGAAAGAGAATTTAATGGCAAGTTTCCAAGAAAAAATAGCGTTAAGGTGAATTTTCTATAGATTTAAATTTAGGGACTTATTGCAATAAATCCAGGCAGTTATTGTGCCTCCTGACAGTTTCGCATTATAAGAACAGCTGTCTTCTTTCAAAATTAGGGCTTCGTGTATTGTAAATAAATTCGACTTTAGTATGTCAACTTTGAAAGGTCAACTGTCAGTTTTCAATGGAAAAATGTCAGAATAGTGCCCTTCACTATGACTGCCTGGCTTTATTGCAATAAGCCCTAATAATTCAATAGTGTTTGCTGTCATTTGTGTGCAAAAATCCATCATAAATAAAAGTATTAACAAAATGTAACCTTCAGAAATTATTTTCTTAAACATTTTAATAAGTTTTGATTCTCATATTATGTTTGGTAGAATATCGAGATGGCTTCGGACAAAATTTTACTTAAATTTCATTTCAAGGTGTCATAGTGCCACTTTAAAAATATTGCTTTAATCCCCCCCCCCCCCCCCATAAAAGCCTATATAAAAATGGCCCCCGGAAATCAGTTTGGGGATATTAACACTGACAACTTCATTAAGAACCTAGCCGTGTACGGTATAGCTCCTAAGGGAACGTCCTTAAATTACGTAACACAAACATTTAGGATTTTTGACATCCCCCCTGCCCCCATCGTAACGCATTTTCAAGAAAAATCACATTAAAAGAACATTAGGTGTAACGCAAGGCGAAACCCCCTCCTCCCCCCCTAAGGCGTTACGTAATTTAAGGACGGTCCCTAAACTTTAACATTTAAGTGGAGTTTATTTTTTTTACTGCTTTGAAAGTAACAAAAAGTTGTTTAATGAAAATTCCACATGGGGTTTTTTGTCGCAATCTAATTCGTCTGTCCAATATTACCGCTTTGTTATGTCTATGTTGATCATACTAAAAGAGTTGTTTAATACTTTAATGCCCGGCAGTGAGTTGGAATATGAATTTTAATGCTTAAAAGACAATTCTCCGAATGTTACGCCTAGAAATGCCTGCATAAAGAATCAAGGAAGTGAAGCGACATTTGGTCATTTCAATTGCGATTCGAATTAAAATTGTTATTAGTTTTAAGTTGAATGACGCATATTCCTTAAAAGTTTGCCTTTTTTTAAACTGCTAATTTTTGTATAGGTACTTTTTATTGTATCCAAAGTGTCCAATATTATATGTCAATTGACACTTTTTATCCCGAAACGAAAAGTTTGTAGCCAGATCAGACCGAGGGGTATTACTCGTCGAGGGACAAAAAGATGATTTTAATCGCGAGTTATATCGTCGGCGATCTGACAATACCTGCTGCAAGTCAGATTTTTTTTACAGGAGGGAATATCAATAGCAGATATTCTCGCACCCAGCACTGGTAGAGTTGATAGCAGATATTGTTTTTCTTTTATAAAGTAATATATTTAACAAAATGTCACTTAGCAGGTATTGACAGATTGCCGACGATATATGTTTGTTTCGAGTTTTTACAGTGCTATAAGTCATTATTGTTGTACTGACACTGACTATTTTATCCCTGATATGTCAGTTTTAATCCAGATTTCATCCTGGTAAAAAATTGTCACTTTTATCCCTAAAATACCAAAACTAAACGATTAAACAATCAGGGGGGGAAGGGGGAGAAGACTGCCTAATTTGAAACAAAACTCAAAATATTTTTAGACATTTCACATGTTGTATAGAGCAGTGGCGGCTACTACAGGAAGGGCAACGGGGCAGTTTCCTTCCAAAACTAGACAACAAACAGTATTTTTAATTGATTTTTTTAAAAAAAGTTAAATCTTCTCTTACGACACGTTTGTCTCGTTCTTTATATTATCTGTGGTTAACAACAAGCGATTAATTGGGTGAACTTTTTAGCGTAAATAACTACAAGCCGGCAGCGCCGCGCGGGGCAAGCTTAAGGGGCGGGAGGAATGTTTGTTTTAGTTAACGTCGGCCATATTCATCAAGCGAAAACGTTCGTTGCCCTTTCTGCGTGTTCCCGGTTCTATCCTTAGTGAAGACGTATGAGTGTTTTGATTTGGTGTATGTCAGTAGTAAAAAGCCTTGCCGGTCGCGTATCATTGTTTGTTTTTGTTATTGTTTGTTTATAAAATGGAAATAAATACCGTCGATTACATAATTAACTGTGCAAATTTAAATAAGTTGACATATAAACTTCGATAACAAATAAAATCTTTAGGGCCACATAGACCGGACCTAAAAATTAACCAAAATTTTAGTGCAAGTAATGCCGAGGTGTGTTCCAAAAAACTTATAATAGAAAATTTAATAAACAATTATACGATGCTGAAAACTGTTTGTGCGATTGTGAAAATGCTTTTTTTTGTTTTATTTGTCTTGTTATGAACAATCCACGAAGTGATCCTGCGTGGGTGGCAAAGGGAATGTGTGATATCAAGCACTTTAGTGAAAAGTTAAAAAAGCACAAAGTAAGTTGTATTCATTTAAATAACCACATAGAATTTTCTATGCTAGGCAAGAATGATATTAGGTGCTAATTTAATAGTGCCTGTAGGCAAAACATTACCGAACATAATGAAAATGTGACAAAAATTAGACATTACTTAGTAAGTTAATAGACTGTTTAAAATTGCGGATTTTTGAGGTTGCTCTAAGGGGCCATAAAAAAGAAAGACGAATGGACTTTACCTATAAACAAATAGACTAAAAACTACACCAAGTACATGGTAAAAAATTTTGTGTAAAGTGAAAACACGTTCTTTTCTTGAATAAATTGTTTTACCTTAAAACAATTTGTTTTAAATTAAAATATTTCAGTTTAGTTCAACGCAACGTTTAATCTTGAAATGAGATTTTATTTTTCTTCTTTATTTGTTTTGTTTCAATATATTCCATTTTGTAACAAAGCAACTTGTCTTCATATAAGCGTGGTTTGAGGAGATTACCATCAAACAACGATATAAGTAATATTTTGCTTCCAGAGCAAACGGTGCCGATTAATTCAGTTCTAATTTATAATAAAACAATTTCTGTTTCACATTAAAATAAGAGGCAAGATATTTTTTGTGTTATATGAAGAAAATATTCTCTTGGTGAATAGGAAAGCACAAATTGTTTTACTGCAAAGCCATTTGCTTTGATCTAAGACAATTTTTTTTACCGTGTAGGTGCTTGTTTGGAAAATACTTAAATAAAATTGTTTTGGTATGTTTTTTTATCTCATTTTTCATGCAATTTAAATTTCTGCCCCCCAATTTATAACGCCACTGGTATAGAAAGATTTTTTAATTTTTTTTTCACAAACTTTGGCTTATAACTTTTAAAATTAGTTTTACAGAAAAACTGTTAATACGTTTTTTGTTTACAATAGAACGACAATTATTAAAGTAAATAATTAGCTTTATATCTTAAAAATTAACAACGATAACGATATTAATTGAAGGGGTAAGAATAAAAAGAGTACAAGTACAAGTTTATAAATTATAGAATAACTACGTTTCCCTAAAGTTAAGGTGCATTTTTATTTAATGGAAAACGTAGTTATTGTATAATTTTAAAAAAATGCATGGCACTAGTACACACTAGGTGTACTTAAAATCACTTGAATCCGTTTTATTCTAATAAAAATGCAACTTAACTTTAGGGAAACGTAGTTATACCATAATTTAAAAAAAATGCACTTCAATTTTAAGTATTAAAAAGTAGTAACTTTTTTAAATTTTTTTGGAAGAAAGTACCTCAAGTGGATTGGGTATAGGATATATATATCACTCAGTTTTAAGCCGTCGGGTGTTTGATTCAAATTTGATTAAGAGCGCCTGCGTGACGTCATAAATCCAAGATTGTGATTTTTTCCATATTACAAACCATTGCTTTTAACTGTTGCCACATCAACTTTACAGAAAACTTGTATAGGTTATGATTTGTTTGCAACAGAACAACAATTTACCTCTCGTTTTAATAAGCTTTGTATTTTTTTTGTAAGTACATATTAAAAATTAATCAAGAAAGTTTAAGACTACTCTCGGTCGATTGGTGATGGATCACTTTTTTAAGTCGCCGGGTGTTTGCCTCAAATGTGAGTAGGAGAGCCTATGTGACGTCATAAATCCAAAATAACGGCATTTTTAATTTTTTTTACAAACGTTTAGCTTATAACTTTCGCTAAATTACTTTTATAGAGAAACTGTAAATACATTATTGGTTTCGAAGAGAACAACAATTAATAAAAATTAGCTTTAAATCTTAAAACCTAACAAAAATAAAATTATACAAAAAAATAGTAACTTTTTTTGCCAAAAAAAAATTATATCTTCGTTAGTTTTTGAGATTTATTTGCAAATAAAAAACGTATTTACAGTTTTTCTGTAAAATAAATTTAGCGAAAGTTATAAGCCAAAGTTTGTCAAAAAACATGAAAAAAGCTGCCATCTTGGATTTATGACGTCACACAGGCCCTCCTGCTGTCAAACGCCCGGCGAGTTAATATTAAGTGATCCACCAATCGATCGAGGGTAGTCTAAAATCATAAACATTCATTAAATTTCTTTGTCTAAAACTTTCTTGAATAATTTTTATAATTTTTGTAGTTGATTTGGTAAAAGTTAAATGCAAAAATTTGTGAAAAACATGGGAAAAAATGGCATTCTTGAATATATGATGTCACACATACGCTCTTACTCATATTTGAGGCAAATACCGGGCGACTTGCATCCGTAGCCAATCGATTTGGGGTAGTCTAAAACTTCCTTCTTCAATTTTTTTTTTGGATAACCAAATTACTATTATTGAGTATTTAAAAAAAAATTATATCTTTGTTAGTTTTTGAGATATAAAGCGTATTTCTTCACTTTGTTAATTGGCGTTCTCTTGCGAACAAAAAACGCCACCTTGGACTTATGACGTCGCACAGACCCTCCCACTCAAATTGGAGGCAAATACCCGGTGACCTCTTCAACAAATATCCCACGGGACACCATTTATGACTATGAGCTACTCAACTAATATGTGACGTTAGTCTTGCCAATCCAATAACTCTAAATCAAATTTCTTTGTAAAACTTTATCTTCTGCGCTATACAGGATGTTATTAGTAATAACTGTACAGAGTAAATCCTTGCATCATTTAAATTTTTTTTTGTATTTTGATAATTTTTGAAAAAATGCTACATTACCAAGGGGTTGAATTAGAGTAAAATAACTTTTTTAGTTAAATAATAATAACTAACAAAAGTAGCACCCAGAAGCCGTAACTGGACACACCATATCTGGGAGCACGGCAGTGCCCCGCCGAGTTCGCGCGGAAACTGCTGTACCATCTTTTCTTGAAACATTTCAGCCCATATTTGACCTATCTAAAACTCTATTCGGAATGAGCTACTCAAACTTTGCACAGTCGTAGATTTTTATAAAGTTGACAATCCCTCCAAGTTTCGTGGACTTCCATAAAGTAGAAATTGCCACTCATGTATAGATCATCAAAATTTTACTGTACTTCCAGACATGCTACAAAGCTGAAATTTGGCACACTGTTAGAAATTGTGGCAAACCCCTGGAAAAAATCAAAAAACCCCAAAATTCTAATTTACTCCCCTCCCCTATACATGTAAAATTATGTAAAAGTAATATTGCCCACTCCTAGAAGCGCTAGAGAGCTGAGCTTGGGCAGACTGATAGGAAATATGATAAAACTATAAGAAAAAATTTAAAAACCCCAAAATTTTAATTTGCTTCCCTCCCCTATAAATGTAAAGTTTCCACTTCCAGAAACGCTAGAGAGCTGAGCTTTGGAAGGCGGATAGGAACTATGATAAAACTATACAAGAAAATTTTAATTACCTTCCCTCCCCTATAAATGTAAAGTTATGTAAAAGCAACATTGTTTACGTCCAGAAACGCTAGAGAGCTGAGCTTTGGAAGACTGATAGGAACTATGATAAAACTATAGGAAGAAATTTAAAAACACCAAAATTTTAATTTACTTTCCTTCCCTATAAATGTAAAGTTATGTAAAAGTAACATTGCCCCCTTCTAGGAACGCTAGAGAGCTGAGCTTTAGAAGGCTAATCGGAACTATGATAAAACCATAGGAAAAAATATAAAAAAAACCTGCAAATTTTTAATATGGCATTGCAAAATTTTGAATAATATTCCGCATATTTTACTACTTTAAAACTTAAATATTATCCAAATCCATTAAAAAAGGAGTGAAATCATAACAAAGCCAAGTTCTCCAATACTAATTTCAAAATGAAAGGTTCTTACTAGTTTGGAAATGTTTTTCTAAACTTGGCTATTACGGCTGCAAATGACTCTTACGCACAGTGCTAAATCGAACATAAAGAAGTTTGGCTGGAATGGCAAAGTTTAAAAAAAAACATTTTCAAACTATTAAGAACCTTTCATTTAAAATTTTTTATTGGAGAACTTGGCTTTACTTTTATCTCAATTCTTTTTACGTACGTCGTTTTTGTTATGATTATAATTTGGGAAACCAACTCAAATAAACTGACTTATAATCGTTGCCCAATACCTACTTTGGAATAAACGCATGTGGTCAAACGAATATGAAACAAACACGAAAGGGGATGGCACGCATCATAACTGATCATAATTCAAAACTGTCTAATGATTCGCCAGATTTTAACCTTTTCACCACCTAATTAGCGCATAGGGCAGAAAAAAACCCTAAAAACGATTATGGCCAGCTGAAAATATCCCCCAAAGGGGGTATCTGCAATAAGAATGTTAAAGATATGAGGTTGTTTTTAGGATTTGTATATTTATTAAAGGGACTTATTGGAATAAAGCCATGCAATAATAGTGTCAGGCCGTATTTTGACAGTTTTGCATTGGAATATAAGAGCTAATCTGTCAAAATAAGGATTTTGTTTACTATACGAACCGAAATAAATACTGTCGACTTTAATTATTATAGATAAATAAACGACCTATTTTTAAATTCGGATTTGGAATGTCAATTCTAAAAGATCAACTGTCAGTCTGCAATGTAAATCTGTCAAAATACTGCCTGTCACTATTATTGCATGGCTTTATTAAAATAAGTCCCTTTGTCTCTAGATATTGCTTACGTCAGTTTTTTTGTTTCGACTATATAGGGTGTTATGTCCTAAATGTATTTTAGGATATTTCATTGGCGATTTTTTTTGCATTTTATGTATTTCCAACACTGACTTTGCAGGCATATGACAGGGTAGGAGCAGTGGCACTGCCCCATTACCCTCCCAAAACTAGACAACAAACAGTATTTTTAATTTAATTATTTGTGGTTAACAACAAGCGATTAATTGGGTGAACTTTTTTACCTTAAATAATTACAAGCCGGCAGCGCCGCGCGGGGCAAGATTTCAATTTCACCCGTTTTTCAGCGGTGTATGGGGGCGGGAGGAATGTTTGTTTTAGTTCACGTCGGCCATCATCATCGTGCGGAAACGTCCGTTGTCCTTCCTACACGTTGCCGGCTCTATCCTTAGTGAAGACGTATGACTTTGTTTTGATTTGGGATAGGCCAATCGTTAAAAGCCTTGCCGGTCGCGTGTCATTGTTTGTTTTTGTTGTTTGTTTATAAAATGGAAATAAATACCGTCGATTACATAATTAACTGTGCAAATTTAAATACGTTTGCATATGAACTTCTAGTGGCGCACCCAGGAATATGTATTCATTTAAATAACCACCTAAAATTTTCTATGCTAGGCAAGACTAATATTAGGTGCCAATTGAATAGTGCCTATAGGCAAAACATTACCGAACATAAGAAAAATGTGACAAAAATTAGACATATACTTAGTAGATTAATAGAGTGTTTAAAATGCTGTGGGATGTTTGAGGTTGTTCTACAGGGCCATACAAAAGAAAGGCGAATGGACTTTATCTATAAACAAATAAACTAAAAACTACACCAAGTAGCTGCTTGTTTGAAAAATACTGAAATAAAATTGTTTCGGTAAGTTTTTTTATCTCATTTTTCATGCAATTTAAATTTCTGCCCCTCCCCCCCCCAATTTATAACGTCACCAGCCGCCACTGGTTAGGAGGCTTAAGTTTGACCAAGGTTACATATTTAGACCTCTTAAACGAAGGACAGGTGATCTCTAATTTAAGAAGTTGAAGATTATTTTATTGTGTTCAGACCATAATTAGTTCAAAATCGAGTTTGCCTTTCCAGTATATTATTTTCGACATGTTTAAAGTTCGACAAAACTACGTTTTACTACATCAACATCCAAATTCATAAAATGGATATTGTTCAAAATGACACTGCAAGTGTAGTTTCCTCAAGCACCAAAAAATACGTAATTTCGTATATGGTTGGTAGGTAGGTACCAAAGATAACAAAAAATAAATACCCCTTTTTAGCTTTTTAAAATCATAAACATGAGCTATTAACTCCACCTATGGCCAGGTGAAATATGCGGGTGTTGCCCAAAAAAAAACTGATGGGCATCATGTAAATAAGTATTATTCTATCAGCCTTCATCAATTTTTGATAGTAGTAGCTTAGTTTTAAATTGACCTTCCAATTGTAAACTTCGATATTTTTTAGTATGTGTGAGTGTTTTAGTTTCACAAGTAAGTAAAAAATAATTCAAATTTACTCATAAAGTTTCTTTAAAAATTTTGAAATAGGTATCGGTTCGGTTCATGACTGTGTCAAGTGGCAACTTGTTTAAGTATTTCAATTGCTTTTATAGTGCTAAAATTATTTAAAAAATGTATTTATTTCTTTGTCCAAACGATCTCGAAATTCAAAACACAAATACTCCGCTGAAAAATTCTCCACTAAACTCATAACTTATTTTTTTTTTTGGCAGATTTTAGAAGATCGAGAAGATTTGAGAAGGACCTTCAAAAATCTCTCGTAAAATAAAAGAATGTAGAACATGAATAAAGAAAACGATAATTTTTCCTAGCTAGGCGGGCATAGAAAGATTTTGTTTCTTTTGTATTTTTCCGTCGGCAGCTCGAAAGCTGGTACACCCACGAGGGTCCAAGATCCAATGGACACCTATTAAATGTTAACAGTTAACTGTTTCGTCCTTAAGGGACTCTTCAGAACCCTGCATGGTCAATGTGACTTTTGTAAAGCCTAGAGACGGTATACGAATCTCATTTTACGATATTGGTAAAAGAAATGAATAAAATAAGCTTTACAAAAGTGTTTTTACTTTGGTAGTTTCTTTATGTTTCTTCTTTATGTGAAAGCATACGGTATCGCAGGCATTATTTATTCATTTCTCTTACCAATATCGTAAGATGGGATTCATATCCCGTCTCTACAGTTTTACAAATGTGTCATATGCCATTGACCATGCAGTGTTATGAAGAGTCCCCTTAAGGACGAAACAGGTAACTGTCAACACTTAATAGGTGTCCATTAGATCTTGGACCCCCGTGGGTGTACAGCTTTCGAGCTGCCCACGGAAAAATACAAGATAAACAAAATCTTTCTATGCCCGCCTAGCCACGAAAAATTATCGCTTTTATTTGATATTTTATTAAATTTAGTTAAGTATCCAAATGGTTAATGGAACCTCAAATCTTCTAAAACTCTGTAAAGATTGAGGAGACTTTTTCAGCAGGGTATCCTTACTTCTACTAGAACTAACCACATCTTTTAGGCATTGGCGTAGCTAGCCTTGCTTTTCAGGGGGGGCCGTGGCCCCGGTCTATCTTGAACAAAAAGCAAACATAGGTTTTAAAGAGTCGTGCAAAGTGTGCAATGAATAAAAAAAAAAATACGCGCATTAAATGTTCTAATATTTTAATATAACAAATTTAATAATACATTTACCAACTTATTTATATGTGTACACAGGAAGTATGTAATTCAGCAATTCTACAAAGAAAGTTTTCTACGTCGCTGACTGAAAGCGTCTACCACACTGTCTAAGTCGACCTCAACATCTTTTTCTATGAATAACAATGACAAACCTGAGTGTCTCTCTTGAGTCATAGTTGTTCTAAGCCAATTAAAAACTCGCCTCATGGCAGAGAAAGACCTCTCGCAAGTTGCACTTGAAATTGGAAGAATACTCGCAACTTTAAAAAGTTGGTAGAGGTTTGGATAGGTGTTTTCTGCTATATGTTGTTTGATAGAATCGTGACCAACAGTTTGATTTAACCGAAAAAAACAATTCTTTAAAACGGTCATTTCTGCTCTTAGAGCAGAAGTATTAATATTAAAAATTTCCCGGTATTGCTCGACGAATTTATTCCATTTAACGACGTGGGAAAACTTAAAATGAAAATGGTTATGAAATTGTCACCAAAATCGGAAAATTTCTATAAGACACTAAACGCTAACCTCAAAAAAACTAAAAAGATTATTATATTTATTTTAGAAAAACAGTTTAAAAAGGTCTTTTATAACCTTACGACATCTACAACCCGATTTCGGAAACAGAGGGGCAAAGGTCGCTGTCTTTATTAAATGCGAAATTCAACTTACACTTCTATAATATTTTACAAGATGTCGCCAATATGTATGAAATATTCAATATGCATAATTATGTTTAAATTTAAAAAATATTTTCGGAAAATTGCATAAGTGCAGAAAAGTTACCGATAATTTAAAGAGAAAAAGCCTAATTCCGCAAGACAAGGGCTTTTTCCTGAAATGTAAACATTATCTGAATGATTTTAAATTTTAATGCACCTATTTTATTTGAATATTTCCCGAATAATAATAGAAAAGTGTGTATTTTCAGTGTCATGTTCTTTTACTAGTAGTCGGTAGGGGAGGCCTACAATATCTTAGGGGGGGCCTGAGGGACTTCAGGGGGGGGGGCAGGCCCCCCCTGGCCCCCCCAGCTACGCCAATGCTTTTAGGTCAGGTCAAATCATGCATAATAAAAAAAACCCGGGACGGTGGGGTCAGGTCAGATAACTTAGTATAATGGATATTTTTCTTTTCTTTGTTATTTTTCAGTAATTCTTTAATACAATATATTTTTCTTTTTTTGAAGTGTAAACTTCTTTAGACGCGTTTAGCAGTTTTTTTGGGCACTGAATTAAACTGAGCCGTCAGGCTCGGCTATGTAGCGCTCATTCGGGTGAAGTCGGCTCGAGTCGACTAACTGTGAGAGGAACATTCAGCGAGCGATATGATGATGCAGATGAAGGCCATTATTATTATCGCCTTGTTGAAGTTTACACTTCTGCCGTGTGGTCTTAAGTACACACATTTTTTTAAACTTTTTCTTTTAATAAAAAATACCCAAAGCAATAAAAATATTTAGTACACATACCTGACATCATCTCAAATATCTGATCTGCTTTCATTCATATATAGACCATCTCTTCGAAAGACCATTTTACAATGAAGATTGTAATTCGACTACATCAAGCTGTCTGTCTCCGATTTCGTGCAATCAGGAACAAGAATGGCCGCTGGAAGAAAAATATAAAAAAATTGGCGACGTGAAAGGGAACCTCTCCATACCTGGTAAGAATAAAAATTTATTATTTATGATATGGAGTATATACAAAGTGTTTTTTTAAAGGCAACAGAGACTACTACTACTACTATGTCGGTTTAGAACGTTTTTCTACGTTGTCAGAGGCCTATTCTTTACCTCCTTCGTGCCTGACAATCATCTTCCGTCGGGTTTTTATAATTCATTGATCTTTGGTTGACTGTTGCCATTCTAGTTTAGGACGCCCTCTTTTTCTGCGCCCTATTGGTTGCCATTCTAGGATCTGCTTTGGTAATCTTTTCGTCAGTTGTCTTTTATTGATAGTCTCATTTCTTATGTGATCTGTTCTAGATATTCTCATTGATCTTCTTATTGCATCCATTTCGACACTTTCCATTTTTGTTTTGTATTTTTCTGTTACGCGACAAAGTCTTTATTCCATATAACAGCGTGCTTTTTACCATTGTTTCATATAATATGTTAAATTTTACATTCTTTTTTATTCCTCTGCTCCATAAAATATTGTTAAGACATCCAATAACTTTTTTTGCTTTTACTATTATTTTTTCCAGTTCTTTACAGTCTGTTCCTGTCTTATCAAATGTGACACCCAAGTATACATTCTCATTGCATGGAGATATTGTTTGTTCATTGTCTAGTTCTAACTCACTTGATTCGTTTCCAATACATAAGTAAATTTGAAAACGTTTAACAAAACTTAATTCTCTGTGTCAAAAAACCATCAATACAAAAATATTGGTTTATTAATAAGTTAATTAAGAAAATAAAAGAAGAGGTTACAAGTTTAGGATGTAAAGCGTTAAGAGTATACGGGACAGCGGGGCAGCCCCGCCCACCTATGCAAATCGAGGTTTTGTCAAAAAAACTTTTTTATTTACATAAACACTTAGCAAAATAATTAACTTATGGCTGTCATCGCAACCAATATCTATTTTGTTTCATACAAAAAATAATAATTTTGAAAAAATACCTGCCTGTTAACTTACCCGATATGATGGTTAACGCCGCCCACGATTTCCGATAAAACCCCTCCCTGACACAAAACTTTTTTTTTAGTTGTAGTCAAAGACAATGCAAATGCATAAATAAACCGCAATTTCTTACAAAATTTCAAATGTTAAAATTTTTTTCTCCAAAATTGCTTTTTGTTTGAGAAATTTTCGCCTGTGGAACATTTTAATTACCTATGGTGCGGTATTATTAAAGGCATCACGTGTTAAGAAAAAATAGTTGACAATTTAAAAAAAAACAAATATATTAAGAAATCAATAATACAATATGATCTAGAAAAATATCCGCTTAATTTGATGTATCTACAACTTAATTTTTTTAAACATGAAAAACATGATGTATTTCACATTTAAATTGCCAGAATAATGAAGAGCGACAATATGCGGCGCAGTTCAACTTTTGGGCAGCAGGTAACTATAGTTGACACGAAATCTATAGATGTCGCTACAAGAAAGACCAATTAGACCGATCTTCGGATCTTATATATTTCGAATTTTTACGTCACTGGTGGTCCAGCTGATTTTTGTAAACAAAAGTTAAATATATGAACAACTAATACTTTTTGAATTTTTTGAAAACTAAGGCAATTTTCCTACTGCTTTTTAATACATCCATCCTTTTTTATTACACAAAACTTAAAATACAAGGAAAACTGAATGTGATCGTTTAGTATCAAAGCTAAACCGAGGACTTGGGAAGTAAACAAAGGTGTAGGTCAGCGGATTAGTTTTGAAGCTGAAACGAACACATTATTTTCTTCGAATTTTAATTTTTGTGTAAAGAAAAATGAGGCGGGCTAAAAAAAAACGACTGGTATGTCTCAAAAATATTATTTTATAAGAATATACTAAAAAACAGTAGGAAAATTGCCTTATGGATCGTTCATACTCGTCTTTTGTCTAGTCTTTTGTCTTGGTTTAGTCATATGTCTTGTCATAAGAAAGTTAAAACCACTGTTTCTTATGGGAGTGTTCATACAATGCTTTTGCTTTTGTTTTTGATTAGTCTTTGTCTTAAGAGTTGCCAACTTTCAATCCTTAGGACAACGATTAAGACGAGTGACAGACATCAGCTGATATTTGTTGTTTTTTTTACAGGGCGTCCGAAGAGCGCAAGCGCGCGGCCGAAATTTTGAATTTACCGCCATTAATCATGTTTTTAACAGAAATTCTCAACATAACCTCAAAATTTTATTTGTTTTTTTTTCTTTTTCGCTTTTGTTCTTTCGTGTCTATGTTTCGTGCACAGATTAGGTTAAATAAGATTGTTTTGTGTAGAAAATGACTTTTGAAAAGCGGCCTTTTTATTGAAATTGAATTTTTTTTTCAGTGGGTTATGACTAAGACTAATCAAAAACAAAAGACGAGTATGAACAGCCGATTTTGTTTAAGACAGCTAAAACTAATCAAAGGACAGAGACTAATCAAAAACAAAAGACTAAGACGAGTATGAACAATACTTTAGTTTTCAAAAAATTAGTTGTTGATATCATATCTAACTTTTGTTTACAAAAATCAGCTGGACCACTAGTGACGTGAAAAATTCGACACATATATCCGAAGACCAGTCTAATTCTAGGGACCGTGGGGCTAGATCGCTTTGCCCTAACTTCTTAATTTTTATGGGTATTGAAAGGTAATAATTTTATTTACAGAGTATGGAGGGCCGAATTCAAATACCATAAGACACGCGTCTAAAGAAAAGTATCCTTTATCAGAAGAAAAATGCCCCCAGCTTGTGGCGAAGCGTAACGCTAGAGAAAGAAGAAGAGTCCATACTGTCAACGACGCCTTTGTCAGATTGAGACAGGCGCTGCCATATGAGCATGTGAGGTAATTTGAGACTTTTTTCAAAGTTTTTATTGTTCAGACCGTTAAAATTGTATTTAGTTTCTCTTAACTTAAGTTCGGATCAACGCAGCCTAAAACAGCATCAAAAATATATCATAACAAAAATATTTTATGTTAAATTTTTTTAAAATTTGTATAAGAGACTTGGCTTTACTTTTATCTCAATTCTTTTTACGGAATACCATTTTCGCGTACATGGCTTTTTTTTACATAAAATGTTTTTGTTTTGATGTCACTCTTTTTTTCAAGGATTTGAATAATATTTAGGTTTTAAAGTAGTAAAATATGCGGAATATTGTTCAAAACTTTTGTAATGCCTTATTAAAAATGTTGAGATTTTTTGATTTTTTCCTATGGTTTTATCATAGTTCCTATTAGCCTTTCAAAGCTCAGGTCTTTAGCGTTCCTGGAAGTGGTCAATTTTACTTTTACATAACTTTTCATTTATGGGGGAGGGCAGTAAATAAAAATGTTTTTAAATTTTTTCCTATAGTTTTATCATAGTTCCTATCAGTCTTCCAAAGCTCAGCTCCCTAGCGTTTCTGGAAGTGGGCAATGTTACTTTTATGTAACTTTACATTTATAGGGAAGGGAAGCAAATTAAAATTTTAAGGTTTTAAATTTTTTCCTATAGTTTTATCATTTTTCCTATCAGTCTGCCAAAGCTCAGCTCTCTAGCGCTTCTGGAAGTGGGCAATGTTACTTTTACATAACTTTACATGTATAGGGGAGGGGAGTAAATTAGAATTTCGGGGTTTTTTGATGTTTTCCAAAGATTTAGTCATAATTTCTATCAGTCTGCCAAATTTCAGCTTAGTTTAAGTGGAAGTATAAAGTTTTAGATAGGTCAAATATGGGCTCTAGTGTTTCAAGAAAAGATGGTACAGCAGTTTACGCCGAGAACTTGGCCGGGCACTGACGTGCCCTCAGATACTGTCACTAGATTTTAATCACAGACGTAGAGTCAGGTAGTAACAAATTGGCGTTTAGGTTTTTTTCTCTATAGGTACCTAATTAATCATAATAATAATTTAGTTTATTGCCACATAAATACAATAATTATACAAAAGTAACTTATACTAAAATACAACACTTTGTAATATTTTATATTTATTTATTATGGGTGGGACTGGAGATTAGTTTTTTAATGTGACTCTTTAAATTTTCTTAAAAATACGTAAATTGTTTTAGAGGGAAAAGGATTAGCAAGGTCAAAACCCTTAGGAGGGCAATTGAATACATCAAGTGTCTCACGAAAATTTTGCAGGACTACATGAACATCAACTGTGACTTTTTGGTAAGTTTTTTTTCTAAGAATATCCTGTACTATTCCGCGCTAGCGTTAAACAATACAGAGTACACGAACTGCCAAACAAAACCCAACCAGACCTACGCAAACCAAACCAACGACATATCCAGGCCCTTATCTTGGATGGGATAATTCAGTGAACACAAATATCTGATAAATAAGAGCACATGTTTAAGATCCCGCAAACAATTTTTTTTGCAGTCTATGCAAATTTTTTCCAAATTAAGAGGTAATTCTGGGCCGTAGGCAGACGAAAAAGTTTGCAGTTTTTGTCTACAAATTCAGGTTCGGTTGGAAAATAATAAAGACACTTTTATGCCTCGGAAGCAATAATTTTTCATTTTTGATTACCCCATTGCACCCTTGTATCACGGATCACCTAACAAAGGTGATCCGTGCTTGTATATCCGCTAAAACCTAACCTAACGTGCTTCTGCGCTGAAAC
The DNA here is from genome assembly GCA_963576565.1 of Aspidapion aeneum. Taxonomy (NCBI): domain Eukaryota; kingdom Metazoa; phylum Arthropoda; class Insecta; order Coleoptera; family Brentidae; genus Aspidapion; species Aspidapion aeneum. The sequence continues at coordinate 21,654,936 of OY755039.1, forward strand.
GACCAGCTATTTGGATGTCAACACAGAGATTTTCGATTAAGTCAAGATTAAGAACTAGTTTGTTTCGTTTCGGTTTCGTTTTGTTCAATTTGATTTTATTTATATGTCAACTCTTTGTTTTTTTTGTAACTTAACCACGGAACTGTAACATAAACTTAACAAGTAATTTGGAAGCTCGGAGGTCGATGTACTTGCATAATTTGGCAATTGCATTCGGGTTAAACTGTCTTTTATTATAAGATAATTGTTTGGTAGACGTGGCATTTATGTTATGAGGCGCTTCTTTGACTCTATCTGTTAACCCCCCTCATCACTATATAAAAGTTACTGGGCATGCCATTGTTTTACCTAAGCTAAGAAAATACAGTTCTGCTTCCCAATTTTTGCTTAAATACGCTCAGTCACAAAACTGCAAGTTCTGTAACATTTATTAATAACATAATAAATTTACATACGATACCGCAGCTGTTGAGTTAAAAGCACTGCAATGGCCAACCTTTCCCGCTTGTGTAGTAGCTAGTCCTGCTTCAAATGTATCGATGCTGTGCTACCAGCATATATTGGACCGGACTTCCTGGTCTCACGAGCTTGTGGCTTGGAGTCCCACTTTTCGCCTGGTTTTATGGTTATGTTGAGAAACTGAGAGATTCATACTAATATAAAAAACATTCAAATTTTTTACAAATGAATTATGCTACCCTCGTGTATCCGAACTATTTTTAGTTTTGTTAACTGATGATTTAAAATAAAACCGTTTAACTAAATTATGTTTATTTTCTAGCTTTTAGTGTGTGTGTTTATTAGATCGTACTATTGCACAACTCTCTTATTGCATCTCTGCATGGGATACTCATACTCATTTTGGATTCGCCATGTTGATTCTTTTTAAAGATGGAGTCAAAAATTCGGGACCTAAATTTTAAAATGTAATACAACAAATACGTTTTAATACAACTGGGTCTGCCATTTCGATTTTTTCAGTTTTGATTCAAAAATTATATTGAAATCGCAAAGTTTAAAATTTGAGACAAATCTTTTTATAAACAAGAAAGTTCGAAATTTTGCATCAGGCATTTTGAATTTCTTTGTAATAAACATATATTAAATTGTATTATAACCGGAATACTACTCGTATATACCTACCAAATTTAAAGCCTCCAACTCATCGGGAGTAGTTAAAAAAGCTGCAACAAGACTTGAAACAAACATGGGTTAACTATACGGGGCAAGAGAATAAAGTAGTTTAAAAATCTCTTGGTTTCTCGTTTCTCTTCATTTTTGTCTTAATTAATTTTATCCAATTCTCAAAATTCTCAATGTTCGTTTGTCATTAGGTGTGGGATACCCTGTAAATATTCTTCTATTTTGTTATATTTTTAAATTTGTCTTTTCTTTCTGATTTTAAAAATATTTAATACATATTTACGCCTATTCATTTTCTTAGATAAAGTTCATTTAAATGTACCCAAAATAATCTTACGGATTTTTGATAGCTCGAATAAAATTTAAGATCTCAGTGGAGAAGTAATGCATTTTAGCTCACACTACTACTATAAGTAGTGTGAGCTATCTATGGTGATCCTAATTTTTTCGAGAAAAAAAAAGTTGCTCCGATTTCAAAAATTTTTATATATCTTTGCGTTTCAGATGATTTTGAAACTTTTTTGTTTTGCTGTCTGTCTGTCTGTCTGTATGTCTGTCTGTAACGACCAACCCGCATAACTCAAAAACCGCTTGTCCGATTTTAATGAAATTTGGTACCTAAGTTGGGTCTTGGGCCGTGATGGTCCCATTTAAAAATGAACAAAATTCACCGAACGCAAGCCAAATAAAAGGGTGGGGGTAGATTCCAAAAATTAGAGTTTATGTGAAAATATGGCGTGTGTGATATCAAACGAAAGGTAATTAAGTCTGGAGTTAAAAAAAATGAATTTTAGTTTATTTTTAAAAAAAGGGTGGGGGTAGATGTAAAAAATTAGAGTTTAAGTGAAAATATGGCGTGTGTGATATCAAACGAAAGGTAATTGAGTCTGGAGTTAAACAAAATACATTTTAAATTTTTTTTAAAAGGTGGGGGGTAGATTAAAAAAAATTGAGTTTAAGTCAAAACATGGCTTGTGTGGTATCAAACGAAAGGTAATTGAGTCTGGAGTTGAATAAAATATATTTCAGTTTTTGATTATATTAGCTCACACTATAACTATAGTACCTAGTGTGAGCTTAGGTGCCCATAGATTGGCAGAGTATTTTTATTATTAGTGTTGCTCAGAAAATTAATTAAAATCAGAAAGAAGCAAGGGATCTAAAAATGTAATATGCTATCATTTATATCTGCAACGCATCTATAGCGGTTATTTTAAGATTTAGAATATTCAACAACAAACCAGTAATAAAGGTCGCCCAAAGATAATTTTGACCCAATATTTTTTTCCTGATTCAAGAATTACCCAATTATCTTTCAGGTCCTTCATTTTCTTAAATTCTTGGATCTCTTTTTATTTATTTTTTTCGAAGCTACTACAAATTCTCTAAATAACACGATACAAAATTTATTTCCATTAGTTTTCAAAATATTACGTCTCAAAATAAGGTGATTTAGTGACCCTAAAACACATAGAATATCTTGTTTTTCCTCACTTAAATAGTTATTTAAACAACAAGGTTTGAAAACTACTCTTTGCACACGATCGAGACAATTTGGTGAATCAAGCCGAAGGTGAGGTCCACAAGTCGTTGGAGTGTGCTAAGAGGTTTTCAAACAAGTTTTTTACGATACTTTTGATACGACTGCAAACACAGTACAGCGTGTCCCATTTTCGATGGGATTAAATGGGAAACTCGGTTATTATTAAAGATATCGATTTTCTGATTGCACCTTACCGTGCTCTTTTTTGGAGCCCTTAAAAATGGTGTAATCAGATTTTTGCTATACCCCGTGGTTTCGCTAATACAGGGAGTTTTTGAAAAAATTGCATTTTAATTAATTCCTTGTATCTCGCTTATTTTGCAAGATATTTTTATTCTGTAAAAACCTTTCTATGGCAACTTTTTTAGAGCAAAATAATGACGTTGTCAATTTTTAAAAATATTGTTTAGTTTTTGAGATATGGTATTTATCATAAAAAAATTAAATACGGACCTGAATTTTTTTTATCACTACTTTGATTAGTTCTATGCTTTTATTACCTTAAAATGATAAAACTTTAATATTTTTTTGATTTAAGGTTAAAAAAAGCTATTTAATATTTGAAAAAAAATTATAGTCCGAACCTGGAAATTTCCAACGTAATTATAAATTAAAAATTGCAAGACACACTAGTTGAACGATTTTTAGTTTATCTGTTTTGAAATGATAATTAAAAGATTTATAAATAAAGTAAAAAACGTTAAAAAGTTACAAAAATAATATCGTACTAATTATTTGATAACCAAACAGCAGGTCGTGAAATTTACAAAACAAAAGCGTGGAATTGACATTGTCATTTTACTTGTCATTTTTGTAAATGGCTTACAATTATTTTAAACTGGCTAGAAATCGACCATATCCAGATTTTGAAAAATGTGATATGTTTGACTGCTTCATTCAAGCAACAAAATCCCAATATTTAAATGGCAGAAATATTTTTATGTAAAATGCGTTAAAAAAAATTACTCAAAAATGCCAACAATGTCTTACACATAATGGTAATCAGAAAGATTAGTTATTTTTTATAATTTGTTTTTTTTTTGTATTTTTCGTAGACTTTGTTTCAAATAAATCTGTAAATTAACGTAAAACCATTTTAATATGCTAAGTATCAAAACAGTTAAACTAAAAATAGTTTAACTAGCAATTTTTAGTTTATATTTATGTTGGAAATATCCATGTTCGGACTAATTTTTTTTTAAATATTAAATATTTTTTTTTACCTTAAAACAAAAATTTTTGAAATTTTCATTATTTTATGATAATACTAGCATGAAACCAATCAAAAAAGTAATAAAAAAATCCAGGTCCGTATTTAATTTTTTTATGATAAATACCATATCTCAAAAACTAAACAATATTTTAAAAAATTGATAACGTCATTATTTTCTTCTAAAAAAGTTGCCATAAAAATGTTTTTACAGAATAAAAGTATCTCGCAAAATAAGCGAGATACAAGGGATTATTAAAAATACAATTTTCTCAAAAACTCCCTGTATTAGCGAAACTACGGGGTATAGCAAAAATCTGATTACGCCATTTTTAAGGGCTCAAAAAAAGAGCACGGTAAGGTGCAATCAGAAAATCAATATCTTTAATAATAACCGAGTTTCCCATTTAATCCCATCGAAAATGGGACACGCTGTACACCAATTAAAAAATAGTAATGACAAATCGGCTTTCCCGCCAAATATTTTTAGCGCTACACCCCGTATTTTTAGTTCAGGACGATAGCTCCGCGATGGCGCTATCCCAGCAGAAAATGCACCGTTAAGCCCTGTATCCTGCGTGTCTTTAAATGTCTTTTGGAATTTGAATTTGTCAAGCACTTGATGTGCACATCGATAAAACTTGTCAAATTTGTTTTTCGCAAAGACTTTTTTTTATGTTCGCGTTGAAGTGGAATTTTGTTAACATTTCTTTTGAGATAAAAATCCAAAAAAAATCAGTGTGTTTGCGTTTTATCACGGGAAAGTGAAATCTTGCAGAGCAGAGCGATGACTTCTCTCAAAAAAGGTTTAGAATGAGAGGTGCTTGTTGTGTAACGGTTTGGTTCGGTGTAAGTGTAATAGTTACTGATTTGGGTTCTACTACGTTATACCTCGCTCGTCAAAACGCCCTATATAACGATTTTTTTGTATGGAAATGATTCTTTGGACTATTTTTTGTCGATTTAGATACGGGAAATTAAAAAGAAAGTATGGTTTTTTTTTAAATAATTTTTTAAAAAACGTTGCATAGTGATTTTCTCTGACTTGGGGTCTACTACGTTATACCTCGATGCTTGAAAATGGGTGTTTCTTTTTTTAATGATAAGTTGAGGTCGTTTTATACTGTTTTCAAGAAAAAAAAATGCGGATTTTTCGCATTTTTTTTAGAAATTTAAAAATTAAAAAATTAGTAAAAACTCATACAAATTGCTATAGAAATAATTTATTTGACGTTTGTTATTTCGAGAAAGAGCGGGACGGCTCACAATCGACGGAGCTTTAAATAAATGGTAATTTAGCCAAAAATAAGGTGACCAACTATCTAGCAAGAGGCGATAAAAAGTTTTTAAGAAATGTATTTACGCATAGAAAAATGGTTACACCAAATTTTTGAAATCTAATGTTCGGCCTGACATCTTGCTCTTTTAATTTGTCGCGCATTTTTGACTCCGTAAAATCGTCCAAAATCGTCTATTGAGCATTTATAATGAAAAAAATGATGCAGAAACAATTATGATAATGATGATTTACAGAAATTCAGCAGTTCGGTTTGGTTCGGGTCGATCTTAGATTAGGTTGGCTGTGTCTTAAAGTAATTCAGCAGGAGTCGGCTGCGCTGACTCCTGCTGAATTACTTTAAGACCCAACAAACCTAACCTAAAACCAAACCGAACGGAACTTAACTGAATCAAATTGAACCAAACCGAACCGAACTAAACCAAAACGAACGGAACCGAACCAAACCGAACCGAACCGGACTGAACGGAACCGAACCGAACCGTACCGCACAAACAATCAGCAAGAATCGGCTGCGCCGATTCTTGTTGAATAGTTCTAACTAAATAATTTCCTACCCTCAGATGCACCGTAACAAGGCTTTGCTGATCCATTCTCTATCTTTGTTGTTTTGTATGTGAGCAACAAGGACTTAATCGCGATTAAATCCATGATCGCGCTTCAGTGCTTACGGTGCATCTGAGGGTAAGTCAGCGTAAGCAAATCCAATTGGGAAATTTGAAATGGCCGAATGACCTGGAAAGTGTCGGCCAAGCAAAAACTCAATCAATGTGTCAAAACATCTGTGGGAAGGTCAACTGTACAAATTTTCAAAATTATGTGAAAAAACCGAGAAAAAACACGAAAAACTAGGTATGTAATTAATTTAAAATTGTTAAATTATTAATCCTAAGCTAATTCATAAATTTATGTCGAAAATTTGACGATGCAGTGATAGAAATTGATTTTTTTCAACCAAAACAGGTCAAAGAAAATCACTATGTAACGTTTTTTAAAAAATTATTTAAAAAAAAACCATACTTTTTTTTTTAATTTCCCGTATCCAAATCGACTAAAAATAGTCCAAAGAATCATTTTCATACAAAAAAATCGTTATATAGAGCGTTTTGACGAGCGATGTATAACGTAGTAGAACCCTGACTTGTTTTGGTTGAAAAAAATCAATTTCTATCACTGCATCGTCAAATTTTCGACATAAATTTGTAAATTAGCTTAGGATTAATAATTTAACAATTTTAAATTAATTACATACCTAGATTTTCGTGTTTTTTCACATTGATAGAGATGTTTTGACACATTGATAGAAATTTTTTGCTGGGCCAACTGTTTCCGGGTCATTCGGCCATATCAAATTTCCCAATTCGATTTGCTTACGCTGACTTACCCTCAGATGCACCGTAAGCACTTAAGCGCGATCATGGGTTTAATCGCGATTAAGTCCTTGTTGCTCACATACAAAACAACAAAGATTGAAAATGGATTAGCAAAGCCTTGTTACGGGGCATCTGAGGGTTAAAGGCCCAAATTATAGGAAATTATTTATTTAGAACTATTCACCAAGAATCGGCGCAGCCGATTCTTGCTTATTGCTTGTGCGGTACGGTTCGGTTCGGTTCCGTTCAGTTCGGTTCGGTTCGGTTCGGTTCGGTTCGGTTCGGTTCGGTTCGGTTCGGTTCGGTTCGGTTCGTTTTGGTTCAGTTAAGTTGCGTTCGGTTTGGTTTTAGGTTAGGTTTGTTGGGTCTTAAAGTAATCCAGCAGGAGTCAGCGCAGCCGACTCCTGCTGAATTACTTTAAAACACAACCAACCTAATCTAAGATCGACCCAAACCGAACCAAACCGAACTGCTGAATTTCTGTAAAAGCATTTTTTTCATTATAAATGCTCAATAGTCGATTTTGGACGATTTTACGGAGTCAAAAATGCGCGACAAATTAAAATGTTGGAGCAAAATGTAAGGTCGAACGTTAGATTTCAAAAATATGGTGTAATCATTTTTCTATGCGTAAATACATTTCTAAAAAACCATAACTTTTTTTCGCCTCTTGCCAGACAGTTGGTCACCTTATTTTTGGCTAAATTACCATTTATTTAAAGCTCAGTCGATTGTGAGCCGTCCCTCTCTTTCTCGAAATACGTCAAATAAAATCTTTCTATAGCAATTTGTATGAGTTTTTACTAATTTTTTAATTTTGAAATTTCTATAAAAAATGCGAAAAATCCGCATTTTTTTTTCTTGAAAACAGTATAAAACGACCTCAACTTATCATTAAAAAAAGAAACACCCATTTTCAAGCATCGAGGTATAACGTAGTTCATACAAATATAAATTATGATTAAAATAAATTGTTATTCTATTATGCAAAATTGGACTTATTTTTTTTTACATAATTTTATTATCTCTCAAAAAACAAAGAATTTCAACAAAAAATTATAAACTAACTGACCTGTATAATAATATACAAGGCGCAGAGCGCAAAAATTAGTTCAAACAGACAGCTATGGGATGGCGCTGTTCAAATGCCATTAATTGTATTAAGAGTTTAACATGGGGGTGTCCAATCTATTTCTGTGGTTAGTAATCTGTGACTGCAAATAAAAAGAGACCAGAAAAATCAAATTTCAATTTAACTCGTTTTTATTAATAAAATGTATAATATTCTATTGAAGTATCTAATCAACAAAACAAAGGAGCCGTGACGGTTGCTATGGAACTCAGCCAACTTATATTGTTGGGTGACAACAACAAAAATCACAATGACGGGAGACCCATGTGCAAAAATGACAAGCATGCGCAAAAATGAAGTAAGCGTGTGCAAAACGTTTTGCACACGGCGTGCGGAAAATGCCGTTTTCAGATCGTGTTCCCCGTGCGCCAAACCCCGTTTTTCAAGACAGGCGTATAAAAAACATCTTGGAGCACTGCACGTTTTGACATGAATTGACAAAAAATGTCACCTGGATAAACCCTAACATGCATCCCCACGAGAAATATACCATACCGATGGATAATAGATATTTTTCCAAAATTTTAAGACGTAATATGTCTAAAACTAATGCATGGTATTTTCTGATTTCTGTTGTGTTATTAGCAGAATCGAAAAAAGTAATTAAAAAGGGTTCAAGAAATTTAAGTAAATGAAATACATGAAAAATAATTGGTTAATTTATGACATTTGAGAAAAAAAACTGGGCCAAAATAATCTTTGGGCAATCCTATTTTAGCGGTATTTTCTTTAAATATTCTAAATCATAAAATGAGCGCTCTAGATGCGTGCTCAGATATAAATGATCGCACTTTACCTATACCTCGAATTTTAAAATGTTATAAATATTTCAGGAAGATATGTATGAAGAAACCGATCGGAATGTAGCAGAGAATAACTCCCAGGTTCACCAAAAATGGCGAAACTAATCACCACTAAATACGAAGTAATATAGAAAATATTAAAATCTAGTCAACATGAGTGCCAAACTATAAAATAGTATGTATTTCTTCCCTTTTTGTGAAGTTTTAATATATGCCGTATTTATTTTTTAAGAAATTACATAAAAAATGCATAACTAGATATTAGTAAGTACCTAATACGGAAAATATTAAAATCTAGTCAGTCAAACCATAAAGTATGTAAGTATTTATTATTAGGTATTATTTTCGATAAAAAAATTTGTTTTGAGATAACGCCAAAAATGTATTATTTGGATGTATTTTGACCTTTACTAGCAATATCGTCATCTGTGTGTGTGTGTGTGTGTGTGTATATTATTTCTGTCCGTAACACGATAGCTCCTAAACCGCTGAAGCGATTTTCATAAAATTTTCAGGTAAAATAGTGTTCGACACTCTTACGAGCTGATTAGATTTTGGTCAAAATCCATTAATGCTGATGACAGTTTTTTGACAATTAAAAATTTTAAAAAATGCTAACTTTTTAACGGAGCATCGTATCAATACACTGTTTTCGGAATATAGTAGACTATATTTTGCTCAATATTTCGGGTAACAACCCAAAAACTTTGTAGGAGCTTTAGTTTCTGAGATATTTACAAAAAACCGTTTTTAGGGCTCATTATCATAGCTTTACTTGAAGTGTGCTAATAGGCTAGCTAGGAAGGTGTCAGATCCGTTATGGATCCATTTTCTTTTTAAAGTTAATTACAAACATCATGAAATAATACTAAAAATATTTAAATCTAGTCAATATAAGGCCAAACGATAAAGTATGTAGGTAAGTACTTGAACCCTGTACTTTTTTTATAAAATATATTATATATACAGGGTGTTCGGCACATGAACCGTCAAAATTTTTTGGGATATTGTTGGGGTCATTTGCTACCTTTTCAACCTTGGAACTTGGGTCCTCAGAGTCACGGCTAAAGAGATATGAATTTTTTTATTTTTTTTCTCAAATTACCCAAACACCTTTAAACCTTCGTATGCTTTTTATTAATGTCTGGAAAAGCACCATTTTTTTTTTATAATTCTGTAATCTTATGCTACTTCAACTAATTAATAGATTTGTTAAAATTTATGTACCAAAGGGACATACGAGGTTTTTTATTGAAGAACATTAGTGATTTTGTGAAAGAAAATCAATTTCAAAATTAAAAATTAAAAAAAGTATCGACACTTGAGAACTTCATTTTCTTTTAAAAACTTAGGTAGGTAGGTAGTACAAAATAAATACTCTGCCAATATATGGGTCCTAAGCTCACACTAAGTGCTATAGTTATAGTGTGCGTGTGAGCTAATATAACTAAAAACTAAAATGTATTTTGTTTAACTCCGGACTCAATTACCTTTCGTTTGATATCAAACACGCCATACTTTCACGTAAACTCTAATTTTTGAATTCCACCCGACCGTTAAAAAAAATTTAATGTCTTTTGTTTAACTCCAGACTCACTTACCTTTCGTTTGATATCACACACGCAATATTTTCACATATACTCTAATTTTTGAAATCTACCCTCACCCTTTTATTTGGCTTGTGTTCAGTGGATTTTGTTCATTTTTAAATGGGACCATCTAAAACCAACATCCAGCGTAGGTACCAAATTTCATTGAACAGACAGGCATACAGACAGACAGGCAGACAGACAGACAGACAGACAGACGGCGCGACAAAAAAGTTTCAAAATCATCTGAATCGCAAAGATATATAAAAAATGTTGAATTCACACACTACTATAATAGTATAGTATATGTGTGAGCTCAACACTACTATAAATAGTATAGTATATATGTGAGCTAAAATTACTTACGCATAAAGAAAGGATTTTAGCTCACACTACTACTATACTATATAGTAGTGTGAGATATGGTGATCCTAATTTTTTCGACAAAAAAAAAGTTGCTTCGAATTTAAAATTTTTTATACATCTTTGTGTTTCAGATGATTTTAAAACTTTTTTGTCGCACCGTCTGTCTGTCTCTCTGTCTGTCTGTCTGCCCGTTTGTCTGTCTGTAACGACCAACGCGCATAACTCAAAAAGCGCTTGCTCGATTTGAATGAAATTTGGTACCTAGGCTGGATCTTGGGTCGTGATGGTCCCATTTAAAAATGAACAAAATCCACCGAACGCAGGCCAAATAAAAGGGTGGGGGTAGATTTCAAAAATTAGAGTTTAAGTGAACATATGGCGTGTGTGATATCAAACGAAATGTAATTGAGTTAGGAGTTAAACAAAATACATTTTATTTAATTTTTTAGAAGGGTGGGGGTAGATTTCAAAAATTAGAGTTTAAGCGAAAATATGGCGTGTGTGATATCAAACGAAAGGTAATTGAGTCATGAGTTAAATAAAATACATTTTGGTTTTTTTTAAAGGGTGGGGGTAGATTTCAAAAATTAGAGTTTAAGTCAAAAACATGGCTTGTGTGGTATCAAACGACAGGTAATTGAGTCTGGAGTTAAATAAAATATATTTTAGTTTTTAGATATATTAGCTCACACATACGCTATAACTATAGTACCTAGTGGGAGCTTGCCCATATATTGGCAGAATATTTACAATGTTACCTCGACGAGAAAAAAAATTAAGAGTCAAATTGTATAAGTGAAACAAAGTGTCCCAGGGGATGTAGATTATGAAGTCACTTTTTTCTGTTTCTGTCTGTTTTTGTCGATTTTTACCCTTATTATATATACATTTTTCGAAAGACGAATGAAGGACGCAAATTTAAGAGAATTTAATGAATTTGCGTTACTGCAATTTTTAAAAAATCCAACAAACATAAAATCCAAGATGGCTGACACTTTAATTAACTGCCTCAAAGCATTTCTTCCTTCATTTTTTTCCTGATTAAGCGAACCCGTGTATAAGTTTTAGCTCACACATATACTACACTATAGTAGTGTGAGCTATGGTGATCCTAATTTTTTCGAGAAAAAAAAAGTTGCTCCGATTTCAAAAATTTTTATATATCTTTGCGTTTCAGATGATTTTGAAACTTTTTTGTTGCGCCGTCTGTCTGTCTGTCTGTCTGTCTGTCTGTCTGTATGTCTGTCTGTCTGTCTGTCTGTCTGTGTGTCTGTATGTCTGTCTGTAACGACCAACGCTCATAACTCAAAAACCGCTTGGCCGATTTTAATGAAATTTGGTACCTAGGCTGGGTCTTGGGTCGAGATGGTCCCATTTTAAAATGAACAAAATCCACCGAACACAAACCAAATAAAAGGGTGGGGGTAGATTTCAAAAACTAGAGTTTATGTGAAAATATGGCGTGTGTGATATTAAACGAAAGGTAATTGAGTCTGCAGTTAAACAAAATACATTTTAATTTATTTAAAAAAAAAGGGTGGGGGTATATTTTAAAAATTAGAGTTTAAGTGAAAATATGGCGTGTGTGATATCAAACGAAAGGTAATTGAGTCCGGACTTTAACAAAGTACATTTTAGTTTTTGTTTTTTTGTAAGGGTGGGGGTAGATTTCAAAAATTTGAGTTTAAGTCAAAACATGGCTTGTGTGGTATCAAACAAAAGGTAATTTAGTCTGGAGTTGAATAAAATATATTTCAGTTTTTAGTTATATTAGCTCACACGTACACTATAACTATAGTACCTAGTGTGAGCTTAGGGGCCCATATATTGGCAGAGTATTTTTTATTGTGGATTGACAAAAAGTTCTAAATTTAAAAAGAAATACCGCACTCTTTTATGTCCTCTAAAATTTCTCGATGTCCAAACCTAAACAATATCTGAAAGATAGGTCTTCAACAGAAAAAAGTAAACAAAAAAAATATATTTAGATATACTTCATAATAATCGTGCACACTGGTTAAGAGAAACATATAAATACGGTCTAGGCCAACTGGGCGCCGCCAACTGGGCGCCGGGCCAACTGGGCGCCGGGCCAACTGGGCGCCGGGCCAACTGGGCGCCGAGCCAACTGGGCGCCGGGCCTACTGGGCGCCGGGCCAACTGGGCGCCGGGCCAACTCGGCGCCGCCAACTGGGCGCCGGCCAACTCGGCGCCGGACTAAAAATTTTTTTTTTGATAAAATGTGTAGATGAAAAATAAAATATGTTATTTATATAAAAACATCTTTAAAAAATCCTTTACGTAATTTTTTTTAAATTTCTTTTTGTTAAGTAAAGTTAAATCCATTAGTCGACTGTTGAATCTTGGTAGTTGTAGTGTTTGGTAACCTGGTAACACTACAATTTACGTTTTTTATTACAACAATGGCGGATCGAAAAATCAAAATGGCGGATCCAAAATGGCGGATTTTCTTATTTACTAACCGATTTGTTTCAAACTTGAAATATTAGATTGCTTGAGGTCATTTAACAAAATTTTTTACTCCAACTTAAAAAAATCAAAATGGCGGATCCAAAATGGCGGATTTTCTTATTTACCAACCGATTTGTCTCAAACTTGAAATATTACATTGCTTGAGGTCATTTAACAAAATTTTTTACTCACACTTAAAAAAATCAAAATGGCGGATCCAAAATGGCGGATTTTCTTATTTACTAACCGATTTGTCTCAAACTTGAAATATTACCAGCCCAGTTGGCGGCGCCGAGTTGGTCCGGCGCCCAGTTGGCGGAGCCGAGTTGGCGGCAGTTGTCCCATTCCGATATAAATACGACGGGAAAATCAGTAAAATTACACAATAGCAACTCTTTACTAAGTTACTGGCCAAAATACACTTCTAAATATTTTTGCGAGTTGAAGTATGAAGAATAAGCATTGCCATATGTATATGTAGATTGCCAACCTGCTTCGTATAGAAACTGTGGGCTAAGAAGACAAGGACACACTTAGACCCTCGTTAACTGTGAGATCATTTCCGTCTTCTTGGGAAACAAAAGACATCTCTTGATTTGCTTGTCTGCACACAAACATAAATAAATGACGTAACGTAAATTTTGTTACACTAATAAATAAATTTGAGACGAAAACACAGCAAAGATACACTGTGACGAAAATGCCGATACCGAGGCCGATTATTGCCTACCCTTTTCGGCAACTACCTATTTGGTCATCCCTGATCTCTGTCTGTCTATCTAGAGGTTGCTGAATTATTTAATAAATACAACATGGGATAGGTATTGCCGTTAAACGCTAACATAACAAAACCTACAAAGATGGGATAAAAAGTTTCCAGCCTAACTTATGATTATCACGATAGACAAAAGATGTATAAAAGAGCGAGCCCTAATAGTTGGAGCAAAACAGTTGAAAAGGTTCTCAGTTTTCGGTCGAGAAGCAAATTTTATACTTTTTGGCATTTCTCCCTAATTCGACCCCGCTAAATCCGAATATCCCTGTTGCCAACTCGAAATATCGACAGGGACGAAGAAAATGCCCCCCAAACCCCCAAAAACCTATTTTTTTTTCAGTTTCATTTAATTTTCTCGAAAACTAACCATTTTATCGAAAATTGCAAAGAACACTTTTTTTGTGGAAAGCAAGTAGCTCTTCAGTGGCGTCCGTAAATTGGGATTCTTTCGAAAAAACATGTTTATTATAGGTTTTATAAAATTTTCTTAAAAACTGCACTTCTTGGGAAAAATATGTGGTATACTTTATTGTAGAAAATATAATTTCCTTTTAAAAGCTTTAATATAATGAGGGTTTTATTTCACGGGAAAGTCTCCAGGGGCGTACTTAAAAAAAATTATTTTCAAATGTAACCAAAATATTCAATTTTTGTTACATATGTTATGTATTTTTACAGAAAAACAAGCTTTTTCGGAAAAAAATACTTTTTAACTTATTTTTAGGTTTATAGGTTTTCGGTTGTAAGAAAATTTTACAAAAATGTTTTTTTGGTAATTTTTGAGAGTGACCCTAATATATGACGTCCCTGGAGAGAGCCATATTTTCTATCACATTTTTTGACACACTGTTTAAAAGAAAATTTCAGTGTCTACCGAAAACTTGTGAAGACATTTTGTCGCAAGAAGCTTAATTTTTAAGAAAAAAACCTGTAAAATACTCTGCCAATATATGGGCCCCTAAGCTCACACTAGGTACTATAGTTATAGTGTACGTGTGAGCTAATATAACTAAAAACTGAAATATATATTATTTAACTCCAGACTAAATTACCTTTTGTTTGATACCACACAAGCCATGTTTTGACTTAAACTCAAATTTTTGAAATCTACCCCCACCCTTAAAAAAAAACAAAAAATTAAAATGTATTTTGTTAAACTCCGGACTCAATTACCTTTCGTTTGATATCACACACGCCATATTTTCACTTAAACTCTAATTTTTAAAATATACCCCCACCCTTTTTTTTTAAATAAATTAAAATGTATTTTGTTTAACTGCAGACTCAATTACCTTTCGTTTGATATCACACACGCCATATTTTCACATAAACTCTAATTTTTGAAATCTACCCCCACCCTTTTATTTGGTTTCTGTTCGGTGGATTTTGTTCATTTCACCAAATTTCATTAAAATCGGCCAAGCGGTTTTTGCGTTATGCGCGTTGGTCGTTACAGACATACAGACAGACAGACATACAGACAGACAGACAGACAGACGGCGCAACAAAAAAGTTTCAAAATCATCTGAAACGCAAAGATATATAAAAATTTTTGAAATCGGAGCAACTTTTTTTTTCTCGAAAAAATCACCATAGCTCACACTACTATAGTATATGTGTGAGCTAAAAATGGATTAGTTTGATGATTTTAAATAATTACTTTAAATTAAGGACACCACTTTTACTTTGTTATGCATCGTTTGAAAGGGTATTTTATTGTCTATGACGAAGTAAGGAACACATTTTTTGATAAAAAGCTTGGTTGGATTGAATAAAACGTGTGAAAAACATGTTTTTTTGAAATAATTTTTTTAAATTACCCCCATTTACGGACGTCGCGTCGCTGGAGAGTTTGTTTTAAGTCAAACCCCACCAATTTTCACATTGCTAAAAAGCCAATTTTACTGTCTACAATAAAGTATAGTATATATATATATATTATATTAAGCTTAGTGTCCGAGAAAATTAGATAAAACTTGTAACAAAAATGGTTTATTTTCTGTTTTTTTTTACATCGATTTAATTTACGGATGCCCCTTAAATTTTAATTTTAGAACCAATTGGATCATGTTACACATCATTTTAAAGGAAATTTTACTGACTATGGTAAAATATAACACGATTTCCTGTAGACATTAGTTTTTTAAAAAAATTGAATAAATCTTTGGAAAAACATGGGTATTTTTTCAACTTTTTTAAATTACTTCAATTAATGGACGTTGCTGGAGAGTTTGTTATCAGTATAACTCCATCGAATTATACCTTGCTAAAAAAGGAATTTTATTGTCTACAATAAAGTACATTATAGATATTTCTCTTAGAAGCTTAGTTTTTAAGAAAATTTGAAAAAACCTCAAACTTTCAGAATTTGGGGGTCTGGGGGGTTTGCGGAAGTTTTTGTAGCCGTTTAAAATAAACTAATATATTATTTTTTGGCTTTACAGCGACAATTTAAAATGCCATATTGGCCGTCACCTTGAATATCTTAGCCCCTGTCAACATTTCGACGGCAACAGGGATATTCGGATTCAGCGGGGTTGATATATAAGGAATTGAGCATTTGCTAAAAAGTAATATAAAATATGGATGGATGGATTTTCAGAAATCTTGCTTTTACTATAAAGCAAGTCCCAAAACAGCGACATCCGAAAAGGACAAGGGACACAAAACCGAGGTACAAATAAGGAAACAGCGACATTCCAAATCAGTGACATTTCAAAACAGCGATCTCCCGAAACAGAAACATAAAATATTAGATTAAGCAGCAATAGGCCAAAACAGTTACAATCCAAAATAGCGAAATGCATAACCCGTTAATTTATGTTTCTAGCTCAGGCCAGTTTGGGTCATTTTAAATTAGTTCAATTCATGTCAGTTTTGGTTATTTCAGGTTAGTTTAAGTCAGTTTAGTTGACGGTTACTTTTGATTTATTTTCCTTAAAAATGTCAACAAAATTAGGTTTTTTTCATATTTTGTCAAAAACTTTGACTTATAACTTTCGCTAAATTAGTTTTACCGAAAAACTGTAAACCCGTTTCTTGTTTGCAAGAGAACACCAATTAATATAGTTGAGAAATTAACTTTATATCTTAAAAACCAACAAAGATATTAAAGTTTTTAAAAAATACAAAAAAATTTTACTAAAAAAAAATTGAAGAAGGAAGTTTCGGTCGATTGGTGATGGATCACTTAATGTTAAGTTGACGAATGTTGGCCTCCAATTTGAGTAGGACGGCCTGTATGCAGTGGTGGATGGACCATATGATAAAATGGAAAAAATCCCGGTGGGCCGGATCCGTATGGGCAGGTGCCTTATGAGCCGGTACCCTATGGGCCGGTACCTTTGGGGCGGGTGCCCCATTTGGTCTTAGTGTCTAAAATAACATATAAAAACAACTTATTAATAATGTTGATTAGATAGTTTTTTTGGTACCTAAACACGTGTTGGCTAATATACATAGGTACTACAATACAAAAACAGTCATGTTTTTGAAGTTTACATTTTACGTTGCAGATTTCTGGCTCACACTGTAGGAGTTTGGGAAAGTGCCCATGAGAAAAAATCTTTGTTTAACCTCCTTTAAAATTATTGACAACATTGCTGGTACACACGCGCAATAAAAAAATGATGGTGTTAGATTTTTTCCTTGGTTTTTCCTCTTTCGCCGCTACCCGAAGAAGGACGAAGTAGTGACAACATACGTAGGTGACGAAACACGGAGCACACCAAAATATCGTAGCCGTATTCTTTAGCTATCTCGATTTTGTGCAATATTATTATTAAAAGTATTACGTAAATTATGTAACAGAAAAAGGAAAGTAGGACGCAACCCGCGCACTCGATACGTACACTCCGTCGCTGTGCTCCACTTAACTCTTTGCCGGAGCGCTTATCTCCAAGAAAAAATTAAATAACAACAATTTTCCGGGTTAGGTCCATAACTCTATAACATACTTACAATGAGAATGAAAACTTCCTTTTTAATTAGTTAGAAGGAAAAATTTAAAAAGGCTCTTCGTTTTCGGTCTAGAAACAAATCATATTACTTTTTAGCAATTAACCATTTCCCCCTAATTCGACCCCGCTGAATCAGAATATCCCTGGTGTTGTCAAATATCGATAGGGATGGAGAAAATCCCCCCTAGCCCCCAAAAACCTGTGTTTTTTTTTCAGTTTTATTCAATTTTCTCGAAAACTAACCCTTCTACCGAAAATTGCAAAGAACAGTTTTTTGTAGAGATCGAAATTCCCTTTCCAATGATGTTTTGGTCGATAAGGTTAGGAAAAGCACGTGGCGTCCGTAAATTGGGATTATTTGGAAAACACATGTTTATTATAGGTTTTATAAAATTTTCTCAAAAACTACATGTGTAGTATACTTTATTGTAGACGTAAAATTTTCTTTTAAACGATGTAATACAATGTGGGGTTTATATCATATAGAAGTCTCCAGGGGCGTACTTATATAAATAAATTTTTAACCAAAATAATCAATTCTTATTACATAATTTACTCTAAATCTATTTTTTTTTAAAATATGCTTCTTGGCAAAAAAATTGACTTTTTACCTTATTCTATTCTAGTGACTTTACTTCTTAAGAAAATTTAACTAAAATGTTTTTATGGTAATTTTTGAATGTGACTCCAATGTACGGACGCCTCTGGAGAGTTAGCTATATTTTCTATCACATTTTATAACACCGTTTACATGGAAATTTCGTTATCCACTCTGAAGTAGATAACTTATATTGTCGTAAGAAGCTTAGTTCTTAAGAAAATTGAATAAAACCTATAAAAAACTGATTAGTTTGGTGATTTCAAATAATTAGTTTAATTTAAGGACACAACTGTAGCGGTAACTATGGAATCACTTCCACTTTGTTATACGACGTTTGAAAGGAAATTTTATTGTCTATGACGATTAAATCACCCACATTTACGGACGTCGCTGGAGAGTTTGTTATAAGTCAAGCCCCACCGAAATTTGCATTGTTAAAAAGGGAATTTTACTTTCTATAATAAAGTGTAGTTTATATTTTTTCATGTCAGGTTTAGTTTCTGAGAAAATTAGATAAAACGTGTAACACAAATGGTTTATTTTCTGTTTTTTTTTTAATTGATTTAATTTACGGATGCCCCAACAAAAAGTTTTAATTACGAAATCAGTCCGATCATGTTATACATCATTTTAAGCAAATTTTATTGACTATAATAAAATTTAACACATGTTTTCCTGTAGACATCAGTTTAAAAAAAGTCGAATAAATCTGGGGAAAAACATGGGTATTTTTGCAACTTTTTTTAACTACTTCAATTAACGGACGCCGCTGGTGAGTTTGTTATTAGTGTCCAACTCTATTGAATCATAACTTGTTAAAAAGGACATTTTAATATCAACAATAAAGTATATTATAAATTTTTAGAAGCTTAGTTTGTAAGAAAATTTGAAAAAACCTCAAACTTTCAGATTTTGGGGGGTCTAGGGGAATTTTTAGAGGTTTTTGCAGCCATTTAAAAAACTAATATGATATTATTTTTTAGTTATATAAATATATATTTTGAATGTAAACCTGTGTCAATTTGTGCTTTACAGCGGCAATTTAAAATTTCGCCGCCATGTTGTCCGCCATCTTGAATATCTCAGCCCCTATCAACATTTCGAGGTGGCGACAGAGACTTTTCAGCGGGGTCGAGATATAGGAAATTGACCATTTGCCAGAAAGTAATATAAAATGCTTCTAGAAAGTGGATTTTTTGAAATCTTGCTAACTAAATCGGCCATGGTTTGCAAGCTGTTTACTACAATCATATCGTCATAGCTCGTACCAGCCGTATCAGGTGATTCATTAAAAATTCCCCCCTCCACCCAACTTAATTCGATTAAGGTAAGAGATAAAAAAAGCCTTAAATATAAAATTTGTATAATTTTTCCTAAACTTTCAGAAAACGATGCCCAGAAGTCAAGTGACACTGCTAATAATAAATATTGATAGCAACTTTCCTAAATTAAACACCCTGTATACTATTTTATTTTTAAATATAATCTTGATTCCAAAAATATCCACTTTGTAATATTGGTTTTACCCGTTTGTCTGTAAAATAACATTATCCTTTACAAAATTTAAAATTTAGTACCCGTAAATTAAAATTCAAACAAGTTTTCGTGGCTTATCGGGTAAAAAGAAAAATTAAGGGTTTTTGTTTCTCTAGTACTTTTCCGTGGGCAGCTCGAAAGCTTAACCTCTTCTGTGGCTTAACCTCACGGGGGTCCAAGATCTAATGGACACCTAATAAGTGTTGACAGTTAACTGTTTCGTCCTTATGGGACTCCTCAGAACACTGCTGGTCGATGTGACACCCTTCATAAATTAAGTATACGGCTTTATCTCTCACCTTACATTGCTAGTGAGAAAACAAAGTGATGTACCCAACAAGGTAAATGGCGCTTCACTTGTTTGAATTATTCTTTACATAAGTCTAATGTATATTATATAATTTATTGTTGTAAATTAAATAGGTTTCTTTTGGTATTTCTTGTCTGACGCATTGTCTTATTACAGAATATTATTATAACAGCTAAACAAAATTATAGCAAAGTAGATATTCTCGGAATTACAAAGAAAAATGCTATTTAAAAATAAAATAATATACAGGGTGCTTCTGTAATTTTAGAAAGTTGCTATCAAAATTTGACATGGGAGTAACATTTAAGGTTTGTGACATGCACTATTTAATGCTGGGTTTATACAGATAAAAATAAAAATAAAAGTTGAATTTTTTATGTGTGTGTGTTTATAAAGAACCAGATAAAAATAAAAATAAAAAGTTTAGCTTTAGTTTATTTTAACTTTTAATTAATTTTTATCTGGAATAGGATGTGCGCATGTGCGACATCGCGTCACGTGACCTTTGTTGTTGTTTTGATGGAGAATTTTGTGTTTTTCTTTTAGTTTTTTTTGCTTCCCATTTCAGGCACTTCAAACTGTCAAAAGCCAGTGGTTTAATCCAAAAATACTTTTACACTATTTTTTTGCAAAAAAAATATTTGTATTTTTATTTGGCTGTATAAACAGAAAAATATACTGCTTTTCAAAAAAAATTGTACACCTATCATGGGTTTTTATATTGCAGGTGTACAAATTTTTGAGATATTTACATTGATTTTTATCTGTATAAACCCAGCATAAAAGTTTAGGAAAAATTATACAACTTTTGGATTATTGAAAGTTTTCTTAAATTTTTCTTTACATAATCGAGTTAAGAAGGAGGGATTTATTATAGTGAATCACCTGGTATTACACCATTGCAGGCGATGGATTGAGGTACTATCGGCATTTCTATTATTTATTTAAATTTAAGTATTTTATTTATTTTTTAAACATTTTTACGCACAATTATCTTAAAATCGATTTACTTATAAATGGAACAAACGCCATTCTAAGTCAGTACATTCTTTAAAAAAAAAGTTGAATTATTTTATGGGAAACTGTAGGTGTTTATACAGAACCAAATAAAAATAAAAAGTTGGCCAGCATCGCGTCACGTGACTTTTGTTGTTGTTTTGATGGAGAATTTTGTGTTTTTCTTTTAGCTTTTTGTGGTTTTTGCTTTCCATTTCAGGCAGTTCAAACTGTGAAAAGCCAGTGGTTTAATCCAAAAATACTTTTACACTATTTTTTTGCAAAAAAAATAATTTGTATTTTTTTTTATTTGGCTGTATAAACAGCAAAATATTTTTATTTTAATTTTTTTTTATATTTACATTGATTTTTAAAGTTTTCTTAAATATTTCTTTACATAATCGAGTTAAGGAGGAGGGATTTATTATAGTAAATCACCTGGTATTTCTTCTCTCATTTATTTAAATTTAAGTATTTTATTTATTTTTTAAACATTTTTACGCACAATTATCTTAAAATCGATTTACTAAGATTGGTTAATAAATGAAAGAAAAATAGAACGTACGTAGTAATGCGCAATTTTGCAAAACAAACTTTGTAGGTTCATATTGCAAAAAAAAATACATTAATAACATTTTATCTTCAAGTTTGATGTCCTATCGGGATCGTGGCACATATTGGTGTGTGTGTTTACTAATTAATTTATCGAGGAAAACTTTTAGACCCAACAGTTTCGCCAATTTACATATTTTTAGAGATAAAAATGGCGGAATAAATATTTTTGTGTAGTTAAGTGTAAGGTGTCGATTATGGAATTACTTTTTTGCTCCCAAATTAAATACAGGAATTTCTTTTTTTACGGGTTTTTGCCCTTATCATGCATTTCTCAAAAAAATGGGACAATTTTTTTTATATCCATATTTTTTTTTTAATTTATGTATTGCTATGAGTAATGAAAAATCGTAAAAAATAAGAACACTAACTTTTGAAATTTCCATAAAATAATAAGATATAGTGAACTCGAAGATTGCTAGGAAACTGGTTCGCTAAATCCGAGGTTTACTAAAAAAAGATATATAAGGAGCAGACTTTCTATATGCATTTTATCCATTTTTGTAATTTTGGTAAATAAAAAAAACTGCTATGCGTTTGACACGAAATTAACCGAAAAGTTCATAATATACCTAAAATATCGATAAAAAATCATTCAAGGATTATACCTATATACGTCTTCTGTGGCATAATATTGTTGCTCTATGTATGTAGTTTGCGATGGCATCTTTGGTTAAAAATGTGAAAAAGTGGACAAAATGCATATAGAAAATCTGCTCCTGATATAAACTATTGTATATGTATGGGTATTTTGAACGGGGTTTGCTATAAGCGAGTGTTCATTATAAACTTGTTCGCTACATGCGGACTTCACTGTATACCATTAAATTTTTATACAATACGTAGTTTACGGTAGGCCTTTTTATTTTATTTAATTATTAAAACATATTTTTAGAATTCTTCATGGACATGCAATAAAGTTAATTGTTATTTTTTATCTCAAAAAGAAAGCAAGACATGAAAACAATTGAGAAAACAAAAAGTTTTAGTTTGGGTTGCCTAATTCGAAAAATACAGAAAAATCTAAAATTAGAAAATAGTCGCGCACAATTTTTTTGTGAAAAATATTTTTTAGGTTGTCTGTCAGGACGCCACTCTACTTAATAAATTTGATTTTATTAGAGCTGAAATAGCCGCTTGTTGTGTATATAAAATTTCTTATCCCAAAACCGGAAGCGGCTACAAATTATTTATTAACACATGTTGGTAGTACTTTTCAAGTACTATAAAACGCTGAAGTAAATCTGTAGCCCCTGGTTCGTTTTTGAGATACAGGGTGAAAAGTGTCTAAATATTAGCAAGAATTAAAAATCCTGGATAAGTTTTGGCCTCTTATAGTGGTACCCCCAGCTTTACTTACGTGATTTTTTATGCATTTCCGGACCCATGTTTATGTAAACTTTTGTTAAGTTATGAATCAAGAACTCTGTAATTTAAAAGTGCCAGTTATTTTTTATAAGAATGGTTTAAAAGTTTAATAAAACTGTTATGTTCTTATTTTTTTCACACAAGAAAATTAAATTTTCTACAAATTTGTTTCGATAATGCAAGACGGCAGACAGAAATAAGGTAATCTTTCCAGGATCCAAATTGGGCTTTCCAACAAACTTAATAACAGCAGCGGACAGATTGCTCTGCCGTGTCATCACTGGAACTACATGAATATACGGCAGAGCCATCTTTCCGTTGTAGTTATTAAGTTTGTTTGGTCGCTTTCTATTTATCTAATCATTGATCATAGGAATAATTTTTCTCACACTTAAAATAATTTATCCTTTTATATTCAGTCTTATCTACCAGGATGCTTACTAATTAATAAGGCTTATGCGCAGTTAACAGCTTGACATATTTTCTAAAATTTTTGACACGCATTCCACCTAGTCAGGCCCCATAAATCAAACTTCCTTTTCAAACGGTATATTTAATGTTAATGGCTAAACAAAAAAAAATCAAAAACGTAGTCTTCAGACCCCCACATCTTACACACAAGTGCATTAGGTAACATAATCCGACATCTCAAAAACAGGAGACAGCATATTAAAAACACATGTGATGGGACAAATTTGAAAGAAAACGCTATAAATCCATTTTTAACAAAACATTTTAGTGGTTAAGTTTGAAATTACTGAGGAGAGAGTGAGACAAGAAAAAGAGGGTTAAAATCAAATCAAATCAAATTAAAATAAGCTTTAGTGTCAGAAAAAAAAAACTGGTCATAATTTGTAAAAAAAACTATATAAAATCTAAAAACTAGTCTTTAAAACCTTAAAAATAAAAAATACAAAACTTATAAATAAAAAATGGCATGAAATAACAAAATAAATAAATGGATCCTTGACGGATCTGATACCTTCATAGCCCATTAGCACACTTCAAGTAAACTCCATGCTATATCAACCTTGAAAACAATTTTTTCTAAATATCTCCGAAACTAAAGCTCCTACAAAGTTATTGGTTATAACACAAATTTTTGAGAAAAAATGTGCTTTACTATATTTCGAAAACCGCAAATTAATGCGACGCTCCGTTAAAAAGTGAGCAAGTTTAGCTGTTAAACATTATGAATTTTGACCAAAATTTAATCAGTTCGTTACAATATAAAACACTATTTTACTTAAAAATTTCATGAAAATCGGCTCAGCGATTTAGGATCTGTCGTGTTACGGACAGACATACATACACACAGACATCACGACGATATTGCTAGGATAGGTCAAAATACACCCAAATTAGACATTTTCGACGTTATCTGAAAAAAAAATTCGTCCAAAATATACCTTCTCTAGCCATTGCTACGCTGGCTAGGAAGGTAGAAATTAGTGCAAGGTAGAAATTTTTTTTAAATAGACGTTGTAACGCCAACAATAATATTAATAAAGCCACAAGCAAAATCAAACAAAACAAAATTATAAAAAACAACATAATGAATACACCTAAAAAATAAATGGATCCATGACGGATTTGATACCTTTATAGCCCATTAGCAAATTTCATATGAACTCCATGCTATATCAGCCTTGAAAACAGATTTTTGTAAATATCTCAGAAACTAAAACTCCTGCAAAGTCTTTGGTTTAACACACATTATTGAGAAAAATGTGTGATATGTACTATACAGCTCGCTCAGTGTCGAACACTATTTTTCATGAAAATTGGTGCAGCGGTTCCAGAGCTATCGTAGGACGGACAGACATACAGTGAAACACACACAAAAAAAGGCAAGACAAAATCTCTATACTTATATTATGTTTTCTTGAAGAGCTAAACAAGATTTTTCAACAGTAAATACTTTCACACAATATTAATGTGTCTTTAACAGGTTAATAACTGATGCGTCGTGGTCGTAAAGGTTCAGAGATCAGTTCATTAACTGGTTTTTGGAGTTTAGAGGCCACAAAGCACTCCTGGATAGATTTCGTCGCTGCTTCTAGTTAAATTTCAAAAATATTTGGTAGAGAAGCCATGCAAGTCGCGTTTTAAAATTCGTGTAGAAAAGGCGCGACCTATTGTGAGTTTGACCTTGATAAAAATCTACTTAGAATTCACTTGAAAATAACGTAAAAACATTGTTGTATTGATTTGATAATGGTTATTTTTTATATTATATATTTTGAATGACCTATTAAGCTTGTTTTCATATATGAAATAAACTTTTTTCTAGCAGCTTTTAAAATCAAAGTTTTTTTCTCACGCGTTTTTTACGTGTTAAACACGTGATTCTGCTATGTGGGTTACTAGACCAAGTAGCTTTCCTCACTCTTGTTTTTCGACTGGCGGAAGCGAACTGGACGCGTGTAGGCAGGATAGTTTACCCGATTTTAGTTAAATATATTAGTAGAAAAAGAGTCTAACTTTTACAGGTTTATGTTCCCTGGTAAACGCGAAATATACAAACTTAAACAACAAGTTGGTCTATCTATCTATCTATTTAGCCTTCTTCAATCCGTCTTTGGACATAGGCCTCCCCCAATATCTTCCACTCTTCTCTATCTGTCGCCGTGTCCATTCATCTAGTTCCCGCGTTTTCTTTAAATCCTCCACTTATCTCATTTGGGGTCTTCCCCTACTTCTTTTATTTTCCCAAGGTCTCCAATTTGCAGAACATTATTTCCATCGATCGTCTTTCTATCTGAGATTGTGACAGGCAAACACGCTAACATGTTGGAGGTGAACTCAGAGCTGGCGCTAGACTAGTGGCCGCCTGGAGCAAGACAGAAATTATGCCTCCCTTCCTCGCTTTGTTTCTCCCACTGCAAGTTTGTGAGTTATTTCCTTAAATAAATGGTGCCAGCAAGTGAACCCAAAAAAGTGATTTAAACCAAATCAAAGTAATTGTTGTAAAAAGACTGATCCCTGCCTGCCCTTTTTATCAACCTTGTGTTTTTAAAAAACGGCACTTAAATTTTAAATTTTAAGTTTTCAAAATAGAAACATGAGAAAGCAAAATCATTATTATGTAAGTAATTTGATAAAACTTATCAAGCTACCTAATGCAAAAGTAAGAATTAAAATTGGTTTATTATTTTTTGAGTTCTTGGGAAAAAACCTGGAAAAAAACATCAAAATTTGTCAAAAAGTAGTGCTAATTTAAAAAGTTACATTTTACGAAGTCATTATGGTACTGAAGAGCTTGACACACGAACAGATGTTACAATTTATTACATTACAAATCGTTTCAAAACTTTTTAGTTCGCTTGTAAACTTGTCAAATACTTAAGGCATGTCAAATGCAACGTTTCAACAAATTTATGGCATTTTTAATTTATTTTGTCTGCGTTAGATTTGAATCTTGGTGCAAACGACTCCCTCGCACTGTTTATGTCCAGTGCCATCATTTATACCTAAATACACATCTGGAGCGTTAATTTTAAGCTTTTAAATTTTTAAACAAACAACCGATCAAATAAGATTGTCTAAAGATTCTTTAGACACAAAACTTTCCTCCTCAAGTCAACAATTACCAAATATTTTTAATTTTTTAAACTTTTTTAATTTTCATAAATTTGTCAATTTATTTTTGCTATAAATTCTTTAAATAATTCGAAAGAGAATACAAAATTCTTTTTATTAGTTTTCGAGATATTACGCCTTAAAATAAAGTCATCTTAAAATACATATTAATAATCTTAACTTAAAAGCGGAAGGCTGCTCCGCCCATTACGACGGCCCTGGTGAACTTATTAACTTTTGCAAATTTTGGACTTGCCATAGTTTGCCTCTGGGTTAGGTACAAAAACTCTGTTTAAAAGAAAGTTCATCTGGCTAAGTAAGTAGGTAAGCCAGGCACATAAAAGACATTTTTTAAAGGCATATCCTGGTTTCTTGTTTACATTACAAGGATTTTCGCTCTTTTTTCCTGGAATAATAACTTATAGCGTCGCTCTGGCACTCGAGATTATTACGCCTCATTTGACGTATAGATGCGCTTTTTTGTCACATGTGTGATTTCTTTTCAAAAGAAAAATTTGAAAAGATGGTGAAAACCTAAATGGAAATTAAATACACGATACACGAAAGGCAGGGACCTAAACAACTAGACTAGGAATTATTTAAATAAAAATACTATAGAAAATAATAAGGAAGCAAACCAAATTACTTAGCGTTGACCAATGTTTTTTTTTTAATGTGTCTTTTCTTCAAGATCCTGAATTTTCGCGTTACGTTATTTAACAATGTTCCCTTAAAGGTTTAATTACCTGTTTTAATTTTCAAGTCATGAAAATAAAACCATAGCAAGAAATTAAAAATCCTCAAAAATTTTAATAAGGCATTGCAAAATTTTTGAACAATATTCCGCATATTTTACCACTTTAAAACTTAAATATTATCCAAATCCTTTAGAAAAGGAGTGAAATCAACAAAAACATTTCATGCAAAAAAGCCAAGTACGCGAAAATGTATTCCGTAAAAAGAATTGAGATAAAAGTAAAACAGCCAAGTTTAGAAAAAACATTTCCAAACTAGTAAGAACCTTTCATTTTAAAACTTGTATTGGATAACTAGGTTTTACTCACAATTCTTTTTACAGAATACCATTTTCGCGTACTTGGCTTTTTTTTACATGAAATGTTTTTGTTATGATTTCACACCTTTTTTAAAGGATTTGGATAATATTTAAGTTTTAAAGCAGTAAAATACGCGGAATATTGTTCAAAACTTTTGCAGTGCCTTATTAAAAATTTTGAGGTTTTTTAATTTCTTGCTATGGTTTTATCATAGTTCCTATCAGCCTTCTAAAGCTCAGCTCAGCTAAAGCTTCAAAGTTCCTCGAAGTGGGCAATGTTACTTTTACATAACTTTACATTTAAAGATGAGGGAAGTTAATAAAAATTTTGGAGTTTTTTAATTTTGTTCTATAGTTTTATAATAGTTCTTATCGGCCTTCCAAAGCTCAACTCTCTAGCGTTTTTGGAAATGGGCAATGTTACTTTTACATACCTTTACATTTATAGGGGAGGGAAACAAATATAAATTTTGGGATTTTTAATTTTTTCTATAGTTTTAACATACTTCCTATCAGTCCGCAAAGCTGAGCTCTCTAGCACTTATGGTGGGCAATGTTACTTTTACATAACTTTTCATGTATAGGGGAGGGAACTAAATTAGAATTTTGGGGTTTTTTATTTTTTCAAGGGTTTGGTTATAATTTCTGTCAGTCTGCAAAATTGCAGCTTTGTAGCATGTCTGAAAGTACTGTCGAATTTTGATGATCCATACATGTGAGTGAGTGAGTGGAAATTTCGACGTTTTTTGAAATTTCGTATTTTACGCTAGCTTGGCGAGGCATTACCGTGCCCCCAGATTCAGACACAGCGATGGTGATCACTTAACACTGGAAAGTTCCAAATTTATTACAATTTTGTATTATATATTGTTGAGTCAATATTGCTATTGTTTAAGTCAAAAATTGTATTAAGTGACTGCAAAATTTTAAGTATAAGATTAATCGGTTTATTAACAAGAAAGTCAGCTATTTTGGATTCGTCACGAAACAAGAAAGAAATGAGCACGCTATCAATGTAAGAACTTGGAGAAGGAGGGTGGTAGGAAGGAGAAATTTATTGGGTAAACATTTTAAATACTCTGCCAATCTATGGGCACCTAAGCTCACACTAGGTACTATAGTTATAGTGTACGTGTGAGCTAATATAACTAAAAACTGAAATATATTTTATTCAACTCCAGACTCAATTACCTTTCGTTTGATACCACACAAGCCATGTTTTGACAAACTCTAATTTTTAAAATCTACCTTCACCCTTTTTTTTTAAACTAAAATGTATTTTGTTTAACTCCAAACTCATTTACCTTTCATTTGATATCACACACGCCATATTTTCACATAAACTCTCATTTTTGAAATCTATCCCCACCCTTTTATTTGGCTTGCGTTCGGTGGATTTCGTTCATTTTTAAACGGGACCACCACGGCCCAAGACCCAGCCTAGGTACCAAATTTCATTTAAATCGGACAAGCGGTTTTTGAGTTATGCGGGTTGGTCGTTACAGACAGACATACAGACAGACAGACAGTCCGACAGACAGAACGACAGACGGCGAGACAAAAAAGTTTCAAAATCATCTGATACGCAGTTATATAAAAATTTTTGAAATCGGAGCAACATTTTTTTTCTCGAAAAAATTAGGATCACCATAGCTCACACTACTATAGTATAGTAGTAGTGTGAGCTAAAATATCTGTTAGTAAGTATCTACTATATGATATAAGGTAAATAAAGGCAGGTAGGTAAACGTATAATAAGATAAAAAAAAGTCAAATCAAAGTGGCTGTGAGAAATTTCTTGAAGAACGCTTTAAAATGTGGTACAACATCCGGTTGTTTCTTCACTTGTCAGCCCGGTTTTCTTGGTATTATATGCCATTGTTGTCATATTTCAATGTTAGGAAATGTTTAAAACATTATAACCACGGATCGCCATGGTGATCCGTGTTATAACAAATCTGTGGTACAAAAAATACTTCAGGGTATTTTATTTGTTTATTCATCTCTTTTAATTTATCTGCACTATGTAAGATGTAATTCTATTTTTAAGAAATAAAATAAAAATACCATCAAAAATTAATGAACATCTTTTTTTTATAGTTTTGTTTCTTACAAAATTCATATAGGTGTTTTTATTCACAATAATTGAATTTGACTTCATGAGACTTTGACGAAGATATTTTAGCTATTCTGGGGATAAAAAGTTCTTCGGGCATTAAAGGAAGTAAAAATACTTGTGAACGCTTGTAGTCAAGCTTCTTTATTTATTAAAAAAATAAAATCCCTTTGGAACTTTCCGTAACTTTTGACTCTATCGGCTTTTTCTGTGTGTCACTCATGCCGAGACGTGACTTTCCGATTTAATGCGTGATTTATTTTTTTTTACCTTGTTCATCTCTATGGTCCATTCCTGTCAAATGGAAACTCAAAATGGTATAGGTACTGTAATATTGCATGAAGAAATTGTTTGTTCTTGTCTAGTTCTCTAACCCTCAGATGCACCGTAACACCGCTTAGCTAATCCATTCTCCCTCTTTGTTGTTATGTATGTGAGCAAGAAGAACCTAATCGCAATTATACCCTTAAGCGCGCTTAAGTGCTTACGATGCATATGAGGGTAACTAACTGGCGTGATAGTCAAAGCAAAAAATCTGAAAAGACTCTCCGTTTCAGTCTAGAAGCATTTCATAGTACTATTATTACGAACCGGCTGAATCCGAATATTGAAAATAATTAAAAAATTTCCTAATTTCCAAACAAAACAATCAATCAATCAAGTTAGAACTTTAAACTTATTCCTATACACATAATATTATACAATACATAATTACACTTATTCCTAACGATATATACTCTGAAGAATATAATTAGTTTCTTTCGTGAATGGTAAAAGTATTACTGTTTTTAAAGGCAACTTTTTGGGCATCTTTAAAGGCCTTCAAAAACTATCAGAAGACGGAAATTCTGCAACTAGAAAGGTGGCATTTCACCTTTACAGTGCTTAACAAGGGCGTTATTTATTATTTCCCTGTGCCTCATAGCAAAGAATTCGGCGCTTTTGGAACCTTTGGCCAATATTTTGCAATCTAAAAGTTTATATTTATTGCAATGTGGAGTATTAGATTAATGAAACATCATCGCGAATCAGCAGAAGAAGTCATGAATACTAGGGAACATTTTTAGACTATGTAACGCTGTAGGGGGGAGGGGCGGTTAAGCCTTGCATTACACTTGTTTTTTAATGTGTTTTTTGTTGAATATGCGTTACGAAGGAGGGAGGGGGTCAAACATCCTGAATTTTTGCACTTCGTAATTTAAAAACAAACGCCCCTATCTTAGCTGAAGCCAGTACACATGACGGAACCCTTGGAGTTAAGGGAGACAAGGATAGTTGGGCGACAGCAAAATCGTATAAACCTTCAATCAAATAACCCACCAGAGTACTGGAAATAATCTTTATTAATACCTTATTTGGAGCCTCTGATAGTAGGGACTTATTGGAATAAAACCTGACTTTATTTTAGAGTCGACTTTATTTTGACACATTTACACTGAAAACTAATAGCTGACCTCTCAAAATTGACATACCAAAGCCAAATTTAATAATAAAGACGCTAACTTTCATTTAATAAATACCGACACTAATAAATCCGGTTTTCAAATAAACAAAGGCCGAATTTTAAAGGAGAGCAGCTGCTTTTTATATGTAAATCTGTCACCATAGGGTCGATTTTACAATAAGGTCAGGTTTTATTCCAATAAGTGTCTAATGTCTCTAAAGCGTCGCTTTTCCGATGAAAACCTACCAGCTTTAGAACTATTGGCACTACATCCGCTTGTTATGCTGGACTTGTCATTCAGTAAATTTCAGATGCGCATTAAACAATTATCAGAATTTTAACATTTAAACGGGCTTGACGATTTAAACGGCTAAATTATGATACAACTGCTGGAGAGACAAAAAAAGAAGAGTTAAAAAAATTGGAAATAGCAACAGATATAAAGCAAGTGATATTTTTTTCCATCAACAAAAACTGCTCTACATATTTGGCCAGCATTGCCATGTATATAGTAATATAATAATGATTATAGAAAGTCGATTATCTGAAATAGGAATACTTGAGGTTAGAAAGGTATGTATGTTTTAAAAATTTAAGAAAATTTTTAAGAATTGTCAACATCGCTATTTTTGCTGCACAGTTAACTCGATCCTCGCAAGGTCAGCGACTGATCCCAACATCCGAGAAGTACGACTCGCAAGACGTGCCTATTACCGACATATACACGTTACATTGTTAGATATACTGGCGAATAGGGTGTTTGACAGTAGTAAAAAATAAATATATATTTATTTTTAGATATCTCTTTAGGTCTTGGGAATGCTAAAAACAAACTTTTTTGTTTCATTTTTTCTCAAATTTATAGTTCTTTTAATTAAATAAATTCATTGAATTCAAACAATTAGCCACGTGATTCAAAACAGGCGGTCTACCAATCAGCTGCGAGTGACGTCACAAAACAGTAAACGCCTCGAACGAACCTATTTTCTGTATTATTTTCTTTTGGATGGTAATGTTTGCTTTGGTTTAAAGTGCGAATTATCGTTCTAAATTAGATTTTGAGATATGAACCGAACCGAACCGAACCGAAACATAACCTCAAAAATGTCATCGTCATTTACGAAATAGTTATATACAGTGTGTCCACGGATAGAGTGCAGATACCTTCTAAATGACAACAAATTTTCGATTTAGTAGGTTAATTCGATAAAAAGTGTTAAAAGTAAAGTACCTTCGTTTTAAGAGATTTCAGAAAAGGTTATTAAGAAAAGTTGTGTAGAATTGAAAGTTACAGATGATTCTCTATTTTGAGAAAAATCAAGTAAAAATTATCTAAAGAAAAATTTTCATAACCAACTTACAAAATCAAAGCTGATTTTTCTGAAAATTGAGAATCTGCCGTAACTTTTGATTCTAAACAACTCTTTTTAATAACCTTTTCCGATATCTTTTAAAACAAAGGTACTTTACTTTTAACGCTTTTTATCAAATCTGCTTACTAAACCACCCTGTATATTAATTGATTTGGCTCATTTTTATCACATCTTAGTTTACGACCAAGCAGGAGCGATTCTCAGAAAATCAGAATCTAAATCAAAATGTTTTTGTCGTTTATACCTTACATTATCAAATCAGCCTACTCAACCACCCTGTATATTAATTGATTTCGCTCATTTTCTTAATATCTTAGTTTGAGACCAAGCAGGAGCAATTCCCAAAAAATCAGAATCTAAATCAATTTTTTTTTGTTGTTTGTACCTTACCTGCACTCAGTCCGTGGACACACTGTATATTATAGACATCGTGAGAAAAATTAATATAAACAATTTAGTTATACTCACATCAAAGTGATCTTCACAAATGTAAAGTGAAGATGTATTAGATAAGGCCCTTGGGTCTCTTCGAGCAAGTTCTAGCCACTTTTTCCGCTCTGTTACTGCTGTAGGCACATGAGTAAATAGTTTTTTTCAGGTATTTTTATGCTAGTATTCGAACACTGAGACACTACACACCACTTATAGGACATTTTTTTACATAAAAAACAGTAAAAACACAGACCAAAAACAAATAAACACTTGAATGTCGTGTATCTATCCGCCAGTTTACTGCGCTGTGACGTCATTGCAACGCCATGCTAGAAATGAGCGTTTTAGCGGCAAATTCAAATCGGAAATTAGAAAACTTGATTTTAAATGTAGTCATGATAAAATATGCTATTTTAATAATTTTGCGTTGCAAATTAGGGATCTATGTATCATTTTAAACTCTTTTCTAAAATTTGTCAAATACCGTATTTATAGATACCTCCATGCTTGTTTGGAGGCAAATATCTCAAAAACAAATCGATAGATTTTTGAAATTTTTGCACGGTTGTAAAGACATTCAAGTGACCTTGAAAACATGGCAAAACTCGGCGCACGAAGTGCTACGAAAATTTCAAAGTATCCAAAAAGTGTCCTCCTCGCAAAAAAAATTTACGCGTTCGAGGGTTTTTCCAAAAACGTATTAAATTATAACGTAAAAAATCATGTATTTTTGATTGTTAGGGGAAGCAATGCTTCCTTTGCTTAGATGCAGTGGCTTCGACTACGTGGGTACTCGGGGGCTCGAGCACCCACGAGACATCAACGATGGGTGCAGGGGATTATGATAAATATGATTCACGATTAAGCATTTATTTTCTCGCACTAAGCCAGTTCTTTTAAACTGGTCATTAAATGTGCATGGGCACCCACTAGAATTTCTGCAACATAGCGCGGCACCCCTACGTACAAGGACAGCACGCCCCTGCACCTTATACATGGGGGTAATTACACCGTTTAGGATTGGTAAAAAAGTTAATTATTACCTGCGGCCAAAGCCGTACCTAGGGGGAGATCAAGGGGGATCAATCCCCCCTTCGAAATTTTTAGGACTCCAAAATAATAAAATAATTAGTAGTGATAAAGTTATGGGCAATTCGCATTTTTTTTATGGCAGAATTGAAGTTTTATTTATGATACAACTTATTCTAAAAACCCCTTGCTTAATGACACCAATCATTGTAGTCATAAACAGTTGTGTTTTAAATAATATTACTTGACCACAGTGTATATAAGTTATCTACATTCTGCCTTTTATTTTTTTTAACTGGATTTTTGCCCAGTCAATGATAAATTTTTGCCTGACAAATATAAATTTGACTCAAACAGTATGCTGGGTTAATTTATTTTGAAGCCATCCATGGAAGGCTATTGGGGCTATTTTCACTTAAAATAAGTTTGTGTCAAAAATATATTTTGGCTAAAAAATACTTTCAAAGGAATTTATTCATGTTATTTTAAAAATAAAACCAAATATTTTTAGTAATTAGGCAATATGTTTGCTAGATTATAGCTATTTTGATCCTTTTTATAAAATAAAACAAAATTCAAAATTCAGTTTTTTTAAACATTTTTAGATTATAGACTTATACTCAAAACTCCAAAAACTATTTTATGTTTTTTATTAGTTTTTTAAATTAGGTAGGTATTCAATGAACCTACCTAGTAAATATTTTTGCACTTGAGTTTATTCTTTAGCTTTTGAGGAAACGGTCTTTCGGGGCATCATTTTTTTCTAATTAATTAAAGAAACTTAATGTTCAACAAAAAAAAGCTTCCATAACACCCAGAACAACTAGGTAATGACTGTCCACGCCTGCTGGAACCATTTTTTTACCTTCTTAGCCCTATAGAGAAGGTATTATTTTATTGTTATTTGGGTGTATTTTGACCTATCCTAGCAATATCGTCATGATGTCTGTCTGTGTGCGTGTGTGTGTATGTGTGTAGGTGTGCGTACGTGCGTGTGTGTGTGTATGTGTGTGTGTGTGTGTTATTTCTGTCCGTAACACGATAGCTCCTAAACCACTAAACCGATTTTCATAAAATTTTCAGGTAAAATACGAGCTGATTTGATTTTGGTCAAAATCCGTTAATGCTAATTACATTTTTCTCAATAATTTATGTTATAACCAAAAACTTCAAAGGAGCTTTAGTTTTTGGGATATTTACAAAAAACTGTTTTTAACGCTGATTATCATGGCTTCACTTGATGGCTGATAGGTTAGCTAGGAAGGTATCAGATCCGTCATGGATCCATTTATTTTATTTAGCAACAGATCATTAAAATATATATCTTTTTGATGGCAGATTAGAAACACAAGTGTGACTCCATTATATTGAAATTCAGCGTTGGATAATATTTTGCAAACTTTTTTTGTAAGAACTAAAAATACCGTACTAACTTTGCCTTTCGAGATCTTGAAAAGAAACGCAAAACTCAATTTTAAAGCAAGATTTTATACCCAACATGGACTATTTCTTCAATTTCAATACTAATAATAATTTTAGTTGAGAAGATATTAATAGCCCATCGCACCGACTTTCTTTTTCGTTACTTAGCCTTAAGCCTTTCGTTACTTAGCCTCCTTATTACGTCATATTATGATTATATTAAGAAACGCTTTAAGCTAAGTAACGAAAAAAAAGTCGGTGAGATGGACCCTTAATGCCTTATACTCCGTTTCTGTATTTTAATTTAATAACACAAGTGACAGGGTGCAAAATTGGTAAAACATTTTACAGACTCTTTTGATTAAAAAAAAACATTTCGTGCAATTCCCAACACAAAACGCAAATCCCACTAAACACAAAAACGTTTTAATAATGTCAAAATATTGTATAATTTAAAAACATAACGTTAGGTTGGATGTTAGTTCCAACGTCATATTCATAGTGAAAAAGAAGCTTAAGAACCCGTTTTCTGACGTTAGAAAAATAATCTTATGTTTTTATAATGTTTTTTTAAAGTGTTTTTCGAACGTTAAAAAAATATTGATTTTTAACAGTGGAAAAGAAATGTTTTTCTAACATTGAAAAATTAATGTTTTTTTAACAATGAAAAAAGATATTTTTTCCAAATATCTCTAAAGATAAGGTAACATAAATAACGTAAATAAAATTCTTTTATTTTGAAAACGCAGGGCAGCAACAGTCTGTTGAGGTTTTCGTGAACTCCACACTCAGTAAAAAAAATTCGGATCCGTAGCTTCTGAAAATAAAATTTAAAATTCTATGTAAACAATAATTTTGTAGTAAGTGCCTCGGTACGAGGCCAAACAATTCATGCTCAAGTGAATACAAGGCAAAAAATTTCAAGGCGCCTATTCAATTTAGCATGAATGCAAACGAAGCATTCGTTTGGTCCCACTGCGAGGCTTGCGAATTTTGCCTCAAATGAATACGCGGCTTAAGGTCCGGCGGCTAATCATTCGCGGTGAATTGTGGCATTCCCTGTCTGATTACCTATAACGTTAGATATGCGATATGTCATACAAAACCATTTTTTTTCTTTTGTTTACTTTCTTACCTTAGGTTGTGGTGCTTCATTTGGATCACTGCACACACATTTGTTGCTCTTTAACTATACCATCTTTCCCACACAACTGGAGTAATATTCCTATCCAAATATGTATTCACTATCATTAATAATAATTGTGCTTTTAATTTGCCATGTTTGTTTCTACAAAAGGTAAATATTGTAACCAAATTGCACAAAGCGTATCTGCTATCAACTCGTATGATCTCGCAGCGAAACGCAACTAAAATGGCGATGGTCGTTCTGGTAGTGGAACTATGCGGCAGCGCTCTCTATAGTATCATTTTTTTTA
The DNA here is from genome assembly GCA_963576565.1 of Aspidapion aeneum. Classification (NCBI taxonomy): domain Eukaryota; kingdom Metazoa; phylum Arthropoda; class Insecta; order Coleoptera; family Brentidae; genus Aspidapion; species Aspidapion aeneum. The sequence continues at coordinate 21,691,909 of OY755039.1, forward strand.
ATGTTTAAAAAGCAAAACATTTATTAGCTTCATATATCTTAAATTTAACGTTAGAAATGAGATCTAGGAAATACATTATAAAAATAACCATACATTGATGGTATTATGGTATTATTTTTAATGTTAGTGAAATTATGGTTTTTTTAATGTTGGTTTCTTAACGTTATTAAGAAATATATTTTTGGTAATGCTTTTACATGAAATTTTCGTTAGGTTTTTCTACATGTTTTTTTTATTTCAAAAGTTGACTTAATTTTAACACAAATTTGTGTGAAAAGAATTTTTTTTTAACGTTTTTTACGATTTTGTGCTTGTGGAATTTTCCATAAGTCTAGTTTAAACTTCTTATGCCTCCCCCCGCCACATAAGAACTGCCATAAAAGGGGCACGCGCTATTTGAATCATAATAACCATTTTGGGATTTTCAAGAGTATGTGCAAAAATATTAAATTCATTTTTAAATTTTGGGAAACATTTCTGCATTTTGAGCACGACTACGCATTCTAATGTCTTTAAGTAAAATTTCCGAACGAACCTAATCTCGTAATTCTTGGCTAATCCTTTCTTGGAAGGCTTAACACAGGCGATCGGCATGTACTACCTGCACCTTTTAACGAAGGGTTTCACACTTAAAATTTTATTACAGTTTTTTATAAGGCATTTTTGAATAGGGCAAGTTTGGTAGTTTAGTTGAATTCGTGATCTTTTCATCTGCGGCGCCGCTCAATTTGGTATATAAATTAGCAAAAACCACATACTTTTTTGTTGTGTCCCTTTTCTATACTTTAGCTATTTTCAATTACTTCTATAAATTGACAAATTTTCAGGAGTTTTTAAGGTCAGCCGTCAGGTGATACCAAGAAAAAATAGACACTTATTGGAATAAAACCTGACCTTATTTTAAAATAAACCGTATTGTGACAAATTTACATATAAAAAGCAGCTACTTTCTTTCAAAATTCGACCTTTGTGTATTTAAGAACCGGATTTATTAGTGTCTGTATTTATTAAATGAAAGTTAGCGACTTTATTTTTAATTTTGACTTTGGTATGTCAATTTTGAGAGGTCAGCTGTCAGTTTTCTGTGCAAATATGTCAGAATAAAGTCGGCTCTAAAATTAAGTCAGGTTTTATTCCAATAAGTCCCTAATAATAGACCACAATATCTTTAAAGTATATGTTAAACGAGTTGTTCCTTAAGAGCTGTACCGCGCACACCCCGCCCCCGCGCTTTTCCTTCCTTCCTACGTGCGTGGTTCTGGGTACTAGCCGCGAGCTACGACCGCATTCCTATGCAGAACCACTACATACTATACCGCAGGCTGCCGATGTCAGCCGCGTTGTCAATTTCAAGAAAAATACGTATTATATATTTTATTTGGACCAACAAAAAACGCTTTTCAAGTGGTGTAGATTCCTTTTATTCCCACAGTCAAAATATTTTGGGAAATAACCGGTTTCGAAAATTCATTGAAAAAAGGTTTTATGGTAAAAATTTAAAAAAAAATTGGTAAAAAAACAGGCAAAACAAAACTTTGTGTTTTGCATGTTTTTTTAACAATTTTTTTAAATTTTAACCGTACAACCTTTTTTAATGAATTTTTACAAATCTTGCTTGTATTCTAAGTAAATTTGTGATGAGGAAAGTTTTCAAAACCGGTTACTCTCCAAAATAGTTTGACTGGGGGAATAAAATAAGTTTAACTTTACAAGTGTTTTTTTTTATTCCAAATATCTTTAATACTCTTCAATATTTATATTATAATTACAAAAAGATTTCATGTAAAAAAAACTAAGTTGGTACGCGAAAAAGTTATTTCGTAAAAAGAATTAAGATAAAAGTAAAGCCAAGTTCTCCAATACAAATTTTAAAATGAAGGGTTCATACTAGTTTGGAAATGTTTTTTTAAAACGTTGCTATTATTAACTTCTTTATGTCCAATTTAGCACTGTGCCTAAGAGTCATTTGCAGACGTAATAGCCAAGTTTAGAAAAACATTTCCAAACTAGTTAGAATCCTTCATTATGAAATTTGTATTGGAGAACTTGGCTTTACTTTTATCTCAATTATTTTTACGAAATAACTTTTTCGCGTACTTGGCTTTTTTTACATAAAATGCTTTTGTTATGATTTCACTCATTTTTTAAAGGATTTGGATAATATTTAAGTTTTAAAGTAGTAAAATATGCGGAATATTGTTCAAAACTTTTGCAATGCATTTTTGGGGTTTTTTAATCTTTTCGATGGTTTTATCATAGTTCCTTGCCTTCCAAAGCTCAGCTCTCTAGCGTTTCTGGAAGTGGGCAATGTTTAATTACTAATTTTACCTACCTTTGCATTTATCGGGGAGGGAAGTAAACTAAAACAATGGTGTTTTTTCCTATAGTTTTATCATAGTTCCTATCAGTCTTCCAAAGCTCAGCTCTCTAGCGTTACTGGAAGTGGGCATTCTTACTATTACATAAGTTTACATTTACAGTGGAGGAAAGTAAATTAAAATTTTGGGGTTTTTTAATTTTTTTCAATAGTTTTATATAGCATTTCTGGAAGTGGCCAGTGTGACTTTCACATAACTTTACATTTATAGGGGAGGGAAGTAAATTAAAATTTTGTGGCTTTTAAATTTGTTCCTATATATTTAGCATAGTTCCTATCAGTCTGCAAAAGCTCAGCTCTCTAGCCTTTCACACATAACTTTACATGTATAGGGGAGGGAGTAAATTAGAACTTTGCCGTTTTTTGATTTTTTCCAAGGGTTTGGCCATAATTTCTATCAGTCTGCCAAATTTCAGCTTTGTAGCATGTCTGGAAGTACAGTAGAATTTTGATGATCTATACATGAGTGAGTGGCAATTTCGACGTTCGGATAGGTCAAATATGGGCTGAAATGTTTCAAGAAAAGATGGTACAGCAGATACCCGCGTACTTGGCCGGGCCCTGACGTGCCTTCAGATTCCATAAAAAATCAATTTATTATTTCAAAAAATGTACTCGTATTTACGGTTACCACACCATTGATGTCCTTAGATTGAGGTTATTTGTAATCCTAAAAAACAGTCCCATTTTGCCGCCGCCTCTGGTGTATAATTTAAAATTTTAACATTAACAGAACATGCATCTTTTTTTTAATAAATAAAAAGTACAATAAAAAAGTTATTAGTTTACTAAAAACAATTACCCTGTCTTTCGGACGCCTTTGAAATTTTAAATATAACCCTAACCTTAACAAGTTATACACTGTTTGAAAGAAAATGTTATTGGCTATAAAACAGTCTTTTGGCATTTTCCACCAGAAACCTGAGTTAAAAAAAAAACAGATAAAAAAAGTATTTAGAAAAAAATTTGAAGGGGAGCGGCAACTTTTTCCTGCCAGAGCAACACCTCAAATGATCGGATACTGGTCCCCTGAATTTTGTGCCTTGTAGGATGTGATAAATCATTTCGAGAGAACAAAAAAGCTTTGGCCAATAGCAAGCTCTCAATCTTCACGTGTCATGCGAAGCGACCCCTGCTACGCATGTTTCTCTTGATGTGAAACAATCAATGATGTTTCTACTCCTACAGGACAAGGGAACAGTTTAGCTGCAATCGCCACTTAATGGCTTAAAAATCATTGTTTTTAAACACCGCGTGACTATTTCCCTGCTTGCTATTTGGCGAGACGAGGTATTTTGCACAATGTGATCTATCACATCTCACGTCTACGAGAATAGAGTACCAGGAAGCGTTATCGCCTACTTGAAGAAATACTGATCTAGATGCACATGGCATTAAGTATGTTGGGTTTATAACAATAAAATTCAGGCGAGATACAACAATGGATCTTGTTCTTCCTACATTACGTAAAGAGGTAAGTAATAATCGTTTTTCCGCTAAGTAGTGGTACCGCTGAGCTGTGTACTAGAAAGCACAATCGCGCGCAGGTGACCTCTTGCTCCACCGAGTTAAATCTATGAAATAATAATAAGACTAGGTGCTTCGTGAGTTCCGGGTTCCATATTCCGATTACGTGTTTTAGGAGATAATGGTTTTATCGTTTACAATTTCACACATTTTTGTCTGCTAATTGACAGTGGATTTTAACTTTTTTATGGGAATTTTTGAAATTTAGGTGTGAAATTATGTAAAAAAATGTTACTGATGATTTATTTTGATCCGACTCCTTACTTTGATAAAGAAAGTCGCACAGCATCCCAGTGGCGGTATTCTTGAAATCTCCCCGAGTGAGTACTCCTCGGGGAGTGACAACGAGTGAGTACTCCCTCGTTTCTCACTGTATTGCATAAATGCAGTATTCTTGGTTTGGGGAATACATGAAAAGTGATATGAAATGAGCGCACTGTTACCAATTTTCAGATGACAGCAAGTGACAATTTTGACCAATAAAAAAGCAAAAAAATTTGACAGACAATTAACCAAATACAGTTATGTGGTGGAAGGGATGTAACCCCAATTTTTCTTTCCTTGATTTTTTGTTTGTGGACATGGATGGACAAAAAATGAGTTATATAAATTTGGGTAGGGGCCGATTTGCCGCGGGAACAATTTGCCCCAAGATTTTTTATTTAGTTTTTATTTAAATATGACTTATTTTTTCTTAACTAATAGCTCTGTCCTTATGTTATGAGATCAAAATTTGTGTTAAATCTAACCGCGTTCAATTGAGCAAACATATCCTAACCGGTGTGTCGACCACCAGCATTTTGCAAAAAAAATGTCCCCACAAAAAAAGTTGTTCTTCGAAAAAAAAATACTTTTTCAAAAAACTAATTAACAAAAAAAAACTAAAAATATTCTTTTTACAAAAATTATTTTTGAAAATAATACTTTCTTAAAAAGTAGTTTTTTCAAAAACCAATTTATAAAAAAACTAAAAAATTTGTTTTAATAATACTTTTTCAAAAAGCAGTTTTTTTTTAAATATTTAGCCCAAAAAGATTTAATGGTGGTGTTTAACAAGGAAAAGCCTGTAATGGGGGCCAAAAAATATACTTCAACATTTACGAAACAAATAGGGAAAAAACTTAAAAAAAAAAACAAAACCCACACGTAACCAAAACAACATTTTCTAGGTTATCTCAGAGTTTTTGACAAAAGTCACCACGTCGGCACCTATCGAGATCTCCCCGGTGAGAAGTCGCCAAAATGTCACACGTTTTTCGGGTGAGAATGTCAAGAATACGACTGGGGGAGAAACGCCCACTTTCGCTCGAATTTCGAGGAGTACTCGCTCGGGGAGATTTCAAGAATAACGACACAGAGCGATCTTTAACTGATTAACGGATCAATAATTTTCGCAAAACGAAGAAGCAAATCTTCGTCTCAATATCATAGTTGTGAGATAGTTCGTCTCGACCAATAGTAAGCAAAGAAATAGTCGCGCTGTGTTCAAAAACAGTGAATTTTCAATTACTAATAGATAATTATTGGAATAAAGCCAGGCTTTCATAGTGCCAAGCAGTATTCTGAGAGTTTCACATTGAAAACTGACAGTTGATCCTTCAAAATTAAAATACCAAAGTCGAATTTAAAACTAAGTAGTTGTCTTTCCATTAATAAAGGAAGGCAGTATTTATTCCGGTTCATATAGTAAACAAAGACTGTCTATTGAAAGATCACAGCTGATCTTACAATGTGAAGGTGTCAAAATACTGCCTGGCGCCATTGTGGATGTTTTCTTGCCGTGCACTAGTAGAACGATCCATGAGCGTTTTTCAAGCAGAAGGGGTCTCTGTGCATGATGCGTAATGATTCAGTGCTTGCTATTGGCCAAAACTCTTCTGTTCTCTCGAAATTATCTATAACATCCTATACGTCCAGAATTAGGGGCCTAAGGGAACCAAAGCCAAACACGCAAATTCATTTAAGAATGAATTGTGCGGGAAATGAAGATTTTGAACTGTCAACGTTAATAATTGATATTATTACTAAATAAAATTATAATTATACAGGGTGTTTTCTAATTGAATGTCAATATTTATGGGGGTGATTTTTGGGCCCATTTTGAGAAAAAACTTCATAGGAAAATTCCTAAACGTCCTACCTTTTGAGATACAGGGTGGTAAAGTTTTCAAAAATAAATAATTTATTATTAATATCTACAATACCACTTCAGATATTTTAATGAAATTTGTCAAAACATGTACTATGAATTAAGAGGCATTTTTTTAATGTATCACTTTTTTGTTAAATTTCCATTATTGGCGCTCATACGTAATTTGACCTGCGTATTTTGGCAGACATTGATGAACCGAACCGAACCGAACCGAACCGCCACTGATTTTTCCTGAAATAAAAATTATTTTTGAAATCCCTAATCATTTCTAACCATAGTTGATCCCTTAATTTTTTTAATCCGATGCACGGTTTTCGTTTAAAAAAATAAAAATTTGCTTATAATTGAATACAGATTTAAAAAGTACACTTCACTTGGTATTGTAGATATTAATAATAAATGATTTATTTTTGAAACTTTACCACCCTGTATCTCAAAAGGTAAGATGTTTAAGACATATGCTCATATGAAGTTTTTTCCTTAAAATGGGCCCAAAAATCACCCCCATAAATATTGACATTCAATTAGGAAACACCCTGTATATTGTTCTAAAACAAAAAAAATTGGTTTGAAATTATACCTATTATAAAAATTAATTTTTTTATTGTTTTTATCATTTCTATTTAGTCCAAATTAATGTTACCATTTTTTACAAACAGCGTGCGTAAAAAATATTTTCACACTCGCCAAACCAGTTTTTTACGCATGCCGTGCGGTAGAGCGGTACTTTCCTCATGGAAATGTCTGCGTGAAAAGTTATTTTCTTCGTCGTTTCAAAAACTCTATTCAACTACTATTACAAAACAGAAAAACGAAGGCTGGCAGTAAGCTATACTAAAGTATATATCATTTTGGTATATTTGCATTTGTAGAAAAACTGTTTTTCACAATATTATAGTGCCATATTTGAATAAGATTTATCACCACCGTAAAAATTGATTTCAAAACCACTCCTCATAAATGTCATGTAGGAACTTCCGTTGCCCAATAAAAATATTACCTCAACAGAAAGCTTCATCATTTCCAATAGAAAAAAAGATCAAAAAAGGTAAAGTGCTTAAGAAAATATTGGAATTTTTTAGAACAGCAACACAAAAGATATTTTGTTGTGGAATATATAGTTCCTTTTTGTGAAATAAAATAAGGAACATCATGTCACATTCTATCATTCTTTTCGAAGAATCATCTCTATAGGTAGTACCATTATTTTCCTTTTCTACCTTGGTTTCTTTCAAGTGGACAGACTTGAGAGTCACCATATCTAATTTTAACAGTCGACAAAATATCGAAGACGCTGAAGATTTTTTAAACCTTGGGAGTGTGACAAACAAATTTCGACATAAAAAGTATAATTTACCGATGACGCTGGTTTACTCATTATTGAAAGTAGAAGAAAGCACTGTAAGTTTTACTATTTATATTCTTTTTTTTGATGAAATAAACTCTTCTTTACTTTACTATAGTTTTTGCAGTCAGTTGAACAAAAATAAAAGCCGACCATTGGCATATCCTTTATAGAAAGTGACATGGGCGGCGGTAGATATACTCATGAAAATTATTTCATTTAATTATGGCTTAAACTAAAGAAATAAAAATAGATAATAAAACTTTCTATTCCTACACCTACAGGAACGACACTGATTTATTTTCTAACTCTGCATACTGCCGACTAAAGTGGTCGCGAAAAGCACACCCGAAAGCAATTAAAAGCGCATCTCAAAAAAAATCTGCCAATCAGGTGCCGTCTATCCACCTGGGCTCGGTCGGTCGGAAAACAAATAGTCGGACCGCAAAGAGCTGCGCCTCTCCTCTGTCGGTAGGGTTGAAATTATACCAGGAAGATTTTATATGAATTTGGATAACTTTTGAAGGGCAGAATGAAGGAAAATTTCATGAAATCGATAGAGGAGTTATTCAAGTGACTTTGCAAAAACTATACCTACGTAGAATTGAAAGAACATTCACATGCTATATATATGCCCTTAAGCAATGATGACACTCTTGTAAACATAGCCTTAAGCTGCTTTAAAGGATACTCTTTTAGGCATAGGCATAGCATATTGTTAAAATAATATTCAGATCCTAGGTATATAATTGTATATACTTGAAAAAATATTCATTAGGAATGGGCATAGCATATACGATGTAATAATATTTCGTTTTAGCACATGTATAGTTTATATACCCAATATGAACCTGCCAAAAATATCCTTGGATTAACATGCTAAGAATATTCTGAAATGGAGTAGAAAAAATATCGAAAGCAAATCTACTTTAGTTTATAGGGTATTTCATAGATGGCGCCACTTCTCAAAAATTTATTATACACACCACAAGATGAAATTGATAACCTTAACGAGAGTCTCACATTTCACATCGAGAATTTAGTGTTCTGATGATTTTAGGATAAAACAGTTTGTCTGTTAACAGTGTCAATACACATTGGATTCCATTAGATCTTGGAACCTTGTGGGTGCAAAGCTTTTGAGCAACCCATGGAAAAAATGAAAATAATTTTATATTCCAGAAATTAGTATAATACTATTAAATGGTGATTAGTTAACAATGTTTCTAAAAGAATCTGTTTAAAACATTTGAAATATATATCGCAGTAGCTCTAAAAAACTGGAAACGTAAAGTGCACGGCATGGGAATACAACTTAATGACCGATTTACCATATACACACTACAGTTTGCTGACGACCAAGTAATTCTGGCTAATGATAAAGAAGACATGGAGTATATGATGAGAAAGTTAACAGAAGAATAGCAAAAGTGGAGATCAACAGTGAACGTGGACAAGACACAGTACTTATGTATTGGAAACGAATCCAGTGAGTTAGTACTAGAAAATGGACAAACAATATCTCCATGCAATGAGTATGTATACTGGGGTGTCACTTTTGATAAGACAGGAACAGACTGTAGAGAATTGGAAAAAAGAATAGTAAAAGCAAAAAAGGTTATTGGATGTCTTAACAGTATTTTATTGAGCAGAGAGATAAAAAAGAATGTAAAATTTAACATATATGAAACAATGGTGTTGTATGGAATAGAGACTTGTCGCGTAACAGAAAAATACAAAACAAAAATGGAAAGTGTCGAAATGGATGCAATAAGAAGATCAATGAGAATATCTAGAATAGATCACATAAGAAATGAGATCATAAAAGAAAGAATGGGAATCGAGGGAAGTATAACGGATGACATCACTAAAAGGCAACTGATATGGTACAACGGATTAACGACGAAAGATTACCAAAGCAGGTCCTAGAATGACAACCAATAGGGCGCGTCCTAAACTAGAATGGCAACAGTCAATCCAAAGATCAATGAGTCAAAAAAATCTGACAGAGGATGATTGTCACGATCGAAGGAGGTGGAGAATAGGCGTCGGACAACGTAGAAAAACATTCTAAACCGACATAGTAGTAGTAGTAAGTATATTCGGTGATTGGTGCCAGGTACATACTAAGCATATAATTAGCATATGTAAATTCGGAACATTCTTAGCATGTACAAATTCCACAATAAAATATCCTTATAATTGCTATGTGGTTACTAACTGCGAGTTCACAATGAGAATGGAAAAAATGGCAAATACAACTAAAAATCAAACAAGTTCGGTCGTTCTCCACTAATTTAATTATTACGACATGTTTCGAGAGCATAGGCTTAGCCACAGTGTATTATCAACACTGTGGCTTAGGTGAACCTATTTAAAATGCCATCATTTGGTCTTCTTTCAAGTGGATGGACCAAGCAGGTACTATCCTCTGCCGAAAAGCGAAAAAAGGTGCACAAAGCAAAATATTAGAAGAATTTCCTTTCTTGTCTTTTGTTTGTACTGAATCAAAGCTAAGAAGAGTGTATAGAAAATGAAATGCCTTTTCTGTCCCTCTAGAGCCTGAGGCAAACTGCCGATTTTGAGTGTTTTATAACAGTAACAGATATTTAGAAGCAGATGTACATTTTTTTCATTAAAAATCAAAGATTTAAAATGTAGCATTTACTAGTGCAGTAACTGTGTCTTGCATTAAGGACAGGTTGCAAAGAAAATAACAATCACCTGACGCGCAAGACAAGGTTGCATACTCTCACCACTCCTCTACAACCTCCTTGAGGAAAGCTTTCAGAGAACCAAAAGGTGTAGCATGGAAGATCGCAAACAAGCTAGAAGAACTTGACTATGCTAATGAACTTACATATCAAGACATATCCGAAAAACTGACTCGCCTTCAGGAAGAAGCAGACAAAGTTGGTTTTAAAATCAACACAGCCTAGACAAAATAAATTCGTATCAAGACCAGAAACTAACAAATTTTTGTTATAAACAACCAACAAATAAAAAGTGTCACTAAATTTTATTACTTTGAGGCAGCGTAGATAGTAACGAGGGTGGCACAGCACAAAAAAGGAAGTCCGCCTGTTAACAGCAATGTTAAATATGTGCTGTTATATCGATGTGAGACTTGGGATTTAAAACAAAAACTGACGCAACTACTGATAAAATGTCTCCGAAGGATGTTAAAAGTTTTCTAGCCAAGCCGTATTCGAAACGAATAGCTCTAAATGAGAACTAGCCAAGAACGGATAGAAACTTAGACTAAAAGAGCAAATTGGATTGGCCCCAAATTGATAAAACGAAATCACAATAGCATAACATAACAAGTCAATTGAAAGTACAGATCAAAGCTCACCTTGCAAAGACGGCTTCGTTTAAAATCGGCCACTCATATTTTAACTGTGCTAAATAAAGGCGCGGATTCGTCCAATGTAGCATCTAGCTCAGTTTTTTTTTATATTTTAAATTCCTCAAACTTTGTAACTATTCCCACAGTATAGATATCTTAAGACGCAATTGATGACTCACTTCAAATTTTCAGACCATAATATACATGCTGGCATCGTAAATCGTACCTATATGGCTCAGGCAAAATACTTTTTTCCTATCCGTATTTCAAAATGAAAGAGCCTAAAATCTGTCATTTTCATAAGCCAGAAAACCACTCTACCGATGATTAATGAATCTCACCATAAAATGCATCCAATACACCGGATGCACACCTCATTGCTTTGGTGCTTCGGTTTTTAATACCATAGAAGATCGCTCTTCGTGTCCAAGAAATATGTGCTGGTTGTTTATAAGACAGTGGCGTACTGCTACCACTACTACCTAAACCCACCTATTTTGATTTTGGTAGGTAGTCCGAGAAGACTACTAAAGAATCATTATTTAAATTTGGTAAATAACATTTAAAAAAAACATACACATATTATCTATTAGGGACTAGTGCAATAAAGGCAGGCAGTAAAAAGGGCAGGCACCCAAGCCTTTGTGTATTATCATAGCCGGAATTAATACTGCCGCCTTTATTCAAGAAAAATAAACGGCTTAGTTTTCAAATTTGATTTTAGTATGTTAATTTTAAAAAATCAACTGTCCGTTTTCAAAATAAAACTGTCAGAATACTGCCCGGCGCTATTACCATGCATCACCATTTGTTTGGTAATTTACTGCAATAATTCCCTATTGTCAATAAGAAAAACTTTCGGAGCCACAGAAATTATAAGCGTTCAAGAGAAGGTAACAGAGGACATATAAATTGAACAACTTAGATTGTTGGTATGGCACAAACTACAATAAGTTAATATAAATAAAATTAAAGAAAATACTGAACTGGACACCGCAAGAAAAAATAAAAAAGCACAGGCCACTCTGACTGGAAAGAGAATGAAGAAATCAAAGTAAAAGGGCTAAACGAGAACTTCTGGAAATCAGTAACCTGCGAAGAACGTAAACTTTCAGCCAATAGAGTAAATAAATGCATACACATCTAATGTACGCCTTTGAAATTCTGAAGCATTATATCAGCAATTCACAACCAAAAAATCGAAGTCACTCGACCGATTCATTGTCCATCATAGAACGAAAGTGTCGTCCCCTTCGTGGTAACCAATGCGTTGCGACCATATATATGCCATATCTACCTGCCGTTGCGCTGATGGATCACGGTAGATAGATGAATGTATAATATATGTTTGTTAGCTTGTTGTTCAATTTCAGGAAACTTCATTTAGATAGTGACCGATACTGATTGACTAAATTATAACAAAGTGTTGTTTAAAAGAATTACCCAATAGCTTTGACTAATTTCTTCGGCCTTCTATTTAGTTTAATTTTAATATTTTCATCCTCTGCAACCTTCTATCAGATTTAAGATTTCGTCCGCTATCCATTTGTGCTTTGTACTGTTTGACCTTGTTTCAACCCAGAGCCTTGACCTGTTTTATGATCCGCTTGGCTTGGCTCTTCCATTTCATGAGCAGTTTCGATAACTATATTTCTACTAACATTCCATTTGGTATCTACGTCAATTAGTGTATCTTTGATCTTCTTGTTTAGATGCTCCGTAATACATTTTTTGATGCTCTTATCTTGGCTGCTGAAACTAGAAACAAAACCATTTCCCCTCAACTCAATACAGGTCTATGCTCCCACTGCAGATAAAAGCAAAGGGGAACAGAGATCTAGAAACTGCACTGTCATCATTATCATGGGTGATTTTAATGCTAAAGTTGGACAAGGCGAGGTGGAGAATTACGTTGAAAAGTTCGGATCAGGTGTAACGAACGAACGAGGTAATAAGCTTGTGAAATTTTGTCAAAACAAAGACTTTGTTGTCAGCAAAACATTTTTTGAACTACTAAAACGGAGGCTGTGGATATGGAAATCGCCTGCAGATAACCAAAACAACATCATAAGTAACCAGATAGACTTTATCTCAATTAATGACCGATACAAAAACTGCAATAAATCGGTTAAAACATATCTGGGAGCCGACAATAATTCAGACCATCAGTAGCAGCCAACATAAATATAATTTTTAAAAAACTTGGGAAATCCAGTAAAACTTGGAAGCTCTGCATGAGGTAAGATATCGCGATATTTTACGACACACGCAGCAAATAGTAAATGTCAACTTAAAAACTTTGTAAATTTTTTGGAAATGCCTCCAATGTCAATGAAAAATGGACGAAAATTAAAAACGCAGTTACAAAGAGTAGGCCAGGAAAACTTAATAGCAGCAAGAAAAACCAAACAATGTTGGGTGACAGATAAAATATTGTATTTAATGGAAAACAAAGAAAAAACAAAAACATAATAGGTAAATATTAAGAACTACAACATTTAATTCGACGGAAGATCAAGCAGGCTAAAGAAGACTGGATTTGTAGAGAATGCGAAGCCGTCGAAGAGTATTAATAAAAATATGACAGCCATAATTTAAACAAAAAGATCAAATAATTGGCAGGAATGACGAAACATAAACAGTCGACAGTAATAAAAAAAATGGCGCTTTAATTTTCGACACTACACAGCAACTGGTTTGATGGTCTGTATAAGATAATATAATATATAAGATAACTTTTTTCGATAACCGTTCCCAAACAACATCAAATTTTACAGAGGACCGGTCCAAATATCCTGCATGAAGAAGTTAGCATGTACCTATTAATTAGACAAAGGCTGGTAGAGCGAATGGTCTTCTAATCGAGCTTCTCAAACTAATAGATGATGATGAAGCTATTAAAGTTTTAGTTAACCTTTTTAATATTATTTATAACAGGGGTATTATACTAGAGGATTGGCTAATATTTGTAAAGTTGCCCAAAAAAACTGAACACCAAAGAATGGGACCGGTGTTTCCTTCGACCATTATTATTACCCCTCCCCTTTGCAGCAGAGACATCAACTTAGAGCTTCGGATAATGATGCTAAAATGTTAGGTATTTACAAGCCTACTTAAAAAGGCCGAACTGGAAAAACTCGCAGCATTTGAAAAATGGTGTTCGTATGCTAAAAATTTCATGGATGGACAGCATCACAAACGTAGAACTGCGGCGCAGAATGCAAAAAGACGAGAAAGTGATTAACTCTTAAAAAGAGAAAATTAGAGTACTTTTAGCATGTAATGAGAGGGCCCAAATATGCGCTACTATAGAATAGAATTAAAGGGAAATTTAAGGGAGAAGGAGTCAAGGGAGCAGAACAACACTCTAGAGAATTTGAGAGGATGGTCTGGATTGAGATTAAGTCAGTTAGTTAGAGCAGCAGTTAACCAAATAAAGATTGCCATGATGATTTCCAACCTCCATTAGAAGATTGAACGCGAAGATCTTGGCCATCGCATTTTTTGCCTTCTTCTTTTATTAGTTTTATTTTGTTTTAATTTTATTGTGGACGGCCTTCTATTTTCTTATATATTTAATATTACTTTTTTTAAATTGTCCTCGTTTTTTCAGTAGTAGATTCAAAATATTGTGTAGAGACTTTACAAGTCAGAGCAGGCCCGCCTGCTCTAGCATCACCTTTCAATCCTTCCTATCCTTCGCCTTGGAAATTTAACTGCTCTATTTCATCGCATTGTTTGCTTGGCTATTCTTTTTTCTTTTATTATTTTATTTAGTTTCTAATATCATTGTGTGACGGCCTTTTATTTTGATCTGATTTTTTTGATTTTTATTTTTTATTCTCTGCGATTTCCTCTCAGATCCGAAATTTCATTCGTCATATTGTGCTGTTTTCTGTTTGAAAATGTTATGTAAGACGATATCACAATAGGAACATTAGGAGGGTTTTAGGTTCCTCCTGAACCAACTTTAGCACCGAACCGAACCAACTTTTAAACGTTTAAAAAAATTGTGAATCCTTATAGTCGCAAAAAAAAGGAGAAGGAATTATTTTAAAACGAAACAAAAAAAAGCAAAGCAAGATTCAATAAGATATTGCACGCGACTAAAACCGTTTATCAAATTTTACACGGGGGTTATGTCGCCCTTCAGGAGGCATGAGTGGTACGAGGGAGGTGAGACCCCACTTCCTCCTTCTTCTTCTTCTGTCGGTTCTCAGTTTTTCTTTTGCATCTATATTTTTAATACAATTCCAGTCAGAAGAGTAATTTTTTTTAATTGTACTGATCTTTTTTAGGTATTTTGCAATATCGTTCTTGATATTTTAATAATTATTTTAGTATGGGAATAGATCCATGCATATGTCCATCTTAAATTTTGGACTAAAGATCTCTCAGCAGCAAGTTTGACATAATATTGAGTATTAATAAGCATTTCTAAAATGTGTGCAGGAACCACAACATCATAAACTGCGGACGTGGAGAGTTAAATTAACGATACTTGGTGAGTGCAACCAAGTAGTAAGTAGCCAAAATAACAAAAGCCGGCGTTCTATTTCAGTAAATTACTTCAGGAACTTAAACTTCCGACCATCAATAACAACGTCGTCGTTACGTTACAGTAGGAAATTACTTCCGCTGAAACAAGTGATAGTCTATGGACAAATCGGCCTAAAAGGGGGTTTCGTGTGCAAGTCGTGCCAACTTTTTGCCGATAAGCCAAGTTTGTTAAGGGCACTCCATAGATCAGGTTTTGACTTGTTGTCATTCTGGTAAATGCGTTTTTTTAAAGATATGGCCCCCACCACTTTTTTTTGCACGATACTTTTTAAAACGATGTATCTTTTTTAAAAATAGTCGTAGAGCGTTGCAAAAAATGGCAAATGAATCAGTAAACATCCGCAATAAAATAACTTTCTATTATATTTTTCAAAATTTTGCTTCGTTTTTTTAGAAAAAATTAAATAACTGAATTTTTACTTTTTTTAGTAAAGTTTAACCTACATTTTTAATAACACCAAAGCAAAATTAAAAAAAAAAGTTTAAACAAAAGTTTTAGAATGAACATTTTTCTTTAATTTGGTGTATACAAGTCTTATATAGCTGTATATTTTATATTTGTTTCGTAACGTAACGTGTGTAATAATGTAAGATTTATCTTCAGATTAAAACTTCACAGGCCTGTGCAACTTAAATCAATTTTTACAAATCACCAAACAAATTAATTATTTTACAAGTTTTTCCCCATTTTCTCAGAAACTAAGCTCAATTGACAAAAATGTGTTTTATACTTTATTATAGGAAATAAAATTGTCTTTTTAACAATGTGTAAGTCTGGGGGGTTTAATTAATGACAAACCCTTCAGTGACGTCCGTATATTGGGGTCAATTAAAAAATAAAATAAATAAAATCATTTTTGTCACTTGTTTCAGCCGATTTTTTTTTCGAATATTAAAAAAAATAAATTTTTTACAAATTATTTTTTTAGTACATTTCAATTCAAGTAATTTAAGCTTTATTGTATTAAAATCGGATAAAAAATAAAAAAGATACAATTTGTTTTTAAATATGCTTTTCCGCCATATTGAATCTGCCATATTTAAAAAAAAACGCGAGTATCACAATGACAATAAGTCAAAACCTGATCTGCTAGGTATGTTAAACAAATTTAAGTTACTTTCAAAAAGTTCTTATGGTTTTCATTAAAAGCATAATTTTTAAATATACCCCAAAGACCCCTATTTTTTTCAGTTATTTGGACATAACTTAAAAACTAATTAACGCGTTGGAACATTTGAAGCAGATTTGAATAAAGAATCAAAACAGCTATCGTTTTTATACAAACTTTTTTTTTCTAGCTCCAATAGTTTTATAAATAAAATAAAAAAATTTAAAAAAATTACCTTTTTTTTGCATTTTTTATTTTTTTTTGACAAATACAGAAAATTATGTATTTTTAAACACATTATAAAGCAAGTATTTTAAACTTTGTTCCATGAAAATCGGATAAGAAATAAAAAAGTTACAATTTTTTTTAAGGATACGCCTTTCCGCCATTTTGAATCCGCCATATCTTTCAAAAAACGCATTTACCAGAATGACAACAAGTCAAAACCTGATATCTGGAATGCCCGTAACAAAGTTAGCTTATCGACAGAAAGTTGGCACGACTTGCACACGAAACTTGATTTGTCCATAGACTATGATGTATTAATATAAACGCACAAAGATTCCGATTCCGAACAGAACAATAGAAGCATCATCATAAATTGATATAGTGTCCAGACCACAGTGTCCAGAGTGACTATTATTCATCATCATTCATCAAGCCAGTATTAGCATCCTTCCGACCACGATATGAAGAAGGTAACAGAATGGTTGACGTCAGCGAATTCGAGTAGTGTCTGACATGCGCAGAAGAAGCCCAAAAGACTTGTGTCACAAATTCGAGCCTGTAGGGGGTTTTGAGTATTTCTCGGAGAAAAAACCGGACCACCACTGGCAAATTCGAAGCCGCATTTTCAAATTTTGTTTGCGTTTATAGATGTTCTCATGAAAAATCAACGGATAAAAACGAGACGAAATTTAGCAGACTTTTCAAAAAGCCTTTTTAACTAAAAGGAATATTTTTCTAAATTATAAAAAAAAATTAAAAATTAGAAGTATTACCCCGGGTATTACTGTTTCATACTAATAGGTAAATTACATTGTATTATGACGGTAATTCTTTTTACAAAAGTAACCGTGTTGTTTTTATTACCTTCTTCCTATATCCTTTGCACGCTATACTAATAATTAGGTTTTAAGATATGATTTCCTTTGTGTGCTGTTTGCAACATCACTATCCGTGAAGCACGTAGGTCATAATAAAAAATAAAGTACAGTTGTGTGGTGCTAGCTACATTACTACTTTTCGCTATAGGTACTCGTGATAGAACCAACGTGAACTATAAAACGTATGTAATGTATCATGCAATGTAACATGTAAAGTAACATAAAACGTAACATGTAATGTAACATGTGATGTAAAATATAATGTAACATGAATGTTATATGTAATGTGAAACAGAATGTAACATGTGATGTGATAATATAAAGTAACACAGAATGTAACATCGTATAAAAAAATTCCTTTGTATCTCTGGAAAGTCGTTAAAGTAAGATGTCTTTATGTAATCTTTGGACTATATTTCAGCCTTTACGACGTTTTGTGGCTTCTTATTAGACACAATGGATTTGATTTTAATCAGACCCCCGCGGTAGACGCTGGCGGCGTGAAATCGCAGTCGCTCTAGGCAAAACCCAACCATACAAAATGTATTAAATCAGTACTCCCCAAGAATCGAATTGCCCCGAGAGTATCGCTCTGCGATTTCATTTATTTACAATCGCTTCAGACAAGCAATTTTCTTATTTTTCTGGGACCTTTAAGTAGGTATTTACGTACTTTACTTTTAATTTTGTAATGTACGTGTTACGATAATTTCCCCCATATTACATGTAACGTTTTTTTAATAATAAGGTGAAATATTTGGGTCGTAAAATTAACAGTTTGTAGAATAATTGACGTTATAACGCCGTAATTAAGAGTTGGATATACTATGTTATAATAAATTTTCCTTGTTTAATAACGTTTTGATCAGGCACCTTCCAAGACATGTAGCATGTTCAGAGAAAAATTAATTTATTGAAATATTTTTTGCACTGTTCATCTCACATTTTAGGGATAAAAGTGTCACTTTTTATTCCCGGGATAAAAGTGACAAAACGGAAATAAAATTAATGTATCTGGGATAAAAAGTGACAAATCAGTGTTGAAAAGTAATAATCTTAAAAAAAACGCAAGCCTAAAAAGTTTTAAAATACATAGAAAAAACAAGAAAAAAGGGCGAAAAATATCGTAACTATCCACCTTCCCCATGGGCGGATCCAGAGGTGCTTCTCGGGGGGACACTTTAGGTGACATTCTCTGTTGGTAAAAAACGGCTACAAATTCAGGATAACTTAAAAGTGGTTGTAATTTCGATGATAATAACACTAGACACTTTCATGCGCCGTAAGCAAAAATTTTGAATTTTTATTGGCAAAAACTTTACTTTTTACTCATTTTTTGTATATTCAAAAAATTCTCGGGTGGGGCAAGTGCCCCTAGTGCCCTCCCCCTGGATCCGCCACTGACCTTCCCACATAGCACAAAAATCACATCAACGTTAAATTAACGTGAACAAAAATAATAAAGTTATTTTTTACTAGAAAACAACCTCATACCATATAATATTTTTTTTGTTAAATCCACATGCTTAAAGATAACTTAAAAACAAGGAGGAATCAAGATAAAAAATATATTTTTTGCTGAAGTTTCTGGTGCTCTGTATATTTTTTTTACCGTCGCTATTTTCATGTGCCAAATTCCCACTTAAAAATCCTTCACAACATGTTCTAAAATGCCACTAAATTAAGACTCTTAAACCTTCTAACTTTTTGCGTATTATTTTGTCACGTTTTTTCTCTATATGTTTTTAATCAAAAAAAGGCGCGAAAGCCTGTTCTAAAAGCCCTCTAGACAGACTTCTTAAAAGTAATAACTTTTTTTAAATTAAAAGTGAGGCAAAAGTTCACTAGTTTAAGAACACTTCAAGAGAATTTTAAAAGATGGCGCTCAAGGCAAACAAAATCTCTATACATTCATTGTGTTTTCTTTAAAAGCTAAACAAGATTTTTAACAGTAAACACTTTTACACAATATTAATGTGTCTAAATCAGATTCGTGATCGTGAAGGATCAGGGATCAGTTCATTAACTGGTGTTTGGAGTTTAGAGGCCAAAGCAGTCCTGGATAGATTTCGTCGAAGTGAAAAATGTCGCCAGTAGGTGGTGCTGCTTCTAGAAAAATCTCAAAAATATTTGGTAGAAAAGACAAGCAAGTCCCGTTTTAAAATTCGTATAGAAAAGGGGCGGACCTAATGTGATTTGATGATAAAAATCTACTTAGAATTTACTAAAAAATAACCTAAAAACATTAGATACTGTTTTGATTTGATAATGGCATTATTACAACGCCGTTTTTAGCAACGTTATTTTTTATAACGTTAACGATTGACCTATTAAGCTTGTTTTCATATATGAAATAAACTTTTTCTTCTAGCAGCTTTTAAAATCAACGTTTTTTTTTCTCACGTGTTTTTTACGTGTTAAACACGTGATTGTGCTATGTAGGTTGTGATAAAAGTGTATTATCACTCACTATCACGACTTTTACACACTTTTGGCCTCGGGATAAAAAGTGGCACTTTTCTCCCTTGTTATACAATTTGTTAGCTGGATAACGATGCATATCCTAGGTGTATCAAACAGTCCTTCTTTCATTAACTGCCTTTAAGCAACTCATTTTAGAACTCCATTTAGAAAGACAAAAATAAAACCATGAAGTATGATCAAATAATAATGTAAGCATGTAACGTCATATTATACTTCCATGTAGCTAGTAAGACCTGTTTTAGCACTGTGAAACCGCAAACAGTTTTTACTTTTACATTTTATGAATTATCTGCCTACCAAAGACAAGAATAAAGTTCGACTATTCCAAAGCTTATCAAAAATTTGGGATTATACAGGGTATAATCTTGAATTGGAAAACCGTTTTGCAAAGAATTTGTTTGTTAAAAATAGTAATTTTTCTAATCAGTTCCGTTTAAAATATTTGCATCCTTGATGTTCCGGGTATGGTCGCGAGGTGGTAGACGCTTTTTACTCATTGGGCGTCGACCGGTGAGATACCACCATGCCAGAAGTGAGTAGCGCTAAGTGGTATCACCACGTTCCGCTACTGCGCTGGCAGTCCGGTTCCAACAATGAGTAACAGATAGCATGATGGCGCCTCCAGGATCAAAATATTCCGGAGGTAAAATACCCGACCACTCGGATCTCCGGGCGTCGGGTGATCCTGGGGGTCCTTCATGCAAAGATATTAAAAGAAGACCAAAAACTCAACTCAGAATTGATTTTAGCAATATAAGAGGATTAAGTACCAACATGAATTCAGTTCACCAACATCTTGAAGAACAAAGACCTGACATCCTTGTTCTCACTGAAACTAAAATCAGTTCTGCAACACCTATTGTGAACTATCTTTATCCCGGCTATGACCTACACCACCGATTTCGACATAATTTTGGGATCTGTGTGTACATTAAAAATGACCTTTCATGTCATCGAGAGGAGAAGCTAGAACCAGCGAACCTCGATATCATATGGCTGAAATTGACCTCAAAGTCATCGACCAAGTTCATTTGCTGCCTCTACCGACCGCCAAGTAACACCGAGTATCAAAACTTTTTTTCGACATTATCCGAAAACTGTGATAGTATACAGTCTAACTATTCACATGCGGAAATTGTTTTTTTAGGCGATTTCAACGTCCACAATATACCCTGGCTAAAACACCACAACAAAACAGATAATGAAGGCAGGGAAGCAGAAGCTTTTGCCATAAGTTGTGGTCTAACGCAGCTTGTCGAGGAACCTACCCGTATCTCAGAAAGAGGTGAATTTGCAGCGCTTTTAGACTTGTTCCTAACTACAAATCCTGACTTGTACACAATTCAAGTAGATCCCCCACTTGGTTCATCCGATCATAAACTTATAAGAACAAAGTGCGAAATGTTTATACCGCCAAGCGAACAATCACTTCCTCGTAAAATGTGGCACTATAAATCGGCAAAATGGAATGACCTTAAACAGTTTTACCTGGATTTTCCATGGCAAGAGGTTTGTTTTAAAACAGCTGATCCCACTATTTGCTGTAATGAAATAACAAAAGTAATCTTAACTGGAATGGATGCATATATCCCACATACAATAAAACGCAGAGCTAATGCAAAACCTTGGTTCAACAGCCAGTGTCAAACGGCTGTACAGAAAAAACACACAGCATATAACCTTTGGAAACGACAACAAACCGCTCAAAACCACACAAAATTTATAGAAGCCAGAAATAGTTGCAAAATTACTATTGACGCCGCCAAAGAAACATACAATCAAAGAATAAAAAACAGGTTGCTGAATTGTCCAAGTAGTTCTAGGTCCTTTTGTTCTCTTGCAAAAGCCGTTGGATCAAACTTCACCAAGTCATCCATACCACCACTTACAGATAAAAATACTTACTTAGCCACAACATCAGAGGAAAAAGCCAATATGCTGGCCAAAATCTTTTCCTCCAACTCAAACCTAACAGTGCCAAATGGAAAAACTCCACCGTTCATTGAAAGGGTTTCCCACAGTATGCCAGAGGTACCCTTTTGTCACAGAGAAATACGAAAATCCCTTAAAAAGTTGGATACAAACAAAGCAATGGGTCCAGATGGCATTCCCGCGATAGTACTCAAAAATTGTGCTAGCGAACTCACCCCAACTTTCGCAAAATTATTCAATTTATCTTATAGGCAAGGAGTATATCCATCATCATGGAAGTCTGCCGCAGTACAACCCATTCCAAAGAAAGGAAAAAAGACAGATCCGTTAAACTATAGACCAATTGCTCTACTTCCGGTGATATCAAAAGTAATGGAAAGAGTTGTGAACAATCACCTAACCAAGTACTTGGAAAAGTACAAAATTATCAACGACAAGCAATACGGATTTCGAAAATATAGGTCAACTGGCGATTTACATACATACGTCACTCACTTATGGCAAAAAGCGATTGAGTTGCGAGGTGAAACAAGAACAATTGCCTTAGATATATCTAAAGCATTCGATAAAGTCTGGCATGAAAATCTGCTCAACAAGCTCAAAGCAACGGGATTGTCGCCGAGACTTTGCACTTGGTTTGAAAGTTACCTTAAGGATAGATCCATTTATGTTGCACTGGATGGCCGGAACTCCAACTCTTACCAAATAAATGCTGGTGTGCCACAGGGAGCAATCCTTTCGCCAACACTTTTTCTGATTTACATAAATGACCTCATAGATAAAACAGTAAATCCACTTTATTGCTTTGCAGATGATGGCAATGTAGTCTCCTCAGTCATACCACCCACATGTCTCTCAGCACGTGAATTCCATTACCTTAGACTAACTGAAATATCACAGATAAATAACGACTTGGAGATAATAGAGGACTGGGGCAACAAAAACCTTGTACAGTTCAACGCGCAGAAAACCCAAGCAGCCCTGTTTTCAAAAAAGACCAGCACCGGTGAGCCAAACATCATGCTATCTGGAAGTGATGTCGCATTGCAGAGCTAGTTGAACATCTTAGGAGTCACTGCAGAGACCAACATGTCTTGGCACAGTCACGTGGCAGATATAGCTAAAAGGGCGTCCCAAAAGCTTGGGGTGCTGTTTTGTACAAGACATCTGTATACACCAAGCCAACTGCTGACACTCTACAAAGCCCAGATTCGACCAACTATGGAGTACTGCTCACATATATGGAGTGCGGCACCCAAACATACCTTAATGCTTTTGAACACCGTGCAAAAAGGAGCTATTAAGCTGATCAATGACCCCGCACTTACCCGTAGCTTGGATAGTCTCGAACATCGAAGAACTGTGGGCGATCTTCTACAGGTATTATCCGGAAAATGCTCTGCAGAGTATGGTCCCCCCGGGAGTAGCACCTACTAGGCGAACACGTCAAACAGACGGTAACCATCAATTTATTGTCAAAATAGAGGCACCAAGAACCTCATTATATCAGAATTCATATCTCTGGAGAACAGCATCGCTGTGGAATAAACTCCCTGCGACAGTTTTCCCTGCAGGTTACAACCTGAACCGTTTCAAAACCAACATACACCAACATTTCCGCGCACTTGCCGCTTCTCGAGCGTGATAGGGATCTCCTTGCGAGTGCGCATACCCTTAAAAAAAAAAAAAGAACATACCGGAAGACAAAAGTTTATTGCAGTAATTATAACATAAAAAAAATAAACATGAAATCGCAATCGGCGAATAAAATGATTTTTAAATACAAAATGATGATGATGATGATGATTCATATGTGAGTGGGCCTTGCAGCCCTTCCACTGCGACCACCAGTGGGTCTATTGTGGCTCACTTTTGAGTGGTTTCTCACCACTGTATGCCTAATCCTCCAAAAAGGCCGGCTATCAGTTTGGGTGAGACACTGTTCAGATCTTCTGAGTCGATCTGAGGTTTACCGAAAGTATTCTGACGTAAACGTGCAATAGCCGGACATTCGCACAGTACATGTCTGACTGTTTCGTCATCCTCCATACAGAGTCTACATTCGGTCTCTTCTGTTAGTCCCATTTTGTGCATGGACACTCTCAGTCGACAGTGACCCGTATAGAGACCAGTCACTATACGTATCTCCTGTCTGGTAAGTCCAATAATGTTCCTGGCTCTGTTTCGGTTCGGTTCGGTTCGGTTATTTATATAGTTATACAAAATACTCGGACTTAAAAAAAAGGAACATTCAAAATTAAATCCATCTGTGGTAAGTTTTCTTCAGGCAGTCTCAACCAACCAAGATATAAGTATTTTTAACACTAAACGCGAAAACATAGTGGCGAGCACGAACAAATTCGTTGGTTTGGCAACAAATTCGTTCGGTCGTGCTGCTCGCACTTAAAACCGATATATATTTTAAATCGTTTTGTTTTATTTAGTGGCTTTTGTGGTAATTTAGGTTTTTAAGTTAGGTGCTATTTTATCCAATTTTTAAAGAAACTTTTAGATCTTTTTATCGATATGAACCAGTTTGTGCGTACTAGTAGGCCGAAACCAATGCTTACTAATTAAAAAATTAAAAAAAAAACGGATGCACAATCATCTCTGTCGTTTATTCGTTCAAAGAAAACTAACATCATCAACTAAAAACTAAACTCTTCATTATACTAAAAGCTGAATTTCCGGCAATTGATCGATTTTCCCTAGCCTATTCAAAATATAATCGAACCCAAAAAAATTACGGTCAGGAGTTGACGATGATTAAAACAAAAAGAAATGCAGTTTTATTTTGTTAATCATCTACATGGTACGGTATGTATGTAAGTATATCATATGTGAACATCTTTAGGGCTTTATTAGGCAAAACAAATTAATCTCATCAAATGCAATTGAAATGAGCGTTAACGACTGCAGGAGAGCTCGTAGCAGTCTTTTCCCGAGTTCAGTGTCCCCTATAGTGATTATTTTTGAACCAATATTATGTGCTGGATTGACATTGACATAAAAGGAGGGCGGTGCCGTTGATCGAATACCTTGACAGACCTACAGCACTAGCCGCGTCTGATTCTTCAAACTAAGTTACGTTAAGTCAGGTCGGATCAGTTTAACTAACCTAATCTATAGTCCGACTAACGTGTCCTAACCTAACTAAATTCAGGGGCGGATCTAGGAATTTCATTTGGCGAGGGGAATTTTTCGACCGGGACTACTCTTGTCGAAGCCGGCCTGATTCGCTGTCAACCCGATTTGCCGCCGCGTCACCTTGCCGCCGTGACAACTCGCCGCCCGCCGGCCGCTGTAGTTTCAGTTGGAAATTTAGTCAGGTGTTAGGTGTTCCAGTAAACATGCAATTTCATATTTTTTAGGCCACAAAAAAATTCAAAATGGCGGATCCAAAATGACGAACTTTCTTATTTACGTATGTATGAATCAATATGCGTGTATTTTATTTGAAAGTTTGGTGTGTTCAAGGTCGCTTTGATTTTTTGAATTAAACTTGAATTAAAATGGAGGGTTCAAAATGGTGAATTTTTGAATTTATGTTTATAAATGAAAAAATCCGCCTTTTTGGATTAGCCATTTTAATGTTTTTCAAATTTAAGTTAAAAATCGTAATTAGGTATCTTAAACACCGCAAACTTCAAAACAAGGGCGGATCCAGAGGTGCTTCTCGGGGGGGGGGGGCACTTTAGGTGACATTCTCTGTTGGTAAAAAACGATATATATTTTTTTAAGCAGCATTTTATTGAATTAGTCAGTGGTTGTAATTTCGATGATAACAACAATAGACACTTTCATGCGCCGCAGGCAAAAAGTTTAAGGAGTTTTTATTAGCAAAAACATTACTTTTTACTAATTTTTTGTATATTCAAAAAATTCTCGGGGGGGGGGGGGGGCAAGTGCCCCTAGTGCCCCCCCTGAATCCGCCACTGCTTCAAAAATAATACATATCGGTTCCTAAATGAAAAGGTCCGCCATTTTGGATCCGCCAAAGTTTAAATTAAAAATCATATTTAGCGACATTAAACACCACAAAGTTTCAATTATAGTACGTATCCGTTTTAAATTTAATTCAAAAATCACAATCAGCAATCTTTAAGACTCCTAGTTTATTAAATATCGGGTTTTAAATGAAACATTCCGCCAGTTTAGATGCTCTATTTTGAGTTTTATTTTAAGTTTAATTGAAAAATCATAATTAGCGATCTTAAACTGCAATTAATCGTATTTTTACATTTTACATTATAAATAAGTAAATAAACATGTTTTAAATTTAATGAATGCCAGTTTATAAATCGAAACATCCACCATTTTGGAAGCGCCATTTTGATTTAATTTAGGTTTTAGTCAAAAAATGATAGTAGTCGTAGCACTTTACAGTTTTAAATTTGAGACAAATTGGTTTATAAATAAAAACTCGCCATTTTGAATTTTTTTGTTAAAAAATATTAAATTGCATTGTATAACGGAACTCTATACATCTGTCAAATATAAAAAAAAGCATAAATAAATCGTTTAATAAACAAAATTGCAAACAAAAAATACGGCGACGCGCGGCGGCGAGTTGTCTTGTGGGCAAGTTGGCCTGGTAGCTAATCGGGTCGGCTGCGAGTTAGCCTGGCCACGGCAAGTCACTGTGGCGAATTGTCCCAGAGCCTGACCAGAATGTGTATTCTGTGTGTCAAAACTAAATTTATTTTGGGATTTGAGGGACGAAATTTCCCCTCTTCACCTTCGCCCCTTCGTAGATCCGCGCCTGCTAAATTACCTTTCCTGTCCTCGGATTTGATATGATATGATAGCGGGTAAAAACGCAATAAGCGTTGATCTGACCTGAAAGCTAGAAAGAGCTGTCTTAGGTCACGGATTAGTTTGTTTCCTTTTATTTGTTTTCGATCTTTTCATTGATCGATATGTATAGCAGGTTATTTTGCCTGCTTATGTTATTTTTTCTTTCGTATCTCGGCAGATGGCGCGTCTAGCGAAAGTTTTCTCACTATTTACATAGTATTAGAGATAAAACCGTCTAATTAACTTCGCAAGAGTGTCACATTGACCAAGCAGTGCTCTGAGGAGTCAGTCCCATAAGGACGAAACAGTTAACTGTTAACACTTATAAGTTGTCCATTAGATCTTGGACCCCCGTGAGGTTAGGCTTTCAAGCTACCCACAGAAAAATATGAGAGAAACAAAAACTTCTTTTTACCCGATAAGCCACGAAACTTGTTTGATTTTTTAAGTTCACCAGTATTTCACGTTTCTAAATATTTTTGTTAGTGGGGGTAATTAATCGTAAATTGCTACCGAGTGTTCACTTTCAATGCCTTAAACGAAAAATCAAAAGTGCGTGAGATAAGGTGTAATGATCCAAGTCTGCAATGCACTTTTCCGCAGGCCAGAAAAAAAGAGAGTAATTTTACCAGTTTAATGTAACAAAAAATAGACTTGAATTTGCTACAATAAATAGATGTACGTTTATCTATTCCTGTTTTATATTTGAACCATTTTGCATTTGCGTCAATTTGGGAATCGAGACTTTGTGCTGATTATAAAATTACACTAATAAATAATCTAAAAACAACACCATCCCAAACATCGATGATGTCTTTGCAATTTATATTAAAAGAACCAGATTATCTAAATGGTTATGACAACTAAGATCTGCTTAATTTAAAATTTGCCCTCTAAGTTGTTTTCATCATACGTTTACAACATACGTTTTTAAGATTTTCTATGCCTGGAACTAGTGGAAAAATATGTTGTCGGGACTCCTATTTTTAAGTGACCCGCATTTTCGGAAATTCCCGACTAGGTGTGGGTTTAAGGAACTTTAATGTAAATATGCATAACATCAAATTAATTCAATTTAAAATTCAAAACATACACCATATACACAACCACAATAATAATGCTCGCGTGGGGACAGGAATAATTACCTACCTAAGCAAAATCTATTTTTTGTTAATTTAAGAAAAATACATACTGGCGTTACATTCATATAATCAAATAGTATGAAAATGTTGCGTGGCCTTCTGCATACATTGTCATTATTTTTTCGTGGGTTGTAGGACAAAGAATATTAATAAAAACAAATCTGTTTTCCAGCGGCGTAACTAGAAGTCATGGGGCCTCGGGGCAAACAATTTTTTTGGGGCCCTGTGTTTTGCCATAATAACAAAATAAAATCTCCTTTTCTTGCTTTTCAATTTGCAAAATCATTCACTTCATCATTATTTTAGTACCTACGTATTTTAATGCTAGCTTTTTTAAAGTAAGCTATTTTATAAACCTTACCGTAAGAACCATATGAAAATAAAATGCGGCGCCGGCAAAAATTTTAATAAAAGTTGAGTAATATTTAAAAAAAAAATTACAAAAATGTTGATTTAAAGTTAAAATTGAATTGTGTAATAAAAAAAAGTTTTTTATTACATTTAAGTTATTTATTGCTGCTTAAAAACGCCGTTTTTACTAGGGCCGCTGGGGCCCCATTTACGTCGGGGCTCCGGGCCCTGCCCCGGTTACCGAACGATAGCTACGCCACTGCTGTTTTTTTTGTCTCTGTTACTGTTAAGCAGAAAATACATTTAAAGTGGCATTCAAAGTCGTTTTCTTTATGCGACAAAAACATTTTGAGGTATCAAATGAAACTGTATTTTGTTTTTTCAGTTTTTTCTCTAGGATTAGGAGCTGTCTCTACTCTATAAATCTCAAGTTTTTCTTTTCTTCTATGAAAATAAATCAAAATTCGCTAAATTTTTTACACTTTGGCATAGCAACCCAAAATAAAACAAAATCAAATGTTTGTTTTAACTTTTGGTGTAAATTTAGGTCATAAATTAAACTTAAATTATTTGACCTCTAAATATAGTTTTCGACTAAATTTATAATTAATAAATAATGTTACATAAATGAACAAAAGTTAGATCCGTAGGGTTGAAAAAAATCTTCCCAATACTTGTGCAGGGGGGGCGCCAAACTCTAATGTTGCACCGGGCCCCAATCACCCTAGTTACGGCGCTGGCCATAGAGATGCGAAAAAACCACACCCTGAGTTAAGATTCGGAAAAAACGTAATTTAGCGAATTTAGGGTAGGGAATCCCAAAAGACCAAAATGGCCAAATTTTGAAAATTCCTATTTTAAAAACTATTCAGTTTATCAACAAAAACACAGAGTTTCAGTCTGATGGGGCCATAGCAATGCGAACCAACTACATCCTGAGGTAAGAATCGGAAAAACGTAATTTAGCAAATTTTAGGGTAGGGAATCCGATAGGACCAAAATGGCCAAATTTTGAAAATTAATATTTTAAAAACTATAAAGTTTACCAACAAAAGCACTGAGTTGCAGTATGGTGGGGCCATAGAGATGCGAAAAAGCCACACCCATAGTTAAGAACTGGAAAAACGTCGTTTAGCAAATTTTAGTTTAGAGAATTCCATAACACCAAAATGGCCAAACTTTGAAAAGTAATATTTAAAAAACTATATATAATTTATTAGCAAAAGCACCGAGTCGCAGTATGGTGGGGCCATAGAGATGCAAAAAACCACACCCTAAGTTAAGATTCGGGAAAACGCCATTTAGCGAATTTTAGGGTAGGGAATCGCATAAGACCAAAATGGCCAAACTTCAAAAATTCATATTTTAAAAACTATTTAACAAAAGCACCGAGTTGCAGTATGGTGAAAAAACTACACCTTGAGTTAAGATTTGGACGTCATTTAGCGAATTTTTGGGGTAGGTAATATGTACCATAAGATCAAAATGGCAAAATTTTGAAAATTCGTATTTTAAAAACTATTCGGTTTATCAACAAAAACACCGAGTTGCAGTATGGTGGGGCCATAGCGATGAGAAAAAGCTACACCCTGAGTTAAGATTCAGAACAACGTCATTTAACGAATTTTAAGGTAGGGAATCCCATAAGACCAAAATGGCCAAACTTTGAAAATTTATATTTTAAAAGCTATACAGTTTGTCAACAAAAGCACTGAGTTCCAGTATGGTGGGACCATAGCGATGCGAAAAAACTACATCTTGAGTTAAGATTTGGAAAAACGTCATTTAGCGAATTTTAGGGTAGGGAATCCCATAAGACCAAAATGGCCAAACTTTGAAAATTCATATTTCAAAAACTATATAGTTAATCAACAAAAACACCAAGTTGCAGTATAATGGGGCTATAGAGATGCGAAAAAACCACAGCCTGAGTTAAAATTTGGAAAAACGACATTTAGAGAATTTTAGGGTAGGGAACCCATTGAAAATTCATACTGCAACAACTATAAAGTTTATCAACAGAAGCACTGAGTTGCAGTATGGTTGGGCCATAGGCCCCTCTTCTTCGGGGCCCCATGGGCGGGGGGCCCTCGGCGATCGCCGACAAGTCGACCTGGCCAGTCCGGGTCTGTATAACATTAAGAGTAACAAGTACAGCATTTAAGAGCTCTCTTTATAAAAAAATTATTTTTTGTTTTTCGGCTATACTTTAAAAACGGGTGGGTACTTTTGCTCAAAATTTAGTACAAACATCCTTGAATGTTTATTGTTTTGATTAGTAAGTTAGAGTTAATATAACATTATAGCTATCTGGATTTATTAAGTTTTATCGGTTCAAATGGGAGTTTTTTTGATGCAGCCTAATAAGGCCCTTTTGTTTGCTCGGGCTTTATTAGGAACTAACTGTTTTTTAATTATTTTTTGTTTTTCTGGTAAAAGGAATCTCCGTTTTTGAGCAGCAAGTAAGCTTTATTCATACCTAGAAGGACCTTGAGAAATGACGTAAAACTGGTAGCGTTGAAATAAAATTGGTAGAAATCAAAATTGTTACAAGTAATTTTTTAAGTAAAGATCAAGATATCTACTACGAAAACTAACAGAGGTTGATACCGTTAACAGAAAAACATTTTAGGAGCTAAAGAGAAGATAGGGAAATAGACATGCTCCTGTGCAACATGTAGAAGAGATATTTATATGAGGAGGGCGTTGGTGTGGTCCTTTTATATAAAAGTAATAAATTTTATTTCTCACACTGAAGTCCATTTATGTACAGTGCATTTTTTTTTCTGTTAAAATCTGTCATTTCAAGATACCAGAAAATAGATTTTTTAAAATATGTATATATTGAGACGGAGGTAAGGTTCACAATTTTTTTGGTTTGGTTCAAACTGGTTTTTCTCATTTAAAATAGAAATGTTTTTTATTTTCGTACGCGGCTATTTAAAAAGTACTGTACATACTTTTTATAAATCTCAATAATTTCTCACCATTTTTTTTGTGAGGGAACTGCCTAACTAACTTATTATAATGTTATTGCATACGTTATTTTTTGTGGCCATCCTTTGTTGCTATAATGATAATAAAACTAAACTGTTTGAAAATTGTTTAGATACTGTTATTTACCGAAAAAGTTTACTTTTATACAGTTTGCTAAAGAATTAGATGCGGGCCTTATTGGGGGCCATTCATTGGGTCTTATTGGGAACCACAAGCCCAGTGTCATACTTTTTTTTAAACAAATAAAATTTGGAACATACTGCAAAATATAGTAAACAAAAGTTCAACTAAATTAATCACAAATAATAAGACAAATATTTTAACTCTATGTAGGTATATTTCCCGGTGCTTAAAGTGGGCCTTATTTGCCGCAGGTACCTTATATATAACAGAATACCAAGCAGTTATAAACTACAAGCAATTAACTTAATGAAAGTAATTGAAAAGATCAAAGAGGTTAGTTACTTGGTGGCTATGGGTGATAAAGAATGCGTGGACTTGTAATAAGAATGGCGTCATTGTATCTCCCACTTAATTGGTATTTAGAGCACGACATTAACACTAATTTAAAAGAATAAGCAAATTGGAACCGTCTAAATACGCTCATT
Source organism: Aspidapion aeneum (assembly GCA_963576565.1). Classification (NCBI taxonomy): domain Eukaryota; kingdom Metazoa; phylum Arthropoda; class Insecta; order Coleoptera; family Brentidae; genus Aspidapion; species Aspidapion aeneum. The sequence goes on from OY755039.1 coordinate 21,723,745, forward strand.
TTATTTGAAAAAAAAATCGTTTTTTCTTTTTGTTTAAAAATAAATGAATCCATGATGGATCTGATATCTACCTTCTTAGCCCATGAGCATACATATATCAGCGTTGAAAAGAGTATTTGCAAATATCTCAGAAACGAAGGCTCCCAGGAAGTTTTTGGTAAAAACATAAATTATTGAGAAAAAAGTGTCTACTATATTCCGAAAACCGTATATTGATGCGATGCTCGGTAAGAAGTTTCAACTTTTAAACTGTCAAAAAACAGTATTAGCATTAATGAATTGGTACCAAAATCTAATCGGCTCTTTACAGTGTAGACTATTTTACCTGAAAATTTCGTCAAAAACGGTTTAGCGGTATAAGAGCTATCGTGTTACGGACAGACATAATTTTTGAAATTCACCGTAATCTATAAACATTGTATTAAATAATGCCAAGCTGGTCAAACAATAAAATATTATATTATATCCTACCAAAAAATAAAAATGACACTTTTTATGTCGAGGTGAAAAATAGTACAATTGGTCGACGGATAAAAAGACTCTTTTAACACAAGGTTTATATGCTATTTTTCGCACTTTTTAGTTTATTTCGCAAGTTTTTTTAAAATTATTTGGTGTTTTTAGTTTTTTTTTGTATTTCAACTATTTATGATGAGTCACTTTTTATCCCGATGTTTACATTTTATCCCGGTCTTTTCATCCTGAATTTTTTGATTATTTAACACTTTTATCACGGAACCTTCATCCCTAAAAACCGGGATAAGGCATATACGTAATATTTACGTATATGGGATAAAGTGTGTACTTTATATGCTACAAGTGCGAAATAGTATATTGTATACTAAGGGAAAAAAGTGATACTTTTTATCCAGAGCCGAAAAGTTGTAGCCCGACCGAAGGGAGGGAAAACATATTTTCAATTTTGATATATAAAGTTTATTTTTCATCCCGATTTTAAGGGATAAAGTTGTAATTTTTTAATTCCGGGATGAAAAGTGACAAATAAATAATAAATCGGGATGAAAAGTGATATGGGGATGAAAAGTGACTGATTAGACACAAACAGTAAGTATAAACCTCGTGATAAAAGTGTCTTTAAATCCCTTGGCATATAATATACTATTTTAAACTAAACGAACTACCAAAAATGCATTGCAATTTCGTCCGATCCTAAAAAATGTACGCTTCCAAGTTTGGATGGGCCAGCGCACTAGGGGGACAGAAGGAGCACGGCCCCCACTTAATATACCGCGTGGGTGAAAAAAACCCTACAAAATGTTTTTTGTTATAACTTTCGAAATGAAATCCGTACTATTTTAATAAAACAAACTAAACTTTGCAGAAATTGGATTAAGCTTTTAAGTAGAAATAATCTTTTGTTCGCCTTTAGAAATTTAAAATGGCGGACAAAAAACTTTAAGGACTTTTCGTAAAAAAACGCAAGGAAAAATTTTTGATAAAAACTAAAAAAAAGTTTTGCCGTATGCGCACTATAGGCGAAAATTTTAGTAAAATTAGGTACTTGTGGGAAAAAGGGCGCAACAAAAGGTAATTTTTCTTAAAATTTATAAAAAATGGCGCCGGAAGCCGAAACTTTAGAAAAATAAAATAATTTAAAGAAAAAAGGTACCGCATATCAAAATTTTTCGGGAAAAGTGGTATCAACTGCAATAGTTTTGGATAGTTTCAAAAGTATAAGCCCAGAATGTTGGTGGCTCTTCTTGGGTATAAGGGCCCCATAATCGGTCAGTGTGCCCCTGATATTATACTCATTTCGTTTGGGGGGAGGGAAGGCTTTCAGCTTGGAAGAGCTAAGTCCCCCCTAGCGCTTCCCTAATTCCACACCTGCGTATGATTTAAGTAAAATACGTACGTATGTACAGGGCGGATCAAATTCGACATTTTTTGGGGGTTTTAGAAATTTCTAGCTAACAGAGCTGTGCCGGGTACTGAGAAAATGTACTCGATTACCGGGTATCGGGTAGTACATTCAGCTAAAATTTATGTTTGGGTTATGCAAAAGCAAAATAAACAAAATATTCAACAAAAACAGTTTTTAATATTCTAGAACTAGAAAAACAAACAAAAAAAAGAACCCTTAAACAACCAGCTGATGAGAGTACTCGGAGTACATTTTTGAGGATTTTTGTCCGGGTACTGCCCAACTCCAGCGGCGTAGCGTGCCCGAAAGGGCGGGGGGGCGACAGCTAAAAAGGGCGCCTCTGAAAACTGATGAAAAATCTTGTGGCAAAAAAAAACAAAAAGGTCAAAAAGGCGCCTCTCACAAATCTTGCGACCAAAACAAAAAAAAAAAAGGTCATCAGGTGTGAGTGAGGGGGCGGCCGATAAAAAAAAAAGTCTTCATGTTTTGTTAGTTTCCTTTGGCACCCACTAAATTGGCCCGACTTAATAAAGCTGAGGGCGCTTCGACCACCTATGGGGCGCCACTACCCTCGGGGCGGGGGGGGGGCGACGAACCCCCCACGCCCCCCCCCCCCACGCTACGCCGCTGCCCAACTCTGCTAGCTAAGATACATAAAAACGAGTAAAAACAATAGATAAGGATGTACTGAGTGGGCCAAACTCGATGTTTCTTGGAGGTCTTAGGTATTACTAACCGAGATAGATAAAAACAGATAGACATGTCCTGGGCGCGATTTTAGAGAAGTCTTCAAATTTCAAAACCGCTTCTTGATAGGCCTCGTAGTTTTTTAGCTAGGAAGAGATTTTCAAAAGTCGGCATTTATAGAGGTGCCCTAACACCTATAACTTTTTTTTTTAAATCATTTTGGTGAAAACTGCTTTTTTATAAAATTTTTAATAAAGAATCCATCTGTCTCTGTCGATTTTTAAAATCAGCGTTTAATTTCCTTTAAAATGACTATTATACTTAATATTTTATATTTTGTTATTGTTTTTTTATATATTTACTTATTTTTTAATTATTTCTTTATTTTTAAATATATTTTTTCTAAATTGACTTTTTATATTTTAATCCCAGTCATTAAATTTAACAATATATAAAAAAAATTCAAAAATTATAAAGAAAAATAGTCATTCCATAATTTTATGTAATTTCCCAAAAGTGACAGGTAAAATTTAGTTTAACAGTTAAATTTGCTACAAAAAAAAATTACAAGAAACATATTACACCAAAATGAAATTTTCCCAAAATTCAAATTTAGGCCACCTCTATAAATGTAGAGTTTTGAAAAAAATCTTTTTGCAGAAAAAATACGAGGTTATGGGTCATTATAGACGTCTCGAAAATCGATGTCTATCTGTTTTTATCTATCTCGGCTAGTAATACCTAAAACCACAGCCTATTAAGTAGGCTGTGCTAAAACCTCCAAGAAACATCGAGTTTGTGATGCCACCCGCGTCAACGGTTACGGTGTGTGTGTATGCGCACCTTAAATTAGTGCAGTGAGACAACTTGGCGTTATCGGTCGGGCCGTATTGTTTTGATTTCGTAGTTACGAGATTAGCGGAAGTTTCTAATTTTGATGACATTAGCATGCTAGAAGCAGTGGTTACGATGCCTATGACAAGTATATATAGAAGCAGAACGTTGTTTCTCTACCCTAAAGAGAATTAAAACTTTCCTTAGAAGCAGAATGGGTGAGAATAGATTAACTGCTCTTGCAATGTTATCTAACGAAAATAAAATTATCAAGAAATTCAAAAGTTCAATCAATTCGTTTTTGAAGAATTTATTTCAAAAAAGGACAGACGCCTTCATTTTCAATAAAAAACGCGATTGTAAAATATAAAAAATAAATAGATCCATGACGGATCTGATACCTTCCTAGCTAGCCTATTAGCACAATTCAAGTGAAGCCATGATATATCAGCCATGAAAACAGTTTTTTGTAAATATCTGACAAACCAAAGGTCCTACGTAGTTTTTGGTTAGAACAAAAATCATTGAGCAAAATGTGGTCTATCATATTCCGAACACTGCATATAGATGTGATGTCCGTTAAAAAGTTTGCATTTTTTTAACTTTTTAATTTTCAAAAAACTGTCATTAGCATAAATGGATTTTGACCAAAAACTAATCAGCTCGTTAGAGTGTCGAACACTATTTTATCTGAAAATTTTATGAAAATCGGATCAGCGGTTTAGGAGCTATCGCGTTACGGACAGAGTTACACACACACACACACACACATGATCTACCTTAGCAATTTCGTCGTGATGTCTGTCTGTGTGTGTGTATGTCTGCCGTAACACGATAACTCCTAAACCGCTGAACCGATTTTCATAAAATGTTCAGGAAAAATAATGTTCGACAGTCTAACGAGCTGATTAGATTTTGGTCAAAATCCATTCATGCTAATGACAGTTTTTTGACAATTAAAAAATTAATAAAATGCTAACTTTTTAACGGAGCATCGCATCAATATGCGGTTTTAGAAATATAGTAGATTACATTTGTCTCAATAATTTATGTTATAACTAAAACCTTCGTAGGATCTTTAGTTTCTGAGATATATACAAAAAACAACTGTTTTCAAGGCTGATATATCATGGCTTCACTTTAAGTGTGCTAATAATAGGCTAGCTAGGAAGGTATCAGATCTGTCATGCATCCATTTATTTAATTATTTGCTCTAAATTATGAATATATTGGCCCAAAAAGTTGGGCCTGGCATTAAAGAAACCACACGTGCCGCCACTGGAAATAAATAATCCATTCATTGCCGAAATATTATGTGACTGTTATTTTGGTCATTTAAGTGCCCCTTGGAGAGGGCGCCCGCGTGCCGTGCACGCCTTGCACCACCCAAAACCCATAAAAAGTTTTTGAAATTTTGTCTGTGCTATGAACCGAACCGAACCGAACCACCCCCCCCCCTCTTCCTCCTAATCCAAAATGCAGCGCACGCCTGTGAAGATTGCAACAATAGGAAATACATAAAAAACATCGATCATACCATTGTTATCATTGTTAAATAATTTTAAAAAATTTTCGTAACACAAAATTATTGTCGGTAATCTTAACTTACAAACCAGGAAATACTGGGTAAGATGCTTACATTGCGGAAAAATAACATTTCCTGTATTATTGCTTAAAGCGTGTAACCTTTTTTGCAAAAATATTATAAACATAAAATTAAATTTTTATTGCTTATGAAAATAGCATTAAAAAAATACTCTGCCAATATATGGGCCCCTAAGCTCACACTAGGTATTATAGTTATAGTGTACGTGTGAGCTAATATAACTAAAAACTGAAATATAGGCTGGGTCTTGGGTCGAGATGGTCCCATTTAAAAATGAACAAAATCCATCGAACACAAGCCAAATAAAAGGGTGGGGGTAGATTTCAAAAATTTGTTGTGTGAGTTTGTGTGAAAATATGGCGTGCGTGATATCAAACGAAAGGTAATTGAGTCTGGAGTTAAACAAAATACATTTTAGTTTTTTTTTTAAAAGGGTGGGGGTAGATTTCAAAAATTAGAGTTTACGTGAAAATATGTCATGTGTGATATCGAACGAAAGTTAATTGAGCCCGGAGTTAAACAAAATACATTTTAGTTCTTGTTTTTTTTAAGGGTGGGGGTAGATTAAAAATTTTTTAAACATGGCTTGTGTGGTATCAAACGAAAGGTAATTTAGGCTGGAGTTGAATAAAATATATTTCAGTTTTTAGTTATATTAGCTCACACGTACACTATAACTATAGTACCTAGTGTGAGCTTAGGGGCCCATATATTGGCAGAGTATTTTTTATTGTTTTTAGTATCTAAAGATTAAAAGAAATCGGAATCCAATTTTTTGGATCCAGGTCTTTATGGATCTTTTGAAACATTATACTTTAGGCATTTCTACTTAAAATCTCTCAAAAATTGTTTGCTGTTTCATTTTCATTTTATAAAAAACTTCTCTCAAACTGAACTTCTGGTTTTTATTATTGTACGTGTATTTTATACAGCGTTCTTTTGAAAAAAAGGGTCAATTTTGTTTGAAAATTAATAAGGGAGGGAGGAGGGTTGTGAATCGGAACAATTATTATTTTTTAACAGAAAATTCGCAAATAAAATATTTTGAACAGTTTCTTATTTATTTTAGAAATTTATTTTTGTTTGGGTATGTAGTACTTATTATGATACCTGGTATTTAATTTCGGACTAAAAATGGGTCAATTTTTAAAATAAAGTACTTGCGTAATGAATGAACAATTTTCGTACTGAATTCAGGACAGTGGCGTATATAGAAAAAAGTTTCGGGGTGGGCCCGAGGCAGTTTTGGCGGGGGCCGAGACCCCATGAGGGCGTATTTTATGCTATTTTATGTTTGTCTTCATGAAATATGTCAAAAATATCTAAAAAAATCTTAGCTTCGGGGGGGGCCCGGGCCCCCAGGCCCCCCTATATATACGCCAGTGATTCAGGACAATTGTACTGAAACGGCAACACTGCCAGATAACCACCACCGATCGAAATATCGATCACGGGTTACAACTCAAAAATATCTATTTTTTAGTTTCTTCTCTATTATCAATATTTAAACATTTTTAAAACTAAAATATACCTATATTCCAGACTATTTATCGATTATTAATCAAAAAACAAAAATATGTTATGAATATCTGTAACTAAGTACTAAGTAATATTTAGCTTTTCTTCCCAGTGATCGATATGTTAAAATTGTCAATTTCATACCCCATTCTAACCTAAAAAGCAACTTATTATTTTTAATGTTGGTTTCCCGAAATTTAGTTAAGTCACTTCCACTTACCCACATAGCACAAATCAAAACAACGTTAAAAACACACACTTTTTTAAGTTTAATAGGTCGCTTTTTAAAATTATTTATAAAACCACGTTAAAATCACATCGAAATAACGTAGTTTTGAAAATAACGTTAAAAAGCGACCCATTAAACTTAAAAAAGTGTGTGTTTTTAACGTTGTTTTGATTTGTGCGATGTGGGTAAGTGTTAGATTAAGATAAGTTTTAACTTAGCTTATATGTATATCCAAGTGCCAGGTGAGAAAGTGGCCCTATATCGGCATCCTGCATTGTTTATTTTTTTCTACAACTCTGTGTCTGTCTTTTTATAAGTCGTCTGGAAAACATTTGATCGCAAGAAGACCTGTATGTATGTGTGGGTCTCAGGTTTTTATCGCGTCGCTTTTTGTTTTATGTCTTTTTTCATGCAGGGGTGCACAAACAGGATGCATCAAGTGTGCGGTGTCATTAACAGGTTACAGGTTGCACATCTGTGTCTCACATAGCTTGATGGCTTCGAAGGGGGTTTGCATTGGAAATACAGGGTCGTGCGTTTTTTTTTAGATTAGTTAAATTTCAAAATCAAAGATAATAGTTTTTGAATAGGTGCTCCGGGAAACTTGCAATTTTAACATTTTTAATTAGTTCGTAATGCAAGAATATGCCTCCCAAACTAGAAAAGCATTTCAATCGGGAATAAAATTGGTTTTGATTTTAATTTAGTACCGATACTTTAATTTCAACCCAAACCATACAGAACCAAGCCAAAATAGATCTAATATATAAAACAAAGTATATGAAAGTCAATATTATCTCACCTGGGCACTAGTCTCCTGGTCGTGAAATGTGATGGATAACATCGTGCCAAATACCTTGTCTCGACCAATAGCGAGCATGAAAATAGTCTCGCGGTGTCCTGTAGCGGTGGAAAGTTCCCACAAGGAAAACATGCGTAGCGTAGAAACGTGACGATTCATAGCTGGCCATTGGTGATAGATACACATACTTTTGAATTAGTAGAAAGTTTATATATCCGGGATTTCAAATTAATAAAAATAACATGAGTGTAGAAATCAAGAGACAATATACTTTTAACATCAAACATTGTTATCAAAAAAAAACTAATTTATTGTTCTTTGTCAGTGGCATACGCAGGGGGTTCGGTTCGGTTGACCACTAAAACAAGATTTTTCCGCAAGATCAAGATCCCCCCCCCCCCCCAGGACTCATCTCTGCGTATTGATTCGCATGCAAGCCCCCTCCCAAGATTCATTTCTGCGTTTGTGTGTCTTTGTAAATAATGTTGAAATTGATATGTTAAACTTGTATCAAACCTTTTGAAAACATAAACGAAGACGAAAAGCGACGAAGAGCTCTAACAACAAGCCGTGGCCGATTCGCTGCCGATTCAACTCGCCGCTGTCATGGTTTTATTGTTCATGTAATTATTTTTGAGACAATTTTTTTTCGTTGGCTTATGCTAGTATGGTAAACAGCTGACAACTGTCAAAAAGTTATCTCAAAAATTATGACATGGGGTTTATTTTGCAATTTTATTTATTTAGGGGTCCTAAACTAACTTATTTTTTCTTAAATTATAGATTCTCCTGTCCTCCTTCCGAGGACGAAATTAATGTTACCCTAACCCTGGTCAATTATTTATCGCAAACGTATCCTAACCTGTTCACACACAAAATGTCTTCAAAGAAGATAGTTTCGCATTAAAAATGCTTTTTTAAAAAGTAGTTTTTCCAAAAACCAATTTTGTGAAAAAACTCGAATAAATGTTTAAAATAAACTCAACCGTTTAATTTGTATGCTCTGTCTGGGATATGCAAAAAAACGGAGTGTAACGCAGCCGCTATTAAATATCTACTGTCCCCTTTAAATAATAAAATTTAAGGATCTCGTGAAAGAACGGAACAATAGTCAGAAATTCAGCGAGAAGGAAGAATAAAAAGGAATAAAACAAGCCACGTACCGTATTATCTATATATCTATTTAGCCTTCTTCGATCCATCTTTGGACATAGGCCACGCAAAAATATCTTCCACTTTTCTCTGTCTGTCGCTGTGTTCATCCATCTAGTTTCCCCATGTTTTTTCAAATCGTCCGCCCATCTCATTTCCCTACTTGATTTATTTTCCCAAGGTTTCCAGTTAACGCTACATTTATTTCTTCGATCGTCTTTTTGTCTAATATTATGAGCGGCAAATTTCCATTTTTATCTTGCTACTTCTTCTCTGGCATCCCTTACTTTTGTTGTATTTCTTATCCATTAATTTCTATTTCTATCTGTTAGCTTTACATGTGACATTTGTCTTTTCATTGATCTTTTGTTTTCTTATCCATGTTTGATTTTGTAAGTGTCAAGGTCTGGTATCCATAGGTGAGTACTAAAAGGATACATTGGTATAGGTACAATTTCGTTTTGAGGTAGTATATGTAGTTTAATTTACCAAATGCCGCCCAGACCAATCTTGCTCCTGTCTTGATTTTAGCTGTTTGGTTTTCTTTTTTTTTTATTTAATAATTTATACTAGAAGATTCGTGAAGAGTAAATGACCCAAAAAATCTTGAAAAATAGTCTACACTGTGCAAGTTGCGCTAATCTAAATATCTAAAAGTCGCTTTAAAACATGACACAGTAAGTTACTACTTGTATGATACGCCTATGTCAAAAAGCAACTATTTGTTCAGGCTGTTCCCATAAGGTTAAAAAGAGGGTCAGAGATTTTGTAGGTCGTCTAATAGTGATGATATTTCAGGGTGGGTAAAAATCCCTTAAAATCTGAGCAGCAACCCATTTATAAATACGTACAATGAAAAAATTTATTTAAAAAAAAATATTGGAAACAAGCTTTTGAGCTACTCACTGAAAAATATGAGAGAAACAAAAACTTTTTTTTACCCAATTAGCCACAAAAACTTGTTTGATATTTAAATTCACGGGTAAAAATTCCGCTGATTGACACTTGCATCTGATGGTGGGTAAAATCACGAATCGCCGTTGCTCCAGCCTGAAAGACAGAAAAGCAGTTCATACTCGCCTGCTCTTGTTTTAGTTTTTCTCGTATCTCAGTAGATGGTGCTTCTTGCAAGGCTTCTCTCATTATAGACATAGGATTAGAGACAAAACCGCCTTATTTACTTCGTAAGGGAGTCACATTGACCAAGCAGTGTTCTGAGAGCTCTCATAAGGACGAAACAGTTAACTGTCAACACTTATTAGGTGTCCATTAGATCTTGGACCCCCCGTGAGGTTAAGCTTTCGAGCTACCCACGGAAAAATATGAGAGAAACAAAAACTCCTTTTTATTCGATTAGCCAAGAAAAATCGCTTGATTTTTAAATTATCGGGTAATAAAATTCACGTTTGTTAGTATTATTTGGCTTAAAAAGTTCGCTGAATGACGCTCGCGTCTGATGGTGGGTAAAAACGCTGAAAGACAGAAGAGCTGTGCAATGGATCTTTTCATCGATCGATATATATATATATATATATATATATATATATATATATATATATATATATATAGCCGTTTAAACTCGCCTACTCTTGTTCTAGTTTTTCTCGTATCTCGGTAGATGGCGCCTCTCGCGAGGGTTTTCTCACTATAGACTTAGAATTAGAGACAAAACCGTCTAATTAACTTCGTAAGGGTCTCACATGGAGGTTAAGCTTTCGAGCTACCCACGGAAAAATATGAGAGAAATGAGCGATATCGTGATTTTTCAATTACACTAATATTTGTTACAGTGATTTTTTAATATCAGCGATTTTTAAACGTGATGTGATCACAGTGTTCAAGTTGCGTAACGTAAGTCACGTTTGAGTTTGAAGCATTACTGATACTGCTTGGTTTGTTATATGTTAAGTGCGGCAGTGACGATATGTTGTTGATTCTGTTATTGTTATTATGTTGATGATACCCGGCTTTCGGCGTGATAACGAATGCCAAGTTGCAATCTTTGAAGATGTTTAATTGTGATAAAAAAAACAGATATCAAATCACGCGTTGTGAAAGAAAGAAGGAACGATCGTTATATGTGACTTTTGAATATCAGTCAAAAATATCGGTTTGTGAAATATCGCTCATCTCTAGAGAGAAACAAAAACTTCTTTTTACCCGATTAGAAAGCTTTATCGAAAACAATCAGAGCTGTCACCAGTACATTATGAAAGTACTCCAAGTACAAGTACCAAGTACATTAAGATTTGTAAAAGTACTTGAAGTACATTTTCTTTTCAAATGTACTTCAAGTACCAAGTACATTATAAAAGTACTTGATTTTCCCTTTTACTTTTATAATAAAAGTACTTCAAGTACTTTTAATATGTCAAAAGAATAGAAAAATGCCTAAAATATCAAAAAAAAATGTTAAAAATGTTAAAAAGTTTCAAAAAAGTAAATAATGTCAAAAAACTTTAAAAAATATTTAAGATGGCAAAAAATGTAAAAAAAAATTAAAAAATGTCAAAAACCGTCAAAAATGTAAAAAAATTTCAAAGATGTAAAAAAATTTAAAACATGTCAAAAATGTTCAACTTGAAAGATTTTATTTTTGGAATATTATTGTATGTAAATTATGTTTTACTTATATACCTAAATTGTATTCATTAATTTTTTTCTGAACTCATCATTTTACATACAAATGCCATAGAAAGGTAATGGAAAGAGATAATTTTATTACACGAAAAGCTGCAAAATTGACCCAGTCGCATCAAAATGTTTTTAACGTTTAGTTTTGCAATAGGGGTGCCACATTTACACCGAACTCCGGGGTAAATGGGACCTACTCCTAAAGACAAAAGTTTTAAAATATATTAAGTTTTTCTGTCTCAAATGCATTGCAAATAGATCACATTTCATCGTTGATCTTACAAACTGACGTAACTCATTTATTTTAATTTCACAAGAGAGCAATTTCAAGTTTTAGGGAAAGTTTATATTGGATTTATATCACTAAACATGTACTTGGATCTAATGATTTTTGTGCTATTTAAAGGATTTTTATGAGTTATGACACTTTGTGAGATAAAAGAACGACACAAATAAGGTAGTATTATGGTCTTATCTCAAAACTGCCTTTTTTTGAGATACGTCAGATTGTACGATCAACGACGATTTGTGTAAATCCAAATATATTTGACTTTGTAATGAGACCTACAAAAAACTTTTGTAAAACCAGGATGCACGTACCCTACCTTGACTTATTTCCTTTTTGGTGGAACACTTGGGGCACCGTTCTTATACTGTCAATAATTTCTAAATCACTCATAGTAAGTACTATTTATATAATAGCCCACAAAACTGCTTAAAAACTTGTTTAAATCAAAGTAAATAAACGAGCATAACAAACGTAAATATCCAAGGAATTTATTGAGTTGTATCTAGTCAGACTAAATAAATTTTCAGGTTCTTTCAACCAACCTCCATCAAACGTAGAAATTACTTCTGCTGCAAGGCGAGTAGGTGGATCCCCAAAAATCGAGCTGCAAGTGCAATATACCTGCACTACCGTACTACCGACACCCCTCAATAGATGGCATGACTGTTGTAGTAGTTTCTCATACTGAATTTGAATCTCACGTTCCACGAAATAATGAAGGTGCATGCAAATAATTAAGCCCATAGGCATTATTCTTTGGATACGTGTGTACCTAATATTACGATTTTTTGGGCGATTAATTAGGACGTACCTATCAACGTTGCTAAAATACCGGACTTCCCTGCCAAGTTGATAAAAAACCGGACAGGTGGCAACCCTGAGGTTACCACTTGTCTTCGGCGCATTAAAGTTATATCTCACCTATATCTACATTGTACTTCAAGAATATTTTATTGTACTTGAAGTACTTCGAATGTACTTGAAGTATTTTGAATGTACTTGAACTACTTTGAATGTACTTGAAGTACTTTGAATGTACTTGAAGTAATTTAAATGTACTTGAAGTACTTTGAATGTATTTAACGTACTTTAAATGTACTTGAAGTACTTATAATGTACTTGAAGTACTTTACTTGACAAAATCAAGTACATTGTTAAAAGTACTTCAAGTACCAAGTACAATTACCGGATTCTAGATGTACTTCAAGTACAGTACTTGAAGTACTTGTAAGTACTTGAAGTACAATTTCAAGTACTGTACTTAAAGTACCTGACAACTCTGAAAACAATAATTTAGTTTTGCTAACCAATTTCAATGTGGGCGGCCTTGTATTTTGTAACAGATAAATGATTTCATCTGTCATTAATTTCTCCTTTTTTCGGTTTTATTATAGTTGTGATAGCATTTAACTTCATTTCAACGCAGATTATATTATTTTTTAAAACATTGTTCAACAAGTTCTTATCTTAGCTCACACATATACTATACTATAGTAGTGTGAGCTATAGTGATCCTAATTTTTTCGGGAAAAAAAAAGTTGCTCCGATTTCAAAAAATTTTATATATTTTTGCGTTTCAGATGATTTTCAAACTTTTTTGTCGCGCCGTCTGTCTGTCTGTCTGTCTGTATGTCTGTCTGTATGTCTGTATGTCTGTATGTCTGTATGTCTGTATGTCTGTATGTCTGTATGTCTGTATGTCTGTATGTCTGTATGTCTGTATGTCAGTATGTCTGTATGTCTGTATGTCTGTATGTCTGTATGTCTGTATGTCTGTATGTCTGTATGTCTGTATGTCTGTATGTCTGTATGTCTGTATGTCTGTATGTCTGTATGTCTGTATGTCTGTATGTCTGTATGTCTGTATGTCTGTATGTCTGTATGTCTGTATGTCTGTATGTCTGTATGTCTGTATGTCTGTATGTCTGTATGTCTGTATGTCTGTATGTCTGTATGTCTGTATGTCTGTATGTCTGTATGTCTGTATGTCTGTATGTCTGTATGTCTGTATGTCTGTATGTCTGTATGTCTGTATGTCTGTATGTCTGTATGTCTGTATGTCTGTATGTCTGTATGTCTGTATGTCTGTATGTCTGTATGTCTGTATGTCTGTATGTCTGTATGTCTGTATGTCTGTATGTCTGTATGTCTGTATGTCTGTATGTCTGTATGTCTGTATGTCTGTATGTCTGTATGTCTGTATGTCTGTATGTCTGTATGTCTGTATGTCTGTATGTCTGTATGTCTGTATGTCTGTATGTCTGTATGTCTGTATGTCTGTATGTCTGTATGTCTGTATGTCTGTATGTCTGTATGTCTGTATGTCTGTATGTCTGTATGTCTGTATGTCTGTATGTCTGTATGTCTGTATGTCTGTATGTCTGTATGTCTGTATGTCTGTATGTCTGTATGTCTGTATGTCTGTATGTCTGTATGTCTGTATGTCTGTATGTCTGTATGTCTGTATGTCTGTATGTCTGTATGTCTGTATGTCTGTATGTCTGTATGTCTGTATGTCTGTATGTCTGTATGTCTGTATGTCTGTATGTCTGTATGTCTGTATGTCTGTATGTCTGTATGTCTGTATGTCTGTATGTCTGTATGTCTGTATGTCTGTATGTCTGTATGTCTGTATGTCTGTATGTCTGTATGTCTGTATGTCTGTATGTCTGTATGTCTGTATGTCTGTATGTCTGTATGTCTGTATGTCTGTATGTCTGTATGTCTGTATGTCTGTATGTCTGTATGTCTGTATGTCTGTATGTCTGTATGTCTGTATGTCTGTATGTCTGTATGTCTGTATGTCTGTATGTCTGTATGTCTGTATGTCTGTATGTCTGTATGTCTGTATGTCTGTATGTCTGTATGTCTGTATGTCTGTATGTCTGTATGTCTGTATGTCTGTATGTCTGTATGTCTGTATGTCTGTATGTCTGTATGTCTGTATGTCTGTATGTCTGTATGTCTGTATGTCTGTATGTCTGTATGTCTGTATGTCTGTATGTCTGTATGTCTGTATGTCTGTATGTCTGTATGTCTGTATGTCTGTATGTCTGTATGTCTGTATGTCTGTATGTCTGTATGTCTGTATGTCTGTATGTCTGTATGTCTGTATGTCTGTATGTCTGTATGTCTGTATGTCTGTATGTCTGTATGTCTGTATGTCTGTATGTCTGTATGTCTGTATGTCTGTATGTCTGTATGTCTGTATGTCTGTATGTCTGTATGTCTGTATGTCTGTATGTCTGTATGTCTGTATGTCTGTATGTCTGTATGTCTGTATGTCTGTATGTCTGTATGTCTGTATGTCTGTATGTCTGTATGTCTGTATGTCTGTATGTCTGTATGTCTGTATGTCTGTATGTCTGTATGTCTGTATGTCTGTATGTCTGTATGTCTGTATGTCTGTATGTCTGTATGTCTGTATGTCTGTATGTCTGTATGTCTGTATGTCTGTATGTCTGTATGTCTGTATGTCTGTATGTCTGTATGTCTGTATGTCTGTATGTCTGTATGTCTGTATGTCTGTATGTCTGTATGTCTGTATGTCTGTATGTCTGTATGTCTGTATGTCTGTATGTCTGTATGTCTGTATGTCTGTATGTCTGTATGTCTGTATGTCTGTATGTCTGTATGTCTGTATGTCTGTATGTCTGTATGTCTGTATGTCTGTATGTCTGTATGTCTGTATGTCTGTATGTCTGTATGTCTGTATGTCTGTATGTCTGTATGTCTGTATGTCTGTATGTCTGTATGTCTGTATGTCTGTATGTCTGTATGTCTGTATGTCTGTATGTCTGTATGTCTGTATGTCTGTATGTCTGTATGTCTGTATGTCTGTATGTCTGTATGTCTGTATGTCTGTATGTCTGTATGTCTGTATGTCTGTATGTCTGTATGTCTGTATGTCTGTATGTCTGTATGTCTGTATGTCTGTATGTCTGTATGTCTGTATGTCTGTATGTCTGTATGTCTGTATGTCTGTATGTCTGTATGTCTGTATGTCTGTATGTCTGTATGTCTGTATGTCTGTATGTCTGTATGTCTGTATGTCTGTATGTCTGTATGTCTGTATGTCTGTATGTCTGTCTGTATGTCTGTCTGTCTGTATGTCTGTCTGTATGTCTGTATGTCTGCATGTCTGTATGTCTGTATGTCTGTTTGTAACGACCAACGCGCATAACTCAAAAACCGCTTGCCCGATTTCAATGAAATTTGGTACCTAGGCTGGGTCTTGTGTCGAGATGGTCCCGTTTAAAAATGAACAAAATCCACCGAACACAAGCCAAATAAAAGGGTGGGGGTAAATTTCAAAAATTAGAGTTGATGTGAAAATATGGCGTGTGTGATATCAAACGAAAGGTAATTGAGTGTGAAGTTAAACAAAAAAAAAATAAAAAAAAAAAAAGGGTGGGGGTAGATTTCAAAAATTAGAGTTTACGTGAAAATATGGCGTGTGTGATATCAAACGAAAGGTAATTAAGTCTGGAATTAAACAAAATACATTTCAATTTTTGTTTTTTAAGGGGGGGGGATTTCAAAAATTTGAGTTTAAGTCAAAACATGGCTTGTGTGAATTATATCACCGTTCCTTCCCGTAAGAAAATGATTAATATGCAGTTTCCAGAGCAACTGCTGACCAAGCTCCAATATGAAGATTCCTGTTGTTCGTCTTCAACGAAGCGTTTTTTATGTCGTAAAACATGAGTTTTGTAAACTTATAGTAATAAAAATAATTTTTTTAAAAAGACACTTTTGAGTCTCCGAGTTGTTAATTTGTGGTATCAAACGAGAGGTAATTTAGTCTGGAGTTTTTAGTTATATTAGCTCACACGTACACTATAACTATAGTACCTAGTGTGAGCTTAGGGGCCCATATATTGGCAGAGTATTTATTTAAGTATCATCTTTTTGATACTTATTGATATTAATCGCTGCCGATGCCATTTTGATTTTTTATGAGGAACATTCTTAAGCTACGTAACGCAAAAATTCAGGATCTTTGGCACCCCCCCCCCCCCCCTTCCCCCTTCGTAACACATTTTCCAGAACAAATACATTAAAAAAACATTGAGTGTCACGCAAGGCTAATCACTCCTTCCTACGGCTCCCTTGAACGTTACGTAATTTAGGAATAGTCCATAGGCACTAAGGAAAGTAAAACTGTTGATTTTTTCCTAATCCGGGGGATTGACTTGGTTAGACGGTGTTAATACCCTCAAACCTATTCGTTTCTTGTCTTGTGGTCTTAAGTCATCACATACCGTCGGCATTTTAGCAGTAAAAATGTAGTTTAGTTTACGTTTACGTAGTTTTAATGTGAAAAAAATGGTCGAGAGTCCCGTTTCGTCGCAGCTGGTGTCAGGAAATCTCGAATTACACTCACATGTTGTAGCAGCATACATGTCATATGAGTATACATTGGTTATAGGGAGGAATGTTTGTGATTCAGTTGCTTAATGCATTTACTAGAATTAGATCCAGGATATGCGTATGGACGTTGCCTAAATTAATAAAGGTACTACCACTACTACCTAATAGCACAGTAAGATATACACTATGCTAATAGCCTAAAAATACAATCTATGATTTTTATAACAACACATATCAAGGAAACGCCCAAGGTCTTTATACTTTCACACAGGTTGCCTACAGAATTTGTCCAGTCATGTGAACTTAACTGGATGACTGTAGCTGTGTCATCGGGTTTCCATAAATCAAATAGTTTAAGGCAACCCGGTGACGTAGTATTTTTAATCTGATTACAGTTGGCCAGTCAGGTTCAATGACCTTTTAAATTCTGTAGGTAACCCGTGTAAAAGTATAAATACCTTGGGAAAGGCCCATTTATTTGTATCTAGGATGGGGACACTCAAAAATTTGAGATAATAATTTGCTAAAAAATTTTTTACTCAAACTTAAAAAAATCAAAATGGCGGATCCAAAATGGCGGATTTTCTTATTTACTAACCGATTTGTCTCAAACTTGAAATATTACATTGCTTGAGGTCATTTAACACAATTTTTAACTCAAACTTAAAAAAATCAAAATGATGGATCCAAAATGGCGGACTTTTTATGTACTAACCGACTTGTCTCAAACTTGAAAGATTGCAGTGCTTAAGGATCGATTTATAATAAATTTAATATATATATATATATATATATATAATAAGAGAATCCGCCATTTTGGATCCGCCATTTTGATTTTTTTAAGTTTGAGTAAAAAATTGTATTAAATGACCTCAAGCAATGTAATATTTCAAGTTTGAGACAAATCGGTTAGTAAATAAGAAAATCCGCCATTTTGGATCTGTCATTTTGATTTTTTTAAGTTTGAGTAAAAAATTTTGTTAAATGACCTCAAGCAATGTAATATTTCAAGTTTGAGACAAATCGGTTGGTAAATAAGAAAATCCGCCATTTTGGATCCGCCATTTTGATTTTTTTAAGTTTGAGTAAAAAAAATTATTAAATGACCTCAAGCAATGTAATATTTCAAGTTTGAGAAAATCCGCCATTTTGATGTTTGGATCCGCCATTGTTGTAATAAAAAACATCAATTGTAGTGTTACCAGGTTACCAAACACTACAACTACCAAGATTCAACAGTCGACTTAATGGATTTAACTTTACTTAACAAAAAGAAATTTCCAAAAAATTGCGTAAAGGATTTTTTTATATGAATAATATATTTTATTTTTTATCTACACATTTTATCGAAAAAAAATTTTTAGTCCGGCGCCGAGTTGGCCGGCGCCCAGTTGGCGGCGCCGATTTGGCAGGCGCCCAGTTGGCTTGGCGCCCAGTTGGCGGCGCCCAGTTGTCCTAGACCGTTAAAGCTGCACCACACGACACACCAACATAACACATGGCATAAAACCAACGTTCAAGTTCCCTTAATGAAAAAAGAAATCGGACAAAAATATTTTTCATTTTTTGCGCCAAAATTCTACAATTATATTCCCGAGGAGGTCAAGCAAAATATAAATAACAAAATATTCAAAAAGCTGGTTAAAAATTGGCTCTATACAAAGGAAAGAGCTGATATAAGAAATCTTTTTAAAAGTAGCTAATAAGATTTAACTTATTATTTATTGTTGTCTTAAGTTTTAGAACAAAAATTACATAAGTGTTGATAACCATAATTGTGACATATATTAACCGGAATGTGACAATTAAACCCTAGAATGTGACCTAACACCTAAATGTAACTAAACACTCGATTGCGACCAAGTGCAGATTGTGACATAATACCCAAACATTGAGAATAAACGTTTTATAAGATTTTCAAAAAATAAATAAATAAATGAAAATCGGCATTAACAAGCAAAAAAAAATGCTTTTATGTCTAAGTGTTTATTTATCATTATATATATTTTTAGAATACAATAATATGTAAAAAATTTGATTTGGTAAATAAACTTATATTATAATTAATGCTAAACAGTATCCGACAGATATTACTTAGCATTTCAGGTGTCACTGATTGTAGGTAATTATTTTTGCCCGAAGCTCATTAAAAGCGGAAAATATCAGAAATAAATAAATATAGACCTGTGGCAATAATTTGTGCTCCGGGTAAGCTTTTTGAATCCATTTTGTACAAGTATATTTTTACACACATATCCCAAGTAATAAATCCAAATCAACATGGATTCATACCTGGAAGATCAACGGAGACAAATTTAACTAGATTCCTAAATAAAATAAATCAAGCCGTGGATAATAATAAACAAGTAGGCATCATATTTACAGATTTCTCAAAGGCGTTTGATCAAGTTAATCACGACGTTCTTTTGAGAAAGCTGGATTCTTTTGGGATTTCCGATCTTCTGAAGTTAAGTGCATCTTACTTAAGTGAGCGACTAAAGTACGTTGTTGTTAATGGTATAGAATCGTATGAGTTTGTTCCATTATCAGGCGTTCCTCAAGGATCGAATCTTGGTCCACCGTTTTTCCTTTGTTTAATAAATGACCTTCCCGATGCCCTTCAAAATTGTGAGTGTGAGTTATTCGCTGATTATTTTAAATTTTATAAATTTATTAAGGGTCCTGAGGATTCTCAATTAATTCAAAATGATATAAATAGAGCACAGAAATGGGCAACTAATAATAAACTAAATTTTAATGTACAAAAGTGCTTTATGCTTACAATCACAAGGAAAAAAAATGTAATCAATTTCAATTATCAAATAAATAATACAATTTTATGTAATATTTCAAGTTTGAGAAAATCCGCCATTTTGATGTTTGGATCCGCCATTGTTGTAATAAAAAACATCAATTGTAGTGTTACCAGGTTACCAAACACTACAACTACCAAGATTCAACAGTCGACTTAATGGATTTAACTTTACTTAACAAAAAGAAATTTCCAAAAAATTGCGTAAAGGATTTTTTTATATGAATAATATATTTTATTTTTTATCTACACATTTTATCGAAAAAAAATTTTTAGTCCGGCGCCGAGTTGGCCGGCGCCCAGTTGGCGGCGCCGATTTGGCAGGCGCCCAGTTGGCTTGGCGCCCAGTTGGCGGCGCCCAGTTGTCCTAGACCGTTAAAGCTGCACCACACGACACACCAACATAACACATGGCATAAAACCAACGTTCAAGTTCCCTTAATGAAAAAAGAAATCGGACAAAAATATTTTTCATTTTTTGCGCCAAAATTCTACAATTATATTCCCGAGGAGGTCAAGCAAAATATAAATAACAAAATATTCAAAAAGCTGGTTAAAAATTGGCTCTATACAAAGGAAAGAGCTGATATAAGAAATCTTTTTAAAAGTAGCTAATAAGATTTAACTTATTATTTATTGTTGTCATAAGTTTTAGAACAAAAATTACATAAGTGTTGATAACCATAATTGTGACATATATTAACCGGAATGTGACAATTAAACCCTAGAATGTGACCTAACACCTAAATGTAACTAAACACTCGATTGCGACCAAGTGCAGATTGTGACATAATACCCAAACATTGAGAATAAACGTTTTATAAGATTTTCAAAAAATAAATAAATAAATGAAAATCGGCATTAACAAGCAAAAAAAAATGCTTTTATGTCTAAGTGTTTATTTATCATTATATATATTTTTAGAATACAATAATATGTAAAAAATTTGATTTGGTAAATAAACTTATATTATAATTAATGCTAAACAGTATCCGACAGATATTACTTAGCATTTCAGGTGTCACTGATTGTAGGTAATTATTTTTGCCCGAAGCTCATTAAAAGCGGAAAATATCAGAAATAAATAAATATAGACCTGTGGCAATAATTTGTGCTCCGGGTAAGCTTTTTGAATCCATTTTGTACAAGTATATTTTTACACACATATCCCAAGTAATAAATCCAAATCAACATGGATTCATACCTGGAAGATCAACGGAGACAAATTTAACTAGATTCCTAAATAAAATAAATCAAGCCGTGGATAATAATAAACAAGTAGGCATCATATTTACAGATTTCTCAAAGGCGTTTGATCAAGTTAATCACGACGTTCTTTTGAGAAAGCTGGATTCTTTTGGGATTTCCGATCTTCTGAAGTTAAGTGCATCTTACTTAAGTGAGCGACTAAAGTACGTTGTTGTTAATGGTATAGAATCGTATGAGTTTGTTCCATTATCAGGCGTTCCTCAAGGATCGAATCTTGGTCCACCGTTTTTCCTTTGTTTAATAAATGACCTTCCCGATGCCCTTCAAAATTGTGAGTGTGAGTTATTCGCTGATTATTTTAAATTTTATAAATTTATTAAGGGTCCTGAGGATTCTCAATTAATTCAAAATGATATAAATAGAGCACAGAAATGGGCAACTAATAATAAACTAAATTTTAATGTACAAAAGTGCTTTATGCTTACAATCACAAGGAAAAAAAATGTAATCAATTTCAATTATCAAATAAATAATACAATTTTAACAAAGAAAAATGAAATAAAAGATCGAGGCATAATTTTAGATACGAAAATAAGCTTTGAAACTCATATAAATAATGTAATAAAAAGGGCATATTATTATGTAATGTTGGGTTTTATTCTTCGGAACAGGTCAAGCTTTAGAGAACTAAAAACATTTGAAACTCTTTACAACACACTTGTCAGAAACATATTAGAACAGGGTTCGTTCGTTTGGTCCGCCTTTTATTAGAAAGACCTAGAAAAAATTTTAAAAAAATTCTCAAGAGTCTTGTACTATAAAAAATACGAAACATATATATTTGACATACCATATAAAATACTACTTGAGGAATTTCATTGTGAAACATTAGAAACAAGAAGAAAGAAACCTGCTTTAAAGTTCCTTTTTAAGTTAATTCATTAAAAAATTGACTTATCTCCTTATCTCACAAATTAAAATAACGTTTGTTATTTAAGAGGGTCACGCACCAATGTTGGTATCAACTTACCTCTATATAGAATGTGCAATCTCGCAAATAGTGTCAAAAATGAAATAGACATTTTTAAATTCAATTCAATAAAATCGTTTAAAACTCGCAAAAATTTTTGCAAACTAAAATGTATAAGGAACTATATAAATTTTAAGTGAATCTCAGTTAAGAACTTTTATATTTTTGTTTTTGTGAATAATTATTAGTATTATTATTTTTTCTTTGAACTACTTTTTATCGCAACAAGATATTTTTCTTTTTTTGATAGTGTGTAGTCTTAGATAAGATTATTGTTTGTAATCTCTTATTGGGCTGTAAGTCTGTTGATTGCATATAAATAAATACAAAAAATAAATTAAGTGGTGGATCTTAAATGGCTATGCGAATAATGCAAAAATCTCAGTCCAGACATTAAGTTTTTGAGGATTCTGGGTCCGTTTTGCAGTATGCAAATGTTTATTTTTCCGTGACCAGTAACGAACAACAGATGATTGTGACGGCCATAAATTGAAAACGAATTCTCGTCTGTAAAACAACTAGTTTTAATCAAATTTTCATCCTGATTCGCTTTTCGAACATGGTTTCACAAAACTTCATTCCTGGAAACTGATCATCTGAAAAAAAATCTTGCGTTTCTTTACTTTAAAACTCCGGTAACCATGTCGTTTCAAAATGTTTGGGACGGTTAAGGGTGAAATATCATTATCCACATCATTGGCAATTGCCCTACTGGAACAGGGAGGCCAAGCTTTTGCTAATAGTTTCGCGCCGTTCCCTTTCCTCTAACATTTCACGAACAGGAGGTACCTCTGCACCACTGAATTTGTGGCAAAAATTGACACATCCTGTTCGTTGGGAATGGGTCACTATTTTTTGGACCGTGCTACGGCTTGGAATATCCCTTCCCTCAAACGCGACAACAAATAAATTTGCCACATCTTAAAAGCTATTTCCCCCGAAATACGATTGAACCATCTGTACTTTTTCCCAAACGCTAAATGGAATACGTGGCATGGTTTGAAATAGAATTTGCGTGAGAAACAAATACACACTTCTCACCTGTTTCGCTGCACAAAACGGAATGACGAAAAACTTCGTGAAGACGAGAGGCCACGATATACTCCCCTATTTTCCCACTACTAGCCCAAAGACGGGTCTAAAACAGTGAAAAATATTTTAAGACACCGTCCAAAATATTTTTTTCTTCTCTCTTACACATATTAAGCACAGGAAACAGTCTATGAATCCTATTACTTTTAACCATGCGATACATTGTATGTATGAAATATTAGCTCACACTACTACTATATAAGTAGTGTGAGCTATGGTGATCCTAATTTTTTCGAGAAAAAAAAAGTTGCTCCGATTTCAAAATTTTTTATATATCTTTGCGTTTCAGATGATTTTGAAACTTTTTTGTTTTGCTGTCTGTCTGTCTGTCTGTCTGTCTGTCTGTATGTCTGTCTGTATGTCTGTCTGTAACGACCAACCTGCATAACTCAAAAACCGCTTGTCCGATTTTAATGAAATTTGGTACAAATGAATGAACAAAATCCACCGCACGCAAGCCAAATAAAATGGTGGGGTTAGATTCCAAAAATTAGAGTTTATGTGAAAATATGGCGTGTGTGATATCAAACGAAAGGTAATTAAGTCTGGAGTTAAACAAAATGAATTTTAGTTTATTTAAAAAAAGGGTGGGGGTAGATGTCAAAAATTAGAGTTTAAGTGAAAATATGGCGTGTGTGATATCAAACGAAAGGTAATTGAGTCTGGAGTTAAACAAAATACATTTTAGTTTTTTTTAAAGGGTGGGGGTAGATTTAAAAAATTTGAGTTTAAGTCAAAACATGGCTTGTGTGGTATCAAACGAAAGGTAATTGAGTCTGGAGTTGAATAAAATATATTTCAGTTTTTGATTATATTAGCTCACACTATAACTATAGTACCTAGTGTGAGCTTAGGTGCCCATAGATTGGCAGAGTATTTTTAAAATATGTTATACAAGACCTCTGTTGTTACCTATACAATTTGTCTATTACATATCCCTGTCTAACCAATTGTAGAACTTATGTTTATATTCTGAATATACAGCCACATGTATTTTAAAGTAAACAGTAAGCAACGAATAAACGAAGACCTCTCTTGTTTATTAACTAAAGTGTAATAGCGATTCTACGAAAATGGGACTATATGATGGGAACTAATCCTATGCATATTTCCTCATATTACTGAGAATGTTCAAACCCGAGAAGAGCCAAGCTCAAACTAAAAACACATAGAACAAGCACCTTTTCAATAGCTTAAAAAGTTCATTTTTTAAGCTATTCCTGCAAAAAAAACTCCTCAAACCTCAGAATTTATTTATTATGTGTTTTTACCAGATTTTAGAAGATCGACATCGAGACATCTATTCATATGATTATAATATATAGGTATACATTAATATGAATACTATAAGAAGATGACGAGACATGATAATATTGCAAGGAAGAATTGAGTTAAAGTTGATCAAAAGTGGTTTAAACTTATTTCTTCTTTTAAACTCGTTATACTGGACAGTATCTTAATAACCACAGCAGCTAGAGTAACGTAGTTTATACAAATTAATTGTCTGTCTTTTATATTTTGCATATAGGAACATAGAGGGCACGATCTCTGATCTGATGTCGTTACTAAAACTTGACCTCAATCTTTGCCTAACCTAAATTCAAATCGTCAGTGCGATATATTTAGTTTAATAGGACTGTCTAACAAAACATATGATCCAATTCAAGATGTGTTTTTATTTTCCATAAGCCGTAATGTTAACAAAAACGTAAATTTTACAAAAACGACAAGAGATTTAGTCTTAAAAACGATTTAGTTTTAAGAACGGATCCTTTGTGCATATGGGAAAAATGCGTTTTTCTTAAAAATATTAAACTAAAGCGAGTAAATCTGAAATAAAAGGGAACATGTTTTCTTCAAAAAAGTAGGTTATGTTTTTGTTTATTTTTTTAGTTTTTTTAAACTTTTTTTTTGTTTTTTTACTTATTTTGAATTTTTACATCGGCGCATCAAGAGGCGGGGGGCTCGGGGCCCGGACCCCCTCAAACCACATATTTTTTTTAGATTATTTCCATATATTTCATAATTAAACAAAAAAAATAGCATAAAGTACGACTTCATGGGACCTCTGGGGCCCCTCCCAAAGGTTTCGGGTCCCCCAAGACATATTTCTGGGTGCGCCACTGATTATTATGCCAAGTTTTTTTGCTGTTGTGAATTGTGGCAGCGGAGGAGGTTATGATAATGTTAGTTTTTATTGAATATGAAGTTTTTTGACCAATGAATCATTCTGATTTAAATGAACTATCAGCCCAACGAAGGAGACAGTGGATAACTAGTTTGTTCGAAGAGCTCACTTAACAGAGAAGAAACTGAAATAGACTAGATAGACTCTTCTCTGAACATTTCTCGTCAGATTCAGATTTTCTATAACTTTTGTTGTACTTGACTAAACCTTTTGCTAAGTAAAAGGTAAGTAATAGTGTTAAACTGTGAAAAATATTTCACTATGATTTTTAGGTTTAGACGAAGTTTAGTTGTGAACCCCCCAGTGGTGACATGAAAAAGAGGCACAGCTTATAGGTAGGTCGGTCCAACAGATCAACATGCACATATGAGTTTCACCCGAGGTTGGTCAAGCAAAATATGTTTATTTAAAAATTAAAATACAGTTTTTCCTTGTCATTGGCCTCACACACCGTACTTATATTTAATGTTTTTTTGTAACAATATTCGCTCAATTATGTATCTAAAAGTTTATGCAAATAAATATGTACTCTACTTTACAATTTGGGCATAACAGAAAATGACAGGAGCCATCAGGACTCAAGTTTTTTTGAGAGAAATTGAAAAAAAAATCTGAGAGACTTTTTTGGTTTTTCTTGTGGTTATCAAAGTCAACAAAGTTGACTTTTTTGTCATCTATTTTTGATGCCATATAATAGTTATTTACCTAACTAGTGCGGAAAGTTATACCTTTGCGCACGCGACGGCAGTTGCCCGAACGACGCTTTGCGGAGTTCGGGCACGCCGTCAAGGGCGGAAAAGGCACTTTCCGCAAGAGTTAGGTACAAAATTTTTCCTAGTTGCATAAAAAGCTTGGTTTTACATTTTAATATATTTGGTATTTTTTACTTTAAAAAAGCAAAAAACAAAATTTGTTTTCATTTTAATTTAATCGAGTTTATAAATAAAACTCAATTTGAAATTTAGCGTGCGTAAAAGTATTTTTCACGCACGGCGTGCGTAAAAGTAATTACTTCTACGCACGCTAATTTATAATTAAAGTTTTATATAAATTGCACTCACTCTATATATTGCTTTTATGTCACTTGATATACTAGATGACACTGACAAGCTTATTTGATATTTACCGCCAGGCGTCAGGTTTTTAGTTTGATTTGTCTTGGCGGCGTCAAAATGGATTTTGAAATTTGGGCTGGAAATTAAGATTTTGAACTGCCAAGGTTAATATTTGTTATTTTTACTAAATAAAATTATAATTATATACTATTATAAAACCAAAAAAGTTGGCTTGAATTTATACCGATTATAAAAATGTCATTTTTTATTGTTATTATAATTTCTATTTGGTCCAAATATTTTCACGCACGCCAAACCAGTTTTTTACGCACGCCGTGCTCGAAATTTTTTTTTTACGCACGGCATGCGGGAAGCTGAACTTTCCACATGAAAATTGTTGCGAAAAAACGCGTTTTACGCTCGCAAGTAGGAAAAATTTTTTTACTGTAGAAATTTCACAACAGGACTTGTAATAGGTCCGTCAAATGCTGTACAAATTTTACGGTGTACAAGTTATAAAAAAATTCCAGTCTCAGATGTCAAAAAGCAAGGAAATAAAGGAAAATTTGCACCAAAATAGTTTAAGAGAAAAAGAGGTTTGAGTTAGGGAGATTGTCAAACCCACCAGTTTATTCTAAACTGTTTTGAGGTCTGTAAAATAAATATTTATTAAAGAAAAAGAAACTTTGACGATACAGGACTCCACTGGACACAATACAGGGCGCTACACTGCAGTAAATTTATTAGAGTTCTGTAGGATGGTGTACAAATTTGGTTTAGGTTGTTACCCACCTTAGAGTAATAAATATATTTTATTACTCTTAGTTACCCACACTTTAACCTCATATCGTTTTCCTCTTCTTTCTTTTCTGGACCCTTTTTTCAACCATAATTTTTAAAATTTTTCAACTGTTTTAAAATAATCCATTCAGGAGGGACCCAGTCAGGATCATTGCTGTATTCTAATTTTGAGTTGCTTGCTTAGAATAGTAAAAAAATCATAGTGAAATATTTCTTATAGTTTAACACAATTCTATGTTACACTTCTGCAAAAGGTCCACTCGAGCACAAAAAAAGATCCCATTAGAAAATGTTGCAAAAATGGCATTTACATATTTATCCAAAACAAACCTGACAAAAAATCTTCGAATATTTCAATTTTGCTCTATTAAGTCAGCTCTTAGAGCACTTATCCACGTTCTTTTCCATTCTTTGAGCTGGTACCTAGTTTATTTAAATTAGGATGATTTTTTAAGGTCAAAATACTTGGCATTCTATCAAAACTAACATTATCAAGATCTCCCCAGCTGCCACAGTTCATAACAGCACAAAAACTAATAATAATGATTCAAACTGAGAAAAAAAGGGTCAATACTTAGAACAGCATCTTTGTTGTAAATTAAATCGTTTCACTTTTTTTAAAATTTACGTTTATGTAGCATTGCGGCTTATGGGAAAACGCTTTGCTTGTCCTCCTACAACCATCGAACAGCTGATCGTGACAGTTCGTTAGACAAGCCTTATAGCTAGTTATAGTGAATTTAGTAAGTAACAAATCAGTCGAAAAATGGAATTAAACCGAGAACATTTTCGGGCTATAATTTTTTACAACTTTTGAAGGAAATTATCTCAACTAAAATATCTTAAAAGTTGATTTCTGTTTTCGGTAATAAAGCACCGCATCAGTCGACAATTTCTTGTTGGTGTATGGAGAAATCTAGTCACCCAGAAAAACATGTGACATATCACGAGATTGAAGCTTGAAAATTAGTTTCCCGCGGATACCGCATCTGTTAACCGAAAAACAGAAAGACGCTAGGGTCAATTGATGTCAGAAACCTCTAGACCGCTTTGAGGCAGGAAACTCGAAAAACGTGTAAAGCATTGTCAGTGGTGATGAATTGTGGATTTACTTACCTTAAAATAAACGACAGTCGTCTGTTTGGGTGTTCCAAGATGAAGAAAAGTCAACAAAAGTCATCCGTTTTCGAAGTGTATCCAAAAAGATGGTCGCGACATTTGTCTTGAAAGCAGGTCATGTAGCAACAATTCCTCTGGAATATCAAAGGACTGTTACTATCGATTGGTACACTCGTGCTCATAAAAATCCCGTACGCGGAAAATTGAATTGATAATTTTTAGTGTAAGTTACTAAAAATCCAGCTAAGATGTCTTGGCTTTTTTAATTTTTTTGTGTCATCCAAAATGTCCGAATCAATTTTTTAAATGTCATTTGGTAATAACACTGTAAACATGGCTAATAACAAAATATAAGTGAGTTCGTGTCTGCTTGTGTAGTGGTCCTGCTTCGCATATATGGCTGCAATACTGGCAGCATTTATTCGAACGGACTGCCTCGATCACGGCGTTTCGCAAGCTTGTGGGTTCGAGTCTCACTTAACGCATGGTTGTGTTGTTATGTCTAAAAAGCTATTTATCGACGCAAAAAACTTTGGCAAAAACTGGGCGATTGATCCTAGTATGGATGGAAAAGTCCCAGTATAAAAAAAAAATAACAAAATTTAAGTAACGTATTACAAGTTTCCGTGTACGGGTTTTTTATGAACACGAGTGTACATCACCATTTGTTTGCCGAAAGTCATCGCTGGGCGTCGAAAAACGAACCCCGAACGACGAATCATCCCCCACCAAGACAATGCAAGTTCGCACAAAGCACAAAAAAACATTGAATTTTTGACCCAACAAAACGTCGAATTGTTGGAGCATCCTCCATATAGTCCCGACCCAAGTCCCAACGATTTCTATACTTTTCCGAAAATTAATAATGAACTGCGTAAAATTGTTTTTTTTTTTTAACTTTTTTGGCACATCATTAAAATTTAAGCAGCTTTTTTGTTACAAAAGCTTATTTAATCCTTTTCCTTAATGACGAATAAGACTTCTCAAAGTTAATCACTCACAAAAAGGTACTCCAAAACGATTTTTAAATCATATATATTTCCAAAATTTTCCCAAGGAATCTAAATCGATGTGTTCAAATAAATATAATAAAATATGTGATACAAGTTACCAAACAAGCGGTGAAAATAGGATTAATAATAAGAAATGAGACCCAATCTATCAACATAAAAGAACCAAAAGAATATATCAAATCCAAGGTAAAAAGGAACCTATATATATCCGTAAAAGAAAGTTTTTGTTGTCACTTTTCTTCAAGAAGGTGGTCCGTTGAGATTCCCACGGTTTCAAAAGGTCTCGAAAACGTCTTGAGATGTAGAGGGTGCAGCCTGTAACGTCTTGAAAGGAAGCTTGTGGGTTTAGGGTCGAAGGTCTGTTAAGCATTTCTTAAAATTTTAATCTGTTGGAATTGGAAACATCAGATCTATTTAAATGGATCTAATTAGTAAATGTATTTATAAGACGGGCGAGTTCTTAATTTCACTGATAAGGTGTTCTGATCCCATCAAACAGTGGCGGCTCGTGAGTTGAAAAGCAAAGGGGGGATGCAAATGGCTTAAGGGTGGTGGTAAAGGATTTTTCAAGGAGCACTTAACTGAGTTTGTAATAGAGTAATTCCAAGCCAAATCATCCAACGGGGGTAGCTGCTATGTCACGGAAAAAAATCTAAATTTTGACAATATGTATTAGTGTCCTTAGAAATACTAAATTAACAAATTTTAATTTTTAATGTCGCCTCCCGTATTTTACAGGCCTCTTTAAAAGTAAAGAAAACAAGAAAATCAGTTCTGGCCTTAATTTTTTTTATGTCTATTGTATTAAATCTAATGTAAAAACATATTTGACGGAAGAAATCTTTAATATTGGTTGGATAATCCCATACAGAAAAAAAATTAACCTCACTTTTTTGGCATGGCAAAAATAGTTTTAAAAAAATAGTAAATTTTATGATTTTCTCGATGTTTAATTATTTACAACGGTGCGGAATATGGTCCATTAAAAAAAAGTCTATACGCACATGAATTATGTCTAGAATTTTCTGAAGAATCCAAAAAATAAATAATATACAGAGGGTTGCATTTAAAATAAGAAAGTGGGTAATGGCCACTGACACATGACACACCCTATATAATTTTTTATTAAAAAAAAAATGCGCACTAAAAAATACAAATCGACTAGCCCAAGCGATTTTCCCAACACGCCCTCATTCATTCGTTATCGAATTTATTCCATTTGGCTGTTCCACACTGTATATTATTTCTGTCCGTATCACGATAGCTTCCAAGCCGCTAAACCGATTTAAATAAAATTTTCAGGTAAAATAGTGTTCGACAATCCAACGAGCTGATTAGATTTTGGTTAAGATCCATTAATGTTAATGACAGTTTTTTGACAATTAAACAATTTTAAAAATGCTTACTTTTTAAAGGAGCATCGTATCAATATGTGGTTTTCGGAGTATAGTAGACTACATTTAGCTCAATAATTTGTGTTTCGTTTCTAAGATTCTGAGATATTAAAAAAAAATGTTTTCAAGGCGGATATATCATGGCTTCACTTGAAGTGTGCTAATAGGCTAGCTAGGAAGGTATTAGATTCTTCATGGATCCATTTATTTATAAATGGTTCTTGTTTTATATCTCCACCCAATTAAAACAACTTTTGGTCAAATTGACTTCTTCTTAAATTCGCAGTTACCGTACTCTTAATTAACGCACATTTTGGTATACGAATTCTAAAAATCGGATAAGAAATACCGAAGTTATGATATGATTTATACCAAATTACTCCTATGCTTTCTCAAAACTTTAAATTGATTTTTCTCGGTTTTGATAAATATGCAGTTTATTTTGTTTAAATTTTGGGCAGTCAAATTGTTAAAATTACAACAGAAAATCGAAAAAAAAAGAAAAATATTTAAAATTGATACCAAAAATCTGTTGTTTTTATTTAAAAAAATTTAAATGTAGTACTAATATTACTCTCATTATTAAGGGATCTTTCAATATGAAAAAAACCCTACTTCAAAAGATTTCGGAAAATTTAACAGCTGCTCATAAAAAAAAATTACAAATTGTTGCAAAGGTTGTTTGGCTACCCTCCTTAACTTTTAGTTTCTTAAAAACTCTCTCTCAAAAACTGTCTCTCTGACAAAAAAATATAGTTGAAAATAAAATACTTGATCTAACTAAAAACCTCGTTTTGCTCGCTGCTGTGGCAAGGGCGGTTCTGGAGCCAAATCCTGGGGGAAAGGGGGGTAATGGTCAAGTAGTGACTGTAAATTAGAGCACAGGAAAAAAGCTCATTTTTCAGTACACAGGAAAGATTTTCATAGGAAAAGAGCGCCTATATTAAAAAGCTCACGTAGATAAAAGCGCATACCGAAAAAGCGCACGTAGATAAAAGCGCATACCAAAAAAGCGCACACGGAAAATGGCTTACATAGTAAAACAGTGCACAATGAAATAAAGTTAATCTTCTAGAATTCGAATGTTCCATGTAAAAAAGTAACAGGTTAGGTTATTAGACCATTTCGCCAAAAAAAAGACGAGAGTATTTATATTAAAACATTAATACAATTTTAAAATAAAAAAAAATTGATTTGTGTTTTGAAAAACTTAAAATTTTGAAAATCTATGAACGTTTACACCGGCACTATATTTTTGGTAGTTTTTAGACATAATGTGCTTATTTGTGTTATCTTCTTATCTTCTTTCTGAATATCTTCTCGGCATCTGAAATTTGATGATTGAATTCTACGGTAAATGCCTGCAAACTGTAAAAAAATTCTTGCATTCTTTGCTCTCTCGAAAGGGTCGTTTTAAAGTACTCGGAGTAGCGCCTGATCTTCCCGAACTTGACTTAATTTTGGCCTGCCAGATCATCTTTGTTTCCTTTCAAGTGCTTGTTCTTTTATCCATCTTTTATTTATAGAACAAACTGTTGTTAGGCTTACGTTAAAATGCTGGGCTACCGCTGGAAAAGACCAACCATTTTCCAACTTAGTAATAATTTTGGCTTTTTGGTGTATGTATATATCTTCCGCCGGTGTGCTGTGGTTCTCAAATTATGTTTTTTTAAATATCTAGATGGAGCAATTGAAAAAGATAGTTCAAAAATTAAAAATAAAAAAATGCAAGTTGAGATGTTTCTTATATGGTCGCATATGGTTGTCAAATAATTATAAAAATAATGACGATGGTTTCTACTAAAGGACAGTTAAAAAAACTTTTGCCTTTTTTTGCCTCTTAGTCCGTGGATTTAGTTAGAAATATTTTACTTCCGGTTACTAGTTTGGAATTTTGCACCATGCTTGTCCATAAAAATACGTTGGGAGATACTCGATCAGTGTTAACTTTGTGGTGTTACTTGCCCCCTCACCCTAACTTCACTACAGACAGAGACAAACAAATACAAAAACAAACTTTACAACGAAATCGTTGCTTAAGGTTAAGAAATGAATAAATACGTTTTTATTTGTTTTTCTATTTTAATCGTCTAAAGTATTGTTCATACTCGTCTTAGTCTTTTGTTTTTGATTAGTCTTTGTCCTTTGATTAGTCTTAGCTGTCTTAAACAAAATCGGCTGTTCATACTCGTCTTTTGTTTTTGATTAGTCTTAGTCATAACCCACTGAAAAAAAAATCAATTTCAATAAAAAGGCCCTCTTCAAAAGTCATTTTCTACACAAAACAATCTTATTTAACCTAATCTGTGCACGAAACACAGACACGAAAGAACAAAAGCAAAAAAGAAAAAAAAACAAATAAAATTTTGAGGTTATGTTGAGATTTTCTGTTAAAAACATGATTAATGGCGGTAAATTCAAAATTTCGGCCGCGCGCTTGCGCTCTTCGGACGCCCTGTAAAAAAAAACAACAAATATCAGCTGATGTCTGTTACTCGTCTTAGTCGTTGTCCTAAGGATTGAAAGTTGGCAACTCTTAAGACAAAGACTAATCAAAAACAAAAGCAAAAGCATTGTATGAACACTCCCATAAGAAACAGTGGTTTTAACTTTCTTATGACAAGACATATGACTAAACCAAGACAAAAGACTAGAGAAAAGACGAGTATGAACGATCCATTAATCAGCGAGAAAAATACTACTAATTCCCTAATTTAACCAATCTAGTAAACCCAAAAGTTAGCAATAGTGCAGACTTAATAAAACACCCTGTATAGAGGATTAATATTTATTTTTACTTAATAACAAAAAGCAATAGCTTTAGGCAGCAAAGTTTATTTCTTAAATAATAGTATGTTTTCTTTACTTAAATCATAAGTAAGCAATGGTGCAGATTTAATGAAACACCCGGTATACAGAAATAATATACATTTTTACTTAATAACAAAAAAATGAAATTAGGTAATAAAGTTAATTTTTTTTAAATAATATGTTTCCTTTATTAAAATCATATAAGGAATATCCTGTAAAAGAAATAATTTTTATTACCTTACTTAGCTCGCGTAGCACTGGCTAGAGAAGGTAGGTATTATTTTCGACGAAAATAATTTTTTTGAGATAACGCCAAAAATGTGTTATTTGGATGTATTTTGACCTATCCTAGCAATATTATCGTGATGTCTGTCTGTGTGTGTGTATATTATTTATGTCCGTAACACAATCCTAAACGGCTGAACCGATTTTCTTAAAATTTTGAGGTAAAATAGTGTTCGGCAGTTTTACGAGTTAATTAGATCGAAATCCATTAAAACTTTAAACATTGATGATTTTTTAACGGAGCATCGTATCAATACACTGTTTTCGGAATATAGTAGACTATATTTTACTCAATAATTCGTGTTATAACCAAAAACTTCGTAGGAGCTTTAGTTTCTGACATATTTACGAAAAACTGTTTTGAAGGCTAATATATGATCATGACTTCACTTGAAGTGTGATAATAGGCTAGCTAGGAAGGTTTCAGATCCGTCATGGATCCATTTATTTTTTATCTAATAATAAAAGGTAATCGGAACAAAGTTTATTTTTTAAGAATGACCAATATGTTTCATTCACTTAAAGAATAAGTTGGCCTTGGTGCAAACTTAATGAAAAACCCTGTATATAATGATTGCTATACTAAGTTTTTGAAAAATATTTCATATAAAATAATAAAACTGTTTCTAGCCAATAAAATAAATAAAAATATATTTGTGTCATTGTGACTTTTAAGAGCCTTCTCATAATAGACCCAATAACACCCTGTATAAACCTAAAACGCAGCATACGAGGAACAGCAATTAGGAAGTTTACTCAGATAAATGCGGTTTTATAAGAGTTTTGTAAGAGCTTACTTGTATAATCTAGGCCAAACAACCGACGCGACGCTATGGACGCAGACAGTGGCGCCTCGTGAGGTACTGCCACGGAGCCATGGCACTACCGCACACAGTGTGCCTGAATGAAGTATAGGTTACATAAAAATGGTTCCAAAAACTAATTTCACATTTTGAATATGGACTCTTTCCTGAGTTCAGAGCCATATTCATATAAATCCTAGCTGATCCTCTTCTCGAAATTTTATCAATTTTTTGCCATTTTTCTAGTTAGCCTAGGCGCTGGCTCCTCTCACGTGTGACTTAATATGTGCGCTTAGTTTGACTGCGGGGCATTGTTAAGCACCCATAGGAGTATAAAAAAAGTTTGGTCACGTGGTCGAACTCATAGTCGTTTGGCCGCCATCTTTGAAAATTAATTAAGCGTATCTCCCTACCCAGTCATCCGATTTAAATTCTTTAAAACTTGTTATACTCCTTTTTTAAAGGCAAATAAATTTTGTCATTACAAATTTTTTGTTAAATCAAGTAGTTGTTGAGATATACCAAGTTATTAGTATTTCCGCTTGCAAAAGAATTAAAATAATACCCATGCTCATTTTGTTGTAGCTTCAATATTGACATTTGTTTTTTTTTATTACATAGACGGCTTTAAACTTTTCACAGAAGAGAATATTGACTTTATGGTTTTAAAGTTCGATGGATGGTACCCCTAAAGACTGCCTTAAAGAGGTAAATTATTCTTAACGTTTTTCGCTAGAATGCATCGTTTCGCTGCAAATTCATTTATTCTATAATCTTGTGAACAGTTTTAGAAACCACCCTTTTTAAGGCAGTCTGTAGGGGTACCATCCATCGAACTTTAAAAACATAAAGCCAATATTCTCTTCTGTAAAAGGTTTAAAGCCTTCTAAGTAACAAAAGAAAATAAATGTCAATAAAATTGTAGCTACAATAAAATGAGTATGGGTATTATTTTAATTCTTTTGCGAGCGGAAATACTAGTAATCTTGGTATATCTCAAAAGCTACTTGATTTATCAAAAAATATGTAATGACAAAATGTGTTTGTCTTTCGACCACGTGACTAACCTTTTTTTATACTCCTATGGGTGCTTAACAAAGCCCCGTAGTCAAACTGAGCGCACATATTAGGTCACACGTGACAGGACCCAGCGCCTAGACTAATTAGAAAAATGTCAAAAATGTCGAGAAGAGGATCAGCTAGGATTTATATAAACATGGATCTGAAGTCAGGAAAGAGTCAATATTCAAAATGTGCTATTAGTTTTTGGAACCATTTTTATGTAACCTATACTTCATTCAGGCACACTGTGCGCATTTTTCTGCAAAATCATGTTTTTTTATTTTTGAAACATCTTTTTGGTTTTTATTTTATTTTATGCATTTCTTTTTAATTTGTATATTATATGAAATTCGCTAACCCTGTGCAATGCAGTGGATCACACTCCGACTCGAGGCGACCGACGCCGACATCGGCGCGGTGAATGAATAGTCCTATAATAATAGGGACTTATTGGAATAAAACCTGACTTTATTTTATAGTCGACTTTATTTTGACACATTTTACAGAAAACTAAGAGCTGACCTCCCAAAATTGACATACCAAAGTCAAATTTAATAATAAATAGGCTAACTTTCATTTAATAAATACCGACACTAATAAATCTGGTTTTTAAATACACAAAAGCCGACTTTTGAAGGAGAGCAGCTGCTTTTTTTATGTAAATCTGTCACCATAGGGTCGATTTTAAAATAAGGTCAGGTTTTATTCCAATAAGTGTCTATTAGCCACTGAAACCCAAAGCAGCGTTAAACACCCTGTCACTTTTCTCTTGGCTCCTTGGACTAGAGATCGATGTTATCTGCAGCCTATATGAGCGACAGTGGTAGGGCCAATGTTGGGATTTTAGCGTTGTTTAAATAAGAAAAATCAAAGAAATTTTGTGCCTGGCACAGGCCATTAGTTAGTCAAATTACTCGCATTGTTTTTGTGCGTGGAGCATGGATGTTTTAATTTACGCCCTTTACAATACATTTCAATTATTTCAGCAGAATTTTATAATAAATTATGAGTCATTTCGGGTTTCTTTAAAACAACTTAGAATTAGAAATCCCAAACACAGTAGTAGTAAGTATGTGTTTTAATGACTTGTGGGTAAACATTTGGGTGCAACGCCCCGAATTTTTTTTACTGACTCAAAATTCTTGCACTACCATATTGTATTGATACGAGCCGCCGCTGGACGCAGACAA
The DNA here is from genome assembly GCA_963576565.1 of Aspidapion aeneum. NCBI lineage: Eukaryota > Metazoa > Arthropoda > Insecta > Coleoptera > Brentidae > Aspidapion > Aspidapion aeneum. Next base: position 21,760,615 of record OY755039.1, read on the forward strand.
GAAGAATCGTAACAAATGCAATTACCGAGGCAGGCTTTAATTTTTTATAATTTTAGTAGTAGGCGTGAAGAATAATAGGCCATATTGGGCACGAACTTTCTCTGAATTATTCACTTTAGCCCGATTTTTGGTTCTTGCTCAAGAGTTATATTAAGCGAACTTATACAACCCGTTCGGTTCGGAAAGACGTGACTTTATGCTATATTGCAGTACCGAATTATGTAACATGCCTACTTAACGGCTTCAAAAAGATCTTGCGGGTTAGTAGACACACTACCTCGTACTAATGATGATTAACCTACTTTTCAAGTTATGACCGGAAACATCTTGAACTACTACGATAATCGGTTCCACAGGGACCTTCTGCATGCCCCATTTTTCACGTATCCTTTATTTAAGGCATGCGCAGTTACCTGGTCTGAACTTTTTAAATAATTATGTTTGACCTTACTTGTGTTCGAATAACGCAGGCTACTAGTTCCTTTATTTAGAGACAGTGTTGCCGCGCATATAACGTGATGACAAAATGTGATGTAAATTTAAACACCAGACAATTATTTAAAGAGCTACAAATGCAGGGTAATCCGCAGATTTAATTTTATGCCAGTTATTGAAAATTATTTTTTATAAAAACTGGTAGATATGTGTTGTTTGGCAATAGTGTTCACCATCTAAATAAGTCATCAATGTACTGTGTAAAAAAAATGTTATGAGAAAGTCGTAGGTGGGAACCGGGTTTTACATAAGAAGAATGTACTTACAAGACGAAATTCTTGACAATGATCAACTTTTTGAAGGAGATATTGCCGAAATAGAAAAAATAAACCAAATAATGAAAAATCTTCGAATGGCAGAATCTCATTTTTATATTAGGTATAATACCTCAAGGGCTATCAGAATTTCTTCTTGGACAAACATGTTTTTCTTGGAAAAGATGAAAGTGAAAAACGATGATGAAAACTCGAAAAAATGTTGGGTTATGTGATGCCGTCCATTACTTCAACTGATGATAGATTGATGACATGTCAGCTGTCAACCAACTGTTGGCATCGCAAATCCACCGATGGACAAAAATGGATGAAAAAAAACTTCCCCAACCCGATGAATTTAGAAACTCTTCCCCGCTCTTCTCGGGTGAAACTGTGTTACATTATGATCGGTGTTTTGATTAGCACTTTATGACTTGCGATATTGTTTTTATCCAAAATAATTTTTTTCAACATTTTTTTCAACATGGTGCGGTTGTAAAACAAAAATCAATTATATTTTGATTGGAAAACATAAAATGATAATTTTAAACGGAAATCGCAGAATAAAATAAAAGTTGAGAAATTTGATTTTGGAACCTACACGACGAAAATATTTGTTCAAAAATCGCGGTCATAGGTTGAAAGGTTCTCGAGTTGCTAAAAGAACTAGGAAACTGGCATAGACGTACGCTATTGAAGAAATTTTTTGCAATATAAACAAATAACCACAAAAAAAAGTTCAGTACCTACTTTTCGAAAAAAATTGCGATACGGAGAATTTTATGTAAATATAACATAAAAAAGGAGCTGGCTAAAATTTTAGAAAATAGGTTTTTTCAGTAAAAATTGCGCTGCACAAGAAAATTTTTGGTAAAAGCTAAAAAACAATGATGCCGCAAGCAAAAATTTTATTCTTCTTTATACTTTATAAATTCTGTATGTATGGATTAGAGGCTCTGAATAAATTTGAAGGATGTGCTTCCAACTGTCAAAATGTATCGAGCCCCTAGTATGGGTAAATGACATAAAAACAACAACAAACAACTTAGTAGAATAAATTTTCAGGGTATTTCAAGAAAAAGCTGCAAAAAGGATATATTTTTTATATTTGGCATGGTAGTAGCTAACACCAAAAGCTAAATTTTCATTCGAGGATCTCCGATTTTCCGGCATCAGAATCCAAGATGGCGGCTGCCAAAGTTAAGAAAAAAATGAATTCCCTGTTTTAAGAGAAATTAAATTAGCTTTGATAAATTTACCTTAAGTGGGACCTACTCAATGTAAAAAAATGCGATAATTATTTTTAATGTCTCATAATTAAACACCTGACGAGCTCTTTAAACCTACCAAAAAAAAGTTCCCCAGCCGACACAAAGATGGCGCTTAATATATCAAAAATAAAATAACCTGTAGACCAAATAAAATTTTGACAAAAAATTTTTTTGAATTTTTTTAATAGTAAGCCAAAATTTGTAAAAATTTATAAAAAGTTAAAATTTGACATTTAACATTTTAAGATGGCGGCCGAAGTTCAGATAAAAAAGTTCTTTTTTTGTTCTTGTTTGACACAACTAGTATTGCCGTGTAATATATTGATTTATACTAAATAAGAGTCGCCGATTTTAAATATTTCATAATAAATTACATCTTGGGATGGCGGCATTCAAACTTTAAAAACAACAGTATCTTTTTGGTTTGGTAAATTTTTTTACCAAGATATGTAGTTTTGTATTACTCTTAATTAGTTTTAAGTTATTGTACAAAAAAAATATGATTTATTTATTTTTTAAAGATGAAGTAAAAGTAAAGAAAAAGCATGAGGATTACCTCAGTTTCGCATAAAATGCAGTTACAACCATTTCGTGGCAGAACTTGACCTTTAAAAACCAAAGAACACAGAAATTGGTTTGGGTGGGTTACGGCCAGCAATACCCTACATGCGCCGCAACTATCCGTTCCATGTAAGGTATTGAAAGTCCATAACGATTCTGCACATGCGCAGTTTGCAACTGATAGAGGAAAGGTGCCTATTATCGGATACTTTTTTGTTTTGGACTATACAAAAAAATTCAGCTATATATCAGAACTACGTCTTGGCAAACAATTACGTAACCTATATTTTTCAATATTCTGAAATGCCAAATGTCAAACTTAATTCTTTTCTGAGACAGATAAAAATACATTTTGGAATACAAAAATCACCATTTTAAAAATGATGTCCGAATATCGGATAGGAGGTAGTCCCAATATCGCAAATGTCCGATATTTGGAACCCATAGTAAAGTTAGAGCTTTTTTTATTATACTTTTTAATCAGTTAAAACCATACACTAGCATAATATTTTTGCAATACAAAAATAATTTGTTAACGCTTAAAACTAAAAACAAAATTGGGAAACCCATAGTGTCCGATATTAGGGCATACATTATATGTGAGGTTATCAACCTTTTCGAAAAGACAAAACTGCACTAAACCTAATAAATTATACATCAAATAAAACCTTACAATATGCTTAATCAAATGATGTAAATCAAATTAATAATTTGTCTTACCTTCTAAGAATAGATTGGCTATTATAATCAGCAGCGGTAAAATTTTCGTGCACTATGATTTTACGTAAACAACTGAACTGTATTATAACTTGCCGCAGAAATCTGTAATTTATGTAGACACTGTACAGCTTGGTGTAGCATCGGTACATACACACGCAGGTAGATCGGACCAGTAGTTTAGGAAGTACTTGTCTATCCGATATTAGGAACCTATGCGATAATAGGCACCTTTCCTCTACTGAGACTAGCAAATCAAAAGAGATGCTTTTTTAACCTAAAAAAGTGGGCGACCGTTCAATGTGCAGTTGGAATGCAAATAGGATTTTTCGGGCGGTTATATAACCAGTACAGTCAGTGGTGAGTTGGAACACAACAACTATTAGTTATGATCATGATAAAGGTACATCATTTAAATTACACCCTGTATAGTTAGGGTTGCCAACTTTGAATTTGGAGAAATCTACAATTCCTTTGAATTTAGGTTTGTCAGGACATCTGATCCAAAATCAGGAGAGCCACAAATTGTTAGCAAAAACTATTTATAAAAATTTTAAATTATCAATTTTAAAAAACTTCTTAATTTTGCTAAGACCTTACATATTTAGTAGATACTTATTTACTAATAACTACCTATCTAATAAAAATTATAACAATATAGTCCATGGATTTTTTGAGAAATAGGTACCACAAAAATATTTCACTTCTGGTTACCAGTTAGAAATTTTCACGATGCTTGTCAATATACTAATAAAAAAAAGCGTGGGTAGACACTCGATCATAAACCCCATATCATTATTTTTGAGACAACTTTTGACAACTTTTTTTCGTTGAAATTATGATATGTCCTTTAGTTAATTTCCTCACCACCCTAATTACATCATATAGGTATGTTTAAAAAGAATTGAAATATTTACGTTACATGTAGCATAAATTGATGTAATACATCGTTGGAAAGCTCTTCAAAATGCTAAAAATAATGTTTTTACAACTTTTTTGATGACATCATCGGCGAACAAACGGCATGTATTTTGAAAAATCGAAGTATTTATCTGTATTGGGGGTGGCAATATTGGAAAATATGATAACGTTAAATATTTTTACACTAAATCAACGGACTAAGAAATGTAAATTATATCAAACACTTTTTTTTTTAAATCAGATTTGATTGAAGACTTTTTGAGAAGCATTTTATTTTTCTTTGCTCGAAAAATCAGGAAATTTGCTATCCTGATAAGGGTGTTGTCAGGACGGAGGACCTTTTGCTAAAAATCAGGACCTGATTTCTTAGGACGGGTTGGCAACCCTATGTATAGTAAATGTCAAAATAAATTTCATAATATAACATTTGCTAATTGAAACATTTGAATTATTTTTTAATGACAAAAATTAATGGTCAAAAAGGGTGGGACGAAATATAATGAAACACCCTGTACATACATCGAAATACAATGTGAATCTGAAAATAATTTATTTGTGCCACTTGATTGCACCGCGCCGTGTTCTTCTTGTTATACCGGAAGTTATGCGGCATTCCTCAAGTTATTTTAGATAACAGTTGTTGAGAGATAAACGCGTTTAAACACACATTTTCTGTGCTTCATTTTCTCCGCGCGTGTGAAAAATCACTACAGGGTTAAAATATTGGTAAATATGTATAACTATTACCTTTGATTATGTAAACATTGCTATTACTTAATATCAAATACGTTAGTGCATTAATATGGGGCATACACATGCATTCACACATGCGATGCTTGAAGCCAAGACCCCCATTTAATTCTTAATGTTCCTTTTTTCGGGTAGACAGGATTTCGGTTACTGCGCGTGCGTCAGTTTTGGAGTTATGTCTATTCTTTTTTTTCGAATAACTACTTGATTGGGTGAAAATGTATCAAATTTTGAGTTAAAATTGTAGTTTTTCTAAAATTAATTGTGCAGATTTATTGTGAACACCATGAAGAGTGTTTAATGGCATCTATAAACCACTCTTAACTTTATTAACAAATTATAAAGAAAAATCAAGTACTTACCTATGGAATGGGACTCCCTTGTTTTCCCGGATATTTTTCCACAAATCGCAAATGTTTTACGTGAATTATTTTCCATTGTTCCAAAACACCGCAAAAATGTAAATAAATCACAAATATGGCATCTAGCCACACGCAGCTGGGTGCCCACGTCACAAAACACATGCATGCAACGTATTTGCTTAATATGTATAAATAAATAACTGATAACTAATATCAATAATCTAACCAAAACTATTCTAATCCGTCCAATAGTAGTAAGGTATGAAAGACAGTGGCGTACGCAGAAATGAATACAGGGGGGGGAGCTTGGGCGCGGATCAATACGCAGAGAGGAATCCTGGGGGGCTTAAGCGCAGATCGATACATTTTAACCTTGATTTTTGGGGAAAATTTATGTTTTAGGAGGCAATATTCAGTGGCTCTGGAGAGCTTTAGCCCCTAAGCCCCCACCACCCCTGCGTACGCCACTGTAAAATGCTAATGGGAACGCCAGTTTCTTTCACTCCAAATGAGTTATTTGGTTAAAAAAATAACAAATTTTATCATGGTGTCGGTCTGTCTGTAAAACAGTAGGGAACTCAAAAACAGACAGGGTTCAACGGTATGACTTATATATGAGTAATTCCACCCCAAATCATCCAACGGGGGTAGCTGCTATGTCACGAAAAACATCTACATTTTGATAACATGTATTAGTGTCCTTAGGAATACATTAACAAATTTTATTTTTTAATGTCGCCTCCTGTATTTTACAGGCCACTTTAAAAGTAAAAAAAAGAAGAAAATCAGTTGTGGCCTTAATTTTTTTATGTCTATTGTATTAAATCTAATGTAAAAACAAATTTGATGGAAGAAATCTTTAATATTGGTTGGATAATCCTTTACAGAAAAAAAATTAACCTCACTTTTTTGACATGGCAAAAATAGTTTTAAAAAAATAGTAAATTTTATGATTTTCTCGATTTTTAATTATTTACACCATTGCGGAATATGGTCCATCAAAAAAAAGTCTATCCGCACATTAAAGCTCAGTGCCTTGACTGTCATACAAGGCAAAAGAAAAATTTCTAGGTCTATTGGTTTCAGAAAACTAAATTTTTTAAAATTGGAAAAACCGCAAAAACCTCAAAATTGGCAAATTTAAAAAAAAAATTGTCATGTCTATCTGTTTATTAAAACTTCGCTTGTGCCTTGTTTTACAATGTATCCTCTAAATAAAAGTGAAATAAAAAATCTGGGTCTGTCATTTTAACTTCAACTTTTAAGCTATTTTTTTTATTCAGTCGCAAAAGGAAAAAAAAATATGTATAAAAATCATCGTCAGGGGATCTGATTTAAAACCACATACTGTTTTGCGTGAGACCCTAGTTTGTGGGTTCAAGTCCAATCTTCGTACACTGTCGGAATTTTTTTTTTTTAGTTTTAAGAATACATTTTTGGTGAGACACGGATATTAATTAGTTTGTTCTTTTTGTAAATGAAATGGTTCAGGTTTAACAGTGGCGTATGCAGGAGGGAGGGGGGGTGGGGGCCTAATCTTTCCAAAGCCATTAAATAACTTCTCCTAAAGATTGAATTTTTCAGAAAGAAGAAATAAATGGTTTTCCAGGACTTTGCCTTTACTCAAGCCCCCTCTTCCAACCCCCTTGGAAAATTTCTGCATACGCCACTGGGCATTAAAAAAACTAACTACTAAACTAACGCATGGTAAAAGTCCATTTGATGCGTTTGGAGGTACTGTGAAACGATTTGTTTTACATTAAAATCTCAAACGAGCAACAACTGGACACCATTCTTTCACTCCTCTGGATGATTTAACTATAGATGCTAAATTTACATCAAGCTCAGAAAAAAGATTTGTTTGGTTTCTGAAATTATAGAACTCCACTTCTTTTAGATTTTTTAAATATGACAGTGGGTAACTACTAAGAAAGTAAATAAACTTTTAAAAAATTTGTGTAGTGACCTTATGAAGAGAGTTTAGACCATAATTTAGAGAACGCTGCCAATATGAATAAAATTTACCTTCTGATAAACCTTAATTTGCAGGGGCGGATCTAGAAACTTTATTTGGGGGGGGGAATATCATAATAAATATTTACAAAACTATTTTGCGTAGTGACCAGGAGGTGTATTCTGTGTGTCAAAATTAAGTAAAGTTTCAGATTGGGCGGGATTTTCGCTTTTTCCCCTCCCGTAGATCCGCGCATGTAATTTGTGATGCAATTTAACATCATTAAAAATATTAAAATAAATATTAAAAAAATGTGCAGTTACCTTAAGGATTACAGTCCCAGATTTTAGCTCACACATATACTATACTATAGTAGTGTGAGCTATGGTGATCCTAATTTTTTCGAGAAAAAAAAAGTTGCTCCGATTTCAAAAATTTTTATATATCTTTGCGTTTCAGATGATTTTGAAACTTTTTTGTTGCGCCGTCTGTCTGTCTGTCTGTCTGTCTGTATGTCTGTCTGTCTGTCTGTCTGTCTGTCTGTCTGTCTGTCTGTCTGTCTGTCTGTATGTCTGTAACGACCAACGCGCATAACTCAAAAACCGCTTGGCCGATTTTAATGAAATTTGGTACCTAGGCTGGGTCTTGGGTCGAGATGGTCCCATTTAAAAATGAACAAAATCCACCGAACAGAAACCAAATAAAAGGGTGGGGGTAGATTTCAAAAATTAGAGTTTATGTAAAAATATGGCGTGTGTGATATCAAACGAAAGGTAATTGAGTCTGCAGTTAAACAAAATACATTTTAATTTATTAAAAAAAAAGGGTGGGGGTATATTTTAAAAATTAGAGTTTAAGTGAAAATATGGCGTGTGTGATATCAAACGAAAGGTAATTGAGTCCGGAGTTTAACAAAATACATTTTAGTTTTTTGTTTTTTTTAAGGGTGGGGGTAGATTTCAAAAATTTGAGTTTAAGTCAAAACATGGCTTGTGTGGTATCAAACAAAAGGTAATTTAGTCTGGAGTTAAATAAAATATATTTCAGTTTTTAGTTATATTAGCTCACACGTACACTATAACTATAGTACCTAGTGTGAGCTTAGGGGCCCATATATTGGCAGAGTTTTTTATTATTGTTTTTAAAAGTATATGATTCAGTAAAAAATTTAGCCTACTTGGTTATCACCAGCACCCCGATAGACAGGGTCATTTTTGATGCTGAAGTTGACGGATTTTCCAGACATTCTTAACTTCTTCGTGGAACTCCAAGGTAAAGTCTACTTTTTAAATATGTTTTATACAAGGAAGATTATAGTCCTTGAAAACATTACATTTATACCCCATACAAAATATGAAAACTTCGGGAATTTCTGCGTTTTTTGGATATTCTCTAAATTACTTTAATCAAGCCAGTGTAAAAGATTTTGCCAAACGTCACATTTTTTTGAAAACTACTTTTATGGTTGTTTTCAAAATTATTTCGATTTTTTTTTAGGTGCTGTTTACTATGAGCATAATTTTTTTCTTTAAAGTCCCATTTTGCCAGTTTTTAGACTTTTCAAATGCGTGTACAACAGACTAATTGGATTTAAAAATCTAAAATTGTGCAAAAGTGGTTACGCATAAGCTGTTTCATTTAGTAAGCATGATCAAAGAAATACTCTGCCAATCTATGGGCACCTAAGCTCACACTAGGTACTATAATTATAGTGTACGTGTGAGTTAATATATAACTAAAAGCTGAAATATATTTTATTAAACTCCAGACTCAATTACCTTTCGTTTGATACCACACAAGCCATGTTTTGACTTAAACTTTAATTTTTCAAATCTACCCCCACCTTTTTTTTTAAACTAAAATAAATTTTGTTTAACTCCAGACTCAATTACCTTTCGTTTGATATCACACACGCCATATTTCCACATAAAAACTAATTTTTTAAATTTACCCCCACCCTTTTTTTAAAAGTAAAATGTATTTTATTTAACTCCAGACGCAATTACCTTTCGTTTGATATCACACACGCCATATTTTTACATAAACTCTAATTTTTGATATATACCCCCACCCTTTTATTTGGCTTGTGTTCGGTGGATTTTGTTCATTTTTAAATGGGACCATCTCGACCCAAAACCCAGCGTAGGTACCAAATTTCATTAAAATCGGGCAAGCGGTTTTTGAGTTATGCGCGTTGGTCGTTACAGACAGACAGACAGACAGACAGACAGACAGACAGACAGACAGACAGACAGACAGACAGACAGACAGACAGACAGACAGACAGACAGACAGACAGACAGACAGACAGACAGACAGACAGACAGACAGACAGACAGACAGACAGACAGACAGACAGACAGACAGACAGACAGACAGACAGACAGACAGACAGACAGACAGACAGACAGACAGACAGACAGACAGACAGACAGACAGACAGACAGACAGACAGACAGACAGACAGACAGACAGACAGACAGACAGACAGACAGACAGACAGACAGACAGACAGACAGACAGACAGACAGACAGACAGACAGACAGACAGACAGACAGACAGACAGACAGACAGACAGACAGACAGACAGACAGACAGACAGACAGACAGACAGACAGACGGCGCAACAAAAAAGTTTCAAAATCATCTGAAACGCAAAAAAAATTTTTTGAAATGGGAGCAACTTTTTTTTTCTCGAAAAAATTAGGATCACTATAGCTCACACTACTATAGTGTAGTGTGAGCTAAAAAATGACTGTCACACTTTTTTTGTAAATTGGATGACTTGGCATGGAATTGCTCATATATTAATGGGTGATAGAGAAGGCCAAAATAAATAAAAAAGTTCATGTAACATGGTGGTCTATACTCACCTGTTTCTAAGATATAGGACTTCTAAAGTTTAAACAGTGGGGCACGTTCTAATAACAGAGAACAATAAAAAAACATCGCGTTAATAAAAGTTTATATAACAAAAAACATATAGTTGTTTAGTTTAGGAATGTTTGTTTTCGTTGATGTCGGCCATATTCATCGTGCGAAAACGTTCGTTGCTCTTCCTACGTGTTGCCGGTTCTATCCTTAGTGAGGACGTATGAGTTTGTTTTGATTTGAGGTAGGTCAGTAGTGTGTCCATTGTGTGTTTTTGTTTCTTTTCAAAATGAAAATAAATACCTTCGATTATATAATTAACTGTGCATATTTAAATACGTTGACATATGAACTTCGATTACAAATAAAATCTTTAGGGCCACAAAGACCGGACTTAAAGATTAACCAAAATTTTAGTGCAAGTAATGCAGAGGGGTGTTCCAAAAAAAGATAATAAAAAATTATACGATGCTGAAAACTGGTTGTGCGGTTGTGAAAAACGAAATGCTTTTTTTTGCTTTGTCTTATTGTGAACAATCCACGAAGTTTGATATCAAGCACTTTAGTGAAAAGTTTTAAAAAAAGACACAAAGTAAGTGCTACTTATTTAAAATACCACAATTAAATAGTGCCTATAGGCAAAACATTATGAAAATGTGACAAAAAATAGAAATATACTTAGTAGGTTAATAGACTGGTTGAAAGTTTGTGGGATTTTTGAGGTTGCTCTACGGGGCCATGATGAGTCTGAAACTGGTGCTAATCCGAGCACTTTGCGCATGTAAAGGAAGTGCGAATAGACTTTATCTATAAACAGATAAACTAAAAACTACACCAAGTAGCTGCTTGTTTGTAAAATGCTAAAATAACATTGTTTAGGTAACTTTTTTATGCAATAAAAGTTTCTGCCCTCCAATTTATAAGGTCACCAGTCGCCACTGTCCGTTTTTGTTCTTGCATTTTTTCTTACTCTACGGTTATTTCCGAAATAAAAAAGCAAATATTGGGCCTATAATTAGTTAGTTTCGCAAACGAGGTAAGATTTTTATTAAATATTACAGAAAAAAGTCTGTAAATTTAAAGATATTACATTTTATTTTGATTAATTTAAAACTTACTTTTTTATTCACAACGTGGCGTGGGTTGGTTGTCGTATTATTTATAAAATCCGGCAAGAATTAAGTACATATTTATTCTTATTAAGCCAGCAGAGAGTTTGCTCTTCCTGGTTTGTCTATTTAAATGTTGCCTATTAGAACTTTTAACTTTTATGTTTCCGTGTGCTCGTTAAAAGATATAGGAATGCAGAACGTTTCAGTCTTCCTTAATCAGATTAAAAATCTACACAGATTTATCTCGAATATGGAAGAGCTAAATTTAAATTTTACCAGTCTTTTTTGTAAAAAATATTTAAATGAGTAGCATTAGTATTTACTTAGACCCAGTACTAAAGACCGGTGCTTTCTGATCAGGTTCATAGGTCTGTACTAGCCGGAGAAAACCATTTTCCGACGAACATGCGGAAAATCGCATTTTCCACAACTTTAGAGCAAGAAATCCGATTTTCCGCACCGACATGTCAAATTTTGAAAAACTTAATGTATATTTATATACCGGGTGGGCCAAAAAAAAACCGGATTATTTTTTTCATTATAACTTTTGATATCGAAGAATTATTTCTTCGATGCTTTTGAACTATATTATCGATTTTAATGGGACAAACTGTACTTAACAGAGAATTAATGAGAGTTTTGACTAAATATATATTTTTGTCCGCCATCTCAAAATCCATGATGGCAGACGAAATCAAAATGTACCCTTCAAAGATAATCGTTTATTCTTGTGTTGCGAATATGTTTCAATTATTTTTTTCAGTAATCAGTAAAAAAGCAGCATTCTTGCCACGCACAACAAGGTACGAATCAGAAAAATCGGTTCTGTGGTTCTAAAAAAAAATATTTTTGTTCCAACCATTGTTTCGAATATTATACGATTGCCTTGCCAATCATGTCTGCACCCAAATAAAAATCATCCTGGTGAGAATTGATTGTTTTTTAAAGACCATGATCACACAACGAGGTACAAATTAGTAAAATCGGTATGGTGGTTCTCAAAAAATCTATTTTTATTGCCACCATCGTTTTACAGATTATACGATTGCATTGCCAAACCTGTCTGCATTAATTTCCTTATAAATTCGTTATTACTAAACCGATTTTATTTAAATAAAAAAATCATGGAAAGAATGATTGCTCTTTAAAGATTATAATCGAAATTTGCTGCCGTCTTAGAATTTCAGATGTCGGACAGAATCATAGTTGATTATTCAAAATGACGTGTTTATTCTTATTTTCCGTAAACGTTTTAGTTTTTTTTTATTTATGGAAAACACTACTTTTCGCTCGCATAAAGAGGTACAAATTAATAAAATCGGTGTAGTGGTTCTCATAAAATCAGATTTTGTTTTAACCAATGTTTTACAAATTATACGATTGCGTTGCCAATCCTATCTGCATTCATTTCTGTATACATTCATTATTACTAAATCGATTTTAGTGAAATTAAAAACATCATGAAAACTTATTTATCTTTAAAGATCAATCAGTTTGCACCATGATGTTTTTAATTTCACTAAAATCGATTCAGTAGGTACCTAATAAAGAATTTATAAAGAACTGAATGCAGACAGGATTGGCAATGACTCGTATGATTTGTAAAACAAAATCAGATTTTGTGAGAACCACTTAACTACTTTTATTACTTTGTACCTTGTTAACCGGGAGAAAAGTATTGCTTTTCTATAGATTAAAAAAAAACTAAAACATTTTCGCAAAATTCGATTATAATCTTTAAAGAACTACCAATTCTCACCATGATTTTTTTATTTCATTAAGATCGGCTCAGTAATAATGAGTTTATAAGGTAATTAATGCAGACAGGATTGGCAACGCAATCGTATAATCTGTAAAACAATGGCTGAAGCAAAAATAGTTTATTTGAGAACCACCTAAATTGTACCTCGTTCTGCGGGAAAAAAGCAGTGTTTTCCTAGAAATTAAAAAAAAAACTAAAACATTTTCAGAAAATAAGAATAAACACGCCATTTTGAAGAATCAACTATGATTCTGTCCGCCATCTTAAATTTTAAGATGGCGATAAATTTTGATCATGATCTTTAAAAAGCAATTGCATCTTCCCCTCTCGCATTAACCAAATATTTGGGTAAAATTTGATGAACCAGAAATGTTTGTTTTCTGAAAGTGAAAATTTGTGTGGTTATGGATTGGAGAGGTTTTGGTTTAAATAATTTATTCACGTGACGGAGGGCATCTGAACCACAGTAAGACAAGTCCCACAAATACATTTTGAGCAGCAAAGAGAGATCAAAATATAGAAAAATTGATCTGGGGGCAAAAACCTTTATGGCGGAGAGAAAAGAGATTAATAAGAAAAATTATTTAATGAGTAAATCTTTGAAGAGGATAAAGAAACGCATTTCCTTTTGCAGAGCACATATACAGGAAATTGTTTTGAACGTAATAGTGTTTTATTTTCTCGCGGTGTTTCTTTGCATTCTGTCTATAACTATTCATCTTATAATCTTATATGAATAAGGAATCCAGTCCCCACACTAACTGAGCTGTACTCTTAACAACGATCAAAACCTTGTTTCAAAATTCACCTATATTACCTATAGGCGAGCAAAATACAAGCCTCGATTTTTGATTTTTGAAATATGTATCAGCGATATTTTCGAGGGTGTAGGTATTGTACAGGATGTAAACCTAAATTCGATGCTTTGGGGAGTTTCAGGTATTTCTAGGTGTAGAAAAAAATCTATAAAAGTATATATATTTTATATTTTGCATATAGGAACATAGAGGGCGACACTGATCGAATGTTGTTACTAATAGCGATTTCGGCTTTTGCTCGAAAACTGCCCTGGAGTGCTCGAAAATTGCTCTGAAACGGATGCACGGGTTCGACTTAAAAAAGAGCAGTGCCCTAAAAAAGATTTGCGTGCTCGACTATTGCTCGCAAATCTCCAAGCGGGTGCTCTGAATTGCTCCATCTATTTTGACGGAGCAACGTTTCAGATCAAAACAAAAACATAACCCCACTTTTTAGATATGATTAATTTGTTTCTACCTTTGGTATATGTGTGTTTTATAGGTATTTTCCGTGTTTTGCATTTAGAAAATTTACGTACATATACTACAATGCAACAAAAAAATTGAAATAAAAAAATTACAAACCAAGAATATTTTTTATATGTTCAGGTTACAAAACCCACGAATTTTCGATCAAGTGTTTGAAAAATCATAGCTATAAAACTTATAGCGATTTCGGCTTCAGTGCTCTGAAGTCACAAGCGGGATGAGCGCTAACGTCACGAATCTCTTTCCGAGCACTCCGGGAGTGATCTGAGATCGAGCGGGATTGCTCGCCTTCAGAGCAAGGGCGAACACGATTTTTCAAACACTTGCTCGAAATTTTCTGGGTTTTATAGCGTCAACAAATAAAAAATAAGTTATTTTATAATTTAAAATTTTTGGCTGCAATGAAGTATATAAATGTAAATTTTCTGGATGTAAAACACGGAAAAAATGGGGTTATGTTTTTGTTTTGATCTGATACGTTGCTCCGTCAAACGAGATGGAGCAATAAGGCGCTGACTGTGACGTAGCACGGCACCCCGACACAAAATATGATTCCGGAACGTACCACCAACTAATCTAATCGTGTTATTGACTGAACTTACACATTATTATCCGATTATTCACCATCTCTTTTTAAACTAATGTATTAGTAAGGGCGCTTAATAATATTAAACAAACATGAGTTTAATAACAAAACAGTGGTCTACTCGTTTTATTTACTAAACTCACACATTGTCATTCAGCTACTTACTCTCTCTTTTTAACTCAAAGTAGTGGGACGGGCGCACTCAATCTAAAACAATCATGCCACTTTGACAATCAACGTCAATCGATTTTCTGATGCACACAGTGGGCTCGTGGACCTAATTTTTGGCCAAAAAGGGTTAAATTAAAAACATACTGAAACTTCTTAACACCTTTACTAAAAAGAGTAGATAGTCCAGCAGGCCTTGAAAAAGCTATGATTTAATTGACGTAACTCAGTTATTTTTTAGAAGTGTCATTTTACGACAATATTTTATGTTGCATAAGCATAAAATAAAACTTGTAAGAAGAGGTAGGGGAAAGAGGGGCAAAATGGGTTTTGCGGGTAAAATGGGATATCGCAGTTTTAAGTAAATTGCGCAAAAATAAAACCTTCCAATATTAGAGGTTTTATCCATATGACTGGTTCAACTCTCTGCAATATGATTAGTGCCGGTCGGTTGAGCTTAAGTTCGTTTACGCTCAACATGTGATGTTCTGCGCTGTTTATTGTTAAAATAGCTTGCGCTTTTTGTGATGGTAAGTACATTTTTTACAGACTTTTTAAAATTTTGTTTACATTGAACAATTAGTAATGTTTAACATGTTAACTATGTATTATTATTCATAATTAAACGCATCGCCCGTAAAATTAGTCTTTTACTCGGTGGTTTGGGCCAAAACGGGGTTTTTTCATGGGGGCAAAATGGGCTACCTTGTTATACCTAGGAACCCATAACCCATTTTGCCCAAAAAAAAAAATGTTTTTTGATAGCATCTCTCAAAGTCGTATTTTATGTTGTCTTTGGCGCAAAATTTGTGTAGGAAAGTCGACAGCGATGAATTTTGTAGTTACTAAATTTAATTATTATAAATGTATTTACATATTATATTACAACTTTTTATTTTGTAAATAAGTATTTTAAACTTGTTTAGTATTTTAATAAATAAAACTAGTAAATAAAAATATTGATTCTAAATTACACAACCGCCCGCCCGTTTCGCCACCCCATTTTACCAAAGAAAACTTTTACAAAAATAAAAATAAAATTATGATGGAGTTCTAAATAGTTTAAACTGAAAACTAAAACATAAAGATAGCGTATCTAGCTAACTTAATTCCAAATGACGAACGCAATGGTGACCATTTAATAGGAGAAAAAAGCCTATAAAATTAAGTATCCCATTTTACCCCCATTTCCCCTAATTAGACTAGAAACTGTACATTTTGATTCCAATTTTGATGTGCAAACAGCTCAGACAATGGTTTTTGCGTGGAATTTCTGAAATTATATAAAAAAATTTCTTATAAATGTTGGGCAAATATTTTGCTTCCCTCATCAACCATGTTTTTAAAATTTTTATTTTTATAAAGAGTATATATACATATTTTTCAAAAATTGTACTTCAAAATCTGCTGCCACAATGAAAGATATTATTAGTTTACTAAAAATGGATTTCTTCGAGAAAAACTCAAACTCAAAAAAAAACATGTCAGCTTTTGTCTATTATTTTTAGAGCGCTTTAGGCTAAATAGAACGAATAAACATAGAAAAATATATATTAATAAAAAATATAAATAATGTATAAAAAAATAAAAAGTTTAAAAAAAAAAAAAATTATGTTCAGTTTCAAAAATCAAATAAAAAGATGGTCACTCCATAATAAAAACCAACTGCAATATCTCAAAAACAGGTGGATTGTTTCTGAAAGAAAAAATAGGTCAAAACTTTTAAGGTAAACGGTTCTATTTCAAATCATCAGCAGTTTACCAAACCTGACTTTTAACAAACTAGTATAAAAAAGTGGACGCTTTAAAAATATTTATTTGGTTGGACTTAAAAACAAATTTTTCTAGAAAAATCAATCTTCTGTGATTATGCAGTGGTCAAACTTGCAGGTTCTTATCCGTTGCAAAGTCAGGGTTACGTTCGTATTATTTTCTAGTTTCACAAATCGGTTTATAAATATAGGATAGTCTATAGGATAAAGATTTTGGGTTCGCCGTGCAAGTTTTTTTTTTGTTTGAGTAAAAAATAATAACAAGCGACGTTAAACACCGCAGAGTTCCAGATTTAATACATATCGGTTCATAAATGTAGAAGTTCTGCATTTCGGATCCGCTATGATATTTTTTCTACGTTTAACTCATAAATCTTAATTATCGGCTTTATACACCCCAAAGTTCCAATTTTGATACATATCGGTTCATAAATAGAAAACTCTGCCCTTTTGGATCTGTCATGTAATTTTTAAGTTTGATTTTCTAATGATACGACTTTAGACACGCCAGAATTACAAATTTGAAACCTATTGGTAAATAAGTTTTTTTAAATTTAAGTCAAAAATCATATTTAGCGACTATTAACACCAAATTTCATACTTACCGGTTCATAAATAGGAAACTTCGCCATTTTTGATTCGCCATTTTGATTGATAATTACTTCTTTCTCATTTCAAAACAAAATATTGTTACAAAACCTATTTTTCTAATTTTGGTCAAAAATCAGATCCGGGAGCCCACTGTGCAGCGCTATGAGTTGGACAGCAATAAAAAATAAGCTGTGCATTAAAAAGAGATGCAAATGAGTAAATTCCAAAATTACAATTTATGTCGGGGTGCTAATGTCAACCTACGTCACGAGTCAGCGCCTAATTCAGAGCACCCGCTCGGAGATTTGCGGGCAATAGTCGAGCACGCAAATCTTTTGTAGAACACTGCTTGTTTTTAAGTCGAACGCGTTTCAGATCAATTTTCGAGCACTCAACGGCAGTTTTCGAGCAAAAGCCGGAATCGCTATTAATCTCCATCTTTACCTAACCTAAATTCAAAACGTCAGAGCAAAACATAGAGTTTTATAGCTATAGTGAATTTTTTAAATTAATAAATCAGTCAAAAAATGGAATTAAACCGAGAACATTTTCGGGCTATAATTTTTTATAACTTTCGAAGGAAATTATCTCAACAAGAATGCCTTGCCGAGTTGATTTCTGTTTTCGGTAATGAAGCACCTCCACCAAGACAATGCAAGTTCGCACAAAGCACAAAAAACCATTGAATTTTTAACACAACAAAACACCGAATTATTGGACCATCCTCCATACAGTCCCGACCTAAGTCTCAAAGATTTCTATACTTTTCCGAAAATCAAGAATGGGCTGCGTGGATAAAGATATCAGTCGCCATAGGAAGCAGTCGACGCCTTTAAGAATGCAATTTTGAGAGTACCAACAAATAAGTGGAATTACAGCTTTGACATGCAGCGCATGTAAAAGTGCATTAAAATTCGGGAAACAATAAAGTCTTTAAAAAATATCTACTGTTTTATTTTAGCTGTATATGCAAAACTTAAAAGACAACCCTCGGACACATGAGAGGATTAAGGTTTTTTCACGATATTTTTAAAACCAGTTGTTAAGGAGTCAAAATTTTGGGGAAAATAATTTCTCAAATTACATTAGAGTAACTTAACTTACCCTAAGACAAATTAGAATAACTTAAGGAGAAATTTCCTAGATTTTTACAGTTTTTTCAAAGTTTCTACAACCTTCCTAAGTAAAAAAACACCACTTTTAGGATAAAAGAATATCTTAGTCTAATTTAGCTTAGGGTAAGTTAATTTAAGTTAATCTTATGTAATTTGTGAGACTTAATTGACCTTTGTAAATATTTTAAAAATTGTACTTGTATTTTCTAGCGTTTTTGTATATCTGGGTAGTACCACGCTAAGTTCGCGCACACTGCTGTACCACCTTGCCTTGAAATATTTCAGACCATATTTGACCTATCTATAACTCTACTTCGGAATGAGCTACAAAACTCAAACTTGCCTTGCGAAAGAAACACTTCCAAATTAGTGGAAACCTATCATATTGAAATGTGTATTGAAAACCTTGGCTATACTTTGAACTCAATATTTTTATGGCCTTTTTCTAAATGAAATGTTTTTGTTATGATAAATTATAGGATAACTATTCAAATCCATTGAGAAAAGTCGAAGCGCGGATTTAAGGGAGGTAACGTAGTAATTACCCCCCTCACTAAATAATTTATATGAACTTTTAGTTTTAAAATATCGGGCTAATCGCATAATTACCCCCCCCCCCCCGTAGAAAAAAAATACATAAGTAGTGTTTCCATTGACCATTACCGCCCCCCTCCCCTAGATTTTGGCCCACATCCGCGCTTGGAAAAGTCTAAATTTAAAGAATCTAATTTGAACCTTAAACGCAGTTGTTTTGCAAATTTGAACATGGCAACCTAGGTAAATTTCTCCACTAGAAATCAATGTTTTTATGTAGAATCGTGTTTGTTTTTTCTTTAATCAATTTGATTAACTCTTACGAATCGATTTGAATATGAGAATTACTAAAAAATGTTGTTTCAAAGACACACAATTAAAAACATGGAAATTATTTTCTTCAGGTAGCGATCGTATCTCTCTCTCTCTCTGCAAGTTCAGCCGATGCAATTTTTGTATTAATTTTGCTCGCTGCGATCACGTTTTGGGGTTTGAGACGGCGCGATTTTGGACCCGCACCCCATTAGAACATGTTTTATACAGTAAATATCGCTTATAACGATATCGGATATTACGACATATCGGTTATAGCGACGACATATCAAGGTCCCGACCGAGTTCTATGCTCAATGCATTGAGGACGTGTTGCCTATAACGATATCGCATATAAAGACGTACTTATATAGCGACCAATAACTGTTCTTAAATTGGTCCAAGTACAGTGAAACCTCCCATAAGCGTTTATGAGAGGGAACTGCGAAGTTGTAATATATATTTATTAACAATTTCCGCTGCTCGAGTTTTTCCGATATTAAATTTTTCAACGATCTTTCGTGCTGATAGATGTTCCTTCTTCGAAACGTTAACAACTTCCATTTTTTCACGTAAACTAAGAAGTTTTTTACTAGGTACTTTTTCAAAAAGTTCTAGTACTACCCAATTGAACAATAAAAATAAAACACAGCAGTCCCGCCCCCGCCGAATAAAATATGTTGTAAATACGACAGAAGTATTAAGTCTCCGCATTAGAACGGAAAGAGGTAATTCCCCGGCTGCAGAGTGCGTTGTTGCCAACATACTACATAATGTTTATGCCCATGTCGTGCAGTACTCCGTCCCGTTGTCAGAGGTTCGCGTCCGGTTAAGGGAGGTTTCAAAATGTTTTAACCAAAAAAAATTGTCCGCGTCCGGTTATTAGAGTGTCCGGTTATAGCAGTGAATTTTACATGTAAATAAATAGTGAAAAGCTTGGTTCCAAAAAATTTGTCCGCTTAAAGGGAGTGTCCGCTTAATAGAGGTGTCCGCAAGGAGAGGTTTCACTGTAATCGGTTATAACGACGAGCGATATCGCATGTAACGATGAACTGTAGCCATTGTGTGCCGCAGTTCGGGGAATCCCTTTTATTGTAGCCGGTAAATACCCGGTTCATGCGAATCGGCATTTGGTCTATTATAAACGTCTGTTACCTTTATTGCATTAAAGCTATTGATGTGGTGTGCTTTTGTGTTTACATATTCTAAGCTGCTGAATCTAAGAATATGTATATATTAAACGCGATGTCTAAACGAAAAGCTTTTACAGTTGAGGAGAAAGCTCATAATTTTGTATACAAATGTACATGAAGTATGTACCTACATACATGCATAATACATAATATGTACATACTCACATAAAATTATATGTACATATACGCAGTTACATATATATGTATGTACATCAGAAAATCTTCCATGTTTTTAACTTTTTTATAAAAAATATAATTTTTAATGAAAATTTGCAGAGATATAATCACTTTTTCGTAATAAAAACACGGATCACCTAGGTGATCCGTGATAAAAGTATATAACCTAGTTTGTTACCTTTTTTCTCTATAACGACGCTCGGTTATAACGACCGGAATTAAGCGGTCCGTTTAATGTCGTTATAACCAATATTCACTGTATTTATTACCGCAATTTTTCAATATTAGTAGACAGTAGCGTGTCGTGGATAAAAAGGCGGGGGGGGGGGGGGGGGGCGAAGACCTTACGGGTGCAAATACAGGTCATATAAATTACAAACCTTTTTTTAAAAATAATAACACTATTAATTCTATTTTTTTCTCAAAGGACGCCAGGGACGCCAAGCGCAGAGGGGTGGGGGGGCGTTTGCCCCCCTGGCCCCCTATACGACACGCCACTGTTAGTAGACTCATAGATTAAAATAATGTATCTCGGTTGAAAGAAGTAGACTTCGCCGCAACTAGCTATAAGTGTCGACAATTCCAAGCCTTTCCTGTTATGGCGATTTAAAAGCGGTTATGATTGTATAAATTATTAACTATCAACCTTGAGCGAATCGAGGAAAGAACATATAACAGCTGTAAGCTTCCTTAATCGTTAGCGACCTGACTTGGTTTATATTTATTACAGTAGCCCTGCAGGAATTTTGTCTGCTGAATTTATTTTACCAAATCGCAACCCAGATAGCACAAGGATATCTTGAAGATATCTTAAAAATATCCATTTCAAGACGTAATAGACTTTATGTCTCGTATTTATGAAAAGATATCTTCGAAATATCTTATAAAGGACGTATGTTTGATTGATTGATTGATTCATTCCGGGTCGCGAAAATTTGTTCCAAAACACGTTGTATGAAAATATTTTGTTCGAAGACAATAGTTTGAAAACATTTTCTTCGAATGGAAATTTGTTCGAAAACATTTTCTTCGAACGGAAATTTGTTGGAAAATATTTTCATCAAACGGAAATTTCTTCGAAAACATTGTCTTCGAACGGAAATTTATTCGAAAACATTTTCTTTGAACGGAAATTTCTTCAAAAATATTTTTTTTGAAAATAAATTTTTCGAAAACATGTTTTTCAAACGGAAATTTGTTCAAAAACATTTTCTTTGAACGGAAACTTTTCGAAAACATTTTGTTCAAAAACATTTTTTTTGAAAACAAATATTCTAGACATAGCTTGCCAAACACAATTCATACAGTTCGACTAAGGGGTCTCTTTCTAATATATTTTCGGAAAAAGACTTCCCTGATTTCTTTCCCGGGATCCTAGCGGGTGTGAAACCACACCGTACCGAACCCAACTAAACCGAACCGAACCGAACCAAACCGAAATATGTTTTCGAAAAATTATTTCCCTAAATTATGATTTGGAAGGTTGAAATACGTGTTATTGTAATCTTTGTCAATTGCGCGCAAACGTATCCTAACATGTGCCTTCGGGACATTTTTTTTTGGTAGAACATAGTCATGGGGTATCTGCACTGGTTAGGATACGTTTGCGGTCAACTGACAAAGGTTAGAAAAACATCAATTTCGACCTCCCAAAAAAAGGACTTATTCAAAAAAATTACTTTTCGAAAAAATGTTTTGGTTTGGTTTGGTTTGGTTAGGTTAGGTTAGGTTCGGTTTGGTATCCCGGAAAAGAAGTCAGGAAAGTTTTTTTTTGAAAGAATATGTTGGAAAGAGACCGCTTAGTCGAACTATATGAGTTGTGTTCAGTTTGGCATTCCAGGTCCCGAACTCTTTTTTTCGAAAAAATTGTTTTCAAAGCAAATGCTTTTGCACAAATTTCCATTCAAAGAAAATGTTTTTGAAAAAATTTCCGTTCGTGTATATGGTAAATCGATCGTTAAGTTGTATTCCCAGACACAGTATCTATCTTGCAAAAAAATATAGAGATGACCGGCATTGCCCACCTGACAGGGATTCCGCCACTTCCTATTAACATCTGGATGGCTTTCGCCAGGCCTGGTTTTTTTCCATTCTGAACTCCCTCCAGTCGTGTTGCTCCAAATTCTTACATTCGTTGCCCTTAGATACTTCTTCATGCTTTCTTTGCAAGCCTTTCATCTCTCATACATATATCTGCACTGTCTGTGCAGCTCGGTGTTGCTCAACTGTTTTAAGTTAAGTAGAAACACCTCAAATAACTAAAAATGTGGTTTGTAAGGAAGCTTCCCTAGAACACAAAAACATAATTTTTAAACTGGCAGCTGATCCTTTTTTCGAGTTTTTTGATTTTTCCGACAACTCCTCTTCCCTCTTTCCTTCCCCCTTTCCTCTCATCCCTAGCCTCCTTTAAACCAAATTTTGAGCCCTTTAAGGCGAATTGTTGATAAAGTCATATGTTCTTTTTTGTTTTGTTTCCTTATCTTAAAAATGACCACAAACTATACAAATAAGAAATCAGAATAATAAATCAGCTAAAACTACATCAAACTTTGAGATCAAACGCTACAACAGTTCCGGTGACAATAGTTAGTGTGTTTCATCTTACATGATAAAAACAGACAATAAATTGGTGTGACTTATAAATTTCAAAAACAAATAGTTTTTATTCAATAACATCTTCTAAATAAAGAAAAATAGGATAAAATATAGTTACTGTAATCATCTGAAACACACCAGCAGCCGTCTGAAACACACCAGCAACCGTCCGAAACACGTAAAATGAATGGCTAAGATCAGATATGTCAACATTTATATGTTGATGGTGCCTCGGGCCATAACAATTATGGCGGCCCTCGATTAATCGGCTCCTATTTTAAATTCCAGGCTTATAGCCCAAATAAATCGAAAATTTCGCCAACGTTGCCGTTCTTTTACGTGCTTGATTCCCGTATGTTTTATAGATAGAGAGGGATAATCGTAATCCGGAATGGGCGTCGCGTCGGTTGGCTCTGACCGGGAAGACGTCATAAGAAATGAGCATCTGGGTTCACATTCACTGTATAGATTAATAGCGATATGTAATGTCGCCTACTAATTGCAAAAAATAAAAAGAAAGGACGACATGTCTATGCACGGTGAATAGAATAGACCGGTGTTTGGACCTTATAAATATATGTCGAATTTTCACGTCACTGGTGGTCCAGCTGATTTTTATAAACAAAAGTTAGATATGATATGAAAAACTAATGATTTTTGAATTTTTTGAAAACTAAGGCAATTTTCCTACTATTTTTTAGTATATTCTTATAAAATAATATTTTTCCGACATACCAGCCGTTATTTCTTTTAGCCCGCTTCATTTCTCTTTACACAAAAATTAAAATTCGAAGAAAATAATGTGTTGGTTTCAGCTTTAAAAATCATCCGCTGACCTACATCTTTGTTTACTACCCAATAGTACTCGGTTCACCTTTGATACTAAACGATCACATTCAGTTTGACTTGTAGTTTAAGTTTTGTGTAATAAAAATAAAGCGGGCTAAAAAAAATAACGACAATACGTTTAGAAAATTACATTTTAAAAAAATGTACTAGAAAACAGTAGGAAAATTGCCTTAGTTTTCAAAAAATTCAAAAAATATTAGTTGTTCCGTTGTTCATATTAGATCTAACTTTTGTTTATGAAAATCAGCCGGACCACCAGTGACGTGGAAAATTCGACATATATATATATATATATATATATATATATATATATATATATATAAGATCCGAACACCGGTCTATTCTATCCACCGTGATGTCTATGGAATTCGACAGTACACGGAATATGTGCCCTGGTTTTAAAACGACGCGAGTTACTGGTGGCCTATCTAACAATATTTAAGCTTAAGGGTGCAATACGACGGACTCTTTTTCATATTATTACTACTTAGTTTTAAAAATAACAAAAAAGACAAGTGCAAAAATGTTTAATGTCCAAAACGTGAAACTTCTTCGATAGTTTGCGAAATAAACAAAAAAAAAACGCTATCCTGGCAAACGGTCCCGGCAAACAAATTATTAAAACCTCAAAAAATTCCTTAAGTTACCATTAGCAAACGAGTAGCAACCCAAAAAGTTGACCGAAACAAAATATAACCATCCGAAACATTTATTTTAGGTGTTTCGGACGGTTGCTGCTGTGTTTCAGACGATTGCAGAAACTATATTTTATCCTATTTTCCTTTATTTAGAAGATGATATTAAATAAAAATTATTTGTTTTTAAAATTTGTATGATGGTGCACAATAATTATTGTCTGTTTTTATCATGTAAGATGAAACACACTAATTATTGTCACCCGAACTATTGTAGCGTTTGATCTAAAAGTTTGATATTGTTTTGGCTGATTTATTAGTCCCATTTCTTATGTGTATAGTTTGGGGTCATTTTTAAGATAAGAAAACAAAACAAAAAAGAACATAAAATGACTTTATCAACAATGCGCCTTATAGGGCTCAAAATTTGGTTTAAAGGAGGCTAGGAATGAGAGGAAAGAAGGCCTGAGAATTGTCACTACGTTTTTTTTAAATAGGTAAATCCACTTTTATTTGTTTACGATGAAAATAAATTATGTAATTTAAAATCAAAAAATTATATTTATAAATTTTTGAACAAATCAAAAAAACTCGAAAAAAAGGATCAGCTGCGATTTTGAAAATTATGTTTTTGTGTTCTAGGGAAGCTTCCCTACAAAACCACATTTTTAGTTTTTTTGGGGTGTTTCTACCCAAACTTAAAACCTAGGTATGACTCGATCGCCGATTTTTGTACACCAAAAGGTAATACCTACGGTATTTCCTGATATTTCCCAGTATTTCCTCAAATTTCAATGGCATTTCCTAGTATTTCCTAGTATATTTCCCAGTACTTCCTGGTATTTCCCTTAACCTGTACCCCAAAAGGAAATACCGAGCCACCCCTTGCTTAAAACTAGTTGAGCGACACCGTTTCAGATATAAACCAAGTCAATACCGCTGTTGTTGTAATCAGGACAGACCAGCGCTAAAGTTTTGTAATTTTGTCCAGAAAACCATTACACATAAAACATTTTTTACTGGGTCCAGGAAGTGAAATAGTAGTAGATAGGGTGTAGTGCAATACATAACAATAAAAAACGGGGAACCAATTGAAATAATCATTATTATTGCAGTATAAAAAATACAGGGTGTTTATAGAACCAAATTTGATTACACAAACTTTGAAGAGTAGACGGTAAAAAAAATTGTCTTAGATTCGCAAATTTTAAGTAAAATATTTTGTGCTTTCATATTCACCAAGATAATATTTTCTTGATATTGCACAAAAAATGCCTTGCCTCTTTATTTTAATGTGAAACAGAAATTGATTTATTATAAATTGGAACTGAATTAATCTAAAGCACCGTTTTCTCTGGAAGCAAAATATGTATTACTTATAGGAAGAAAATTTGCTTTGTTACAAAATGGAGTATACTGAAACAAAACAATTAAAGAAAAAAAATAAAGTATCATTTCAAGATTAAACGCGGCATTGAAGTAAAAAGAAATATTTTAATTCAAAACAAATTGTTTTAAGGTAAAACAATTTATTCAAGAAAATAACGTGATTTTATTGAAGACAAAATTTTTTATCGTGTATTCATGTGGCTGTTTTTTAGGTTTAAACACTGGCGTATATATGGGGGGGGCCTGGGGGGCCCGGGCCCCCCCGAAGCTAAGATTTTTTTAGATATTTTCGACATATTTCATGAATAAAAACATAAAATAGCATAAAATACGCCCTCATGGGGTCTCGGGCCCCCCCCCCCAAAACTGCCTCGGGCCCACCCCGAAACGTTTTTCTATATACGCCACTGGGTTTAAACAAAACACTTTTTCGTTTAGAATAGAACTATCACATCTATAAAAAGTCAAGCTTTCAGTAAAAAGTTTTTTGCTCCAAGATTTAGCATATTTTTCCACAAGAGAGGCTCAATTACGGCTCGCTACTTAGTTTTTGACAGTTTAAGGCTCGTTTTTGTAAAAAAAAACTACATATTACCTTCATAATTTTGTCTAAAATCGTTTCTTTCATAAAATAATTTGATGAATAGCTCTTTAATGATCACAATCAAAATTTCTTAAAATCTTAAAATCCAGGATGACGGACAGAATCAAACTTGACCATTTAAAGAGTCTTGTTTATTACAAACGTGAAGTTTAGTACCCGTAAATAAAAAAACAACAATTTTTCGTGGCTAAGCGGGCATAGACATTTTGTTTCTCTTGTATTTTTCCGTGGGCAGCTCGAAAGCTGTACTGTATTTTTGGCTTACGCTCCGCTGACTCGACATAAAACGTTGCGAAGGCGGAAAAATGCAATATGCATTAACCCGACCTGAGGGACAAATTATGTCACGGTCATGAGTACTGTTTTTCGTTTCATTTGCCTGCCCTTTATTTTTACTCTGGTAGTTTTTTTGTACTTGTAGATGTCGCCACTTATGTGAAAGTATACGGTATCGCAGGCATTATTTGTTTATTTCTCTTACCAACATCGTAAAATGAGATTCATATACCGTCCCTGTAGCTTTACAAAAGTGTCACATTGACCATGCAGTGTTCTGAAGAGTTCCTTAAGGACGAAACAGTTAACTGTCAACACTGGATTGGTGTCCATTAGATCTTGGATCCCCGTGGGTGTACAGCTTTCGAGCTGCCCACGGAAAAATACAAGAGAAACAAAATCTTTCTATGCCCGCTTAGCCACGAAAAACTGTTGTTTTAGTCTTGTTTATTTTAATGTTTCAAAAAACTTTTTGGCTTTTTTAAATTTATAGAAAAGCTCTGTTTCCGCCATGAACAACATTGTTCTAATCATAGAAATCGGTTTGGTCTTTCCCGAAATCAAATTTATTAAATTAATCATTAATTTTCAGCCGACGAACAAAAATTCATTGATTCAATGATTTTTACATTGAATCTATTTTGTTTATCGGCTCAAAATTATTACGTAACTTTTTCGTTCTGTGTACAGAACAGACTATATACGATTGCCTTGCCAATTCTTTTAGCATTAATTTCCTTATAGATTTATTATTACTGTACCTATTTCAATGAAATAAAAAGCATCATTGTGAGAATATTTGTACATATTGCATTAAATTTGGTTATGCAAGCGTCTAAAATGCAAACAACCGGTAGAACAAATACTAATATCTTGAGAACTACCAAAACGATTTTCGTGGTTAGTACCTTGATGTGTATGGCGATCATTGATCATTTACAAAAATTTTGAAAGGGGTCGAATAATTTCTTGCAACACAAAAAAAAGCAGTTCTTTATGTAGGGTAAATTCAATTAAGTCCGCCATCTTGAATTTTAAGACAACGGAAAATTTTGATAATTATTTTTAAAGTGCTTACTACTACAATGCTTTTTGTTTTATTATTAAAATCGGTTCAGTAAAAATGTATTTATAAGCATAAAATGCAACAATGGTAAAAAAATATTTTTCGAGAACCATTAAACCGATTTCAATGACTCATACCTCGTTGTGCGTGGCACAAATAGTCCTTTTTTATCAGTTCAAAAAACATTTTAAAACGTTTTCTAAAAATAAGAAAATACGAACTTCTATAAAGGGTAAAGTTTAATTCTGTCTGCTAATTCAAAATTTAAGATAACGAATCAAAAGCTTATTTGATTCACTATAAACTGCAGTTTGTTCTATTAAAATCGATAGTATAGTTCGAAAGTTATATTGAAAAACATGTTGTCCGGTTTTTTTGGCCCACCCAGTATATGTCGCAGGTTTATAGCCATCATAATACAAAATGCTTATTTTTGGTAATTCGACTAGGAGCGTGGTAATACTACCATACTACCTAAATAAATAACAATCTCATCTCACTATTTGACCAATAATGTCAAGCGTATTATAATTATTGTATTGTAGGTAAAGTAAGGTCACGTATAAATAATTAATTAAAAAACTTTTTAAAATATCTTTAAAACTAAGTTAAAACTTAAACTGCGGGTTTTACTAATTTATTAAATAATGATTAGTTAACAACTTCTAGTAAAATATTAATGGGTTTTTTTTATCGATATTTTTAAAGAAAGGTGCATTTTAAAAATTTCCTTTTACAAAAAGTCAAAAAAATTTACATTAAACTTTTGTTTGTTAACGTGTTCTAAAGTTATGACATAAACATAAGACTAAATATAATTTTTTTAAGTGAGGATTTTATTATTTCGCTGTAACATGTGAGGGGTCCAAATTGTTCAAGAAATATGAATATCATATAATTTGTGTATGATAGTCATAGTCATAGGTGGCTATAAAACCATAAATATTTTAGTTGAATTCGTATATCGCGATTTTGTTATAAAAGTTTGCTTGAGAAGTCGTAGCGAAAATTAAAACACCATGCGCTTAATCCAGTTGTCAAAGCTCTAATTCCACTCGTTTGTTGGTACTGTCAAAATTGCATTCTTGATTGATTGCTTCTTCTGGCGACTAAAATCTTTGATCAAGCAGTCCATTCTTGATTATAGAAATCGTTGGGGCTTAGGTCGGGACTGTATGTATGGAGGATGGTCCAAATATTCGACGTTATGTTGGGTCAAAAATTCAATGGTTTTTTGTGCTTTGTGCGAAATTGCATTGTCTTAGTAGAGAATGATTCGTCGTTCGGGGTTTGTTTTTCGAAGCTCAGCGATGACTTTCGACAAACTGATGTACCAATCAGCAGTCTTTTGATCTTCCAGAGGAATTGTTGCTATATTAGCTGCTTTTGAGACAAATGTCGCGGACCATCTTTTTGGATACACTTCGAGAACGGATGACTTTGGTTGACTTTTCTTCATCTTGGAACACCCAAACAGACGACTGATGTTCATTCTCGGGTTCATATGAGTAAATCCACGATTTATTACCACTGACAATGCTGTACACGTTTTTCGAGTTTCCTGCCTTTTAAAGCGGTCTAGAGTTTTTTGATACAAATTAACTCTAGCTTCTTTCTGTTCTTCGGTTAACAGATGCGGTATCCAGCGGGAAACTAATTTTCTTACTCCTAATTCTTCATGCAAAATTTTTTAAATTGAAATTAATCCCCAGTGAGCCCTCAATCTCGCGATATGTCACATGTCGATCTTCCGTAATGACCATGCGCACAGCATCGATGTTTTCCTGGGTGACAGCCGTTTTTGGTGTACCTGGCCTTGGATCGTCGCTAAGGCTAGTCCTTCCACGCTTGAATTCTCCATACTATTATGTCGGTTTGGAACGTTTTTCTACGTTGTCCGACGCCTATTCTCCACCTCCTTCGATACAATCATCTTCTGTCAGATTTTTTTGACTCATTGATCTTTGGATTGACTGTTGCCATTCTAGTTTAGGACGCCCTCTTTTTCTGCGCCCTATTCGTTGCCATTCTAGGACCATATCAGTTGTCTTTTAGTGATGTCATCCGTTATGCTTCCCTCGATTCCCATTCTTTCTTTTATGATCTCATTTCTTATGTGATCTGTTCTAGATACTCTCATTGAACTTCTTATTGCATCCATTTCGACACTTTCCATTTTTGTTTTGTATTTTTCTGTTACGCGACAAGTCTCTATTCCATACAACAGCGTGCTTTTCACCATTGTTTCATATATGTTAAATTTTACAGTCTTTTTTATCTCTCTGCTCCATAAAATACTGTTAAGACATACAATAACCTTTTTTGCTTTTACTATTCTTTTTTCCAGTTCTTTACAGTCTGTTCCTGTCTTATCAAATTGGTATTCTTCTATTAACTTTCTCCCCACTAAACACAAAAACATTTTAATAATGTCAAAATAATGTATAATTTAAAAACATAACGTTAGATTGGATGTTAGTTCTAACGTCATATTCATAGTGAAAAAGTAGCTTAATAACCCGTTTTCTGACGTTAGAAAAATAATCTTATGTTTTTATAACGTTTTTTTAAAGTGTTTTTCGAACGTTAAAAAAACATTGATTTTTAACAGTGGAAATGAAATGTTTTTCTAACATTGAAAAATAAATGTTTTTTTAACAATGAAAAATATATTTTTTCCAAATATCTCTAAAGATAAGTTAACATAAATAACGTAAATAAAATTCTTCTATTTTGGAACCGCAGGGCAGCAACAGTCTGTTGAGGTTTTCGTGAACTTCACACTCAGTAAAGGAAATTCGGATCCGTAGCTTCTGAAAATAAAATTTAAAATTCTATGTAAACAATAATTCTGTAGTAAGTGCCTCGCTACGAGGCGAAACAATTCATGCTCAAGTGAATACAAGGCAAACAATTTCAAGGCGCCTATTTAATTTAGCATGAATGCAAACGAAGCATTCGTTTGGTCCCACTGCGGGGCTTGCGAATTCTGCCTCAAATGAATAGGCGGCTTAAGGTCCGGCGGCTAATCGTTCGCGGTGAATTGTCGCATGTCTTTTGTTTACTTTCTTACCTTAGGTTGTCATGCTTCATTTAGATCACTGCATACACATTTGTTGCTCTTTAACTATACCATCTTTCCCACACAACTGGAGTAATATTCCGAACCAAATATGTATTCACTCTCAAGATTAATAATTCTGCTTTTAATTTGCCATGTTTGTTTCTACAAAAGGGAAATATTTTAACCAAAATTACACAAAGCGTATTTCTTACTGACTCGTATCAACTCGCAGCCAAACGCAACTACCTACTAAAAATCAGTCATCTAAGACATTTAAAAAGTCAAACATCGCAAACGGGACTGTATCTACGATTTTTTTATATATTGTTAGGACCCATGAGACTAAGTTATGCCCAATTTTGCAACCCTTAAAACCCTGTGTTACTCCTGTGATACTCAAAAAACCTCAAAAGTTTTGTACTCATTTCAGTTTTTTGAAAAAAACCATGTTAAGACAGCATTTTTCGAATTTAATTACTCTATACTTTTATAAAGTCAACTAAATTTCCTACAATTTAAGCCCAACCCGAACCTTCTAGGCCAATTCGTTATTGAAATACAGCCAATCAAATATCGACAATTTTTTTGAAAAACTAAAAATTTATGAATACGGTTACATTCCAAAGCACGTATCGGCTAAATATTGGCTCTAGAGAAAAGTAATGAGAAATAAAGTTGTAGAGAATTTATTCAGCTTTAATTTGATGTCAGATCGAGGCCGCTAAGCGCCGTATTTTTCTCAAAAACCAATATAGTAAAACATTGAAGTTTGAAGGGTATCATGAAAACATATTTTATTAAACGTAATTAAAAATAAACAACATAAATATAATATGTATAAACTATAAAATATAATAATACAAAAACCCAACTTTACTTGGCCCTCTTAGAAGGACCGGGTCTCATTCATTCCGGATCAGTCGGAGAGGGGGGAGGAGGAGGAGGGACATTCTCTGAAGATGGAGGTGGGTCCTCATATGTTAAATCGTCCAATTCCTCGTCCTACTCATCCAGGATGATGGGAGCAACGTTGTTGCAGCTTCGCCCTTGGCAAAAGGAACAGAGGATGGAGCACTTCAGTTCTGCTTTTCTGCAGGTGCAGGATCCTATGCAGCCTTTCTTGCATCTGCAAGCAACCATCTTAAGCAGATTTTGAGGGGCGGGCTGCTGCACGCATAGTAATTGGCATGAGACCCTGTTGACTGGTGGTCCATCCCCAGTCGGAAGGATTTTTCTCGACCCCCAACCATTTTTGGACCTGGTGGTAGGTTCTCCAGAAATGATATTTGGCAGCTTCTCTAGTTGGGGGGAGGCGGGCAAGGTTTATTTTGGCCATTCCTGCCGATTTTACGAATGCCCAGTATCGCATGCTGTTCAGCGTGCCCTGATCCCCTCCATAGAGGTTCAAGAAAATCTTCTCGCCAGCATTTCCTACTTCTTCCTGCGTCGAGTTTGGATCAAAGAAAATGGTGGTGAGGTCTATCCAGTGGGGATTTTTTTGTAGACATTCGCACCACTTCATTATGCCCTTCCTCCTCCTCCTCCTCCTCCCCCTCTCCAAGTGATCCGGAATGGATGAGGCACGGTCCTTCTAAGAGTGCCAAGTAAAGTAGGGTTTTTGTATTATTATATTTTATAGTTTATACATATTATATATATGTTGTTTATTTTTAATTACGTTTAATAAAATATGTTTTTAAGATACTCCCCAAACTTCGATGTTTTCCTATATTTTGGTTTTTGAGGAAAATACGCCTAGCGGCCTCATTCGTACATCAAATTAAAGCTGAATAAATTCTCTACAACTTTATTAGCCGATACGTGCTTTGGAATGTGACGGACTCATTAATTTTTAGTTTTTCAAAAAAATTGCCGACATTTGATTGGCTGTATTTCAATAACGAATAGGCCTAGAGGATTGTGGTGGGGCTTAAATTGTAGTAAATTAAGTTGTCTTCATAAAACTATAATAATTAAATTAGAAAAATGCTGTCTTAACATAGTTTTTTCAAAAAAACTGAAATAATTACCAACATTTTGAGGTTTTTTGAGTAACACGGGAGTAGCACAGGTTTTTGATGGTTGCAAAATTGGGCATAATTTAGTCATATGGGTCCTAATAATATATTGTTACAAATTTAAGTTATTTAAATTTTATAATTGGAATTTATTTAGGTTTAGTGTAGTATTAGGTTGATTTATCTTAAGGTTGTATTCTTAGTCTAGGTTTTAGTTGCGTTATCTGTGACTTGCGGTCCAAATAATACGAGAACTTTCCGGACGTCGAAGGCTGCCGGAAAGTTCGAGAGAGATGGATGATCCTCATATATAAGGCCGGACGTCGTGCATCAGTCAGTCAGTCACAGATAACATACTGTAGTGGTCGTGAGATATTAGTGGTGAATTATTAGTAAGTTGGAGTGCGTGTTTTTGTACATAATTTGTGGAAATAAATTGACGTATCGTTTTCAACAATTGCGAGTTTTTAATTTGTCGTTGTGAACCCGTAACAATTGGTGTCAGAAGTGAGATTAAAAGAAATAAATAGTGCAAAGGCTATCCTTACACAGTACCACCGGCTAGGACAATTAAAAAGAAGAACAGTAAGTGATTTTGCCAGAATATTCGGAACTGAATAGTGCAAAGACTACCCTTATATATTACCACCGGATAGGACAATTGGACAGAAAAACAGTAATTGATTTTTCCAGAATATTCGAAGAAGTTCGATATTGTTTTATTCAAAAACTAAAAGAGATATTTAAGAACCGACTTCGACATTAACTTTACAGTCCAAAAATTGATAATTAGAGAGATTTTCTAGAATATTCTATAACATTCTACGACGTTCTATTCAAAAACTAGAAGAGATATACAAATACCGACTTCGACATTAGATTAGTAATTTTAAAAGTAAGAATCAGAAATAATTTCTAGAACATTCCATCACTTTCTACGACGCTCTATTCGAAAACCAGAAGAAATATCCAAAAAGAGACTTCGACATTAGCTTAGTAATTTCAAAAGTAAGAACTAAAAAGAATTTCTAGAAGATTCCATAACATTCTACGACGTTCTATTCAAAAACTAGAAGAGATATACAAATACCGATTTCGACATTAGTTTAGTTATTTCAAAAGTAAGAATTAGAAAGAATTTCTAGAAGATTCCATAACATTCTACGACGTTCTATTCAAAAACTAGAAGAGATATACAAATACCGACTTCGATAGTAGCTTAGTTATCTTAAAAGTAAGAATTAGAAATTATTTCTAGAATATTCCATAACATTCTACGACGGTCTATTCGAGAACCAAAAGAGATAATCAAAAAGTGACTTCTACATTTGCCTAGTAGCAGAAAGAGTAGCATTTACCAGTATATTTCAGAACATTCCATTAGGTTCTATTTAAGAATTGGAAGAGACATTGAAAAACCGACTTCGACATTCGCTTTATAGACTTCGACATTCGCTTTGTAGATAAAATAGACGTTTTAAGTGATTTATCACGAAGTTGATGCTTACTAGACAAAGATCGGCCAAGATGGAAGATTTAACTAAAATGATGCAGGCTCTAGCAGCTCAAATGGCTCAAAACCAGAACGATATGAAACACACCATGGACGACATGAAACACACTATTGAACAAAACCAGAACGATATGAGACAGACATTAGATGGCATGCAAGAAAACTTCGATCAGATAAAGAGCAACTCCGAACAGCTGAGAGAAGAGTTCAAAGCAGCAACTGAAGATCTTAAGGAAGAAATAACTCAAAGAATGCAGAATGTAGAAGAAAAAGTACAAAACCAATTGCAGAATGTAGAAGAAACGGTACAAAACCAATTGCAGAATGTTGAAGAAAAAGTGGAGACCAAGCTACAGAATGTAAGAGAAGAAGTTTTTCAAACAGTGGAAGAAAAGCTCCAGGATGTGTCAAAACAGCTTATACAGCTCCAAAAAGAACACAACAAAATGAAAACTCAGGGATGTGTTGTGAATTCCAACCAAAACATTAAGCCTCCAAATTTCGATGGTACGTCTTCCTGGTCTACTTATAAACAACAGTTTGAAGCTGCCGCTGCTGCAAATGGTTGGGATGATGAGGAAAAAGCTAGAGCATTGTTAGTGGCTCTACGAGAACCTGCTCTGGGACTTTTACGGTCCATTCCAGTCGAGCAAAAACAGAATTATAACGCTCTAGTGGCAGCGTTAGAAAGAAGGTATGGAGACGAACACTTGCGAAATTTACATTGGTCAGAATTAAATATTCGTCAACAAAGGCCAGGAGAATCATTACAAGAGTATGAAGCAGATATCAGGAGGCTGATGTATTTAGCTTACCCAGAAATGCCAGAAAATTACAGAGATCCCTTCACGGTAGATCGCTTTATTAACGGATTACGAGACACGTACTTAGCAAAATTACTACGTCGAGAACGCTTCCATAACAGCAGTGAAGTGTTGATTCGAGCCCTTGAAATTGAATCATCAAATAATATGTCCAGGCCAAAAGTAAGAGGTGTTTCAATTCAGGAGGGAGAAGAAATGAGCACTGGAGATGAGGTCAACTTAAAAACGCTAAACCAACTGTTTCAATCACTGATAGAGAAGATTGATTCTTTGAAAGAATGTAGACGATCCCCTCCAAATGTAAAGTGTTTCAGATGCGGACGTACAGGGCATATTCAACGCGATTGTCGTGTCCAAATGAGGTCTCGCTCACCATCTAGTGGGACAGAATACCGAAGAAGAGATCAGGAAAAACTAAAACTAGTCAACGCAGAGGGGCGGGTGTTGGCTAATGGGAATTTAGCCCCCAAAATTTACTCTATCAAGAGCTTAAAACATACTGCTGACAGTCTTAACATCGACGGACTTATTAATGGAAGAAAAGTTAATATAACACTAGACACTGGTGCTGCCATATCATTGCTTAAGTTCAAAATTGCAACGAGATATAAAATTCGACCAACAGAAAAGAAAATAACACTTAAGACTGTGACTGGAGAATCCGCCGACGTGTTGGGGCAGACAGACATAGACCTACAGCTGGGGAGGTTGAAGATTCGTCACTCGGTATTAGTTGCAGACATAGAAGATGAATTTATTTTGGGAATGGACCTGATAAGTAAACATGGATTTGCGTTTGATAATAAACTTAATACCCTAAGATTTGGGAACGAAGAGTTCATTTTGTCAAATAGTCACATCAATAAAGAACCAATAAAGGTGGTGGCAGTATGCACAAGACTAGTCGGTAACAGTGAGACCATAATTTTTGGGAGGCTAGAAAGTAAAACATCAAGCTGCGTCGGACTCATAAGCCAACAAAACACACCCAACACCTACCTCGTTGCAAAATCACTAGTTAAAACCGATAAAGACATCCCGATTAGAGTCGCCAATATTTTCCCAAATAGTGTCAAAATTAATAAGGGGGAGGTGGTAGCATTATTTGAACCAGTACAGAAAGTAACAAGATGTGAAGAGCCAACTTCCGAGGATACAAGCAAGTTACCAATGGAGGTACTTCAGCAATTTGAGTCAACTTGGCCACATCTCACTCCAGAAGAATATAGTAAAGCGAGAGAGTTTATAGAAGAACAAAGTAATATCTTCGAAACTAGGAGTAGTTCGGGACGCACAAACCTTATTCAACATGCTATCAACACTGGCGATGCCCAACCGATAAGACAACCCCCAAGAAGACTACCAATGGCCAAGCAAGAAGAAGTTCACAATCTCATTAATAAAATGCTCAGCGACGGTGTTATTGAAGAGTCATCAAGTCCTTGGTCATCTCCTGTGGTGTTGGTCACTAAAAAGGATGGAAGTACTAGATTTTGTGTCGACTACAGGAAACTTAACGATGTGACCAAGAAAGATAGTTACCCACTGCCAAGAATAGACGACACATTAACAACGTTGGCAGGATCATATTGGTTTTCTACTCTTGACCTGAAAAGTGGGTATTGGCAAGTAGGAATCTTTGAAAGAGATAAAGAGAAGACTGTATTCTCTGCTGGAAGTGGACTTTATCAGTTTAATGTGATGCCATTTGGCCTGTGCAATGCCCCAGCTACATTTGAAAGACTAATGGAAGTCGTTCTACGAGGCCTTACTTGGAAAACCTGCCTGGTCTATTTGGATGATGTCATAGTAATGGGGAAATCATTTCAAGAACATCTAGATAATTTACGAGAAGTATTCTCAAGAATCAGGAACGCAAATCTTAAATTAAACTCAAAGAAATGTTTTCTGTTCCAAGAAAAAGTGGAGTTCCTGGGTCACGTCGTTTCCCGAGAAGGCATCCATACCGACGAAAAGAAGCTCCAAGCGATAAAAGAATGGCCTCAACCTCGTGACAAACATGAATTGAGAAGCTTTTTGGGTCTGTGTACATACTACAGACGATTTGTAGAAGGATTCGCCAAAATAGCGTCTCCGTTACATAGACTTACAGAAGATAAAGCTTCTTACAAATGGAATACCGAATGTGACCAGGCATTTAGAAGACTAAAAGCAGCATTATGTTCTAGTCCGATTCTTGCATATCCCATTCCAAAAGGAAAATTCATATTAGATACTGATGCGAGCAACGATGGCATAGGAGCAGTACTCTCCCAAGTACAAGATGGAGAAGAACGGGTCATCGAATTTTTCAGCAAGAAGCTATCCAAACCAGAGAGAAATTATTGTGTTACTAGAAAGGAGCTCCTAGCCATAGTTAAATCCATAGATCACTTTCACAAATATCTCTACGGACAAGAGTTTCCGATTAGAACGGATCATGCTGCGTTACAGTGGCTCATGAAAATGAAACAACCTGAGGGGCAAGTCGCGAGATGGATAGAAAAGCTACAACAATACCATTATCAAATTAAGCACCGAGCGGGAAGGGTGCATAATAATGCAGATGCATTGTCCAGAAGACCTTGCCCTGAGGATTGTAAACATTGCAGGAAAATTGACCAGAAAGAAGGAATTACCTACGTGCGCCAGATAAAGTTAGAACCAGATGAAGAATGGATGTCGGCTTCGATTAGAACCACACAACTTAACGACAAAGATGTAGGACCTATCTTGCGATTGAAAGAAGAGAACAAGCCACGACCATCATGGCAAGATATCGCAAACCAAGGGGTGATATTCAAATCACTGTGGGCACAATGGGATTCACTGATAGTAGAGGAAAACATCCTTAAACGTGCCTGGGAAAGTGCCGATGGCCTTACTGTGGTTAATCAAGTAGTGGTTCCTAGGAGCATGGTAGACAATATAATGGCCCAATGCCATGGTGGAAAATCAGGCGCGCACCTAGGCATAAATAAAACCATGGACAAAATTCGAAACCGATTTTATTGGGTCAATTACTTTCAAGATGTGGAAAACTGGTGCCGCCGATGTTCGACTGGTGCAGCCAGCCAAGGTCCCAAAACAAGGTCCAGAGGTCAAATGAAACAATATAACGTAGGTCTACCATTCGAACGCATTGCTATTGATGTGGCCGGACCATTTCCAGAAACTAAAAAGGGCAACAAATACATCCTTGTTGTCATGGATTACTTTAGCAAATGGCCAGAAGTTTTTGCTTTGCCTAACCAAGAGGCCACTACAGTTGCGGAAGTTCTGGTAAATGATGTTTTCAGCCGATTTGGCATTCCTTTGGAACTACATTCAGATCAAGGAAGAAACTTTGAATCGAAGCTCTTCCAGAATCTCTGTGACCTTTTAGGGATACATAAAACACGGACTACGGCTTTACACCCGCAGTCAGATGGCATGGTTGAAAGATTTAATAAAACAATAGCAGAACATCTGTGCAAAGTTGTTGATGAGCACCAAACAGATTGGGACCAATATATTCCATTGTTTTTGATGGCCTATAGAACCGCCATTCACAATACGACAGGAGCTACTCCATCTAGTATCCTGTTTGGTAGAGAACTGCGTCTACCATGTGATATCATGTTTGGTTCACCTGAAGAAGAACACTTAGAGGTTAATGACTATGTCGAACGTTTAAGGCAAAAGCTGCACGATATCCATGAAGTGGTTAGAGAGCGAATAGAAATAGCCAGTGACCGCATGAAAGCGAGATATGACCTGAAAGCAAACTCTTCAGGGTTCAAAGAGAATGATCAAGTCTGGCTATACAATCCTCAACGCAGGAAAGGAAGATCACCTAAGTTGACACCACCATGGGAAGGGCCTTATAAAGTTGTTAAGAGAATTAATGATGTAGTCTACCGAATCCAGAGAAGCCCGAAGTCCAAGATGAAAGTTGTTCATCTAGACAGACTAAAACCTTACCTGGGAAATGTTGATCGGGACGATCAAACCTGAAGAGGAGGATAGTGTTACAAATTTAAGTTATTTAAATTTTATAATTGGAATTTATTTAGGTTTAGTGTAGTATTAGGTTGATTTATCTTAAGGTTGTATTCTTAGTCTAGGTTTTAGTTGCGTTATCTGTGACTTGCGGTCCAAATAATACGAGAACTTTCCGGACGTCGAAGGCTGCCGGAAAGTTCGAGAGAGATGGACGATCCTCATATATAAGGCCGGACGTCGTGCATCAGTCAGTCAGTCACAGATAACATACTGTAGTGGTCGTGAGATATTAGTGGTGAATTATTAGTAAGTTGGAGTGCGTGTTTTTGTACATAATTTGTGGAAATAAATTGACGTATCGTTTTCAACAATTGCGAGTTTTTAATTTGTCGTTGTGAACCCGTAACAAAATAAAAAAATCGTAGATACAGTCCCGTTTGCGATGTGGGATGTCTAAAATGACTGGCCTAATAGGCCGTTCTCGTGTGGGACTATGGCAGCGCCCTCTATAGTATATATTTTTTTAATGTTTAAGAAACAACAAACAACATTTATTAGCTTCCTATATCTTAAATTCAACGTTAGAAGTGAGATCTAGGAAAAACATTATAAAAATAACCATTTATTGATGGTATTATTCTTAATGTTAGTGAAATTATGGTTCTGTTTAATGCTGGTTTCTTAACGTTATTAAGAAATATATTTTTGGTAATGCTTTTACATGAAATTTTCGTTAGGATTTTCTACATGTTTTATTAATGTCAAAAGTTGACTTAATTTTAACACAAATTTCTGTTAGAAAAAAAAACATTTTTTAACGTTTTTTATGATTTTGTGCTTCGTGGGTCATCATATACTCCATGTCTTCTTTATCATTAGCTACAATTACTTGGTCGTCAGCAAACTGTAGTTTGTATATGGTAAATCGGTCGTTAAGTCGGTCCCATGCCGTGCCCTTTACGTTTCCAGTTTTTTAGAGCTACTGCGATATATATTTTAAAAAGTGTTGGAGAGATACAACATCCCTGTCTTAAGCCTTTTGCTACCAGGAATCCTTTTGAAAGTCGATTTCCAGTTTTAATTTTAGATTTTGACCATTTGTATAGTTCTTTTATCGCTTTTATGTATGTATGATTGATATTAGTCTGCTCTAACACTGTCCATCATTTTTCTACTGGAACGGTATCATATGCTTTTTGTAGGTCCTCAAAGGTAACATGAGTCGCTATATTTCTGGCGCTCCTTTTCTCAATTACTTGTTTAAGACAAAAAACATTGAATTCTCCATACCAACGAGAAACTGTCGACTGATGTGGTGCTTCATTACCGAAAACAGAAATCAACTCAGCAAGGCATGCATGTTAAGATAATTGCCTTCGAAAGTTGTAAACAATTATAGCCCAAAAATGTCCTCGGTTTAATTTAATTTTTCGACTGATTTGTTAACTTTAAAAATTCACTGTAGCTATAAAACTATGTGTATCGGACTGAAGTTTTGAATTTAGGTTAGGTAAAGATGGAGGTTAAGTTTTAGTAACGACATTCGATCAGTGTCGCGCTCTATGTTCCTATATGCAAAATATAAAAGACAGTCCTCATAGTTTCTGAGATAAATCCGCAAGTTATCCTTATCTAAAAACAACAAGTGAAATTAAAGAAACAAAAATAAGAAAAAAGTTTTTCTGTCTTCGGCTGGGACTCGACAGACAGAAAAACTTTTTTCTTATTTTTCTTTCTTTAATTTTACCTGTTGTTTATAGTTTAAGGTCTTTGCACTAGTTGCAATGTGGTATTTGATTACCCTTATCTGTTGTCAGAGTGATCTGCTGTCATGAAGCGAAAGGGTAAAATAAACTTTTGTTTGTTCACCCTGTAAACATCTTAGAACTGTGCCATGAAGTAATGGCAGGCTTTATAACAGTCTTCTGTCTTTCCTTACGAAACATTTATTGAATTGAATAAAAATTTAACATGTATAACCTTTAACATGCAACAAGCTGTATGACATACATAACTCAAGTCGAATGTAGGTGCACATTATGTGTAAGATAGTTACGTGGTATATGTACAGGGCGTACCAAATTCGATGTTTTTGGGAGTTTCCGGTTCCAGATAAAAAAAACGGACTTTCCATTATAACATTTGACTGTAAATTGCTTATTTATATGTTTTTTATAAAGAATCCTACTGTCAAACTGAATTTCATCTGCTACTTTTAGTTTTTGACATATTCCTTTAAGTTTTTTTAAAACGATGTATCACACTAAATTATAAATTTTTTAAATATGTATTGACATATTCCTTAAAGTTTTTTTAAAACGACGTATCACGCTAAATTATAAATTTTTAAATATGTATATTTTAGTAATTTTGTTTTTGTTTTCTATTTTATTAATATGTTTAGAACTTTGAACACTGTTAAAATAGCAATCGAAAAAATTCACCAAAAATACAGATGAAAACAGAATAATAAAATTCAATCATAACAAAAACATTCCATGTTAAAAAAAGCCAAGTGCGCGAAAGTGGTATTTCATAAAAAGAATTGAGATAAACGTAAAGCCAAGTTCTACAACACAAATTTCAAAATGTACTTAGTTTTACCAGTTTGGAAATCTTTTTTTAAACTTTGCTATTCCAGCCAAACTTCTTTATGTTCAATTTAGCACTGTGCCTAAAAGTCATTTGCAGCCCTAATAGCCAAGTTTAGAAAAACATTTCCAAACTCGTAAGAACCGTTCATTTTGAAATTTGTATTGGAGAACTTGGCTTTACTTTTATCTTAATTCTTTTTACGGAATACCACTTTCGCGTACTTGGCTTTTTTTACATGAAATGTTTTTGTTATGATTTCACTCCTTTTTTAAAGGATTTGGATAATATTTAAGTTTTAAAGTAGTAAAACATGCGGAATATTGTTAAAAACTTTTGCAAAGCCTTATTAAAATTTAAGGTTTTTTAAATATTTTCCTATGAGGGTTTTATCATAGTTCCTATCAGCATTCCAAAGCTCAGCTCTCTAGTGTTCATGGAAGTAGGCAATGTTAATTTTACATAACTTTACATTTATAGGGGAGGAAAGTAAATTAAAATTTTGGTGTTTTTAAATTTTTTTTCCTATAGTTTTATCATAGTTCCAATCAGTCTTTCAAAGCTCAGCTCTCTAGCGCTTCTGGAAGTGGAGAATGTTACTTTTATATAAATTTACAGTTATAGGGGAGGAGGAGGAGTAAATTTTGGGGTTTTTTGATTTTTTCCAAGGGTTAAGTCACAATTTCTATCAGTGTGCCAAATTTCAGCTTTGTAGCATGTCTGGAAGTACAGTAGAATTTTGATGATCTATACATGAGTGAGTGAGTGGCAATTTCGACGTTTTTTTAAATTTCTTAACTACTTTACTATTTTATGGAAGTCCATGAAACTTGGAGGGATTGTTAACTCTATAAAGATCTACGACTATGCAAAGTTTG
This sequence comes from Aspidapion aeneum, assembly GCA_963576565.1. NCBI lineage: Eukaryota > Metazoa > Arthropoda > Insecta > Coleoptera > Brentidae > Aspidapion > Aspidapion aeneum. Next base: position 21,803,667 of record OY755039.1, read on the forward strand.
AGTTTCGCAGCTCATTCCGAAGTAGCGTTTAAGATAGGTCAAATAACGGCTGAAATGTTTCAAGAAAAGATGGTACAGCAGTTTCCGCGCGAATTTGGCGGGGCACTGCCGTGCCCCCAGATAAATAAGTTTTTTCTAAAATGAACATTGGTAAGCACCTAGATGACTAAACACCTGTAAGTGTTTTTTTGCAATTTAAAAGAAAATTTGATGCTGATTTAAATTTGTATTTTTTGTTTTCATTTCATATTTTATTTTGTTTAGTTAGACATATTTTTAAAAAATTATTCAAAAATAAAAATAAGAAAAACGAAAAAAAATAGGAGCCATAAGCTTATTTAACAAATCAATTAAAAGGAACGTTAAAGTATTAAAAATCTATAAAAAATCAATTTAAACTAAAATGACATTTTCATGTATAAAAAAGCAATGCCTCCTCCCAGAATTCAGAGTTTTTAAAAACGTGTTGTAAATACATCGAGATGCAGTTTTTACCTTAAAAAGCTCCCCTAAAAATGCCCATTATCCCCTAAAAAATATAATTTGGGACACCCTATACATATGCAAGTACTATAAACAGGAAAACATTATTGCTATAGGTTTGTTAGGAAATCGCTTCCTAATTGGGAAATCCGGTGGTTTAAATAATAAATCATATTGGTGTTCATGGTAGAGACGAAAGATATTTGAAACACTTGAAGTAAATTTGTTGGAAAAGCTGCATATTTGCATGGTAGTACCTTACACCGAAAACTAAATTTTCATTCGAGGATCCCCGATTTTCCGGCTTCAGAATCCAAGATAACGGCTACCAAATTTAAAAAAAATATAGACTGGAAAAAAACAAAACAAATAAATTCCCTGTTTTAAGAGAAATTAACTTAATTTTGATGGCTTTACCCGAGAACAGCAAACACCTGCTGTTCTCGGGCTTTACTTTAAGCGGGACCTACTAAATTTACAAATTTAAAAAAAAATTGATTCAATTCAAAACAAAAATATTTCAAAAAATTAGTTTTTCATCGATTTTTTCTTTAATTTTTGTGCGATATTTATTTTTAATGCCTCCTATTAAAACTACTGACAACCTCATTAAACTTTCTGATAAAAAATTGAGTTCAGCAGCCGACACAAAGATGGCGCTTAATATCTAAAAAATAAAAGAGACCTTCATATCCCATAAACCAAATTTGATTGATTCTACAAAAAACAAATCTGGATTTTTTCAAAAGTAAGCTAATTTTTGTAAATATTTAGAAAAAAATACAATTTGACATTTAACATTCAAGATGGCGGCCGAAGTTCAGATAAAAGCTAGTTTTTTATTCTTATTTGACCGAACTAAAGTCGCCGTGTAGTATATCAATTTATACTAAATAATAAATGACATATGTCTATTAGAATCCAATATGGCGGCGTCCAATACATAAAAACAACAGTATAATTTTGGTTTAGTAATTTTGTTTTAAATTATAATGTACAAAAAAATACATTTCATTTACTTTTTAAAGATGGCGGCGGAAAAAGTAAAGAAGAAGCATTTTTGTTTTTTTCTCGGAAGTTGCGAGAAAACTAGACAATCTCGTTAAAAATGTCAAAAAAGTTGACATATGTTAAGTACCGGGTGATTGAGCATATTTTACTTAATGTCTATCTCCGTTATTATTATAAATATTTCCTCCGTTAATATTAATAGGGACTTATTCCAATAGTGCCAGGCACTAATTGTTCCGGGCACTATTCTGACAGATTCGCATTGAAAACTGACAGTTGATCTTTCAAAATTGACATACCAAAGTCGAATTTATAAATCCAGTCGTTTATTTTCAATTATTAGTGGCGGCACTATTAATTTTGGCTCTTATGATACACAAAGGCCTAATTTTGAAAGAAGACAGCTGTTCTTATAATACGAAAATGTCGGAATAGTGCCCGTCACAATTATTGCCTGGCTTTAATACAATAGGTCCCTATTAAAAATTTAGCTTTTAGTGTTAGGTACCTCCATGCCAAATATAAAAAAATATACCCTTTTAGCAGCTTTTTCTTGAAATACCCTTCAAATTTACTCAACTAGTAAGGGAACATTCATAAATTACGACAAACAAAAAAGTAGAAAAAAGTTTTGTCGAAACATAAAATGGTTAAAAAAACGGTTGAACCGTAATTTGGTCGAAAATAAAACAATCAAAAGTAAAATAGAAAATAAATTAAACGTATTTCTGGCGATCCGTAATTGTCCAAAATAATATAGATGAAGCGTAATTTCGTCGAGCCGTAAAAATGTCGAAAATATTAGGTATAGTCGAACCGAAAAGCATAGAAACGGACTTCAGTCGAAACGCAGAATGGTCGAACCGTTAAAAAGTAGAATCGCAAAAAGGCCGAACCGAAAAAAAGTCGAAAAATAAAAAATCGAACAATAAATAGAATTGTCAAAATTAATATAGCCGAAAATAATTTAAAAGAATCGTCATTTTGTCGATCTGTTAAAATATCGATAAACATATAGTCGAAAATTAAACGCGCCATGTGCAATGGAGAAGAGGCGCTAAATCACCGAAACGCAAAAAGATCGAACAGAAGAAAAGTCGTTATTCAAAATAAAAAAATATATATCTTGAAATATATGAATATTTTCTATCAAGATTGTGCTTCTGAAACACTGTGCGGCGGTAAGAGCCTCTGAAACGTAACTCGAAAAGATTTTTTTCGTAAAAATGACATCAAGGTATAAAGACTTTTCAAACAAGCCATATGTTTTGTCGTTTTGCACATTGGTGTAAGTACTTCTCGAGATATCTGAATTTATTTTAGCAGTGGCGCAAGCAGGGGGCTTGGGGGCTGAATAGCCCATTTGGGGGTCGAGCGGTACTAATAATACCCTGGCCAAACAAAGTACCGGTAATATTAGTATATACCCATAAATAATACATCCATAATGATTCGATTGAGACTATAGTTTTTACCTACGGACAAAAATCTTACAAAATTATCTTTAAGAGACCCGTTTGACCTTACTTTACTCAAAAGTCCGTTTATAGTGCCTTCTTAAAAATAGAGAATTATTGAAATACAGGCTGTAATTGTACAGTCGGGGACTTAATAAATGGCCGCTGCCGTTTTCAGAAGAGCTTGGATAAGAATCCCAATACCGGCCGAGGTTATTGACCGGATTTCGTGGCGCGTCGTTCAACACATATAATTTATTCGCATCCCTGGGTTAAATTTAATCATGAAAAATTTCGCTTACGTCTGTATTCCGTTTGAATGTTCGGTTAAAAAATACACATAATTACAGAAAAAATTAGCTTTGGTGTGTAGTCCGTTTGAATGTTCGGTTAAAAAACTTAACTTTGTAAAAATATGTTTTATAATACATTAAATTAAACTTCTCAGTGCCCTCTATATCACCAATATAAAAGGTACAGGACAAGTGTTTATAATAATGTCGCGAGAGGCCGCCAAAGTCACTTCAGTTTTGAGTTTTGGCAATTAAAATTTTTATTTATTTCTTACAAACACAAATCTTTAGACCAACTTTTGGGGTCTTTTTTATTACCCTGTGAGGCAAGCAATAAAAATATAACAATTGTTTTGACGTATATCCAATAGCAGAAAAAATGACTTTTTTTGTCAAAATGTTTAATTTTTTGAAAATTTACAACTTTTGATTTTATTTTTCTCGAACACCATTACATCTACAACTGTAATATTTTCAGGTTAGTATAAGGGACTCGGTAGCTTCTTTGTGGCACAGTATCAACTAAATGTTTTTTTTGAAATTTTTGACGAAAATTTTCCTGACCAAAGGGGTACCCAAAAAGTGCAGTTTTTTAATTTTTTTAAATTGTTAACTTTGTAAAAATATATATTATAATACATTAAATTAAGCTTCTCGGGCCCCTCTATATAACGATGTAAAAGTTAAAGGACAGGTATTTATAATAATGCCGAGAGAGACCGCCAAAGTCAATTCAGTATTGAGTTTTGGTAATTTAATCTTTTATTTATTTCTTACAAACATAAACCTTTAGACCAACTTTTGGGGTCTTTTTTATTTCCTTGTGAGGCAAGCAATAAAAATATAACAATTGTTTTGACGTATATCCAATAGCAAAAAAGTTGACTTTTTTTTTTTAAATTTTGTATTTTTTGAAAATTTTCAACTTTTGATTCGATTTTTCTCGATAACCATTACATCTACAACTGTAATATTTTCAGGTTAGTATAAGGGACTCGGTAGCTTCTTTGTGGCACAATATCAACTAAATGTTTTTTTGAAATTTTTGATGAAAATTTTCCTGACCAAAGGGGTACCCAAAAAGTGCAGTTTCTTAATTTTTTTAAATTGCTAACTTTGTAAAAATATATATTATAATGCATTAAATTAAACTTCTCGGGGCCCTCTTTATCACCATATAAAAGGTTAAGGTCAAGAGTTTATAATATTGCCGCGAGAGGCCGCCAAAGTCACTACAGTTTTGAGTTTTGGCAATTTAACCTTTTATTTATTTCTTACAAGCACAAACCTTTAGGCCAACTTTTGGGATCTTTTTTATTACTTTGTGAGGCAAGCAATAGAAATATAACAATTGTTTTGACGTATATCCAATAGCAAAAAAGTTGACTTTTTTTTGACAAAATTTTAAATTTTTTGAAAATATACAACTTTTGATTTTATTTTTCTCGAACACCATTTCATCTACAACTGTAATATTTTCAGGTTAGCATGAGGGACTCGGTAGCTTCTTCGTGGCACAGGACCAAAGGGGTACCCAAAAAGTGCAGTTTTTTAATTTTTTTAAATTGTTAACTTTGTAATAATATATATTATAATACATTAAATTAAACTTCTCGGGGCTCTCTATATCACCATATAAAAGGTTAGGGATAAGTGTTTATAATAATGCCGCGAGAGGCCGCCAAAGTCACTTCAGTTTTGAGTTTTGGCAATTTAAACTTTTATTTATTTCTTACAAACACAAACCTTTAAACCAACTTTTGGGATCTTTTTTATTACTTTGTGAGGCAAGCAATAAAAATATAACATTTGTTTTGACGCATATCCAATAGCAAAAAAAATACACATAATAGTGATTTTTCAGGATTTTAATTTATTGTTTTTTATGACATACTTACATAGAGAAACACAAATGCAACATGTTTGTATTCCTAGCTATTTTTAAAATGGTAAGTTTTAAAAGTGTAAAGCTAAAAAAAATAAATACCAGCAAAAATTGGTTATTTGAGTAAGGACGATTCGAAAACAGCTGTGAAGACGGCATTTACTTTAAGATTTGAATTGTTTTAAATGTGTAACTACCCCGACTTCTGGATGCACAAGAACACTATCTTTGGGGGTGGCTAAATAGTCCAGTCATTATAGAATTTTAGCTTGCAAAAGGTGGTGTAGTCGCGATTTTGACATATGTTGTTGACATTGGAGTCCTAAAAATAAACTTGAGTTTTCGACCTTGGGGGCGGCCGGCCACACATCCAATGCTAATAAACAGGCTAAAAAAAGAAATGTGTGTATCCAAAAAACATGTATGGCTTAGCCCGTTTATCGGCCATTATTCCAAATAGTTATTAATTTCAATAGCAAAAATTGCATTGCACAAAAGTGCACAGCGACAGCCGATCGACGTGGAGTCGAAGAAATGAAAGCGCGCGATACGATGTTCAATAATTCATTCATTCATAAACCTCGCCCGGTATTGGGATTCTCATCCAAGCTCTGAAAACGGCAGCGGCCATTTATTAAGTACCCGACTGTACCAGGCACTATTTTGACACATATACATTGAAAACTGACAGTTAATCCTTCAAAATTGATATACCAAAGTCGAATTTAAAACTTTCCGGTTCATATAGTAAACAAAGCCCGTGTGTTGAAAGATCACAGCTGATATTACAATGTAAAGGTGTCAAAATTGTGCCTGGCACTATTATAGCCTGGCTTTATTTCAATAATTCTCTAATATCTCAAAAAACCCTCTAAAAAAGCTTATGTAGAATTAAGCGTGGATCTGGGCCTAAAACTAGGGGTGGAGGCATAATGGTCATCCGCGCTTGTGTAAAATAGAAGAGAAGGCAGCTAATTTTTTTTGGCCTGTAACTTTTTTTACCCTATAACAGCTTTAAACAAATTTTGTCCGCTTGTTTACTTATCTGAGAGCAAATACTCGTAGACCCAAGGATAATTCTATCAAAAAATAAGCAAATCAAAGAAATCAGTGGAAACCAATAAACTACAATAATAACGCAATTGTCGCTAAAACAAAGCAAGAAATAACAAAAAGTATTTAGAAGATAACTTTTTTGCGCATTTTGATTTATACTCATCTGTAGATAGTATAGTATGTTTCACCTTTTAAACATAGTAAGATAAAAAAAAGTTATGGCTTTTCCAATTTTGAATTGGCGAAACCGCAAACAAAATATGATTCATGTATAGACCGCATTCGAAAAACTTAATGCAGTTGATGATTAAGACAAAATTTATTTAAAATTCCTTGTTGTGATATTTTATGGTCTGATATATCCTATGTTATACCTCTTGTAAAAAAAATATAATTTTTACAGTCAACCCTATATTTTTTTTTATACTGATATTTTAATGTTTAAATTTATCGAAGTCGAACGTCACAAAAAAATCTTTAGACTCAACATTTTTTGGACAAGCCAGTCTATGTTTTCCTTTAAATATATCAGAAGCTTTTCATTTATTTTATTTTAACATTGTTTGAAAAGCCGTGTGTAGACAGTGCTTTAAGTAAAGTTTAGTGCCCATAAAATTGTACGGTATAATACGAGAGAGAGAGAGAGAGAGAGAGAGAGAGAGAGCAAAAACTATCTCGGACCCTAGCCACAAAAGTTTTGAATTTATTATTCATCTATTAAAGGCGACATGCAATGGATGACTTCTGACAATGATTACACAACTTGTACAGAGGCACCTAACAAACTAAATAACAGCAGCGGACAGATGACTCTGCCGTATATAGTTCCATTGATGACACGGCAGAGCCATCTGTCCGCTGGTGTGATTAAGTTTCTTGGATTGCCTATCTGTGTACAAGTTGTGTAATCATTGCTTCTGGGTTCGGTCGGCATGGCACGATTCGGTTGGTCAACGATCACAAATTAAGTAATTATGTACTTGGAAAGTACATAAAAAGGACAGCCACTTAGCAACGCTTCCGCTGCCTGCGTTTTCATTGGCTGCTCGTCTTTTGATTTCTTCGCCTTGTAACTTATCATAATATACCTTTGTATACGTTGTCTCGCGCACTCATTATTTTTCAAATAAAGAATTTAATTGAAACACCCTGTATAAGACCAGACTTTTATACCAGTATTTACTAAGACCTTAAAACTTAGCATTTTAGACCGGGTTTAAGTATCAAGTCTATAGACTTGATACCGACCGGTTTAAGTGTATTTTTTTAATACTCAGGTCATATAGCTGCAAAGATTGGGTTCACCCTAATGTGCAATATGATAGTTAGCATTTCTCAGTGAGTTTCATCTCATATAAATTTAAATTAACTTTAAAAATAAACAAAAACCACATAAAAAAATTTGTATCGAAATGTCATTTTTTGGAAATTTAGTCCGTGCAGTCATAGGGTTCCTGTTTAAAATACTCTCAAATTGTAGTACCACCCCTGAGGGGTGGTTTAAAGTTCGAAAAACAGTAGAAATAATCCATGAATAATAAAAAAACTTATATACAAAAATTTCCAAAGCTAAATAATACATAAGTAACTTAAAACTATACCTGTAAATGCATTACCGTATTAAATATGTATCAATATTTAAATACTGTAAAAAGCACAAGATATACAGTGAAACCTCTCCTTGCGGACACCTCTATTAAGCGGACACTCCCTTTAAGCGGACAAATTTTTGGAACCAAGCTTTTTACTATTTCTCTACATGTAAAATTCCCTTCTATAACCGGACGCGGACAATTTTTTTTGGTAAAAAAATTGTGAAACCTCTCTTAACCGGACGCGAACCTCTGACAACGGGACGAGTGCTGCACGACATGGGCATCAACATTATGTAGTATGTTGGCAACAACGCACTCTGCAGCCGGGGAATTACCTCTTCCCGTTTTAATATGGACACTAAATACTTCTGTCGTATTTACAACATATTTTTTTTGGCGGGGGCAGGACTGCTGTGTTTTATTTTGATTGTTCATTTGGGTACCTAGTAAAAGATCTCTTTAAAATAGTGCCTAGTAAAAAACTTTTTAGTTTACGTGAAAAACTGGAAGTTGTTAACGTTTCGGAGAAGGAACATCTATCAGCACGAAATATCACTGAAAAATTTAATATCGAAAAAACTCAAGCAGCGGAAATTGTTAATAAATATATATTACAATTTCGCAGTTCCCTCTCATATGCGGACACCTCCAATAAGCGGACAAAATCGACGGAACCGTGAGTGTCCGCTTATGGGAGGTTTCACTGTATTAGAATCCGTTTTCAATTACACATCCACTAAAACAATCGAACATCGGTTTAATTCACTGAGTTGTATAACGCCCTTAATCATTGCGAACTTGTCTAAAAAATTAACATGTAAAATATAGCGGACAGCTGACACAGACTTACCGTTTTTATTTGACATTTCCTAGTGACGTTCGGAGGTTTAAATATGGCTACCATTTTTAAACCAAAATATTATATTATTTTTATTTATTTACAACCATTGTGAGGAAATAATGTCTTTGTTACAACGAAAAAAGATGACCCATATCGCAAGGTATTTTTGAACAATTTATATAAATATTAAAAACTATTGCATTCACGGCAAAAATAAGTTAAACGTTCAACCAAAATCTAGACTTGTAGACTTAGCACTGTAGACCCTTTAGTAAATACTGGTGTTAGGGTTTTAAGGTCTAGCTTTATTTTTGTTGAGAATAAAATTTTTAATTAATTTACAAAAGCGCCGTTACGCCAGTTACTGTCGTTTACAGATATGTATATACAATATCATTTTTTCAAAAATTGTGACTGACACAATTTGACGCTATGACCAATTTTGTCAAAATGTAAATCAGAATCTAAAGTTGTAAACCGCATTTCGCTAGCTCCTGTGGTTTGACAGACAGACAGGCTATTTTATTTCGGTTCATTAAAATTTTTTAGTTTTTTTTTTAAAACAGGGTTTAATATTTTGAGTGACTCAAGGGCAAAAAAGCGTTTTTAGGATCATACGGCCTTTAAAAAATGTAAGCCTTCGCAAATTGTGTTAAAAATCTTAAGGAAATAAGTTTTTTACATACCTTGTTTTAATTTGGAGTAGGAAGGAAGTCATAGCGTTACAAACATTTCGCCAACAATGAGTTCGATTTAATTGACCTTGATTATCTTTGCTTGCAGGACTATTAAAGCCAAGACAATGCGCGCTGTCCTGCAAAAAATATAATACAAAAAAAATAAATCGTGAATACCTGTTTTGGTATTTTTTTATTTGCGTATAGCATAGCGAGAACTCTTAAATTCTTCCTGTTGACGTCAGTTGAAGAGATGTTTTTTGTTGTGTACTATCATAAAAGACAAAGCATTGTAACAGGCGCATGTAGATTACACTCAATATACGTCTGGGGGTGATTTTAAGCATTTATTGTGTCAAAATGATGTCATGTGTGCAGCAAAATAATCAAAAGTTATTTTACCGCACTAATGCGGAAAAGTAACTTTATCGCACAAGTGCGGAAAAGTACAACTTTTAGCAAGCAAATAAGTGCGAAAAAGTATAACATTCAGCACGCAAACAAGTGCGGAAAAGTACACTTTCCACACGTTCGTAGACAGAAAAAAAGTTTCTTAGCGTTTCTTGAGGGTGGTGCCGTGGTATGGTCGTCGGCTTCACATGCAGAAGGTACCAGGGTCGCGTCTCGAACGATGCAAAAACAAAAAACAATCTGTCGCCCTGTTGCCGACTTTATTTTCAGCGTTCAACAGCCGTCATCGATAAGCATGCGATGCACGCAAAAAAAATATAAGTCGACATTGAACATCGAGAATATACGCAAGTGTAGTCCAGGAGCCGACACGCAGCCAGCCGAGGAACCAGGGATAATAACCCAGGAGCCTGTTATAAGTGCTATATAGTCGGAACCAGGACGGCGCCAGCGCCTACAGTCAACTTACGACGACCACGATTGTTGCGCTAAAAAGGAAAGAAGTCTATCGTCTATAACCAAGTTCTGCTGGGACGATAGCCATGTTAGATAGATGCAAGTCTAACATGTAGCAGGACCACCTTTCGGAAGGGGTGTAAAAGCGTGGGTCCACTGTGTATACTTGCTAAGCAGTATAAAGATCCCTGCCCTCGACAAAGAGGTGTCAGGCAAAATTAGAGAAAGAAAACTTGCATCCTAAGGGGCACGTGCATCAGTTTGATATATGATTATATTTTGTACGGGCAAATCGGGGTTTGCGAAAAGGGCGCGCCGTGTGCCTAGTCGCTAGACCAAAAATGGTCTCTCCACCATTAATTATTACTACTACTAGCGTTTCTTATAAGAAAACAATTTTACAACAGGCAGTGATCACAGAATGGTCAAAACAACAATCTGTATTTCGAAATTAAAAGAAAAATTAATAATATCAATGAACAACTTGACATGAATAAACTTATACAAAATAAAGCTATATATAAAGAAAGGCCAAAGGAATAGTTAACCCAAAACTGGGAAAATGAAAAAATAGATTAAATAAATGATACGCTCACAAGAGCTACGACCAAAAGAGGAAAAGATATCGCACAAAAAGATAAAAAAAGAGAAAATTGTATATCAGAAATAAAGAAACTGAAAAAAAGGCGGAACCTGGAGAAAGAAGGAAAAAGAACATCGATAGAATACACAGAAATAAATAAAACTATAAGAAAAATTATACAATAAAATAAAAGAAAGAGCCAAGAACTAAAAGTTGAGAGAGATAGAAAATAACAGAAATATGAAATGTCTAAGGCCGAATCTAGGTAGATATGAAATAATTAAAATAAAGGATAGAAACTAGCGTTAAAGAGGATATTTTAAATACAGATGAAGATATCACAATCAGAATAAACCAAGAAAAAATAGAACAAGTAGAGGAATATATGTACCTAGGACAAATTATTAAACTAAAAAAAAAGAAAATGAAACATATGAAATCAAGAGACGCGTAAGATTGGCCTGGGCAAAACGGAAGTGTATCCTTCCTGTACTTACGTATAACAGATAGAAAAAGGAATGAATGGATAATAAATAAAACAAAAGTAAGGTATGTATGTCTGGCTTTAGAGAAGAAGTAGCAAAATTAAAATGGAAATTTGCCGGTCATAATATCAGACAGAAAGACGGTCGATGGAATAAATGTATTGTAAACTGGAGACCTTGGGAAAATAAAAGAAGTTGGGGAAGACCCCAAATGAGATGAGCGGACGATTTGAAAAAACATGCGGGAACTAGATGGATGAACACGGCGACAGACAGGGAAGAGTGGAAGATATTGTGGGAGGCCTATGTCCAAAAATGGATCGAAGAAGGCTAAATTAGTAGATAGTACAATACATATTGGGCATTGATAACAAAATGGCTTAAATATTAAAAAATATAAAACATAATCAATAAATAATAATCAATAAAAACATATAGGTAACTAAAATTGATTTCTGTCTTATAAAATTTGCACCAGACTATTTGTAAAAGATTGGGATCCACGTTACGAACGTGGTAGTGGAGAGTAATATTATGTTTGCTGTTTTCGGGTAATTATCAAAAACAATTTAAAACATCCGATAACCTCGGTCAATGATAATACACTTTTCTAAGTCTAAATTTAAAGTACTTAAAACTGTAAGTTTTTTAAACTACAAAATATAGGGATCAAGGTACTGAGCTTTAGTTTTTAAGATATTTTTTAAAAATGAAAACACAACTACTTAATACTACTGGTAGTACTGGTATTTATTATAAATAAGTTATAAATATATTGGACCCAGCAGACCTGGTTTATTATGTCAAAAATAAAATGTTATGAAGTTTTGTGTGGGAGAAATGCCCCATACACTGACTCGGAGGCCACCTTGTTAGTCCCATTGTACTGCATTATCTGCTATTTCATATCAGGATACCCGTTGCATGAAAAGTGCAGCAAATATTTCTGGACTTGAATTTTCTTGATATCGCTCGAGCTCAGCACATAGTTTCCCAAAAGCGACTCTGGAGTGCAGTGCAAAAAATTTCGAACCAAATTTAATTGTTTAACTTTTTACCACAATCTCAAATTTAGTAAAAAAAACATCGTTGCACAGTCAGAAAACAATATTAAAAAAAAAATGAAAAACTACCACCGCCGTATTGTAATTCAAGATGGCGGACAAGTTTAAAGTCACGTGATGGTTCACCCTTGTTTTTTCTTACGTTACCTACAAAAATATGAACTTATTGTCAGACTGTGAACAAGCTGGTTTCTTGCCTACTACAAAAAAGTATTTTACGTTTAAATTGGTTATGTATTTTTGAGATATGAAGTTTTAACCGTTTGCTTTACTCAGGCTGAATCAGTGGAGGCGGATATGACATAAATAAATAATAGTTTTTATATTTCACGTTTTGTATTGAAGGCGTCTGTTCTTTTTTTAAATAAATTCTTCAATAACCAATTCATTGAACTTTAGAATTTCTTCAATCATTTTTTTCTTAATAGATAACATTGCAAGGGCAGTTAATCTAGAAGAAAATTTAATTGTCTTTAAATATTGGACACTAATGCTATCAGAATTAGAAATTCGCCATTTTCGTAACTACGAAATCGTCGAAATCAAAACAATAGAGCCCGCCTGATAAAGCCAAGTCGTCCCAGTGCACCAATTTAAAGTGCACATGAGGTGCTGTAACATTCAACGCTAACCGTTGACGCGGGTGGCATCACGGAAGTGCGGGCGGCATCGAGCCACGCAATTTCTGCATAAGAGCACAACCGAAGTAAGGTCAAGATTCTATGTACTGTAAAATTCTATAGGGACATATCGTCCTTTCTTTCTATATTTCTTAATTAGAATGCGACATAACATCTACGGTGTATAGAATTTGGTTCCAGTAGAGCGCAAGCGAGCCGGCCTACATCCATCCATCCATCCATCATCAACCGCATACTGGTTTGAACACGAATACACACACATAATACCGGGTATTTTAATTTTTAGTTTGTATTCAAGTCTTTGGTAAATTCCTATAGGGGTTTATTGATACCTTATAGTGCACGTGCATATGTGCACTTATGGAGGAACCGCTGGGCTGAATATCTGTTTTTGTCTTTATAAAAGTGATTTTTTAAATGGAGATTTTCAGACATGACCGATTTCAACGAAAAATACCTTTTTGTTTAAAGTACTAGAGCAGCTTAGTTACAGCTTAACATAATTGTAATTTTTTACCGATTATGTTCTGTGTACATATTTGATCTTTGACTTGAATGGGCATGTAACTTTTTGAGAAAATCTGAAAAAACTAAATTTACAAAGAAATATAAATTAAAAATATTTCAATTTTCAATAGATCAAGCGAACCCAAATTCAATTAAAAAAGACGCAAAGAACCCAATAAGTCTACCTATCACTAAAAACGTCAGTAGCCCCCTGGAGCTAAAATAAAGGAAAGAAGCCTGCGTGCGCGCGCTCTGCATGGCTGGGCACAAAGATTTGACCAGGAAGTCCACCGTTGATGTTAAAATAGAAGTTAAATAAGAATCTCCATCAACACAATAATTTGACGCGTTGAAATCGTTTACATATCCACCATGAATAGTTTGATTGTGTTTACTTCACTATTTAGTTACAAATTTATGACAAAATTATTTATAACACTCCAGTACTATGGTTGCCCTTAAAAAAAACAATTAATATATTTTTATTTGTTCGCAGCGTCCTGTCAAACTTAGGTTATGCTTTCTTATTAGTGTTATTAATTTTACCAAATAAATATTTTGATAAGGTTTTTATTTATCTGGCAATTTTAAAAATCTACTGACGTTTTTAATTAGTTATGAATACTAATACTTAAGGTATTTAGTAACTAATATTTAAAATATTTTTATTTTTCTGCTCATTGCCTAGCGCTGGTGATTTAAAATGTAAAGGGTTGATATGTTAGTCAAATCAAAATTACAAATTCGTAATATAATAACATTTTTGTTAATGATTTCACCATATTCCTGACGACAGGTATACTCTAAAATATTCAGTACGATTCTGAAAAACGATATCAACAAAAAAAACTTGCACGAATTTGCACCATTTTTTATATTTAATTTTTGAAATTTTGGTGATTTGGGTGATTTAGAAAACTTTTTAAGGGGTTCCCACATTATTTTTACTGTATATTTTTGAAAATGCCTATTTTATATTTGTATAAATTAATACAAAAAATTAAAAAACTATCTAATTTGATTAAAAAAATTTTTTTCCTTTTTTTACCAAAATAGTCCAGCACTCGCATAATAATGATTGAAATGACTGTGATATTTAATTTTAATAATTAAGTAACAGTATTTTTTTTCTATATTTTTTATCAAAGTTATTTATTTAACCTATTAACAAAACTTTAGAAATGCTAAATGTTTTTTAATATTTTGTCCAAATTTGTATTTTTTTAAAACAGCTAATTTTCAAAAAAAAGCAAACTTTCAGTTTAAATTTCTTGAAAAATTTAAATATTAACCCATAAATATTTTTTAACTTTCTCTGGAAAAGTGACATATAGGTACATGTGAGGGTTCCAAATTATGTGGATTTTTTTTTAAGGAGTATGAATAAGAAATATTTTTTGTGGTCACCAGTCTTCGAGAAGCCGACAAACAGTTAACATCTCCTGAAGATGCCATCCATTCGAGATGGCGAAACGTCGAGAACGAATTTCCAACGACGACGGCCGAACAGCCCGAAAGTACACCTACCATTGGACGATGGCCGCGAAAGCCTTTCACAATTTGTAAAATGTATTTTGTTTAACTCCAGAATATGGCTGCAATGTCATATGTGCTATATGACTGGACCGACCGCGCGTAGGCTGGGCGTGCTGCATATCTTGTGGGTTCAAGTCCCACTTTGGCATATGGTTGTTTTTGTAACGTCCCAAGGCATATCTCGGCAAAAAAGACTGGGCGATTGATCCTAGCTATGGATGAAAAGTTCCAATATAAAAAAAACAGACTCAATTACCTTTTATTTGGCTTGCGTGGATTTTGTTCATTTTTAAATGGGACCATCTCGACGCAAGACCCAGCCTAGGTACCAAATTTCATTCAAATCGGGCAAGCGGTTTTTGAGTTATGCGCGTATGTTGTTACAGACAGACTCTCCCCCAATCTTTAATATAGGTACCAGACGACTTCATTTTGGGAGCATCGAATTTAGCTTAAAATTCTCGACTTGCATTCGAATTCAGACAGATATCTAAACAACCTACCTACTTTCAGTGAACACTCAAGTTCCTTTACAAGCCTGTAGATCCGGTAGACTTAAATCTGGCAACGCAGTTCGGAACGTGTATATGTCGTATGCGTCTCCGTATCGTTGTGTGTTTCCACCTCCCTCCCTCACGGTTTGCTGCTGCGGCTCCTGCTCCCTTCTCTTCCTCCCGCGCACGTCGTCCTCGCCGTGTCGGAGCAAGTGCGGATCTACGATCAAAAAACAGTTTACTTGTAAGACGGTAGTGGTAAGGTGACGGTTGTGCGTCACAGTTACCCACGTAGTATTCAGTAAGATTTTATCAAGTGTTTTTTTTTTGAGGCGCATCCGGTTTTCACTGTGCCTTACTGTTGTGGGACGCTGTAGTGACGTAGTCGAGTACCTATTTTGAAATTGAACGCATTTCTTTGTGACTTTCGTGGGGTTTTGTGGATTTGTTTGAAACTGGATATAACACATACTGCAATCGTGGATAAAGTGAGTAATCCCTACTTACACGAACTTGGCGAATTCAGAAAGAACGTGGCCAAGAAACGACCAAAAACTAAACTATTCTTTGCTGTACTTAAAATGTTTAATAAATAATTTTTTGTACAAAAGTTAAAAATTTTAAATAAGTACAATCGAGAAAAGCTTGGTTCCAACAAATTTGTCCGCAAGGAGAGGTGTCACTGTATTGGGTTTTTTATGATTTTGAGGGTTCATAATTGGTTATAAATAATATAAGAATGCTGAGATGATAGGTATTTTCTACCATATTCTATAGCTTTGGAGTAGAAACGTTCGAAAGATGATTAATATATGAATAATTAAATGAAAGAATTTTAAATTTTAAAAATAGATTTCATGGAAAAAAACAGGAAACGAGTTTGCTATTTAAAGAACATCAAGACTGGCACTACTTTAGGGTTCCAGGGGTGTAACTTCACCACAAAACATTTGTCAAGTAGTACAAAGCAGTTTTAGTGGCCTTCATAGTATGCTGTCATTATTTCAACATTTTATCAGATTCGTTTTTTTAAGTATTTACAATTGAAAAAAAAGCTGCCACCTATGGCGGAACAACTACTAATGCCAGTAACTAAAATTTAGTTAATGGAACCGTGTAGACTTGAGCAAGTCAGCCTTTTTTAGTTAGTAGTTTAGTCAAATTAATAGACAGGCTCTATTTACTAGAGCAAGTGGTTTCCCCCACTCTTGTTTTTCGACTGACGGAAGCGAACTGGACGCGTGTAGACATGATCATCAAAAAATTTTTTAGTTACTGGCTTTAGTATTTGTTCCAGCTACGGGAACCGTATAAATCCGTCATATGGTTTTAAAAAGTTGAATATAGGGGTGTGCCATTTGTTAAGGAAATTACCACCCTATTATAATTAAATAGAATTAAGCTTTTTACGTTTTCCTCAAATAGGTGTACTTATTTTTATTGCAGAGGTGTATTTACATACAGGGGCTCTATATTTACCAATCAAAATTGAATAAAAACCAAGGTCAAGGGATGGTCAAGGGTTAACTTATTCAAAAAGCAAAAGCCTTTGTGGTAAAAACTGTGGAATTAACTCCGGAAATTCCAGCTATTGAGTATTATGGAATTTCCTGTTGTCTCAAAACATGTGAACAAAGATAAAAAACATGTGACCCACATGCAAGGATTCAAAGAAATCGACTTGAAACAAACAATAGATCAGATCCCATAATAATCATTATATAGGATATTCAGGCCTGCACCATGTGGGTTTTATAAGAAAGAAATTCATATATAAAACCGGAAATACCATTTCCAGAAACGTTTTATGTATGCATCAGATTTCCAAATAAGAATACAATTTAGCCTGTTATGTAATTGAAAGAAATAAGAAGGATATCCTATTTTAATATTCCCAATTTAGGTCAGCAAAATTATTATTATTTTAGATGAACTTAAATTACTGCTTGGAAAATACTTCCAATTTTGTTATACCCTCCCAATCTGGGGCGCATTAAGAAATGTATTAATACCCCTTATACTTATAATATTATATGAAAAGACCAATATGATCTAGAATTAAATTTTCCGATTACAATTACGTCATTTTTAGTTTATTTCCATAGTAGCCTGTGGAATTTTATTGAATTAATTTGTTTTTTGTAACTATTTATGTCAAACTTGTATAAAACATGTCCTTTAAGTTATAGTAGTGTAAAGTGAACTGTTCAAAAATCTTTCTCTTTCCTCATTAAATACTAGTCGTAAATTAAAAATGCTCTTTTAGTTTGGAAGTTCTAGCTTGCACCGCTATAGCTACCAAATAAAGATAGTAATTAAAAGTTTTTAGGACTGCTACCTAATTAATCAGTATCTTTGATAGTGCCTTTTATTTTAAACATTATCAAAAATAATTTATTAGCAGTTGTGTTGCTAACCTTATTGACTACTGCATCTTCCAAACTACCAAACTAAAAGGGCATTTAATTGCTAACTTTTAACAAAATATTAAAATCAAACTTTTTTCAAATCTCAACTCTTGCAATAATATATTAAATTTCTGTGATCAACACCAGTAAAAAAAATTCCGAAAAGGAAACGCCATCTGAACTTAAGACCCGGAAGTGAATAAACTTATTCTAGGATGAAATCCGTCTGTTATGTATACATGTATTCGCGTTATAAATAGGTTTTATCTGGCTATATCCATAGGCTTATCTAATAATAAAATGTGTGTATGTTTGCGTCAAAACCATCTCACTCAATATGATTTATAATTTTTACCTTCCTAGCCCGCGCAGCAATGGCTAGAGACGGTATTATTTTCGACAAAAATTTTTTTTCAGATAACGCCGAAAATGTGTTATTTGGATTTATTTTGATCTATCTTAGCAATATCGTCGTGATGTCTGTCTGTGTGTGTATGTCTGTCCTTAACACGATAACCGCTGAACCGATTTTCATAAAATAGTGTTCGACACTCTAACGAGCTGATTAGATTTTGGTCAAAATCCATTAATGCTAATGAGTAAATTTTTTGACAATTAAAGAATTAAAAAAATTCTAACTTTTTAACCAAGCATCGCATCAATATGCGGTTTTCGGAATGTAGGAGACCACAATTTTCTCAATAATTTGTGTTATTACCAAAAACTTCGTGGGACCTTTCGTTTCTGAGATATTTACAAAAAACTGCTTTCAAGGCCTATATCATGAATATGACTTAAAGTCTGCTAACAGGCTAGCTAGGAAGGTATTATGGATTCATTTCTTTTTCATAATTTTTGGCCTTTGGTCTCTTTTGGTTAAGGTCAATTTGATAAAAAAAAGGTTTTAATCAGATATGATATTTAAATTTCAAAATGCCAAAAAAAAATTAAAATGAACCTTGTTTATCGATATTATTTTCATCCATGATCTCATAATTAAAACTAAATAACCCTTTTTTATCTGGTAGATATTAAACAAAAATCTTGATCAAGATCAGGTTCGGATGTAGGTATTAATATTTTTTAATTAATTAACTAATGAAATGTTAAAATAAATCGTTTAAGAAACAATAGATGCCTATCGAAATAAGATGTTCTGAAAAGTTAAGTCTCAAGTCTCAAATTCCCCAAATGTTTTTTAGACCTTGGAAGATAGGTCTTAAAAACATTTGGGGAATTCAAACTAAATCTTAATCAGTAATTGGTGACGTGGAGTCTAGGAGACTCCTCTCATTTAAAAATGTCCAATAACTTTAATTAATAAGTTGCACCCAAAAAAATTGAAAATATATATAAAATATAACATTTTTTCGGAATATTGTAGAACATTTTTCTCAAGAATTCGTATTATAACCAAAAACTTTATAGGACCTTTCGTTTCTGAGATATTTACAACAAACTGTTTTCAAGCCTGATATAGCATGGAGCAGTGGCGTATATAGTAAAATGTTTCGGGGTGGGCCCGAGGCAGTTTTGGGGGGGGGCCGAGACCCCATGAGGGCGTATTTTATGCTATTTTATGTTTTTATTCATGAAATATGTCGAAAATATCTAAAAAAATCTTGGCTTAGGGGGGGGGCGGGCCCCCCTGGCCCCCCCATATATACACCAGTGTCATGGAGTATACTAGGCTAGGAAGGTGTCCGATCCGTCATGAATCAATTTATTTTTTGTTATTTAGTGAGTTTTTTATTAAAACATTATAATTATGACAAATTAGGTAATAAATTTTAAAAAATATAAGTACCAGAAAACAAATTTGGATCAAAATATTATAAAAATTATTTACGGTTCCAATCTAATGTCAAATAATTTGGAGGAATCTGTAAGACTCCACATTACAGTTGGGTGTCAAATAAGCTTGGGGTCTTTCTGGATTTTTGGTAGAGGTCGCCATCTAATTAAAAAATGATAATTTACCCTTACACCAATAGAAATACGGAAAAAATTTAGGAGGCAAGCAACAAGTAAACTCGAAAATGTAGGTAGTATCCAATACCGATTTGAAGTCAATGTATAACAAAAACAGGGCAATACCTAAACTAACTAAACCAAAAACACGGTATCCAAAATTTTGGTCAAAATTGAATTTTTTATATTTTGTCACTTTTTATCCTCGGATTAAAAACTGACCAACCAGAGAAAAAAAATAAACAATTGAGATTAAAATTATAAGAGATCAAATGTCAAAATAGAGATAATTAGTGACAGATCAGGGAGAAAAAGTAAATCGAAATATACAGAAAAAATTTGCAACAAAAGTTCAAAGGTGCGAAAGATAGCCCATAAACCTCTTGATTAAAGTTTGTTTTTATTTAAAGTATTGCTTTTATCCCTTAGTATATAATATGCCCAAAATGATATTGTTTATGATGTTAAAAAGGCAAAATCTCTATTTAAACTTAATATTTTTTGGGCGTTCTTTGCATTTTTCTCTCACAGGAAAATAACAGCACAGCAAAATTATAGTTCAATAGTTTCTATTCCAAACAGTTTTAAATATTTCTTAGAAAAACGGATAAAAGCGAGGATATAGTACGTAGATATAATTCCTTATCTGTTGCTTAATTCTCGACACAAATAGCAATAAATATAAACTAGATCAACGTAAGCAAGCGCAATTGACGCAATAAGGAAGTAGGAAGTGCCATGCTATGGCAAAACCGAACAGAAGCATGACTTAGTGTGATATATTACCTTTTCTAGATAAAGCACTTAATACAGAGGCGCATCTAGGAATTTCATTTGGGGGAGGAAATTTTTCGCGATTTGCATAGAGACTAGGGGGAGTGTGACAATTCGCCGCCGCCAACTTACCGCGGCTAATTTGCCTCCGGGCTAACTCGTGCCCGCGCCGTCCCAATTCCCCGCTGGCCCAACTCGCTCTCGACCCGATTTGCCCTGGGCCAACTCGCCGTCGGTAGCCGTAGTTTCAGTTAGCAATTTTGACAGGTGTGAAAATGGAGTTGCAAAAAGTCGAAATGGCGATATAGAATGGCAATTTTTCCATTTATGGACCGATATGTATTAAATTTGACACTTTGGGGTATGTAAGACGACTGAATTTGATAATTAAATTAAATTTGCAAAAAATTAATGTCGGAAATTTTTATTTATGAGTCGAAATGTGTTAATTTTGAAATTTTAGGGTGACAATTATGATTTTATGATTTAATACAGATGGGTTTATAAATAGAAATGTCCACCATTTTGGATCTGCCAATTTGATTTTAGTAAGGTTTAATTCAAAAATCATAATAAGGAATATTAAACATGACAATGTTAAATGTAGCACGTATCCATTAATAAATTGAAAATTGAATCCGCTGTGTTTTAAAAATTTTTTAGGTTTAGTTCAAAAATCACAGTAAGCAACCTTTAAGTCCCAAAATTTTTTAAATTTCGGTTTTTAAAAAATGAAAAAATCCTCGATTTTGGATCTGCTATTTGGACTTTTATTTTCAGTTTAATTCAAAAATCATAATTGGAAACCGGCTTATCACAGTATGTGAGCAATTAGACCTAAAAATCCAAAACGGTTTTTTCCAACATAAGAAAATACACAAATATACCTGGACCAAACCCTCACAAAACCTGAAATCCGTCATTGATTATCTTATCACTAAACAAAAGACAAAACTAAAAATTCAAGATGTCAGAACAAAGCGTGGATCAACATGCGGAAGTGATCACTATTTTCTGGAGACCAAAATTCTCTTTCCTTATCAAGGCCGAAGCCTCCATCAACAAAATCTTGATGATACAGTGAATGAGGAAATTGATCACTGTCAATATAATCTACTAAGCCTAGAACATGACAGCGTAAAAAACTTATACAAAAAGAGACTGAACGAAAAACTTAATTCAAGTTCAGGTGAAACCCCAGATGAGGAATACGAATGTATCACATTAAGCATTCATCAAGCTGCAAAAGAAGCACTAGGATTAGTGGAAGAAACTCCTAAAAGAACAAAACCATACTGGTGGGATGCTGAGATTGAAAGTGAAATAGAGGAAAAAAGGAAATTATATCACACGTACTTATCCCAAAAGACAGATAGAAGCAGAGAAGAATACAAAATCGCGCAATCAAAGGTGAGAAGAATGATCAGTGATAAGAAGAATCAATCATGGATGCAAAAGTGCCAGAAAATAGATTCTTACTTAGGAGGTAGGAGAAGTACCGAAAGCTGGAAAACTATAAGATCGATCAAAAAAGAAACATGCAGAGATATTATTTCACCAATACCAGACAAAGAATGGGATGAGCATTTTAAAAAACTTTTAACTGAAGATAGAGCAGAATTCAAGGAAGACGAAAGAGACAATATCATTAGAACGATGGGATCTCCAGTACCCCTCACAATATCTGAGGTCAAAAACGTGTGCAAAACCTTAAAAAGCGGTAAATCTGCCGGACCCGGAAATATCCCAGCTGAACTTATTAAATATGGCACTGAAGAATTGTTTTGTAGAATACGGAATCTTTTCCAAAGATATTTAAATGGAGCTGTAGTACCAACTGAGTGGAAAACGTCGTATATATCCACAATACACAAAAAAGGAAGGAAAGATATATGTGACAATTATAGAGGTATATCTGTAACTAGTACGCTAAGCAGAATATATGGCAAAATAATAAGAAATAAAGTGGAGAGCGAATATAAAGATATGGAGGCAGAAGAACAAGCTGGTTTCAGGGCGGGTAGATCGACTTCAGATCATCTCTTTTGTATAACCCAAATTATTGAAAAGAAAATGGCATACGGACAAGAGCTCCATCTGCTTTACGTAGATTTGCAGAAGGCATATGATAGTATACCACTAACTCTACTTTGGAAAGCGTTGGAAAAGACAAACATATGCGTACAACTAATTAAGGCCATCAAAGAGTTATACCGCAATAGTAAGGCAAAAGTTAAAATAAAAGCAAAAGGCTTTCAAGTAAATAAAGGTCTTAAACAAGGTTGCTGTATCTCGCCTACGCTCTTCAAGATATATTTGGAACAGGTCCTTAAAGTCTGGAAGAGAAAATGCCAAAACATGGGAATTCCGTTGAATGAAACCACCTTGTATACTTTATGTTTCGCCGATGATCAGATAGTGGTGGCTCAGGATTATGACGACCTCGAATATATGACACGAAAACTAATAGACGAGTACAATAAGTGGGGACTAGAGGTTAATATCAATAAGACAGAGTATATGTGTATTGGTGGAACGAAACAGGATCTAATCTTAAATACTGGGCAGCGAATTCAGTCCTGTGATGAGTATAAATACTTGAGTCTAAAAATTACAGCTGACGGAACACTAGACAAAGCTATAAAAGATAGAAACGTACAAGGAAGAAAAGCAATAACTTTATTAAATGGAATAATTTGGGACCAAAGTATATCAAAACATAACAAAAAGCTTATATATAACACCATTGTAAAAAGTATTATTACATACGGCTCAGAAGTATGGCCAATCAAAGATAGAACAGAAAAAATGCTTTCCGCTACGGAGATGGACTATTGGAGAAGAGCAGCAGGGAAATCAAAAAGAGAAAGAGTTACCAATCAAAGAATAAGAGAAATTATGACAGTGGGTGAACGTACTCTAGTGGATGATATAAGAACAAAACAACTGGTGTGGTACGGACATGTACAAAGAATGGATGATGGAAGACTACCTAAACAAATATTACAATGGAAACCAACTGGCCGAAGAAAACGAGGAAGACCAAGGAGAAGCTGGAGAGAAGGAATAGATAGTGAAATAAGAATAAGAGGCCTAGATGATGAATTATGGGCAAACAGAAACGAGTGGAGATTGGGTATCGGAAGATGTAGAACGTTGTGAAACCGATAAATATATATATATAATTAGCGACCTTAAACTGCAATTACATTGTAGTTTTACATGTTATCTTATTTTTATAAATAAATAATACACCCCCCAAGTTCTAAATTTGATATATACCTGGTTATAAATGGAAAATTCCACCACTTTGAAAGCGCCATTTTGTTTTTTTTTAGATTTAATTCAAAAATTGTTTTAGGTAGCCTTAACACCATATTGTATATTAAATTTGAGACAAATGAGTCCATAAATAAAAAACTTCGCCAACTATCTGAGTTTGCCATTTTAAATTATTTGAGTGAAAAAAAATTTAATTATATTGTCACTGGAACTCTTGTTGAATTAATATAAAATCTGGACCGCATTGGAAAGTAGTTGAAAAAGTTCTGTTGCAAAATTTTTAAAAAATCATAAATAAACCGTGTAATAAACAAAATAGCAAATAAAAAGTGCGGCGGCAAGTTGGCCCGGCGGCTAATCGAGTCGGCTGCGAGTTAGCCCGACGGCAAAACGGGTCAGTGGCGAGTTTTTCCGGTGGCGAATCGACCTCGATGGTGGGAAATTGTTCTAGAGCCTGACCAAAAGGTATATTATGGGTGTCAAAACTAAATATATTTGGGGGGAATTTCCTGTTTCCCCCCCCCCCCCCCGTAGTTCCGCGCCTGCTTAATAACAAAAAGTTCACTAAGATAGATAAATTTAGTTTTTTATATACCTTCTTAAAGACTACTTAAATTGTTTAAAAGTTTTCGTTAGATTTTAATATTAACGAAACCAAAAAAATGTCTAAAAACCTAAAAACGTTTTCCGTAAAAAAATGCTTTTAAAAAATATTTAAAAACAAAAAAAAATTATATAGTTTTTCCAATAAAAGGCTTTTCAAAAAAAATCTCAATATTTTTGTTTTCAAGAAAGAAACAAAATTGCAACATCGCAAATGAAATATCTATATGACTCTTATTGCCTATAAGTACCAATAATTTTGTGAATCATTTTAACCTATAACGCATCAATTTTTTTTAACACTAAGATAAGAAAGTAATCTATATGAAGACAAAACAAATACCAAAAGGCATATTCATATAATATAAATAGGCATGTAATAAAAATATAAAACTGATGAGCCGTCGTTTATATGAATTATTATTTTGCTGACTTAAATACATTAGCTGATCAAGCAAATTTAAAAGTCAACAATATGAAAAACAACACCAAAGTTTACATTTCGTTTAATTATATATCAAGCATAAGGCCAAGTGATTATTTAAACACAAGGTACAGGGAATTCCACATTGGGCACTTTTGGGGGGGGGGGGCAATGCCGTTTCGAGATACTGGGAAGTTTTAATTTTGAAAGGTCTATAAATTTTTAATGTATGGATATCCCATTTTGGTTTAAATTGCATTTTTATAGTTTTTTGTTAAGATATAATTTAATTTTAAAATTGAATTTCATCTCTCAGTTTTAGTTTTTGTCGTATTAAAATTTAACAAATAAACTTGTGTTATACATACAGAGTCTCAGTATTACTGTGTATGTAAACTACTTGTTTTTTTATCTCCTTTCTGGTTAAAGGATTTATTTGAATAAAAATTTTTTTGCTCCTTTAAATTTATAGATACATGAATACTTTTATTTTCTCTTTTTCACTACATATTGGGTAAGGCAATAAGTAGAAAATACTCAAATATATACCACCGGCGGTTCTACGTGAGGGGGGTACTGGGAGTAATTACCCCCCCCCCCAGAGCTCGAAAAAATATATTAGGTATAAAGGCTGGTAGTATACACCCTAGATATGAGTGCTAAAAATTGCAACGTTTTTTTTTATTAAGTTTTATGGTGTACGGCCAATTTCGTGTGCCGGTGTAAGCTTTCAAAGATTTTAAACACAAATATGTTTAATTTTTTTTAAATTTCAAAATTTTATGAATTTTAAGATTAATAGTCTCGTCTCTTTTGTGGCGACGATAACCTAACCTGTTACTTTTTTACATGGTACATTTGAATTTTAGAAGCTTAACATTATTTCATTGTGCACTGTTTTAACATGTGCGCTATTTTCCGTGTGCCGTTTTTCGGTGTGTGCTTTTATCCACGTGCGCTATTTGACGTGTGCGCCCTTTTCCTGTGTGCTTTTGTCGTATGAGCTTTTTTCCTGTGCCCTAATTTACAGTCACCGCTTGATCATTACCCCCCCCCCCCCCTAGAATTTGGCTCTAGAACCACCCTTTACATATACAATATTATTGTATATGTACCGATATTGAAGGTATTTAGTTAGAAACATAAAAAACTATACATTTTAATATTTTATGTATTTATTATATTTTATAGCTTTATTTGCTAATTTAATTTTTTATTTATTTAAAAATACTTTTAAACCCGTCAAGAAATGAGTCGAAAATAAAAAGGTACTATTAATATAAAAAAATCCAATATTGGGTATAACAAATCATTTTAAAGAAAAATTTACATTTATTTTAAAAATCAAATAAAAGGGGGTCGTTCCATAAAAAAACTACCAATTTTATGTATTATTCAAAAAAAGCATTTTAGACTTAATTGTAAACTTTCCCTGTTTCCTTTTTTATGTTTTCCTAATATTCAACTAAAAGCTGACTTATTTTTAAAAAGTAAATTGACGACCAGTTTTAATCGGGTATTTACACATTAACTTTTAAAATTGTACATACCTTAGGTAGACCAAAGCATGCTTTGTATATAGTGGCTATCTTCTTTGAGGTGCACTACTACTTTCTACGATATGTTAGAATGTGATATCTCATGTAATAAGAATAACTTTTTACCTAAAAAAATAATTTAAACAGTTACAAAATACTAATCAAAATATTAAAATAAATGGTAAGCTAAAAAGAAATACAGTCGAACCTCTCTAACTCGAACCTCTATAACTCGAACCCCTCTAGAACTCGAACCTTTGAAGCGGCCCCTGCACTTTTTACATGTATTTTAACCTATGTATTCGAGTTTCTATAACTCGAACTCTCCATAACTCGAACTGTTTTGGTTGTCCCTTCAGGTTCAAGTTATAGAGGTTCGACTGTATTAATAATCAGGGTATTTTTAACTTTAGAGTTTATTGTCACAAATTTAGGTGTGATCTGTGGTTATATACAATATATATTAAATTTTAGGAATACTAAAATAATAAAACCAAATGAGCCTAACTATTATTAAAAATAAAGCTCTTAAAACGTTTTAGAAGGGTCTATATTTAAAGCCCTTTTTAACACTTGAACGAGGCTTTAGGATTTTAGGGCTCTATAAGTAAATGTAAAGTTTAAAAGGTTTCTTTATTAAGATGCCGCCTTTTTAACTACACCAGTTCCTAGAACGGAAGCAATCATATGGCGTTAGGATACTTTACTCAGAATTGGGTACCTGTAGGATCTTACTGGTTTTAAGTCGGGCTATATTTAAGGTACACAAAATAGAGTAGGAAATTCGTGGAGGATCTGGAAACGGCTTAGTCAAAAGAAGTAAAAAGTAAGTAACATTTATTTAAAAAATAGTTCTTTTTAGAACCAATAAAAGACTTAATAGAAACTATCAAACGTCTTATATTCACCTCTTGGCTATTCCAACTTGACTAACTGATATAAAATTAAAATTACTATAATCTGATAACAAAAAACTCCAAATGCAAAAATTAAGAAAAACCTACTAGTAGGGAATTAAGACGAACTTCAAGCAATATAATTTAAAAGCAATAGGGGAAAAATAATTTAAAACAAATAATGATTGTATTTTTTTAATTGAATTATTAATAAACAAATGATAAACATATTTCGTAACCAGAAATATTTAAAAAGTTAAATATGTCAAGTTGATATAAAAATTTAAGGTAAAACTGTCACTGTCTTAAATAAAAAGATGCTGTATGTTGACAAAAAAACGCACAGATAAAAACAACTCAAAGACATGCCGTTTTTCAGAATTTTTCTTGTTGCTGCCATAATGCACATGATAAACAAAGAGGTTGAAAATGTCACAAAAGTGCAACTGCCTATGGCAAGGACTATACTTATTTTAATATTCGTGGGTCAGGTCCACGAAAGAAACTATCAACACTTCGGAATATATTTTTCCTCTTTTGTTTTTATACTAAGGACTGTACAGGGTGTCCCATACTCGATGTTTTTCGGGTAGATCTAGAGAAAAAATGACCCCCCCCTTTACGACGCTGAAATTTGTAGGCTGAAGATGTAAACCGCATCTTGATATAACGAGCCGTTTTTAAGCTACTTTGCTAGTTTTTGAAAAGTCTGTAAATGGCTTTCTTATAGATCTTTTCTTGAAGAATTGACAGATTTTTTGCTCTTGTTTAGTTTTTGAGATATTGCATAAAGTTGATATTTTTCTTATGGAATTACCCTCTTTTTATTCGATTTTTGAATCCGCGTAAAATTTCCTTTCAGATGACGTATCATACTCAATATTTTATTTTTATTTTTTTTTATTGTTTTGATAAAAGTATAAAAACAACAAAAATTTTTTTAAAATAAAATATTGAGTATGACACGTCATTCTAATGGAAATTTTACGATGATTTTAAAAATTATAATTTTATGTAATATCTTAAAAACTAAGAAAGATATATAAAAACCTGTATTACACCTGTCAATTCTTCAAGAAAAAAATTATAACAAAGCTCTTAAAACGAAAACAAAATTTTCATAAATAAAAAATACCCCCTCCTAAAATGCAGACAAAAAACCCGTGTAGTTTAAAAACGGCGTGCTATATCAAGATGCGGTTTTTACCTTTAATCATTTCCTGAAAATCGAGCTTCGGAAGTGGGGGTCCGTTTTTTCCCATGTCCCCTGAAAATACCCGAAGCCCCCCAAAAACATCGAATTTGGGACACCCTGTACACATGAATAAATTAATTCTGGGCTTATACAGACAAAGATTAAAATTACAAAGTTAATATTTTGCTGTGTGTACAGCCAAATAAAAATTTAATTTTTAACACGGTTTTTGTAGAAAAACTAAACTAAGACAACAACAAAGGCTTAGTTATTGTCATGTCGCACATGCGTGCATTCTTTACAGTTCTGTTATGCACACCTACACGGTTTCGCATAGAGTCAAATTTTATTTTATTTTAATATTTATTTTTATTTTAATCTCCAAATTGTAAATTCTAAGGATTTGATTGTAGGGAATTATACAATAAATAAATGAATCCATGACGGATCTGATACCTTCCTAGCTAGCCTATTAGCACACTTCAGGTGAAGCCATGATATTTCAGCCTTTAAAACAGTTTTTGTAGATATCTTAGAAACTAAAGCGCTTACGAAGTTGTTTGTACACAAATTGTTGAGCAAAACCGCATATTTATGCAATGCTCCATTAAAAAGCTAGCATTAAAAAAAAAATAATTGTCATAAAACTGTCATTAGCATTAATCCAGTAATGGATTTTCACCAAAATCTAATCAGCTCGTTAGAGTGTCGAACACTATTTTACCTGAAAATGTTATAAAAATCGGTTTAGCGGTTTAGGAGCTATCGTGTTACGAACAGAAATAATATACACACATATAGACAGACATCACGACGATATTGCTAAGATTGATCAACATACACCCAAATAAACATAACATTTTCGACGTTATCTCAAAAAGATTTTTTTGTAGAAAATAATACCTTTTATAGTCATTGCTACGCGAGCTAGGAAGGTAAAAATTAAAACTAGGTTACTAAAACTAACTTTTAAAACATACAGGCATATTTTCCCAGTTCGATTCATCAATTATAATTCTATTAATTTCCAAGTAAGCGCATCCAATTAAATAATCACCTGAAATACCCAACTATTACTCCGGATGCGTTTATAATTAGGGTCCATAACGCCTTGACTTTCTTTTTTGGAAAAAAAAGGTTATATTTATCGAATTTCGAAAGCATTGGAATTATTTTTTGGGTGCGTTTGCAAGTCAAAAATAAAAAATTATTTATTTGAAAAATCACGAGTGCCTGAGATAAAGTATATGAAGGAATAGATATAAGTGTGCAAGGCAGAGAGAGAGCTTGAGTGAGTCTTGAAACGAACTCCGTTAAACCCGAGAACAGCAAAGTTAAACATTCATTGCTTAGTTTCAAAGCCGCTCTATCCTGGCATTTTAAACTAATATCTATGTCAGTAAAAACCTTAGAGAAAACGATTGTGAAAAATATAATTGGATTCTACAGTTACAAGCTTACTTTGACCAAATTAATAGTCTTAGAGCAATTCCACGCCAAGTCATCCAATTTACAAAAAAAGTGTTGCCCTGACATTAAATGTTTTTTCTTTAATCATGCTTACTTTTGCACAATTTTCGATTTTTTAATCCAATTAGTCTGTTGTACACGCATTTGAAAAGTCTAAAAACGGGCAAAATGGGGATGGGGAAAGAAAAAAATTATGCTCATAGTAAACAGCACCTAACAAAAATTAACCTATAATTTTGAAAATATGCATAAAAGTAGTTTTCAAAAAAATGTGATGTTTAGCAAAATCTTTTATACTGGCTTAATTAGAGCAATTTAGAAAATATCCAAAAAACGCAGAAATTTCCGAAGTTTTCATATTTTTTTGGGGTATAAATGTAATGTTTTCTTAAATTTTTGATACAGTGTTGGAAAGCTATACTCAAGGACTATATCTTCCTTGTATAAAACATATTTAAAAAGTACACGTTACCTTGGAGTTCCACAAAGAAGTCAGGAATGTCTGGGAAATCCCTCAACTTCAGCATTAAAGAAGACCCTGTCTATTGGGGTGCTGGTGGTAATCAAGTAGGGTAAATTTTTCACTGTATCATATACTTTTAAAAACAAGAATAAAAAATCTGGGTCTGTAATCCTTAAGGTCACTAAACATTTTTTTGTTATTTTAATATTTTTAGTGATGTTAAATTGCATCACAAATTACAGGCGTGGATCTACGGGAGGGGATGCCCCCCCAAATCTGAAACTTTACTCAGTTTTGACACACAGAATACACCTCCAGGACACTATGCAAAATAGTTTTGTGAAATATTTATTATGATATTTCCCCCAAAATACAGTTTCTAGATCCGCCCCTGCAAATTAAGGTTTATCAGAAGGTAAAGTTTATTTATATGAGCACTGTTCAATAAATTATGATCTAAAATCTCTTCATAAGGTCACTACACAAATTTTTTAAAAGTTTATTTACTTTTTTAGTAGTTACCTACTATCATCTTTAAAAAATCGGAAAAGAAGTTGAGTTCTATAATTTCAGAAACCGAACAAATTTTTTCTCTGAGCTTGAAGTAAATTTAGCATCTATAGTTAAATAAATCATCCAGAGGAGTGAAAGAATGGTGTCCAGTTGTTGTTTGTTTGAGATTTTAAAGTAAAACAAATCGTTTCACAGTACCTCCAAACGCATCACATGGGCTTTTACCATGCGTTAGTTTTGTACTTAGTTCTTTTAATGCCCAGTGGCGTATGCAGAAATTTTCCAAGGGGGTTGGGAGAGGGGGCTTGAGTAAAAGCAAAGTCCTTTCAGAAAAATTCAATCTTTAGGAGAAGTTATTTAATGGCCACTGTTAAACCTGAACCATTTCATTTACCAAAGAAACAAACTAATTAATGTCCGTGTCTCACCAAAAATGTATTCTTAAAACTAAAAAAAATTTTCCGACAGTGTACGAAGATGGGACTTGAACCCACAAACTAGGATGTCACGCAAAACAGTATGTGGCTATAAATAAGATCCCCTGACGATGATTTTTATACATAATTTTTTTCCTTTTGCCACTCAACAAAAAAATTTGATTTTTTACATGCTTTAACCAAATAGCTTAAAAGTTGATGTTAAAATGACAGACCCAGATTTTTTATTTTACTTTTATTTAGACGATGAATTGTCAAGTAAAACAAGGCACAAGCGAAGTTTTAATAGACAGATAGACATGACAATTTTTTTAGTCAATGTTGCCAATTCTGAGGTTTTTGCGGTTTTTCCAATTTTAAAAAATTTATTTTGCTGAAAGCAATAGACCTAGAAATGTTTATTTTACCTTGTATGATAGTCAAGCCACTGAGCTTTAATGTGCGTATAGACTTTTTTTTGATGGACCATATTCCGCACCGGTGTAAATAATTAAAAATCGAGAAAATCATAAAATTTACTATTTTTTAAAAACTATTTTTGCCATGTCAAAAAAGTGAGGTTAGTTTTTTTTTCTGTATAGGATTATCCAACAGACAAAAAGATTATAAAAAATACAATTTTTTTATAATTGTTTTGTATACATAATTAAAATGATTTCTTAGGCTAATTGTTCTCTCCAGCATAAAACCCAAATATTTTATGTCATCAACAATATCAATTCAATTCTTTCGCCGTCTATACTTGTGTCTACTTTAGACAAGTTAATCTTTTCATAGAGGTATTGTTTGCACAGTATCATTGCCATTGTTTTAGATATGTTTAGTTTTAGCTTATTTGTTTAAAAATATTTAGACATAGCTGCAAGTTCAGTATTTAGTATTTATTTGTACAACTGCAGTATCCTAATACAATAAATACAAATAAAAAATAAATAAAAGTAGTACCTATTTGTTGGGTTCGATGCAAAGAAATGAAATGCGAGAATATTTTTGGTTCGATGGCAACAATTGGTGAAATGACGTCAGCTAAAACAAAAGATCTTGAGCTTTCAATAATAAATTTCAAAGCTAACTGACTAAACAACGACTTCAAAACAAACATCAGTTTTTGTGAGGTTATGTTAATCCACCAAAAAAGGCTCACCGAACCTCAGCATCGATGGGAACTATAGATTCTACCAATTTAAAGAACGTTTTATTTAAAATGGAAAAAGTTTCAAGAACGCTTTGATTCTACCGGTGAATCCATCGATAACTATAAAAACGCGCCCATGGTAAGTGCGGCCTAGTACGGTTACTGAATCCTGGAAGCCTGACTGGACCTAAATGTCAACATTGAAAACAAACAGTGGCGTAGCGTGGGGGGGTTGTACCCCCCCCCCCCCCGCCCCGAGGATACTGGCGCCTTATGGGTGCTCGAAGCGCCCTAAGCTTTTGAGAGGGCGGCAAAGGAAACGAAAGACGTGATGACCTTTTTTTCTTGGTCGCAAGATTTTTGATGGGCGCCCTTTTTAGCTGTCGCCCCCCCTCCCGCCCCTTCAGGCACGCTACGCCGCTGAAAACAAACAAAATACATAAGTATGTAGATTAGAGGAGCGAAACGAAAGTTAGATCTGGAACAATTAGACTACAAAACAACCAAGACAATTAGACAAATCAAAATGATACTGTGGGATAAATCAATGTCCAAGGATACTGATAGTGTACTAATAATTTTTGTGGCTCTTGTTTTTTTTATCTTGCCTGAAAATACCTTAATTAAACCCTTAAAAAATGCCAATTTGGCACACCCTGAAAATTTCATTTGGTATCGACTGCAAAAATTCTTGAACGCATTTACACACAGATCAAGCATTTCCTGGTTAAATACGCTATGCCATACCGGAAAATCTACAACAATATGCAAATATGTATTAAACCGAAGTCTCAAACATAAATTTAGCCTTGAAATGACTTCCGCGAACGTCAAGTCTATGGTTAATAGTTAAATAATATTGGTTTTTCTAATCTTTTTATGGTATTTCTTTTTCTTTCCGCTAATTGAAATTGCGAATACCTGTTATACCTACACAGTGTAGATCTCTTAAAATATTTAAAAAATATGTTTTTACATATACGAGGTGTGACAATAATATTATAAGATTGTAAAAAATCTTGTTGTGTGTTTGTTGGAAGCTATTTTAGAAATCATCAGAAGAGAGGCTGTTAAGAAGTCTTGCCATTTTTTCCTTAACGTGTTATAATATTTCAAAACGGGTTCGGAAACAGCTTGAGACCGCCCGAGGCGTGGAGATTTAAAACCTGTTAGTACGGGGGCCAGTCTTAAAATTTAATTGCCACACCTCGTATGTAGCAGGGCTAACATCAGTGGGTATTCCAAATTGTTGTCTACAATCTATAGAAGTGGTGAGCTGTTGGAAAATTCTTAAATTTTAAAAGCGGAGTAATGGAAATAAGTACCTACAAGACGCGAAAAGGAGGACATAACCCATAGTAACGAAAAAATTATGGGACCAAAAAGTTTACAAAAACAGAAAAATTTGATTAGTATTTTAAAATCTGCCATTGCCTAACCGAAAAAAGGGAGAAAAACGAACATGATTTTTAAAAACAATTTCAGTTTAGGCCAATGCAAACGATGTTTATCTGAACTTCTAGTCATGAGAAATGTGCATGTGCATTATATTTATTAGGAATACCCTGTAAACTAGAAGAAAGTTTATGGGTTATGTTTTGTTATAAAATTAATATTCAACAAAAGTTTATAGGAACTCGTAAAATGTGCACGTAGTTACGTACAACATGTTTAAAAACAATAAAACTGTCTTGATTTAAAATTAACAATAGTCTAACAGTACATATTATGTTCCAATGACTAAAATGAAATGTACTATGCATTTTAAAAATCAATTAATTAATAGCACTTGTATTATCGCTAAGAGGTTAATAAAATACTAACCCGCTTAATGTACTTAAAAAAAACAGTAAATATTAAAAATTAGAAAGTCGAATAATTTTTTTAAAAACTTTAGCTTTTTTGCAGGGTTTGCTCCCTTATAGGGCGAAACTTACCCTTAGGTATTAAATAGAAAAAAGGGCCAAGTGGTACCTTGTTAGAAACGTTTATTAATTATTGTCTTTACGTACTAATATTATTTAAAAACTGTATTGATTTTTTAAAAATGATTTGCAGTTAAAATATCCTTACCTAGATCCGCCACTGGTTGAAAACTCTGCATATCATTCGGGATCATGTGGTTTATAAAATTCTTTGTTACAATTTTGTAAGTGTTAAAATTAAAAATTATCAAAAATATTTTTAGATAAAGCCGGAAATGTGCTAATGAGCTGTAAACACCAATAGCCTGGGGTTAACTTAGGTTACAAAAATAAAAAATTCAATCATAACAAAAACATTTCAAGTAAAAAAATTCAAATACGCGAAAATGGTATTCCGTAAAAAGAATTGAGATAAAAGTAAAGCCAAGTTCTCCAAGACAAATTTCAAAATGAAAGGTTATTACTAGTTTCGAAATGTTTTTTTAAACTTTGCTATTACAGCCAAACTTCTTTATGTTCAATTTAGCACTGTGCCTAAGATTCATTTGCAGCTGTAATAGCCAAGTTTAGAAAAACATTTCCAAACTTGTCTTTACTTTTATCTCAATTCTTTTTACGGAATACCGCGTACTTGTTTTTTTTTACATAAAATGTTTTTGTTATGATTTCACTTCTTTTTTAAAGGATTTCGATAATATTTAAATTTGAAAGTAGTAAAATATGTTTTGAAATGCTTTATTTAAAATTTTGAGGTTTTTAAATTTTTTCCTATGGTTTTATTATATAGCCTTCTAAAGCTCACCTCTCTAGCATTCCTGGAAGTGGGTAATGTTACTTTTACATAACTTTCCATTTATAGGGACAGGACGTAGATGAAAATTTTGGTGTTTTTAATTTTTTTCTATAGTTTTATTATAGTTCCTATCAGGCTGCCAAAGCTCAGCTCTCTAGCGCTTCTGGAAGTGGGCAATGTAACTTTTACATAAATTTGCATGTATAGGGGAGGAGAGTAAAATGGAATTTTGGGGTTTTTTGTTTTTTTCCAAGGGTTTGGTCATAATTTCTATCAGTCTGCCAAATTTCAGCTTTGTAGCATGTCTGGAAGTACAGTAGAATTTTGATGATGTATACATGAGTGAGTAAGTAAGTAAGTGAGTGGCAATTTCGACGTTTTTTTAAATTTCGTAACTACTTTACTACTCTATGGAAGTCCATGAAACTTGGAGGGGTTGTTAGCTCTATGACGATCTACGGCTGTGCATAGTTTGAAGTTTGAAGTAGAGTTTTAGATAGGTTAAATATGGGCTGAAATGTTTCTGAAATGGTACAGAAGTTTACGCTTGGCGGGACACTGCCGTACAAAATTAGTTCATAATTAACCTCTTTTAATCATTGTTCCAATGTTTACACAGTTAAGGCACAGTGTAGATATAGGATACCTACACTGTGGTTCAGGTCAATCTAATAATTGTTACAAACATTTTAATGTCAAAATTTAAAATAAAACGGAAACGTCGGTACAAAAAAATGGGAAAAGATAACACTTGTAATCAGTGCTTCAAAAATTATCTAAACAAGTCAAATGAAAAACAAATACTTGTTGTTAATGTATGTTCTACGTCCTCGCCTCGTGATAAAAGTAGCTGTAAATTTGAAAATCAAAACACTTGGGGTGAAGATGATAGGTCAAATATATTTGATCAAGAACCTAAGGGCATGAGTGGCCATTATTTAGAGACAAATATAACGAATTACAATTGATATCAGTGCCGGTTTAAGGACCTAACGGGCCCTAGACACATGCGGTAAGATGGGCCCCCTCCCCCTTAACAAATCCGTAAAAAAAAAACAAATAGAGTGTGTTTCAGACCACCCGCACAGGCCGATTATTTTAAAAGGGATAATTATTTTTAAACATTTTTAAATCACTATCAACGTAGTGAAATGGGCTCTATCTGACGATGTAGGTTTTGAGGTCCTAGCCTCACAGGAAGTGTCAAAATTCCACCCGACGTTGATTTTTTTAAATGAAATATGCTATTTGTGATTGCGGATTTCAATTCTACTCGGAAAAATTAAAACGTTTTATTCGAAAACTTTTTCCCAAAAATGCTTTTTTAAACCCCAAAACTGATATTAAATTATTTCGCAGTTATAACCAAGAAAAAAACGGAAGGTAACCAAAATATTTACTTCCCAAACTTTGGCATAACAAGACATTTAAATTGAGTTAATTTGTCAGCTCTTGAAGTTTGGTTATTTGTAAATAAAAAAGCTATGGTGTATTCCGTTTTTGTCTTGGTTATAACTGCGAAATAA
The DNA here is from genome assembly GCA_963576565.1 of Aspidapion aeneum. Classification (NCBI taxonomy): domain Eukaryota; kingdom Metazoa; phylum Arthropoda; class Insecta; order Coleoptera; family Brentidae; genus Aspidapion; species Aspidapion aeneum. Next base: position 21,840,495 of record OY755039.1, read on the forward strand.
TTTAATATCAGTTTTGAGGTTTAAAAAAGCATTTTCGGGAAAAAGTTTTCGAATAAAACATTTTAATTTTTTCGCGTAGAATTGAAATCCGCAATCAGAAATAGCATGTTTCATTAAAAAAAATCAACGTCGAAATAATCGGCTTGTGCGGGTGGTCTGAAACACTCTGTAGATTCAGTGGAACAAGTTGAATAGTCAATTCTATTAAATACCTAGATTTGAATGGTAGATTTCCAAAAAAAAAACCCAAAATTAAAAAGAGTTAATTCTTTTCCATTTATTCTTGCATTTTTTTCCATCACAATCAATTTAAAGTTAAATTGAGTTTTTGGACCAGGGCCCTGTGGGCCCCCTTGAGCCTGCGGGTCCTATGGAAGTGCCTAGAGTGCCTATATGGTAAACCGGCGCTGATCATGAAACAAATGCAGTTGACAGAACGATGCGTAGCGAGGTTTGTGCAAGTGTTAGGACAGTTGTTTTTCTACGAGCGTCAGGAAAATAAACCAAAACACATACACACCACATCACGCAACTGAAAAAAATATACCTAGTTTTTTAACGAAATATAACATCTTACCTTTACACCATAGCAACCAAGGCATTTCATAGGAAATATTATTACAGAAACTTCCAGTCGATACAGGTTTTCCAAAATTTGACATTTCTGTGCGGAAAAATTTTCCACACTATTGCGGCAAAGTAGAATTTTCTGCACTAAAAATAGTGTCAAATCACCTTTTCCACACGTTTGTAGAAAAAATATTTTTTATAGTACGATAAAACCAATATAAACCATGTATAATACAAACAAAAAAGCCACGACTTAAAAAACTTACTTTTGTCGAGATGATGAAATTGTGCACTTTTTCCGTTGATTGACCATGATATTGACCACAAATTCGACCTAAAATTGACCATGAGATCCAACGTCAGTAATAGGTATATTAAGTAGGTTGTACCTATCGTAAAGTGTGTTGTTTCATAAATTTTTTATGTAGTCCTAAAAAAGCAAAAAAAATTAGCCGTTTAATGCCTGTGTTTCACCAAAACTTTTAACAATTCCTTAATGCTTAAGTATAAAGTGTTTTTTTACAAGTAGTGTACATTAACCCTTGGCCAGGGTGTCTTATTAATCAACTTATTTACGAACCAATATTTAAGATAGAGTTTTTTTGGCGGAGGAATTTAATTTGATTGATCATTTTAATTAACTTTGCACAGGACGCTCTCTGTCGGACTACTAGTTAAAACATATGTTAAAACCTTTACAACTTACCTCACAATTATTCATAAAATAAAATTCCTCGCCCTAACAACCTTTACTCCCAAAGTTGTATGGAAAAATATTGGTTTGTAGATAAGAAAAAACAACAGTTTTTTACATTCTCTGTATCTCCGTAGAGCCACCACCTTCTGGTTGGTAGAGCCTAGAGACCTTGACATATATGGTGAGATACCCTCTACATAGTCGAAGGGTTCGGTTCGGTTGTTGTTCTGTGATTTGAAGCGGTTAAAACTATAGATTCACTAATTCACAAATTTTCTTTCTTTCAGAAAAGGATGAAATTGGTGCCCAACCCTCTCCCTCCGATCCCGACGTCAACCACGGGATCGATGGAGCGTCTAACCCTACCGCTACCGTTCAGTCCCGACCTCTTGTGGAGGTATCCCCTGGGACTGGCCTCCTTTGGGCCACCTTCTTCGCCCCTGTGGGACTACAAGAGTCAGTTGCCAAGCCAGTTGGCCGCTGACCCGAGGATATGGTCCAGGGAGGATGTGCTTACTTTTTTAAGGTTGGTAATCTCACAGTATGTTACATAACGTCACATAACGATCTTGCATTGTCAGTTTTGAAGAATGTAGATTACACGAGTAGTAAGTAAGTAAGTAAGAACTTTTTGCCAACAACATCATAAGACATTAATAACATCAATATCCTACAAAAAAGCAACGTCAAGATTTTGAGATCATTTCCTTATACTAGTGAGCAATTAATTAACATGTTATTAGTATTATGCTATTAACAGTCTAAAATATATAACAAACCTGATAAAAAGACGAACAATGTAAATTAATAAAACATAGTAAAACTAGTTAAAATGAGTTAAAAACACCAAAGATAGTGACAGCTCTTTTAAAGGCCTAAAAGTTTTTAATGTTTTTTAAAGTTTGCGTTAGACTCTGAAAGGCCCTCCCGCCTTTGTAAAAGTGCTATTTTTATAAAATGCTGAAATGTGTCGCGGAGTTCTTAACTCATTTCTAGTCCTTGTCACTATGGGCAGGTCATCTTGGTTTGTTATGTGGAATGGAGCTGGCAGGCAGAACCACCCCAGAGTCATCTGCATACTGCATTCCTGACTGGGCCCAGGATCGAACCCTGCGGAACTCCCTTTGTCACCTCATTCCATTATCACTACTTTTTCCCTTCGTCCTGTTAGGAAAGATTCAAGAAGTTTTGTGTGACTCCTCGTATTTCATACTCAGCCATTCTATCCAATGTCAGTCTGTGGTCGATTATGTCGAAGGCCCTAGAGAGGTCGAAGAACAATCCTGATATTTGCTCAATTTTTTCACATACATATAGTGTGTTAAAAATTGCTAGTTCTGTGCTATGTTGTGGTCGTAAGCCATATTGGTTACTAGAAAGTAAATTATAATTTTTTAGAAATGTCATTAATCGGTTATGGCTCTCTCGCCGACCTTTGACACACTCGTCAACACTGGATATGGTCTGTAGTTTGAAGCTACTGAGTGGCCCTTTTTGTAGCTGGTACCAATTTGGCATCTTTCAATCCCGCAGGAAAATCTCCAATAAGGAAAGAGTTATTTATTATCTCTAGCAATAAAGCTATTTTCTTGGGAGCTAGTTGGCCCACTTCTTGAGGCAATAGAGTACCTACTTTGAGGTATTGAGGCCTTTTCTGAAAAAGGGCAGTTTCGGTTCGGTTCGCAGAGCAAATGCTCAACTCTCTCTGATGCGTTACTGCAGAATCTGCAGTCCTCATCGTTTATTTTACCTACTGCTATTAGGTGATATTTTCGTAGGCAGTGTCTTGTAAGCAGTCTGACTACTATTCCTATGTCATTTCTGTTCATTTCTAGTTTTGATTGTCTTTTTTCTTAGACACCACTTGACTCATATTCGATTCATTCAGTTCTTATATGTAATGGTCTGCATAGTGCATGGTGTTATAGCCCCTTTTCTGCTAAGCTGTTTGCTTCAATTATCAGTTTCTGCATAATATTAATGTGTTTTGACACAACGATCAATTTTGAACGATTCATACGACAAGGATTAAATTTCTAACAACATCGCTTTATAAAGACAATGGATTGGGCTTTATCGGTAAACGTGGAAGTATAAATTGATCGAACCATTCTTATCTTGATAATTCACGTCAATATTCATTAATTTGACGCAAAAACATTTTTATGACGTAATACCATTTTTGGCGTGAAAAATCTTTAAATCATTATTAGCAACCACATAATAACACAAATCACACACACACACACACACACACACACACACACACACACACACACACACACAAAGGATATAATAAAAAATGTCAAACTTAAAATTTAAATTGTGCTTGTCTAAAATCTGTAAAAATAAAATGCAAATTATGTTTGGTCAGCAGTTAAATTCGATGACAACAGAGGTTAAGTTTAGCTCAGTTTTCTTATAAGCAAATTAAAATATAAGTACCAATAGTCTACCATATTTTACGATCGAACGAAGGTACCAAGGTATAACATTTAACTGAATTTGTCAAAATCTGCTAAACCGCATAAAATACTCTACAAAATAAAAATTATACTTGTATTTAGTCACCGTTAGATTTCTGTCAGGAGCAATATGAATTAGCACAACGAAGGGTGTAGTGTATCTGCTATATACACAGGGTGGCTCACATTAAGTCGGCACTATACTGCTAACTTCGCTATAATTGTAACTACGAGCTCGGTCAATTTAGCAAATGAGAACCATTTTTTCCGCTGATTAAGGAAGTTAAAACAGAAAAACTGAACGAAATGAAAAAATATATTTTTGTATTTAATAACTTTGTCATTTTTCAGTTTAGGCTATGGCGCATAGAGACTTTTTTGGTTATAACATTATTTGTTATCAGCTTAGAGTAATAAAAATATTACTCTGAGGTTTTCAGCTTATGTAAAAAATACAGGGTGTTCCATTCAATAAAATATATTTTTAAACTTTTTTGCAAACGCGTAATTTGACTGTTTTTCTTTTTTTACCATCTTAATCAGTCCAGAAAATACTACTAGTTTGCTAATTTGACCGACCTCGTAGGTCCAATAATAGCAAAGTTAGCAATGGTGCCACCTTAATCGGAGCTAATCAAAATGGAAGCAAGTATTTTTTCTAATCACGCAAATGTTAATTGTGCGCACGCAATGTTTTTTGCATATTTTCCGAATTTATACAAAGTGTTTAATGTTTTGGTAATTATAATCCTCTAAAGCATAAATATTGCACTGCGTGCGGTAAAGTATCATTTTTCGCGATTGATAGGAAAATAACTATATTGTGTGATGGTGATGTAATCTGAAACACGGATCACCTAACAAAGAAATAGCATAGCATTGAAAAATACTCTGCCAATCTATGGGCACCTAAGCTCACACTAGGTACTATAGTTATAGTGTACGTGTGAGCTAATATAGCTAAAAACTGAAATATATTTTATTCAACTCCAGATTCAATTACCTTTCGTTTGATACCACACAAGCCATGTTTTGACTGAAACTCTAATTTTTAAAATCTACCCCCACCCTTTTAAAAAAAGCTAAAATGTATTTTATTTAACTCCCGACTCAATTACCTTTCGTTTGATATCACACACGCCATATTTTCACTATAACTCTAATTTGTTTAATCTACCCCCACCCTTTTTTTTAAATAAACTAAAATTAATTTTGTTTAACTTCAAACTTAATTACCTTTCGTTTGATATCACACACGCCATATAAATTAAAATTCATTTTGTTTAACTCCAAACTTAATTACCTTTCGTTTGATATCACACACGCCATATGGTGGATTTTGTTTATTTTTAAAACAGCCCAAAAGCCAGCCTAGGTACCAATTTTCATTAAAATAGGACAAGCAGTTTTTGAGTTATGCGGATTGGTCGTTACAGACAGACAGACTGACGCAACAAAAAAGTTTGAAAATCATCTGAAACGCAAAGATATATAAAATTTTTTGAAATCGAAGGGACTTTTTTTTTCTCGCAAAAATTAGGATCACCATAGCCTATATAGTATAGTAGTAGTGTGAGCTAATATTGATTTGAATTTCACAGAATGAACAGTAAACAACACATGTTACAAAAAAATAAAAATAAATCACATAATGCTGGAATAGGTATGCAGTAGTAGTAATATGGGTACCAGGACAAAATTATATTCTGCACTTTAATCCTCATTTAGGGGTTAAAAATACATTGATGTCCCTTGTTTTATAAATAAAAATGTGAATTTTTATATCCGCTGAATTAATTCGTTAATTAGCATGGGCGCACCCAGGGGAGGGGCCCCGGGGCCCGGGCCCCCTCCCCAAGCCTTAGATTTTCTAACATATTTTCTACATATTTGATGATAAAACACGAAAAATAGCTTAAAATTTGACATCAGGAGTCGTCGGGCCCCCCCCCCAAGCAGCGGCGTAGTTGCGAAAGACATGATGACCTTTTTTTTTTTGGTCGCAAGTTTTGTGAGGGGCGGCCTTTGTAGCTGGCGGCCTCCCCCACACGATGACCTTTTTTTTTTTGGTCGCACGATTTTTGAGAGGCGCCCTTTTTAGCTGTCAGCCCCCAAGGGGCCTCGCCCCCCCCCCAAGACACATTCCTGGGTGCGCCACTGTAATTAGAGGCTTAACAGTCCCATGCTTACTGAAACTAACCTAACATTATTATTTTCTTTCAGATGGGCAGAAAGAGAATTCGATCTTCAACCAATCGAATCAGATATGTTCCAAATAAACGGCAAAGCCATGTGTCTACTCAACAGAGCGGATCTGTCAGAACGAGCTCCGGGCTCCGGAGACGTACTATACAACGTACTACAAATTCTTGTCAAAGAAGCCAATAACCTACAACGAATTTTGCCCAGTAGTCCAATCACGCCAACGTCAAGGCACTATCCATATCCGTTCTCACCAGCTCATACGTCACAGCCACCTACCCCTAGCTGGAATACTCTGTCACAGTCTAGTGAATCTGCATTCCACTCGTCGCATACTGCCCATTTGGCGGCACAACTAATGTCAAATTCCGTTACCTTAAGTCCAGCGCCATCTATTGACAGCCAAAGTGGAAGTCCACAACACGCAGACTCGACACAATCATTTGGTCATTCCATTTTCGCTGGAGGTGGCAGTCATGGAAGCGGTTCGAATCCATCCGATTCGGACGAAGACCTTGATCAAAAAGGATACCTTGGAAGTCCACCGACGACGCCGAGTTATTTGAATTTGTCGTCCATGTCACTGTTTACACCTAAGAGTCCGAAAGTAGAATCCGTATCCAGTCCTGGACTGTTTAAAAGGGAGTTCTTTGGGAGTGATTCACCTGAGCCAAATACAAGTAAGTTTATGTTGTTTTATTTAAAAGTGAAATAGGTTTAAGCATATTTATTACACTATTTTTCACTTATTTTCTTGACCGACTCTTACTTGTACTCTGGGTCTAGATAATAATGTAACACTTGGGTTGATATATTTTAGCTATCCCAAATAAAACATCATTGAGTATTGAACGTCTTTTTTTGAACAAGTAGTATTTGTAATAAATCATCTCTGATTGACATTGCGATTAAGGTCTTATCAACTAATGCTTATCAACTCCATTAGAATGCGGATATGTATGACAAATACCTATTTAAAAAATTGATGTTTTAAAAACTCTTTGATAAAATGATAAGGGTATAATTTCCGACATATTGACGTCTTAAATTAATACTTAAAAAATAAAAATTATCCAAAACATTTCAAGTGGAATAACATTATGAAGTACTGTACTAATTGCCCAATATTTATTAAAGTATTACATGTATATGCGTGTAACCAGATAATAAAAGCACATCCCAAATGCTTTTGTTTTTTTTTTAAATAATACAGAATAACTTATTATCTTTAAATTCACACCTCACGTGTTTTAATGATCAAATTTACTTCTTATATATGTTAAAACGATTTCTATTTCAGACGGCAGACTACTGTGGGACTTCCTCCAGCAACTTTTAAACGACCCTCAACAAAGATACACTAATTACATAGCATGGAAGAACAGAGACACCGGAGTGTTTAAAATCGTAGATCCAGCTGGACTGGCTAAATTGTGGGGTATCCAAAAGAATCACTTATCCATGAATTACGATAAGATGTCCAGAGCTTTGAGATACTACTACAGAGTGAACATTTTGAGGAAGGTGCAAGGGGAGAGGCATTGTTACCAGTAAGTATTCTTATAACTTATCGTAGTTTGATTTTAGTTTGTTTGAACTTTTACTAGTAATTGATAGTGTTCTTGTCTCGCATAGCTTTTAAAACTCTTCGGGTTTGACATCACAAACAAGACTTATTAGCTTAGGTCCCGTCCGTGGCGAGGTATCTTAAAAGGTAATGTCTTTTAGATGCCATCGTTTAATAGAGTATTTTGGAAGTAAGAATTTAGTCATTTTTCTGCGGTTTAACTAAACCAAACCCTGCGCGGAAACATTTTCAAATTGGGTGTCAGTAAACCACACTAATAACGCCATTTTTCTTGTTGCAGATTTCTGAGAAACCCAACCGAACTGAAAAACATTAAAAACATCTCCTTGCTCAGGCAACAAATGTCTCAAAACAGCACGAAACCGGCTCAAATTCACATCGTACCACAAATCACCATCAAGCCGGAACCTCTGGACACCTCAACGAAACCGGAAAACTTATCGAACCTACCAAATCATACTTACACCTCAACGAAATCTGATAACTTATCGAGCCTACCAACTCATACCTTTAATCCAACAAAAGCGGATAACATATCGAACCTACCAAATCATACTTACAGCTCAACGAAACCGGAAAACTTATCGAACCTTCCAAATCATACTTCTGAAGTGCAATCAAGGATGTCGCCACCATCGAGGCTGTCACCGCCATCTCACGTGCAAGAATTAAAAGTTGAAAGTAGTATGGAGTACAATGACGAGCCCACCGATTTGAGTATCGACGGGCCCACAGATCTTAGCAGTACAAGCAGGCACGCAAATGTTGTGTGCTCGCCAGATCCACCCTTTACCATTATCTCAAATCATAGTTAATTAATGAAATACTGTTTTGGATGGGCGGAGAACCACTGTTAATAGAATAGAGAAAAAATTAATTATTATAGAATATCGGCAAAAAAATTCATATGATTATTTTAATGGATTTGGGGTTAAAATAAATTGCCAATATATTAAAAACATCTTTGGGGCTTAGTCTAACGTAAAAATTTTTTTATCACAAAATCTAAATTATAAACTTGTATAACGCCTTCTTTACGAAAAGCGGTTTTCACTTCAACATATTCCTTGTTCTAGTAGTTTTGAGTGGTTTAAGTGCAGGGCGCTAGATAAAGTACTACAATACTACATTTTCCACTGATCATGGTGCCAATATTTTTCGACTAAAGACTTTAATGATATGTGCAAAATAGTGATTAAAATTGTAAATATAAAAGAATTAATGATAATTAGATCTATAAGGATGTTCAACGACAGTGCAATTTGTATTGTTTAAAATAATGGATTATTCCACGTGCCAAAATAAGTTATGTATTTGTTTTCTATTTCCCTACAAAAAAGTTTAGCATATTGTAAAAAATTTCGTTTGTTTTTTTTATGTGCATTTACGACCATAATTTTATTGAGTTTTTTATTAATGATTAATAAAAAAAAGTGACACTTTACAAGTGCAAAATGGCAGCTTTAATTCCAATGTTTATTTAGTTAAGTAGATGTATATCACAAGGCATGTGATAGTAGAAATTAGATGAAAATATGACAATAATAAATTACGTTTTTCATCAAAATTATGACTGGGTATACGTTAAAAAATCTAAAAACTTGAATTTTCTCACGAATTCCCAGTTAACAAATGTGATCTCTCAAATTAGAAACAATCAACTCAAATTTTGTGATGAAAGTGTAAAAAAAAACATTGTTTACAAATTTTGTAAATCAAGAGTTATATTTATCTATTTACGATGATATATTAAAATTTGTGTAAATAAACTTTTATGGAATAGTTAATAAAATAAACATTTGGATACCAACAACAGAATACGTCTTTATTAAATATCCCCAGTGAGACCCATAGCCAAACGAAAGGCCATGCTAAAAATTGGACTTTAAATTGCAGTTTGACAGAAAGAAAATTCTTAATAAGAGTAAATGTATTGGAAATGTTAAAGATCAAAAAGGTAAAATAATTAAATGCGTGAGAACCAGACATATGGATGAGGAATACAGCTTCTAAACGAGTGCGCAGCCGAATTTTGCCATTTTATGGTTATCTTCCCCTGAATTTTCCTATACCAGCTTACTAAATAGACTACCGTAAAACGAGGTTACTTTGCGCCCCCTAGTCCTACTTTGCTCCATTGCGAAAAAAAGTTCTTAGATATTCCACATTAAAAATCTGCGCATGCACCACGACGCCACCACGGGTGAATTATCCGTTGCGACTTTTCAAAGACGCGGTAGCCGCTGTTTTCCGCTTAGTCATCTCGAGTTAATACCAGAGTGAAGTGCAGCTTGAAATTCCTTTAAAATTTGACCTCGAAAAATTTGGTGTCTAGTGCAATTTTTTATTCAGCATTTTGAATGTTTCGGGAAAAGCTAACTAAATATTGGGTGTAATTTGCGCCAACATATAAAACACCAATGCTTTTTTTCATATTTTATAAAGTGGGGCAAAGTAACCTCGGACTATGGGAAACTTTGCTCCACTTTTCAAGTTAAAAAAATATTTATAATACTAAGTATTTTGTAATAAAAATGTCCTTTGTTAATTACCTATACCATGTGTTTTTCATTAAAACCAAAAAAACATTTTTTATGGCATAATTTTTGGTTATTTCTTTGAATTTTTCGAATTAATTAAAAAAAGTGGAGCAAAGTAACCTCGTTTTATGGTAGTCAAAATAAAAATCATTTAGTTTTTTGCCTGTTACAATATTACAAAGGGATAAATATTTGAATTTTTAGTTATTAAAAGTTTTAGAAGAATAATCTTAACACAATCGTTTTTAAGTATTCCATTGACATGAGTTACTTACTTCTATTTATGTAACCACACCACATGTCTTAGTCCAGTGGCGTATATAGAAAAAAGTTTCGGGGTGGGCCCGAGGCAGTTTTGGCGGGGGCCCTAGACCCCATGAGGGGTATTTTATGCTATTTTATGTTTTTATTCATGAAATATGTCGAAAAAATCTTAGCTTCGGGAGGGGGCCCGGCCCCCCCCCATATATACGCCAGTGTCTTAGTCTAATAAAACCGATCGATAGTACGTCTGGTAATAGTTTAGGCAGCCACCACGCATGACATAAAAGAGTGGTTTTATTTTTGTCTTGGCAATTTTGGCTATAAGACATTGCACGTAGAACAGTATACCATAAGGGAAAAAGCTATACTGACCATAGGGAAGCCTGCCTGTTTAGATAAGAATAGAAACATAAGGGTACCGTAAAACGAGGTTACTTTGCTCCACTTTTTTGAGTTAATTCGAAAAATTCAAAGAAATAACCAAAAATTATACCATAAAAAATGTTTTTTGGTTTTAATAAAAAACACATGGTATAGGTAATTAACAAAAGACATTTTTATTTCAAAATACTTAGTATTATAAATATTTTTTTAACTTGAAAAGTGGAGCAAAGTTTCCCATAGTCTGAGGTTACTTTGCCCCACTTTATAAAATATTTAAAAAAAACATTGGTGTTTTATATGTTGGCGCAAACTACATCCAATATTTAGTTAGCTTTTCCCCAAACATTCAAAATGGTGAATAAAAAATTTAAAAACATTGGTTTTTTAAGTTTTTATTGCATAGAAATCGATAACTGCACTAGACACCAAATTTTTCGAGGTCAAATTTTAAAGGAATTTCATGCTGCACTTCACTCTGGTATTAACTCGAGACGACTAAGCGGAAAACAGCGGCTACCGCGTCTTTAAAAAGTCAAATTCGCAACGGATTATTCACGCGTGGTGGCGTTGTGGTGCATGCGCAGATTTTTAATGTGGAATATCTAAGAACTTTTTCGCAATGGAGCAAAGTAGGACCAGGAGGCGCAAAGTAAGCTCGTTTTACGGTATTTTCTTTTCTGCGTAGTAGTCAATGCAATAAAATTCATTTCACTTGACATGGCAGACGGAGCAAGAATTGGAAGAGGCTGAAGAGAAGAATTTGCTTCTATTAAGTAACACCTGGTAAATTCGTTTTCTCTTCCTAAGCAGGCTTCTCCATGACCAGTATAGCTGTTTCCTAAATGGTATGGTAAAACAAAGCATTTTAGAATATTCATGTACGAAAAATTACCTCCTGCATGTGACGTCCGTTTTCCGCGATGGAGTCGTCTACGAAAATTGGTCTCCACTCTTTTCAGCAAGCCTCTGTCTTCAATCGATTGAATTCATGACAGATCGCTGCCTTCAACTCATCTAACGCGATTTGAACTAGTAGAAGAAACCACAAATTTTGAAGATCAAGCCGTGCGTCATCTAGTTTCATGAAATATTTACAAAAACTGTTTACATGGCTGATATAGCGTGAAGTGTGCTAGTGGGCTACGACGGTATTAGATCCGACACGGATCCTTGTTTAAATTTTAATATTTTAATTTAATTAAATGTGTCTTGTTGAAAGTTATTGATTAGAACTCTGGCGGTATGTGAAAACAAAGGATTTTAGAATATTCATTAATATTCCGTAATTTACCTTTTGCATGTCAGGTCCAATGAACTTGTAAAAAGCTTTTTACAAGTTCATTGGTCACGTCCGTTTTCATCGAGGGAGTCGTCTACGAAAATTGCTCTCCACTCTTTCCAGCAAGTCTCTGTTCATTCGATTAAATTCTTGACGGATCGCTTCCTTCAACTCATCTAACGGACGGTACTTGGTGTAGTAACCACGCGATTTGATGTACCCCCATAGAAGAAAATCAAATGAATAAGTTAGGAGAGCGTGGAGGCCACACAACACAACAACGTCGCCAAATATCGAAATGACGGTTGGGAAACAGTCGAGCAAGCACAGCTATAGAAGCTCTCTCTGTCAGTCTGTGCCGTGGCCCCATCTTCCTTGAAAATGACAACCTAAAAGTAAGGTTAGAAACACATCTTCAGGAGTACCTCAGGGATCCATCCTGGGACCTCTTTTGTATATTCTATTTACATTTGATATTGGTAATGTTTTAAAATATTGCGAAACTCATTCTTATGCTGATGATAATCAAGTAATTTATAAGTTTGACCCAACATATTACAGAGAGGTCTCGGGACAGGTTAATGAGGATCTGCGTAGTATTTTAGAATACACTAGTAAACATAACTTAAGATTAAATGCTAATAAGACAAAGGTTCTCCTATTTGCTCCTTCTAATTGTCAATTTTTAAAAGACCATTTGTTCTTTGTGTTGGACGGCCAGCAACTTGAGTTTAGTGAAACAGCGAAGAATCTGGGGGTGCTCTTGGATACTTCCCCCAGCAATATGTTTCAAATCTCAGCCAAAGATCATATTTATCACTTAAAACTCTATATGCAAATAAGCACATTTTAAATAAAAGTAAGAAAAAAGTTGTGCGAATATTATATTATGTCAACGATTTCTTATTGTCTTACAGTTTTTTATCCTTCTTTAACAGCAGTGGACTGTCAACGTTTACAAAAGATACAAAACAACTGTTGCCGTTTTGTATGTGGTATTCGTAAGTATGAGCATGTGTCAAAAAAAATTAACGAACTCTCTTGGCTGAGATATTTGTTATATTTATATAAAAACTATTAAAAACATCAACACCGTCCTATTTAAGAGAAAAATTATCTTTTCGTAGCGATTTTCGAAGTTTTCCAATAAGATCTGATAAACTTATTGTACCCAGATATCGTTCTAGTATGTTTGAACGCAGTTTTTTCTATACCTGTGTTAAATATTATAATGAATTTCAAACTTACTTTGCCGCCTGCGGAAACGTTTTATCATTAAAGAAAAAACTTAAAATGGTTTTTATAGACAAGCAAAAGCAAATATTATCGACGGATTGGAGAGTAGTTTATTAGGCTTCGCCAATTTGTTCGTTTTTTTTCCCCTTCATTGTTTAGTATTTAGAGTATTAAGGGTTAATGTTGAGTAGCTGGACTGTCAGCTAGACTTCGCCCTTTGAAAAGTGCTTTTTTTTATTTACTAAATACTTATTTAATTTCCAGCAATATTGTACATGTCATTTTTTTAATAAAGACAATTTATTATTATTATAATTATTACTCCCGAGGATTAATTTCCCCGTGAAAATAGATGGTGAACTTAAGTTCACCGGTGTACTCGTTCAAGTAAACATTTCACTCACCTCACCTCACGGGAGTCAAGAATCAACGTCCTGAAAACACAAATCTTGAAGATCAAGCCGTACGTCACTTCGTCTTTGCAAATTAGTCATGAAGAATGTCTTCACCATTCTACTTTGTTCTCAATAATTTATGTTATAACCAAAAACTTCGTAGAAGCTTTCGTTTCTGCGATATTTACAAAAAACTGTTTTCAAGGCTGATATAGCGTGGAGTGTGCTAATGGGCTAGGAAGGTATCAGATCCGTCAGGGATCCATTTATTTTAAATTAAATTTGCCTTGTAGAAAGTTATTGTACAGAACTCTGGCGGTACTTAACTTTTCGCGTTGAAATATACTTTTTGGTGAAATAAAACAAAATAATCTTCTTTCTTCTTCAAGTTGTAGCCCTGGTGGGTTTAAGCCTTATTAACCAGAGCCCTCCCCGTTCTTAAAAAAAACTAACTGCCTTCATTCATTATATCCGCAGCAGTGACGTATCGAATGGCTTTGCCTAGTTTAGGAAATCCAACAACACTGGAAAAATTAAAGCATGATTGTGATATATTATTCACGAATACTTCAATAAATTCACAAAATCGTAGATGTAAAAAATTGTTCAGATTTTGACCATTACTATTTTAGTTTTTTTCCATTTTCGGGTTGAAGGAGTTGTTCTAGCTATTTTACTATTAAATACTTAATGACAGATAACAAAATTTGCTATATTTTTTCGATATATTTTAGTTTTGAAACTTTATTATACATAGAAATCAAGCGTTTTTAAAAATATAATAAAATTGATAATTTTGGCTGTAAAAAAATGTATTCATAGAACGTGAAAACAAGGGATTTTAGAATATTCATGTACAAAAATTACCTTTCTTACCTCTTGCATGCGTCGTCCGTTTTCGTCACTGGAGTTGTCTACGAAAATTGGTCTCCATTATTTCCAGCAAGTTTCTGTTCAGATTGAATTCTTGACGGATCGCTTCCTTTAACTCATCTAACGTACAAAACTTAGTCTAGTAGACACGCGATTTGAGGTACCCCCACAGAAGAAAATTACATGAATAGGTTAGGAAACCACAGAACGTCGCCAAATCTCTAAATGAGGCGGTTGGGAAATAGGCGGGCCAGCGCAGCTCTAGAAGCTCTCTCTGGCAGTGTGTGCCGTAGCCCCACCCTGCTTGAAAATAACAACCTAAAAGTAAGGTTAGAAACACTCCCGTGGATTAATTTCCCCGTGGAAGTAGATGGTGAACTTAGGTTCACCGGTGAACTTAGGTTCACTGGTGAACTCGTAAAAGTAAATATTTCGCTCACCTCACCTCACGGGAGTCAAGGAAACACCATTCTACTTTTCTCTCAATAATTTGTGTTATAACCAAAAACTTCGTTTCTGAGATATTTACAAAAAACCTTTGTCAAGGCTGATAGCGTGGACTGCGCTAATGGGCCAAGGTATCAGATCCGTCAGGGATGTCAGGGATCCATTTATTTTAAATTAAATGTGTCCTGTAGAAAGTTATTGTATAGAACTCTGGCGGTACTTAACTTTTCGCGTTGAAATATACTTTTTTGTGAAATAAAACAAAATAATCTTCTTTCTTCTTCAAGTTGTACCCCTAGTGGGTTTATTAAGCCTTATTAACCAGAGCCCTCCCCCGTCTTCAAAAAAAAACTAACTGTCTTCATTTAAAAAAATGCATTCATTATATCCGCAACAGTGGCGTATGGAATGGCTTTGCCTAGTTTACGAAATCCAACAACACTGGGAAAATTAAATCATGTGATATATTATTCGCCATTACTTCAATAAATTCACAAAATCGTAGATGTAAAAAATTGTTCAGATTTTGACCATTACTATTTTAGTTTTTTTCAATTTTCGGGTTGAAGGAGTTGTTCTAGCTATTTTACTATTAAATACCAATGAATATAGAGTTGTGTATTCATTGTAAATACTTAATGACAGATAACAAAATTTGCTATATTTTTTCTATATACTTTAGTTTTGAAACTTTATTATACATAGAAATCAAGCGTTTTTAAAAATATAATAAAATTGATAATTTTGGCTGTAAAAAAATTAATTCATAGAACGTGAAAACAAGAGATTTTAGAATATTCATGTACAAAAATTACCTCTTGCATGCGTCGTCCGTTTTCGTCACTGGAGTTGTCTACGAAAATTGGTCTCCATTATTTCCAGCAAGTTTCTGTTCATTCGATTGAATTCTTGACGGATCGCTTCCTTTAACTCATCTAACGTACAAAACTTAGTCTAGTAGACACGCGATTTGAGGTACCCCCACAGAAGAAAATTACATGAATAGGTTAGGAAACCACACAACGTCGCCAAATCTCCAAATGAGGCGGTTGGGAAATAGGCGGGCCAGCGCAGCTCTAGAAACAACAACCTAAAAGTAAGGTTAGAAACACTCCCGTGGATTAATTTCCCCGTGGAAATAGATGGTGAACTTAGGTTCACCGGTGAACTCGTAAAAGTAATTTCGATCACCTCACCTCACGGGAGTCAAGGAAACACCATTCTACTTTTCTCTCAATAATTGGTGTTATAACCAAAAACTTTGTAGAACCTTTCGTTTCTGAGATATTTACAAAAAACCTTTGTCAAGGCTAATATAGCGTGGAGTGTGCTAATGGGCTAGGAAGGTATCAGATCCGTCAGGGATCCATTTATTTAAAAAAAAATTTGCTCTGTAGAAAGTTATTGTATAGAACTCTGGCGGTTCTTAACTTTTCGGGTTGAAATATACTTTTTGGTGAAATAAAACAAAATAATCTTCTTTCTTCTTCAAGTTGTACCCCTGGTGGGTTTAAGCCTTATTAACCAGAGCCCTCCCCGTTCTTAAAAAATACTAACTGTCTTCATTCATTATATCCGCAGCAGTGACGTATCGAATGGCTTTGCCTAGTTCAGGAAATCCAATAACACTGGAAAAATTAAATCATGATTGTGATATATTATTCACTAATACTTGAATAAATTCACAAAATCGTAGATGTAAAAAATTGTTCAGATTTTGACCATTACTATTTTAGTTTTTTTCAATTTTCAGGTTGAAGGAGTTGTTCTAGCTATTTTACTATTAAATACTTAATGACAGATAACAAAATTTGCTATATTTTTTCTATATATTTTAGTTTTGAAACTTTATTATACATAGAAATCAAGCGTTTTTAAAAATATAATAAAATTGATAATTTTGGCTGTAAAAAAATGTATTCATAGAACGTGAAAACAAGGGATTTTAGAATATTCATGTACAAAAATTACCTCTTGCATGCGTCGTCCGTTTTCGTCACTGGAGTTGTCTACGAAAATTGGTCTCCATTATCTCCAGCAAGTTTCTGTTCATTCGATTGAATTCTTGACGGATCGCTTCCTTTAACTCATCTAACGTACAAAACTTAGTCTAGTAGACACGCGATTTGAGGTACCCCCACAGAAGAAAATTACATGAATAGGTTAGGAAACCACACAACGTCGCCAAATCTCTAAATGAGGCGGTTGGGAAATAGGCGGGCCAGCGCAGCTCTAGAAGCTCTCTCTAGCAGTGTGTGCCGTAGCCCCACCCTGCTTGAAAATAACAACCTAAAAGTAAGGTTAGAAACACTCCCGTGGAAATAGATGGTGAACTTAGGTTCACCGGTGAACTCGTAAAAGTAAATATTTCGCTCACCTCACCTCACGGGAGTCAAGGAAACTCCATTCTACTTTTCTCTCAATAATTTGTGTTATAACCAAAAACTTCGTTTCTGAGATATTTACAAAAAACCTTTGTCAAGGCTGATAGCGTGGACTGCGCTAATGGGCCAAGGTATCAGATCCGTCAGGGATGTCAGGGATCCATTTATTTTAAATTAAATGTGTCCTGTAGAAAGTTATTGTATAGAACTCTGGCGGTACTTAACTTTTCGCGTTGAAATATACTTTTTTGTGAAATAAAACAAAATAATCTTCTTTCTTCTTCAAGTTGTACCCCTAGTGGGTTTATTAAGCCTTATTAACCAGAGCCCTCCCCCGTCTTCAAAAAAAAACTAACTGTCTTCATTTAAAAAAATGCATTCATTATATCCGCAACAGTGGCGTATGGAATGGCTTTGCCTAGTTTACGAAATCCAACAACACTGGGAAAATTAAATCATGTGATATATTATTCGCCATTACTTCAATAAATTCACAAAATCGTAGATGTAAAAAATTGTTCAGATTTTGACCATTACTATTTTAGTTTTTTTCAATTTTCGGGTTGAAGGAGTTGTTCTAGCTATTTTACTATTAAATACCAATGAATATAGAGTTGTGTATTCATTGTAAATACTTAATGACAGATAACAAAATTTGCTATATTTTTTCTATATACTTTAGTTTTGAAACTTTATTATACATAGAAATCAAGCGTTTTTAAAAATATAATAAAATTGATAATTTTGGCTGTAAAAAAATTAATTCATAGAACGTGAAAACAAGGGATTTTAGAATATTCATGTACAAAAATTACCTCTTGCATGCGTCGTCCGTTTTCGTCACTGGAGTTGTCTACGAAAATTGGTCTCCATTATTTCCAGCAAGTTTCTGTTCATTCGATTGAATTCTTGACGGATCGCTTCCTTTAACTCATCTAACGTACAAAACTTAGTCTAGTAGACACGCGATTTGAGGTACCCCCACAGAAGAAAATTACATGAATAGGTTAGGAAACCACACAACGTCGCCAAATCTCCAAATGAGGCGGTTGGGAAATAGGCGGGCCAGCGCAGCTCTAGAAACAACAACCTAAAAGTAAGGTTAGAAACACTCCCGTGGATTAATTTCCCCGTGGAAATAGATGGTGAACTTAGGTTCACCGGTGAACTCGTAAAAGTAATTTCGATCACCTCACCTCACGGGAGTCAAGGAAACACCATTCTACTTTTCTCTCAATAATTGGTGTTATAACCAAAAACTTTGTAGAACCTTTCGTTTCTGAGATATTTACAAAAAACCTTTGTCAAGGCTAATATAGCGTGGAGTGTGCTAATGGGCTAGGAAGGTATCAGATCCGTCAGGGATCCATTTATTTAAAAAAAAATTTGCTCTGTAGAAAGTTATTGTATAGAACTCTGGCGGTTCTTAACTTTTCGGGTTGAAATATACTTTTTGGTGAAATAAAACAAAATAATCTTCTTTCTTCTTCAAGTTGTACCCCTGGTGGGTTTAAGCCTTATTAACCAGAGCCCTCCCCGTTCTTAAAAAATACTAACTGTCTTCATTCATTATATCCGCAGCAGTGACGTATCGAATGGCTTTGCCTAGTTCAGGAAATCCAATAACACTGGAAAAATTAAATCATGATTGTGATATATTATTCACTAATACTTGAATAAATTCACAAAATCGTAGATGTAAAAAATTGTTCAGATTTTGACCATTACTATTTTAGTTTTTTTCAATTTTCAGGTTGAAGGAGTTGTTCTAGCTATTTTACTATTAAATACTTAATGACAGATAACAAAATTTGCTATATTTTTTCTATATATTTTAGTTTTGAAACTTTATTATACATAGAAATCAAGCGTTTTTAAAAATATAATAAAATTGATAATTTTGGCTGTAAAAAAATGTATTCATAGAACGTGAAAACAAGGGATTTTAGAATATTCATGTACAAAAATTACCTCTTGCATGCGTCGTCCGTTTTCGTCACTGGAGTTGTCTACGAAAATTGGTCTCCATTATTTCCAGCAAGTTTCTGTTCATTCGATTGAATTCTTGACGGATCGCTTCCTTAACTCATCTAACGTACAAAACTTAGTCTAGTAGACACGCGATTTGAGGTGCCCCCACAGAAGAAAATTACATGAATAGGTTAGGAAACCACACAACGTCGCCAAATCTCTAAATGAGGCGGTTGGGAAATAGGCGGGCCAGCGCAGCTCTAGAAGCTCTCTCTGGCAGTGTGTGCCGTAGCCCCACCCTGCTTGAAAATAACAACCTAAAAGTAAGGTTAGAAACACTCCCGTGGATTAAGTTCCCCGTGGAAATAGATGGTGAACTTAGGTTCACCGGTGAACTCGTAAAAGTAAATATTTCGCTCACCTCACCTCACGGGAGTCAAGGAAACACCATTCTACTTTTCTCTCAATAACTTGTGTTATAACCAAAAACTTCGTTTCTGAGATATTTACAAAAAACCTTTGTCAAGGCTGATAGCGTGGGCTGCGCTAATGGGCCAAGGTATCAGATCCGTCAGGGATCCATTTATTTTAAATTAAATTTGTCCTGTAGAAAGTTATTGTATAGAACTCTGGCGGTACTTAACTTTTCACGTTAAAATATACTTTTTGGTGAAATAAAACAAAATAATCGTCTTTCTTCTTCAAGTTGTACCCCTAGTGGGTTTAAGCCTTATTAACCAGAGCCCTCCCCCTTCTTCAAAAAAAAACTAACTGTCTTCATTAAAAAAAATGCATTCATTATATCCGCAACAGTGGCGTATGGAATGGCTTTGCCTAGTTTAGGAAATCCAACAACACTGGGAAAATTAAATCATGTGATATATTATTCGCCATTACTTCAATAAATTCACAAAATCGTAGATGTAAAAAATTGTTCAGATTTTGACCATTACTATTTTAGTTTTTTTCAATTTTCGGGTTGAAGGAGTTGTTCTAGCTATTTTACTATTAAATATTTAATGACAGATAACAAAATTTGCTATATTTTTTCTATATATTTTAGTTTTGAAACTTTATTATACATAGAAATGAAGCGTTTTTAAAAATATAATAAAATTGATAATTTTGGCTGTAAAAAAATGTATTCATAGAACGTGAAAACAAGGGATTTTAGAATATGCATGTACAAAAATTACCTCTTGCATGCGTCGTCCGTTTTCGTCACTGGAGTTGTCTACGAAAATTGGTCTCCATTATTTCCAGCAAGTTTCTGTTCATTCGATTGAATTCTTGACGGATCGCTTCCTTTAACTCATCTAACGTACAAAACTTAGTCTAGTAGACACGCGATTTGAGGTACCTCCACAGAAGAAAATTACATGAATAGGTTAGGAAACCACACAACGTCGCCAAATCTCTAAATGAGGCGGTTGGGAAATAGGCGGGCCAGCGCAGCTCTAGAAGCTCTCTCTGGCAGTGTGTGCCGTAGCCCCATCCTGCTTGAAAATAACAACCTAAAAGTAAGGTTAGAAACACTCCCGTGGAAATAGATGGTGAACTTAGGTTCACCGGTGAACTCGTAAAAGTAAATATTTCGCTAACCTTACCTCACGGGAGTCAAGGAAACACCATTCTACTTTTCTCTCAATAATTTGTGTTATAACCAAAAACTTCGTTTCTGAGATATTTACAAAAAACCTTTGTCAAGGCTGATATCGCGTGGACTGTGCTAATGGGCCTAGGTATCAGATCCGTCAGGGATCCATTTATTTTAAATTAAATTTGTCCTGTAGAAAGTTATTGTATAGAACTCTGGCGGTACTTAACTTTTCGCGTTGAAATATACTTTTTTGTGAAATAAAACAAAATAATCTTCTTTCTTCTTCAAGTTATACCCCTAGTGGGTTTAAGCCTTATTAACCAGAGCGCTCCCCCTTCTTAAAAAAAAAACTAACTGTCTTCATTTAAAAAAATGCATACATTATATCCGCAACAGTGCCGTTTGGAATGGCTTTGCCTAGTTTAGGAAATCCAACAACACTGGAAAAATTAAAGCATGTGATATATTATTCGCCATTACTTCAATAAATGCACAAACTCGTAGATGTAAAAAATTGTTCAGATTTTGATCATTACTATTTTAGTTTTTTCCAATTTTCGGGTTGAAGGAGTCGTTCTAGCTATTTTACACAAGACGCTAGCGCTACCAAGTCCACTTTCAATCCCTGGCTTCGCAAGCGCAGATCTACCAATATTATTTACCTCATGTCTTAGAATAGATGCATACAGGGTGATTTTCACTTGAATGATTCTAACCACATGAAAATAGAAAGTTTCAAAAACCTAACCTAACAAAACCTAATCAAATCTAACCGAACCGAAGGAAACTGAACCAATAATTTTTTTCAAAAAAAAAACTTTCCTGACTTCCTGCCCGGGATCCTAGAGGATGTGAATCCGAACCGAACCAAACCGAACCTAACTAAACTGAACCAAACCTAACCTAACCAAACTACACTACAACACGTACTGCTAATTAGGTTTAGTTGGGTAGGGTTAGGTTTGGATAGGTTCGGTTCGGATTCACATCCTCTAGCATCCCAGGTAGGAAGTCAGGAAAGTTTTTTTTTGAAAAAAAATATTGGTTTAGTTTGCTTTGGTTCGGTTCGGTTAGATCTGATTAGGTTTCGTTAGGTTAGGTTTTTGAAACTTTCTATTTTCATGTGGTTAGAATCATTCAAGTGAAAATCACCCTGTACATCGATTCTAATACATGAGGTAAATAATATTGGTAGATCTACGCATGCGAAGCCAGGGATTGGAAGTGGACTTGGTAGCGCTAGCGTCTTGTCTATTTTACTATTAAATACTTAAGGATAGACAACAAAATTTGCTATATTTTTTCTGTAGATGTCAGTTTTGAAAGTTTGTTAATACAGGATGACGCATAGGAACCAAGCGTTTTCAAAAATAAAAAAAAATCGGTTGTATACTTTGTTAACTCATTGTTTTCGGTCCCGAACCGACGCCGTGGCGACGGTGATAGCATGGTCTGGTTGAACTGTGACGAGATGTTTTTCTTCCTTATAGACCGGTGGACGTTTTTGTCCCGCCTTGGACTTAGTGTTCTTGGTTCGCTGTCGTTTCACTCGTTGAATGAATAAATAGGTTTCATCTATTATTTCATTCATTTTGAATTACCTTCTATCTTGTAGTCAGTTTGATTACTGTTGTCAGGCAAGCCACGCTGAAGATGGAAATGCCTTTTTCCGAAACACCGGTGTCCGTGGTTGACTTTACCCCCTTAAAGTTGACTTTTATACTTAATTATTTTTTAAATTTAAACACAATTATGTCTCTCAAAAAAATTAGCTCCGGCAAAGGACAAAGTTAATTTAAAATACTCTGCCAATATATGGGCCCCTAAGCTCACACTAGGTACTATAGGTAGGTATAGTGTACGTGTGAGCTAATATAACTAAAAACTGAAATATATTTTATTCAACTCCAGACTAAATTACCTTTTGTTTGATACCACACAAGCCATGTTTTGACTTAAACTCAAATTTTTGAAGTCTACCCCCACCCTTAAAAAAAACAAAAACTATAATGTATTTTGTTAATCTCCGGACTCAATTACCTTTCGTTTGATATCACACACGCCATATTTTCACTTAAACTCTAATTTTTGAAATATACCCCCACCCTTTTTTTTAAATAAATTAAAATGTATTTTGTTTAACTCCAGACTCAATTACCTTTCGTTTGATATCACACACACCATATTTTCACATAAACTCTAATTTTTGAAATCTACCCCCACCCTTTTATTTGGTTTGTGTTCGGTGGATTTTGTTTATTTTTGAATGGGACCATCTCGACCCAAGACCCAGCCTAGGTAGCAAATTTCATTAAAATCGGTAAAGCGGTTTTTGAGTTATGCGCGTTGGTCGTTACAGACAGACATACAGGCAGACAGACAGACAGACAGACAGACAGACAGACAGACGGCGCAACAAAAAAGTTTCAAAATCATCTGAAACGCGAAGATATATAAAAATTTTTGAAATCGGAGCAACTTTTTTTTTCTCGAAAAAATTAGGATCACCATAGCTCACACTACTATAGTATAGTATATGTGTGAGCTAAAAAATGTTTTCTAGCCAAAAAAAAAACTACTATTAATAATTTTCTTTTTTTCTCAAAATATAATTGCACTGTCAATTTTAAATTTGGCTCAAGCACGTATTATGATCGTACAACTAGTTTGTCAAAAAAATAGAAATATCTCGCACACAGTCGCTTTCTTTATTTTTAAATAAAGGTGGGGAAAGTAACAATTGTATTAAAAGAAAAGAGTTCAAAAATGAATTAGAGTCAATTATTCAGACGCGATCAACAAATCTAAACCTAAGTGGTTTGTTGGGAGAAGCTAACATCAAATTGGAACTGGGAATTTCGCCGTAGTTATATTCTATCTTAAATCTCTTCAAAATCTTAACCGCCAAGAGGGCCATTTGAACTTCGGCTAACTCTTTGGCCACACAAGATTTTGGCCCATGGCCAAACGGTAATGTTGCAAAAGCTTGGACTTCTTTGGCTAAACAGCTGTTAACTTCGGGGCCATACCAGCGTTCTGGTCTGAACTTATCCGCGTTCTCAAAGTATTCCTCGCGCATGCTCGCTAAATGAGCAGCTATAAGCACATAAGTTCCCTTCGGTATAAAATAGTTGTGGATGATGGCGTTTTTCTGCAGAACTCTGTTTAAAATTGTAATCGGGGGTTTCATTCTTAAGCTTTCTTTGATACAAGCACGTAGATAAAGCATATTTTTTAAATTTTCTGCTGTTAGATCAGCAGGTTGTTGAATAATTTCTTCGAAAACTTTTCTTTGACATCGAGGATTTTTTGCTAAATCGTACAACAAGAATGCGGTAGAATGAGCCAAAGCGTTTGAGCCAATTAGCAGCATGTCCAATAAAACAGTCATCACGTCCTCGACTAGAACATCATCTTTGGAAAGTAGACTTTCTAATGCAGAAATATTTGACGCGTTTATTTTTCCTTGAGTCATTCTGTCGCTCCTTAAAGACGATTGAGCGTGCTCAACGTATTTGCTTAGAATATTGTCGATGGAATCACAATGGTTGACCAGAGATTTCCAAGAGGGAGTTTCCACAAATTTCCATAGATGGAAACCTAAAACCAATGATTTCCTGGATCAATATCAAGCACGTTTTAGTTAACAAGTAATTATGCGATATCTGCAATTTTAAGAAACCATTTTGAAACCTATAAAAAGTAGAAATCCCAAGAAACATTTATATGACTTACAACCTAATGTGACCTGAACCGACGTCGGATTTAGTGGAATTCTAAGTTGCAAGATTGATTATGCGTTAAGCGACGTCGCATTCATATCAAAACCGACGTTATCAAATATACGTCCGTTTTTTAACGATCTCGCGACGTCAAATAATGCAACGCAATATACCATTAATTTCCCAACGTCGGTTTTACGTTCGTTTGTGCGACGTACAAAAACTCTGACCAGCCCAACGACCAACAGACGTCGGCGTCGGGTACGTCCGGTGAAGACCCTAACCTCAGACCTAAACTAGCGTTTAGTTTGGTTGGTGGATTTTCCGTAACTTTTACTTGACCTATTCCACGTCCGTTCATATGGCCTACGCGTCACATGTATAGCCTACTGTCATTTATAGACGCCCATAACCTAACAACAAGTGCATTTGTTTGGTCAAGAGATATTTTGGTCAGGACGGCTACGTTTCAGGACATGACGCAGTTTTATATATTTTTTGGATTTTGGAAACCATAATACCCCATCCTCTTCCCACACGTGGGGTATGGGTTTTATTTCCCTATAGATTTTTGATATTAAAACAAACATTTCTAAAGCTTTGTGACCGTGGGCTTTACCTATTGTAGTACAAAAAGAGCGGACGTTGAGTTCCAATCCCTTGGTAGGCCGACGCAAAATCATGCGGCGCGAACGTCCGAATTTAATGGGACGAAATACGTTTGCCGGACGTTGGACTTCGACTCTTTGGTTATCTTTCACAACCAAAAGTGGAGACCCGGTCCGAATTGGTATATTATTAGTTCACATTAAGTCAGACACAGTAATCCGCCATTCTAAAGGTTAGGTTAGCGTCTGTCGGCCATTATAAAATATTTTTTCTTTTTCTAATTTTAAGTAGAAATGAAAGAATAATTGCAAAATTATTAACAAATTTGAATTTAGTGAGGCAGCAAAATATTTTTTTTACAAAAATAATAAAAATTAGATCTATTTAACAAATATATATTTTAGTAAATCTTGCATATTTCAGGAGTGCTTGCTTTTTTTGAAAGTATTTTAATCACATTTATCAATAAACATGTCTTCGTTGTAAAATTTTTGTTGGATTCCTGCTTTAAAATATAAATTATTAATATTGTAATACCCCCTTTCATGCATGACTATAATTGTCATTTGTAAAATGCACCCATTTTTATGAGACTTGTTATAATAAGTGTAAAATATTTACTTATCAGGTATAATTTTAGTTACTCGACAGGAATTCTTTTTAGCAAAAACTATATGTATTCTAGGCAATGGAAACGAAACCAAACGCAACTTACCTGTTTGCGACTAAATTTAAGTGACGGAAATCCAACGTACAATTACGTTGTTAATTGGTAAACTCTATTACCTATAAGGTCAGATGCTGACGTCGTAGCGACCCGAATTTGTATTCCCCATTTAGGTGCAAACGAGGGTCGTCAGGCGGTCGAAACGACGTCGGCACCCGACGTCGCGTTTATCGCAAGCTACGTATGGGTAACGTAATATGACGTCCAAATGCTGCTTGGGATGAAGCAAATAAAAAGAGACCAGCCAATAACAATAAAATAGAAGTCCCACCGAAAAAAGGAGACTTGAATGACAATGAAGCGAAACTAGGACGTCTTAAAATATTTGAGGCAAGCATAAAGAAGTATAATATTATAATATAATAATAAAGTTTAAGCAGTTAAAAGCTTATATACAATGTGTTCCTAAATATCGTGCAAAAGAAGACGAGCAATTCTTATTTAAATTGAAAAAATAGTCCATTTTCTAACAGTGGAGCTTTTATACTTATTTAAGACTAAAATTTTTCACAAAATGCAACGCAAACGCCTTAATACTGATATACAGTGTTGAAATTTGTTTCTTTGCAGTTATTAAGATATTTAGCTCAAACCTGGGACCAAAAATAAGCTGCTGGGCACATGTCATTGGTCATGTCCCCTGCACGTTTTTGTATCTGTGGCCAATATGGAGGAAAAAACAAAAGACTACTTGCCAGATGAATATTTTAAAAATCTAACAAATTGCCAAAACCAGTAAAGATCACAGACGCATAAAAATAAAAGACACCAAACAGTTAGTTAGTAGAGTCAACTAGCGGCGCACCTCAAAAAAGTTCAGGGGTAAGAAGAAACGCGCTGGCCTTTTACAAGGATTAATGCAAGTGATAGAAAAAAAACTTTAAATACAAAAGTTGGATTATATTTTGGACTATATCAGTAAAAATTTTGGCAGCAAATTTATTCAGTTAAAAGGGACACCATGATGTATATTAGCTCACACATATACTATACTATAGTAGTGTGAGCTATGGTGATCCTAATTTTTTCGATAAAAAAAAATTTGCTCCGATTTCAAAAATTTTTATATATCGTTGCGTTTCAGATGATTTTGAAACTTTTTTGTTGCGCCGTCTGTATGTCTGTCTGTCTGTATGTCTGTAACGACCAACGCGCATAACTCAAAAACCGCTTGGCCGATTTTAATGAAATTTGGTACCTAGGCTGGGTCTTGGGTCGAGATGGTTCGATTTAAAAATGAACAAAATCCACCGAACAGAAACCAAATAAAAGGGTGGGGGTAGATTTCAAAAATTAGAGTTTATGTGAAAATATGGCGTGTGTGATATCAAACGAAAGGTAATTGAGTCTGCAGTTAAACAAAATACATTTTAATTTATTTAAAAAAAAAGGGTGGGGGTATATTTTAAAAATTAGAGTTTAAGTGAAAATATGGCGTGTGTGATATCAAACGAAAGGTAATTGAGTCCGGAGTTTAACAAAATACATTTTAGTTTTTTGTTTTTTTTAAGGGTGGGGGTAGATTTCAAAAATTTGAGTTTAAGTCAAAACATGGCTTGTGTGGTATCAAACAAAAGGTAATTTAGTCTGGAGTTAAATAAAATATATTTCAGTTTTTAGTTATATTAGCTCACACGTACACTATAACTATAGTACCTAGTGTGAGCTTAGGGGCCCATATATTGGCAGAGTTTTTTTTTTGTAGGAGCGAAACAAGTGTTTATTAATTATTAGATAAACCGTTTTTAAATTATTAGTTAATATTTGTATTGATGTATAAGGAACCACGGGCCAACTTGGTTATTACTAGTGCACTTTAGAAGTTATTTAAATAATATAACTCAAAAATGGCCTATCCAAATATAAAAGAAATGGATCCTTAGCCCATTAACACACTCCACGCTATATAAGCCTTGAAAACAGTTTTTTGTATATATCTCAGAAATGAAAGCTGTGAATCATAGTGATGCGATGATCCGTTAAAAAGTTTGAATATTTTCGATTTTTAAACTGTCAAAAAACTGTCATTAGCATTAATGGATTTTGACCAAAATCTAATCAGCTCGTTAAAGTATTGAACACTTTTTTCATGAAAATTTCATGAAAATCGGTTTAGCGGTTTAGGACCTATTGTGTTACGGACAGACATACAAAAACACACATCACGACGACATTTCTAAGAAATACATCCAAATAACACATTTTCGGCATTATTTAAAAAAATCGTCAAAAATAGTACCTTCTCTAGCCATTCATAGCTTATTTTTAGTCCCTTTATAGCCTTTAGATAGTGAGAAAGAGAAAAATATCATTTACCAAATAGCTATTAATAATGGATATAAAATTTCGTTAATTAATTGACTGATTAAGAAAAAGTATAATTTATTAAAAAAAAATCTGATCCTAAAGATGTATCCATTCCTCCTTATCAACCTCCAAGATATGTAAAATTAACTTTTCTAGGTACTGTCTCTTTACAGATTGGCAATGTTTTCAACTCGATAAATGAAAATATTAGAATAGTTTATTTAGTCATTTATTATTTTTAAAACATTGTTTATCTGTTGTCATGGGGTTCTTGCCCTGCTAAATATGTAGGACAGAGGAGACGTAGTTTTAAAGTTCGAATCAGAGAACACTCAAACGTTCGGCATTTGGTAGGGATTTGAGAGAGTTAAATCATACTTTTAGTATATACAGTGTGTCCCAACTAAAAGGTAACAGAGGTGCTTTTGGGATTTTTCGTGCGAATTCGGAGAAACGCTCGGACACGTCGATTTTATTTGCGAGGGGGACACTTTTTGGCTACCTTGAAATTTTTGTAACACGCACCCCCTTCGAGGGATATGCTTTACCCCTATATTTTGAATAGGGAAAGTGGGTCTAGTTATACCTTGTTTTGAATTGCCTTAACTTATAACTTTGTGCAAAATTTAATCAGAATTTTATATTTTTCGGATTTAATTTTTATTTTATCATTCCATGTTAAATTTGAAAATTTGAAAGCAAACCTCTCATAAACATATCGACGGATTTTCGAAATTTTTACACGGTTGTAAAGACATGTAAAAGGCATTCCAAACAAGGTATATCTAAACCCACTTTCCTCAATTAAAATATAGGTGCAAAGCATAACTGTGAAGGGTGTTACAAAAATTTCAAGGTAGCCAAAAAGTGTCCCCCTCGCAAACAAAATCGAGGTGTCCGAGCGTTTCTCCGAATTCGCACGAAAAATAGCCAAAAACACCTCTGTTACCTTTTAGTTGGGACACATTGTATATTAACTTAACTTAGTTCAAAAGATAATACAAAAACAATTATGCAACTTTTGTATTTAAAATATTTTCTATTACTTAAATTAAGCCCTGTAAAAAGCCACGTAAATATAAAGAATGACCCTGTATATTAAGGTAAAATTAATCAAAATATTTCATGTTATTTAATAACTTACCATATTCACATTTCCTAATGGCGGCAGTGGCGCCAATGACGCCTTCCAGTAGCCGGCCGGGGTCTGAACTAGGACTTAAGCCAGAAGGGTCTAGAAAACCAAATCGTCTGTTGAGGGTGATTGCGCACATTGATTCTAAACACCTAAAAATTAAAAAAATATATCAGAAAAATTATAAAATACTATCAGCCCAGTCATATTAGGTGAAAAAACCCTAAAACCAGGTGCAATCTAGATTTTTTCCACAAAAATCCCCCTTGAGCTAGTTATAAAAATCAGTTTTTAGTGATTTTCTCGAAAACAATAACCTTTTTTAAAAAAGTGAGGAGAGAAAAAATACGCTTATTTAGTCGGTCTATACTATAAAATATTTGGCTGTAATTTCAAATAAAACTGTGCGTATTTGCGTGTATTTTAACACTGTTTTTAACAAAAACATTCAAAATTTCTTTGGTTTCTAATCAGAAGTTGAATATTTTAATATTACGCTTTTTTTCGTTTAATTGTATAAAATTAAAAAAAAAACACACAACTGCTAAATCTTCTTGTACCTACTAGTCGCAGTTGGGCACAAAATTAAAAGGTATACCTATAATGTACGACATGCTCCAACTTTTAGTTTTGATGCCCAAAGCGCACTTA
Organism: Aspidapion aeneum; assembly: GCA_963576565.1. Taxonomy (NCBI): domain Eukaryota; kingdom Metazoa; phylum Arthropoda; class Insecta; order Coleoptera; family Brentidae; genus Aspidapion; species Aspidapion aeneum. Next base: position 21,870,541 of record OY755039.1, read on the forward strand.
CGAAATTATACAGTTTTGTATTTTCATGAATCCCGTTATTGGGTAATTTTGTACCCAACTGCGACTAGTGGGTACAAGTAGATTTAGCAGTTGGGTGTTTTTTTATTTATTTTTTTTTATTTCCAACTTTTAGGTTTAATTCAAAATCAGCCATTCATTTAACTAAATCAAGGTACCTAATTATTACCTAAATCATGCATTTGTGTCAAACATTGAACTATGCCCATTAAGTGAAAGTGGGGAGGGGAGAGAGAGGGAGGAACTAGTAAAATTGTGTTGAAAAAAATCTTAAAGTGTGTGCAGAAATAATTTTTGAAATCGCTCTATATTTGTAAAAGTTATAGCTACAACTATTACTAATAATGGGCCCAGACGGGGAGGAGAGAGGGAAAGGGAAAAGAAACTAGTAAAATAAGCCATAAACCCAAAGTCTGGTTTCGATATGTAGATGACACTTTTGTCGTTTGGCCTTATGGTAGAGACAGCCTTAATGAATTTCTCAACCACATTAACAGCATACACCCCAGTATACAATTTACAATGGAAACAGAGAACAACAGAGAATTAGCATTCCTTGACGTACTAGTAACGAGGAAAGAGGGACGACTAGGACATACCGTATACAGAAAACCTACTCACACAGACCGCTACCTAAACAACACATCTAACCACCACGCGTGCCAACGAAAAGGGGTAATAAGAACATTGGTAGAGAGGGCGAAAAGAATCTGCGAACCAGAACATCTAGACAAAGAATTAAACCATCTTAAAAACGCCCTCGTAGCAAATAGATACACTCAAAGCGACATAGATAAATGTATACGACGAAAGCTGAGCACTAGAAGTAACAGTAGCGGTGGACTGAACAGCCGCGAAGTTACTTCAAGAGCCTTTCTGCCCTACATCCCTAGAGTGACGGATAGGATCGGACGTATTCTGGGAAAACACAACATAAAAACGATCTTCAAGCCATCTAAGAAGATCGAGAACCACCTCAGATCTGCGAAGGATATAAGGAACCCACTAAGTTCTTCGGGGGTATACCGCATTCCCTGTACCTGTGGAAGTGTCTACATCGGAACAACCAAACGGTCCGTAAACACAAGAATCAAAGAACACAAAGCCAACTGTCGACTCGGACATACAGAAAAATCCACAGTTGCAGACCACACACTAAACAATGAAGACCACCGAATAAAATTCGAAGACACACAAGTTTTCTGCGCCTCCTCCTCATACTATCCAAGACTCTATAGAGAAGCAATCGAAATTCATAAACACCAGCAGAACTTCAACAGATCTGAAGAAACTCTTAAAATAAACAGAACATGGGTACCGGTTCTTAAAAACACTAAACGGCTCGCTTACAAGAACAAAACTGAATCTCGGGAAAGTGACCAATCACCGACCAGCTCTGATATACGCCCCGCCCACCATAGCGTATATAACCTGCGCCCGCGACAGACTAACCACCAGTCTTCGAGAAGCCGACAAACAGTCAACATCTCCTGAAGATGCCATCCACTCGAGATGGCGAAACGTCGAGAACGAATTTCCAACGACGACGGCCGAACAGCCCGAAAGCACACCCACCACTGGACGATGGCCGCGAAAGCCTTTCACAATTTGTAGTAAAATGGTGTTGGAAAAAAATCCTAAAGCGTGTGCAGAAAGAGTTTTTAAAATTGCCCTAAATTTGATAAAATTATGCGAATATGGTTTTTGACGAGGGTGGTGGGGAATGACAGGATCAGAGGAGATGGGTGAGAGCAGGGAGAACTATAAAGGAATTACAGCAAATTAGAGGACATTTGCAATGGGTGATCAAAGGAATTTCCTTAAAATCGTCTGAAATTTAGGTAATTTGTATGCCTTAAAGCCTACATCATGTGACAAAATGGCGTCTGACGACCATCATGTTGGCTCCTGTGTAAAAAAATATAGCCTATACCACCTACGGGATCAGCAGCAATTCAACGACACCTTTTTTGTCAAAATCGGTTCAGCCGTTTAGACTCTAGCGCGACACATACATACATATCTACATACATACATACATATCCCAAGCGAAAAACAATACCCTTCCTTTCGCCGTGCTGCAGTTGGGTAATAAAAATGAAATTTTCAAAATGCCATTGGTGGACCGGCTGGTACTGACTAGAGTCCCTGTATGTTGACATATTTGGATATAATCCAAATATGTCAACATACAGGGACTCTATCCAAATATGTCAACATACAGGGACTCTAGTATTGACCATTTTCCTAACCTTTACGTAAAGCTGTTTAACTTTAAAAAAACAAAATCTAAATTTTATTAAATGGTATTTTGTACAAGATATTTTTTGTATAAATGTCAACATATTATATATATATATATATATATATATATATATATATATATATATATATACAACTTTATATCATTGTTGCGCCCGTGTTAACGAAAATCCATATCATTATTGCTTCAACGACATTGTTGCGTCCGAATACCGGACGCAATAGTGCAATCGCATGTTATTTGCGAACAGAGAAGATTTTTACAATGACAATCAGACAGATTTTTAGCTCTTTTAGAGAGCTATAATATGCTATGTCTTATTTTTTTCTACTTCAAAATTTAAAGCATTGGCGCCAAAAAAACCCGCAAAAAATCGGACGCAATAATGATAACTAAATAAAATCCGGTGTATATTTTTAGTTTGAGATAATTCCGGTAGAGGCGATACTCCTTTTTGTATACTTTTTTTGGTTTTACTTCTCTATCATTCTTGCTTCCACAGATTTGGCAACATTGTGTTTATTATTATTTAATATATTCCTGTATTTTAGGAGTTTGAAATATCTAAATCCCTTGACCAGAATTGAAATTATTTTCTTATTTTCATTTAACGAGAATATACAAAAGATTTATGTTTAATGTTTAAACTTTGAGTTTTCTGTCTATCTATATATTTTCTCTGTATATTTTTGATATCGGATTGGCCAACATTATTTTTGCGCCATTTCTTGGATATATACAGTTATTTTGGCTCCAAAATAATCAGTCGGATGTGTGAGTTCAAAGTGTTTACATACTGATGGATAGAGAAGACCCAGTGAAGATGGTAAACTGGTAGAGGATTACCTGTCACCTAGCATGAAACTGTCTGTGTTATCGTGTGCTTAGAAAATGAATACCTATACATAAAGACAATCCTCTTCCTGTTTCCGCAATAAACTGTCGCGATCATGGGATTGACAACTTGTGGAATGGAAGGCAAACCAAGCGATTTTTAATAAGTCGTAATGCTAACTCAAATAAAAAAAATGTGGAAACGATGTACCTTTCTGAATAAGAACTAATTTTGCTGAGATGTTAATAATGACGTATGTCTAAGTTATTTATCGCAGTTTAGTTTTTTCTTCAAAACCTTCTGGAGTTTTTAAATAAAGCCTAGGATTAAGTTGCCATTGCAAACAAAATTAGTAAATAACTCAAAGTATGTTATTAAATAAAATAAATAAAACCCCAAACAAAGCATCGGAGCAATGGCCTGATATTCTCGAAGACAAAAAAGTAAAACCAAAGGACTATAGCTAAATGGAACGTACAGGGTGTCTCATTATAGTTTTCCCACCCTTTTACACCATTAATAATTGATATAGGAATATAAAAGAAATTGTGTTCGAATTCGCGAAATTTTTACTTTTAAATTGCATCTTGACCTTATTCCTGATGCTTACCATATTTGACAGGCGCTCAAATTTATAGTTTTTGTAAATTGGATGCTCCTTATATTATTTAATTGATAGATTAGGCTTGGAACATATTTTCCGAAAATTCCCGGTATGCCGTAGTTTAGAGCCATAGTTTCTGAGATATTAGCTATTATTTTTTAAAATGATAAAAAGATAACAGTACCGCTTTTGTGTTAATTTTAGTATCCTTATTCCAAATTATATTAGTCCCCATGTATCAACAGTGACAATGACATTATGTGACACGACATATAAACTTTGTTGTCGTTACCGGTTGTCATTTTGAGCGTCATTTAAAAAAAAACATTTGTCATTGTCACTGTTTATACCAAGGCCAACACAAAAATAGAGGCCACGACCCTGAAAAAATCAACTGTTCTCCCGGGGCTGAATTTTACATTGGGTCTTATGGGAGGTGAGACATTTTTTTATGATATTTTCAAAATGGCACTACAGATTTCCGCAAAATTTCAGTGAAATATTCTCAAACACCATCCCGATATTCCACCAAAGGTGTGTAAGGAAGCAACATGATTAAAAGGTTAAAATCTTCAAGATTTAGCATTCCTTATTTTGAATTCAAATTACCCGCCATGTACCACATGCCAACTGTTATATTTGACATGTATTTGACTTTGTCATCTGTGATTGTCAGATTCGCTTCTGCTTTAAACTTAATTTTTGTGTGAGCTAATGAAGCGGCTATAAAAAATTAGGGATTACTATACATTTAAAAAAAATGTTATGCCAGAATAAAGTAAAAACAATCTCAAAAACGGCTTTATTTTTAAAAAATCAAATATTCATGAACCGTCATTCCAACTTCAATATTTTAAAGACAATCAGCTGTGTCGTAACATGACCATCAAAAAAAAATCAGCCCCGGATGTGACGTCAACAAAGTGGAGGATCGTGGCCCGTCCATTTTGATAGCCCTGTTTATACATGGAAACTAACATCGTTGGAAATAAGGACACTGAAATTAACACAAAAGTAGTGATGTTATTTTTTTACAATTTAAAAAATTGTCGCTAATATTTCAGAAACTATTTATCAAAACTGCGACATATGGGGTATTTTTTGAAAGTATATTTCAAGCCTAATCTATTAATTAAACATTATAAGGAGCATCCAATTCACAAAAACTATAAATTTGAGCGCCCGTCAAATACGGTAAGCATCAAGAATAAAGTCAAGATGCAATTTAAAAGTCAAAATTTCGCGAATTCGAACACAATTTCTTTTATATTCCTATATCAATTATTAATGGTGTAAAAGGGTGGGAAAAAATATAATGAGACACCCTGTACAGGGAGTGAACCAAAGGTTGGACATTATTGCAACCGAAGTGCAGAATAGTAAGATAGACATTATGGCACTCACAGAGATAAAAAAGAAGGGAACATGTACAAGTAGTGTCGGTAACTTTGTTCACAAAATAAAGGAGAACAGCCAAAGGTATGGTACCTTAATTAATCAAGAAAAATCTCAAAAATAAGATTACAGACTACGAGTGCATTAATGCTGAAGATGCTTGGACATAATATAAGCATAATAATAGCCTACGCACCATGAGATGACGGAAGATTAGCTACAAAACAAATGTTCTTCGACCAACTTGATGGACTATCGCTAAAATCGGCAATACCAGGGAAATCATTATAATAGTATATTTTATTAGTCGAACTGATAGACAAACCCAATTGTGTGAACCCACAACTTAAAAATAAATAATGGTTTTTTTAAATATATGGATATTCATCTATATACCTGGATTCAGGCATCAACAAATCTAAAATCTTTGTTAAAGGAGAAGAAACGAAAAGTCCTGCTTACTTCACAAATATTTTATTGTCTAATCACGACGCGTTTCGGTTTTTAAAAAACCATTATCAAGTGGTCTGGTAGACAGTTAAGAATCATCTTTGAAACAAATGAAAAACTGGAACACACAAAAATAAAAAATTTAAAAAACATTTAAAATAGTCTAAAACAACATACAGATTAAAAATCAGTCAAACGGACATAAACACGTAATTTTTATCTCTCTAAATAAAAATTACGTGTTTATGTCCGTTTGACTGATTTTTAATCTGTATGTTGTTTTAGACTATTTTAAATGTTTTTTAATTTTTTATTTTTGTGTGTTCCAGTTTTTCATTTGTTTCAAAGATGATTCTTAACTGTCTACCAGACCACTTGATAATGGTTTTTAAAAAACCGAAACGCGTCGTGATTAGACAATAAAATATTCTCCTTTAATAATGGTTCAGGGACTTCACCCTGGAGAAATCTACAATTCATTAAAATCTAAAATCTAATTATGCTATAGGTGGACAACACTCGGAATGAAAGTGGTATGATGTGCGGTTACTTCGTGGTGATACCTGTGGATCTGACGACCATTCGGTAAAAGCAAAAATATTATTTCCTTTCAGAAAAATAGAGGTGAGAGTAGTAAGAGTAAAGAAAATCAAAAATACAACTTTAGAAGTCTAGAAATCGAACTCGTATGCAAATATTGTATTAGAAGCGATTAGATGAAAAATTAATAACTACAGAACACTCATTTGAAGAAACATATACAAACATAGTAAAAAGCTTAATAGAAGCAAGCAAAGAAGCTGTTGTGTACATTGAGGGTCTTTCTCTGTTTGCAGGGTCGTTTTTCCGAGTTTTTCATGAAAATTTGTCAATTTTTGGGTTTTGTTTCTGGACTCAGCAGAAACATAAACTCTAATTTCTTCTTCAAGGGTTGAAAAATCCAGAGTTCTCGAGTGTTTGAAAAATCAGCCTTCATGATGAAGTAATAAAAAAATAAAGAAGATAGAACTCAACTCAGTTTTTTCTTTAAAACATATCTAATTACAATGAACCTTCTGAAGTTTTTAAATAAAAAGTTGCCATTGGAAACAAAATAAATAACTCAAAGTTGTTATTAAATAAAATAAATAAAACCCCAAACAAAGCCTCGGAGCAATGGCCTGAAATTCTCGAAGAGAAAAAAGTAAAACCAAAGGACTCTGAACATAGCTAAATGGAACGTACAGGGAGTGAACCAAAAGTTGGACATTATTGCAACCGAAGTAAAGAATAGTAAAATAGACATTATTGCACTCACAGAGACAAAAACGAAAAGAACATGTACAAGTAGTGTCGGTAACTTTGTTCACATATTTACTGGAGTCCCAAAATAAAGGAGAGCAGCCAAAGGGGTATCTGTATTAATCAAGAAAAACCTCAAAAATAAGATTACAGGCTACGAGTGCATTAATAAAAACATACCTCGAGTTAACACGAAGATGCTTGGACATAATACAAGCATAATAATAGCCTACACACCATCAGATGACGAAAGATTAGCTACAAAACAAATGTTCTTCGACCAACGTGATGAGACTACCACCAAAATCGGCACTACCAGGGAAATAATTATGGTTGGTGATTTTAATAATCGAACTGATAGACAAACCCAAAGCAAAATTGTAACACCATTTGGAGAGGAAGTAAAAAATGATGATCGCTTCAGACTGATGCAATGGTGTGAACCTACAACTTAAAAATAATGATTTTTTTAAAATATATGGGCATTCAGGCATCAAGAAATCTTAAGTCTAATTATGCCATAGGTGGACAACACTCGGAATGAAAGTGGTATGATGTGCGATTACTTCGTGGTGATACCTGTGGATCTGACGACCATTTGGTAAAAGCAAAAATATTATTCCCTTTCAGAAAAAATAAATAGAGATGAGAGTAGTAAGAGTAAAGAAAATCAAAAATACAACTTTAGAAGTCTAGAAATCGAACTCGTACGCAAATATTGTATCAGAAGCGATTAGATAAAAAATTAATAAATACAGAACACTTATTTGAAGAAACATATACAAACATAGTAAAAAGCTTAATAGAAGCAAGCAAAAAAGCTGTTGTGTACCAAGATAAAAGAAATAGCAATAAGATGTGGTGGACGGAGGAAATACAGGAAATGGTCAAGGAGGAAAAACGCCCATACTCGGAATGGCTCAGTACTAAAGACCAAAGAGACCTAGGAATCTACAGGGAAATCAGAAGACAGCTAATGAATTTGATACGCACGGAAAAAAAATCCACAATACAAATACACACGTAGGAGGTAGGCAAAGTATGAAAATTAATTTCTACGGTAAAAAACCCAACCAAAGAAAAAGTAAATCAGATCATCAAATCAGAACAATGGACAGAACACTACAAGAGACTGCTGCAGGAAACGAGACCGAAATATCTGTCAGCCTTCCCGATGAGAGACATAGAAGTACATGGAGAGGAAGTAATCATCAAAAAAGAAATGATAAAGAATAGTATTAAAAAGCTTAAATACGGAAAAGCTAGCGGACCCGCGGGAATATACGCTATATCTCACACTGATTGAAGAATTGTATTCGTATCCTCAATACATAAAAAAGGAAACAAGCTGGATTGCAATAATTACAGATAAATTTCCGTAACCATTATACTAAATAGATTGTAGGGTAGGATTCTTAAGAATCTAACAGAGAATGATTTTCATGAACAAGAAGAAGAGCAAAGTGGGTTTCGTGCAGGCAGATCTTGTAGTGATAAATGTTTTTGTCTTACACAGGTAATTGGGAAAAGAAGTGCCAGAAACATAGAGACTCATGTTACCTTTGTGAACCTACAAAAATCATATGATACCGTTCCAGTGGAAAAATTATGGACAATGTAAGAGCAAACTAATATCAATCATACATACATAAAAGCAATAAAAGAACTACATAAAGGGTCAAAATCTAAAAAAAATTGGAAATCAACTTCAAAAGAATTCCTGGTAACGAAAGGTTCAAGTAGTAGTAGTAGTAGCTCTAAAAAACTGAAAACGTAAAGTACACGGTATGGGAATACCACTTAACGACCAATTTACCATATACACACTACAGTTTGCTGACGACCAAGTAATTGTGGCTAATGATAAAGAAGACATGGAGTATATGATGAGAAAGTTAACGGAAAAATAACAAAAGTGTGGGTTAACCGTGAACGTAGACAAGACTCAGTATTTATGTATTAGAAACGAATCAAGTGAGTTAAAACCAGACTAGAGCAGAAAGATAAAAAATATTGTAAAATTTTACATTGATCGAAGGAGGTGGAGAATAGGCGTCGGACAACGTAGAAAAACGTTCTAAACCGACATAGTAGTAGTAAAATTTTACAAACATGAAACAATGGTGAAAAGCATGCTGCTGTATGGAATAGAGACTTGACGCGTAACAGAAAAATACAAAACAAAAATGGAAAGTGCCGAAATGGATGCAATAAGAAGATAAATGAAAATATCTAGAACAGATCATATAAGAAATGAGACCAAAAGAATGGGAATCGAGGGAAGATGACATCACTAAAAGACAACTGATATGGTACGGCAATGTACAACTGATGAATGACGAAAGACTACCAAAGCAGGTTCTAGAATGACAACCAATAGGGCGCAGAAAAGGAGGGCGTCCTAAACTGGAATGGCAACAGTCAATCCAAAGATCAATGAGTCAAAAGAACCTGACATATTATCAGGATCGAAGGAGGTGTAGAATAGGCGTCGGACAACGTAGAAAAACGTTCTAGTATGTTATTAAATGTCAGTTTTGGCTAATAGTGTTTGTCAAGATGTATAAACTTAATATTCGTCAAATTATTTTACAACTTTTATATCAAAATTTTACAAATTTCATGGAAACCATTTTTCCCATCCATATAAATAGTGCCTTTAAGCCAAATTAAAAAAAAAACAAAATAAATTCAATAAATATACACACTGTATATAGGAAACATACACACACGGGACAGTACCTAAATTTTAAGTCTAATCAGTCTGTTGCTACAAAACAAGGAGTTATAAGAAGTTTGTATTTAAGAGTCGTGAATATTTGTAGTAATAATGAAGAATTAACCACCGAAATCTACAACATTTAAAAGGACTTAAAACAGAATGGTTATTCCGAGAAATTAATAAACTCAACGATCTCTAAATTTAAGAACAAACCAAATGTGGGAAATTCTCAAAATAATAATCCGTTGGGTGTTATTAACATTCCATATTATTATGTTCAAGGGATTTGAGAAAACATAAGACGAAAGCCAAACACTATAATATAAAAACAGTTTTTTTATCGGGAAATCTGATAAGGCAGTGGCGAGGCGTAAGGATTTTTTTAAGGTTGACAGAAGAAATGAAAAAAAATTACAAAAAAAATATATTTTTATTTTGCATAAAAAGTACAACAAATATTTATATTAATAGTGTACAGTAACTCTCAAACTGTCTTAAAAATACTAGTCTGCGTATTTTACTAGTAGTAAAATGGTCAAGAACACTTTCCTTAAAATTTGGATATTAGAAATTTTATGTACACAAAAATAGAAAAATTAAACAATTAATTTTGTCTAGCGTCGACACCGACACATACGTATGGAAACCATATACGTAGTATTTCCATACTCCCTATTACCCATTTACACAAAGGATATTTTTTTCTTAATATTGTATTGTCGTCGGATCACTATATGTATACCAAATTTCATCCAAATCGGATAACGGGAAGTGTGTCAAAATAAAATTTTTCTATGGAAGGGGGTGTTATTGTTGTGTTATCATCGGACCACTATGTGTATACCAAATTTTATCCAAATCGGATAACGGGAAGTGTGTCAAAAATACATTTTTCTATAGAAGGGGTGGGGGTAGGGGTGGAAGGATATTTTTTTCTTAATGTTGTATTGTCTTGGGACCACTATGTGTGTACCAAATTTCATTCAAATCGAATAATGGGAAGTGTGTCAGAAACGCTTCACAAGATTTGATAGATAGTTAGACAGAACATCTGAAGCTAAATAAAAGCTTATAATAAAAAGACGTCGATTTAAATCAAAACAAAATATACACGCAGAGTCGAGTATACTTAGGCTCAGCAAAATATTGCGCTTCGATATAAACTAATTATATACGAAATGCACGCACTATCTAGCTGGCCGACTACAGTAGACAAATAGCCGAATGTCTTTGCCACGCGCTCTCTCCCCCGCCAAATTGTCGCGCTTTTGCGTTGAACTGTACCATATAGCAGTGATTTTAGAATACAATTTTTAATACGTCTACATCATCTACACCGTGTTTTTTTCGAAGCGCACTTTAGTTGAGAGGGGCGGGCCGTGCGGCGGGACCAGGATTGTCATTACTTTTGGTTTTTAGTTGTTAAATAATAAGTAATATACAAACAATAAATAGCATTAAGGAATATTTTTATGTAATAATAATATCCAAAATTTTGGGAGGCACTGTCTACCTTGTCTACCCGTACGCTTTGCCACTGCGATTAAAAGTTTTGTAACTAAAACTCAATCAGAAAATCCCTCAAATAATAAGAAATGTATTTACCAACTCCCGTGTGAGTGTGGTAAATCATATGTAGGTGAAACGAAACGCCATCTTCAGGTTAGAGTAAATGAACGTTTAAAAAGTACCCAATTAGGAGATATTGAAAAATCCTGTTTAGCGGATCATGCATGGTCAAATGATCAGAGGATTCAATGGCCTGACGGTAAAGTTTTTCATAAGGAGTCGCATCGGCCAAAATTGAAGTTATTGAAGCTGCGTTTATAATGCAGAATTAAGAAATTTTCAGTCAACATGTGTACATAAGTAGTCAACAAGTGTACATATGGAAACCACTCCTTAAGGAAAACAAGCGCAAAACGGGGCAGGCCATCACACCTGACTGCACACCAAGTAGTATAACTACTTTTATTCAAGACCGATATTAAAATTTAAAGAATTTAAACGGGTGCCCACGATCCATAAGAAATTGGCACGGTTCTTTGGTTCGGTTCAAACTAAAGACAAATTGACCAAAGAAATAATTAACTTTGTTTAGCTGACTGTTAATTTAAGCCATTAAAAGGAAATGTAAAAAATCGTGCAAGATATGGGAGCTCTGCAAGTTTTAACAATTTTGTCACACCTGTGTTTTGAGCCTTCTGTCAATATACGAATCCAATATCGGGCAAGTAAATATCGATAAATGAAAAGAGAATAATTTTCTTATTTGTTAACAAGGTGCTTATCAAACAATATTTTTAAAATAATACTTAAGCATTTGAAACGAAAATGTCGATTATAACCTGGAATTCTTAGTTGTTATTTGGAATTTTAGCTTTAAATTAAAACATTTGAAAGCAAAAATTGATTGAATTGAAATCTACGTAGCTCGAATTTCTAGAACTAACAAAACTAAAACTGATTTTTAATAAATATCTGGCCGTTGCGTTGACTCACACAATTTCCTTTGTTTCCTTATTAACATAAAATTTGGCAAACGCGCTGACGCAACAATGATACCAAGCTAAGCGAAAATTATACGATGTGGACGCAATTATGATAAGAAAGTGTCAAAAATTATACAAGGGACGCAACATTGAATGCCAAATAATTGGAAGCAATAATGTTTGTTTGTACAGTTTTTCGTATATTGCTATTTTTAGCCCAAAAATTACGAAAAATAGACGACTAATCTAGAAATTTCAAAAACTGAAATATATATTATTAAAACCTTTAAAAAACAGACGTTTTCTTGGAGACGCAATAACGATGCGTTTTAAATGGAAGCAATAATGATATAAGGATCTATATATATATATATATATATATATATATATATATATATATATATTCATAAACAAAAGATCTATTCATTTTGAGTTTAATATATAGGGCCTTTCGTAAGAGATTTACCATGTTTGTGTTTTTTTATAACTGCGACATTCATTTGTTTTGTTACCTAACATTTTCTGGCGGTTTGAGATGACCCTATAATTTTTGCATTTACACTTCTTTTATATCTCTTATAATAAGCGTAGTAGACCTAAGTTTGCTAAGTGGAAAAGTTTATTTTTTGTCTAACCATTTCAAAATTTCGTTCTGAAAATCGTGGGGCATTTCCTCCTGGGGATTTCTTATAGAGGCGATTCTGTTGACGAATTCATCGGATATATCTTGAATGGATTTCATGTGGTGGCCAATACATATTTGCATCGGTTTTTCAAGAGACTGGTGAAGTTTATCCCATTCTGTACCCGACCTAAAATAAATATCAAAATACTAAAAATAAATGAAAAAAAAATGAATCCATGCTAGTGATGGGTTGCTTTTTTGTAAATTGCTTTTTAACAGCTACGTTTGGGACAAAGCAGCTTTCAACTGCTATCAATAGTCATAACTGGCAGCTTTTTAAAAAACAATTTTAAATAGGTACTGAAAATAATTTCTTCTTAGCCACAAATTATTTTCTAAGGAAAATGATAGTTTTGTAATCATCTTTTTTTTGAAGCAATAAAAAATTTACAAAGGTATTTTACGAATTTGACGGAAATCGAAAAAAAATGTTGTTGAGAACCTGTTTAGCTCACACGTATACTATAACTTATAGTAGTGTGAGATATGATGGTGGTCATGTCAAATATAAAAAAAACAAAGTTTCTCCGATTTCAAATTTTTTATATCTTTGCGATTAATTTTAAAACTTTTTTGGCGCACCGTCTATCTATCTGTATGTTGTATGTTTGTCTGTCTGTAACGACCAAAGCTCATAACTCAAAATAAGCTTGCCCGATTTTAATGAAATTTGGTACCTAGGTTCGGTTGTAGCTCTAGAAAAATGAATAAAATCCACCGGACATAAGCCAAAAAAAAGGTGGTGGTAAAATCTTGTTAGGTTAGAAGCTCCTAAAAATTTGCAGATATTTTTTTTGTTTTTAGACATGTGTAGCTTTAGGCTTATCGCTCTAAGGCTAATTTACTTTAAGACTTGATTGTTAGAGTAGAGAGAGAAAAGGACCTTATTACCAGACAGGGCACTTGCAATAAGGCAGAAGGAATGTTAAAGGTAACTTACAACCAGACTAGTGCACTAGCTGTAAGTCGGAAAGAAGAACTCGCAACCAGGCTAGCCACTTGCTACGAGTTTTGAGTAGAAGACCTATAACCAGACGAAGCACCTGCTATAGGTTTAAGTAAGAACTATATAGTAACCAGACGGGACACTTGCTACTATAAAGTTATTGTCAGAACGCAGACTCATGCTCTGCTAGCAAGTATGCTAGGCCAAAAATAGTCTTGGGCACAACAGTGAGAAACAACAATCAGTTTGAATCTGTTTTATTAACTACCAATTTTCTGTTTATATATACAATAAATGCTTACTAAGCTAAATTCAATTTGCGTCATTACACTGTTTAATATATCGTATTTACAATACATGTGGTAATTCTAATAATTTAAATAACGTATCTACATAATTATACAAATCTTAAATAAATATATGAAAATAATAAGATGTTCTATTTTGGATAAATGGACATTCTGCCGCCTTTAAGGACTGGAGTTCGAATTCTTCGGGTGTCTCTGGACTCTTTCTCTGCTCTCTAGTAAGCTTTCTTCGTTCTTTAAAATATCTAATGGTTCTCCAAACTGCCAGCATCATCAATGTTGTCGCAATCGTTGTTGTGACGCCAATTATACTAGTGTGATGTCTAATGCTTCGCCATGTATTTTCATGTAGTTCAATTTGTATTGCCTTCTCTTTGCGTAACAGTTCGTGAAGTCATCCGAAACACCAATTACTGATTCAGATGACTGATGCTGTTCATAATGTATATATTTCGTGGGGTTTTCATGTGTATTCATTTTGACTACTTTGGAGTAGCTGCTAGGCTGCGATATTCCATACGTTTAGCTGTTAAGGTTCTTTGTTTGGTTTTAACGATGCAGTCGGGAGACATGCTAAGAATTCCTGTTGCTTTAATAGCAACAGACATCAAATTTTTTTGAGGTAAAATTGTAAAACGTCAAGTTCAAAACTGTTTTTAAATAGCAGCTTTTCAAAATCCTATTGCTTACACCACTTTTTGAAAAAGCAGTTTTGCCCATCATTAATCCACGACGGATCTGATACCTTTCTAGCCCATAAGCACACTCCAAATAAACCACGCAATATCAGCCTTGAAAACAGATTTTTTTTTGTAAATATCTCAGAAACGAAAGCTTCTACGGTTTTGATTATAACACAAATTATAAAGAAAACTGTGTAAAAAGTTATCATTTTTGATATTTTTTAATTATTGAAAAGCATTAATGGATTTTGGCCAAAATCTTTTTAGCTTGTTCCCGTACTGAAAACTTTTTTTCGAAAGATCTCACGAAAATTGGTCCAGCAGTTCCGGAGCTATCGTGGGCCGAACAGACATACACCCGCACACCGACAGACGTCACGAAAAGATTGCTAAGATATGATCAAAACACATTTTTTCCATCGAAAACAATATCTTCGCTAACCATTCCTGCACGGGCTAGGAAGATAATAAATTAATTTTAACATTTTCTGTTGATGTAATGGAACTAATACAATGGAAAAATATGGTATACAGTGCGTTCGAAAATACCCGCCTATAACTTTTGAACGGAAAGATATACCGGGTGGGCCAAAAAAAACCGGACAATTTTTTTTTAATTATAACTTTTGAACTATATCATCGATTTTAATGGCACAAACGGCACTTGTCAGATAATTAATTAGAGTTTTCAATAAATATATCGCTTTGTCCACCATCTCAAAATCCAAGATGGCGAACAAAATTAAAATGTACGCTTTAAAGATGCTCGTTTATTCTTGTGTTGGGAACATGTTTTAATTATTTTTTAAATTAGTAAAAAAGCCGCATTCTTGCCACGCACATTAAGGTACGAATAAGCACAATCGGTTTAGTGGTTCTAAAAAAATATTTTTGTTTCAAACATTGCTTTGCATATTATATGATTACCTTGCCAATCATGCCTGCATTTATTTGCTTATAAATTCATTACTACTAAACCGATTTAAATGAAATAAAAAACATCCCAATAAGAATTAATTGCTTTTTAAAGATCATTATCAAAGTTTATCGCCATCTTAAAATTTAAGATGGCGGACAGAATCATACCTGATTTTTCAAAATAGCGTGTTTATACTTATTTTCCGGTTTTTTTTGGCCCACCCGGTATGGGGGCCTTGTTAATAGCTTCTATTTTTTAAAAATAAAACAGACCTGTGGGTAAACTATCAATTTAGTAAGACCTGTAAGAGATAATCTGAAAACACATTTTGCCCCCTAGGAGCCGTACATATATATATATATATATATATATATATATATATATATATATATATATATATATATATATATATATATATATATATTTTAAAAAATAATCCCATAAGAATGGGAATCAGTACTTAAAGGCCGATATGCGTGCCAAGTTTCGCTACTCTAGCTTAAATCATTTAGAATTAAAAACATATTTTTAAGTCTATTAGCAGGTCAGGTGTTCATTGTTAATGAAGTCATTCAAAAGAGGTGTCACAAACTCTTATACAAAACGCCCACGAAAGACGCTAAGGCCCCCTATTTAGTAAAATGTTTTCTTCATTTTCGAAAACATCGAAACTATAATACCTAAAAGCACCATTTTAGGACTGAACTGAAATTAATTCAATCCTGTATTAAACTCGTTTTTATCATTTCTTTAGACGATGGCTTGGAAAATACTCTGCCAATATATGGGCCCCTAAGCTCACACTAGGTACTATAGTTATAGTGTACGTGTGAGCTAATATAACTAAAAACTGAAATATATTTTATTCAACTCCAGACTAAATTACCTTTTGTTTGATACCACACAAGCCATGTTTTGACTTAAACTCAAATTTTTGAAATCTACCCCCACCCTTACAAAAAAACTAAAATGTATTTGTTAAAGTCCGGACTCAATTACCTTTCGTTTGATATCACACACGCCATATTTTCACTTAAACTCTAATTTTTAAAATATACCCCCACCCTTTTTTTTTAAATAAATTAAAATGTATTTTGTTTAACTGCAGACTCAATTACCTTTCGTTTGATATCACACACGCCATATTTTCACATAAACTCTAATTTTTGAAATCTACCCCCACCCTTTTATTTGGTTTGTGTTCGGTGGATTTTGTTCATTTTTGTATGTATTCAGCCTAGGTACCAAATTTCATTAAAATCGGCCAAGCGGTTTTTGAGTTATGCGCGTTGGTCGTTACAGACAGACATACAGACACACAGACAGACAGACAGACAGACAGACAGACAGACAGACAGACAGACATACAGACAGACAGACAGACAGACAGACAGACGGCGCAACAAAAAAGTTTCAAAATCTTCTGAAACGCAAAGATATATAAAAATTTTTGAAATCGGAGCAACTTTTTTTTTCTCGAAAAAATTAGGATCACCATAGCTCACACTACTATAGTATAGTATATGTGTGAGCTAATAACCGTACCGGTGAAACTTCACTTTTTGTTTTGTCCATCTCTGACTTGAATTATCTCCACAACCAATAAACTTAGAGAGCTTGGCTTGCGCTCAAATGATGGAAAATTTGGCTGGCTGTAGAAAAATTAGAAAATACCCGAAAAATGCTTTCTAAATGTAGTTAAAAAAACCTAAAACAAGTGCAAGAATTTTTAAGATTTTCGAGGATCATTACAAAAATACATCGGGATCAGTAGCAATTTAACGACACCTTTTTTTGTAAAAATCGGTTCAGCGATTTCGACTCTAGCGAGACACAAACATACATATTTACATACATATAACAATCGAAAAACATTACCCTTCTTTTCTACGTGTTGCAGTTGGGTAAAAATGTGTCTCGAAATGGATGCAATAAGAAGATCAATTGAGAATATCTAGAACAGATCATATAAGAAATGACACCATAAAAGGAAACGGATGACATCACTAAAAGACAACTGATATGGTACGGCCATGTACAACGGATGAACAACGAAAGATTAGCAAAGCAGGTCCTAGAATGGCAACAAATAGGGCGCAGAAAAAGATGGCGTCCTAAACTGGAATGGCAGCAGTAAATACAGTCAGGGTCGAAGGAGGCAGGGAATAGACGTCAGACAACGTAAAAAAACGTTCAAAAACGACATAGTACTAGTAGTAATTCCTTGAAAACTATTTTTTCAACGTGGCATGGTGCGCCGTTAGAACGCAGTTTGGTCCAAATTGCTGACATGAGTGTATTGTGCAATTTATAAAGTAAGTTTTAATAACTTACATTAAAAAAGGTCCAGCTTGTCTCAACTTCCTATACTCCAACCTGTATTTTTCAATGGAATCCAAACAGGATCTAGCAGGTAAGTTTCCTTCGCTCAGGAATACAATACTGGCATGCTCAGGTCGGCTTAGCAATACCACGTCTCCACCGAATGGACCGTGAAGGCGCACCACTGGCCCATAAACGTTAAAGAATTTTTGGAAGAACTTCATGTTGCCTCCCCAGCTCAAAATATTTCCTGGAAGAAATAGAGGATGTATTAATAATCGCTTTAAAACAGTCTATTAATTAAAAATCACTTAGAGGAAGACAATACTTTTTCAACATACCTTTTTGTTTGTTTTTGCTGTTCGCTAGGGCGTAGCAATTACATTTCCAAACTTGGCATTTTAATTATCTTTCATTTATATTTTTTTTGAAAATTCTACAAGATTTCTTAAATAATGTAATTTGTTTTTTGCACCGAAATACCAAAAAAATTCAAGATCGCGCTTCGGCGGAAGAAAACCCCACGATTGGCCTTACAGGTTTCTGCGTCGAATTAATGTGGCAATAGTTCGGTTAGTCTTAAACAAGTAATTGAAACAAGAAGTGCCAGAAATATAGATATATAATACAGTCAACGAATTTTTTCTAGGCCAGCTAGTTTTTTTGAAACCATAGCCAACTTGTTATTTCTTGTGGGCTCCAGACTGGATTTATTCATCCCTAAGTAGCACGGTGGATAGAATAGACCGGTGTTCGGATCCCATATATATATATATATATATATATATATATATATATATATATATATGTCGAATTTTTCACGTCAGTGGTGGTCCAGCTGATTTTTGTAAACAAAAGTTAGATATGATATGAACAACGGAACAACTAATATTTTTTGAAAACTAAGGCAATTTTCCTATTGTTTTCTAGTATATTCTTATAAAATATATTTTTCTAGACGTATTATCGTTATTTTGTTTTAGCCCGCCTTATTTTTTATTATACAAAACTTAAACTAACAGTCAAATTGAATGTGATCGTTTAGTATCAAAGGTGAACCGAGGACTTGGGAAGTAAACAAAGATGTGGTCAGCGGATTATTTTTGAAGCTGAAACGAACACATTATTTTCTTCGAATTTGAATTTTTGTGTAAAGAGCGGAAATGAAGCGGACTAAAAAAAATAACGACTGGTATTTCTGAAAAATATGGTTTTATAAGAATATACTAAAAAATAGTAGAAAAATTGCCTTAGTTTTCAAAAAATTCTAGTTGTTCATATCATATCTAACTTTTGTTTACAAAAATCAGCTGGACCACCAGTGACGTGAAAAGTCGACATATATTTATAAGATCCGAACACCGGTCTATTCTATCCACCGTGCCTAAATAGAGCATACATTTTTAACCATATATAATAAGCCTATCTGTGGATCACAGAAAATATGAATTTATTTAAAAAACAAACAGTATTTCACTTGCCATTTTACTTAGTTGGCTATGAAGCAAATGCCGTGCTTGTTGTCAAACCTACCTAACTATCTGTCCAAATGCTGTCAGTTGGTTTATCTGTTACGATCACGTACGTCTTAAATATATCTATACTGCTAAAGCGTATTAAAACCATTAATGAAAAATGACTGCTACAAGCGTTTCGCCATATTGGATTCAATTAAACCCAAACGTCTGGCTTGGATAAAAAAGAAATATTTGAATAATTTGAAAGTGACTGCTTTTAAATGACATTGACAATTTGTAAATGCGGTGATTTGACGTCAAAATTGGGGTAAAGCCTTATTTTTAATTTGAATTTAAGAAAATTCTTTGGATTTTCAAACTTTTGGGGGAAAAAGCCAATATTTTGAGTTGACGTAGCCGCTTATAATACTTGGCATTTTTTTAAACAAATTAAAAAGTATTCATCCTAAGGTAACTCAATGGGTGTTTTTAAGCTTATAAAAAAGATGGCGCTGAGAGGGCCCATTATCAGTAGCCTGAATTTATCTAAGCCATACGTTTGGGTTCACTTGAAATCTAACATGCCGGCACGCTTGAAGAAGGTATTTTTAGAGGCCCTTTCCCAGTACACTGCCGTCCTTAACCTAGAATGCCGTTAACTATCTATAAAATTTTCCTAATTTTGATTAAAAAACTAAACAAATGATGCTCCTTAATAACTGTAAGTTTTTTATATCTTCAAAGCCATAAGAGCTAAAGAAGATTTGCTTATAAAAATTGATGTAGAATAATGTTGTGATTAAGACGGCATCAAAAAATCAAAATTGTCCAAATGTTGGTTAACGGCATTATAGCTTATGTACGGCAGTACAGATATATTTAAGACGTACGTGGTTACGTTTTATAAAGTTTCACAATTAATTATATAATTGTAATACTATCAATTAAATTGGATATATATAAGTCTTTTATTTTGTGATATGAGAACGCTTAAGGTGCTCAAGATATGTACTTGCAGCCTTTTGTACTTGTGCTCTAGTTAATCCCATCTAATTTTAATCAAAATATAAACAAATGTAGTAAAGAATCTAATTTAGTTTTTACGCTTTGATAGCTTTCTAAATATTTTAAGCGGATATTGGTTAATAATAAAATCACCTAGTTTAATGCAAATTGGAATTATTCATAAAATGCCGAGTAGGCCCCCCTCTGGCTTCCATACACTCGACACTGCTTCTTCTAAGAAAGAGCAAAATCGATGTAGTTCTAATCCAGAAACCGTGGATCTGTCACGATGCCATAAAGAGTTCAGGGTTGCTTATTGATTACACCCTCTACTATAAGAAGGGTGTTGGTAATTTAGGCTTTTGGTGCCAAGTCATTTTTGGTTGTAGTCTACAACTTAGTCAAACTCATTACGTACGTGGGCACAATGAACCCATAAGGGTCTAAGTGCATGGATGCCCAGTAGGGCCTGCCAACACTTGAATACAATACTAATAGACCCCCTCTAAAAACTCGGTACCCAACTAAGAAAGTTGAATTGCCAAAAAAAGATGTCAGCAATATGTTGTAAAGCACATGGTGTTAAGACAAAAGATCCTTTTATTGGTCGTTTTATTTTCATACAATGGCCCATTTACGGTCTCTGCCCGGTCCTACTACAAAAATAATTTTTTCTTTAGAAACCAATTTCAATAAGGATGTGTCACAGTTGTCACGTTTCTATTATTTTTTAATACACGCTAGGTGTTTCCTATATACGCAGTCGAGAGTACATCTTACGAAAAAATTTACGAAGATTTAAGACTTGACTATGTTGTAAAGCACATGGTAGGTCCTTAGGATCCCAGTACAAAAATACGTTTTTTTTTAGAAACCAATTTCAATACACAGTTGTCAAATTTCTATTCTTTTTCAATACACGCTAGGTATCTCCTATATACACAGTCGAGAGTACATCTTACCAAAAAATTTACCAAGATTTAAGACTTGAAACATGGCTCCGCCGGTGACCTCGGCACTCAGCATTGGCACGTAGGACCAAAATTTGGAAATAAGACGCAGACTGACTGGACCCGGAACGTCATCGAAAGCACTCACATTAGCTGGAGTCACTACATCCACTTTAATATCCTCAATTTTTGGCACTTTTATGGTAGAGGGTTGCGGCATGGTAGCTGAAGCAGTTTCTACTTAAAGAAAGAAGAAAAATCCGAACCAGCATAATTATATAGTTCAAATTAAGTAGTTTAAATCCTCTGCCTGTACATTATAATTTAACATATTAGGAATTTTAGCTCACACATATACTTTACTATAGTAGTGTGAGCTATGGTGATCCTAATTTTTTCGAGAAAAAAAAGTTGCTCCGATTTCAAAAATTTTTATATATCTTTGCGTTTCAGATGATTTTGAAACTTTTTTGTTGCGCCGTCTGTCTGTCTGTCTGTCTGTCTGTAACGACCAACGCGCATAACTCAAAAACCGCTTGGCCGATTTTAATGAAATTTGGTACCTAGGCTGGGTCTTGGCTCGAGATGGTCCCATTTAAAAATGAACAAAATCCACCGAACACAAACCAAATAAAAGGGTAGGGGTAGATTTCAAAAATTAGAGTTTATGTGAAAATATGGCGTGTGTGATATCAAACGAAAGGTAATTGAGTCTGCTGTTGAACAAAATACATTTTAATTTATTTAAAAAAAAGGGTGGGGGTATATTTTAAAAATTAGAGTTTAAGTGAAAATATGGCGTGTGTGATATCAAACGAAAGGTAATTGAGTCCGGAGTTTAACAAAATACATTTTAGTTTTTGTTTTTTTAAGGGTGGGGGTAGATTTCAAAAATTTGAGTTTAAGTCAAAACATGGCTTGTGTGGTATCAAACAAAAGGTAATTTAGTCCGGAGTTGAATAAAATATATTTCAGTTTTTAGTTATATTAGCTCACACGTACACTATAACTATAGTACCTAGTGTGAGCTTAGGGGCTCATGTATTGGCAGAGTATTTTTAAAGTGTATAGTGCAAAGTCGTTTTGGAATTTTATTACATATTGTAGTATAAATTGTTTCTATAATTTCAGAAAAAATGTTTTGACCATTATTAATGTTACGCCAGTCAATATCAACATGAATTTACGATTTTTTTATAAGTTGTTAGGATTCCTGAGAGTAGTTCATACCCAAGTTTATAACTCTAGTACGACTGGAGTCATGGGGTTATATTTCGAGAAAATCTGAATAATAACATCCGACAAAAGGTTAAGTGGAAGATCACTGCTTTCGATTTCTAAATAGAAAGTGTGAACTTTGCCTTTTTTGCATTCTCTTTTATACTAAGAATTAGACAATAATTAGATTGCTTGTATTAGGAGAAATGCAACAATAAAAACAAACTAAACCTTGAAATCCCTCTGAAAACTTTCAAAATTCTTGCACTTGTTTTAGTTTATTCAAAAAACTCCCATTGATTTATTTTTATACTTTTCTAAAGTCAGCCAAATTTTCTTAGTTGTAGATATACGTCTTGTTAATGATGGGCAATTTTTTCCAAAAAGTAAAATTTTACCGGTAGGGTGATTTTCCAAGCCAACTAATTGTCCTGAAGAAAAGTGACTAATAGTGAATTGAACTAGCTTCAATCCAGAACTAAAATGGTACCTCTAGGTGTTGTAGTTACTGCAAAAACAAAAATATCGAAGTTTCCGAAAATAATGAAAATATTTCACTGGACAAAGCGTCCTTTGTGGGCGTTTTAATGAACATCCTTATTGTTTATAACAACGGCAGTCAGAAAATCGAACAAAGAAATAAAATGGCGTAACCATATGTCAAAAAACTTTGACATATGTCATTTTTGACATCAGATTCTGATGATTCGGAAAAAACCCTTTAACATTACTAATTTTAACGTTATTGTCAGATCAATATTAGTCAAAATACTGCCTGGCACTATTATTGCATGGCTTTATTCCAATAAATCTATAACGGCGATAGCTATTGAGTAAAGTACCGTACCGGATTAAAGCCAATACACTTTTTTATAAATTCCTTGTTTATCTCTTTTTTCTAGGATGATTAGTTTAGCCGGTGCGTGGCTTGGAATTTTTTTTTAACAAAACTCCACATTTTTGACCATTTGTATTATCCGCAAATAATAAAACTAAGGAGTTTGGGTTGCGCTCAGGAAGGGTCCGATACTGCATTTAATGATAGAAGCAACACACTTGGTATGGATAGACATAAGACTCGCCCGACCATTTTACGAAAGGGAACCACCCCCCAATTCTCGCAGGGGGATGGCCCCCCTTTAAACGTGCTCTTTGACGGTTTTTTGCTAATAACTCGAAAACGGTCAACTTTTCTAAAAATATTCTAAAAAACCATTTTGCAAGCGGATAAAATTTCCTTTTTAACAATGTACCCTAGTGCCCTCTCAAGGCAGTGGTGCACGTTCCATAGGCCTACGAAAAAAGGGGAAAATGTTTAAAATATGTTTTTTTTTCTTGTGGCATTTTGTATCCTTAACACATTGTTTGTTTCAAAAAAGTATGTTGTTGTATATACAGTTAAATATTTAATAGGGACTTATTGCAATAAAGCCAGGCAGTAATTTTGCCGGGCACTATTCTGACAGTTTCGCATTATAAGAACACCTGTCTTCTTTCAAAATTAGACGTTTGTGTATAAGAGCCGGAATTAATAGTGCCGCCATTATTAATGGAAAATCAACGACTGGATTTATAAATTCGACTTGGTTTGTCAATTTTGAAAGATCAACTGTCAGTTTTCAATGGGAAACTGTCAGAATAGTGCCCGGCACAATTAGTGCCAGGCTTTATTGCAATAAGTCCCTAATAAGTTAAACATAACTTTTTAAAGTAGCCGCCTTGAAATAAAAATAAATGTGTTTGTAGAAATCCTTAAATCAAACAAAAATTTTGAAAATTCATTTTTGTAACTCAGTAAATAATACTGAGTGAGTAAAAAAATATTTTTGATTAATATTAACTTAAAACCTAATTTTTCGAGTTAAATTCATTTAAATTGCCCCCCTCAAAAGTGATCTTTTATAGTATTTTTCTAATTATTTGCAAACTTTTAACTTTGCTAAATAAATAAATACACACACTGCGTTCAATGAGAAAAGCAACACACTTGGTATGAATATACGGTATACTCCCCCGCAAATATAACGAGGGGGACCATCCGCCCACTCTTGGTATGGTGGGGAGGGGTAGATCCCCCCTAAATGTTTTTTTCGACATTTTTTATTACGTGGTATATCAAATTTGACCATTTTTGGGCGTTTATGCAAGATCTACTGCTGCGTTGAGGGGGAGTGATGTAAATTTCTTAGGCTTTAAAAATAAGTATTAAACCAGACATGTGGGACAGTAAAATTTTAGAAAATTAAAAAAAAATAGTTTTTTCCACACCACTTATTTATTTAAATGCCTATAAAAGGTGCGCCACTGATGTAAGGGGGACGAGTTATACATCGTTAGAGAGTACTTTTCATCAGCTTCAATAATTGTTACTTAGTTGTTTTTTGCCAAGTTAAAAGTTTGCAAATATTTGGAAAAATACTGTAAGAGAGCACTTTTGAGGGGAGTGAGAGGGGGGATGCCCCCCAACCCCATTTTAAAGGTCAACTAGAAAAACATCAGTTTTAAGTTATTACTAACCCAAAATAATTTTATACTCACTCTCATTTTTTTAAAATTTCCTTTTTTTTTTCGTACGCTAATGGAACGTGCACCACTGCCGTCAGAGGGTACTAAGGTACATCGTTGAAAAGGAAATTATATCCGCTTGAAAAATGATCTCCAGAAGATTTTTGGAAAAGTTGACTGTTTTTGAGTTACTAGCGAAAACCTATCAAAAAGCACGTTTAAGGGGGGGAACCACCCCTCTGCCAGAATTGTAGGGGTGGTTCCCTTTTGCAAAATGTTCGGGCGAGTCTTATGTCTATCCAGGCCAAGTGTGTTGCTTCTATCATTAAACGCAGCATATCGCTTGAATCTCGGATATACCGCCTGAAATAGTAGCAAATCTGATGGGTTTTACAAAAGTACGTAAATACCCAAAACATGCTCCCTTAAAGTTGTTTTTTCGAAAAAACTAAAAACTTGGTTTGCCTGGACGGGCAACCTCTAGAATTTTTGAGTATTACGTAAGTAGCATACTTGGTAGCACCGGGATGTCAGGTATGCAAACTTGGATATGAACTACTCTCAAGGATCCTAGCAACATAAAAAAAGTTTAAAACCACACTTGAGAATAGATACTTCGATCTGTGGAAAGGACTGCCAGATAGTGTTATTACTGCTCTTAACTAAGCTTTATTTAAAAAAAACCTTTAGATTCATATCTACTAGCAAACCCAAACAGATTCTATTTAAAAGAATATATATATATATTTCCATTATATTTTTTCCTTCAGTTTTCTTAAGAATTTATTTTTAGTTTTAAGTAGGATGTGAATTCCTCTACACGAATTTCAATAAAATAATAATAAGTACCTATAGTCCTGGAGCTAGCACAAAAAATGTGCAAGAGGTTTCTGAAGGCTAATATTTTCAAGACGGGTTTAACTTTAGTGATTAAAAGCTAGTGTACAGTCAGCAGTTACAGTTCCGGGAAACCTGGCAGCGGGACGCGCGCAAAGGTGTAATTTTAATTAGTATCCCTAAACTGTTTTCTGAAGGCTCAAAATTTGTACAAAATGAGCAAATATAATACAAAACAGAAATCTAACAGTCAGACAGCCGAATATGGGGACACATAGAGTCAGCGCTACTCCATACTTGTCAGAAAAATGTCTTGACCAAAAGTTTTCTGGTTGCAAAGTTCGTACTTTTTCAGGAAAAATCATAAACTATAGATATGCTTTGGCCAATTAAGAACACAAAACACCCTGTAGATTTAAGGAATCGCAACATTTTTTCAAAACTAGTCGACAATACGACGCTAGTGATTCTCACGAATAGATGCTTTTATTTTCAATTTTGTTTAATTTTTTATTGCTTCATTAGACAATTAATTTTTTTTTTATTTTAAATTAACTGATATTTATAAAAATAATGTTTATAAAAATGATTCCTCGAAATAAAAAGTAAAAGATTTGATAACCGTAATGAATATAATCAACTCTGCTGGTTTTTATATTTTTGTGAAAATACCCAAATCATAAATATGGAACACGGTAAAATCGAAATGAATATAATTAAATCTGAAATAAAGACAAAAATGAAATAAATATAATTACTATGTGTTACTAAAGGACTGCTGATCGCAAAGTGAAGTATTATTGATACACGAGAAAGAATAACTCAAACAGTAATATTTAATTGTAAAATAACTAAAATCGTAGCGATATTACTCTTTGTTAATTAAACCTGAGCTTATGAAAGTGAATTTGATTTTACTATAAATTTTTTTAATCAACCCTCTCATACGTATTTGAGAATAAAAGAAATCATAGCTTCATCACTAAGAGAAATTTATCATATTTATAATATTATTTTATCATTTGTCGTTCTAAAAATAACTAAAATTATTAAAAAATAACGAATTTCGTTTTTGTGAAACGTTATTGCCATATATTGAGGCTACACGTACTGATGCGCGCAGTGCCCACTCACACTTCTATCGGCTGCTGACTAAAGTAGTTCTATCGCAGAGGAGTCTGACTGTATTTTTTATTAAATTTATTAAAACTTCGCTTCGTTACTATTATTTAAAAAAGTTTCAGCCTTCAGAAAACACTTTCGGTCAACAAGTATGGAGTAGCGCTGACTCTATGTGTCCCCATATTCGGTTGTCTGTTGACTGTTAGATTTCTGTTTTGTATTATAGTTGCTCGTTTTGTACAAATTTTGAACCTTCAGAAAACAGTTTAGGGATACTAATGAAAATTACACCTTTGCGCGCGTCCCGCCGCCAGGTGTCCCGGAACTGTAACTGCTGACTGTACACTAGCTTTTAATCACTAAAGTTGAACCCGTCTTGAAAATATTAGCCTTCTGAAATTTAATTTATAATTTATTATTGTAGATCATAGATAACCGATTTGTACAGGATTTTTTCGTATATCTTTACACCACATCTAAAAAGTTTATTTCAATAGATATCAAAATATGATAAATTAAAAAGTTTAATCATTTTTCATGAAGTTTAAGAATATTTATTACAGAATGTTAAAAAGAAATTCTAAATGTCAAAATTTGACAGGTAGATGGTTTTTTAACACTCTGTATATTATTTTAGAATTTTATAGATCTTTTCTTTCTGACTTCAAAAATGTATATGTTAGGATTATTTCGTTTATTAGTTTTGGAGATATATGCGTTTAAAAAACTTCAATTGGTGCTCTTTAAAACATCAAGGCAGCCATGAAAAAGACAATCACATTGATACAAACAGTGATGCTATTGTTTTCTTAACTTGTCAAATTTAGTTTTAAGAACGGTTAAGGATGGTTTTTCCGACAAAAAAAAACTGGATATGATTGATAGCTCGCAATCAGTACTATATTCAGTTTCCCGGCAGAAGAAAACCAACCCACCAAACCATATTGAATACAGTAAACACATTAGAGAATTATTGAAATAAAGCCAGGCTATAATAGTGCCAGGCACAATTTTGACACCTTCACATTGTAATATCAGCTGTGATTTTTCAACACACGGCCTTTTTTTACTATATGAACCGGAATAAATAGTGCCTTCTTTTATTAATTGAAAATAAACGACGAAAGTTTTAAATTCGACTTTGTTATGTCAATTTTGAAGGATCAACTGTCAGTTTTCAATGTGAATGTGTCAAAATAGTGCCTGGAACAATTATAGCCTGGCTGAATTTCAATAATTCTCTATTATTATGGCCAGCAATTAGGCACGAGTTGTCTCCCCTTCATTACCTTCCTAGCCCGCGCAGCAATGGCTAGAGAAGGTATTAGTTTCGACGAACTTTTTTTTATCTTAGCAATATCGTCGTGATGTCTGTCTGTGTGTGTGTGTGTGTGTGTGTGTATATCTGTCCGTAACACGATAGCTCCTAAACCGCTAAACCGATTTTCATAAAATGTTTAGGTAAAATAGTGCTCGACACTCAAACGAGCTAGATTTTGAGCAAAATTCATTATTGCTTAAGGCAGTTTTTTGACAATTAAAAATGCGGAGCATCGCATCAATATGCGGTTTTCGGAATATAGTAGCTAGCTGTGTGTGTGTGTGTATGTAACTCTGTCCGTAACATGTGGGCTCCTCAACCGCCCAACCGATTTTCATAAAATTTTCAGGTAAAACAGTATTCGGTACTGTAACGAGCTGATTTTGGTTGAAATTCATCAATGCTAATGACAGTTTTTTGACAGTTAAAAAGTTTATATATTTACAAAAAACTGTTTTTAAGGTTCATATAGCATGGAGTCTACTTGGAGTGTGCTAATGGGTCAGGAAGGTATTAGATCCGTCATGGATCCATTTATTTTTTGTGGGGCTAACTAAAAAATAAGGTTTATTGCAACAGACTGGAAAAAACAAGAGAAAATAGAAAAGAAAATTGTCGATTTTAATGAAAATTCTGCGCACTTTATCTATTAAGTTATTCACAGAAAATTTATAAGAAATATTTAAAATTGTATTAATAATCAGGGAGGCTCTGTAGAAAATTTTAAAAAATTATAAGATATTTATTTTTTTCTAAAAAAAATGTATTATTTTTTGTTCAGAATCACCGCGGATGGGAAATATTAATAAATTATATATCTTACAAAACAACAGCATCACTTTTTGTGTCAATGCAATAATTGTCTTTTTCAAAAACTTTTAAACGCATATATTTCCAAAACTAATAAACGAAGTAAAGATCTATAAAATTCTAAAATAATATACAGGGTATTTCATTTAAAAAAACCATCGACCTGTCAAATTTTGACATTTAGAATTTCTTTTTGACATTTTGACACAAATATTCCTAAACCTCATAAAAAATTATGAAACTTATTTATCATATTTTGATATCTATTCAAATAAACGTTTTAGATATGATGTAAAAATATACGGAAAACCTGAATGTTCGGCAGACCGATTTTCACGATTCGTAGATAAATGATTTGCACGTTGGGTTAAGTTTTATAGGCTAAAAAAAGGTTATCGGCCGCTACCCGCTGTTTATTTTCCATTGGGTTAAATGTTACATTACGTGATCGCCTTGGCTACGGTCAAATAAGACGCGAGAACGTCGGCACTGAAAAACGGGACCGTAAGTATGTTTTATTATTATTTCCTCTAATGTCTGACGAAGTTTTATATAATTATAATTTAATAAATAAATGACCACCATATCATTTATCTTCGTCAGAGTGTGACGAAGTCGATTCATTTTTGATTTAAATTTCTATTCAGTAATGTGTGGTCTAAGCTATGCGACGTGTAAAGTGATCGCAAGCGATCGCATAAGATCAGATTATCCGAGTATCCGCAAGTGAACTAAGCGTACTAACTACCTACACCTAGAAAAAAATGCACTTTTTGTTAATAGTTAAAGGGAAAATAGGAGAATTACCCCCTCTTGGAAAAAAAATTAAATTGCAAATAATTTTCTCGTCGACTATTACCCCCCTAGATTTTAACCCAGATCCGCGCTTGGCGTAACTGAACTAGTGCGTGCGGACTTTTAAGTAATCAAGATACTAATCTAAAGTTTAACTTTATTCTCATAGGAAGTTTTAAAATACTCACTGCTTGAAATATCAACCGAAGCCGTAGATGGATTGGTTGCTGTTTGAACTTGCCCGGCAGCTGCCATGTTCGGATTATCGCTAGCAAATCTCCAAATGAGCTGAAAGGCACTAGTTTGCGACTGGTGAGCACTAGTACCCAGTCTAAAGTGGGGACTCCTTACGCCTAAGCGCCACATATTTAATCGTCTTCAAAAATGATAAATTATTGAAAAAAATTTTTGACAAACCACAACGTCACTTGGAATGATTATTAAGTATCAAAAGTCAAAAATAATAAGGTCACTAGATCATGAAGTTCCTTCAAAAAATCGGCGTCACAACAGCACCTTAATTGACTGTCAAACTTTGAATACCTACGTCACTTAATACGAAATAAATAGCTATTTTCCTAGTTTCCAGTATGGATAGTTTCATGCCGAAAATCGATTTCTCCGCACGTAACTGCCGTTGACAGAACAACGCGTAACGGAGTTCTGTTAAGCAGTAACGTGGGGAAAAACCTCTGCAACTGTTGGAAACAATTCTTTTTATATGGGGGTGAATGTTCATCATTGAAACTCATTTAAGACAGTTTCAATTTCTATTTTGCCAAAAAGTTTTGAAAAAGCAATGAAAGTTTTGGTTAGTTACACAATAGCAAGAATTATTATTTAAAATAATAAAAATATTACATAGTTACTTTAAATGTATACATTTTTTTCAGTATTTTACGTAGCGGCGTGGAAAAACTCTTGCCGCACTGTATAAAAATAGGTTTTTCCACGTGCTGCGGTAACAGTTATTTACCTAACAAGTGCGGAAAGTAATACTTTTCCGCACGTACGACCCAACAGCGGAGTTTGGAGAACATGACTTGAAATCTTATAGCCTTGCCGATGCCAATGTAAATGTCAAAAGGCAATGAATTTGAGACAAAAATAATAAAATTTTATTTTAACTAAAATAAAATGGAAATTCAGGTTAATAGGGAGTTTTTGGAACGCATATTTGACACTTCGTTGTGGTAGTGGTAATTAACCACTATCCTGCCGTAACCTATGGAGCCCTCTTGTTGTATAATTCTCAATCTATTTAGCCTTCTTCGATCCATCGTTGGACATAGACCTCTTCCAATATCTTCCACTCTACCCTGTCTGTCGCCGTGTTCATCCATCTAATTCCCGCATGTTTCTTCAAATCGTCCAATCATCTCATTGGGGTCTTCCCCATTTCTTTTATTTTCCCATCTTGTTTAGTTTACTTACTTACTTCTTTCTGTCTGATATTATGAACGGCAAATTTCCATTTTAATTTTGCTACTTCTCCTCTGACATCCCTTATACTTTTGTTTTATTTCTTATCCATTCATTTCGTTTTCTATCTGTTAGCTTTACATGTAACATTTGTCTTTCCATTGATCTTTGGGCTTTTGTTACCTTATCCATATTTGATTTTTTGAGTCTTTGTCTCCAAGGATACATTGGTTATACACTTTCGTTTTGAGGTACTGAGGATATTTTTTATTTTTAAAATGTAGCTTAATTTACCGAATGCTGCCCAGGCCAATCTTACTCGTCTCTTGATTTCAGCTGTTTGGTTTTCTTTTTTTAATTTAATAATTTGTCCCTGGTTCCCCTACTTGTTCTATTTTCTCTTGGTTTATTCTGATCGTGATATTCATCTCTGTTTGTTATGATTTTAGTTTTAGTGTAATTCATACTCAAGCCTATATTTTTAGCTGCTATATCCAGTTCTTCCAGCATTTTTATCAGTTCTTCTTTCTGATCTGTTATTAAGGCGGTATCATCAGCAAATATCCCCTAAACTATTCAACCAGGCCCTAGAAGACTTGGGAAGAAATAGGCATCAAAGTAAACAGACAATACTTGAACCTTTTGTTGTAGTAATTTTAAATTTGATGAAATATCACCAGTTTCCGGTATTTAAAACATTTATTTTGTAAAATAAGGCTAAAAACAAAGGGATTCCAGTAACTCTCAGAACAGAAAAAACTCCATAATATCTTGTGGTCATAGGAAAAATAGCGTACATAATTCATAAGAAAACGACTTTCTTACAAACTTGCTATTTTCGCATTTGGCTCACCTTTTTCACTCGTTATGCAGAATACTATTTCAGCAATGAGTGTGGGAAAGAACTCATACAGCACGCAGATAATTAAAATACATTCCTGACTATTTTCCCGCACGCTCATAGAAAAAAGCGATTTTCCAACTAGCGTGCGTCAAAGTGCCATATCAGCAAATAAAACAGCGTCAATATTAATATTTAGGGACATAAGTTTAAGCTCTCTTGACAAAAATGCAATGTCGAAATTATGGGCCAATTCTTCTCTGTTTCTCGTGCTGTGTAAATCATTCTATATTACACTAGCTAACATGACATTTATATATCTTGATTTTTTTTGTGCCAACAGTAGTAGGCCATGACCCTTATGACATTTTTTTGTCAGGCTGTCAAATATAAACTTGTCTGTTATTTTGGTCTTTATTAGAAATAAATAAAGTATCATTTTGCTTTAAAATGTCATTCAGAAGAACCTGCAAGCATTCAGGCAGCTTTTCTTATGTTTACTTTGCGGTAGCGGATCTAGGTCTTAAAAATGGAGGCCCAAAAAATTACTTTTTTGCAAATGTCAGGCACTGGTGAATTCGAGAAAAGTTATTTTTACTAAAAAAAGTTAAGAAGGCTGGACCTGTAGGTCCTGGGGTGCATAACGTTTAGAAATTGAACAAAAAAATTCGATTTTGTGGTAACTTTCGAATAATTCTTGAAATATGCTATAAAAAGAAAGAAAATGTCTTTCGCCATTCCCATAATTTTAAAGTCATCTGGTCGAAAAAATATTGACTATCCGGACTTACACACCAATTATACATAGCTGCTCATTTTCCAACCAGCTCTTCACCACCATCAGTAGAAAACAGACATTCTAAACTTTTTTTGCTATTTTTCATTTATCTAGTATAATTGACTATTTGGTACGAGATTAATAAAAAAGAACATAAAACTACAATAAACAACACAAAAGGTTTTTCTGTGCTTTGTTATTGTTACGATTACGAGGATTTTAAGGGTCTTTTAAGTTTTGCATATAAAGCTTAAATAAAACAGTAGATCAACCAGTTGTTAAAGCTGTAATTCCACTCCACATTGTTACTGTCAAAATTGCATACTCGAAGGCGTCGACTGCTTCCTCTGGCCACTGAAATCTTTGAACACGCAGTCCATTCTTGATTTTCGGAAAAGTATAGAATCCTTTGGGACTTAGGTCGGGACTGTATGGAGGATGGGCCAACAATTCGACGTTTTGTTGGGTTGAAAATTCAATGTTTTTTTGTGCTTTGTGCGAACTTGCTTTGTCTTGGTGGAGGATGATTCGTCGTTCGAGGTTCGTTTTTCTAAGCTTGGCGATGAATCTACGAATCAAAACCACTGACAATGCTGTACACGTTTTGCGAGTTTCCTGCCTCAAAGCGGTCCAGAGTTTTCCTACCCCAATTATTGACCCTAGCTTCTTTCTGTTCTTCGGTTAACACATGCGGTATCCAGCGGAAAACTAATTTTATTACCCTTAATTGTTTATGCAATTTTTCTTGAACTGAGGTCTCTGAAATCCCCAATGAAGCCTCAATCTCGCGCTATTTCACATGTCGATCTTCCGTGATGAGCATGCGCTAAAGTTAATCCGCCCACGCTTGAATTCTCTACACCAACGAGAAACTGTCGAATGATGTGGTGATTCATTACCGAAAACAGAAATCAACTCAGCAAGGCATTCTTGTTGAGTTTCCTTCGAAAAATGTAAAAAACTATAGCCCAAAAATGTTCTCGGTTTAATTCCATTATTTTTCGATTGATTTGTTAACTTAAAAAATTCACTGTAGGTATAAATGTTTGCATATATTGCAAGGGAGATCATGAACCTAAAGACATAAGATGTAAGGAATATAAGAAACAAAAAATAATGGTGGAATCTAGATGCGAAAAAAAGCTACAATATATTTAAAGGATCAGATAATAATAATTCTTTAAGTCAAAATTCACCAAGCTATGATGATTTTCCGGTACTTCAACTACCTATACACAGGCAATTAAAAAGAGAAAATCCATAACTCAAACTTCTCCAGGCTATGACAGACAAGCTGATCAAGAATCATTATATGCTGGTTCATGTCGCACTCCTATTAGGCCAATAACAGTTAATAATGAAAAAAATGTTGGAAATACAGATAGTTCACCCATACAGCTGACTCAGTTTATGCATAATATATTATGTAAAACTTCAATATCACCAACACTGAGAAAACAAATATTAGAGGAAATTGAACAGACAGAAAATACAATGAAACAATCAATGGAAGCAGATGAATTACAAGAAAACCCAGATAGAATATGGTCCACCCTATAAAAATAATAGTTTTATAACGTAAACACTTAGTTTAAAGTAATTAATTAAGTTTTAATTTAAATAATTTAAATCTTTAGTATACAATAAAGTAGGGAATCACAACTTTCAAAATTAAGATAATACAATGGAACATTGCTGGAATTAAAAATAAATATAATGAACTAAGGTATCTTATATCAACAGATAAACCTGACATAATGTTTATTAATGAAAGCAATCTCAAGCCGAGAGAAAGATTAATAAGTCCAGGTTATACAGCAACCAGATTGGATAGTCAAAATGGTAGAGGAGGTTTAGTTCTATTTGTGTGGAATCTCTAAGCTCTAAGGAAGACATCATCAATCTTATTTGATAAAGAAAGCAATAAAATTCATTAATGCAAGTAATATAAGTATATATAAAAAAACTATTTCAATGTAGTGAATAGTGGAAATAAAATCATTAAAATAAAAAAATACAAAACATAAAGTATAAATCATCAACACAAGTGAATAAATATTAATTAAGAACTAAGTATAGTTTAAACAAAGTAGTAAACTTGGAGGTATAGGATTTACCTAGATGTGAACTTTGGTTTGCGCCTTCAAGTGTCAACCATTCCCTGGATGCTGGAGCCTCAAGGGCCCGAAGTCCATGAAGTAAACAGAAGAATCAGAATCAGACGTTTTAAATTTAGGTTAGAAAAAGTTTGAGGTTAAGTTTTAGTAATGACATTCGATCAGTGTCGCCCTTTATGTTCCTCTATGCAAAATAAAAAAGACAGCCCTCGTAACTATAGAAAAATCATCATGTAAAGTAAAATAAAAATAAGTTAAGAAACATACCAAACATGTCTTTAATAAAAATAAAATATTAAGAAACTGCATGATAGTACAGATCAAATTTCCTTTTCATGCAATAAAAAAGTCACATAGACCATCTTGAGGTAAAATACATGCACAGATAGGGGATGTTTACCTGTAGGTACCCTTTGTTAAGATAGTAAAAGAGAATTTTGATATCGGTCTATTTTTCTCTTATGTTCGATTTCGTGTGGCAGGAAAAAAATTTTTCGATATTTTTGAGCGCCATTTCTGCATTTGGGTTTTTTCCAAACTCATGCAGAATTTCATAAGTAGGTGACCTATCCAACCCGCCTTCTGAATCTCAAATCAACTAGTTACAAACGCACTGTTCTTTTAATAATAGAGAATTATTGAAATACAGCTAGGTACAATTCTGACAGTTTCACATTAAAAACTGACGGTTAATCCTTCAAATAAGATGTGGTGGACAGAGATACAGGAAACGGTCAAGGAGAAAAAACGCTGAGAATGAAATGTTCGAGCGCAAATGCCACGATATAAATACACACGTAGGAGGTAGGCAGAGTTCTGAAGTATGGAAATTCATTTCTACAGTAAAAAACCCAACAAAATAAAAAGTAAACATCCAGATCATCAAACCAGAACAATGGATAGAACACTATAAGGGACTGCTGCAGCAGACGAGACCCGAATATCTGGCAGCCTCTCCGAGGAGAGACATAGAAGTACATGGAGAGGAAGTTATCATCGAAAAAGAAATGATAAAGAATAGTATTAAAAAGCTTAAATCCGGAAAAGCTAGCGGACCTGGGGGAATATATGCTGAAATATGGATCAGAGAAACTACTCGAAAATCTCACATATATTATCAATCAATGCATAAACGGACATCCAGTACCTAATGATTGGAAAATTGCATTCATATCCTCAATACATAAAAAAGGAAACAAGCTGGATTGCAACAATTACAGAGGAATTTCAGTAACCAGTACTCTAAGTAGATTGTACGGTAGGATTCTTAGAGATCTAATAGAGAATGATTTTCATGAACAAGAAGAAGAAGAGCAAAGTGGGTTTCGTGCAGGCAGATCTTGTAGTGATAATGTTTTTTGTCTTAAACAAGTAATTGAGAAAAGGAGCGCCAGAAATATAGAGACTCATGTTACCTTTGTGGACCTACAAAAAGCATATGATACCGTTCCAGTAGAAAAATTATGGACAGTGCTAGAGCAGACTAATATCAATCATACATACATAAAAGCGATAAAAGAACTATACAAAGGGTCAAAATCTAAAATTAAAATTGGAAATCGACTTTCAAAAGAATTCGTGGTAACGAAAGGCTTAAGACAGGGATGTTGTATCTCTCCAACTCTTTTTAAAATATATATCGCAGTGGCTCTAAAAAACTGGAAACGCAAAGTACACGGCATGGGAATACAACTTAACGACCGATTTACCATATACACACTACAGTTTGCTGACGACCAAGTAATTGTAGCTAATGATAAGGAAGACATGGAATATATGATGAGAAAGTTAACGGAAGAATACCAAAAGTGGGGGTTAACAGTGAACGTGGACAAGACACAGTACTTATGTATCGGAAACGAATCAAGTGAATTAGAACTAGAAAATTGACAAACAATATCCCCATGCAATGAGTATGTATACTTGGGAGTCACATTTGATAAGACAGGAACAGACTGTAAAGAGCTGGAAAAAAGAATAGTAAAAGCAAAAAAGGTTATTGGTTGTCTTAACAGTATTTTGTGGAGCAGCGAGATAAAAAAGAATGTAAAATTTAACATATATGAAACAATGGTGAAAAGCACGCTGTTGTATGGAATAGAGACTTCTCGCGTAACAGAAAAATACAAAGCAAAAACGGAAAGTGTCGAAATGGATGCAATTAGAAGATCAATGAGAATATCCAGAACTGATCAAAGAAATGAGATCATAAAACAAAGAATGGGAATCGAGGGAAGCATAACTGATGACATCACTAAAAGGCAACTGATATGGTACGGCCATGTACAACGGATGAGCGACGAAAGATTACCACAGCAGGTCCTAGAATGGCAACGAATAGGGCGCAGAAAAAGAGGTCATCCTAAACTGGAATGGCAACAGTCAATCCAAAGATCAATGAGTCAAAAAAACCTGACAAAAGATGACTGTCAGGAACGAAGGAGGTGGAGAATAGACGTCGGACAACGTAGAAAAACGATCTAAATCCACATAGTAGTAGTAATCCTTCAAAATTGACATACCGAATTCGAATTTAAAACTTTCGTCATTTATTTTCCAATTATAAAGGAAGGCACTATTTATTCCGGTTCATATAGTAAACAAAAGCCGTATGTTGAAAGATCACAGCTTATATTACAATGTGAATGTGTCAAAATAGTGCCTGGCGCTATTATAGCCTGGCTTTATTTCAATAATTCTCTAATATATTTAAAATCGGCCAATTAACCCGCCTTGGTGCCAAATACTTAAAACTGCGTCAGATCTAGGGAAATTTTTGCGACATTATTGATGGTAGCGTCTGTACATACTTCCAACCACAGATTACTAACCACAGAAATAGATTGGACACCCCCATGTTAAACTCTTAATACAGTTAATGGCTAGGGTCACTGCATCACGAAGACGTAGTGTCTTCTTAGGGTAGCGACACGACAGCTAAATATTTTTGGTTATATGACGAATCTGACACTGTCAGGAGCGTAGCTTTTTTTGTATTCAAAAAAATAAAATGGTTTACAGATGTTACGTAAAGAACTGTCCGTCACACTCGGTATATATATTTAGACTGTCCAAATAAACAAAACATTAAAATAATGCTTTCTCAGATTGTCGAATAAAAACTAAGTTTTTTATGCTTTCAATATTGATTAGGACCCACACAGCGCAAGAAACCAAAAATTAGTTGACCTGTTTTATAAAATATAGAAAACTATTGTTGGTCCTTGTATCATTTAATAAATTTCTTTATGCACTCTAGAGCATAAAAGTTTACCTTTAATCCCTTTTTTCATGAACTAAGATAGTATTTTTTATCCCCAGTGATTAAAAGTAAGTAAGTAAAATATAGGTTTTTTAGATCCTTTTATTTTATTAAAATACAAAAGAAAACAAAAAGCTATCAAGATACACAATAACGGTTATTCTGTTGCTTCCAGCTTGGCGCAAGTTTACTGTACTTTGCTGATGACTTCGTTGGTTTCCAATATTATTGTGTCCTTTGGTATAGAATATTGCCTTCATATAAACGAAGCATTTAACTTTTTAGACTTCTCCAGGATGTAAACCAGGAATACCTTTTCGGTGAAATTTTTGACATTCTTTTTATCATTTTCGGCACTCGGAAAGCTGCTTTCTTCGGCGGCCTTTTCAATGTCCATCTCAAAGTAGGAATAGGTTTTATTTTTGATCCCTTGTTTATTCCATCATTAAGAAATTTGATTCGATATTTTTCTCGACTAAACCTATTTAGTTTTTTATGAAATAAATATTATTTTTCACATTTTTTCAATGTTTGTTATCGCCTGGCTGACTTTTGTTTTATGTCATGCCATAGCAACGCCCAAAGCTCACCAAATAAATGAAAACTATCACTGCCCACTGTATTATTATATACCGGGCGTTGACATGTTAAAACTAGAGTACCGGAGTAAGTGGTTTAATATTTATTTATTTTATGATTATTATTATTTTTAGTATATAAAGATTGGCATTAAAGTCCCTTTTCCCTTAGCAAATTATAGCCGTCCTTCCGGTCGGGCTTAAAAAATTTTGTCGCGGGATTAAAAGTAAACACTGCAGTCCCCAGGTTTAAAATCTACCAATTATTTTATTACGATATCCAAAAAACATGCAGGCGACGAGTAAAACGTCGAAAGTACAAAAGGTCGAAATCACAAAATGTCGAAAGTATAAAAGGTCGAAAACATATGGTCGAAACTACAAAAGGCCGAAAATACAAAAGGTCGAAAGTACAAAAGGTCGAAAAACAAAAGATCGTAAAACAAAAGGTACAAACAAAAAATCGAAAGTAGCTGTAGTTGTAAAAAAAGGCTTTACTATAGACACAGACGCACACACACGCACACCTGACGTACATGCACGCACACAAACACACACAAACACATACACGCGAACCTACATTTTCTACAAACGAAAATTTGTTCCAAAATAGTTTCTTCAAATCGAAATTTGTTCGAAAACATTTTTTCCAAACGAAAATTGGTTCAAAAACCTATTTTGGAAAAAGAGTTTCTTCGAATATAAATTTGTTCAAATACATTTTTACAAACGGAAATTTGTTCGAAAACCATTTCTTCAAACGGAAATTTGTTCGAAAACATTTTCTTCGAACGGAAATTTGTTTGAAAACAGTTTCTTCGAATGGAAATTTGTTCGAAAACATTTTTTTTAAACGGAAATAAAACCATTTGTTCAAACGGAAATTTGTTGGAACACATTTTTTTTTGAACGAAGATTTATTCGAAAACAGTTCTTTCTAATGAAAATTTGTTTGAAAATATTTTTTTCGAACGGAAATTTGTCTCAAAGAAATTTCTTCGAACGAAAATTTGCGATCAATTGGTGTTTTCCTAACCTTTCTCAATTGATCGCAAACGTATTCTAACCGGTCCAGATACTTCCACCAAAAAACTGTCCCCAACGCACAGGTTTGCGCTCAATTGAGAAAGATTAAAATAACACATTTTTCGAAAATATGTTTCTGTTAGTTCGGTTTGGGTTCACACTCTCTACCCAGACAGCACAAGTACGTACTATGTACGTACATAGTACCTACGTAACTCTGCGACGTAGTATATGTACATAGTACGTACATTTTTGGACCATATATGTACGTCCTAGGGACGTAATTTTAGCCATTATTTTCCTTCGATTTGTACGTATTATGGACGTACCGAAGTACATACGATATACGTACATTCGACGTATTTTGTACATAAAAAACTCGTACTAGGTACGTCCACTTAAACGTAAAATGTACGTACTCCAGACGTACATGGTATGTACATAGAACATTAAATTAAAATAACGAAAGTTTAGTATTAGGACTAGGTACCAATTAAAACTATTCTGGCTTCCTGAACATTCCTACTTTAGATGATCGTCCAGGTTTACCCGGAGGCTTGCAGTTTCGATAGGTTTGTTTCTTTTACTTGATTTAATATTTTAACTAATATTTTTTTATTAAGAGACTGTATGTTATTTTAAAAACAAAGACTTACTGATATCGATGTAAAATACAAAAATAAAAGTTTTGGAATATATTTCAAAAAATCATGTTTTTGCACAAAGTCTATCTGATTGGAGGCACGACAGAATCACAGGTATATGACTTTAGAAACTATAACAAATTTACAAAAAAGGCAAAATTTAGAGTAATCACACAGAAATGATATTTTTTATCATTGTAGGTAAGTTCTATAACTAATATTATATCTAATAGTAACAGTGTACGCATTAAATTGTTTCGTAGTCTTTTTTGTATTAATTTATATGTTAAGAATAAAAAGTTGGTCAAAAACTTAAAATATAAGTATTGTCTTTAATTTTTAAAAAAATATTTTACATCCTGTAGGTACTCTAAAAATTCTGAGATCGCTTTACAAACTTCTAGAAAAATTGTAGGTACTCTAAAAATTCCGAGGTTAATTTACAATATTGTATTAAAATTGCGTGTAGGTACTCTAATTATTCCGAGGTAAGTTGACGAGTCGCCCATGGAAATTCCGAGGCAGGTCACGTGGGCTTGTCGCTACCCATGGAGACGCCAGGCTTCCAGGATGCAGTGACCCTAGTTAATGGCATTTGAACAGCGCCATCCCATAGCTGTCTGTTTGAACTAATTTTTGCGCTCTGCGCCTTGTATATTATTATACAGGTCAGTTAGTTTTTAATTTTTTGTTGAAATTCTTTGTTTTTTGAAAGATAATAAAATTATGTCAAAAAAAATAAGTCCAAATTTTGCATAATAGAATAACAATTTATTTTAATCATAATTTATATTAGTATGAATACATTAAAAATCAGTAACTATTAAACTTACACCGAACCGAACTACAACACATTCTAAACCTTTTTTAAGAGAAGTCATCGCTCTGCTCTGCAAGATTTCACTTTCCCGTGATAAAACGAAAACACACCGATTTTTTTTGGGTTTTTTATCTCAAAAGAAATGTTAACAAAATTCCACTTCAACGCGAACATAAAAAAAATCTTCGCGAAAAACAAATTTGACAAATTTTATGAGTTTTATCGATGTGCACATCAAGTGCTTGACAAATTCAAATTCCAAAAGACATTTAAAGACACGCAGGATACAGGGCTTAACGGTGCATTTTCTGCTGGGATAGCGCCATCGCGGAGCTATCGTCCTGAACTAAAAATACGGGGTGTAGCGCTAAAAATATTTGGCGGGAAAGCCGACGTTACTGGTGGTCCAGCTGATCTTTGTAAACAAAAGTTAGATAGGATATGAACAACTAATATTTGTAGACTTTTTTGAAAACTAAGGCAATTTTCCTACTATTTTTTAGTATATTCTTATAAAATAATATTTATACATACCAGTCGTTATTTTTTTTTCGCCCGCTTCATTTCTCTTTACACAAAAATTAAAATTCAAAGAAAATAATGTGTTTGTTTCAGCTTCAAAAATCATCCGCTGACCTAGACCTTTGTTTACTTGCCAAGTCCTCGGTTCACCTTTGATACTAAACGATCACATTCAATTTCACTTGTAGTTTAAGTTTTGTGTAATAAAAAATAAAGCGGGCTAAAAAAACGACTATACGTCTAGAAATTACATTTTATAAGAATGTACTAGAAAACAGTAGAAAAATTGCCTTAGTTTTCAAAAAATTCAAAAAATATTAGTTGTTCCGTTGTTCATATCAGATCTAACTTTTGTTTACAAAAATCAGCTGGACCACCAGTGAGGTTGAAAATTCGACATACATTATATAAGATCCGAACACCGGTCTATTCTATTCAGCGTGAGTTTTAGCGCCCTAGATATAAATTATATCGGCAAAGGGCAGCAATCTTTTTATATTATATTTCATTGACATTCTGCCACTAAATTATCCTCGTTACAAAGAACGTTTAGATAAATTTTCGCATTAATCGTTTATATTTGTCTCTTGCTTTACATATGTGTAACGGGAAGAGAGATGAAACCAAAGCATGGTTTGGACCATCCTGCAGACGTTAATCAACTCAAGAGATTGGTTTACTTGTCCATAGCCTTCGCCAAACCATGGATTGGTTCATCTGTCACAGTTAAATTTATTTAAAGCAACAGACAAATATAAACCACCCTTTGGTTTGCTTTAAGGTGCATTTCTAATCGTGTTCGCTGGCAGAGTTGCAATCCGACACGCGTGCTAGGCATATGGGAATCAATGTAACCATTTGTAATGACAACCACCGTGTCCTCACGGTTTTTCGTTCTTGCAAGCGGCAAACTCTGCGGCCCGTGCTGACGTCCGTGCGGCATACAAGACATGCGCAGTTCCATCATAAATGATCGGTATCGGGAATAATCTCAATCGAGATCTTTTTGGCTATATCTGTCTCTTATATTAGTACGAGTAAAAGAAAGATGAACATATATTAAAGGTGCACTTGGGCGATCAAAATAAATACGCATTCTCGAAAAATGTGGTTATGTCTGAAATTTTCATAAACATTCTCGATGTTTCAATTACGATATATAAAGCGGCATGCAGAGCCCACTCAGCCAGTTGTAGAAATAAAAGTGAGCAATAAACACATCAATTACGCATGCGCTAATCACAGCACGCACGCTGTGATGGCCTAGTCCGTGACAACTCCCGTGCTGGCGTTTCTGTCGGCCCGCAAACACGATTAGAAATGTAGCTTTAGTCTTGAAAACTTTTGTTTTGTAATAACATCTTAGAACGAGTGAAGTTTCGAAGTAGATTCACCTAACCAATTTACTTTCTTTGCCCAATAAGCTTTTATTTGATACCCCAAACGCCGAAGTTTGCTTTGTATAATTGAAGGAGGTACAATTTTGAATCCCTAGAATTTAAAAATCATTTGGATGTATTTTTTAAACTTACAAAAATCTTCGTACATCTTAAATTTTCACAAAATTCGTTAACGAAATTACTGATGTAGGAATCTTTTTCGGACTTTTTCGACTCAAACAGTACAACCATGTAAATATTTGATTCCACCATTGTCAGACAAAATGTAC
Source organism: Aspidapion aeneum (assembly GCA_963576565.1). Lineage (NCBI taxonomy): Eukaryota > Metazoa > Arthropoda > Insecta > Coleoptera > Brentidae > Aspidapion > Aspidapion aeneum. Next base: position 21,914,163 of record OY755039.1, read on the forward strand.
AATTATCCTAAAAATAAAAAAAATTGATGTGACGGATCTAGGCAACACTTGTTGTTATTATTAAATTAGAAATCTCCCTAGAATACACACATCAAATTGGTTGACGCAGCTGACTTACCTTAGTTTTGATACAGATGACATTATTTTCGATAAAAATTGTTCTATTGGTTCTTGGTAAAAGAAATGAAAATAAATATTTTCCATAAAAATCATACGTCAAAATTAAAATTGGGAGAAATTGCATGCATAGACCAATCAGATGCGTTTATTCAAGGGAGCTTTCTCGTTTCCCCTGATTTCAAGAGTAGCTACACGCCACACATAAACCAAAACCAAATACGTTAGAGCAAAAATCTATCTTCAAAAATTTAAATTTGCAGACGCGATTTTTCAAGTGCGCATGCGTGTGTTTTGTCACATAGACACATAGATGCGGTGTTTTGCATTAGTCGTGTAAAATTGTTTTTTTCTATGAAAAATGGGAAATGATTTACGTAAAATATGTGGGGTTTGTGGAAAAATGTCCCATTCCATAGGTAAGTAATTGTATTTTTCTTTATAATTTGTTAATTAAGTGAAGAGTGGTTTATAAAGGCCAATAACACCCTTTGTGGTGTCCACAATAAATCTGCATATTTTAGAAAAACTACAATTTTAATCCGCAATTTCATTAATTTTCGCCCAATCAATTAGTTTTGAGAAAAAAAAATACTAGACATAGGCCTAAATTTTTAACAATTGTCAAATAATGTAGTGACGTAACGGATACTCCGTTTCCAAACCACCAAAACTGACGCATGCGCAGTAACCGAAATCCTGTTTACCCGAAAAAGGAATATCAGGAATTAAGTGGGGGTTCCGGCTTCAAGCATCGCGTGTGAGAATGCATGGGATGTCCCATTTATGCTCTATAGTTGATGTTCTATTTAAGTGGCACCGCGTCATAGCGGTAAACCAAATTCTGCGGCAAAATCTAAGTAAAGAAGCCTTAAAAAATTAGTGTTTCACTTTGTACATGCAGTGTGCCGCTCGGGGCTTAATGTTCGAAGGATAAAACACTACGACCTTTTAAAGGAGATATCAAATAGGTATTTACCTGTTAAATAAAGATCCGAAACATAAAAGAGGATCCAAAATTATATTAAAATGTGCGCAAATATTGATTTAGTTGCAAAGACGGTAATTTGTTTTGTGAAAAGCTCCGTCATAATTTGTTTGACATACAGTCAAAACAACAACGAATAGAAAACGTCAAAGCCCTGCTAAATCAATAATATGTTCGTAACAACCAGATAATAGTATATATGTTCCTTTCTAATGAAATCGTTTAGAAGAAGACATCAATAAAAAGCAAGTAAAATAGTAAGCTAATGACTAATTAGTGCAGTGCCTCATTTTGGGAATCAATATCAATAAAAATACTCTGCCAATATATGGGCCCCTAAGCTCACACTAGGTACTATAGTTATAGTGTACGTATGAGCTAATATAACTAAAAACTGAAATATATTTTATTCAACTCCAGACTAAATTACCTTTTGTTTGATACCATACAAGCCATGTTTTGACTTAAACTCATATTTTTGAAATCTACCCCCACTCTTAAAAAACACAAAAACTAAAATGTATTTTGTTAAACTCCGGACTCAATTACCTTTCGTTTGATATCACACACGCCATATTTTCACCTAAACTCTAATTTTTGAAATATACCCCCACCCTTTTTTTAAAATAAATTAAAATGTATTTTACTTAACTCCAGACTCAATTACCTTTCGTTTGATATCACACACGCCATATTTTCACATAAACTCTAATTTATAAAATCTACCCCCACCCATTTATTTGGTTTGTGTTCGGTGGATTTTGTTCATTTTTAAATGGGACCATCTCAACGCAAGACCCAGCCTAGGTACCAAATTTCATTATAATCGGCCAAGCGGTTTTTGAGTTATGCGCGTTGGTCGTTACAGACAGACATACAGACAGACAGACAGACAGACGGCGCAACAAAAAAGTTTCAAAATCATCTGAAACGCAAAGATATATAAAAATTTTTGAAATCGGAGCAACTTTTTTTTTTCTCGAAAAAATTAGGATCACCATAGCTCACACTACTATAGTATAGTATATGTGTGAGCTAAAATTAAAGGAAGTGCGTGCCACTGTATGTACCCCTCTACTCCCTTCCCGCCCATCAAGGTTTTGATGACGCGGTGTCACTTTAATACAACATCAACTATAACGTATTTGACAAAAATGGAGCCCAGGGGGGGGGGAGTTCCCGTGGCCACTCAAATTTTGTTCAGACAGACGTTAAAAACTAAAAACCGTGCTTATCTTAAACCTTACGCCATCTCCGAGCTTGCATTTGGCAAGGGGTCTGCTGTTATTTATGAAAATTTCGTTTTGGTGTAAATAGCTTTTTTTATAAAGAATACAACTGTCAAACTATTTTTGATCTGTGTTGGAGAAACTGAAAACTGATCCCCGATTGGTCCAAATTCTAAATAGGGCGCTCCCAGCGGGATCTCTAATCGAACACACTTTTACCAGAAACCCTCAAAATGTTTCATTTTCAAACAAGCAAAATAAGGAATTTAAGGAATTCTGATGTATAATGTCTGTGCGCAGCAAATACCTCTTTCATTTCTTGAACTAACAGCAAATCTTAAGTATTGTTCATACTCGTCTTAGTCTTTTGTTTTTGATTAGTCTTTGTCCTTTGATTAGTCTTAGCTGTCTTAAACAAAATCGGCTGTTCATACTCGTCTTTTGTTTTTGATTAGTCTTAGTCATAACTCACTGAAAAAAAATTCAATTTCAATAAAAAGGCCCTCTTCAAAAGTTATTTTCTACACAAAATGATATTATTTAACCTAATCTGTGCACGAAACACAGATACGAAAGAACAAAAGCGAAAAAGAAAAAAAAGCAAATAAAATTTTGAGGTTATGTTGAGATTTTCTGTTAAAAACATGATTAATGGCGGTAAATTCAAAATTTCGACCGCGCGCTTGGGCTCTTCGGACGCCCTGTAAAACAAAACAACAAACATCAGCTGATGTCTGTCACTCGTCTTAGTCGTTGTCCTAAGGATTGAAAGTTGGCAACTCTTAAGACAAAGACTAATCAAAAACAAAAGCAAAAGCATTGTATGAACACTCCCATAAGAAACAGTGGTTTTAACTTTCTTATGACAAGACATATGACTAAACCAAGACAAAAGACTAGACAAAAGACGAGTATGAACGATCCATTAGTTCAAACTCTTCCAACGCCATCACTTTGGGGTTTCCACGAGGTAGAAGAAGAAGATAAAAGAAAACACACGCCAAAACACAAATAAAAAAGTAGGGTTTTGTTTATTATTTTGGTCCTAACCGTTAATACGTTTCAAGACAGAGAGCAACAGATATCGATCCGCCCGAGATTTGGCTGCGAGGTGACACTCCTCGAACAGACACATCTTTTTGAAATCGATTTTGGATCGCTCGAGAGCGGTTTTTTAGCGTTGATTGAAAACGTTATAAATTTAATCTGTCAATTTTATTGTTTTAGATTATACAGATAAAAATAAGAATAAATATAAAACTGTATAGGTGTTTATCCAGAACCAGATAAAAGCATCTTTAATTAATAGCCGAATATCACAAATACACAGACTTAATAGCCAATTATATAACGAAGCAACAACATCAATCAAAATCCACGAAGGAATACGCATAAGAAGAGGTGTCAGCAGGGTGACAATATCCAATTAATTATTTAACCAGGCTCTAGAAGATGTTTTAAAAAACTTAGAATGGGAAGAAATAGGCATCAAAGTAAGCGGACAATACTTAAACCACCTAAGATATCCTGATGATATAACAGATAAGAAAGAAGGACTTAAGGCGCGTTCTCACGAATCGATTTTAGTTGATCAACTAAAATCGGTCAAGTTTTTGTTCAGACCACAACCAAAAAATCGATCGAATTAGTTGAATAAAAATGGCGCCAACGGCAGTATAAGTGCATATTTTATTTTTAACATCCGCTGTGTAGTAAGACCGTCTATTTCCATTTCCCGGGCCATCACATTTAAAGCATTTTCTCTGGCATCTTTATTTTTGTAACTATCTAGTCGATGATTCCAATAACAGTCATTATTATGGTTTTAATGGAACAATAATTATTTTTAATTATAACAGTACTCTACAAAACAACAAAACTACTGAAAGCGGAGAACTGCCGAGGTAAAATGCAACAAAATACAGTGATTCAAGTCGACCAACAAACGTTCACACGCTTCAAACAAGATTCGACTCGACGAAAAATATGGATGACTCATAACTTGAACGATAAAGTTTGAATGAAACAAACTAAAATCGATTTGTAAGAACCCCCTAAACTTTTGTGGAATCGACAAAAGTTGACCGATTAAAGTTGAAACATATGTTCTCACAGATCTTTTTATTGGATTTTAGTTAATGAACCAAAGTTGATCAACTAAAATCGATTTGTGAGAACGTGCTTTTATAAAAATGCTGAGTATGAACTACATTAAAACTAAAATCATAACAAACACAGACGAAGATCACGATATCAGAATAAAGCAAGCAAAAATAGAAAGAGGGATATATTATATACAGTTTACCAGAATTAAAAATTACGTTTAAAACTAAAAGGTTATTTTATTTTTTACTATTTTTCTATTTTGAATGAACATGTATCTCTTGTGATTACGAAACACATGATAACCTCAAAATTTTTAATTCTGATCAACTTTTTTGAGTTTTTATTCTTCAGCAAAACTCATATTTTTTGACAAACCTCGTATACCCCTGAAAAAAATTGACATTTGATGACTGTATTCTAGGTTTGCAGAATTTTTTTGAAGAATAACTTTTTTTCCTAAAATTAATAATAAAAAAGTTTTCCATATGATTCCAACTTAGGGGGACATACTGTATATACCTTGAACCAATTTTTAAAATAAAAAAAGACAACCAAACAGCTGAAATCAGGAGAAGAGTAAGATTGGCGTGGGCAGAATTCGTTAAATTAAGCTACATATTAAAAACTAAAAAATATCCTCAATACCTCAAAACGAAAGTGTATAACCAACCTTTCGTTAAATTAAGCTACATATTAAAAACTAAAAAATATCCTCAATACCTCAAAACGAAAGTGTATAACCAACCTTTCTGTACTTACCTAACAAAAGCCCAAAGATCAATGGAAAGACAAATGTTAGAATGTATGAGGTAGGTGGTAGACGCTTTTTACTCATTGGGCGTCGACCGGTGAGATACCACCATGCCAGAACTGAGTAGCGCTAAGTGGTATCACCACGTTCCGCTACTGCGCTGGCAGTCCTGTTCCAACAATGAGTAACAGATAGCATGATGGCGCCTCCAGGATCAAAATATTCCGGAGGTAAAATACCCGACCACTCGGATCTCCGGGCGTCGGGTGATCCTGGGAGTCCTTCATGCAAAGATATTAAAAGAAGACCAAAAACTCAACTCAGAATTGATTTTAGCAATATAAGAGGATTAAGTACCAACATGAATTCAGTTCACCAACATCTTGAAGAACAAAGACCTGACATCCTTGTTCTCACTGAAACTAAAATCAGTTCTGCAACACCTATTGTGAACTATCTTTATCCCGGCTATGACCTACACCACCGATTTCGACATAATTTTGGGATCTGTGTGTACATTAAAAATGACCTTTCATGTCATCGAGAGGAGAAGCTAGAACCAGCGAACCTCGATATCATATGGCTGAAATTCACCTCAAAGTCATCGACCAAGTTCATTTGCTGCCTCTACCGACCGCCAAGTAACACCGAGTATCAAAACTTTTTTGCGACATTATCCGAAAACTGTGATAGTATACCGTCTAACTATCCATATGCGGAAATGTTTTTTTAGGCGATTTCAACGTCCACAATATACCCTGGCTAAAACACCACAACAAAACAGATAATGAAGGCAGGGAAGCAGAAGCTTTTGCCATAAGTTGTGGTCTAACGCAGCTTGTCGATGAACCTACCCGTATCTCAGAAAGGGGTGAATTTGCAGCGCTTTTAGACTTGTTCCTAACTACAAATCCTGACTTGTACACAATTCAAGTAGATCCCCCACTTGGTTCATCCGATCATAAACTTATAAGAACAAAGTGCGAAATGTTCATACCGCCAAGCCAACAATCACTTCCCCGTAAAATGTGGCACTATAAATCGGCAAAATGGAATGACCTTAAACAGTTTTACCTGGATTTTCCATGGCAAGAGGTTTGCTTTAAAACAGCTGATCCCACTATTTGCTGTAATGAAATAACAAAAGTAATCTTATCTGGAATGGATGCGTATATCCCACATACAACAAAACGCAGAGCTAATGCAAAACCTTGGTTCAACAGCCAGTGTCAAACGGCTGTGCAGAAAAAACACAGAGCATATAACCTTTGGAAACGACAACAAACCGCTCAACAACGCCGCCAAAGAAACATACAATCAAAGAATAAAAAACAGGTTGCTGAATTGTCCAAGTAGTTCTAGGTCCTTTTGGTCTCTTGCAAAATCGTTGGATCAAACTTCATCAAGTCATCCATACCACCACTTACAGATAAAAATACTCACTTAGCCACAACATCAGAGGAAAAAACCAATATGCTGGCCAAAATCTTTTCCTCCAACTCAAACCTAACAGTGCCAAATGGAAAAACTCCACCGTTCATTGAAAGGGTTTCCCACAGTATGCCAGAGGTACCCTTTTGTCACAGAGAAATACGAAAATCCCTTAAAAAATTGGATACAAACAAAGCAATGGGTCCAGATGGCATTCCCGCGATAGTACTCAAAAATTGTGCTAGCGAACTCACCCCAACTTTCGCAAAATTATTTAATTTATCTTACAGACCATCCATCATCATGGAAGTCTGCCGCAGTACAACCCATTCCAAAGAAAGGAAAAAAGACAGATCCGTTAAACTATAGACCAATTGCTCTACTTCGGGTGATATCAAAAGTAATGGAAAGAGTTGTGAACAATCACCTAACCAAGTACTTGGAAAAGTACAAAATTATCAACGACAAGCAATACGGATTTCGAAAATATAGGTCAACTGGCGATTTACTTACATACGTCACTCACTTATGGCAAAAAGCGATTGAGTTGCGAGGTGAAACAAGAACAATTGCCTTAGATATATCTAAAGCATTCGATAAAGTCTGGCATGAAAATCTGCTCAACAAGCTCAAAGCAACGGGATTGTCGCCGAGACTTTGCACTTGGTTTAAAAGTTACCTTAAGGATAGATCCATTTATGTTGCACTGGATGGCCGGAACTCCAACTCTTACCAAATAAATGCTGGTGTGCCACAGGGAGCAATCCTTTCGCCAACACTTTTTCTGATTTACATAAATGACCTTATAGATAAAACAGTAAATCCACTTTATTACTTTGCAGATGATGGCAATGTAGTCTCCTCAGTCATACCACCCACATGTCTCTCCGCACGTGAATTCCATTACCTTAGACTAACTGAAATATCACAGATAAATAACGACTTGGAGATAATAGAGGACTGAGGCAACAAAAACCTTGTACAGTTCAACGCGCAGAAAACCCAAGCAGCCCTGTTTTCAAAAAAGACCAGCACCGGTGAGCCAAACATCATGCTATCTGGAAGTGGTGTCGCATTGCAGAGCCAGTTGAACATCTTAGGAGTCACTGCAGAGACCAACATGTCTTGGCACAGTCACGTGGCAGATATAGCTAAAAGGGCGTCCCAAAAGCTTGGGGTGCTATTTCGTACAAGACACCTGTATACACCAAGCCAACTGCTGACACTCTACAAAGCCCAGATTCGACCAACTATGGAGTACTGCTCACATATATGGAGTGCGGCACCCAAACATACCTTAATGCTTTTGAACACTGTGCAAAAACGAGCTATCAAGCTGATCAATGACCCCGCACTTACCCGTAGCTTGGATAGTCCCGAACATCGAAGAACTGTGGGCGATCTATCTCTCTTCTACAGGTATTATCACGGAAAATGCTCTGAAGAGTTGGTACGTATGATCCTTCTGGGAGTAGCACCTACTAGGCGAACACGTCAAACAGACGGTAACCATCAATTTATTGTCAAAATAGAGGCACCAAGAACCTCATTATATCAGAATTCATATCTCTGGAGAACAGCATCGCTGTGGAATAAACTCCCTGCGACAGTTTTCCCTGCAGGTTACAACCTGAACCGTTTCAAAACCAACACACACCAACATTTCCGCGCACTTGCCGCTTCTCGAGCGTGATAGGGATCTCCTTGCGAGTGCGCATACCCGTAAAAAAAATAAAAAATAAAGCTAACAGGTAAGGGATGTCAAAAGAGAAGTAGCAACATTAAAATGGAAATTTGCCGGTCATAATATCAGAGAGAAAGACAATCGATGGAACAAATGTATTGTAAACTGGAGACCTTGAGAAAATAAAAGAACGACGATTTGAAGGAACATGCGGGAATTAGATGGATGAACACGGCCACAGCAGAGGAGAGTGGAAGATATTGGGTGAGGCCTATGTCCAAAGATGGATCGAAGAAAGCTAAATAGATAAAGAAGATCCAGTGACTCAGTAGCTATGTTCATACGGACAGACATACGTCACGATAATGTCGCTTATTAAGGTTAACAGATCACATTTTTGTGCTTTGTGAGCCAGGAATAGGAAATAAAATTTATTTAGGTTTTAAGTCAAACAACTAAGCAGAAAGGTTTCACGGGCAAATCCTCGAAGGCTAAGATAGTTTGGTTATGCTCGGGTTAAATAAAGCATAATAAAGCAACATTTCTTACTTGAGGGCTGTACTTCGTTAGTAATTTGTTTTGGGCTAAAACATCCACAGTATCAGAAATAATTTTTAAAATTGTGTCTAGTTGAGGCGGACTTCTCTAAAAAAAGAAAAAGAAATACTTTACAAAATTAAAGTGGGGTGCAGTTTATTTATCGAAAACACTACTATACAATCAATTTTGTTTCTTCAATGTTTTCATTGAACGGCTATTGCATCGAAAACATTTTTATAAAAAAGTATTTAATCGAATTACATTTTTATTAAGTTTTTTTTTATCGAATATTTTATTTCGAAATGCTAAAAATAAAATACTAACCTAACTGGTTAGTTTGGTACACAATAATTAGTATAACAAAATTAATTGAAATAGACCTCTTAGGACTATTACAATTGAGTGGCACACAAATTGTCAAATTCACGACAAGGAGATGACAGCTTTGGAGAGAGATTCGATTACTTGCATTGACATAAATTTGAACCGAAGTCTTTTTCTCTTTCATGGCTTTAAAATAACTAATGCTCGACCACGATTTGAGGAGAATTCAACCTTGTGCCCATGGGGGTCACATGACCTTAATAGGTATATACCAACCTGGTTGGTTAGTTTAAATATAAATTACTAACCTAACCAGGTTAGTATAATAGCATTAATTGTTTATTATAAATATTCGATAACTTTTTTCGAGAAGTGTAATTTGATAAAATAGCTTTATATAAAAATGTTTTCAATAACAAATATCTGATGAAAATGTAATTTATTTAAAAAGTTCTCGATATAATACTCAATTTGATTTGCTAAAAGCGCGTAAAATACTATCAAAAAAAGAAACAAAATTAAATTTTGCTTATTTTCCGATCCGTTCAAATTTTCATTAATTTTCTAACTTTAAAAAAGTACGCCGAATATTTAAAAAAACATACGAAGATCAAGATATATATATATATATATATATATATATATATATATATATATATATATATATATATTAATCGGTTTCACAACGTTCTACGTCTTCCGATGCCCAATCTCCACTCGTTTCTGTTTCGGTTCGGTTCGAACCGCCCATAATTCATCATCTAGGCCTCTTATTCTTATTTCACTGTCTATTCCTTCTCTCCAGCTTCTCCTTGGCCGTCCTCGTTTTCTTCGGCCGTTTGGTTTCCATTGTAGTATTTGTTTAGGTAGTCTTTCATCATTCATTCTTTGTACATGTTCCGCAGATGTTTTGTTCTTATATCATCCACTAAAGTACGTTCACCCACTGTCATAATTTCTCCTATTCTTTGATTTGTAACTCTTTCCCTTTTTGATTTCCCTGCTGCTCTTCTCCAATAGTCCATCTCCGTAGCGGAAAGCATTTTTTCTGTTCTATTCTTGATTGGCCATACTTCTGAGCCGTATGTAATAATACTTTATACAATGGTATTATATATAAGCTTTTTGTTATGTTTTGATATACTTTGGTCCCAAATTATTCCATTTAATAAAGTTATTGCTTTTCTTCCTTGTACGTTTCGATCTTTTATAGCTTTGTCTAGTGTTCCGTCAGCTGTAATTTTTAGACCTAAGTATTTATACTCATCACAGGACTGAATTCGCTGCCCGGTATTTAAGATTAGATCCTGTTTCATTCCACCGATACACATATACTCTGTCTTATTAAGATTAACCTCTAGTCCCCACTTATTGTAGTATTCTATTAGTTTTCGTGTCATATATTCGAGGTCGTCATAATCCTGAGCCACTACAATCTGATCATCGGCGAAACATAAAGTATACAAGGTGGTTTCGTCCAACGGAATTCCCATGTTTTGGGATTTTCTCTTCCATACTTTAAGGACTTGTTCCAAGTATATCTTGAAGAGCGGAGGCGAGATACAGCAACCTTGTTTAAGACCTTTATTTACTTGAAAGCCTTTGGTTAGTTTTGCTTTTATTTTAACTTTTGCCTTACTATTGCGGTATAACTCTTTGATGGCCTTAATTAGTTGTACGCTTATGTTTGTGTTTTCCAACGCTTTCCAAAGTAGATTTAGTGGTATACTATCATATGCCTTCTGCAAATCGACGTAAATCAGATGCAGCTCTTGTCCGTATGTCATTCTCTTTTCAATAACTTGGGTTATACAAAAGAGATGATCTGAAGTCGATCTACCCGCCCTGAAACCAGCTTGTTCTTCTGCCTCCATGCTTTTATATTCGCTCTCCACATTATTTCTTATTATTTTACCGTATATTCTGCTTAGCGTACTAGTCACAGATATACCTCTATAATTGTCACATATATCTTTCCTTCCTTTTTTGTGTATTGTGGATATATATGACGTTTTCCACTCAGTTGGGACTACAGTTCCATTTAACAGTTCTTCAGTGCCATATTTAATAAGTTCGGCTTGGATATTTCCGGGTCCGGCAGATTTACCGCTTTTTAAGCTTGTGCACACGTTTTTGACCTCAGAGATTGTGAGGGGTACTGGAGATCCCAACGTTCTAATTATATTGTCTCTTGCGTCTTCCTTGAATTCTGCTCTATCTTCAGTTAAAAGTTTTTTCAAATGCTCATCCCATTCTTTGTCTGGTATTGGTGAAATGATATCTCTGCATGTTTCTTTTTTAATCGATCTTATAGTTTTCCAGCTTTCGGTAATTCTCCTACCTCCTAAGTAAGAATCTATTTTCTGGCACTTTTGCGTCCACAAATGATTTTTCTTATCACTGATAATTCTTCTCACCTTTGATTGCGCGATTTTGTATTCTTGTCTGCTTCTATCTGTCTTTTGGGATAAGTAGGTGAGATATAATTTCCTTTTTTCCTCTATTTCTCTTTCAATCTCAGCATCCCACCAGTATGGTTTTCTTCATTTTCTTAAAAAACTTAAACCCAGTGGTTTGGAAGCTATTGTTATACTGACAGAGACATAAACGAAATAACTCATTTAGCATTTTTACCATATAGAAAAAAATCGACGAAAACAATACGTCTTTTAACTATTGTTTAGTAGTCTAGTAAAGACTAGAGGCCCTGAATACATTTGACGGATGTGTTTTAACTGCCAAAATGTATTGAGGGCATCTAGTAAAGACTATACCAAGTATAATCAAGTCAAGTCTACCCTTGACAGGCGATTTTGTTTTGTTTTGGGTATAATTTGTTATGGGAAATGTCAAGATCGTCGAAGAAATTAAATTAACAATGGAGCATACTTACAGGTGGATAAGACACAATAATAGGAAAACTGTCATAATCAGTGGTGTCACATGTCACTTCTTGGCTATTTGATAATAAAATTATGTAAGCTGCGTCGTGCTTCTTTTGAAACGCCATCATTCTAAAATTTTTGTGATAAAAAATATTAAAAACTGGAGTCACATAATTTTAAATATTTATATATTAAAACAATATTTTTAATTTTTATTTGCCTACTTGGTAAACACGGTAATTAAACGGTAGGAACATTGCTGAGGAGCTTTCGTAAAGTTGTCAGCCTGTGTTACATTAATTTAAACATTAAACTCTTGCAGTATAGCCCAGAAACTTTCTAATAAAATCAATTCAACTAAAGATCCATTGGACTATTTAAATAATATTTCTGTTACAAACACATTTTCCCTAAGTCCCACAACAGCTTCTGAAATTAAAGAAATCTTTCAAAAATTAAAAAACAAAAACTCTACTGGCTGGGACAAAATGTCTCTTAGAATTTTTGAGGCACTCCCTGAATCAGTTTTGATTGTCCTTGCTGAAGCCATCAATGAATTAGGAATTAGGAAATTTTCCGGATTGTTTAAAAAAAGCTTTAATACTACCTATCTTTAAAGGAGGAGATCACAACATTCCTTCAAATTTCAGACCTATTGCACTACTACCGACATTGTCCAAAATAATTGAAAAATTGGTACAAGTTAGGCTGACAAATTTTTTAATAGAGAATAGAATCCTTAGTAGTACACAGTTTGGTTTTCAAGCTAACATAGGCACTAGTGATGCCATATTTAATTTGCTTGAAGAGCTCTATCTCAAACTAAATGCAGGTGAGAGGGTCGCAGCAGTGTTCTGTGATCTATCGAAGGCCTTTGATTGCGTGGATCACAGAATACTGTTGGGAAAGCTTGAGAAGTATGGAGTCGGTGGTGTAGCGTTAAGGTGGTTTAAGTCGTATTTATCTGAGCGTTCACAATCAGTCATCTTAAGTAATGAAACCTCCACCACACAACAGTTAAATGTTGGAGTTCCGCAAGGATCCATACTTGGACCTCTAATATTTTTGATATTTGTGAATGATATTTCACATCTTTCTATAAGTGGTAAAATCACCAGTTTTGTGGACGATAACACATTCTTGTGGCATGATGTTATTGCTGAAAGGCTCGCAGTTACAGTTCAAAACGACCTTGGTCTCATTAAGGAATGGTGTGATGCAAATTTATTATCTTTTAATGTCTCAAAGACACATATTTTAAATTTTAGATGTGATCTCAATAATATACAACTACAGAATGAAAATATTACAAACCAGGGTATTAATAAGTTCTTGGGTATCATAATTGATAATTCACTTAAGTTTGATGAACATATTAAAAAGTTAAATGGTAAGATTGCTTCAGGCTGTTTTGCTCTGAGAGTAGTAGCACAGAACTTGGATTTTGTTACGGCAAAAAATGTATACTATTCTTTGGTTCAATCACATCTTTCTTATGGCATATGCTTTTGGGGATGCTGTTCAAATCAACTTTTTAAATCGGTATTTACTTTACAAAAGAGAGCAATGAGATATCTTTGTAGAGTAAAAAGACGTAGTTCCTGTAGACCTTTATTTCAGGAACATAAAATACTAACATTATGTTGTATCTTTATTTTGGAGACAGTTTGTTTGGTGTTTAAAAAATATCGAGGCGAATTAGAAAGACCTAGTACTTACTCTAGTCGTCGTCCCTTTTTATTGCAACTTCCAATTCCGCATTCAACCTTCTTTAAAAACTCATTTATATACAATGGAAAAAAATATTTAATCATTTATCAGTGGAAATTAGGCAAATTGTTTGCTATAAAAAATTCAGAAGGATGACAAAGGAATTCTTAGCCACAAAGAGCTACTATAGCTTGGAAGAATTTTTTTCTCACTAGATAAATAAAAATAAAATATTCTTTCTTGGATTCAAATTTTAATAAACTTTAAAGTAGGCTTACACATTTCCAATTCGACTATTATAAAACCGGAGTGAAATTTATTTGCTGGTTATAATTATTATTTTACTTTATTTATATTGTAATGAATATGTATACTTATATTTTCTTACTAATATTAGCATATACAGTGCAGATTAAGTAGACGTTAAGTTAGATAAGCATGGCTTTGTCAATGTAATCTTTTTCTACAGACAATAAAGCTACTTTTGACTTTGACTTTGTGTAAGTAAAACATCACTAAGTTATTATACGGCTAGATTGGCATTCTCTCTCTAACTCATCGTCCATATAGCAAAAATTCTGAGCGTTATGGGTGCCGCTTTATTTTTTTTTGTACTTGTTTTTTATGTTTAAAAGGCAGATAAATTACAATTATTCTACAACGTTTTTATATTTATCTGTCATTTGTTTAGGTGCGATGATAGGAAATTATTACTGTGTGCAGTGGAAATAAACCAAACCACGTATGTGGTGTGTGTATCCATCTAATCTGAATTTAAAATAGGCTTAGAATATCGAGTGTAGCGACAGTACAGAAGGTGATTTAATAATTTGTAATTCGGACTAAACTAGATTTTCACCAAATGATACCTGAATCTACCAGACTTATTAAAAAATCTACTAAGTTGGCAACCCTGTTTTACCATCGAGATATTTTATACCTTATAACCAATCTATCCCATTGTAATTTTCTTGGCAGTAATTTTGAAAATGGATGATTGCCCTAACCGATAGGAAGGTCAGAAAAGTTATGATTCTTCAGGAAAGCAAATTATTCATGCTTAATTAAACATATCACCAGATTTACTAACTTTTGCTCTTAAATCAAGATTTTCTATTTTTTTAAATTTCGATCCTGTATAAAATAGCAGTCGATTTTTATACAAACCTTTGGTAGTAATCGTGATTCAACTTGGCACATAAATGCTTCATTTCATTGGGTGTAGTTTGGTTGGCTAAGGTGTCATGAAAATATAAACTATATTTACTAAGTACTGCCCCTTTTAGTTTCTGTAACCATTGAAACAAGGCCGGTAGAGGACTGTTTTTAAAGAGACCCAGTTTCCAGGTCTAAAAGTTTACAAAAAAAACCTGTTAGAATAACCTTATTTTTAAAGAAACTATTAGTGTTTAGGCGAGCATAGCTCACTGATTGGGTTCGTAAACGTTCGCGGTCCTTTCACTTATGTAAATTTACAGAAAAGCATTTTTTAGCATCGAACGACGTGACGAGAGGATTAGCCATCCGCGAACAAGGCTCATCAAATCACACGCCGTGGGATTCAGGTATTTAAGATTAAAGTTTGCATAAATGGAATGTTAATCAACAATTTAAAATATGCAAAGGAATCGAGAAAAATGAACAAAATACAATTTGAAGTTAAACACACATTATAGTAAATAAAGTTATGAATGTGACATTGTATGCAATGCAGTTCGACGTACTGCGAACATAGGGTCGGAGGTGTTGAATTGACAAGGCAGAAATAAAACCACAACGATAAACTTGGACAAGGTCCCTTGTCTAAGACGATAACATAATGGGAAATCAAAGATAGAAAGCGGGTGCGTGCAGTGAGAAGCAGAAGGTCGATAGTAAATTTGACTTATTTCTCCCTATGTTCACAGTAACTCGGACCGCATGTTATAATATTTTACCAGCGAGCAGTTATGGGGTTTAGTTAATGACACATAAATGTCGTTTTTCTAAAAATTTGTCATTATTATAATCTATAATCTTTGGTCCTAGTTTTTTTAATTAGTCAGCAACTTTTACCCACATGTTTTGGTTCCGATACCCGAAGACCACTATGGATACTTAAAAATTAAGTAAGGCGAAGCGGACTGATCGTAATTTGACCAGGTCATAGAAAATTTGGAGGGGGTACTCAAGAAAAATAGTCAAACAGAGATCCTCGAATGCTCAATATTATTAGAATTCTATGGAAAACAAGTTGCAGCGCTGGATGAGAACATAGGTTTCCGAGAAAAATGCTGAAAAGCATTGAGGGTAGGGAAATCTTCGGATCTGTATTTGCTTTTCTACTAGGAGTTCAATACCAAAATTTCAAAACTATAAATTACTTCTTCTTAAAAGTCTAATTTGCTTTCGACTAATAACGTTTAACTTTAAGATTATACCTAAGACTTCACCAAATTTCAAAACTTGGCAGCAAGTGAACGATTCTTATAAATTCCCTCCAAGCTAAAATTAATTTAGAAGAAAATGGCGTTTCTTTTTAAAAATATCCATATACAATTATTGCTGGGCTAATACTATATTCTAAATTAATTCGAAATTTTTAGTGATTTTTTAAATCTAATTGCTAGCAAGTCATAACAACTTACCTCTCTTTGAATTTTTCCCTCCCAAGCTGCTAATCTGGCATGCGCCCCATGGAGGTTTACCAAAGACGGAAGAAACTTTAATCTTTGCAACTCACTCAATCCTTGAAACAGCTGTTGAAGCACCTCGCACTCTAGACCGAATACGGCTTTCATCGGTGTCATGCTAATATCGGTGAATCCCAATATGTTGTTCTCAATTATCGTCTCGACCGATTTAAGGAATTCGTTGTAGCAAATGTGTTTGCTATTGACAGCAGAGTTGTACAATTTTTCATAGCTAAGAATTTTGTTGAGGAAATTTTTAAAAATAATAATATAAAAAATATGATTAAAAATTTTAAATCTAGTCTAACACATTTTAATGTATCCTTAACCCTTACACTCCTGAGACTTTTTTTGCAGTACAAAAACGCATCAGTTCATGAAAAAAAGTTTCATGGCTTGTCATGCCGCGCCGCCCGCATATTTGTATACAACACCCAGAATCGCCAGTCGGCTTTCGCCTGAACATCTCTGGTAAATAGCAGACGATATGGTAAAGCGCTTGGGTAACTAACACCCATGATCGCAAAAATGTTCGTTAAAAATCAGTCTGGAACAATCTTTCTTAAGAAAGAATTCGTAAATTTCTAGCATACATATATTTTTTTAAAACATACTCTTCTGACCTCTTTCCCGGGATCCTAGATAATGTGAAACCTAACCGTTGTCAATCGATCGCCAACGTAACTGAACCGTGTCAATGTTGAATAGGGCTTAATTGACACGGTTACGGCAGCGTTCGGGCTACAACCGAATCGCAATCATGGACGTCGTTTACAAATATGCGCGCCGCCCCGTATCATAGTTTACCTACGTCTTATTTTACAAACAAAACTTTATCTGGGCATAAAGCCATTATTAAAAACATTTTTTTTATTAAAAAACCACTGCGTGTCTCCTAAAAAAAGAAAAATCCCTAATTCGCCAGTGGTTTATAACAAAAAATAAACATTTGCCTAGCAAAATTTAAAAAACCTATCTTTTTGATAAATAACACAATTGCGACGTTTCGATTGTTCTTTTACAATGGTTCTCGAGCAGTTCAAATATACAATTTTTAAATAATTAATCTCAATATCATAATTTTTGAGATAACTTTTTGACATCAGCAAACAAATAGCACAGGCCAACAAAAAAAAGTTGTAAAAAGTTGTCTCAAAAATAATGATATCAACTGTATTTTATCAATATTGTTTACTCTGCTTTATGTTTGTTATTTATTTATATCTGACAAATTTTTTAAAGATTATCAAAACAAATGATATCTCAAAGGTAGCATGATATTATTTTAAAATTTTATTAATTATGTCAGTCATTATTGTTTTTAACTTTGACAATTTAGACAGAAAAGGGGGATTCATTAAAATACAAATTATTAAGGTTTCTTTTTATAATAGTTTTTTATAATATTTTAAACTGATTCGAGGCAGAAGGCAATAAAATTTTCAACAAAAGCGCTTTAATACGTTTTTTTATCAGACGAATGGTTTTCGAGTTATGAGGCTTAACATTTCGCCGCGATTTTGGATATTGACCATTTTTTTTAGTTACCTTTATCTTAGAAACTGCTTATTTTTTAATCAATCTGTAATAACAAAAAATAAAGACTAATTAATACCCTATAAAATAAGATATTATTGTGTGGTGTTGGTTGTACCCGGGCTGAGATACAAACCTTGATGTAAGCAGTACATTTTCCTATGTATTTCCATAGTTAATGCAAAATAAACTGAACTTATTAAGGTTTATGTCATTTTCTCAAAAGGTAAGCATTTTACAAAAAATATGTAATGAACTTTATTGTAGAAAATTAAATAATCTTTTAAACGATGTATCATTTATGTTAGTCAAACCGACAGTTAACACTTAATTTAATTCTGGCTGTCAAGGACACCCCAATGAGTATCCCAAAAGGAGAAACACTTGAACAAAGGTCAAAGCCTTTTAAAATAGGTCCAAAATAAATAGAATGGACCATACCTTATTCTATTACACAAGCATCCAATAACTCTCTACAAATGACAGAAGAAAAGGATACAATTCAATAAGACTTACTCTGGCACCAAGGAGTTGAAATATATTCTTACAGTAATTCTGCAACCTCCTTAAAGAGTGGCTGTTTTTACAAGTATCTTCCAATTTTTTTAACTCACTTTTCATGCTTTCATATGCAAATTTTAGTGAATTCTAAAATCAAATGTTTACTCAACATTTTTAAATAATTTTTGGGAAATTTTTGTTTAGGTATCTCAGGGGTCCACTTCTGAAATATGCTTTTACATTTAGTATATATTAAATATATAATACAATAAAATATTATTTTGTAACATAAAAAAAATTAGAATAAAAATTTTAAGTTATGATTCTAACGATCAGATAAATTAACAAAAGAGAATGTAACTAAAAATACAGGTATTTTATTTATCTGCAAAGAAGAAAACTAAGAAATATGATGATCTGTGTGTTTCTTTAAAAAAAATAAACTGGTGTAGAGTAGATTTTACAAATGGTTAGTGTTCTAAGTAAATAAGTTAAATAAATTAATATGATTTTCAATATAGAAAAATACCCTAAAATACCATAAAAAGTAGTGAAATAAATGTGAAATTAAGTATACTGAAATAGGAGTAAAAATTTTAAAGACTGATCCACCTCTCAAGTGTGTGTGTCTTGTGGTGGGTAGCATAACTTTTGTCACAAACTAACCTCCTTAACCAAATAACATATTATTATATGTTTTATAAATACTCAAAAAATTGACTCTAAGCTATTCCACAAAATCATTATAATACTTACCTAGCTTAAACAGCAAAAAACTTATCAGTTAAAGCACTGTCTGTTAAACTTACATCTTTGCGAAGAAATCCTTTGGGTTTGTTGTGCAAAAATCCTATTTCCATGTAGCTTTTCTCTGCCAGTGCAAACTGTTGCAAAATATTCAGAAAACTGCTCCATGGTGTAACTGGCATTTTTGGTTGCCTTTCTTTTTCCTGTAAAATCATTATTATATAATGAAATTGTATATTTGTATGAATTGTGTATTTCTCACAGTGGAGCTTTGTAAAATTACACATATGAAAACTTCAGTCTTCTTTGATGCAAGAGGTGGAACACTACTGGAGAAGAAGGACGTTTTAAGTTCTGTTATTTTACAAAGCTTCACTGTGAGAAATTGATTATTTTTCAATTTTATTTTGAACATGCTGGTCAGGTATTTGATGAATGAGGAGATCATAAAGAGTTCCAGTCAGTGTTTACTATGTTGCACATGCAAAGTGCACCATGCTGATGAAACTTTATAGGTTTGATCCATGAAGACACGGTGGAGGACTAGTGGAGAAGACAGAAGTTTTCATTTTTGTAATTTTACAAAGCTACCCTCTAAGAAATGGATTATTTTCCAATTTTATTTTGAATATGTTGGTCAGGCATTTTAGTGCACTTTTGACTTATGACACACTGAGGAGATGATACAAAGTTTGAAACATGTGTCTGTGGCTAATCAGCTAGACATATCAATATATGTATCTCAAAAATGAGCAAGAGAAAGCAGCTAAAGCACAGCACAAGTTTTGACAAATCTACAAAGTTCTAAAAAAAATGATGAGTATCACCAGCATAATACAAGAAACAAGAACAACCTTCATCTAAATAACAATATGCAAAACTCAGGAAAAATAAGGATTTCTTATATGGCTGCTACCAAGTTTAATAAACTGCCCTTTCAAGTCAAGGCTTCAACCTCTTTACAACATTTTTCCAAAAATAGTAAAGTCAATATATATAATCAAAGATTAATGTAGGTTCAAAGAAAAAATAAATATAGTTTATTTTAGTTTTTTAGTTCTTATGTGCAAATATTTTTAAGAAGTGTTAATTTTGCTCTTATCTTAAATATTAATTCACATACCTAATTCAAGTACCTAAACTGTAATGTAATATTGTACCTTAGATTTAGTTTTTTACCCTTTATGGAAATAATTTTTCCTTTTTGGGTTTTTCCGAGGGGTGAACAGCTCTCACAATCTGTGTACACACTTCTCACAATCTTTACACAATCCATCCCAATCACGCACAATCTTTCACAATCCTTCATCCCACAATCTTTACACAGTCTGTCCCAATCACTCACAATCTGTCACAATCTTACCACAACCCCTCACAAGCTGTCACAATCTTCCCACAGTCCTTCACAATCCCCTGCAACGGAAACTATAGACGTGATGACCTGTTTTTTTTTTGTTGCAAGAATTTTTGATGGGTACACTACACTGCTGCACAGTCCTCCACAGTCCTCCACAATCCCTCACAATCTTACCACAATCCCTCACAATCTTTACAAAATATTAGCAAAAAATTGTGGATTTTCACAATCGGTGTACACATTTTGGGTTAGCTGTTCACCCCTTGGGTTTTTCTTTAATAATAATAATAAAATTTATTAAAATTTTCAACAAAAATAATGCTACCTTCCTTAACACCCAGAATGACTAGGTCTTATGGATTGCTGTACTTGCCTACTGGCGCCAATTTTTATATGTTATTCTTTTAATCTGTATAAAACCAGCATTAAACTACAACTATGGCGAATATGAAGACTAGACGAGTATTAACAAAGCTAAATACATTCTAGGTATAAATGTACTAACTATATGTTCTCGAGCTTTTTCGAAGCACATTTGGGAAATATTGGTAAAATAAACATAAAGAAACTCATCTTCTGATTCCATTTTATCACAAAAATTAATTTTTGTTTACAAAACAAACATTCTAATGAAGTTAGGCAAAGTCTGAAGCACATATCATTCTTGGAATAATTGGACAAGATTGCGATACCGAATTCTCATCTCATCATCGTTAGTACAGTTAAGGTCACTGTATAACGAAGTTCCAGAAACTTCGTTATACAGTGACCTTTTTACGTCCAACTAAGTTCTTTTTTGCAAAAATAAAACTCAACACACAGTAAAAAAACACCAAAAATTCAATACACTGGGTCCGACGGCCAAGACAACACTGCGTTTAATACAAACAGATGTTACTGTCAGTGTCGACCTTAGGAAAATCTGGGCTTACCGTTCACGACTTGAGGTCCCACCCAGTAGCGTGTCGAGGATAAAAGGGCGGGGGGGGGGGGGCGAAGACCTTAAGGGGCGCAAATATAGGTATGGGAGTCAAATAAATTACAAACCTTTTTTTAAAATAACAACACTATTAATTATCACTGGGGTCTATTTTTTTCTCACAGGACGCCAAGGGTGCCAAGGGCAGAGGGGCGCGGGGGGGGGGGGGCGTTCGGTTCCGTTCCATTCGCCTGGCCCCCTATACGACGCGCCACTGGTCCCACCTCATTAAACTTGTTGCCATTATATAAGTG
The DNA here is from genome assembly GCA_963576565.1 of Aspidapion aeneum. Lineage (NCBI taxonomy): Eukaryota > Metazoa > Arthropoda > Insecta > Coleoptera > Brentidae > Aspidapion > Aspidapion aeneum. The sequence continues at coordinate 21,935,974 of OY755039.1, forward strand.
AAAAAATAATCTTTTGTTTGAAACTCGTAGACAATGATTAAGTAGAAATAAAACTTCGAATTTCCATTGTCTTTATCTGAGGGCGTGGCAGTGCCTCGCCAAGTTCGCGCTGCTGTACCATCTTTTCTTGAAATATATCAGCCCATATTTGACCTAACTAAAACTCTACTTCGGAATGAGCTACGAATCTCAAACTTTGCGCAGTCGTAGATCTTCATAGAGTTAACAATCCCTCCAAGTTTCATGGACTTCTATAAAGTAGTTACTTTCATGTATACATTAAAATTCTACTGTACTTCCATGTAGACATGCTACAAAGCTGAAATTTGGCAGACTGATGGAAATTATGACCCTTACAAGTGATCAACCCAGTACACCACTGAAATACGTGGTCCCTACTAACCCAGTACACCACTGAAATATGTGGTCCCTACTAACCCAGTACACCACTGAAATATGTGGTCCCTACTAAACATAACCAAGTAAAACCCCACAACTCTCTCCAACCAGCATCCCCCCTCATTACATTATTTAATTTGGCATTCTATTCTTGTTAACCTATCTTATGTATATACAATACACGTATAAATGTGGATTCTTTATACTTAATTTTCATATTCCCCTTAATCCCTCAGTCACAAGGGCACTAAATAACAAACCTTGTGACATATATGGTAGAGATACCACTTGTCACAAATATAGTCGTGATATATATGGTGGAGGCGCCGTGTGTCATATTTAATTGTGACATATATGGTAGAAATTAGAAACCCCTGGAAAAGATAAAAAAACCCCAAAACTCTAATTTACTCGCCTCCCCTATACATGTAAAGTTATTTAAAAGTAACATTACCCACTTCTAGAAATGCTAGAGAGCTGAGCTTTCGCAGCCTGATAGGAACTATGATAAAACTATAGGGAAAAATATATATATAACACCTCCAAATTCTAATTTACTTGCCTCCCCTATAAATGTAAATTTATGTAAAAGTAACATTGCCCACTTCCAGAAACGCTAGAGAGCTGAGCTTCGGAAGGTCGATAGTAACTATGATAAAGCTATAGAAAAAAATTAAACCCCAAATTTTTAATTTACTCCCCTCCCCTATAAATGTAAAGTTATGTAGTAACACTGCCCACTTCCAGAAACGCTAGAGAGCTTTTTAGGACTGAAAGACACTATGATGAAACTATAGGAAAACATTTAAAAACACCAACATTTTAATTTACTTCCCTCTCCTATAAATGTAATTTTTTTATAAAAGTAACATTGCCCACTTCCAGAAACGCTAGAGAGCTGAGCTTTGGAAGGCTGATAGAAAGTATGATAAAACCATGAGAAAAAATTAAAAAACCCCAAAAATGTTAATTTACTCTCCTCCCCTATAAATGTCAAGTTATGTAAAAGTAATATTACCCACTTCCAGAAATGCTAGAGAGCTGAGCATTGGAAGACTGATAGCAACTATGATAAAACTATAGGAAAAAATTTAAAAGCACAAAAAATTTAATTTACTTCCCTCCCCTATACATGTTAAGTTATGTAAAAGTAATATTGTCCACTTTCAGAAACGCTAGAGAGCTGAGCTTTGGAAGGCTGATAGGAACTATGATAAAACCATGAGAAAAATTAAAAAACCTCAACATTTTAAGTAAGGCTTTGCAATGCCTTTTTTGAACAATATTCCGCATATTTTACTACTTTAAAAATTAAATATTGGCGAATTCCTTTAAAAAAGAAGTCAAATTATAACAAAAACGTTTCATGTAGAAAAAAGCCAATTACGCGAAAATGGATTTCCGTAAAAAAATTGAGATAAAGGTAAAGTCAAGTTCTCCAATACAAATTTCACAATGAAAGGTTCTTACCAGTTTGGAAATGTTTTATAAACTTGGCTATTACGGCTGTAAATGACTCTTAGGCACAGTGCTAAATTGAACATAAAGAAGTTAGGCTGTAATAGCAAAGTTTAGAAAAACATTTCCAAACTAGTAAAAACCTTTTATTTTGAAATTTGTATTGGAGAACTTGGCCTTACTTTTATCTCAATTCTTTTTACGGAATGCAATTTTCGCGTACTTGGCTTTTTTACATTAAATGTTTTTGTAAGTATCGCCAACCGTTTTCAAGTGTAAACTACACAATCCTGTCTATAGGCTACCACTTATACTACTTGGTGTGCAGTCGGCCCGCCTCCTTATTTTTACCTTCCTAGCCCGCACAGCAATGACTAGACAAGGTATTGTTTTCGACGAAATATTTTTTTTTGAGATAAAGCCGAAAATGTGTTATTTGGGTGTATTTTGACCTACCCTAGCAATATCGTTGTGTGTCTGTCTGTCTGTGTGTGTGTATGTATGTATATCTGTCCGTAACGCGATAGGTCCTAAACAGCTTAACCGATTTACATGAAATTTTCAGGTAAAATAGCACTCGATATTGCAACGAGCTGATTAGAATTTAGTCAAAATTCATCAATGCTAATGAGTTTTTTGACAGTTTAAATGAGTTTAAAAAATGCTAATTTTTTAAGGGCGCGTCGCATCAATATGTGGTTTTCGAAATATAGTAGTACGCGTTTTTTGGAAAAAAAATATGATATAACGTGGAGTGTGCTAATGGGCTAGGAAGGTATCAGATCCGTCATGGATCCATTTATTTAATTCTGAGACGCTTGTTTTCCTTAAGGTGTGCTTTCCATATGTTTGATATGTCCGTGCTTGGTGGAATAAAAACTTCTTTATTCTGCATTATAAATGCAGCTTCATTTCGTTTTCGCCAATGTGACCAATGACAAAAAAATGCGGAATTGTATTGTAACCACAGAAAAACTGCAAAACTACTAAATACTTAGTTAGAGAAAATTAAAACAATCCTATGAAATTTTCGATTGGATGGTTAATAGTGCTTCAATTCTCCAAACAGAAAAGCCGCATTTTAAAATAATAAAATAGAATATCCCTAATACCGGTTAAAACTGTTGGAACAATGACTAATAGTTAATCGTCTTCTACAATAGGAAAAAGGATCCCTTTTTTCCCTGGGGATATAGTAGCTGAAAGCCAAACCCGGCCTTGCTAACACGAAATCCGTAATATGTCATACACGTGTTGCCACGTCCTGAAAAAATTGTGGGAAAGGGACCGTTCATAAATTATGTTAGAAATATATATCATAACACAAAAGGACGCGACGCGGGCTAATAAGCGCATGACAAATTATCGCACGGTTTGAATTGCCTAACCAACTCAAAGCACTATATATTTTGGTAGGGTGACCATACGTCCGAATAAAGCCGGAGAAGTCCGGCTTTTTGGGCAAAATGTAAATGTCCGGCCGGCTTTTTTCTTCGTCCAGCTTTTTGGCGATCCAAGAGACCTAGGAGGGAAGAATCTAGGGAAGGTTAGAGCTCCAAGCTTAAAATTAGTTCCCCCAAACGAAATGAGCACAATTTATCAGGAACGAAAGATTTAAGTCACTTAAAAATTTCCGGCGTTGCGCTTATACTTTGGAAACTAACCAAAACTTTTGCATTTTTGGTAACATTTTTCCCCAAATTTTTGACACCATTTATTTTTTTAATTATTAATTTTTTAAAAATTTTCGCTTGCTGTATCATTTTTTTTTAACCAAAATTTTCTTCTGCGGTAGCATTTTTTGCGAAAGATACCATTTTTCTGCGGTGTAAATTTTTTAGCCCCCGGCGCATTTTTTAAAAATTTTCTAGTAGTTTTTAGATTGCAATGTTTTTCCTACAAATTTATTTTAAGCGTGATTTAATCTGAAAAGTGCAAAATTTGTCTGAAATTTTTTCCTGCATTTGTAGAGCAATTTTTTTCACTTCTTCAGTATTTTTTTTAATTTTGCAGAAACTGTCTCCTACGGCGGCACTTTTTAGTGCTTTTAGTGCTTAATTTTTGCCTTCGGTGGTGCCATTTTTACCTTCTTAGCCCGCGTAGGAATGGTTAAAGAAGGTATTACTTTCGAAAATGTGTTATTTTGGTGTATTTAGACCTATCTTAGCCATTTTGACCTATCACATCGTCGTTTTTATGTTCGTAACACGATAGCTCCTAAACCGCTAAACCGATTTTCACGAAATTTTCAGGTAAAATAGTGTTCGACACTCTCAAACTGCTAACTTTTTAACGGAGCATCTCGTATCAATATGCGGTTTTCGGAATATAGTAAACCGTATTTTGCTCAGTAATTCATGTTATAAGCAAAAACTTCGTAGGAGCTTTAGTTTCTGAGATATTTTAGTTTTCAAGGCTGATATATCATGACTTCACATGTGCTAATAGGCTAGCTAGAAAGGTATCAGATCCGTCATGGATCCATAAAAAAATTTTTAAAACCTTCGGTCTAGCGTAATTTTTCCTGAAAGGTACCTACTTATTTTTATTCGATTTTCTAGTACCTACATAGTTAGATTTTTTCTAGATTGCATAATTGTTTCAGGCCTTTCGGTCCCAAGAGATTTTTTTTTTGGTAATCAAATTTTTTAAGTACGATTATTTAAAAGTTCCCGTTTTGTCCGGCTTTTTTGTCTCTGACGTCCTCCATTTACGCGAACCCATATGGTCACCCTAATTTTGGTAAGGTAAGAAGTTGAACCTTACTTATTATTTATAAAATTTTACAGAGGTAGAGGAGGCGGCAACAGCGGAAAAGCTACATTGTTTACCAACAAATGAATGAATGACCGCCGAAAACGAAGCTACGAGTTCTCTTTATATTTTATTACTCTAAGGTAATCACCGATTAATTTAAAAAAACGAAAAACTGTTTTAGAGACACGTGATGCTTTCCGAAAAAACAACTAGTGTAAAACCGCGAAAAACCAATAGCATTGCAAAGCCGCCAGGAAAATATAGGATTAGCCCACATAACACAAATTAAAACAACGTTAAAAACACACACTTTTTTAAGTTTAATAGGTTGCTTTTTAACGTTATTTTTAAAACCACGTTAATATCACACCGAAATAACGTGGTTTTGAAAATAACGTTAAAAAGCGACCTATTAAACTTAAAAAAGTGTGTGTTTTTAACGTTGTTTTGATTTGTGCTATGTGGGAGGTCTGTGGACCGTGTACTTCTTTTTCTTTTACACACAGTGTGTAACACACTTCACAGAACATTGAGGACTTTTGGTTAGTTGGTGAACACTGTTGCCGAATAATTAACAAAAAATTAAATCTGCGGATTATGAAAATTGTCTGGTATCAAAATATTTTAAATTTAAATTACATTTTGTCAAAACGTTATATGCTTGGCAACAATGTCTCTTAATAAAGAAACTAGTAGCCTCTGCATTATTCAAACACAAGTAAGGTCAAGCAATATCCTTTAGTAACGGATTAAGTCTCTCTCTCTCTCTTTTGATTAATGACGCTGTTCCTTTCCGGAACAGTAGGCCAGCTCCAAGGACTATGTCTAGTGTATAATCGTTGGGCCAGCTCTTGTTAAGGGTTAAACCAGGTAGCTTATGCGCATGCCTCAAATAAAGGAAAGGTAAGTGAAAAATGGTACATGCAAAAGGTCCCTATATTATCAATCAGGCCCGTGCCCGTGGAAATTATATATACTTTCTCTGGCACACCCGACTCGTCGCATGTAGCAGAATCGTTTTACTGCTTCACTAGAAAAGCTGCCTTACCGGCCGGAACAGGTGTGATTAAGGTCACTCATCGTCAAGCAAGAAGCTGGCAACCCTACCTTGGGGGGGGGGGGGGAGGCGTCTCACGATCCCTAGAATTCCTATTCTGGGGCCGACTCCTCACGCCATCTTGGATTTTTGTGTGCACAAAAAGGGTTTTTTAAATTACTTGGTTACTGATGTACCTTTTAGAAAAGACAAAATTGCCCACAAAAACGTTTTTGTAGATTTTTGTCAGACGAATGGTTTTCGAGTTATGGCACAAAATATTTTGCCGCCATTTTGGATTTTGACCATTTTTTTTAGTGGCTTTGACTTTAGAACTACTTGTTCTTGAGAAAATTTGTAATAACATAAAATAAAGACCAACTAATAGCCTATAAAACGAGACATCACTGATTTCTCTGCTTGCTGAGATACGAACCCTGATGTGTGTGCAGTACACCCGTTTCCTATGTATGTCCATAGTATATGCAAAATAAACCGAAATTATTTAGTTTTATGTCATTTTCTCAAAAGGTACAGCAAGCATTTTACAGAACGTGTTTCTAATCGACTTTATTGTAGAAAATTTAATTCTCTTTTAAACGATGTCGATCACCTAAGTGGGCCAAGTCCACGGTTAGTACTTAATTGGCATCTATAAATTGGGGATATTTTTTATAAATGTTAAAATACCTTTTATAGGGAAAATAAAATGTTCTTTTAAACAGACTATCACAAAGTTGTGTTAAATTTATTATTCACAACTCTGGGGGCGTCCGCATATTCAGGTTATTTTTTCTCATTATTTTTTGAAAATTTTTCATTTGTTTTATTTAATTTTCTTAAAAACTTTTTTCTGAAAAATTTCGTTGGACTTTATTTTGTTGAAAATAAAGTTATCTTTAAAACGTTATGTATCTAGTGGGTTTTTGTTAACCGGGAACACCTTAGTGATTTTTTTTTCAATTCAGTTTTCAGAGAACGGCACGTGTGTACAGCTCCTGAAAATTAAGGAGTTTCCCAGGGCCGCCGCCGCAAGAAAAATGGTCTTGTGACAAAAACGACCAACCAACAAGGATAATTGTTTTGTGAGTATGCAAAATTTGTATGATATTGTCAATTATTTTTTGATAGTTTTTTGTGCCAAATTTCCAAAGTTACATTCATAGTTTTTACGGGTCGTTGGTAATTTATAGTGTTTTCGTGTATCCGCCGACGCCGTATCTAATATCAAAGCGGGTATTGCAAAGCAGCTGCATTGTTTCCTAACAAAACGATCGACTGTTACAACACGGTTTGTTAAGGTGATCCGTGGTTACAATTCTGGCTGGCTTTACACATTATGTTAATTCTGCTTTGGATATTAATATTCAACTTGACGTGATAATTACAGATTTTGCCAAAGCCTTTTATCGAATGAACCACGATGTTCTTCTCCAAAAGCATTTGTTGTTTTGAATTTCAGATTATCTTCTTAACTTATGGACTTCATACTTAAGTCATCGAAAGCAATATGTAGTTTACAGGGACTCATCAGATCTCTTTCCAACATATTCCGGCGTCCATAGGGTTCGGACTTGACATGCCAATAAAATTGGTCTTGTAATGTGGTAACGTGGACTGAATTACTGCAAAAAGATTTAAATGTAAAATGGTCGGAAAAGAATAAATCAAATTTTAATGTAAATAAATGTTACGTTATGCCGTTTAGCAAAAAAACTAATCCGATTATATATCCGTATAAAATGAATGGATCTGAATTTTGGGAAGAAAATCAAGAATTAAAAAAGACCTCGGATTAATTTTATATCCTGAACTAAAGGTTGACAAGCACATTGCATTAGTTACATCCATGCCTAGGAAACTCATGGGAAATTGACAGGTCGTTCGTTTTAGTTTTCACTAAGGTGAAAAGATGGCGCCGTAGTCGCGCTTTCTAATTCTATTTTACTTATAATTATCAGTGGTTGGTAATTTGGGATTTTCCGTCCCTCTTTTTTATTCAGGTAGAAAGTGTTTACTTTTTCTGTTGCATCGCATTCTTTGGTCACTTTCATTCTATTTTTTCGTTTGGCAAGTTGTTAAATCTGTGGCGTTGCGTTCAATTGCGTTTTAAGTTTTTTTGTGAAATTTGTGATTTTTTAACTTTTTAAACAATGGCATTTTATTGTTGTGTTGCTGGGTGTAGTGTCGATAATTCAAGCGGATATGCGATGCACACTTTTCCGAAAGATTCAAAGGTAAGTTGTCTTCTTATTTTCATGTTTGAGGTTAGATTTTTTTATTTAATTAAATATCCTTTAACTTTTTGCTGTTTATACCAGCGTACAGTGTTTTCCCTGTATACAGTTTGTAATATACCTTTGTCTTCATTCAACCTCACAATTTAAGTACTTACATTTATTTTTTCAAGCGAATTTAAAGGTGGATTTATAGTTCTGTAAAGTAATCAGTAATGCCTAATTTACTCGTCTTTTAAGCTTAAATTCAGTCTTTATTTTATTTGTCTATCTATTTATTTTGATAAGGAGTAAAAAGAGACATACAAAATTAACAGTAAATTTGTGAGATGGGTAAATATTGCATAACACATAAAAAAAGTAAAACACAAGTATATCCTAAAAACCCTAATTCTAAAACCCTGTACCCAAGTGACAAATTAACCATTTTAATTCTTACAGCCATCTTTGCAGAAGTATGAATCCAGCTTAAAAGAGATTTCTCAATTTTTTCAGTTTTTAGTAATTTATTTACAGACATTTGTTTATTGTACCCCTAACTGAAAAAAAGACAATTACCAAAAAGTTCAAGCACCTGGAGGGGGACCTTGGGGACTGGGCCCCCAAGCCTAAGATTTTGTTTAGATATTTTCCACATATTTAGTGAATAAAAATATGATTATGAACCCCCCCCCCCCCAAAGCCTTGCCCCCTAAGACCTTTCTATTCATACTCGTACTTTTAAAGTCTTAAATCATAATACCTAGCTATTACAGCTAGTTTTAAAAAAAAGTATGACAGAGAGATCAGTAAATATGATTATGAGCCCCGAACCCTTACAATACTTACAAAGTAGCCAGTTTTTGCTGTGTAAATTTACAAACAGTAATATATGTATAATTTTTTTTTCTCTTTCAGTTATTCAAGCTCTGGATACAGAAAATAGGCTAAAGAGATCTTCTAGCCCTCGAAACAGCAAAAGTTTATAAATGTTACAGAGTTTGTCATAAACATTTCTCAGCTGACATGACACTTGAGGGAAGATCTTATAAGCGAGTCCAGGAAAGAAATGGACTATTTTGTCATTAGAGCTCGAGCTTATTCACATAAAGCTTTGTTGGCCCCAAATACACAATATAATATATTTTTTCAAAATTGTATTTTTACATTAAGCCACATTTTACCCCAAATAGCAGAAAAAAGTTCTCTTAAAAAACTTTTGATAGCAGTACTACGGCAGTGTGTGAATCCAGTTAATTTTAAATGTAAAAAGCATAATTTACATAATATTATTTTAAGTTATTTAGTTAATTTTCATGTAAGAATTTGGTGCAAGAATGTTAATAATATTTTAAAAGGAAGGTTATTAGTTTCTAAGGCAATTCATGACAACATCAAACTTCATGCTTTATTAAAATTTGAGAAACAGCAAAAGTTTTTAAGAAAAATGAGACAAGTAAAAATGTTACAGTCATAATAAAGTTTTACCGCTTTCAAATTTTTATAAAAGATTATGTATAGATTTAAAAAAAGTTTCTCATGTAATAAATATAAAAATAAGTTACAGAAAATACATTATTTTATTTTAAACTGTTTTTTTTTAAATAAATTTATTGCACTCAAAATCATTTTTAATCAGTTTTTATCTTATAAAGACATTGCATGTCTTTATAAGGTATTAACGGATTAAAAATTGTATAAAAACTTTAAAAATAAAGGAAATTTCTTATAAAAGGCGATTCAAATTTCCCGCCTCGCCTTTTAGTTCGACACTAAGCTCTGCAGTGGGCGCCACAGAGCTAACGACCTGTCAAACAGCCGGAGTTGCCTATCTAATAATAACTCACTGAACCGCGCCGCAAATCCTTTATCTATGGTTACATCAAAGGTATATCAAACGAAACTCATGGTTTTCAAAATTAACAAACTTATTATTATATGGAGTCCATTATATGCACCTTACAATAATATTGAAAAATATTTAAAAACTTTAAGATACCTTTATTACAAGAAATATAATGTCTATTACTTTGACATCCCATATGTAACTTTAATTATTTAGTTTAACTTCAATGCCCTTTAAAAAGGCGAAAGTTATTTTTCTATATAAATTAATTTGGCATCAAATAGATTGTCCTTTTCTTATTAATCAGGTAAAGTTTTGTGTCCCTTCTTATATACAAGAAAGCGTTCTACTTTTGCGTTCCCTAGAGCAAACACCAACCTTGCATGGTTAAAATAATCTGTTATTTATTAAATAATAAATTGCGAGATATAGATTTTTTCTTTATATTTATAAAATTTGCTTTAGTTTAGTTTGAAAAAGTAGTTTTTTTAAGTTATTTACTGTGACTTATGCACGCTTTGTTGTAAACTATTTTAATCAATTCTGATGTAATCTGTTATTGGGCGCACGCAGGGTTGGATGGGACACGCGGGCAAATGCCCGGTGGGCCGGTTGGGCCGCAGGCTCGATGTACCTATTCCAAATTATTAATATTTATTTTTGTATATTTGACAAACGAACTAATTAAAACATTAAACATTTAAATTAAAAAAATCTGTATATAGTAACTCCAGGCCTGCGTTGCTTGTTTGATTGTTACAGTTACTTTTATATTAAAATAAGTATAATGTATTAAGGAGATAATGTGATAATGGCACTAACATTAATATCTTTTTACAATACCAATATCCAGAAGAAAAAATCGGGAGATTAAAAAAATGTAATAAAAATATTGTCCAATTTTTTTTCTGATTCGTGTTGCTGTTGTGAAATCTCTTTTAACACACTTTGTTGACTATTTTGGTGGGGATGGATCCCCCTGATCTCCCTCTTCGGTACGGCCCACAGTGCGGACTCCTGTGGGCAATATTTGAAAAACTGAGGTTACATTTTAAAAGTTTTAATATTGCAAAAGTATAGATAAATGTCCAGTTTATCTGTAATCATAACCTATTTTTTAGTCACACTTGCGAAAGTGAACAAAATGAATAGTTAAAGTCGTTATTTTAAAACAGGTACAAAAAAAATCGTATAAAATACCTATCAAAAAATTAATTTTACTGGTTCTGCATTTAAATATAAAAAAATTTTCTTTAAGTATTGCAGTGATATATATTTACGCTATTTGTTTAAATAAAATTTTGTCAAATTGAGGTCTCGCTTTTAAAATAATTTAATTAAAACAGTTATGCTTACAAAAAAAAATATTTTTGAAATTTTATTAAGGTTATAAAAAATTGCAAAGATTTGCAAGGTTTGCCATATATCCCAAATATTAGTCCAATGAATTAGCAAAAAGGTAGCATAAATATTTTTTGCTACTGGCTGCTTTTAAGGGTGCTGTATTTTATAATATAATATATTTCAATCCTAATAATTTATAACACATTGGTTACCAACCTGGTTAAGAGGCCTGTTTAGGTATACCCTTAAAACCAGTCTTGCCGCCATTTGGAGAAATATAAAATTGTGACAGCTCTGGCACTAAATCTGGAGAAGATATGAGGCTTATTATTCGGTGATGGCGAGTGGTTGTAGGTGATAATAAATTTAAAAAAAATATTTATTTAAGTCCTGAACCTTATACTACTGTGAGCAAAATGGAAAATTAAATATTTTAGAATCTCATATCGTATTGGCCGTTTTTTGTCAATGGGAACGCACAAAAACAATAATTTGAGGTAGTCAATAAAATTATAAAAAAACTGCTATCAGTCTTAAAATATATATGCCAAAAATTATTCTGGTGTTTGTGTGGGCGAATATTTAAAAAAAAAATAGTTTTTTTGCACTTTGGATATCAAAAGTGCGCTTTTAATTACAAATTTTAGGGATAAAGTATCACTTTTTATCCCGTGAATAAAAAGTGACGTTCAAAGATAAAACGTAAAAATGGGTGTTTTTCTTGCAAAATAATTTTAATAAAAACGGGGCCCAAAAATGACTAAAGTATCTTTTGAGCACTCGGCGAACTGTAGCTACATACAATTTTTTCTTCTCGGGATCAAAGTGCCACTTAAGTCCCTAAGAAGAAAATATATACTATTTTATCACTTTTTTTTAACTTTTAGAACGCATAAGCATAAAATATTCAAACTTGTTAAATTACTGGCCTCTCACCAAAATCTGAAGGTCTTAAATATTTTCAAAAAAAATCAACCCTTGTTGGGTTTAGAAGAATGTTCTGACAAAAATAACCAAATTCTAAATAAGGCATCATTAAATTTTTGCAAAAATCTCAGTCTCAAATGAAAGTTATCGGGACGAAACGAAATTTATTTTCAAAACCGTTATTTCGAATGGTTAAATAAAGATATCTGAGAAATTTTGTTATAAAACGGATTCCGAAAAATCAAAAAATACAGATTCGGAAACAAAGGCTGTACCCGGACCGACTCGTGGACGGCCTAAAACGGCTTTCTTAGAATCATCTTTAAGAACAAAGAAACTGAGGGTGCAATGTGTGTGTATGGTAAAAATAATTATTTTGGGGTTGCTAATTTATTTTTTCTGGAAGGGACTTAGCCCCCCCAAAAGCTTTCTTAACTACCTATGAATCCGAATAAAAAAAAAATTATAGTTTAATTTCTAACACAAAAGTAAATTGATTTTTATTTTTAACGTAGGTTAAATTGAATGTACTTTAATTTATTTTTTTAATATTTTAAATAAAACGACATATATATATTTTAAAAAGTTTAACTTATTTTAACCTTTAGAATACACTTTATCACATACCCTATAAAAAAATTAACTTTTTTAAAAAACAACAAAGATATTGATTATTGTCCAAAAACCCTATTTTTGTCCTTGCGAAAGATCATTTTTGGTGCTAAAATACATAAAAAATCTAAGAAATCGATTAACCGATTGAAAAATTATTGGGTCCAATTCAAATTAAGGAGATCATAGATAAAATTGCAGCATCAAGTTCATTATTAAAAAAGTCGTTACCATATGAAAAATTAGCATACCTGCTCTGCCCCCGGTAGTTAAAAGAGCGCAAGTGACGAAAGTGTGGTTCGGAAAGAAATGACTTCAAAGTTTTAATTGTTCATAAGGCAATACTTCAGTTACAGCTTTTTTTTTGTAAGTTTTTTTTTAAATTTTATTACATAGGACATGATGGAAAATCCGTGGAGACCAAAAACCTACATTTGAAAAAAAATTACTTGCAGCCTTTTAACTACCGGGTGCAGTGCTTTGTAGGTTGAAATTTTGTACGTTTTTATTTTTTTTTGAGTTTTCATTTTCATTCACACCTTGTATCTCACAAGTTAGGATGTTTAGGACATGCATACATGTTTTTATTAATTTTTTTTTCTCAAAATGCAAATTACATCCTATAAAATTAGCATGTTATTTAATAACAAAACCTCCATAATATCAAAAACAAAAATACCACAATATGGCTTCGTTTTCTTTGCCGTAAAATTTTTGTGCCGAAGCGAGGGCCGGATAAAAAAAATTGCCAGGGCCGGTTTGTTTGAGCCCATCCAACCCTGGGCGCAAGCCTGTTGATTGCACAATAAAATAAAATAAGATAAAATAAAAATAAAGATAAAAAGTATATTATTTATGACAGAAAATAGAAAATTTATTAAATACAGCAAATACCTAATTTTACCATAGACTTTTTATTTAATATAAAATCATAAATGTCATGATCAAGACAATCTTAAATTATTTTAACTTAGAAAAACAAAAACATATAAAAATGTTTAAAAATATCACTTTCTATTTTTTATCGATATAACCGCTGAATTCATAGTGATGCTGAGGTCTTATGTACTTCTCCAAACCCAAAAATACGCTTATATCTGTTCCGGAAGGACATAATTTATCCAAAGATTCAGTAAATTCCTCAAAATTTTCTTTCTCCTTGTAAACTTTCAGTGTGTACATAAAATTGGTAAAATTTTCCTTCAGCTCAGTTTTAACCTGTCAACAAAAATTAAGTCATAAAAAATGATTTTTTTCCGGATTAAATAAAAAATTATAAGGAAGTGGGATCAAAGAGCACTTTTTATTTCATATTTACATATGAAATATTACTTGGTCCATAAAAGTAGATGGCACAATCCACATTAATTGGCTGGGGTTCTAGTATGTTAGAGGATGTCTTGATGAACAAGGTTTAATATAAATCCGTAATATTGATTTAATCATTATGAAGAAACCAGAGGGTCAAGCAACGATTTTTGAGTATGTTAAGCAAAAATCATAGATATAGAAAAATAGAGTTTTCTTTCTTTTGGTATAAGAACCAATAACTTTTACCTACAGAGTGGTCAAAAATACGAAAAAAATAATTTATGAGCTATTGTTTATAAAATCACAATGTGTTTAAAAATGTTGACATTGAACGTTAACATTTAACATAATTTTTATTTTTAGAATTTTTGACCACCCTGTAGATAAAAGTTATTGGTTAATTATTTATTAATATTTTCGCATAACAACATACTTAAAAATCGTTGCAATTACACCTGTGTGTTCTTTATAATGTTACGGGTTCACAACGACAAATTAAAACTCGCAATTGTTGAAAACGATACGTCAATTTATTTCGACAAATTATGTACAAAAAAACACGCACTTTAACTTACTAATAACTTGCTAATAATTCACTACTATAATCGGTCTATTAACTTCGTGTTAATATCTTACGACCACTACAGTACGTTATCTGTGACTAACTGGTATGTGAACGGTCCGGCTCCAGAAAAGGGCGGAATGATTCGGAATCGAACAAAGATTGAAAATTCTCGAATTGTAGGCAGCCCCTCATATATAAGGCCGGACGTCGTGCATCAGAGTCAGTCACAAATAACGCAACTAAAACCTAGATTAAGAATACAACCATGAAATACGTCAACCTAATACTACACTAAACCTAAATAAATTCTAACTATAAAATTTAAATAACTTAAATTTGTAACAATAATAATTAAATCAATATTACGGATCAGGATTTCTAAACCTCAATTGCAATTTGTGGCCTTGTTATGGCCCATAGGAAATTTTGTTCCGTTAAAATAATGTTCCCCAAGTCTCAAAATCATACTTGAACCCCAGCTAATTTAGCCGGTGGCCACCGCCCATATTATTTGTGCCATCTCATTTACTACTTTACCGAGGATTTTCAACTTTTTAAAAGCTTTTCTTGAAATTATAGACACAAACTCAAATAATTTTTCAACCACAATTTCTGGGTTTAAAATTATAGAAAAATTAATTTACCCAATTTAAACAAGCTACACTGCCTCACTTTTTAAATAAAACATATATTCAAAATTATCGAAAAATATAAAAAAACTAATCAAACCAAAACCAATATGTAAAATAAATAAAAATAGATAACAATACCAGACTTAGGTAGTCCCGATCATTTTCTCCACTACTGGTTGAACTCGATATATTTTTAATTGTAATAATCTTTCTCTTTTTGTTTAAGTTCGCCAAAGTTGGTCCATTAGGTCCTCTTTTATGAATAGACACTAATCCACTGTTAGTCAAATCTTCACTGCTGGAGTCTGTGCTCAAATCTATTGTTGACGGGGAGTCCGTCAAAGATTGGCATGGATTAGTGGACTGAAACCCTGAATCAGAGTTTTCCAAGAGTGCCATTTTTAATTTGTCTTGTTTTATCCGTTCAGGTATCTGAAATATTTAAAATCCCAGTTTTTTTTGTTCATTGAGGTCAGTTACACATACCGTTTATTTTCGGCGTCTTAAGACAAAAATAATAAAACTTTTTTTTCTTAAATCCAAACAGCGCAAAAAATTAATTAAATAATAGTTCTCATTTTTCTAATAATTATTATTATGTTATTTCCCCAGGACAGTCGATATACAGGTACAGCTAATTTAAAAAAAAATCTGACACGACTGGAAAAAACTGTTTTTTTATTTTAAGCAGTATATATAAATTATATCGGGTTGACATTAATATTTTACAGCAGTAGTGTTATGACGTCCAAGAGAACTGTTTATTTCCTTTTGCAAAAAGTTCGGTCTTATTTGCTGCAGTTTGGCACCTAAGGTGATTTAATTCTACGGCGAATAGGTGCTTGGCTGCCTGCAAACTGTGAAAAAATTCTGGTATTCTTCGAACTCTCGAAATGATTATTTTAGAGTACTCGAATTAGCGCCTGATCTTCCTGAACTTCACTTACTTTTGTTCTTTTATTTATAGAATAAACTGTTGTTCGGCTTACGTTAAAATGTACCGCTGGATAGGATCAACCATTTTTCATCTTAGTAAAAATTTTGGCTTTTACCTCTTTGTTCGTATGTAAAGCCATTTTAGGATTTACCAGGATGGGATGAAAAGTTTTCGGCCTAGTCTATAGCAGGCCCGATTTGCTTTCATGTTCCAACGTGTTTGTGAGCCTGGCTTGTGATCGTTATCAAGTGCGGATTTAAGGGGGGTAACAGGGTAATTACCCCCCTAGAAAAAAAGTTTTGCACTTTTTCCTAATAAATAAAAGGAAAACAGAATTACCCCCCTCCCTAAAAAAAAAATATATTACAAATAATTTTTTCGCCGACTATTACCCCCCCCCCTAGATTTTGACCCAGATCCGCGTTTGTCAGTATACGCTCGAAGTTTAAAGTGAGTGCGTCAAGTAGTTTGTGTCCTGCTTATTTTGAAAGTTTATACAGTGTGTCAATTTTAAAAGATGGAAAAAAACGAGATAAAAGCCTTGATAAAATATTTTCATAATAAAGGGTTATCGCCGACGGAAATAAAAGCTGAATTAGATGCTAAACTAGGGGAATCTGCTCCTTCCTATACCATAGTTAAAACCTTGGTATCGGACTTTAAACGTGGTCGTACTAGCACTGATGATGATCCGCGTTCTGGCAGGCCAAAAACGACAACTTCTGAAGAAATGTTGCAAACCATTCACAAACTAATTCTAAAAGATCGCAGGTTAAGACTGGAAGAGGTAGCTGAGGCTGTGTGAGTTCACCATATTTTATGTGAAGTTTTAGGCATGAGAAAGCTATCCGCCAAATGGGTGCCGCGTTTGCTCACGCCAGATCAAAAGCTCGTGCGTCTAACCATTGCAGAGGAGAATTTGGCACTGTTTAGACATGATTCAGGGGACTTTTTGCATAGATTTATTACGGTTGATGAAACATGGGTTCATCATTATACCCCTGAAACTAAGCAACAGTCGAAACAATGGATAGCAAAGGACGAACCAGTTCCAAAGAAGGCAAAGGCAGTACCGTCTGCTGGAAAGGTCATGGCAACGGTCTTTTGGGAGACTAAAGGGATACTCCTCATAGATTATCTCGGAAAAGGAAGAACAATAAATTCAGAGTACTACAGCGACTTACTGGACCAGCTCAAGCAGAATATAAGCCACCATGCAACAAGTCCGCTCTTGTAATTGCTAAAATCCATCAGCTAGGCTTTGATTTGTTAAACCATCCACCTTATTCGCCAGACCTAGCCCCGTCAGACTTTTATTTGTTTCCAAACCTAAAAAAAAATCTTGCTGGAAATTTTTTTTTCCCACATTTAGAAGTCATTGCAGCTACAAACGCCTATTTTGACGAGTTGGATAAATCAGATTTCAGTGATGGCAACAAATCAGTTGAACATCGTTGGGCCAAATGTATGACCTTACAAGGGGACTATGTAGAAAAATAAATTATTATTTAGTCACTAGGGTGTTGCGTTCTATGTTACGCCGGAGACTTTTCATTCCATCCTCGTAAATACGATGTTTAGGTATTTTTTATTATAACTAATGACAACGCTATTATTTTTTGACAGTTTTGATATTGTTAAAATACTGACGTTTTGATAAAGCTGGTGACTTAGAATACACTGCCCAAATTTTGAAAAAAGTACTAGAAAGAGTGGTATCAGTTTTTTTTAAATCGGCTGTACATTTGGGGTTGCAAAAGGTCCAAGTTCTGAAACTTGACAGGTTTATAGGGTTGATAGTCAATAATATTTCAGTAAGGTTGCGACTTCAAGGGGTGTCTGCTCGCGTCGCCATCTTGGTAAAATAGCACTCAAACTAAGTTTGTCCAAAATAATTTTCCAAGATGGCGGCACAAGCGGACCTCGTTACTGGAAAATTAGGTACTATTAACCCTATAATTGTGCCCAGTTTCAAAACTTTCAGACCTTTTGCACCAAAACGGCGGTCGCTCTCCAATTTTAAAATGATTAAACTATTTACGATTCTCTGTGACGCAACTACTGTCACTACGGGTAAGCCTTCGTCATCTAAACTGAAATTGATTAAAAATTATTTACGATCCTCGATGACGCACGATAGAAAAGTATCTGAAACAAAAGCGTGAAAAGTTCGTTTTTAATGACTTTTTATATTATTTATTTAGTGGAAGAGCTAACCACCCTAAAAGCTAAACTTTAAAAACGAAAAAACTTTTGGACTGAGAGACTTTTACTCAAGGACACTAATGCAACTACAAACCGATAAAATATTATTTATTAAAAAAAATATTACCTCTCTTTCAGCATTAACAAAAAACTTCTTTAAGTCTCGAACCAGTTCGCCAAATTTAACGACTTTTATATGATCCCTTAGCCATCTGGACATTTCATCTTTTATTTTCGGATTGTTGAATCTTTGATCTAATAACAAGATGGCACCATAGTCGAATCTGTGACGTATCACTCGACCTATAGCTTGGTTGACAGCCCGCGTGGCTTCCAGGGAATACCAGTCTTGACCAGTCAGATACTAAAAATGATTCAGAGCTAAGTTTCTTCTACAGATAGAAGTTCTAAGTAATAGAGAAGAGGTTGAAAAGTTTCCGTATAGTGTCTATTTCAGACAAAAATCACAAGATTAAAGAAAGATGCGGATTCTGAAAGGTTCTCCGGTTAAACTTAAGAAAATTGACCCAGGGGACCACAAACACCAAAATTTTATATGTCGTTCCGAAAACTTCAATTCATGGTCGTATAATAACGAAATCCTATGTAACGACACAGGTTGTTTGGTTGACAAAGAGCGACTGGTTTATTTTCCCACAAAATTGATGATTCTACATTTTGACAAATGTGGCAGTGTTGCCAATATCTTAAAACTAGTCTCTTTTTACTTCAATCACATGTGGATCACATGACATTCATGACACTTTGTGATGTTCAGGGACAGCTTCAAGAGCAAATATATTACATAAGCAATTTTAGAATAGGGTAAGAACTTTATGCATGCACACATTGTTATCAAAAATATAATACATACGTACATCTCTATCTTTGGAATGGCATACATCCAAATAACGCTTTTTCAAAATAACTCTAGGTTCTTTCAAAGGGGGATAGGGCAATCCAGTAATTATCACAGCTCTACCATTGGCGTCCACAAAATCTAAACCTAAAAAAATGCCATTGTCACGAGAGTGGCATAACACACCTCCAAATAAATGAAAAAATGCAACATAAAAAAACCATTGGAAAAACTTTCGGGGAAAATGATAATAAGTTTTGGTCAAAATTAATAGCGCCACAATCGGAAATTGTCATTAAGGGGGCAAACTTCATCCGAAAACTTACCGTTTGACAACACTGATATCGCGTTTTTTGGCCAAATCTTTGTTCTAATAGAAATAGGAAACGAGAAAGCGGAACGCGTCGAAATTTTGAGAAATAGTTTTTTAAAGCATTATTAACAAACGTATCTTAGCAGTTTTTCGCAAAATCATTTTGTTCAAAAAAATAAAAAAAAAAGCTATGGCTAAAACACAACAAATATTTCAAAACAATGTTTGGCATTTCAGTAGCCCAGTTGTATTATAGAAAACTGTAGCGAAATTGTTTGGATTTTTGTATTTTTTGGAAATGTACAAAAGAAAATCAAAAATCTACGTTTAAAGATTTTTAAAAAATCTATGAACAGAAATAATGTTTCAACTAGTTTTTTATAGAAGAGATATATTAGGATTTACAAAAGCGTGCTCAATTTTATATTTGCTGCTAGACACCAAATCAGACCAGGACTGGTATTCTCAAAAATTGGCTTAAAAACGTTACGTTTTGAAAACGCTAAGCGAAACGCACAGCACCTTCTCGCATGGCATTTGCGCTGACCGATCTAATTTGTTATTCACGTTGGTAACCGCGCCCTTGGGATGGAAGTCGCTAAGCATCCTTCAAATTCTCGTTTTTGTTTATGTTTTTTGACATTTGTGGCATACATTAGAGATTTTTTTCACCCCAGGTATTTATTGATAAAAACATCGAAAATCTAGAGAAGGTGATGGTTAGAAATGGTTTTAATGAGAAATGTTGGGCTAGCGGTGTCTTAACATGATTGTAATGACCCCTACACGTCTAGGGTATAATAATAAAGGTTATATAGACGTAAACCATAACTTTTCATCATATTCTAACAAATAAAATAAAGTTTTAGAAAAAAAATTAGTTAAAAATTTTCAATAATTATTTAAATTTTAAATTTTTTAACGCTTTGGCACCACCACCACTATTTCATTGTTCCAACTGAATACACTCGCTGATATAGGGTGTTTCAAAGCTCAAATACTCGGGTACCTACTCTACAGGGTACCTTTACATACAGAAGTGAAAAAAACTTGCCCATAGACAATTTTTTATTATTTTTTTCATCTACACCGGTTAAATAGATTCCAAAGAGGAGAGAAATACAGTAAATCTTTATTCACAAACTCCTTAAAATCCTTCATTTCTACCTTGAAGAATAAGAAAGGTAGGGTTTGGGCGTCCTTTAACCACTATAAATGGGAAAGTGGACAAAAAAATTAAAAATAGTGTGCATAATACTTTTTAATAGGTTTGAATTTAACGCCAAGCGATTTAAAAAACGCCAAGCGATTTCCAGAAACAGATGCCAATTGGTAGGTATTTTTAAACACGGTTACCGTTTTAAATACTCTGCCAATATATGGGCCCCTAAGCTCACACTAGGTACTATAGTTATAGTGTACGTGCGAGCTAATAAAACTAAAACCTGAAATATATCTTATTCAACTCCAGACTAAATGACCTTTTGTTTGATACCACACAAGCCATGTTTTGACTTAATTCAAATTTTTGAAATCTACCCCCACCCTTAAAAAAACAAAAACTAAAATGTATTTTGTTTAACTCCGGACTTAATTACCTTTCGTTTGATATCACACACGCCATATTTTCACGTAAACTCTAATTTTTTAAATCTACCCTCACCCTTTTTGAAGAAAAAAAAAAACTAAAATGTATTTTGTTTAACTCCATACTCAATTACCTTTCGTTTGATATCACACAAGCCATATTTTCACATAAACTCTAATTTTTGAAATCTTCCCCCACCCTTTTATTTGGCTTGTGTTCGGTGGATTTTATTCATTTTTAAATGGGACCATCTCGACCCAAAACCCAGCCTAGGTACCAAATTTCATTAAAATCGGCCTAGCGGTTTTTGAGTTATGCGCGTTGGTCGTTACAGACAGACATACAGACAGACAGACATACAGACAGACAGACGGCGCGACAAAAAAGTTTCAAAATCATCTGAAACGCAAAGATATATAAAAATTTTTGAAATCAGAGCAACTTTTTTTTTCTCGAAAAAATTAGGATCACCATAGCTCACACTACTATAGTATAGTATATGTGTGAGCTAAAAAATGCTCAGTGCAATGATACGTGAATACCATTTTTGCACTTTTCGTCAGATGCTTAGCGAATTTAACGTCATAAAACGGTGTGCGTCTTAAAAACGCTATGCGTTTTTGATTACGAAAATACCTGTCCAGGACAGGCATTCTTGTAATCAAGAACGCATAGCGTTTTTAAGACGCTTAACGTTTTATGACGTCAAATTCGCAAAGCACCTGACTAAAAGTGCAAAAAAGGTATTCACGTACGATTGCGATGAGCATTGTTATAAACGGTAACCGTGTTACCAATAGGCATCTATTTTTAGAATTTGCTTGGCGTTTTTAAAACATGTAAACCTAATAAAAAGTATTATGCACACAGTTTTTAATTTTTTTGGCCAATTTTAAATTTATATTGGTAGTTTTTCTCCCCTCTCTGGAATCTATTTGAGGGGCACAGACAAATGAATAATTAAAAATTGTTTATAGGTAAGTTTTCTACACTTCTATATTAAAGGTACCCTGTAGAGTAGGTACCCAAGCCTTATTGGGAACACCGTAGTACGAGCGAGTTTATATAATTGGAACAATGAAACGATGATGAATAAAGGCTGAAAAGCTGGCAATTTTTAAAAAGATTTTCATTTTAATAATTGTTGAAGATTTTCAACTAAATTTTATTTTAAAACTTTATTTTATTTGTTGGAATATGACGAAGATTTATGGTTTACGTCTATATAACCTTTATTATTGTCCCCTAGGAGTGTAGGGGTCATCATTACAACCATGTTAGGACAGTCAAAAAAACTAGTATTATTGGTAAGCAATGAGACTGGTCATAGTTACTCCATACATATACATAAATCAACCATAAGAAACTGCTAGCCCAACATTTCTCACTAAAACCATTTGTAACTATCACCTTTCCTAAATTTTCGATGCTTTTATCAACAAATACGAAAAATAACCAACTGAGGTGAAAAAAATCTCTAATGTTTGCCACAAATGTCAAAAAAACATAAACAAAAAATGAGAATTTGAAGGATGCTCAGCGAATTCCATCCCAAGGGCGCGTTTACCAACGTGAATGCCAAATTCGATCGGTCAGCGCAAATACCATGCGAGAAGGGTGCTGTGCGTTTCGCTTAACGTTTTCAAAACGTAACGTTTTTAAGCCAATGAACCTTCTGACTGACGCGCCACCCCCATATACCGGGGACAAGTCAATTTGATTGAGAAAATTTAACTAAAATTACGTGACCCGGATTTTCACATTATTTTCAAATATTTTGAAAAAATAAAATGTAATATAAGTTAATATAAGATAAATGATTATAAGTAGGTATTTAAAGACACAATTTTTTCTATTTACAAAACGTTTTTTAAGGGCTGGGGCCATAGCGTAACAAACAAAATCACGGGATTACGAACCAATTTATAAGATAGTTTTTGATTATTAGTATATTGCTCAGTTAACAGAAGCTTGTGCTTAACTTCGCTGAGTTGAAAATAAAGCCCTTTTCATTTATTTATTTTTTTATTACATAACAAGAGAAGAAAGTGACAAATTTCACACGAGCGTGAGAAAGTTACTTTCTGTCGAGTTATGGACGCTTTTTTTTCTACGAACACTGTTGAACTATACTAATTCTTGTAAAAATTGGTGTTTAATTTTGCGTAAATCAAATGAAACTACTTTTCCGCACGTGTGGGAAAGTAGTTTGCAACACATGGGCGAAAAAGTATTGTGACAGTTAAACACTTTCCATACATGTGCCGAAGTACTGAAAGTACTTGTCACACATGTGCGAAAAAATTTCAGCACCCGGATGAAATTTAATGTTGTCTAAGGATGCAAATCGTGTAAAATCCAACATTTTCATATGTGGTCGCAGGAAATAGTAATTTACCTAACCAGTGCGGAAGACGCACATTCATTCGTTAAGTATGTAGGTAAAATATTTTTTTCTACGAGGTCGTGGAAACAAAAATAAAATACTACAATAAAAACAACTCATTTATTATATTTAATTTACAATGATTGGCGAAAACTTTACTTCTTATCCTGTGCAGCATCTGTGGATCAGGAGATTTTCGTTTTCATATTCTGGATCAATGATATCGGAAGGTCTTTAAATATATTTTGTTCTGGATGTATTTGGAGGCAGGCTCATAGTAACATTATGTGTTCCATTTATTGTGGCTAAGTCTTCTTGGGGATTATCGGTATTTTCTATCACAGTAAATAAACACTTTCTGTCTATTTTTATTTATAAAATGAAATGTCATCCCCTGGCTTTTGACAAAAAATCGGCTTTGTTATTTACTTTACTATTTATATTCTTTTATCTTTTCTGTTGCTATTGGAAAACTAGCCGCCCACTTGTGTTTTTAGGCAAAAATTAACGTCAGTGTCAAACTCAAAATGTGTTGTTTTTGTCATCCCTAAAATTTTAGTAAGGCCCACAATTTAGAAACCGAATAGGTGTCCCTAGGACTCTAATATGTAGTGCCACCTATTGACTGATATTTAAATATTTTGCCTTTTTGTCTTTTGCTTAAAAAATTGGCTGAATCATTGAGTTCTATAACGCCCTGAAAGGGCGTTATGGGCTTAATCGAATTTGTCGCCTTAAATACTACTTATATGTATACGGGTGATTTTAATGTACATTTTCATACAGGGTAGGTACATGTTGTACTTCTAGTGTCTCTTTTTGACTCTTTTGGATTTACGTTAGTAAATAAACATAATACAAGAAATAATAACTGTGTTGATAATGTGTTTGTGAATTTCTCGCCTGCAGAATCACATTGCTATGTAGTTGACCCAGCTATGTCGGATCATGATGCAATTCACCTTAAAATATTGCACCACGAGGCAAAATCTTCACAGCGAATAACATTTAGGCCTATAACACAGGTTGGTTTATTTAATTTTCATGTTACTGTTTTATAGGTAATCTAGAGTTTGACACTAACTATAAAGCAGAGAGGTTCTTGTGATTATTAACTCAATCAATAGAACATGTTTTTAATGAAAAATGTAAAATTATAACGGGTAGTTCGGACAATGATAGAATTAATTGGTTTACAGATGAGTTGCGTCATGAAAGAGATATCCTTAATTTTTTACGTGATTTTAATAGGTCCTACCCTTCTGAAGTATTGAAAGAATCTATTAAGAAAGGCAATCGTACTTACAGACAAATATCAGCAAAAAAAGACGCTCATGACAAATACATTTTGGAATCGAATAATTCGCAAAAAGCCATGTGGAGCATAATAAACCAAAATAAGAATAAATCAAAACAATCAGAATGTAATTTAACATCTGACAATTTTAATGAGTTCTTTGTAAGCATCGCGTCAGAGGTCATAAACAAATTGGATGAATCAACTGACTATAGGACACTGCTTAATAACTCTCATAAAACAGAATCAACTTTTAAAAATGTCACATTTATTGAAGTTAGGACATTTCCAGTTTAAAAAATAGTAAGTGTAAAGATACATATGGTTTAACTAAACAAATTGTGAATTCTGTTAAGGAAGTAATACTTATTCCATTGACCAATTTATTTAATGAATGTATTGATAAAGGGATTTTTCCGAATGTTTTTAAGAAAACCAAAGTCTTACCATTACACAAAAAAATTATAAACAATCCAGGAAACTACAGGCCCATATCAATTGTCCCACTTCTTGGAAAGATTTTTGAAAAAAATCAAACAAATTAGTATTTTGAGGAGCATAATTTGTTTTTGTGTTACACAGTTTGGGTTTAGAAAAAACATGTCAACTAGGAAAACTATAAACAGGCTTGTAGATTTAATAAACAAAGGCTTTGAAAGGGGTAAATTTGTTTCAGCTCAGTTTCTTGACCTATCTAAAGCTTTCGACTGTGTTCCACATGATATACTCTTGGAAAAGCTGCTTTACTATGGGTTTGATATGGATAGTCAAAGGGTGATAAGCTCTTACTTAGATAGATAGATAGATAAATACTTTATTGCCAACAAGATTACAGAAAAAAGTGTAACTTAATCCTATTTAAAAATCAACGTAAATTTTTTTTTAAACATTTTAGAAAAATGTTAAAAATACCAATCCTTTTGTATTATGTGTAACATCCTGATGCTATCATTAAAGTAGTTTTAGAAAAAAAATTTAGTTGATTTTTTTTTAAAGTAGATAAAAATTGACACTTACATTATGAATCCATACAAAAGAAGTATATTTTCATTTTTATGTTTAACATACACACACACACATACACATATGTTAAAATATAGACAAATTCAATATTAGAAAAATTCAATATTAGACAAATTCAATATTAAAAAGTAAAAGTTAAAATCATACAGGGTCACCTCCAGCAAGTACTGATTAACCAATCTTTTAAATCTTTTCAAGTTCTCTTCCTCCCGAATAGCTGTTGGTAGGCTATGGTATGCTTTGATAGCTCGGTATTCAGGTCCGCGCTGTTTCTCGTGATCATATGCATTTCCTCACCATAGAGATCACTATTTTGCCTGAATAGGTGTTTATTTTTTTTGACAAAAAGAACTAATTGGAGAAAATAAAGTGATGGTACCGTCAAAATGCCCAGGGCTGCAAAATGAGTCCTACAAGAGGTTCTGGGAGAGAGTCCCAGAAAAGCTCTGATTATACGCTTTTGTGCCCTAAATACAATCGATGCCTTGAATGAGGAGCCCCAAAAAATGATGCCATATGTAATGAGACTTTGGACACTAGAAAAATAGTAGGTTTTAAAGGTTTTTGTTGTTATCACTTCTCTAAGCCTTCTAGTAGCAGCTGTTGCACTAGAGAGCCTCGAGTTCAGGTCCCTCACATGATTTTCCCAATTCAATAGTGGATCCATAGTGATTCCCAAAAATGTTACTTTATCAGTAGTTGGTAGTGACTTGTGGTTGAGTTTTACTAGAAGTGATTCTTTTATTGTGCATGTTTTTTGGAATTTAATTAATGCATTGAATAGATTTCAATATGTTTGATTGTCTGGCACAGATTCAAGTAAATTACCTATACACTTTGGGGTACCACAAGGATCAGTGTTGGGACCGATTATTTTTCTTATTTTTGTGAATGATCTTGCCAAGGCATTTCCTCGATCAGATTTTGTAAGGTTTGTGGATGATAACACAATACTAGATTTTGGCTTACACCTGGAAGAACTAAATATAAAATCTTTAAGAGTACTTTCAGTAGTGAAAGACTGGTTCCTATCAAATAAGCTGAGCCTTAATGAAGAAAAAACAGAACAACTTACTTTTACACTTAGGCAGATCAACAAATCCAGTGATAGTGATACCCAACAACTTGTACGTTTTTTGGGAACCTACCTAGACTCAAAATTATCTTGGGAAGGTCATGTGAATCATTTGTCGGGCATACTATCAAGAAACACGTATTTATTGAGATCTCTTTCTCAGTTTGTGACTAAAAAAAACTCTGATTACTTGCTACCATGGTATAGTCCATTCACTATTGTCTTATGCACTACTGGCATGGGGTCATTCCTCGCATAGTGAACTTATCTTTAGATTGCAAAGAAGAGCAGTTAGGGTTATTAAGGGAATTTCATATAGAGATGACTGTGTGGAAGCTTTTAAGTCACTTAATATTTTAACTCTCCCATGTCAGTATATTCTTTTCCGTCTGCTCCACATAAAAGAGAACATTGCAGATTTTGTACCGCACAATGCTGTCCATACTATAAATACCACCCCTTGGTTTGCGATATCTTGCCATGATGGTCGCGGCTTGCTCTCTTCTTTCAATCGCAAGATAGATCCTACATCTTTGTCGTTAAGTTGTGTGGTTCTAATCGAAGCCGACATCCATTCTTCATCTGGATCTAACTTTATCTGGCGCACGTAGGTAATTCCTTCTCTCTGGTCAATTTTCCTGCAATGTTTACAATCCTCAGGGCAAGGTCTTCTGGACAATGCATCTGCATTATTATGCACCCTTCCCGCTCGGTGCTTAATTTGATAATGGTATTGTTGTAGCTTTTCTATCCATCTCGCGACTTGTCCCTCAGGTTGTTTCATTTTCATGAGCCACTGTAACGCAGCATGATCCGTTCTAATCAGAAACTCTTGTCCATAGAGATATTTGTGAAAGTGATCCACGGATTTAATGATGGCTAGGAGCTCCTTTCTGGTAACACAATAATTTCTCTCTGGTTTGGATAGCTTTTTGCTAAAAAATTCGATGACACGTTCTTCTCCATCTTGTACTTGGGAGAGTACTGCTCCTATGCCATCGTTGCTCGCATCAGTATCTAATATGAATTTACCTTTTGGAATAGGATATGCGAGAATCGGGCTAGAACATAATGCTGCCTTTAGTCTTCTAAATGCTTGGTCACATTCAGTATTCCATCTGTAAGAAGCTTTATCTTCTGTAAGTCTATGTAATGGAGACGCTATTTTGGCGAATCCTTCTACAAATCGTCTGTAGTATGTACACAGACCCAAAAAGCTTCTCAATTCATGTTTGTCACGAGGTTGAGGCCATTCTTTTATTGCTTGTAACTTCTTTTCGTCAGTATGGATGCCTTCTCGGGAAACGACGTGACCCAGGAATTCAACTTTTTCTTGGAATAGAAAACATTTCTTTGAGTTTAATTTGTGATTGGCATTTCTGATTCTTGAAAATACTTCTCGTAAATTGTCTAGATGATCTTGAAATGATTTCCCCATTACTATGACATCATCCAAATATACTAGGCCGGTTTTCCAAGTAAGGCCTCGTAGAACGACTTCCATTAGTCTTTCAAATGTAGCTGGAGCATGACATAGGCCAAATGGCATCACATTAAACTGATAAAGTCCACTTCCAGCAGAGAATGCTGTCTTCTCTTTATCCTTTTCAAAGATTCCTACTTGCCAATACCCACTTTTTAGGTCAAGAGTAGGAAACCAACATGATCCTGCCAATGTTGTTAATGTGTCGTCTATTCTTGGCAGTGGGTAACTATCTTTCTTGGTCACATCGTTAAGTTTTCTGTAGTCGACGCAAAATCTAGTACTTCCATCCTTTTTAGTGACCAACACCACAGGAAATGACCAAGGACTTGATGACTCTTCAATAACCCCGTCACTGAGCATTTTATTAATGAGATTGTGAACTTCTTCCTGTTTGGCCATTGGTAGTCTTCTTGGGGGCTGTCTTATCGGTTGGGCATCGCCAGTGGATGGATGGTGATGGAATGTTGAATAAGGTTTGTGCGTCCCGAACTACTCTTAGTTTCGAAGATATTACTTTGTTCTTCTATAAACTCTCTCGCTTTACGAAATTCTTCTGGAGTGAGATGTTGCCAAATTGACTGAAATTGCTGAAGTACCTCCGTTGGTAACTTACTTTTATCCTCCGAAGTTGGCTCTTCATCTTGTTACTTTCTGGACTGGCTCAAATAATGCTGGGGGGGTGGTGGTCCCTTATTAATTTTGACACTATTTGGGAAAATATTGGCGACTCTAATCGGGATGTCTTTATCGGTTTTAACTAGTGACTTTGCAACGAGGTAGGTGTTGGGTGTGTTCTGTTGGCTTATGAGTCCGACGCAGCTTGATGTTTTACTTTCTAGCCTCCCCAAAATTATGGTCTCACTGTTACCGACCAGTCTTGTTGTGCATACTGCCACAACCTTTATTGGTTCTTTATTGATGTGACTATTTGACAAAATGAACTCTTCGATCCCAAATCTTAGGGTATTAAGTTTATTATCAAATGCAAATCCATGTTTACTTATCAAGTCCATTCCCAAAATAAATTAATCTTCTATTTCTGCAACTAATACAGTGTGGCAAATCTTCAACCTTCCCAGCTGTAGATCTATATCTGTCTGCCCCAACACGTCGGCGGATTCTCCAGTCACAGTCTTAAGTGTTATTTTCTTTTCTGTTGGTCGAATTTTATATCTCGTTGCAATTTTGGACTTAAGCAATGATATGGCTGCACCGGTGTCTACTGTGATGTTAATTTGTCTTCCATTTATAAGTCCGTCAATGTTGAGGCTGTCAGCAGTATGTTTTAAACTCTTAATAGAGTAAATTTTGGGGGCTTCCCTTCCATTAGTTAACACCCGCCTTTCCGTGTTGAAAAGTTTTAGTTTTTCCTGATCTACTCTGCTGTACTTTGTCCCGCTAGATGGTAGGCGAGACCTCATTTGGACACGACAATTGCGTTGAATGTGCCCTGTAAGTCTGCATCTAAAACACTTTACATTTGGAGGGGATCGTCTGCTTTCTTTTAAAGAGTCAATCTTCTCTTTCAGTGATAGAAGAATTTGGCTTAGCGTCTTTGAGGGAACCTCTTGTTCATTGCTCATTTCTTCACCCTCGTGAATTGAAACAGCCCTTATTTTTGGCCTGGACATATTATTTGATGACTCGATTTCAAGGGCTCGAATCAACACTTCACTGCTGCTATGGAAGCGTTCTCGACGAAGTAATTTTGCTAAGTCCGTGTCTCGCAAGCCGTTAATAAAGCGATCTACCGTGAAGGGATCTCTGTAATTTTCTGGCATTTCTGGGTAAGCCAAGTACATCAGCCTCCTGATATCCGCTTCATACTCTTGTAATGACTCCCCTGCTCTTTGTTGACGAACATTTAATTCTGACCAATGTAAATTTCGCAAGTGTTCGTCTCCATACCTTCTTTCTAACGCTGCCACTAAAGCGTTATAATTCTGTTTTTGTTCGACTGGAATGGACCGTAAAAGTCCCAGAGCAGGTTCTCGCAGAGCTACTAACAAAGCTCTAGCTTTTTCGTCATCATCCAAACCATTTGCAGCAGCGGCAGCTTCAAACTGTTGTTTGTAGGTGGACCAGGAAGACGTACCATCGAAATTTGGAGGCTTAATGTTTTGGTTGGAATTCACAACACATCCCTGAGCTTTTATTTTGTTGTATTCTGTTTGAAGCTGTATAAGCTGTTTTGACACGTCCTGGAATTTTTCTTCCATGGTTTGAAAAACTGCTTCCCTAACATTTTGTAATTTGTTCTCCACTTTTTCTTCAACATTTTGTACCTTTTCCTTAACATTTTGTACCTTTTGTTCCACGCTATGCACTCTTTGAGTTATTTCTTCCTTAAGGTCTTCGGTTGCAGTCTTGAACTCTTCTCTCAGCTGTTCGGAGTTGTTCTTTATTTGATCGAAGTTTTCTTGAATGCCATCTAATCTTTGCTCAAATGTCTGTTTCATATCGTTCTGGTTTTGTTCCATGGTCTGTCTCATGTCGTCCATGGTGTGTTTTATATCGTTTTGGTTTTGAGCCATTTGAGGTGCTAGAGCCTGCATCATTTTAGTTAGATCTTCCATCTTTGCTGATCCTTGTCTAGTAAGCATCAACTTCCTGATAAATCACTTAAAATGTCTATTTTTAGGCTATAAAGCTAATGTCGCAGTCGGTTTTTGTATATCTCTTCTAGTTCTCGAATAGAACGTCGTAGAATGTTATGGAATCTTCTAGAAATTCTTTCTGATTCTTACTTTTAAAATTACTAATCTAATCTCGAAGTCGCCTTTTGGATATTTCTTCTGGTTCTTGAATAAATCGTCGTAGAATGTTATGGAATATTCTAGAAATTCTTTCTGATTCTTACTTTTGAAATAATTAAACTAATGTCGAAGTCGGTATTTGTATATCTCTTCTAGTTTTTTAATAGAACGTCGTAGAATGTTATAGAATCTTCTAGAAATTCTTTTTAGTTCTAACTTTTGAAATTACTAAGCTAATGTCGAAGTCGCTTTTTGGATATTTCTTCTGGTTTTCGAATAGAGCGTCGTAGAAAGTGATAGAATATTCTAGAAAATCTCTCTAATTATCAATTTTTGGACTGTAAAGTTAATGTCGAAGTCGGTTCTTAAATATCTCTTTTGGTTTTTGAATAAAACAATATCGAACTTCTTCGAATATTCTGGAAAAATCACTTACTGTTTTTCTGTCCAATTGTCCTATCCGGTGGTACTATGTAAGGATAGTCTTTGCACTATTTATTTCTTTTATTCCCACTTCTGACACCACAAATTGTTACGGGTTCTCCACAACAATTAAAACTCGCAATTGTTGAAAACGATACGTCAATTTATTTCGACAAATTATGTACAAAAACACGCACTTAAACTTACTAATAACTTGCTAATAATTCACTACTTTAATACGCCTATTAACTTCGCGTTAACATCTAGCGATCACTACCATTGGTTATCTCTGACTGGCTCGATGCCCCGCGTCCTGCTCTATATATAGGGTCTGCCTACTATTCGAGAACCATCCATCTTCTTCGATTCACGAGCATTCTCGTTTCTTCCAGAAGGTACGCGGCATGCATGAGTGTCATAGATAACGCAACTAAAACCTAGACTAAGAATACAAGCATAAGATACGTCAACCTAATACTACACTAAATCTAAATAAATTCTAACTATAAAATTTAAATAACTTAAATTTGTAACAATATTTTTTTAAAACGAGGAATTATTATAGTTTCCAATTTACTTAAGTATGTTTTTCTTTCTTTTTTAATGATTTTTCCATACCGAAGCTGTTATTAGAATATGGTTCTTTAATGGGATAAACTAATTTCAACTAAATAAATCTAATATAGATTTTTATTATGATTAATATTTTGGTTATATTTTATTTGCTTATATTGTCACAACATCTATAGTAATGTGTGCCTATTAATATATTTTTTATGGATATTTAAAATCCAAATTATGATAGACTAGTCATTAGTTTGCTTCTTGTTCGATTTTATTTTAAACAACAGGGTTTCAAAGATCATTAAGTCAGTGTGACTTGGGCATAAAGCTTCTTGTGAGATTTTTGTTACCATAAAGCGGTCTTTAGATTGGACTAGACATCTAACACAGCTACATACATGAATTGTATTATATATATTTGCTATTATAGATAGTGTTAGCTCCCGCTAAATTTCGCGGTTGTTTATATATATTTTTAAAACCACACAATTGTATGAAGGACAAAGCGCATTTCGCGTATTTGGACATGCGCACCAACAACCAGTGAGATCCTTGTCGACCGCCTCGAGAAAATGGCGTGTTAATTTCGTTCTCCAACTATTTCAAATATCTACACCTGAAAGTGCTCGATTTTTGTGTACTGGGCCATAGAACTAGAAACTTCAGCCCTTCAGCTACGTGGTGACATCATTAGATCCAATCAGGGGCCCCTTAGAAGTGGAGAATTTGGCTGCAAACTGGTGAGTGCCTTTGATTCTGATTACCGTTGTGTGACACAAATAATTTAACCTATGGACCTTATTAATTATTTCGTAATTCCTATCAATATATTTATGTTTGCTCGCGCTTTCATTAATTAAATATTTACAGTCCATTGCAGTAATCGTTTTTCTAACCGCGGACTAACATAAGTGCTCCTTCGACCGAATTAATTATTTAAAATAATAAATCCATACGACGGTATTAATAATTATTTGCCTTGAATTTTTTCGCATCGTATTTGCAACCAGAGAAAGTCGTCGGTGTGGTGCAGCGCAGTGCACGTGTCTACCGCGTGGTATAAACAAAGCGAAGGAATCAAAACAAAACAAACAAAAACATTTCTCATTTATGTGTTAGGGTGTTTCATATCATTTCGATATTTAAAACAATTTTCATCAATTGCGATAAATTAGTGCATATTTTCGACAATTCGTCATTTTTCTATTTCAGAAGCGTTAATTGTATATTTACCGACAATTTCGTCATTTCAAAGGTAAAATCATGTCTGTCAAAAAAGCCGCGCAAAAACGCAAGGGTTTTTTATCTGCGATCACCGAGTGTTATGTGTTGTCACAGACCGCGGAAAAGGATGAAAAAGCGAGAAACGAGTTTCAAGTGAGGTATTCCGATTTGGATGAAACCTTCGATAAATGCATGCTGGCACATAATGACGTCATTATGTTGATAGACGACTCGGACGACGAGGAGTTTAAAACACAGGATGCGATCCTTTCAGAAGCTCGTAAATATTTTTATGCGTGTAAGGGGGTTTACTCTAAAATATTTCCGGTTGAGGCCCCAACCCTTTCGGGATCATATGTTCGACAAAACGAATCTGAAACTCCAAAACTCAAAGAGTTAGGTATTCCCATATTCCGAGGTGATAAAAAATTATGGCCAAGCTTTTTCGATCTTTTTAATAACATTATAGATCAAAATCAAAGTCTAAGTAACGTCCGAAAACTTCAATATTTATTTTCATATCTCGAGGATGAGCCTTTAAAATTGATACCAGGGATTAGCTTATCTGATCAAAATTATAAAATTGCTTATGACAAATTAGTCAATAGATATCAAAACAAGCGAGATCTCGCAAATGATGCTTTAAGCTCAATTATGAACTCCACCTTAAAAAACGAGTCAGCTAAAGAATTGCGTAATTTAATTGACACCTTTTCTGAATCCCTAGAAATTTTAAAATCACTTAGCTTTGACGTTGACAGTTGGGACTTTATTATTTTTTCATTTTGTTAGAAAAATTGGATATTCCGACGCGTTCAAATTTCGAAATGAGTCACGCCAATACTAATACCGAAATTCCCACTTTTCAGTCACTTTTTCAATTTCTAGAAAAAAGATGTAAAGTTTTGGAATCACTTCCTTAATCAACAGCACCCAAAAAGGTGCCTATCTATCAAAAATCAAATTCTATGCAAAATCAGTCTGGGCAAAAGCCTACCTATCAAAATTCAAATTCTATGCGAAATCAGTTTGGGCAAAAGCCTACCTATAAATCATCCAATTCGCCTTTTATAGGACTGGCTGGCACCTCAACTAATTCAAGTACGGGAATAAAATGTTTCCGGTGTAATCAAGGTCACGTGCTTTCGAAATGTCAAACATTTCTTGATCTCTCACCTATCTTTCGTCAAGCAGAAAAAATTATGTCTAGCGTGTTTTCATCCCTTGCATGGTGTAGATACGTGCAAATCAAAATATTCATGCAGGACTTGCAATAGTAAAAGGCACCACACTTTAACTCATATCTTAGAAACTAATCAAGAGTCTGGAAGCCAAGATACTAGTCCTGTCATTCACACACCACCTGTCAATAATCTTCATGTGTCATTAAATGCCTCAGGACCTTCAGGTACCTTTCTTTTATGCACCGCCATAATAGATGTTATGGACGGTTGCGGAAATTTTCAACCTGTAAGGGCACTGCTTGATTCTGGATCACAGACAGGATTCATCAGTGAAAAGTGTATTCAGCGTCTTAATCTTCCTAGGCGAAGTTACACCACTGAAATATTCGGATTAAATCAGATGTCTTCTTTTACTTCCAAAGGGCTCGTTTAATGTCACATTAAGCCACAAGGACAAGTCACTCCTTTACTTAATTTCGAAGCAATTGTTGTTCCACAACTATGTTCCAATATGCCTACATTCTCTTTGAACGATAATCAGTGGAAACACTTGGAAAACCTTAAACTGGCCGACCCATCTTATTTCAAATCTAGACCTGTGGACCTGGTTATTGGTTGCGAGTTATTCGCACAGATATTCAAGGAGGGCAGGGTTCTTGGACAGGTAGGGCAGCCTTCAGCCCTTGAAACTATCTTTGGCTGGGTCGTCATGGGAAAGGTTGACGAAGTAGGTAGTCTTACGGAACAAACCAGTTGTTTTTTAACGAGTCATTCACCTCCTTTAGAGGTCATTCTCCCTAGGTTTTGGGAAATCGAACATTTGCCTAAAAAACAAATCTTATCAAAGGAAGAAAAACAGGCAGAATCAATTTTTACTGCTAGTGTAGTACGGCAACCGAGCGGTAGATTCATGGTAGATCTTCCGTTTAAAGATAAAATAAACCCTGACCTAGGAAATACTTATCCGCAAGCTTATCGTAGATTTTTACTTCTAGAAAATAGATTAATCAAAAATCCTGATCTGTACACTGCCTATTCAAGTTTCATGCAAGACTATATCGATTCTAATCATATGAGTTTAGTTTTATCTAGTCAACCAAAGGTCGACGTATCGTGTTTTTTAGCACATCATTGCGTACTAAAGCCGGAAAGCTTAAGTACAAAATTAAGGGTAGTCTGGGATTGTTCGGCAGTCATCCCAAAAAATATTAGTCTTAATGACACATTGTTATCTGGACCGAAACTTCAAAAGGATATTGCTTCTTTACTCCTTACGTTTCGTCTTAATCCTATTGCCTACATTGCTGACATCAAACAGATGTTCCGTCAAGTCCTTATCAATCCTTATCACCGTCCTTATCAAAGGATATTGTGGAGGTTTTCTCCACAGGATCCACTTTCAGTGTGGGAACTTTCTACTGTCACTTTTGGCATGACATGCTCACCTTTTCTAGCCATGCGTACCTTAAATGAGCTGGCAGAGAGAGAAAAGGAACGTTTTCCTATGGCTAGTACTGTTCTAAAAACGTCAATCTATATCGACGATATCTTGGGAACTAGCCATTCGCTTTCTGAAGCTCTCTCCCTTCAAACAGAACTCAATGATTTGTTGAAGTCGGGAGGATTTGAACTTAAAAAATGGGCAAGCAATTGTCCTGAGTTATTGGCAACATTGCCAGAGTCCGATCGTCAAATGCCTCTCTCTTTCGACAAGGAGGAACCCCACTTTATCAAAGTTTTAGGACTTCAATGGCATCCAAAAAACGACATTTTTTCTTATCAATGCCGAATGAAGGACAAACCCCCAACCAAACGTTCTATTTTATCTATCATAGGGACAATCTTCGATCCCTTAGGTTTTCTTTGTCCCTTGTTGCTACAAGCAAAATTTATTTTGCAACAGTTGTGGATATCGAAAATAGGCTGGGACGAAGAACCAGATTCTTCTATCATCGACTCTTGGAACAAACTTCGTTCTGAATTCCCGCTTCTTTCCAATTTTCAATTACCCCGACAAATCAAACTGTCAAAAACCAATAAATGTCAAATCATCGGCTTCTGTGACGCTTCAATTCGAGGCTACGCAGGCGTCGTATATTTTCGTGTAGAAGAGGAAAACAATATATCTGTTTCTCTCATATCTGCAAAATCTAGGGTCGCGCCTATAAAGTCACAAACTTTGGCTAGGCTAGAACTTCTAGGCTCATTTCTTTTAAGCGAATTAATTGACTTCGTTTTATCTAGCTATGCAGGAAAAATAACTTTTACAAATATCGTTACTTTCTGCGATTCGCAAGACGTATTGCACTGGCTTCCATCCCCTCCTAATCGCTGGCAAACCTTTGTTGGAAATCGAGTAAGTAGAATCCAAGAAATCATTCCCTCAAACTCGTGGCGCTACATTCCTTCTGCTTTGAATGCAGCCGATATTGCGTCACGAGGGGCCACCCCTTCACAGCTCATGTCACATGACATGTGGTGGAACGCACCGTCGTTTTTGTGGTCTCCCGAAAACGAATGGCCCGATTTTCATAAATCAAAAATGCCGATTGATTTCGGAGATATTAATCTGGAGGAAAAGCCAAAAGTCTGTTGCAATGCGATAATTGATGTCAACTTCTTAGATCAGCTTCTTATCAAATATTCATCTATATCAAAAATTCAACGTATCATTTGTTATGTCCTTCGAATAGTTAACCTTTTGCAAAACCATTCCTATCAAAAACCCACTAAGCCGCCGGACCAAAAAGTTATTTTTGAGAATATTGTTTTTCCTACCACCGGTGAGATGCAAAGTGCGTTACACCTTCTTATCAAACGCGTTCAAGGTTCTTGTTTTTCTGAGATTTTTTCCGCGTTATCTAAGGATAAACCAATACCGAAACCTTTGCGAAAACTTTCACCTTTTCTTGATGAGAATAGTATCATTAGAGTCGGTGGCAGATTACAAAAATCTGACCTTTTGTCTTATTCTGCAAATGAACCATCGTTTAACTACTCTTTTTATCGAGTCCTCTCATCGACAATACCTTCATCCTGGGTTTAAAACATTACATAATCTGCTTTTACAGCAATTTTGGATATTATCTGCCAGACGGGCAATTCAAAGAACCATATCCAAGTGCTTGCAATGTTTTAGAATCAACCCTAAACCCTATAGACCGCCCATAATGAGTTCACTTCCCGCTCATCGAATCAATCAACTTAAACCTTTTTCGAGTGTAGCTATCGACTTTTGTGGACCTTTCTTTGTGATTCCTCATCGTTACCGTGGTTGTAAGGCTTTCAAATCGTATGTCTGTGTGTTTGTCTGTACGGCCACACATTGCGTGCATTTGGAATTAACCATGGAACTGTCCACCGAAGGGTTCGTAGGTGCATTCCATCGATTCATTTCCAGACGCGGAAGCGTGACGCAATGCTGGTCAGATCAAGGCAGTAATTTTATAGGGTTTCGTAACCAATTACTTGATTACGCAAGAAGTGCTGCCACCAGACTTTCTATTCGTTGGCATCTGGGACCTCCTCTCAGTCCACATTTCAATGGCCTGGCAGAAGCTGGCGTCAAAAGTTTTAAAACTCACTTTGTTCGAGTTGTCGGCGACCAGAAGTTGTCTATCATGGAGATGTCCACCCTTACCTGTCGCATAGAAGCCGTACTTAATAGTCGCCCTTTATCTCCTGCCTCTTCAGACCCACACGATCTTCAACCTCTTACCCCTGGGCATTTTTTGACACTTGAACCTCTTAACTCAGAAATTCCGGAGTCCGATTTGTCCGAGGTTCCCCTAAATCGGCTCTCGAGATGGCAACTAATCCAAAAACTACATAATGATTTTTGGAAACGGTATTCTATAGAGTATTTGCATACGCTACAACAGCGACACAAGTGGACTGATTCGTCCCCAAATATCAAATTAAATGATTTGGTTATCATAACAAGTGATCACATTCAATCGCCTTTGAAATGGCCGGTCGGTCGGGTCATCGAACTGCATCCCGGCGGGGACGGTCAGGTGCGTGTTG
This sequence comes from Aspidapion aeneum, assembly GCA_963576565.1. Lineage (NCBI taxonomy): Eukaryota > Metazoa > Arthropoda > Insecta > Coleoptera > Brentidae > Aspidapion > Aspidapion aeneum. Next base: position 21,974,423 of record OY755039.1, read on the forward strand.
CGACGGTACAAACGGTTACCGGTGTTTATAAGCGGCCAGTTGTAAAACTGTGCCTCTTGCCAAATTAAAAGTAATTTTAATTTTCTACCTTTTACCGGGTATTACAATAGGTTTTTTTTATTGTTAATTTTTTTTGAATTTTTTGTTTGTTTGTTTTGCCTTTTTTCGGGATTTCGTTATCTCTAAATAAACTTACGATACTTATCTGTTTTCATTCATTTCACCTGATACCAATGAACAACTTTGGTTAAAAATTAAAGTGAGCAAGTTTAATCTGGCAGTAGGAGTCGTTTACAAGGCACCCAGTTACTCCTATAAAACATTTTTAAATAACTTTGAGGGTTATATTTCCTCTTTAATCCCTTTGGTAGACAAAATAATCTGCGTTGGCGACTTTAATATAGATTATCTTAATATTGATAGCTCTGACTTTAAACTAGCTAATGAAACTTTCGAAGGGCTGGGACTTTCGCAGATTATTCAGGAACCCACACGGATTACACAAACGACCCTGAAACTGCTTGATTATATACTTGTCTCCGATGAAAATATTTTAAAAAACTCGGGAGTTGTTCAGGTTGGCCTCTCTGACCATGAGTTGGTCTTCTGCGAGACCAGCGTCGACTATGAAAAAAAAATTCCAATAACTAAAACAACAAGGGACTTCAAAAATATGAACGTGCAGCAATTTTATAGTGACCTTCAGTCAATTCCTTGGCAAAATATCTACCACCTCAAATCAATAGACGAAAAAATTGAATTTTTTAACTCAAATTTAATCACTCTTCTTGACATCCATGCGCCCTTTATGACCATCCGTATTACAAAACCTTATGCACCCTGGATGACAGACACTATAAAAGCAATGCCGGCGGATAGGGACAAAATTTTAGCTAAATATAAAAAACATAAAAACTTGGCTGACTGGAACACATATAAGCAGTTGCGCAATATGGTTACAGTTACTATTGCCCGTGAAAAAAAAATATTTTTGCAGCAACAAGAGGGCAGGATCACAGTTGACCTGTGGGCCACTTTAAAACAACTTAATTTTTCCAAACCTCAAAACTACAATATACCTGATTCTCTTAATGATATAGAAAAAATCAATCAACATTTTGTCAACTCAATTTCAAAAATACCTGCAGACATTGAAACTCTTAATTATTACCAAACTCATAAGAAAGAAGGTATTTCAGCCGAATTTAAATTTACCACTACCACCGAATCCAATATTATTAAAATTATCTCTAAAATTAAATCTAAAGCTATTGGGATTGACGGTATTGGGATTTCATCAATTAATTTATGCCTCCCATTTCTTCTTCCCTACATAACTCATTTAACTAACTTCTGCTTATTAAATTCGGTTTTTCCAACTCTCTGGAAAAAAGCAAGGGTTATGCCCTTAGCAAAAGTCAATTCCCCAGAAGCATTTGACCAACTCAGGCCAGTAAGTATTTTGCCCTCTATATCCAAAATATTAGAAAAAGTCATGCAAGAACAAATACAAGCGCATGCAGAAAAATATAAAATTATCCCCGTGCATCAATCTGGTTTTCGTAAACACTACAGTTGCAATACAGCTTTAACCTCCATAGTGGACGACATCCTTGGTGCGACAGATAACAACAAATTAACAGTAATGATTCTGCTTGATTACAGTAAAGCTTTTGACACGCTTAATTACTCCTTATTGCTTTCAATTTTTAGCTTTCTGTACTTTTCAGATCATGCTATGCAAATGATATCAAACTTCTTAAACTTTCGAGAACAAGCTGTTTTCTATGAGGGTAAAAAATCGAGTTTCTTGACGATCGACGCTGGTGTACCGCAGGGCAGCGTTTTATCGCCGCTTCTGTACTCTTTGTACGTCTCGGGCTTTCCATCTGCCTTTTTGTCCTGTCTTTATCATTTTTACTGTGACGACACTCAAGGATATTTATCTTTTTCTGTAGATGAAAGCAGTCAGGCCGTCACAGCAATTAATTTTGAGCTAAACAATATATCTGAAATTTCTAGAAAACATTGTCTACAGCTAAACTCAAAAAAATCGGGAGCTATTGTTTTTGGGCCAAGGGGGCAGAGGGAGGCTTTTGAGAACACTTACAAAGACCAACTTGTCTTAAACTCAACACCTATTGCCTTTTTTAAGTCTATCCGCAACTTAGGGTTGATCATGGATCAGGACTTGAGGTTTACGGAGCATATCAATAAGTGTATACAAAGAGGTTATTTTCATCTAAAAAAAATATATGAACACAGAAAAATATTATCAAAAAAAGTCAAAACTATGCTGTGTGAATCATACGTACTGTCTCAGGTTAACTACTGCGATACAATTTATGGTCCCTGTATCAGACAGGTCGACTCCACTAGACTCCAACGGCTGCAGAACTCCTGCTTAAGGTTGATTCATGGTATTAGAAAGTATGATCATGTGACCCATTCGCTTAAAAGGACTAACTGGCTAAATATGTATAACCGACGCTTCTTACATTCCGCAACTTTTTTCTTTAAAATACTAAAAAATAAAAGTCCAAACTACCTGTATGCAAGAGTACGGTTCAGGTCAGATGTGCACACTCTAAACCTACGTTTTAGGGGGAGGCTGACGCCCCCCAAACATAATCTTGAATTATTTAAAAGATCATTCTCCTATCAGATAGCCACAGTAGCCAACAAACCGTTGTTTCAAATATTAACATCATATAGCATATCAAATTTCAAAAAAAAACTTTTTAACATTTTATTTAAAGAGCAATAAATTATCTTTTGTGCTCGCTTCGGTTTTTTTTCTTTTAAAAGGATAAAAATATTTTATTGTCGCAATTGATTCAGTGTAAAGTCTTTTCGATCCCGTAGGTACTTAATCGGGTTTATTTATTATTGACTTTTTTGCGCTATTTTATTAAGAACAGAAACGTTCAATTTATTCTGTAAATTTTTTTTTTTAACTTAAATCATCTACTTTTTATCTAAAAACTTAAAACTAATAAAATTTAATATTTTTCTCCGGGTTAGGTGGAAGAACAGACATCCGCTTCTGGGGCTTCCTAAAAGCGAATGAACTGAATCTCGCCCATTGTAGAATAGTTTTCTATTTATACCATTGATTTTGTTAAAAACCTTTTTTTTTCTACAATAAAGACCTTTATTATTATTATTATTATTATTATTATTTATATTTATCGGTCGATTCTTTTTCTTATATCTATATCTGTCCGGTTGAGATTCTAAAATTGTGTGTTTTGGAGGGCAGTTATGTTAGCTCCCGCTAAATTTCGCGGTTGTTTATATATATTTTTAAAACCACACAATTGTATGAAGGACAAAGCGCATTTCGCGTATTTGGACATGCGCACCAACAACCAGTGAGATCCTTGTCGACCGCCTCGAGAAAATGGCGTGTTAATTTCGTTCTCCAACTATTTCAAATATCTACACCTGAAAGTGCTCGATTTTTGTGTACTGGACCATAGAACTAGAAACTTCAGCCCTTCAGCTACGTGGTGACATCATTAGATCCAATCAGGGGCCCCTTAGAAGTGGAGAATTTGGCTGCAAACTGGTGAGTGCCTTTGATTCTGATTACCGTTGCGTGACACAAATAATTTAACCTATGGACCTTATTAATTATTTCGTACTTCCTATCAATATATTTATGTTTGCTCGCGCTTTCATTAATTAAATATTTACAGTCCATTGCAGTAATCGTTTTTCTAACCGCGGACTAACAGATAGCTGTTTAATTTTTTATTTACTTATATATGACCAAAATATTAAAATTTTTCTTTTTGCTCGGTTTGAATCTAATTTAAATGCAGACAAATAAAACTGTGTCGAAAGGCTAACGTTTTCACTTGATAATTATTAATAATTATTATGCAGTAATGCACCTTTGAAGCAAACTTTAGGTACCTATCTTATACAGATTTATTACATTAAATTCTTCTATATATGGCTGCCCATTTAAGGCGAAAAATTCAATGTAGGCAATTTTTTAAGGAAAAGACAACAAGGTAAAATATTTAAATATCAGTCAAAAGGTGGCACTACATATTAGAGTCAAAGGGACACCGATTCGGTTTTAAAATTGTTGGCCTTACTAAAATTTTAAGGATGACAATGGATGAGAGTCATAATTATAAATTATTATTTTGACAATCTAGTACAAACTAACAACACATTTTAAGTTTGGCACTGACGTTAATTTTTACCAAAAACACTAATGGGCTAGTTTTCTAATGGCAACAGGAAAAATAAAGGAATAGAGCATTGGAATAGAGTAAATAACAGAGCCTATTTTTAAGGGTGCAACGTTTTGTCTTATTCTAGAAAATACCGCAAAATTGGCGCCCCACGTTGGGCACCAATTTTGTTATGAACTCTTTAAATCGAGCAAGTTGGACGCCATTTTGTTATAAAAACTTTGTTATAGTTATGTAACTTTGAGCATGATTTTTATTATAAATAATGTAAGGGTCATGAGTTTCTATATTTGGAGGAAAATACTTTCACTTTTTATTTTTCAATGTAATAAGTCTTCTCTTTACCTAAACACACCCAGCAACCACGGTTTACTAGAATTACGCAATGTTTTGCAAGGCAGACATTTGAACACCTTATTTACAAACAACGTCGGTTCTAGTCAACCTAATAAGTTAATAAAGTGATAAGCTTCAACTCTTTATTTACAGAATAGACCAACGTACCTTCGGACACTTTTCCCCGACAAACTCCCATAAAAATCGCACCCTTTGCGGTATTGACGTTAATAGATTCATAGTAATTCACCATGGCATCTCTAAATGCATCTTTTTGTTTAGGCTCCACAAATATTGGCTAAAAATATATATAAACACACAACTTTAAAAGAGGCTTCTTAGGGAGAAAGCTATGGATCTGGGGGAAGTGCCCCCCCCCCTTCAACCTGTTGCAAGGTTTGAACTTAAAGACATTTCTTATTCTTAAAAACTGCGTTTTGAATCATATTCGAGGTGAGCACCCTTTTTTGTATAGGAGAGTTTATATTTTACGTTTTGACAAATCTTTATTTTTGTATAGCTTTATCTTTTAATACTTATTTAGATTTGTATTGTAAATGAACATGAATAATAAATATTCATAAAAAGCCCATTAATATTAATTACATATGTATAATGAGGAAATCGAAACTATCTACCTTCATATTCATTATCTGTGTCCAAATGTGGCCTTGTTTCCATGTATTGACACACTTATCCATGACTGGATAAGACGGGAAAAATATTAGCACACCCCCAGGTGTCATTCGGCAAATATTTACAATCGCTAGGCCTAACGAATTAACATATTTTATGTTATCCCTAAAAACAGAGAAAAATTAATTATTAATTAATAGATTATTCTTTTAAATTTATTGCTGCAAGTTTATTATGAATGGAAAGACCAACACAACATCTGAAAAATCACCTTTGTAATAAAATAAGCAATATAGTAAAATGCTGGAAAACTTTTTTGCCATATAATAATTATCCAAATTAGGATTTTCTAGGATATCTTCTAAAAAGTGACATCAAAGTGAAATAAAGAAAATACTCTGCCAATACGTGTACGTGTCAGCTAATATAACGAAAAACTGAAATATATTTTATTCAACTCCGGACTAAATTACCTTTTGTTTGATACCACACAAGCCATGTTTTGACTTAAACTCAAATTTTTGAAATCTACCCCCACCCTTAAAAAAAACAAAAACTAAATTGTATTTTGTTAAACTCCGGACTCAATTACCTTTCGTTTGATATCACACACGCCATATTTTCACTTAAACTCTAATTTTTGAAATCTACCCCCACCCTTTTTTTTTTTCTCGAAAAAATTAGGATCACCATAGCTCACACTACTATAGTATAGTATATGTGTGAGCTAAAATATTGATTTTATTTACTAAATATGAAAGGAATTTTTCGAGCCTTGGTCAAAGACTAAATAAATTTATTTTCGGGCTGGTCCTGGTAACATCGATGTATACGGCTACTACTACCCTGTTCTGAGAACAAGCCCGAAAATTAATTTACTTAGATTTAATTTACTATGATTAAATATAATAATACCCATCGAAAACGTACCGGAGGCCATTTCGAGTATTTAGTTTTGTGAAAAAGCCCTTAGTGATCTTATGGATATTTTTATCCATCTGGGGTAGCTTTGATCCCTTAATTTTAGATAGGTAAAGTAGGTCAAATGATACCTTGTTCGAAAAGTTTTTTAAATTGCTTTAAAACATTAAGAATATTTAAAAAATGTAGCGATTAGTTTTTGAGATATTTGCATTTAAAAAGAAAATAATAATTTTACTTTAAAATAGATCGGTTGAAATTTATAACAGGTACAGTAGATGAATGACCAATAAAAAGCCTTTCCAACGATGTTTTACAGAACACTTGTTCCCTATTTTCATTTTAGGAGTAAATTACTCCTAAAATTAAAACTTGGGAACAACAAGTATCAGCTTGATATAAAGGGTTTTCAATTTAAAATCAAAATTTTACATTAGTTTAAATACGAATACCTCGAAAACTAACCGATATATTTTTGAAATATTTTCCCTGTAAAGGAATTTAAAAAAACCTTTCACATGAGATGTCACTGGACCCACTTTAACTATCTTAAATCATGGACACGAAGCTACCCTAGCTAGGAGTTGAAAAAGTGTTCTCATTGCAAACATAATTAAGGGGTTTTTTTCAAAAACTTACATTAAATATTTAGGTTTTCCTGGGCTACCCAGAATAATAGCTCTTCGAACAATCCATCTTTCCCAAAATAGAAAAATGTGACTTTCTGAAAGAATAACCAGCCCTTGTTTACCAAATTTTGTATGGTTCCTCTAAGGGCAATGAGACCTTGCGACCCTACCTTTCACTTATTTTTGTCGCTTCTGATAACAAAGCTAGAATTTTTCAAATTAACGGTTTTACTTGTTTAAATTTCGTTACTTATGAGATACAGATTGGTCTTCTTATAGATTAAAAAGAAAGTCCAACAGATTTTCATATATCTATTTCAAGTCTGTGGGTCTTCTAATATCCCGAGAAATTGTCAAAATAGTTTTGGTGCATTTTTAAAGTTTTTAATTTATAAAATTTAACTATGCTACTCGAAAAAAAATCAAACTGGTATCTTGCCAGTTACGGTAAAAGAGGCAAATAAAAAAAAATCACAAAGAGTTACATAGATCACTTGCCGCTTCTCGAGCGTGAAGTGAATGAACCCGTAAAAAAAAAAAAAAAAAAAAATAGATGTAGAAAATTGTCCCAGTTTAGGCCAATGCTATTTTACTTTATGAGTAATATGTTTTTTTATATATTGCGGGTAGAAAGAGTGCCTGCAACATTTTTTTCAATGTCAGTTCGATTACAGTTTAGGAGATATCCTCGAAAAACCATAATTTTTTGTTTGTAGGTTAGAAATGAGGGTTTTAGTATGTTAAACTAGAAGTTTTTTTTAACAATTTTCCCTCTATTTGAGAAATTTATATCTAAACTTAGTAGTTTTTGGCATTGGCATTGATCATTTGCAAATCATTTGTCTTCTTTTAGATCTTGAAAAAGTATTAATTATAATATGTGAATCCTTGACAACTTAATTTTTAACGACAGTTTAAACACGACTGTAATGGCTTATTTAAGCTCCTAGGATAACAATGAATCCAAACGCCCCCCCAGCGCTAACCCCCCTCCCCCAGCGCTGACGCCCCACCCAGCGCTAACGCCCCCCAACGCTAACGCACCTCCCAACGCCCCCCAGCTCTAACGCATCCCTCCCAGCGCTACCCGCCAGTCGTACTGAAATGTTGTTAGTTGTGATTTAAATGTAATTTTCGTTATATTTTAACAAATACAATATCAACATCAATTGGATTTATTTAAGGAAACTTTAAAATGATATGAAAATTCTAAAACAAAAGTTTTCAAAAATGCTTAAAATTAAAAGTTATTTTTATAAAATTTCCAAAAATAAATAAATGAATCCATGCCGCATCTGATTCCTAGCTGGCCTATTACCACACTTTGAGTGAATTTCATGATATATTAGCCTTGAAAGCAGTTTTTTGTAAATATCTCAGAAACGAAAGCTCCTATGCAGTTTTATAACACAAATTATTGAGAAAAATGTGATTTACTATATTCCGAAAACCGCATATTGGGCGATGCTCTGTCAAAAAGTTAGCATTTTTTAAAAATTGTCAAAAAACCGTCACTAGCATAAGTGGATTTTGACGAAAATCTAATCAGCTCGTTAAACTGTCGAATACTATTTGCCCTGAAAATTTTATCCTTAATGTATGGAAAGTCCTAGTATAAAAAAAAAACATCATGACGATAATGCTAAAATACACCCAAAAATCCTCGAAAATAATAACTTCTCTAGCCATTGCTAGCAATTTTGTATTGATTAAGTTCATCAATAAACTCAAGAAATCTTTATAAAAACGAATATCTCAAGGAAAACATTACACATTGACAAAGAACATAAACACACATTACATAAAAATGTTGAATCTACTTACTTACCTATTTTGGTAACTGCAGTTCAACGGCTCGCCATCCGGTCCAGCCGGTAATATTTTGACGCAAACTTGATCTGCGCCGACAATATGGGGATTTTCTAACCGAACTTGGACATTTAGCCCCAGTTCGGATATCAAAGCGTTTAAGGGAGCTAAGGTACCGCTAGTTAGGATTAAAGCCCTTATATTTTGTTCCATTATCATGTTCATTCTAAAAAAAAAATGAATTTTTTATATGACTGTCGTACATTCAGATTAGACATCTTACAATAGTCCTTGTCATGGGCAGTGACACTTTTGTGACTTTCACATGACATAAACGTATTTTCTGATCATACATATATCAACATAAAAAGATTCTGACATTAGGTTGACAAAGAAAACATACGGGTAAAAAAATACTCAAAGACATGCAGTTTTTTGTATTTTTTTTGGCGCTGGCATAACGCAAGTCTAAACAATTAAAATAATAAAAAGCTAATTAAATTTTCAATAAAAAATTAAACATTTTAATAGGTCTTGAAAGATATTGAAAGTTATTTAAAGGAATGGAAACCAAATAAACACGCTTTTAATTTTTTTTAATTTTTCTTTTTTTTAACGACTGCAAAAGTTTTTAATTTTTTTATTGCAGTCTATAATATAATTAAACCAAAGGAAAGTTCGAAATACATGCCAGAGTGGTGGCCAAATGTATGGCCCCTTTTTATTTTTTCAAATGACTTTAAAATCCTTTATTGCTAGAACGCGCTCATATCATCAATTTTAATCATCAATCACCAATCATTTTTATATACTTTATAAAAAACTAATCCCTGGTATTAATTTTTCTCAACAAATTCTTTCCGTTTTTGTGGCCGAAAGTATATAGACTTTTTTGACCAATAGAACGGTTCCATGCTAGACTTTTGCGAGGACGTAGAAGTTAGCTGTCACGCAAAAGGACGGAGGTGAAAGCGGAACGGTGAAGTAATGGTTGCTTTTTGGGGGTAGGCTTATTCGGTTTTGAGGGTTTGAAAATTAAGCATCTTAAGTGGCCCAGGCCAGGGAATCCTCAGGGCTACGAAAGAGTGATTAGTAAACAAACCACGACGAGTCAACGGGCGTAAAAGAGTGTAGTTTCTATAAAAATCAGAGTGCAGTCCAGTGCCGGTCTGACGATTAAAAGTAAGTAAATTGTATCTCGAATTATCGACCTGTGTATCTCAGAACCAAATTAATTATTATAAGAATTTTTAACCTAATATCCTGTTTTATCTGGACATCGTTTTTAGTCCCTGAATTTTTTTCCTTTAAGGGAACTACCCCGAATGACCAAAGAACCGTCGCGGCTTGTGCCAACCCTGTTGACACAATCTAGGCGTTGAAAGTGGTCAGGAGCATAACAAATAAGCTAGTACGGTCTTAGAAGGCGACGGCGAATTGGTGCCCTGAAGGCTTGTAAGGCCGCACAGCGTGACATGGTGGAGACGCCGGGTATCAATCCCGGTACCTCTCGCACAGCGTGACAATAGCTTATAAACTGATATTGGATAAGTTGTCTGGCTACGAACCCTGAAGTGTTAGCAATACACCCGTTTCCTAAGTATTTCCATAGTATATGCAAAATAAAGCGAAATTATTAAGTTTTATGTAATTTTTTCAAAAGGTAAGCTTTTTACAGAAAAGGTGTAATCAACTTCAAGTTGAGCCCACGGTTAGCACTTAATTAGTATCCCTAAAATGGGGTTATTTTTTAAGATCACGAAAAATCCAATCCATTGTCGGTTTAATGGCCTACGCTACAGAGGCTAACTAGCCACAGACATTACTTTAAACTATTTTTACTTGTGATCCTGTGATCACTATTTATTTCATAGTGGATTTGCGAGGGTTTCGTGGAACTCAGACAATTTCTTGTTTCGGTTATGTTCTTGTACAATAGTACTTCCAATTTAATGTCATTATTCAAATCTGTATTGATGCTTCTGTGTAAGACGTCGATGTTATAGTAGTTGAGAGGGCATTCATTGCAATACAACTGGAATTGTCCTTTATGCCTACGCGATAAAGGTGTTGAGTGGATCAACAATGTCCCGTTCGAAGTCTTATGAATGAAGTTATCTCTTTCCTATTAAGGGATTTATAATTTTCCAACCAGTTTTTTTTACAGGGTAAGGAGTGTTTTTGTTATACAGAGAATCTCTCTGAAGGGCTTTCTCGTGATATTCATTTCTCCACTCATTCCATATTTCACTTCGTATCCAATCTGTGCATTCCAAGGATTCATACTGGTGACTTTAAATCTCAAGGCTTCTGCCTATATTTGCTAACCTGTCTGTTTTATCATTCCCTTGAATTCCTGAATGACTAGGAATCCAGGCGAGTTTAATATCTTTGCCTTGTTCCATATACTAATATCTCTCTTGACTTTAGGGTCTGCCAATCTGTCTCTTGGGAGATGCCTTGTTTAACAATTTTCTGTAGAGCGCTCTTGGAGTCACTAAAAATTACCTCATTTTCGAAGTTTTTCTCTTCTATGATGTTTAATGCTATTTGTATAGCTTTAACTTCTGCAGAGCATATTGAAATGCGGTCTGTCAGCAGCCACGCTGTTGTCTGCAGCCACTCTCTAGATCCGTCCGTAAAAATCCGGACATAATTTGAAAATTTCGACTGAATCCAGTTCTTGAATCTTACTTCATTATGTAACTCTTTGTTAAATTGTGAGTCCAAGAACTCCAAAGTAAAATTTTGTATTTTTATATTGAACATGTAGATGAAAGATTCTGTAAGTTTATGAAGTTTGGAATGTAGTTGGCTACCTTATCAAAGGCTTCAATTAAAGGGACCTGATTAGGGTTCCTCCAAAATGCTGTGGAATTTGCACTGTCATAAAGGTTAATCAGATGAGGAATGATGGGATGATCATTGATTATGAATACTTTGGAAGTATATCTTGCAGCCAGCCAGATTCTTCTGTATTTCAGTGGTTTTTCTCCTGCTTCAGACATTAAAACGTGTATAGGGGTGGTCCTCGGTACTCCCAATGCGGTTCGGAGGGCCTCGTTGAGATCACGACAACAAAATCATGTATTTTTACGTTTTTTTCAGTTTTGAAGGTTATGGGCAAATTTGAAAGCAAGAGGGGCAGAGGGGATGATTTCATGAATCACGTAGTCCTTAAAACAATAACAATGCAGTTGTGCAGGTCTAAGTGAAATTATGCGGTTAGTTCAGATTGCTCATTTAATAAATTCTAAATTAAATAACTAAAAAAACGAACGATTAGTGGTTCGATATGAAAAATAAAATCAGTTCTTAATAAAGAAATGAAAGGGGTGAGGCGCGCCCCACCATAAAAATGAGATAAAACTACGATTCGTTTTAATTATTTTCGACATTTTTACGGATCGACAAAACTCCGTTTCGTTTAAATTACTTTCGTCTATTCTATTTTCGATTGTTTTATTTTCAACCAAGTTACGGTATTTCTACAGGGTATTCGGCACATGAACCGTCAAAATTTTTTGGGATATTGTTGGGGTCATTTGCTACCTTTTCAACCTAAGAACTTGGGTCCTTAGAGTCACGGCTAAAGAGATATTAATTTTTTAAATTTTTTCTCAAATTACCACCTTTAAACCCTCGTAAGCTTTTTATTAATGTCTGGAAAAGCACCATTTTTTTTTATAATTCTGTAATCTTATGCTACTTTAACTAATTAATAGATTTGTTAAAATTTTTGTACCAAAGAGACACGAGGTTTTAGCTAACACATATACTATACTATAGTAGTGTGAGCTATGGTGATCCTAATTTTTTCGAGAAAAAAAAAGTTGCTCCGATTTCAAAAATTTTTATATATCTTTGCGTTTCAGATGATTTTGAAACTTTTTTGTTGCGCATATGTTGCGTCTGTCTGTCTGTCTGTATGTCTGTCTGTAACGACCAACGCGCATAACTCAAAAACCGCTTGGCCGATTTTAATGAAATTTGGTACCTAGGCTGGGTCTTGCGTCGAGATGGTCCCATTTAAAAATGAACAAAATCCACCGAACACAAACCAAATAAAGGGGTGGGGGTAGATTTTAAAATTAGAGTTTATGTGATAATATGGCGTGTGTGATATCAAACGAAAGGTAATTGAGTCTGCAGTTAAACAAAATACATTTTAATTTATTTTAAAAAAAGGGTGGGAGTATATTTTAAAAATTAGAGTTTAAGTGAAAATATGGCGTGTGTGATATCAAACGAAAGGTAATTGAGTCCGGAGTTTAACAAAATACATTTTAGCTTTTGTTTTTTTTAAGGGTGGGGGTAGATTTCAAAAATTTGAGTTTCAGTCAAAACATGGCTTGTGTGGTATCAAACAAGAGGTAATTTAGTCTGGAGTTGAATAAAATATATTTCAGTTTTTAGATATATTAGCTCACACGTACACTATAACTATAGTACCTAGTGTGAGCTTAGGGGCCCATATATTGGCAGAGTATTTTATTGAAGAATAGTGATTTTGTGAAAGAAAATCAAATTCAAAATTCAAAATTAAAAAAAGTATCGACAGTTGAGAACTTAATTTTCTTTTAAAAACTTCTCTAGTTGATTACCTTTCTAAAGGTATGCTTCACATTGATTTAAAAAAACAATTCTGCTTTAAAATATGGATATTCCGTGAGACGGGCAATAATCGTTCGGACTTGATAAGAAGAACAATTTGATGTTTATGATGGTTTCGAACAAAATTTATAAATAAAGAACACAATACATTATTGTTAAAAGTTTAACTTTTGTTTAAGTAGGTAAACGAGCATAAACATCCAATTGTTTTTCTTACCAATTCCGAACGAGTCTCGCCCTTCTGACGGCATATCCGTATTTTAAAGCAGAAATGTTTTTTTATCAAAGTGTGGCATACCGTTAGAAAGGTAATCAACTAAAGAAGTTTTTAAAAGAAAATGAAGTTCTCAATTGTCGATACTTTTTTTGATTTTTAATTTTGAAATTGATTTACTTTCACAAAACCACTAATGATTTTCAATAAAAAACCTCGTATGTCCCTATGGTACATCAATTTTAACAAATCTATTAATTAGTTGAAGAAGCATAAGATTACACAAGGCCAACACAAAAATAGAGGCCACGACCCTGAAAAAATCAGCTGTTCTCCCGGGGCTGAATTTTACATTGGGTCTTATGGGAGGTCAGACGTTTTTTTATGATATTTTCAAAATGGCACTACAGATTTCCGCAAAATTTCAGTGAAATATTCTCAGACACCATCCCGATATTCCACCAAAGGTTTGTAAGGGAGCAACATGATTAAAAGGTTTAAATCTTCAAGATTTAGCATTCCTTATTTTGAATTCAAATTACCCGCCATGTACCACATGCCAACTGTTATATTTGACATGTATTTGACTTTGTCATATGTGATTGTCACATTCGCTTCTACTTTAAACTTAATTTTTGTGTGAGCTAATGAAGCGGCTATGAAAAATTAGGGCTTACTATACATTTAAAAAAAATTGTTCTGCGAGAATATAGTAAAAACAATCTCAAAAAAGGCTTTATTTTTAAAAAAATCAAATATCCATGAACCGTCATTCCAACTTCAATATTTTAAAGACAATCAGCTGTGTCGTAACGTGACCATCAAAAAAAAATCAGCCCCGGATGTGACGTCAACAAAGTGGAGGATCGTGGCCCGTCCATTTTGATAGCCCTGGATTACAGAATTATAAAAAAAAATGGTGCTTTTCCAGACATTAATCAAAAGCTTACGAGGGTTTAAATGTGGGATTTTGGATGATTTGAGAAAAAAAAAATTTTAATTTATATCTCTTTACCGTGACTCTTAGGACCCAAGTTCCAAGGTTGAAAAGGTAGCAAATGGCCCCAACAATATCCCAAAAAAGTTTGACGGTTCATGTGCCGAACACCCTGTATATGGCGCCGTAAAAACAAGAATTTTTTTCGGTAGACTCTAAAATTTGCAATAAATTATTTTCTTTTAATTTTTGATTATTTGACTGAGATATATTAGAGACCCTGTATGTATGACATATTTTAAAGATATGTCATACATACAGGGTCTCTAAAATATATGACATAACTATTAGGTACTTACCCAAATCCAGGACTAAAACACCAATAGCTTAAAATTCGATTATTTGACTTCCTAGCACTGTCTTTTGTAAGCCACGCATTGGCAGGCTGTTGTTTTCTAAAACTTTTTCTTTCTTCTTCAACCCTAACATGAACTTTGTAACACTTTTTAACTTTCTCTCTGAAGTCGGCAAATGTTAGTTTGGATTTAGAAAATACAACGTGCAAAAAATCGCCGAAAAGTTTTATAGCGCGCCCTTTTTTAGCAAAAGGACCGTTATTGTTGGCTGCTAAAAATCCTGTTATTCTATCTATGAGCGCGACTAAAAACCCAGAGTTTTCGGATGTCACCTAAAAAAGCCATTTTGTATTATTCTACTACCTAAAGGCCTATTTTGAATGAAATGCTGTTGCTTCAGTCCACAAAAAACACACTCTGCAAATGTCAATGTCATGTCACTTACGCTTAAGCAGCGACGCACATTGAAGCCATGTGCTAATCCAGGGGGATTTATTAAATAATTTTTTTAGGGAATTTAAATACCCCTAAGAAATACTAATTTGCCATCAAAAAACTTTAGAAACAAAAATTGGATCCAAGAAAAGGATAAGCGAAGTCCGATAAAAATATTTATAACCTTTTTGTTTTTGAGCAGAGGTAATTTTACTGTTTTGCCATTTTGCATTAAGAAATCTTTTTAGACAGTTTGCGGTGCAGCGGTGAAATCTAATAATTAAGGTAACGTATGCATAGTAAATTTTTAGCTCACACATATACTATACTATAGTAGTGTGAGCTATGGTGATCCTAATTTTTTCGAGAAAAAAAAAGTTGCTCCGATTTCAAAAATTTTTATATATCTTTGCGTTTCAGATGATTTTGAAACTTTTTTGTTGCGCCGTCTGTCTGTCTGTATGTCTGTCTGTCTGTCTGTCTGTCTGTCTGTATGTCTGTCTGTAACGACCAACGCGCATAACTCAAAAACCGCTTACCCGATTTTAATGAAATTTGGTACCTAGGCTGGGTCTTGGGTCGAGATGGTCCCATTTAAAAATGAACAAAATCCACCGAACACAAACGAAATAAAAGGGTGGGGGTAGATTTCAAAAATTAGAGTTTATGTGAAAATATGGCGTGTGTGATATCAAACGAAAGGTGATTGAGTCTGCAGTTAAACAAAATACATTTTAATTTATTTAAAAAAAAAGGGTGGGAGTATATTTTAAAAATTAGAGTTTAAGTGAAAATATGGCGTGTGTGGTATCAAACGAAAGGTAATTGAGTCCGGAGTTTAACAAAATACATTTTAGTTTTTTGTTTTTTTTAAGGGTAGGGGTAGATTTCAAAAATTTGAGTTTAAGTCAAAACATGGCTTGTGTGGTATCAAACAAAAGGTAATTTAGTCCGGAGTTGAATAAAATATATTTCAGTTTTTAGTTATATTAGCTCACACGTACACTATAACTATTGTACCTAGTGTGAGCTTAGGGGCCCATATATTGGCAGAGTATTTATATAGTACGTATTTGTGTTCTATATAAAACTTATAAGAAAGCAATACACAACAATATAAAATTTTATAGGTTCTCTCTTAAAATGCAAAAACAATTTGCTATATCAATCCGCGGTTGTCACCTTTAATTATTTCTTAAAAATCGAGGCTCGCAAGTTGGTCAGTTTTTCTCTATCTCCTCTAAAAATACCTAAAACCACCCAAAAACATCGAATTCATTACCGTTGCTTTGCCCAATATATCATAAATATAATCGCCATGAAAATTAGTCCCTTCAGGCGCACTAGCATTCAGCGGTATAGAGTCAAGGGCGTTTTCAAAATTCATAAATATCTGCTTAAGCTGAACAAGGTCATTGTCGTCAAAATCTTTTGGGGCCTCGTCAAAACTCCAGGCTTTTCCTTAAACAAAATAAAAATAAAAAAATAGAAAAACAATTGAGGAGCAGATTTGCATTTTGTCAATTTTTAAAATTTTTAACCAAAGATGCCATCGCAAACTACCTACATAGAGCAACAATATTATGCCACAGAAGACGTATATAGGTATAATCCTTAAATGATTTTCTATCCATATTTTAGGTATCTTATGAACTTTTCGGTTAATTTCTTGTCAAACGCATCAAAATGGACAAAATGCATATAGAAAGTCTGCTCCTCAATTAATAAAAAATAAAAAAATCGCCAGCTAATGTACATACAGGTAGACTAAATGCTATAGGAATCATAGATAAGGTCACTAGATCACGAAGGAACTTACCTTACCTCCAACCCCTTGCAGCTGACCTAACCACACCTTTTTTTATACATACTTTATTATATGTATTTTTATTTATTTTAGAGGATACAAATATAAAATAACACTATTTGTGCATCAGGTACAAGTATTTTATTTAGGTAATATCCTTAAAACATACAAAAGGTAATATTACTTTATCAGCGAGCATTTTTTATTTTTTTCAAAATCGAAGTCTTCTTTTTCTCTCTCTAATTTCATAATTGTTTTACCCAACCACTAAATTAAGGGAAATATCATTGTCTAGGTACAGTTTGTTAAACACATTAGTAAAATATAAATAATTTTAAATCGAAGGAAAAGTAAAACAACAAGTAGATAAAATGACACAAGCTCACGAAAAAGCATCCTTTTGATAGTTTTCTGTTTAATAAATCGATATGTGTATCAAATTTTACCTTTGTGTTAATATTCAAACCCAAAAAGTTGACTGAACTGGGAACTGTCTTTTCTTTAACGAAGCTTTCATTTAAGGTAATTTCATTTAAGGAACACTTAAAACTAAGAATATTTGCTTTTGATATATTTAAAACTAAGCAATTTGCATCACACCAATCTTTTACCTTAGAGATCAGTCTCTATAATTTGTAAAAGGACGTGGGGATGTTAATAATTAATGTTTCCAAAGGATCGTTTTATCGTCAGCGAATATTACAAACATACCATACGATTAAAGTATTAACATATTACAGAAATAGTACAGGGCCAAGAAAGAAGAAGAAGAACCGACCCTTGAGAAATCCACTGTGCTTACTGTACAAACTAAACCAATCTAGCTTCTTGTCCCTTATACCATAATGGTTCAATTTCCGCAGCAGTATTTCGTGATCCACACAGTCAAAAGCTTAAGAGAAATCAACAAACACTGCTGCAACCCTCTCACCATCATTTAGACCAAGAAAGAGCCGCTCCGAAAAAGAAGAAATAGCATCATTTGCGCTCCTTTGTTCTTTAAAGGCAAACTGATCTGTTATGTAAATAAGTTACCAGCCTTATTTTCACTATTTTTTCTACTATTTTGGATCGCGTGGTCAACAACCCCTTAAACACCGGTATATTTATCGCGATTTCAAACAGTCTGGGAAAACTCCTGATCTAAACGATTCACTATTATGCATGACACATGCAGCAAGAGCATTCTCTGGCAGATTTGGAAATATTTTCGTAGAAAGGTATATCAATGCCAGATGAGGTTTGCTTTTTTATGCCTTTTGTTACTTTTACCATTTCATGTTTGTTGGTCGGAGTATAAATGCTTGAGAGGGATTACATGTAGGTAAAAACAAACAACACAACAATTTACCCGCTACAGTGCAGTAAAATTTACTCAGTTTATCTGGAATATTCAAAGAATTAATGTTTTTTAATGATTTTCCCCTTAGCTCATTTATAATTTTCCAGTATTCACGCGATGAATTATTGGCCCTATTTATTTCCTTATGATAATAAAGTTTTTTAGCCGTTCTGATTAGATTTTGTATATTTTGCGATAAAAATAAAATAATTATAAAACCATTCTGAATCCACAAACTTTCTGATAGTATGCAACGATCTGAGATTTTTTCTTGATGTTTTTGTTATCCACAATTTTTTGTATTTAGTTTTAATTTTACGTAGAGTATCAAAATATCCCCTTAAATAGTCTCCTCGGAGAAATATTCCTGACTTTCCAGACTTTTGAGTAATACCCCTCTCCTCTCCCTGACAACTTTTTTGATCCCCGACTTTAAAGGTTTATCCAGAATGTGGACACCTTGGAAAACTATGCATTTCCTGACCTTGTTGACCTTTTGGAATTTGGTCATGTACATTTTGAAAGGGTTGATTCTTTGGCTTATTTAAAGACAAATTTCTCTACAGGGTGATAAAAGTTTTGCTGCCTCTCATTTTTGTTGCGGTATCCGCTAGTGAATTCTAAAATACAAAAACAATTTGCTCTGTTTATAAACTTTTTGCCCACATTTTTTTGTGTTTACTATTATCCAGCGAATTGTTTTTATTTTTTGTTCGATAACGGTCGGAGGCAAAAAATTTTTATATAAAAACAATAATTAATAAAAAAAAGAACACGACTCCAAAAAAAATCTTCCTGTAGGTTCTAAATATGATTTGATTTGGTATGCCGACTGACGTACGCCCTGAGGCGCAAGTTTTAAGTTTAAGCTTAGTATTTAAAAACTGCAAAAGCTAAAAAGAAGAACTAATTAAAAAACTTATTAAATTTTAACACTGTGGATATGTAACAAAGCATAGGCAGGAGAACTATTGGTTCTAATATAAGCTAAAAAACCACCCTTATTAGTTTAAATGTAGGATATGGGAACACCCTCGACAAAGAAAGACTTAAATATTCATTGTTTTTACCTTACCTTACTTACCTTCCTCAAAGAGTTGCATAACTGCAGTGCACTCCTCAATGGCGACCGCGATGTCGGTGCTTTTGAGTTCATACGAGGCACTGTCTTCACAGACTCTTTCAATGTTGTGAGCTTCGTCCAATATTACGATCTTGTTGGACAAATCCAGACCTAAATCGAAGAAATTTTGCAAAATATTTACTTTTCTTAAAGTTTTAATAGACGACGAGGATACTCGTTTCTGAGATCTTAGTCAATTAAACTAACTCTCGCTTAGTTCGTATTACAAACTCATTGCCTTACCAATTTGTGTATACTATTTTATTATTTAATGCTTTGCCATACATTTTGCGTGTTAATTGATAAAAAAATACATATGCAGGGGTCTCAACAGATAAACAGCAAAATAATATGAAAAATATGAACAATTTTAATAAAAATATGAAACTAAGAAAAATAAATGGATCCATGACGGATCTGATACCTTCCTAGCTAGCCCACTAGCACACTTCAAGTGAACTCCATAATATCACAGCCTTGAAAACAGTTTACTCTAAATATCTCAGAAACGAAAGCTCCTACGAAGTTTTTGGTTATAACACAAATTATTGAGAAAAATGCGGTCTACTATATTCCGGACACCGCATATTGATGCGATTCTCCGTTAAAAAGTGAGCTTTTTTTTAAAAAAATTATTTGTCAAAAAAACTGTCATTAGCATTAATGGGTTTTGACCAAAATCTAATCAGCTCGTAACATTGTCGAACACTATTTTACCTGAATTTTATGATAATCGGTTCAAAGGTTTAGGAGCTATCGTGTTACGAACAGACATACACACACAGACAGACATCATGACGATATTGCTAAGATAGGTCAAAATACACCCAAATAACACATTTTCAGCGTTATCTTAAAAAAATCATTTTCGTCGAAAATAATACCTTCTCTAGCCATTTCTAGGGACTAGGAAGCTAAAAATATGAAGGAAATATGAATAAAAAAATCATTTTTTTAAAGCCAAACCCATGTTTTTTTTTAGAAAAATAAATTTTCTAATAATAAAATAATGTTTACTGTCTTTTCTAGTTAACCATTCATCTTGATACCGCGCTTTTATTTATTGCATAGTCAGTAAGAGACTGTAATTTTTTATAAGGGTTGTTAAAGTATAAGATCCAAGTACTACTAAAATAAATTATCCTTAGAGTTACCATTAGTTACTAAAACATAATCCATATAGAATAATTAATAATAATTAATCCTAAGCTAATTTACAATTTTATGTCCAAAATTTGATGATGTAGTGATAGAAGTTGATGTTTTTCATCCAAAACAAGTCGAAGAAAACCCCTATGAACGTTTATTTTAAAAAAATATTTTACCAAACCTTTTTTCGTAGTATAGTGCGTTTTAACGAGTGAGGTAAAACGTAGGTAGACAGTATTTCGTTATTTTCCCGGGTGGTCCTTTAAACCCCCCCAAAAGTGCCCAATTTGAAATACCCTGTACATACTAACCTAAAGCTTTTCTCGCTAGCGGATCCAACAGGTAATTGTACGGGGCGAAAATGATATCAGCCTTTTTTTGTAGCTCTTTAGTCATATAGTATGGGCAAAACTTGTGTTTGCCTCCTAGTTTTACAATATCTTCAATGTCGATAACGGTTTGCTCCTGTATCTCTGGGCCTTCTTTCATCGACTCAATCCGATTGTTGAAATGACAGCTGCGACTTTCAACTTTTTGCCGGCAGAGTTGGATCTAAATTCAACTCAATATGGTTATTTACTCAAAAATTCAGTTTAATTTAATATACATACAGTACAACTTTTATAGTCCGAACACGCGCTAAATTTGGCACTCCATAGTAATTCGGCGCCTCTTTCCTAGTGTTGCAACTGAGACGATAGATTCTCGCATCTCGTCTCGCCTCGCGCTCTCTCGACGAGACGAGAGAGATATTTTCTCTCGAATGAAAGCTCGAGACGAGCCGAGAGAAAGACCCTCTCTGATCGAGAGATTCTCGTTTCTCTCGAGCAAAAAAGGTTAGTTTTATAAATTTTTATGATTTACCATCTGTTTGTATTGACCTATTATAGAGTTAATCTGATATTTATGAACTATTTGTTTTAAATAAAAGGTATGCAAAAATAGTCACATATTCCTTCCTTGACAACATGTATGCTCTGATAAATTAATTATTTATGTTATTAATGCGTTACAAACAAAAATCTAAAAATGTAGGGTGTTTCGATTAAAAAAAGATCCCTCCTATCAAAATTTGACATTTACCAAAAGGGTTAGATATTTTGGCCAGAAAATTAAGACATTAAACGTTTATGTTACAGTTCCGTGCATAAAACATATTACTCATCTTTTAGTATCTATTCAAAAAACTCTTAGGTTGGTTGGTAAAAATGTACGGAAAAACCCTGTAGATAAAACTCTTATATCAGCACTTCCATAGGACTTAAGAGCAGGTAAAAAAGTTGTTGCTAAAGGGTTGAAAATCATATTTACTGGAAAAACAAATTTCGCTTTTACTTGGAAGTTAAATCTAATTGTATAATTAAAAAATTAAGTATAATGTTAAAACCGGAGACCGTAACTTACGACCTGCAAATAAAGTAAGCGTATAGCAAAAGAAAATTTAGCTATACCTGTTTAAGTCCAGAACGGTATTTTGTGATTATTATTGGCATAATTCTCAAAAAATACAACAAATTGTCATCCGATCTAAGTTGACACAGCTACAGGGATCAATTTAATGAATTATTTACATCACACTAACCTTAAGCAAAAAAAAACAGAGAGAACATATATAATATTTTACGCGACCGAGATTTAAATTTTATTTTAGCAACCATTTTTAAGAGAAGTAGTAAATTTATTTTAATCCGTCCCTGAGATTAACTCCGAATGACCAGCCATCGTTGATTTCACCGAGATCAAAGACCGCCAGCCTGCTTATTTATCTGTTTGTTGGATAACCTGTGCTACCTCGTCGTCAATCACCTTGAAAAACACTTTTACACAGGGTGTCTCAAAAACTTTTTATAGCTGATATAAATCACGAAAGACGAGACGAGAGAAAGGCCCTCTCGAGTGATAGAAGAGTCCTATCGTCGAGACGAGAGACCCATTTTTTCTCGCATAATGAGACGAGACGAGACGAGAAAATGCCTTCTTTCGTCTCGTCGTTTCCTTAAAATTTGATCAGACTGAAGTGATTTATCCGAAATCTCCCAAAGTCTCCAAAATGGGACATCCTATTCATCAAATATGATTACTTGGGTTTGTTAATTTCTTTAAATTTTAACTTTTTCTAATAGATATTTCAATAGTTTTTTCAAAATAGTATGAAAATAAATATATTTTTTTTAAAGCTCACAAACCATAAAACGTTTTTTTTCATTGTTTTTACCTAGGATGAAGCTTCTTAATTTTTTAGCAATTACAAAACAATTATTTTCTACAGGCAGCGATCCTATCCCTTTCTGTTGTTTGAGACACGGTAGCTTACGAAAAACTATATGACTGCAGACTGAACACTATTTAAAGTAACATTTACCCTAGATGTACTTACCCTTAAACCTCTATCCTCCTCCTTTAAAATATCGGGATGGATGCACAACTGATCCCTGGAGCCTAAAACTGTAGCCTTCATATGCTTGTAATTGGATCTCTTCAATTCTTGCATGGCTTGTGATAACTGTGAGTGAGTTCGAGAAGCATAGATTATTGTTGGTAGGCCCAAAAATGCCCGACCATTTGGCATTTTACCTAAATATTATTAAAAACTTTTGTACCTAATAATTTCCTTACTATTTTTTTTCACTTATTTTTTTTTAATTAGAAAAAAAGTTGAAAAGCCTGAAAGATGGTGCTATTGCTAAGAATTTTATGGACTCACCAAAAACAAATCAAGAAGCGATGCAGAGAATACAAAAAGAAGAATATACATGTTGTTTAACGAACATCGAAACATTTTTTGCGAGGGGGACACTTTTTGGCTATCTTGAAATTTTTGGAACACGAGCCCCCTTCGAGGGGTATACTTTACCCTTATATTTTGAATAGGGAAAGTGGGTCTAGTGATACTTTTTTTGAAGGACTTTTTAATGTCCTTACAACCGTGTAAAAATTTCAAAAATCTATCCATTAGTTTTTGAGATAATTGCCTTCAAACTTTCAAATTTAACATGGAATGATAAAACTAAAATTAAATCCGAAAGATAATAAAATTCTATTCAAATTTTTGTTTTATCAGTCCATGTTAAATTTGAAAGTTTGAAGGCAATTATCTCAAAAACTAATGGATATATTTTTGACATTTTTACACGGTTGTAAGGACATTCAAAAGGCCTTCAAAACAAGGTATCACTAGACGCACTTTACCTATTCAAAATATAGGGGTAAAGTATACCCAGTCAGACAGTCAAAAAGAGCTCCCCTTCGCATACAAAATCGACAGGTCCCAGCGTTTCTCCAAATTCGCACTCTAAATAGTCAAAAAGCCCCCAATAGAGCACACTCCAGTAATTCGGCGCTTCTTACAAGCCGGATAATTTACAATTTTTACCTATGTAACCCGTACACAAACGAATTATTTTAGAAAATTAAAATAATCATAATAATTAAGCAGTATATTTGTTTATAATGTAGGATACATCCTAATATACAATCAAAAGTAAATGTAAAATAAATATAAAATTCACAAAATTCAAAGTTACACTAAGGTTAAAAAAAACAAAAAACATTTGTGGAACGTTACACAAAATAGAATAATAGGCTAATGGCTGTCAAATACACACTAATCCTATATTTAAAAAAAAAGATAATAGATAAAAAACAAAAAGATAAAAATAATAATAATCACCTTCTCTGTATAATATAACAATTCAACCTTTGCTTAAAAACATTCAGAGGATGACTGTAGGTGGTAATCTGTTATATTCCTCAAGCCCTCGGTAAAACAAAAGGTGTTGAGTGTTGGATATTCTAGCACGAGGAACATGTAACTCATTATTCGTTATAGGAGCTCTTAATCTGCGATTATGATATGTTAACCCGAAGTATAGTTCTCATTCCTCTATTTTGAAGCTTTTGCAATGACTCTATTGTATTTTTATCAAGAGAATACAAGACGCTTGCGCAATAGTCAAAGTGCGGCTGAATTATGCAATTATATAATGTTATTCTAGCAAACATTGACGGAGAAGATGTTATTCTCGAAAAGAAGTAAAGTTTTTTTGACATTTTTTTATGAATATAATTGAAGTGAGCACTCATTTTCAAAGAGCATGTCCAGCATAAAGCCCAGATACTTGAACTCATCCACAAATTCTTATATTCCCTCCGCTGTACCTTTAGTATATCCATAAATGAATAGAATAGAATAGAAAAATTCCTCATTTCAGATAATATGTACAATACAATAAATCATGAAATGAAATCACGTCATGTGTTAGCTTTCCGAAAACTTGTAGCTAGTCGCGGACAGCCTCATACAATTTGATCTGACAACGCTACAAACTTTAAGTCTTCAGACAGAGAATTAAAAGAAACATTTACAAACATTGATAATCAGATTTTAAATAGAAAACTCCTAGCAGAAGAAACAAATTGGAAATATTTGGCACCAGCTAGTCCACATCAATGGGATGCATGGGAGCAGATGGTAAGAAGTGTAAATGAAACACTTAAAATTATACTAAAAGAGCAAGGACCCAACAATGAAGCCATACATTGTAAACGGTCGTCCATTAACTTACATTTCGTCGACCCAAAAAAGGATAAAGAAAGTATAACGCCTAATCATTCTCTAATAGGTACTTCCAGTACAACTAAATCTATCGGCATTTTTTTATTGAAATTTAATCTTAAGAAACAATGGATTTATGCTCAGCACTTAGCAGAAAATTTTTGGTGGATATTAGAATATTTACCTATACCAATGAATACAATACACGACTCTATGAGAAATGCAGCTTAATTAAGGACACTCGAGCCCCTAGCATAAAGCAGCGGGTAGATGGATCTGTTGTTACTTCGGCTAGTACGTAGAGCAGCGGGTAGATGGATCTGCTGTTACTTCGGCTAGTACGTAGAGCAGTGGAGAGAGGGTGCTATTTTTAAAGATTTTTGGCGGCCTCTCTCTGCGAAATCTGAGAACTAAAATTGGGGGCGACTGCTCGATCGGGAAGTAGACGCCATCTCTCTGCGAAAGAACTAACTCGTGCTGTTGCCTGTATGGGTAGTGTTTTTTATATAAATGGGGTCTTTTCATAAAAAATATATTTTTATGTCTTTATCGAATCATTTGTAACCCTTGGTAAGCAATAATAATTTATAATTATATCGTCATTGTTTTCTTTAAAGCTCTTACCTATGTGTTCAAATGGAAATTTTACAGGTAGGAAAATAGGAAAAAGTTTTCAATAGTATTTATTTGCACTAATTAATGTTTAGGTTAATATTATGGTTGTTATAGTAGGGGAGGCCGTGAATATTTATTGGAACTTATTTTCTTAGTTGGTGTATCTAAATAGGTATGCCCTGTTAATTATAATAATCAACAATTTTCATCATTCTTATGATGATTTTCCGATGGGTTCACAAGGTCAGTAGTTAGTTCTGAATCTTTTACACTAAGCAGAAGGGATCATGACCATTATAGGAAAAGTACTCTGGCTCATCTCACTTGGTGGAAAATATCCCTGACTGAAAATTTGCGGATCCAAAAAGTAGGTTATATTACACACTAGAGTTGGCGGGAGAACAAACAAGCTCCCCTTACGACATCGACAGTGTATTTTCTTTTAAATCTGTGTAGTATAGTCCTTGCCGTGGGCAGTTACACTATTGTGACATTTCCAACCTCTTTATTTATAATATGCATACTGACAGCAACAAAAAAAAAGCTGAACAATTGCATGTCTTTGAGTTGTTTTTATCCGTCCATTTTTTTTGTCATCTCACAGTCAGCATCTTTTTATCCAGAGACAATGACAGTTTTACCTTTAATTTTATACCAACATGGCATGTTTGCTTTTTAATATATTTCTGGTTAGAAAATATGTTTATTTCATGTCAAAGTTAAAAAAGTATAACTGCGAATGGCAAGGACTATAGACAATGCAATGAAATTCATTCGACTTGACATGACAGAAGGAGCAAAAACTGGGAGGGGATAAACAGAAGAATTTGCTTCTATTTGCTTCTCTTTCTGAGCAGGCTTCCCCATGGGCTTTTTCCTATGTGGTATATTTTTTTAAACTTGTAATTTAAAGTAATTACCTTTTGGTGTTGTATAGTCAATGCTTTCGAACCGATGTTTTTTTAACTTTGAACCATTGAACCAGTTAAATTATTGTTTTTTAATCTACACACAATGACTACATATTATGTATCTGCTACATGCCATTCAGGGCATTCATCTATCTTGTTTAAACTAATAAGTTTAAAAAAAATTGTGTTTCAAACATTTAAATATGTATTTTTCAAAATAAAGTTTCGTGAACAAATACGACCTAATTATTATTAGGGAGTTTTTGGGACTTTTAAAATAGCGACTATTCTAGTCGATATTATCGTTAATTTTATTAATCTTAAAGATAATATTTGGAGAGTTCGTTAAAAAATAAAGATCCTGCCATCTGTCCAGGGTTGGATGGGCTCAAACAAACCGGCCCTGGTAATTTTTTTTTATTCGGCCCTCGCTTTGCCACAAAAATTTTACGGCAAAAAAACGAAGCCATATTGTGATATTTTTGTTTTTTATATTATAGAGGTTTTGTTATTAAACAGCATGCTAGTTTTAAAGGATGTAATTTGCATTTTAAGAAAAAAACATCATATAAACATATGTATGCATGTCCTAAACATCCTAACTTGTGAGATACAAGGTGTTAAAAGACTTTCAGAAAATCTCCTTTTTTATTAATATCTATGATACTGCTCTAGATATTTTTGTAAAGTTTTATATTCTGTATGCCTATATTAAACACTAAGTACCTATTAACATAATTAATATCTAATTTTTATACAAAATGAAAACTCAACAAAAAAAGAAACGTACAAAATTTCAACATACAACAGCACTGCCCCCGTTAGTTAAAAGGCTGCAATAAATTTTTTTCGAATTCAGGTTTTTGGTCTCGACGGATTTTCCATCATGTCCTATGTAATAAAATTTAAAAAAACAAATAGCAGTAACTGTAGTACTGCCTTATGAACAATTAAAACTTTGAAGTCGTTTTTTTCCGAACCACACTTTCGTCACTTGCGCCCTTTTTACTACTGGGGGCAGAGCAGTTACGCTAATTTTCCATATGGTAACGACTCTTTTTATAATGAACTTGATGCTAATTTGAATTGTATCCAATACCGATTTTTCAATCGGCAATCAAACCGAACCGATTTCTTAGATTTTTTATGTATTTTAGCACCAAAAATGACTTTTCGCAACTAAGATATGAGATATTGGCAAGGCCATACCGAAGGGGTAGATCAGGGGGATCAATCCCCACCAAAATAGTCAACAAAGTGTGCTAAAAGAGATTGCACAACAACAACACAAATAAGAAAAAAATTGGACAATATTTTTATTTCATTTTTTTAATCTCCCGATTTTTTCTGTTTATTGGTATTGTAAAAATATATTAATAAAAGTAATATGTAACAATCAAACGAGTAACGCAGGCCTGGACTATGAGGGAAACAAATGTAAAAAAAAATTAAAAAATCTGTTTTTGATTATATTAAAAACATAGAGCCATATTCTCTAGAAGAATATCTGGCTTTCCCTCCTGGCTCAGCAGTATAGTGTTTTCATAACCTTTTTTTAAATTATTTTTTATCAGTTTTTTATCCTGTTTTGTCCAATAATTGACAAGTGATAAATTGTACTTTTTATTCGTTATTACATTTTATTGATTAATATTTTTTTCTTACATCTTAATTGATATTAAGTAGGTCAAATTTTGCTTGTAATAGGTATTGTTTTTTTTTTAAGACATTTTTGTTTATTAGTCGTTAGGATCATTATGCTGTTTTTGCTAATTTTTACTGCTGTTTGCTCAAATAAGTTTGAAAATTTTATGCAAATAAAGAAATACTCTACTCTACTGAAGTTACTACATACAGATTTTTTAAATTTAATTGCTTAATGTTTTAATTAGTTCGTTTAGTCAAATATACAAAAACAAATATTAATAATTTGGAATAGGTACATCGAACCTGCGGCCCAACCGGCCCTAAATTGTACCGGCCCACCGGGCATTTGCCCGGTTGCCTGCCTGTCCCATCCAACCCTGCATCTGTCACTTCAATGTGATTCAAAATTAACAAAATATTTTTATTTACTTACTTTTTGCAACGTAAAGTTATAAAATACCTGCAAAAACACGGCGAACATATAAACAAATAGCCAGACTTTCTAATCTATCAATTTTAAGTTTAAGTTAAAGCACAGATTATGAACAGATAACAAAATTGACGCCGCGCAAACAAACCATTTTTGTGAACTCTGATGATGATTTAAAAAAAATGGTTATTTTAACTAAATATCACTGGACCCTTTTTTACCAATTCCGGATTTTATACCAATATTTTTCAAATTGTTTTTCAAACTGATTTAAATTTAAAAAAAAATTGTAACGCATTTTAAAGAAAAAAAATCAAAAGCATTGAGAACAAGAGTGTAACGCAATGCTACACTCCTTGAGGGTTACGTAATTTACGAATAGTGCCTTAAAACTATATACCTTTTTAACGAATTATTTTGCAAACTAGGGCGGTATCTATTATCTCTAGATAAACATTGCTTGATATTTATCGCAAAAAGCAATAATATTTTGTAGTAATTTTTATTTGTTCAGAATGACTAACAGTTTCATAAGAACACCTGTAATTTATCACGATGATAAATAGCATGACTATTTTAAACTATTAAGTAAAAACAATAAATATATTAATTAAAGGTAAATAAATATATTGTTTTAAGTTAAACGATTTTATTAAAAAAGTGCGATAGCGCGATTATTAAAGAAGCCCACCAAATATAGAGGTATACTCGCAACCATTTTATATCGGCCTTAAAAATATGTATTTAAAAAAGTGTTTTTATATTTTTTACTTTTTAGTCTTAATCAAAAAGAAACAAAATGCAGGATGTTTCATTATTATGTATTTATAATAAATCATAAATGTAAAACCCGCATGTTCGATTTCAAAGTTCAAAATTTATACCCTATAGACTCTTTACCAATTCCTTACTTCCTATTTTTTTCCTAAAATTGATTTGTTACCAGATTAAAGATTTGATTCAAAAGTTTTCTTTTAATTAAAAAGTTTGTTGTTTTAAACAAAAACCCTATTGAATGATAACTCATTTAAAAGGTCTTTAAAAAAACAAACATTTTGGCGTAACTGCCCCTTGCCTGTGTGAAACGTGTGTCGGCTGCCAAACTTATTCTTTTACCATTTTTGACAAATTTCGCAAGTTTTGTGTAACCATAGCATATTCGAAAGGTCTTTCAAACACTAACATGTTGACGTAGTTGTCACTTATTTACGTCAAACATATTTTCTAAACTTATTGACAAATTTGTATTTTAAGATGCCACGATCAAATGAAAATAAAGTTGAAATAATTTTTTTATAAGACATAGGTCTGTCTTTAAATGTATTGTTGAAAAGGCGTTTAGTTTCCTTATATCATGTTCGCCCATCAAAAAATTATCTCAATTTTTATCTTCATTTGATCGTGGCATTTTAAACACTTCAAATTGAATTGAAAAAATTTAGAAAAAATGTTTGAGGTAAGCAAGTGACAGCTACGTCAACTTGTCAGTTTTTGAAATATCTTTCGAAGCTATAGTTAGACCAAGCTTGTGAAATTTGTCAAAAATACTAAAACAATAAGTTTGACAGTCGATAGATTTTGACATGTGTCATATAGGCAAGGAGCAGTTACGCCAAAATGTTGGCTATTCAAAGACCTTTCTAACAAGATATCACACAATAGGATTTTTGTTTAAAGCAAGAAGCTTGAGAATTTTAACAAAGACTAAAAAAAATATGGTTGAGAGAGGGTATAGCTTTTGACAGATTTGACGTAGACAATTGACAATTATGTCAAAATGTTAGTTTTTCAAAGACCTTTATAACGAGGTATCACTCGATAGGAGTTTCAATTTGAGAATGCCGGCCCCTAATGTAGGGGCGTCACATCTGCCCTTTCAAAAATAGATATCTTAATGTTATTGATCACTGCCAAATATGGTTTAG
Source organism: Aspidapion aeneum (assembly GCA_963576565.1). Lineage (NCBI taxonomy): Eukaryota > Metazoa > Arthropoda > Insecta > Coleoptera > Brentidae > Aspidapion > Aspidapion aeneum. The sequence goes on from OY755039.1 coordinate 22,005,025, forward strand.
TTATCTTCAATAGTTCAGAAGATATTTGGGTGGACTCGGACTTTTGGGACACCCTGTATATATATATATATATATATATATATATATATATTATTTATTATTCATAATAAGAAAATCCGTTCACAGGAAGTCAAAAATGAATCGCAATATTGGATAGACAGCCAGACATGCTTTGTGAAGTTAAATAAACTCGTTTAATAAAAACAAACTAAGATATCCGTATCATCATTACCACGCCCCCAAACTTGTTTTTTGTTTGTTTTAGACTGGTTTGAAAAAAATTGGAAATGTTTTTTGACAATATTTAACAAAATAAGTCAATTACTTTGCACTTGCAAATTGTGCAAAAACCCTTCGAAACAGGAAACGGCTTAACGTTCAATGAAGCATTTGCAGAACAGGTTTTTGTGAGGGTGTGTATATTATCGTCTGTCTTATAGGACTACTTTTAATTCTTAATGACCGAGGCAGATTAATACCGATTTATATGTGAGGAACAAAGACAAACAGTGCCAGAGGCGCAGAGGGTGACTTTTCAACCTTCACATGGTCCTACTTGAAACCACCTGAAACTAGTTTATACTAGTTTCGGAGCTGACCGATTTTTAAATGGAATAATATAAGCATATTTTCTTCTTTTAGATATTTTATTGACAGGCCCGGGTAGGGCACATCGAATAGTAGGCCAGCTGAAAAGTGGTATTAAATATTGTAATATCTTAAATATATTTTATGAATAAGTACTGGATTTAGTTTCTGCAATAATAGTTGTACCGAAAGCCCTACTTATCTTTATCTTTATAAATTATACTTATAATTATACAAAGAAATTTAAACTAGTCTAAGGTAATGCACAATTCATAATGATTGTCTACTAGTACACAAATGAGTGTAGGGTCGATTCGACGTAGCTAATTCGCCTCGGACCTATTTGCCAACGGTCGACTCGTTGTGGGTACAATTTGCCGCGGTCGATTCGCCGCTATTAGATTTGCCGCAGTCGATTCGCCGTAAGAATTTTTATTTAAATTTTATTTTAATCTAACTTAACTTATTTTTTCTTAAATCATAGCTCCCTGCCATCTTGTTGGGAGATCAAAATCTGTGTTAAACCTAACCATGGTCAATTGGTCGCAAACATCCTAGCCGGTGTCTGGACCACCAAAATTTTGCAAAAAAATATCCCCTAAAAAAATGGTTTTTCGAAAAAACTGTTTCTCAATAAGTAGTTTTTTCAAAAACTAATTTATAAAAAAAAACAAAAATATACAAAAAATAATTTTTGTTAAAATAATACTTTTTCAAAAAGCAGTTTTTCAAAAAATCAGTTTATAAAAAAACAAAAATATAATTTTTTAGAAAAAATTTATGTTTGCGGCTAGTCGGACTACGGCGAATTATCTCATCCACTACAAGGAACTGAATGACATGCATTTTCTTATAATCACCATCAGTCGTAAGTAAAATATTTTGAGCTTACATCATATGTAAAATAGATATGTGTCAAATTTGGAACTTTGCTGTGTTTAAAAACGAATATAATGATTTTTGACAAAAAAATGGCTCATCCAAAATGGTTCATTGTCCTATTTACGTGGCATAAAGAGCATCACCATTTTTGGCTCAGCCAAACTAGATAGCGCCATAAGTGCCTGATAAATATTTGTCGCGACACACCAGATTCGGCACTAAGGGTCCGAACCATTAACGGCTTATCCTTAAATTACGTAACGCTTAATGGGGGGGGGGGGGGTTGGCTTTGCATTAAGACTTTTATTTATAATTAATACAACTAATAATAGCATCAGTGGCGTATATAGAAAAAAGTTTCGGGGTAGGCCCGAGACTGTATGGGGGGGGGGGGGGCGGGGGCAGACACCATGAGGTCGTATTTTATGCTATTTTATGTTTGTTTTCATGAAATATGGGGAAAACCACAAACCAACCGCGGAAAATGCAGTGTTTTAATTATATGTTATATGTGTAGAATAAAAAAAATTGTGTGTGCTTAAGACCACACGGCAGAGGTGTAAACTTCAACAAGGCGAAATTAATAATACTGGCCCATAACATATTCTGCAAAGCGGACCGAACCGAACTCTTCTGTGTACTGGCCTTCATCTGCATCATTCATCATATCGCTCGCTAAATGTTTGTTACAGTTAGTCGACTCGAGCTGATTTCACCCGAATGAGCGTTACATAGCCGAGCCTGACGGCTCAGTTGAATTCACTACCCACAAAAACTGCTAAACGCGCCTAAAGAACTTTACACTTCAAAAACGTCATGTGTTTTTGGATATTTTATCATTTTTACCTTCCTAGCCCGCGCAGCAATGTCTAGAGAAGGTATTGTTTTCGAGAATTTTTTTTTTGAGATAACGCCGAGAATGTGTTCTTTGGCTGTATTTTGACCCATCCTAGCAATATCGTCATGATGTTTGTGTGTGTGTGTGTGTGTATGTGTGTGTGTATGTTTGTGTGTATTTTTTTTCTGTCCGTAACACGATAGCTCCTAAACCGCTAAACCGATTTTTATAAAATTTTCAGATAAAATAGTATTCGACACTAACGAGCTGATTAGATTTTGCTAATTTAAAAAATGGTAGGAGCTTTAGTTTTCGAGATATTTTCAAAAAACTGTTTTTAAGGGTGATTATGATAGCTTCAATTGAAGTGTGCTAATAGGCTAGCTAGGAAGGTATCAGATCCGTCATGGATCCATTTATTTATAATATCCATCTTAATAAACGAATTAGAATACCTTTTTTATTTTGACAAGATTTAGTGGTAAAAAAAATTGTTCCCCGGTTGGCCAATTGTGAACGGGCATTGCGAGGCATTTTCGACAAGTATCGCGATTTATTTTGCGAGGAATGCCAAAGTTGTTAATCGGCGGAGCCGTCATTGTTCGCATCATGCACAGCAATCGACTTTCTGGGTGACAAAGCGGATCACCGAATTCTGTTGACCTCCGCGGGACCTGAATATTCGGGAAGCAAGAGGCAAAATAGTTTACATGCATGAGCATGAATAAATGGACAATGTGTCCCATTTTTAATAAGAGTAAATGCGAAACATACTTATAAAGATAGCGATCTGTGGATTTTCCTTACTCTGTTCTTTTTTGAGCTCTTTTTTAAGAGTCTATTAGATTTTTGCCATTTTTGTAAATATCTCCGAAACGAAAGCTCCTACAAACTTTTTAGTGGGAACACAATTTTTTTGAAAATATGCGCGCTACTATATTTCGAAAACCGCATATTGATGCGCCGCTCCGTTAAAAAGTTAGCATTTTTTAAACTTTTTTGACTGTCAAAAAACTGTATTAGTATTAATCAATTTTGACTAAAATCTAATCAGGTCGTTGCAGTATCGAGTACTATTTTACTTGAAAATTTTATGCAAAGCGGTTTAGGAGCTATCGCGACCCAAACATGTTCATATTGGAACTGTTTAAACCATGTGGTTAAAAACAGAGAACTTTCATTTTTTAAATTCCCTATAAAAGACAAAAGTAGGTGTGATCAGTTGAAGCAAAACTGTGGAAATTTAGGCATTGTAATTAAAGAAAATAATGAATAGATTTGCGAAGAACATTTTTCAAAAAAAGTTATTTTAGTGAGTGACCGACGAAAGCAGTTAAGTCAGACAGCAATACCGCTATGTTGGAATGGTAAGAATAATGCAAAATTATTTTGTTTTGTTTCTTTTGAACAATAATATCAGTATTCAATTTTTAATAGTATATGGCATCAGTCTTAAATAACTTAACGTTAAAGAGGGGGTTCGCCTACCGTTCTACGAGTGAAATAAGGTTCACCTATTTTTCCATTCTTTTTGATTTACCTTGTATCTTGTAGACATCTTGTTCTACTTTGTGTCAGGCAAGCCACGCTGAGGATGGAAATGCCTTTTTCCGAAACACCGGTGTCCGTGGTTGACTATACCCCTATGAAGTTGCCGTTTATACTTGCTTAACTCATTGTTTTCGGTTCCGGAACCGATACCGTGGAGACGGTGATAGCATGGTCTGGTTGAACTATGACGATAAGTCTTTCTACCTTATAGATCGGTGGACGTTTTCGTCCCGCCATGGATTAAGTTTCCTTGGTTCGCTGTCATTCACTCGTAGAATGAAAAATAGGGTTCACCTATTTTTCCATTCTTTTTGATTTACCTTGTATCTTGTAGACAGTTTGTTCTACTTTGTGTCAGGCAAGCCACGCTGAGGATGGAAATGCCTTTTTCCAAAACACCGGTGTCCATGGTTGACTATACCCCTATGAAGTTGCCGTTTATACTTGCTTAACTCATTGTTTTCGGTTCCGGAACCGATACCGTGGAGACGGTGATAGCATGGTCTGGTTGAACTGTGACGATAAGTCTTTCTACCTTATAGATCGGTGGACGTTTTCGTCCCGCCATGGACTTAGTTTCCTTGGTTCGCTGTCGTTCACTCGTAGAATGAAAAATAGGGTTCACCTATTTTTCCATTCTTTTTGATTTACCTTGTATCTTGTAGACAGTTTGTTCTACTTTGTGTCAGGCAAGCCACGCTGAGGATGGAAATGCCTTTTTCCGAAACACCGGTGTCCGTGGTTGACTATACCCCTATGAAGTTGCCTTTTATACTTGCTTAACTATTGAGAATTGATTGCTTTTTAAAGATCATGATCAAAGTTTATCGCCATCTTAAAATTTAAGATGGTGGACAGATTCTTAGTTTCCGAAAATGCTTTTTTTTAAATTTATAGAAAAGCGCTAGTTTTCCTCCACACAACGAGGTACAAATTAGCCAAATCAGTGTGGCGGTTCTCAAAAAATCTTTTTTTCTTCAACCATTGTTTTACAGATTAAACGTTGCATTGCCAACCCTGTGCATTAATTTCCTTATAAATTCATTATTACTAAACCGATTTTAGTGAAATAAAAAAAATCAAGGTGAGAATTGATTGTTCTTTAACGATAACGTATTAAAATCGGATCAGTAATAATGAATTTAAAAAGAAATAATTGCAGACAGGATTAACAATCGTTAAAACAAAATTAGATTTTGAGAGAACCATTTCACCGATTTTATTAATTTGTACCTCGTTATGCGGGAGAAAAGTAGTGCTTTTCTATAAACTTAAAAAAAACTAAAACATTTTCGGAAAATATAAATAAACGTCTTGTCTCGTTTTAAGATGACTGCAAATTTCGATTATAATATTTAAAGAACAATCAATTCTGACCATGATTTTTTTATTTCACTAAGATCGGTTCAGTAATAATGAGTTCATAAGGAAATGAATGCAGGCAGGATTACCAATGCAATCGTATAATCTGTTAAACAATGGCTGAAATAAAAATAGATTTTTCGAGAACAATCATACCGATTTTACCAGTTTGTTTTACTTTGTGCGGGCCAAAAGTTGTGCTTTTCCATAAATTAAAAAAAAACTAAAACATTGTCAGAAAAACAAGAAGAAACACGCCATCTTAAAGAATTAAGTATGATTCTGTCCGCCGTCTTAAATTTTAGGATGGCTGTAAATTTTGATCATAGTCTTTAAAAACCAATCAATTCTGACCAGGATGTTATTTATTTCATCAAAATCGGTTCAGTATTAATGAATTTATAAGGAAATAAATGCAGACATGATTGCCAATTGTATAATATTTAAAACAATGGTTGAAACAAAAATATATTTTTGTACAACCACCGAACCGATTTTGTTAATTCGTACCTTGTGTGTGGCAAGAACGCAGTTTTTTTATAGATTTAAAAAAATAATTAAAACGTGTTCGCAACAAAAGAATAAACGAGCATCTTTGAAGGGTACAATTTAATTTCATCCGCCATCTTGCATTTTGAGATGGCGGACAAAAAAATGTATTTATTTAAATCTCTGATTAATTATTTGGCAAGTGCAGTTTGTCCCATTAAAATCGATGGTATAATTCAAATGTTATAATAAAAAAAATACTGTCCGGTTTTTTTTGGCCCACCCCGTGGTTTAAAAAAACAAGAATGTTTGTTGCAAATATCGCTCCTATCGTCTGTTTCATAAGGGCGTAAAACGTTTTTAGCTCCTTTACAATTTAGGAAATAGCCTTAACCATCGAAGAAATATGTTATTTATTCCATGCCTTAACGCCTTTCTGTCATAATTTTTTTAGTAAATTTAGTAAATTTTTGTCTCCCAGCAAATATTAACATAACCATGTGAAATATGCGACAAAATTTTCATAAAAATCCAAAAAATTGTTATTAAACTATGACCTTGTAAAAATGTTAATTTTTTCAGTTGTTTTTCTGTTAATTTGCAACTGCCTCCGCTCTGGGTTTATATCACGGATCACCCAAATATATTATAAAAAAGAAAACCTACTTTAAATTATGCGTTTCGCTTGACCTTCGACCCAGAGATTTCGAGTTGACGACAGCCTATGTTAAGACCCGATGATATCCGATTCAATTTCTGATTTGGACGCGCGCCTATGGTCCTTTGTGGAAGACTCTAGCAACGCGGCGTACCTATTTCTTAGTAAATTAATTTCGAATAAGATATGTACACGACATTCACTTTATAACAGGGCTCGCGCCGGTGAAATAAATTCCCAAAAACTCAAGTTACGCCCGATGGCTAAATCCAAAGCGCCTTCGCCAATCGATACCACTAGTTCTGTACCCACAGTAGTCTAGTAGTAGATTTCTTCTGTTATGGTCGATTTAATCAACCCAAAATTAAAATTATTTCGTTTCGTAATTTGAGCGACATCTGTGGAGACCGCTATAACTAAAATAATCAATATCGGGAGGGCTCGGGTGGCCTTAATATAGCTGCAGTTCTTATAGTTTGTATTCATTGCCTATACTCAATAAACGAATGAAATAGCTAGAAAATACGAAAAACATAAAAATTGGCGAAATTATTATATTTATAGATAATAGACTTCCAGAACAATTAGCCTCTGCGAAAAATTGTTATAGTATACGCTGGGAGAGATGGCAATATCAGAATAGTAGATGGAGTAGATGTAAAAACTCGAGTCCACGGAGTAGCTTCAGCTGGGAGAAATGTTAGATTTTAAATTGTCATCTGTATTGATAGTGACCTATTTTGTTTTTGGAGTTATCTTGTTTTGAAATAGTCAAGGAATGATATTTGTCAATAAAAAAATAGTAAATTGTCACAGAATAATATATATTATAATCTATAATCTTTGGTCACAGATTTGTTATTTAAAATTACTATAAAATAGAACAGAGCCATCAAAGGTTTTATAGGATATATTATTTACAGCTAGATTTATTAAAACTTTTTTTGTCTGTATATAAAACTTACCAGCCATCTCTAGCTCAATATTCAACTCATTAAAAAAGTCATCTTGACCACCAGCCCTCATGGGACCCTTCAATGACTCCGCTTGCATCTGGGCTTTCTTAAGTTGAAGCCATCCTAGAGACGAGCACAGTAGTGACAGAGTTTTGCCAGTTCCTGTTAAAAAGGTTTTTTTATTAATTATTTACAGTATTGTTAATTTTATATCACTGTCTTTTTCCTTCAGAGTATGGTAGAATAAGTCATTGTTCATACTTGAGCTAATCTTAATTTTAGTCTTATTTATATATGTACCTATTCTAGGTAATGTTTGTTTTAACAAGAAAGATAATGAGAGGCAGAATGCCCGATGAATGAATTAAGAATAAAATTAAGACTGGGGCAAGTCTTAAAGCTAATTAATTAAAATCATGTATATAATAGGTATTTATTAAACAGTAAAACGCAAGGTAAAAGGTAAAATCAGTTGTAATAATCTAAACTAATAATGAAGTATTTTTTTAATTTAACTTTTAAATGAACCCAACTTTGTATTAAAAAAAAAAAATTTCGGGGGGTAGTGAATATTCTACAAAATCCTACTTAGAATATAGCTTTCTTCCTAAAGATAAAATTTGGTATTTTTTAATGGATCATTTTCTTAAAGCCTAAATAGATATTTTCTTTGAGAATCACATAACTTTAAGAACGCAACTTTTATTTTGTTTGTCTTCTTCAAAGTCTGCCCTGCAAACTGCAATGTAATTAAGATTACTGTTATGTTTTTTGTCGCTTTTTAACGATACCAAGATATATTGTCCTGTTTTTACTAATTTTTTTCCGCTTTTTTTTTATGAGAAAAGTGGTAGCTCATCATCATCACTGTCATCAACATTTAATTTATCTTTATTTTCCACATCACGTGGCGGAAAATTATTGAGGTCGTTCGAAGACTAAAAACTCTATAATGCGAATCTATCAATTAAATAAATCGCTGGTAAGATTTTGTCGCATCCATGCAAATTATGTAACACCCTCCACCTGTTTTGAGTCATTCGCCAACCGATTACCTAATTAGTCAATGTTTTGAGCTTTTATTAAAACTTTGCTTATGCTGTATTTTTATTTAAAAAATGTACTATTTCAACGCCGCAGTAATTTTGAAAAGACGGAAATCTTGAAAAATAGACCAACGCCAGACTTAAATATTTTAAGTCACTCAAATTAAAATATGCTGTTCAAGATTACAAGATAAATAAGAAGATATATTCGAGAAAACTAAAAATGTAACAGGAGCTCCAATTGTCGTTAAAAATTAATTCTGAGGAAACTATTTTTAAGGAATATAATTTACTATATTATGAAATTTTGGATAATATAACTTTTCAGTTACAAACAAGGATTAAAGATTTTAAAAAAATTAGAATTTGTTCGATGAATATTCGAAAAAATTTTCCAAAAAAATGTATTGATAGTTTAGAAAATGCATATAAAAAAAGTTTGATATAGACACATTAAAAAATGAATTATCAGTAATTTGTAAAGACTAATTAAGTGCCTAAAAGTTAAATCTATGTGAAATTTTTAGTGAAACTAAAAAATTTTGTAATTTTGTTTTAACTATTCCAGTTACGATCAAAAATGACACAAGATAAACTTTCCGCGCTGGCAATTTTTTTCATAGAAAAAGAACTTTTACAGACTTTGTATGAAAATGACAAAACTCGAACCTCTCTATAACTCGAACATTTTAAGTGGTCCCTGCACTTTTTATATGTATTTTAACCTCTTTAACTCGAATTTCTATAACTTGAACTCTCCACAACTCGAACTGTTTTGGTTGTCCCTTTAGGTTCGAGTTATAGAGGTTCGACTGTAATTGATAAAAGTTTGTATTGTTAAAAGAAAGAAGGATTGTTTACAAACTGTAATTTTTGTTTTTAGATTTAAAGTGAGTACCTAAGTATATTTATTATCTTTGTAGAAAATAAAATTTTTCGACAATCATGGAAAGGGGAAATTGGAAAAAATACACATTGCATTTGATTATTTATTCCCATTTCATGAAGGATTTTTTTTTCATTTTTGGGCTTGGTGCCTCATCAGTTTTACAAGTCACGAGTCGCCACTGATGTCTGTAAAAGTTATTTGAACTAAATCATCCTCACCATCTTCTGATGATGAAGCAGTTAAGTGGTTATATTGAATACCACCTAGTTCATAATGATGACAAAAAGTGTTGCAGGTGAAACAAGAAAGACATCTTAACCATTGTTCTTTCCATTAGTGATAACTTGATGCACTTTCATAGTGTCTTTAAAGGTTAGAGCACAATCATTCTCAATTATTTTGGAAAAATTGTCTATTTTGTCGAACGGTATAGTATGAAAGAATTTCAGGGCAACATTTTTTTTTAATTGTTAATAAGTGTTAAAAAATTGGGTATGTCTCTACCATGATGATTGATGATGATTCATATGTGAGTGGACTTTTAAGCCCTTCAACTGCGACCACCAGTGGGTCTATTGTAGCTCTACCATGAGCCACACATATATTTGCAGTTCTTTTGCAGACTCGATCAATTTAGTTTTTTTTTTGCTTTAATTTATACAAAAATGTATAAACAATTTTTCTAGATAAAAAAAATTGTTCTAACAACCAATTATATCGCGTGTTTACTATAAAATGGGGGTATGGGTAAGCATAATTTTAAATTTGCCCGGAATTTTTTGTTTTTCAAAATTAAATTATTATTTATTAAAATTTTCCATAATTTGAAATAGTGTTAACTGCAAAGTTCTAGCAAAAAAATACTTATAAATGCTATTGTGTAATTCCCGTGTTACGAAAAATACACGGGAATTACAGCACCGGAATTACAAGTTTTTAATTTTTAAAAATTTTTAGACTTGTTAAAACAAGATACACGTTTTGTTTATTTTTTAACAACAGGAGGCACCAATTGTTAACATTTCAATAATTTCTTTAAAAAAAAATATTAGTTATTAACATAGTTTTTACTTACCACAGGAATTACAGCCAGTAGGTTACAGCAGGCAAAAAAAAATTAATCTTTTTCTCTGTAGCAAAAACAAAGTGTGCACTGCCCAAATAAACTTTTGTTACTAAGAGCCAACCAGCCAGCCAACATGATGATGCAATATGTAAATACTTTCCGGTGGTGGGAGTTGATAAGAATGGTGGTATTAATAATGACACAGGAATTACCAATATATTGAGGGACAGAGATTATAAATATTTTTAGATATCATTTTTATATTTTTCTTTTAATTTTTTAAGGATACATAAAGATTTACCTTTTTTTTAATTGCTAGATATAAAATTTATAGTTTTTGTGCAATTGTAGTCTTACACTGAATAATTGAATTAATAAACTCCTAAGGGGGACATGACATGGAAATTAAAAAACCATATTTCTTTTTCAACAACAAAAAAAAAAGCAATTTTTAAAAAAAATAACTTTGTAGTTCTAAATAACATTTTAATGTAAATGTAAAAAAAAATATTTTTGAACATCTAATTAACAAATTTGAATTTTTAGAGGCCTGGGACTAGCAATTACTCAATTTAGAGATATTCACTCACATAGTCTCGTTGACAGAAACTCTCTAAGCTGATAAAATCTATATATTGTTTTTCTCTCAGAGTAAGAAAAAAAAAAGAGGAGCGGTAAACTCGTTTTGGGCGGTCATTCATTCATTTGTTGGTAAACAATTCATGCGTTACGCTGTTGCCGCCTCCTGAATCTTCTTCAAATTGTATAAATAATAAATCAGGTTCAACTTGTGACCAGTTGCAAAATATATAGTGCTTTAGTTTTGTTGACCTATTTAACCCACGCGATAATTTGCCCTACGCTTATTAGTCCGCGTCGCGTCGTTTTGTACTGTGAATTTTTGATTAAATCATTCGAAAACATTTTATTACAAGAACATAATTTATGAACGGTCCCTTTCCCAACGACTTTCACAAAACGTGGTAACAGCGGTATGACGTCATATTACGGATTTTGTGTTAGCAGGGCCGGGTTTCGTTTTGGGCTATGTGGACTACATTCCCATGGAAGAGGGGTTCTCTATCTTATTGTAGAGGACCTTAAACTATTAATCATTGATCAAACAAGTCTAACCGATATTAAGGATATTCTATGTTATTATTTAATAAGCGGCTTATCTGTTTATAGAGTTTAAGCACTACTAATCATCGAAATAAAAATTTCAGTGAGCACTTAATGCTAGACATTATGTAGAAATATATTCAGGCTGACAATTTGAAAAGGTTTTACCCGGAATATTTTGAAAAGCAAAAGAAAGTAATTTTAAAAAAGATATAGGGCACTCCGAGGCGTAAAGATGAGTTATGGATTGGCAGACTTGGCCTTCTCGGAGCAAGTCCCGCCCTTCAGTTTTTCGTAAAAGGAACCTTTTAGTTACGAGACCTTGTTAGAATGCTTTTTATTTATCTTTTTTAAGATATTAGCTGTTAAATAAAATACTATTTTGTTTCTACCCGAAATCGACAATACTGCATCTTCTGATGACGTATTAAATCTATATATTTTTTTTTAGTTTAGCCAGTGGCGTCGTGTATTTACATTTAAACAAAATACTAATAAAACATTTTGATTTATCACCGTATTTTCACAAACACAGCCCTTCTTCCTATTCATTGTGAAGTACAAATAAGTTCTTTTTTGTACTAACAAAATAAAAAACGCAGTTATAAACACCAAACTCAAAAACACCGAACCATACAATAGGCAAAAGCACATTTCACAGAAAAAAAATGTTCGACCGTGCTATTTTAGGCGTTGTTGACACGTCGCGTCACCTCGCGTTTTGAACTTGCAGAAAAACAAAGGGCAGTTTATATGTAGGAGCCATTTTTAAATAACATAATGCTCAAGAGGGGGGTGGTGGGTTTAGCCTTGCGATACACTAGTGAGATTTTGATGTATTTTTTATTGAAAATGCGTGAAGGAGGAAGGGGGGTCAAAAATCCTAAATTATTGTGTTACATAATTTGCCCGAAAACATAGTTAACATTAAAAACTTCGTGACATTTTTAAGTAACCCTGTGTGCTAACCCGAAAAGCAATAGCTTGGAAAGGCATTGTTTGCGTCGAAAAAATGTTTGTTCTTCGTTTTTCTTAGATAATATTTCTTAAAAAAGCGATGTTGTAACCTATATTTGATCTGATATAATCTATTTAAAAAATAGTTTTAGGGAATAGGACAATTCGCAGCTGAACCAATTCCCCCGCGACCCAACTTGCCACCGACCCAATTCGTCGCCGGAAAAATTCGCCGCCGTGGTTTAACTTTGCAATTTTATTCATTTCTTATACTCTTCAAATATTTTTTAAAAAATCTAAATTTTTTTTTCAAAAAGTATTTTTTTGAAAAACGACTTTTACAAAAAGCATTTTTTTGAAAAAAAATTCTTTTTGGGTAACATTTTATGTGTGGAAAATGGTGGTGTCTATATTTTTTTACTCTTAGTTACTTACCGAAACGTCGCGTTTAAAATAAATCATAACAAAAACATTTCATGTAAAAAAAAGCCAAGTACGCGAAAATGGCATTCCGTAAAAAGAATTGAGATAGCCAAGTTTAGAAAAAGATTTCCAAACTAGTAAGAACATTTCATTTTGAACTTTGTATTGGAGAACTTGACTTTACTTTTATCTCAATTCTTTTTACGGAATGCCATTTTCGCGTACATGGCTTTTTTTACATAAAACGTTTTTGTTATACTTTCACTTCTTTTTTAAAGAAATTAGATAATATTTTGCAATGCCTTACATAAAATTTTGAGGTTTTTTAATTTTTTCCCATGGTTTTATCATAGTTCCATCAGCCTTCCAAAGCTCAGCTCTCTAGCGTTTCTGAAAGTGGACAATGTTACTTTTACATAACTTTACATGTATAGATGAGGGAAGTAAATTAAAATTTTCGTGTTTTTAATTTTTTCCCCATGGTTTTATCATAGTTTCTATCAGCCTTCCAAAGCTCAGCTCTCTAGCATTGCTGGAAGTGGGCAATGTTACTTTTATATAAATTTACATTTATAGGAGAGGGAAGTAAATTAAAATGTTGGTGTTTTTTAAGTTTTTCCTATAGTTTTATCATAGTGTCTTTCAGTCTTAAAAAGCTCAGCTCTCAAGCGTTTCTAGAAGTGGGCAGTATTACTTTTACATTTATAGGGGAGGGAAGAAAATTAGAATTTTGGGGTGTTTTAATTTTTTTCTATAACTTTATCATAGTTACTATCAGCCTTCCAAAGCTCAGCTCTCTACCATGTCTGGAAGTGGGCAATGTTACTTTTACATAACTTTACATTTATAGGGGAGGGAAGAAAATTAGAATTTTGGGGTGTTTTAATTTTTTTCTATAACTTTATCATAGTGTCTTCAGTCTTAAAAAGCTCAGCTCTCGAGCGTTTCTAGAAGTGGGCAGTGTTACTTTTACATAACTTTACATTTATAGGGGAGGGAAGAAAATTAGAATTTTATGGTGTTTTAATTTTTTTCTATAACATTATCATAGTTACTATTCGCCTTCCAAAGCTCAGCTCTCTAGCATTTCTAGAAGTGGGTAATGTTACTTTTAAATAACTTTACATGTATAGGGGAGGGGAGTAAATTAGAATTTTGGGGTTTTTTCCAGCAGTTTGGTCATCAGTCTGCCAAATTTCAGCTTTGTAGCATGTCTGGAAGTACAGTAGAATTTTAATGATTTATACATGAGTGAGTCAGTGAGTGAGTGGCAATTTTGATGTTTTTTGAAATTTCGTAACTACTTTATGGAAGTATGAAACAAACTTGGAGTGGTTGTTAACTCTATGAAGATCTACGACTGTGCAAAGTTTGAGATTCGTAGCTCATTCCGAAGTAGACTTTTAGATAGGTCAAATATGGGCTGAAATGTTTCAAGAAAAGATGGTACGGCAGCGCGAACATGGCGAGGCACTGCCGTGCCCTCAGATAAAGACAATGAAAGTCCGAAGTTTTAGTTCTACTCAATCATTGTCTATGAGTTTCAAACAAAAGATTATTTTTTCACTTATATAATGGCAACAAGTTTAATAAGGTTGGTCCTCAAGTCGTGAACGGTCACCCAGATTTTCCTAAGCTCTAAGGTTGACACTGACAGTAACATGTGTTTTTATTAAATGCAGTGTTGTCTTGGCCGTTGGACCCGGTTTATTGAATTTTTGGTGTTTTTTTACTGTGTGTTGAGTTTTATTTTTGTAAAAAAGAACTTGGACGAAAAAAGAAGTTGGACATAAAAATAATCAAAAAGTGCTATGTTTATGAAAATATTGTGCCCACTTTGGTTTTTGCGAGATGATTCCAGTGACGCAGCTATGTTGCAATCGCCGGGGATTCTGTAAATTCTAAGTTTTCAGGAATGCCTGCCACAAATAGGGAAAATTTACACGGGGCGCGGTTGATTTCTTCTCTTTATATTATTATTACTCTAAGGTTTTTCTAATCTTTTTTGTGATATATTCAAGTGGGCATTATGTTTTAGATTTTAATCAATTATTACTTTGAGGTGCCTACTTTATATTTTAAACTTTTTTTTACTACAATTATTATTGTCTCCCTTTAAGCATTAGTTATGTATTTTTAGGTCAAATATGACCAATATTTTTGCTATTACTGCTAAACATAATATATGTAGAAGGTTTTTGTGTCATTTAATGTTAATAAATTCTGATCTAGCCAAAGCTTAATTATTGTAATATATTTTTCTGCAAGATTGTGCACTTCTGCCCAAGTCTTAATGAAAATCACTGAAGTATTGTTCATACTCGTCTTAGTCTTTTGTTTTTGACTAGTCTTTGTCCTTTCATTAGTCTTAACTGTCTTAAACAAAATCAGCTGTTCATGCTCGTCTTTTGTTTTGATTAGTCTTAGTCATAACCCACTGAAAAAAAATTTCGGTTCAATGAAAATGCCCTCTTCAAAAGTCATTTTCTACATGAAACATAGACACGAAAAAACAAAAAAAAAACAAACAAATAAAATTTTGAGGTTATGCTGAGATTTTCTGTCAAAAACATGATTAATGGCATGGCCCTGATTAGTTCAATGGGTGAGGTGTCCGATTGCCAATCAGAGGGTGTGTGGTTTGAATCCCATGCCTGCCACTACAAACTCGAACCTATTCTCAGTTTGTGAATACAGATTTACCGGAAGTAGGGGTAAAGCCTGTCTTGGGCGAAGTTTGGGCATCAACGAAGTAGGCAAAGTTGATCATGAATTCAAGACCATAGTTCGGAAGGCATGTTAAGCCGGTGGTCCCATGTTAAGAGTGTAGATGGTGCTAGCACAATAAAGACCCCTGTGTTTGACAAAGAGCATCAGGCAAAATTAAATCCTCCATGAGAAAAGAAAATTGCCTACCATGGGGGTCTATATGTGTATGAATGTGAGTGTGTTGTGATTGTCCAAATCAGACCATTAAGTTGCAGACTGTGGCTAGATGGCCTTTGATGCACAGGCCAACCAAACCGAAATATGAACGAATGAATGATTAATGGTGGTAAATTCAAAATTTCGACCAGACACTTACACTCTTCAGATGCCCTGTAAAAAAAAACAACAAACATCAATTCATCTGTCACTTGTCTTAGTCATTGTACTAAGGATTGAAAGTTGGCAACTCTTAAGACAAAGACTAATCAAAAACAAAAGCATTGTATGAACACTCCCATAAGAAACAGTGGATTTAACTTTCTTATGACAAGACAGACAACTAAACCAAGACAAAAGACGAGTATGAATGATCCATATAGCATAATATGACACAATTAATTATTTTTGGTATGATTTTTGTTAGGTCACTATAAAGTATTGTTCATACTTGTCTTAGTCTTTTGTTTTTGATTAGTCTTTGTCCTTTGATTAGTGTTAGCTGTCTTAAACAAAATCGGCTGTTCATACTCGTCTTTTGTTTTTGATTAGTCTTAGTCATAACCCACTGAAAAAAAAATTCAATTTTAATAAAAAGGCCCTCTTCAAAAGTCATTTTCTACACAAAACAATCTTATTTAACCTAATCTGTGCACGAAACACAGACACGAAAGAACAAAAAAAAAGCAAATAAAATGTTGAGGTTATGTTGAGATTTTCTGTTAAAAACATGATTAATAGCGGTAAATTCAAAACTTCGGCCGCGCGCTTACGCTCTTCGGACGCCCTGTAAAAAAAAACAACAAATATCAGCTGATGTCTGTCACTCGTCTTAGTCGTTGTCCTAAGGATTGAAAGTTGGCAACTCTTAAGACAAAGACTAATCAAAAACAAAAGCAAAAGCATTGTATGAACACTCCCATAAGAAACAGTGGTTTTAACTTTCTTATGACAAGACATATGACTAAACCAAGACAAAAGACTAGACAAAAGACGAGTATGAACGATCCATAATAGAATGGTGACCAAACATTAGATGCATATTCCAAGACTGATCTGACAAGGGAACAGTATTTAGATTTAAAACTAAAGACATTATTAAATTCTGAGAGACTTCTAAAAAAAGCTAACCCTTATAAAGCTAGGGACGAATGGTCACGTTATAATTACCTGTAGGAGACTCCAAGACACCTACACTCTCATTTTGAAGACACTCAATAACTTTTTCCATGTAGTCCCGTTGAATTTGATATGGCTCAAAAGGAAAGACCACAGGGACTCCCCTTAGGTTTAGTTGAACCATTTTTAATTTTTTTTAAATATTTGATATTTTACATGTTTATTTAAAATCTGAGAAATTTAACCCTACTTTATTTAAAGCCCGCCTTTCAGTGCAAATCCGGTGCAAGACATATGCCGTATTCCATTGGGAAAATGAGTGCAGCACTGGTGGTGCACTGGCACTGAAACGGTGCTGTCAAAGATTTGCACCGAGTGCAGTTTCAATGGAACACGCGGAAAATGAAAAATTGCACTCGTGTGGTATGCCATTATAAGCTGTAGAAATTATTTTTTATTCTTGCTTTAAGCAACGTTAATATAACATTTTTTTGCAAATAATTTTTTATAGTATATCCATTATGAATAGGGCAAATTGATAATGCAAAAATCTCATTTTTAAAAAAATTGTCACACAACCTGTAGTTTTATCAGGCCAACGACGATATACATTTTTACTTGTTTCAAAGTTACACGCCGATAAATATTATCCTAAGATAACAATAAAAATTCGTCAAATAAATAAATAATGATTTTATTTAAAAAAAGTTAATAAGAAAATTTTTAAAATGCCCACCTCCTTGTTGAATGCAGGCTTGTGCTCGTATACCAACAGATAAAGTAGTTATCTGTATTTCGCGCTTGTTTTTCAAAAAAAACCTAACCAGAAGTGTACTTTATGCTCCCAAAATTTGAACATAAGGATTCGAAACACCTTGTATACATATATAATATTTTTCAACTAAACCTAACTTTCCTGCCTTGCGGAATTTGGTCAAAAACATGTTGTTCAAAATCCATTAGTTCGAAAGTAATATTAATACTTCAATAACATTTTCTTGAAAAGGAAAATTATTTAAAAACATTTCCTTCAAACAAAAAATTGTTTGAAAAGATTTTCTTAAAATTTTTTTGTTCAAAAACATTTTCTTTGAAAGTCATTTTTTTTCATAAGGAAAATTGTTCAAAAAAGTTTTTGAAGAAAATATTTTTGAACAAATTTCCATTCAACAAGAACATAACCTTACCTAACAGCTACGTAAGGGTGTTTTAACATACCATAAAAATGACAAGACATGTGCCTCAGCGCTAATGGGGTTTCGTCCCCTTTGTTCTTTTTTTGGACAAAATTGAGACTCCTTGAATTTATTTATGAGGAATTCTGCAGTGCTCATCTCAAGCCGAAAGTGTTTCTTGAACTAAAAAATACATTTATTTTTACTTATAATCATAGCTGCCAGAAAACCCCAACTGTCGGAAAATTAGCCCCAGGGCCCCAGTCAACGAAATCCATAATCTACTTACCTGTTTGTTGTTAAATCGGTAAACCACATTTTCAATAAAGTTTTTTATTTTTGGGGTTTCCGTTCTCATTGTTTTTATTGCACAGAACTGTTCTTCTTCATCTTCATCGCTGCTACTACTTAGCAGCGAAGAAAATAATAAAAAATTGCTCACAAATTTATTTTCACTCATTTTTACGTAACACGACAATAATAAGCGTTTAAAATTAATGGCGGGAAAAAGATTACGGTGCGGCACGAGCCCTCAGAGCCGGTGTCAAAAAAGCCGCACTCAGTGCAAAACTGAATTCATAAGTTCCTCAATGGAATACGAAAACTGAAAAAGTGCATGTCAATGGAATGCAAACACCGACCAGTTGTGCACTAGTGCT
The DNA here is from genome assembly GCA_963576565.1 of Aspidapion aeneum. NCBI lineage: Eukaryota > Metazoa > Arthropoda > Insecta > Coleoptera > Brentidae > Aspidapion > Aspidapion aeneum. Next base: position 22,023,730 of record OY755039.1, read on the forward strand.
GCACTCATTTCCCCAATGGAATACGGCAATAGATTCCAATATAAATATCAGCCAGAAGAAGTTGAGTGCCAAAACAAGAAAACCAAGGCATTTTCTTTCATTAAACTGTTTCAAAACAACGAATGCAATTCAATCAATGTTTGATTCTTGGCTTTGATCCAAGGTCTGTAGAGGATAGGTTGCCTGGTAACTCGATGGACGAAGCGGCGTAAGAGGTGACAGCGCGTCATTTGGAGTGTCACGATTTGATTAGAGCACTTTGTTTACATGTGTTTTAAGTATTTTTAATCCTCGATGGTTTATTTTTTTACATTAGTGGACTATATTTATTTAATAGCTGTAAATACTTGATCTAGTTTATTTATCCTTTCTACTTGTAGTTATTTTAACAAAGTAAAAGCTTCCCAAGACATTGTGCATTTCGGATATTTGGTATAAGGTAAGTTTCGTATTTGAGTTAGTTGATGTATTACATGAATATTGTTATTAAAGACACTTTAACAAAAATAACAAAGCATATTTACAATTAAGTCAATAAAGTAACACAAAAAACTTACAGATTTTTTACTATTTAAATGGACACTCCAGGTGACGTCATTTCCCGCGTTTCAACAACTGGCTCTGATTGGTTAGAAAGTTACCAGGTAACCTATCCTTTAAAGACCTTGGGTCTGATCCTTGTGGATCAATTAGCCAGCACACATACAACGAATGCAATAGAACTGTGACTTTGGATTTTCATCTTTCCGATTTTAGTAATTTTTGGTACACTTCTTCTATTCATAAAGTAGATGAAAAATCTAAATTTCGAAAATTTTTGGCCCAGTTGTTTTTTTAAAATTAATTTTTGAAAAATAAAAAATTACCATGTTTTGCTCTTACATAGGTACAGAAAAATAGAAAATATATTTTAAAGAGCTTTTAAACGATGTTGCAAATGACACATTTTAAAAATAAAATTTTTGGATAAAAACTAAAAAAATATTTATACATTTTTTTGAAAAACACCATGTTTATTTTTTTTCAAAAAAAATATATATTTTTTATCAATATTTTAGTGAAATACTGAACAAGTTTCAAGATAGAGAAATTATGGATTTAGGTAAAAATAAATGGATCCATGACGGATCTGGTACCTTCCTAGCTAGCCTATTAGCACACTTCAAGTGAAGCCATGAATGTCTCTCTATCTTAGAAATTAAAGCTCTTAAGAAGTTTTTGGTTATAACACAAACTATTGAGCAAAATATAGTCTACTATATTCCGAAAACAGTGTATTGATACGCTGCTCCGTTAAAAAGTTAGCATTTTTATTTGTTTTAAAACTGTCATTAGCATTAATGGATTTTGACCAAAATCTAATCAGCTCGTAAGACTATCGAACACTATTTTACATAAAATTTTTATAAAAATCGGTTCAGCGGTTTAGGAGCTATCGTGTTAGGGACAGAAAAAATATATACACACACACAGACTGATATCACGACGATATTGCTAGGATAGGTCAAACTACATCCAAATAACAAAGTTTTGGCGTTATCTCAAAAAAAAAATTTCGTCGAAAATAATACGTTCTCTAGCCATTGCTACGCGGGCTAGGAAGGTTAGAAGGGGTTCGATTTTGGCTTCGAAAATTTACTTTTTATTATAGCAATTTGGTTTGGTATAACTTGTTTCGTTCCTGTGAATTACTTTTTGAAATAGATACAAAAACCTGCATGTTCATGTTTTAGCTTAGGCCCCACCTCATTTTCTCTGATTGGTCCAGCCTTAGAAATATGCAGGTTTATAAAGGAAAAATACTGCATAAAAAAAGCACAGGGGATATCTTATTTTTAATTTATTTAAGCTCAACAAGTAGACGTCGTCGGTGTATCTATTTTGGTGTTTCTAACTTTAAAAAATTTAAATATTTGCAAAATAGTTTTTTTGGGAAATAGTGATTTAGACGGTACGGCAAAACAATGTCTGAAAACCAGGCAAAAGAATGGTAAAATTTTTTAACCAAGTGTTGTGATCCATTAAAAACTGGAAATCATTCACAAAAAGTAAGAAATATTACTGAAGCCATGTGCAATCGGGTAGACAAAAAAAAAGGATAAAGATTTGTGATGGGTGTTGTCAACTAGTTAACTCAGTGGTCTATGATTTTGTTGTTTATTATTTTTAAAAGTTGACAGAATTTGATAATAATAAAAAGTCAGATAAAAAACCGCTATTTTGGAATTTGAAATTATTATACTGTTACGACCGATAAGTAACATTTGGTGACCCCTACAATGGAAAAGACACGTAATTCGACACGAAATAAAGCTGGAGTAAGAACCCTTTCTGAAAGTTTTTTGTGGCCCCAAAATTTTGGACGGGGAAGAGAAGCACAGACTACCAGTGAGGTTTCAAGAACATCAGGTCTGAATTTACCTACAGGTTTGGCTATTATTAATGATAAAAATGATGATAGGTTAAATGAGAAAACCGACAAAACTAATGGTTCAAAGCAAATGGTAGATTTAGGTCTGAGGAAACACAATGCAGGTGAGATTCAAAGAGCGTCAGGTCCGAGTTTATGTACAGATTTAGTTATTAATGAGAAAATTGATGATAGGTTAACTGAAAAAACTTACAAAACTAATAGTTCAGGGCGTACAGTAGATTTGGAACTGAAGAAGCTTGCTTTAGAAAAAGAGATAAAGAGACAAAAAATTCAGCGCCAGCTGTTGGAAGATGAGATGAGGATATTGGAAATGGAATCAAGTATTAAAGAAGCCGAATTAATTGCTAATTTAAGATCAGATTGTGACAGTGATGTTAAAAGTAGACAAAGCATCACTTCAAGGTGCTCCAGAAGGAATTTATTTCCCCAGGTAATAGTAGAAAGTCATTTTGATTGTCCAAGTCATTCAAGTAGTTCTTTTGAAATGCAGAGAGTAAGTAACTGGGTTGATTCTACTACAAAAAATGATACAGGGTTTTTTTTATGATTATAATGAGATCAATGCTAATATATTTTTAGAAAATGATGCAGGAAATGGGACAGTGCAACAAAAATCGCGCCCTTTTTCTACAGACATAAACAAACTGAATGATGAAGATACATTCCAAGCAAAGATACAAGATGCTGCCACGTATATGGAAAAGAGAGGTAACATATTATCGGAAGTAACTTACGATGTATACGATGACAAAAGATATGAAAACAATCCTGAAAATACTGGTAAGAATGATTCAGCTATTAAAGTTTTATGCGAGGCTATAACCAACGTTTTTAAAAATGTCGCTCCAACAACTGCAACAAATTCTGATCAGACGCAAAGTTTTTTAGCGAGACAAGTAGTATCAAAAGACTTTCCGATTTTCAACGGCAGTTCAGAAGACTGGCCATTATTTTATAAGCGTTTTACGCAAATTAAAACACTTTGTAATTATTCTAATGAGGAAATTTTAGTAAAGCTACAAAACGGTCTGAAAGGAGAAGCTAAAAATGCTGTTGCAGGAATGTTGTTAGCGGGTGGAGACGTAGAAAGTATTATTAAAACTTTGGAAATGCGTTTTGGTAGACCCGATTTAATTGTGGAATCAGTTCTTGAAAAAATTAAAAGTTTACCGCCTATAAGAGACTCAAATTTTGATCAGTTAATAAAATTTTCTTGTGAAGTCAAAAATTTAGTAATAACGATGAAAACTTTAAAATATACCGGTCATATTTATAACCCGCACGTACTCAGAGATTTATGTAACAAACTGCCGGAATTTTTAAAATTAGACTGGGGAAAAGTAGTCTACGGAAAAGAAGGAAATATCAGTTTATTAGATTTTTCAGAATGGTTGGAAGAAAACGCAAAAGCTTCTTGTTATGTGACATCTACAAAAAAAAGTACAGGCGCCACATTATAACTCTAAGTGGCCTAAAACTGAAAAAACTTTTGGCCCAACAACTGATATAATTAAGTGCGCTTACTGCAACAAAAACGAAAATCATAAAGATACGTGTCCAGATATTAAAAAAGACAGTGTTGATATTCGTTGGAAAAAAGTAACAGAAAAAAAGTTATGTTTTAGATGTTTTCAAAGTACTCATTTAAAAACGAACTGTAGAATTAGGAAACCTTGTGGTGTGAATGAATGTAAATGTTTTCATCACCCTTTACTACATAATGATTTTAAGAAAAATGAAAGAGATATTGAGTCAGTGAATGAAGAGAAATCTGAGGTTGAAACTCTGACGGTAGTTAATAGATGTAAAAGTAAAATTCTTTTGAGAATGATTCCTGTTCGAATGTATGGACCAAAGGGCCACTTGGATATTTTAGCTATGTGTGATGAAGGTTCAACAGTGACTTTGCTAGATATGAATGTTGCATCAAAATTGGGGCTAAAAGGTAAAGATGAGCCATTATGTCTGCAATGGACAAACGAAATAACGTCCAAACAGTCAGAGTCTCAAAGAAAAAATGCAAACATTTCAAAAACTAATGATAGTAGTAAAATTTACAACATAAATGCAAGGACAGTAACTAATTTAGGCTTACCTGAACAGACTATCAAAATGCAAGAGTGGGAAAAATTTGAATATCTTAAAAACTTACCGATAAAAGATTATTTTCGGGAAATACCCACAATGCTAATTGGACAGGATAATATTGGACTAATTATACCTCAACAAACAAGATTTAGGTCATCTTTTCTTCCAATAGCCAGTAAATGCAAGTTAGGTTGGAGCTTGCATGGACCAACAGAAGCAAATAATGACTCTGCTCATGTTCATACCTTACATATATGCGAATTTATAGAAAAGACATCAGCAGATTTGGAAATTCTCGATTTGTTGAAACAGACATATTCTACCGAAGCTTTTGGAGTGATCGCCGAGCCAAAGAAAATTAACGATAAAGACGATAAACGAGCACTAGAAATAATGAAACAGACTGCTTTAAGAGTCGGAGATCGCTTTGAAATAGGTTTGTTGTGGAAAAAAGACAATGTAATTTTGCCAAACAATAAGGAAGCAGCCTTACAAAGATTAAAATGCACTGAGAGAAAATGTTTACGCGATCCAAATTTAGGAGAGAAATACTCAGAAAAAATTAGACAGTATGAAGAGAAAAACTATATAAGAAAACTATCACTAGAAGAAGAGAAGGTTACAACAAGCCACACATGGTATTTACCACATTTTTCAGTTGTGAACCCTAATAAACCAGATAAAATAAGGATCGTTTGGGATGCTGCAGCAAAATATAAAGGTGTAAGTTTAAACGACTGTTTACTTCCAGGGCCGGACTTGCTTAGATCGTTAGTAGGTATTCTGTGGAAATTTAGACAGTACCAGATAGCTTTTTCAGGAGATGTGAGAGAGATGTTTCACCAAGTTAAAATTCGAGAAACAGATAGATGCGCCCAAAGATTCCTATGGAGAAATTTAGAATGCAACAAAGAGCCAAATACCTATGAAATGACAGTAATGACCTTTGGCGCAACGTGTTCGCCAGTCAGCGCACAGTTTGTAAAAAATTTGAATGCCGATGAAAGATCTCCAAATGAACAAATCAAGATGGCCATAACAGAACATTTTTATGTAGATGATTACCTTGATTCACTTGATAATGAAAATGAAGGGCTAGATCAAATTTTGAAGGTTATAAAAGTCATGAAAGAAGGTGGCTTTGAAGTAGTAAATTGGGTAACTAACTCACCGTATATTAGAAAAAATCTTGATTCTGATTTGCTGGCCTAGTCAAAAAGTTTTGACAATGATGACGAACATCGTGTGCTGGGTATGTGGTGGGACTCCCAAAATGACGAGCTATTATTTAAAATACGTGAAGTACCTAAGGCCGAAACTATAACAAAGAGATATATTTTGAAAAATGTAATGTCACTTTTTGATCCATTGGGAATTATTTCTTGTTTTACAATTAAAGGAAAATTTTTAATGCAGAAGATTTGGAGAGAAGGAGTTGGATGGGATGAAGGTTTACCTGAAAAATTTAAACATGATTGGCAGATATGGTGTATGAGTGTTACTGAGATAACCAAATTTAAATTTCCTCGATGCTATTCAAATAAAATACCGAATGCCAAAGAAATTCAACTTCATAGTTTTTGCGATAGTAGTGAAGAAGCCTTTTCCGCAGTGTCATATTTAAGAGTGGAAAAAGATGAAGAAATTGACACAATTATTGCTGCAGGAAAAAGCAGAGTGAGTCCACTAAAACCACTTTCCATACCGAGGCTAGAACTGCAAGCTGCTGTAATGGCTAGCAGATTAAGTGATTCAATATCTAGAGAATTACAGATTAAAATTGATAAAAAATATTTTTGGACTGACTCCAAATGTGTCCTAAAATGGATAAGAGGCGACGGAAAAAGATACAAGCAGTTTGTAGCACACAGAGTAGGCGAGATAAAAGAATTGACTGATGTCGCTGAGTGGAGATGGATACCTGGAGAAATTAACGTCGCTGACGAAGCGACAAGATCTGGAATTAAACAAGAAAGTGCTATAATTTCTAACCAGTGGATTTTTGGTCCCAAATTCAAAAGAGACAAGATAGATCTTTGGCCAGTAGAAATGATAGAAAATGATTTAGAAGTAGATGTAGATGCAGAACTAAAAATGGAAAACTTGAGACACGAATGTTTATTTACTATGGTTGAACAAAAAGATATTCTGCCAGACATTAAAACGTTTTCAAAATTTAGCAGATTAATTCGTACTACCGCTTGGGTATCTAGATTCACAGAAAAAATGTTAAGTACCAAAAGAAAACTAAGTAAAACTTGGACTTCAGAATTAAGTGTAGAAGAATTGGAAAAAGCTGAGAATGCATGGGTTAAACAAACACAAATAGATATAAAATAGTGATGAAATAGAAAACTTAAAAAATAAAAATCCAGTTAATAAGAATAGTAGACTCTTTTCATTGTGCCCAGTAGAAAGAAATGGACTAATTGTGTTGAATGGTCGAACAAACCTAGCTGTCTGCCTTGAAGATGACACCAAAAGTCCTGTAATATTGGACCCTAAACATGACGTTACAAAACTACTTATAAAACACTATCACGAAAAATTTAACCATCAAGGCGTCGAGACAGTTTTGAATGAGCTACGTCAAAGGTTTTGGATAATTAATGGTCGAAGTGCAGTAAGAAAAGCGTTCTCACAATGTTTGAAATGTCAAAAAGAAAAGTCAATGCCAATACCGCCTCTGATGGGCCAACTTCCTGAAGCGAGATTGTCAAGAACAACAAGACCGTTTGTGTATACTGGAATGGACTATTTTGGACCGATAAATGTTAGAATTGGGAGAAGAACTGAGAAAAGATGGGGTGTGATATTTACCTGCATGTCAGTAAGAGCTATTCACTTAGAAATAGCAAACACATTAAATAGTGACTCATGCTTGCTAGCTATCCGACGATTTATTTCCAGACGGGGAAAGCCTAGGAAAATTTTTTGTGATAACGGCAGCAATTTTAAAGCAGAAGACAGAATAATTAAAGAAAGTGTTAAAGATCTTCAAAAATCAGACATTCAAAAGGATTTAGCCATCATTGGAATAGAATTTGTATTTAATCCACCTGTAGCTCCTCATATGGGTGGAGCCTGGGAGCGATTAATTAGATCAGTGAAGAAGATTGTTGGAAAAACTTTGTATGAAAAGTCGCTTCGAAAAGAAACACTCCATACCATTCTTTTAGAAGCAGAGAATATAGTTAACTCTCGACCGATTACTAAAGTTTCCTCAGACCCCCAAGATTTAACCGCTTTGACGCCAAACCACTTTTTGCTCGGTTCGTCTAATGGAGAGACAATACAAGCACCAATTGATTCAGACGTTGACACATTCAGAAGTGAATGGAAAAAATCGCAAGCATTAATTAATAGTTTTTGACAACGTTGGGTGAAAGAATATCTTCCATCCTTAACAAAACGAAATAAATGGAACCGAGACCAAAAACCAATTAAGCAAAATGAAGTTGTCATCGTAGCTGGAAGTTAGGTTTGATTACAAACATCTATCCTGGTCCAGATGGAAGAACCCGAGTTGTAGATGTGAAAACTGCCACCACTACTTATAGAAGACCTGTAACACAAATTTGCCGACTAGATTTGGAATTCGACGCTGATTAAATGTTTTAATGGGGAGGAAGAATGTCAACTAGTTAACTCAGTGGTCTATGATTTTGTTGTTTATTATTTTTAAAAGTTGACAGAATTTGATAATAATAAAAAGTCAGATAAAAAACCGCTATTTTGGAATTTGAAATTATTATACTGTTACGACCGATAAGTAACAGGTGTAGGCTGAAGTACATGAAGACTTTAAAAAATGCTGAATCCCCTGAAGCTAGGTAAGTTTTAATTTTTATTTTTTTTACAAAACAAAACATTTACTTATTTTTTTCTTTTGTTACATAGATAACTTTTAAACATTTTAAATCTTTAAAAAATCAACGTACGTTAAACCTAAATCAGACATAATAATTATTGAAAAAAAAATTATTTTATGAAAAGTTTAGTTTATTACCGCTACAGGTCGGACCTACACATTGACAAAGAAGGGAAAGTCAGATTCGACCCGAATTTTAGAACGAAAAATGGTTAAAAAATATATTTAAGTTACTTGAAGATTTGAGAAACGTGTTTATTAATTATAAAATAATGTTTTAGCTCACACATATACTATACTATAGTAGTGTGAGCTATGGTGATCCTAATTTTTTCGAAAAAAAAAAGTTGCTCCGATTTCAAAAATTTTTATACATCTTTGCGTTTCAGATGATTTTGAAACTTTTTTGTTGCGCCGTCTGTCTGTCTGTCTGTCTGTCTGTAACGACCAACGCGCGTAACTCAAAAACCGCTTGGCCGATTTTAATGAAATTTGGTATCTAAGCTGGGTCTTGGGTCGAGATGGTCTCATTTAAAAATGAACAAAATCCACCGAACACAAACCAAATAAAAGGGTGGGGGTAGATTTCAAAAATTAGAGTTTATTTGAAAATATGGCGTGTGTGATATCAAACGAAAGGTAATTGAGTCTGCAGTTAAATAAAATACATTTTAATTTATTTAAAAAAAAGGGTGGGGGTATATTTTAAAAATTAGAGTTTAAGTGAAAATATGGTGTGTGTGATATCAAACGAAAGGTAATTGAGTCCGGAGTTTAACAAAATACATTTTAGTTTTTATTTTTTTTAAGGGTGGGGGTAGATTTCAAAAATTTGAGTTTAAGTCAAAACATGGCTTGTGTGGTATCAAACAAAAGGTAATTTAGTCTGGAGTTGAATAAAATATATTTCAGTTTTTAGTTATATTAGCTCACACGTACACTATAACTATAGTACCTAGTGTGAGCTTAGGGGCCCATATATTGGCAGAGTATTTTCCTATATTATAGCTTTTATGTTTGATTCTCATGGGTTTTACTTCAAAAAGCAACAATTTTTAGGTTTGAATATTGTTTTATTATTTTTTCAATATAGAACACATCATTTTTCCATCTTGAAATTTCGTGAGTGTCCTAGTAACACATTGAAAAAATTATAGTTTTTTTGAAAAACATTAATTGAGTTTTTTCAAAAAAATTTATAAATATTTTAAAGTTTTTTTTACAAATATATATTTATTTTTAAAATGTGTTATGCTATACACCATTTAAAAGGCATTTGAAAGATGATTGACTAAAGGCATTTGAAAGAGATATCCTTATTTTTCTATACTTATGTAAGAGCAAAATTTGGTAATTTTATAATTTTTAAAAATTAATTAAAAAAAACTACTAAACCAAAAATGCTAATTTTTCATCTACTCTATGAATAAAATAAGTATACCAAAAATTTTCCAAATCGGAAAGGGTTTCTGCCAAACCCCTGGTTGATTTCACATGTGCAAAGTGAGGCAAAAATATTGATATTTTTTGTAGACAGAGCACGCTGCGCAGGAGGTGCTACCTTTCCTTTTTTACTTTTACTCTCCGATGATATTCTGTAATTTTGAAAGTTCGCGGACGTTTGATGATTTTTATTCTATAACTGGATTTTTACTGCGATTAGGTACTAATAAAGTTTTTTAAATAATCAAAGCTACTTACTTCAAAAAGGAAACCGGTTTTTCACTCCTATAAAACTCGTTTTTACAAGCAACGCATCGTGTTCCCATTTTTTATTTTTGTTTAACAAAAACAATTTAAAAACACTTTAATGACATATCACAAATGACAATCTCTTTGAAATATTAGGTTCACAGACTACCACCGGTGATTAGAACTAAAGAGAAAAAGGTGGCAATGCTAAGCATTCATTGTCTGTTCGCACTCTAAAAAAAATTCTAAATTCAAAGCAACCCTATTAAGCGGACTAAAAAAAATTAACGGCAATACAATTTAAAAAAATATTTTATAATCGTATACTAAAAAACAGTTGGAAAATTGCTTTAGCTGTTAAAAAATTACAAGAAGTATAAAATAATTTAATTTAGAGAGACATTCTACCTAACTTTTGTTTACAAAATCAGCTGGACAGTCAGAGATACGTAAAAAAAAGATAGCGAAAAAAATTGCGATGATTTCTTCTATGGACCATGACTAGTACCTCCTACTACTGCATAACAGCACTACTAGAGACCCTGTATGTATGACATATTTTTAAAATAGAGAGACGCGACAAACCCATCAAAGTCTATCTTTCTATTGTTGGGTTCTTGGCTTTACCCTGTCTGGGTAATTTGCCAGCTCTTGGTGGTTGAGATTGGGGTAGTCTGGCTCTCTAAGCCACCCAAACTCAGTTTTTTTTTACTCTTTGACTCTTCTAACCAGCTTCAAATCCTCTCTTTTAGTTTTGTAGATGTTTCTCTTCCCATTTGATAACTTTGTAGTTATGTTGTGTTTCTTCTTAACGCTTTACAGTGTTTCTTGCTTGTTTCGTATATGTGTATATCTATTTCACTGTAAATTTTTTAAATGGGATTGAAAATGGGATTCAAGTCCTTATCATTTATTTCTATCATTCATTCATTTACGCATACAAACACAAATTTAATCTTAATCTTTGGCATATCTTTTGTACCTGTCAATCAATCTCTCTCTCTTTAAATTAAGGTAAGTGCACTTTCCAATCTTTAGGTACTTTTATTTATTTATTTTTTTCTAGGAATGAAAATTTTCATAATTTTTCTTTTTTTTTTGTTCTGTTTTTTGTTTCTTGTTTTTTTTTTCCCGAAATGGTTCTTTTGTTAGTTTTCAATTTTAATTAGGTTAAAGTTTTATTTTATTATAATTTAAAAATTTCATTATTAATTTAGTTCTCTTTTCTTTTAAGGCACGACCCATCAAAGTCACTGAAATTAACATTTTTTGGTTATGTTATTTTCTTGCCAAGTTTATTGGCGTTTCACTAAAATAATTTAAATTATCAGCGGTGAGTGACATCAATCAGCATGCAACACATAAACAAACACGCTTGTCCGCACCCACGGTCTATAAATAAACCGTTTGTCTGGTAACTCCCAGCCAATAAGAACTCGGCAGCCTATGACGCGGCAATATGCCTGCTCCACGATCAATAAAGAGAGACATATACATTATATTATGAGAGAAATAAAGATAGATGCCGTAAAAATACCAAAATTTAATAAAAAATTAATAATTTAAAAATTTATGATAAAAACTTCAACAGTTTTATAAATATCAGATTCAGGACACGATTATAAATACTTTTCCTAAGTTAATTTGACTCTCTTGTTCATATTAAATTAACTTTTTTCGCCGAACACTAGCAATATTGATTTTTTTTTTGTGGATAGAAGGTATTTAATATGAGTTTTTTTTGAGATATTTTATCAAAAAAATTAAAGGAAAGGAATTAAAAATGAATTTAAGTCATTGGCAGTAAGGGAACAGGATTTTTGATCCCCCCGTCTTAACGCATTTCAAGAAAAATTATAATAAAATAAATTGACTGTAATACCCTGTTTCCACCAATGCATGCCCACCCCGATTCAAAAAACGCATAAGGTGACGCTGCATTTAAAACGGGGGCAAATCCATGGTCCATCACGTGATGCGTTTTTTTAATCGGGGTGGGCATGCATTGGTGGAAACAGGGTATAACGCTAATATTCCTTCCTCCTGCTTGAGCATTATACAGGGTGTTCCAAGAGAAGTTTAAATCGGCTTTTAGATGCTCTTTAAGATGCTCAAATAAAATTCAATTCAATTCAATAATGCTTTATTGTCGAAATTTTAACACAAACCATTGACAAAGCAATTCTTAATATAGCTACACTTAATAGTCTAGTTTCCCACACAACCTTAGCGAAAAAAAAAATCCAACATTGAATTTTCGAGTTTTTTCAAAAAACATAAAACCAATTTTAATTTAAACATCCTGCATTTTATTATTTTCAAAAAGTCTTCCAGTTTTTAATTTAATATAAATTTAGTGGATCGCTTCACAATCTTTGTTTTAAATTTAAAATTGGCACCACGCAATTTTATGAACCATTGGTCCATTTTGTTAACATTTTCTTTCCATGATGGTGAAAGCTCAGTTAAGCCTCCAAAAGAAAGGCTTTGCACCTAAGATGGCATGGCATATGATGCATGTTGATTTGATAATTATCATATGTATAGCAACCAAGTTCAGGGAACTCAGTGTGATGCTTTCGTGCTAAAATCCTGCAATATAAACTAAACTATATTTTTTTCAAAAATTTCTTTTATTTAGTCTTTAAGCACGGAACAGATGTAAACACTACTTACAAGACGACAAGACCCAAAATGTACAAAATTTTCTGGCAAAAGACGAAATTACGCTATAAACAGCGTTTGACTGCTGATTCCTAGGAAAACTGTGACGTAGCTACGACGTCACGGCCGTCATGACACCGAGTTACCAGACAACCGGTTTATTTAAGGCCCGTGGTCCGCACCCACGGTGGATAGAATAGACCGGGGTACGTTCAGATTGAACCGTCGGGCGAGACGTCTTGCCGAGCGAATGAAGTCATGGGTAAATCGCCGGACGTCTTGCCTTTGTGAACGGTATGGATGTAATAAACATAACCTTAAAATATATTTTTTTTCAAAATTAGTGATAAATTTGATCAGATTTAAAAATTTGTTACAGTTTATTTAGTAGAGTTAACATAAACACAAATAAGTGTTTTTTTTTGTTTTGAAAAATGGAAATAGAGAGTCATTTGGAGTACCCGACTTTTGGTGGCTGACAGAGTTTTATTATTGACAAATAAAGTTTTGTTTTAGATTTAAAAGTTGTGTTTTCTGTAAATTTATTTTCTTTGTTGTACAAGCAATACAGGTTTTAAGTTCCTCTGCTCAACACTTTTAAAGGAAATAAATAAATTTGAAAATTAATAGTTATATGTACATACATGTGCAATATAATATAATAGCGTATGACAATGAGAATGCGAGAGAAGACAAATTCTCAGTGTTTGCTGGGGCGTTGAGTGATCTTCAATTACTGATGAGAGGTAATTATCGTCCTTAAGGTTAGATCCAGGTCTAGAGGTTAATAGGTTTAGGACTGAGCGTATTCAAAAGACAATTGAATTTTGCTAACGTTTCGACTATAATAAGGATTAGCTCTGAAGAAGACTAAAAATATAGTCGAAACGTCAGCAAAATTCAATTGTCTTTTGAATACTCTCAGTCCTAAACCTATTAACCTCTAGACCTGGATCTTCAATTACATTATATCAAACCTCTTTATATGGTTACATTATCTACTATTAAATAAAGAATACAAATATACATCGTTTAAACGTCTTTTATTTTAATTTGAAAGCACAAAGTAATATCTAGGTATAATATTATTTATATTCCTATAAAAATTTGTCCAAATAAAAATCCATTCTCTACATTCTCCTAAGTAGAAACTAAACAGTCAAAATGAAATTCTGTAAAGGTCCATTTGCATCTGAAAGAGTGTTTTCCTAAAAGGAGTGCCGCTGCAAGAGGATTCATTCTGCTTGAAAAACTGCTTGATACTCTAAAAACAACTCACACTGCTAAGGGTTATTCCGAAGGCAATTGTCTTCATTGCATGGAGCGATGTGAAACCTGTAACCAATACAGTTTTGAGGGTCGATTTACACAGCAACATAACAAAAAATGTTTTTTTCTAGCAGCTGATTATGGTAAAATGGAGCTTTTAAACAAGGCATTAACTTTATCCATTGTGCTGTTACTATCATGCATGTGCTATTAAACCATCATGAATACCCTAGCAAAAATCCCACAAAGAAAAGTACTCTGTCAATCTATGGGCACCTAAGCTCACCCTAGTTACTATAGTTATAGTGTGCGTGTGAGCTAATATAACTAAAAACTGAAATATATTACCTTTCGTTTGATACCACACAAGCCATGTTTTGACTTAAACTCTAATTTTTGAAATCTCTTCACCATTTTTTTTTCAAAAAACTAAAATGTAGGTTGTTTAACTCCAGACTTAATTACCTTTTGTTTGATATTACACAATATCACTCTCACCCTTTTATTTGACTTGCGTACGGTGGATTTTGTTCATTTTTAAATGGGACTATCTCGACCGAAAACCCAGCCTAGGTACCAAACTTCATTCAAATCGGGCAAGCGGTTTTTGAGTTATGCGCGTTGGTCGTTACAGACAGACAGACACACGGCGCGACAAAAAAGTTTCAAAATCATCTGAAACGCAAATATATAAAAAAATTTAAAATCAGAGCAATTTTTTTTGTCGAAAAAATTAGGATCACCATAGCTCACACTACTATAGTATAGTAGTAGTGTGAGCTAATAGGTAACTACATTTAATGTTTTCTATACGGGATATACCTAAAACAGACCCCAGAACCATAACAAATTTGGCTTCTACAATCTTTTGAAAATAGGAACTTTTGTGATGTTTTTATGTGGGTTTCTTGTCAGAAGTAAGGACTTAACCCTTCTAAAGAAACTTAGAACTCACCTGTCAAAAGTCAAACAAGTGTTTTTTGTCTTCAAGAAAAAGTAAAATTTGATTATTTATTTATGGAAAATGCCACTATATGTAATATGTTTTCGAAAATATAAAACAAAAAATAAAAAAATTGGGGGGTTGGTTTATATACCTACTGCGCAAGTCGAGCGTTTGTCACCCACCTCAAAGGCGATTCGCCCGACGTTATTTTCGGCCAATATGAACTAAGTAACTTTCACCCAGTATTTAATCTGAACGGATTTGAGCGCGCCCGACTACATCCGACGTGCTATCTGAACGTACCCCCGGTGTTCGGATCTTATATATATATATGTCGAATTTTTCACGTCACTGGTGGTCCAGCTGATTTTTGTAAACAAAAGTTATGAACAACGAAACAACTAATATTTTTTGAATTTTTTGAAAACTAAGGCCATTTTTCTACTGTTTTCTAGTATATTCTTATAAAATGTAGTTTTCTAGATGTATTGACGTTATTTTTTTTAGCTCGCTTTATTTTTTATTACACAAAACTTAAACTACAAGTCAAAGTGAATGTGATCGTTTAATATCAAAGGTGAACCGAGGACTATTGGGTAGTTAACAAAGAGGTATGTCAGCGGATAATTTTTGAAGCTGAAACGAACACATTCATTTCTTCGAATTTTAGTTTTTGTGTAAAGAGAAATGAAGCGGGCTAAAAAAAATAACGACTGGTATGTCATGTCTAAAAAATATTATTTTATAAGAATATACTAAAAAATAGTACGAAAATTGTCTTAGTTTTCAAAAAAATCAAAAAATATTATTTGTTCATATCTTAACTTTCGTTTCTAAAAATCAGCTGGACCACCAGTGACATGAAAATTCGACATACATATATTTATAAGATCCACCGTGGTCCGCACCCCCTGTATAGGGTTTGTTAAAAACCGTTTATTTTTATTTTCCTACGCTTATGAATTAACAAGGACCGAGAGTCTCTCTCTAAACATAGCTAGAGTATAGAGGACCGATATTTTCATACTTTGATTTTGACTTAAATAAATTTGACTTTGAAGAATTTGTCGCGTCTCTCTATTGTAAGAATATGTCATACATACAGGGTCTCTCAGCACTACTAGTATAGTCAACTAAAAAATTGAAAATATATCTATTTATAAGTACCAACTACAGCTTGACCCTTCTTAAAAAATAACCGTAGTTAAAGATGTTGGTAATCAATATTATTAATTTAATTCCAAAATAACCGTCGATTCCGGTAATTACCGTGCTCCTAGCCATGCTCCTGGCAACACTGATGAGAACCCATCTCCCATCTAACCATAACAAAAACATAACCTAATAATTTTGTTTTTCAAGATAAAATAAAATGTTTAAAAAAGTACTTCCAAAAATAAAGAATTGGACTACAGTCTATTCTTTCAAACCACAGGTAAATTATAATTTTTAAAAAATTTATTATTGTTAAAAAATTTGGAAAGGCATTAAAAATATTTTTAAACAATATTAGGGGGTGTCCCTCCTAGAACTTGATGGGTAAATAAAAATAAAACATGACTAAGTAGCTTCAATTTTTTTAGCTTCTCTCAGCTGCTATTCAAATTCGTCACTCCAGCTACCAATCTTCAATATTCTTGGAAGACATTCCTCCACCCAGCACAAAATATCAAATAACTAGAGATCCTATTGACTGGGAATATGTAAAGAATGTTTTACCTGCTCAAGTTATTTCAAAGCCAATGGCCAAGCCTGAATACCCTTCTGGATGGAAGCCCCAGCAGGAGGACTTGTTGAAAGATAAGCCTTACTTTATTGAAAGAACCAGAAACCATATGATTCCAGTGTACCTTAAAATATCAAGCAATGGAATCAAAAGGCATACAATAATGAAGAACATTAAAGGAGATATTTGGCAGTTAGAAAAAGAACTCAGACCATTTTTGCAAGAACAATCTTTTCAACCTCTTAGATTGCAAGTCCATGAATTTGCAGGCAAAATTAGAATGAATGGAGACTTTGTGAATGCTATTAAGTATTGGTTAGAGCAGAGAGGTTATTAGTGTTGCTGGATTTGTTTTGGACAAAGGTTTTGTAAATATGTAGTTGTTAAGGTCTAATAAAATAAAAACTCTAGAGCAACATTTACAATCAATTTCTAACAAGAGTAAGTTTATTTAAATTGACATTTCTGTGTTTAAATTCCATACAAACATCAAATTGGCAACATAAATGATTCTGAGCAAACCAATATGTTCAGCTTTAATTAAGCAGTATTAAGCCAGATTTTAAGCCTAAATCATTTATTGTTTTAATCTGCAGAGTTTTTTTATGTGCTGGGTGGAAAAAAAATGCCACCCTGATCCAAAAAACTCATCAGGTAACACTGCATTTAAAATGGTGCAAAGCCATGTCCCGCCATCATGTGATGTGTTTTTTGAATTGGGGTTGGGATACATAGGTGGAAACTAGGCTTTAGTCAAACTCAGTATGTAGGTACATGGGCACAATAGATCCATATGTGGTTGCAGTGCATGGAGGTCCAGTAGGGCCTGCCACCACTTTTGAATATACATACAGACAAGCAGGTTTGAAATTGATTGTAAATGTAGCTTAAAGTTCAAAGTGTGTAGTTGTTTTATTCTTTTTGGCATCTTCTGTTCAATAGTTTGACCAACTTAATTTTACTTTATATTCTTAAAGTACACTTGCAGCATCATAAAAGTTGTACACAATAGTTTTTCAGTGGCACACCCATTAATCATCTTGGTCAAGATCATATTTTATTTTTTTATTCATGAAATATGTGAAAAATATCTAAAAAATCCTTAGGTGTGATCCGCACTTTCACTTCTATTTCCCTTCTTCTCTAATAGAAAGAGATAAAAATACAATTTATCTCTCCATCTTTTTTTATTAAAGAAAGAGAAAATTAGAAGTGAGTGGCAAGAAGTGAAACTATGGATCAGGGCTTAGCCTTATGGGGTGCTGAGCCCTGAGGTCCCCCTCTCTGGGTGTACCCATGCTTTTTGTGGTACATAATACTTTGGTCTATTTTTTTTGAAACATAAAAGTTCATACAAAGCAAAATACTTAGATTATAATAAATGTTTCTTAAATAAAACTTATAACAAAAAATTAATAATGTCAAGTTTCTAAATTTATTGTTTTTCTTTCCTTTTGGAGTAAGTAAACCATATTTATTAACTTCAACAGCACTGCACTGCAGCTTTGCTTTGCCATTCTGTGTTTGGCAGCACAGTTTCACAGAAAAAATATCTTCGGTTTGGTCTGCCGAGCCGCACAGTTTGGCACATTCATTTTTTCATTTCATTCTAGTTTCAATGAGATCGCGTCTCGCCTGAAACGTCCACCCAAGTTTGCGTTTGGCACAGAAAAAAAAATCTAGTTTTATTAAGTTATGCAGTTTGGCAGAATAGTGTATCAGCTTTACTTTCAATAGAGCCCTCGTAAAACTGAGAAAAAAGTTGGTGCTGCCACCTATTCGTCAGCCTGTGAAACTCAGTTAGCTAGCGACCTTAGGCCTACGTGTATGCAAAAAGGCCGATAACGTACCACAGAAGAGATACACTTCTGTGCAAGTACACCAACAAACCAACGTTCTATTCTGTGTTTGTTTGCCGCCTTCTACAACATCTGTCAAAAAACCTAACCTAAATAAAAACTAATAACAAACAGAAAATAGTTTTTCTTCGTTTTTCCACCCTTTACAGTAAAAAATCGGTAAATTGAACAGATTTCGATGTCATACAATAACGTTAACCATCTCCTAGAACAGCAATATGGATTTTGTAAGTAGTGGCTTTAGTTTAGTAGATTTCACTAAAA
This sequence comes from Aspidapion aeneum, assembly GCA_963576565.1. NCBI lineage: Eukaryota > Metazoa > Arthropoda > Insecta > Coleoptera > Brentidae > Aspidapion > Aspidapion aeneum. The sequence continues at coordinate 22,042,543 of OY755039.1, forward strand.
GAGATTTGTTGTTATAGTAATAATAAATAATATCATGACAAATTGAGCGTATCCGTCTCGGGCCGGAGTGGCCCTTAAGGCCGCTTGACATGGTGCATGACAATAAAATTTGCTGGCAAATGGCATGAAATTTTGCCCAGGTGCATGCTCAGAACAAATCCAGCTGATTGTTGCAGGCAATCCATTTTTATTGGCCCGGTGCCATTCTTTTGCATGCAAACTGTACTTGCATGCATACTGGGGAATTTTTACCTAGATTCTGGGGAATCCATGCATGGCCTTGCACACTGTCAAACAAAAAGAAGATTTTTTGCCGGCAACAATTTGACCGAAATTTTTTGCTTGCAAATTTTTGCAGCGCGTCATGCACCATGTCAAGCAGCCTTTAAAGATGCAGATTGCATTCACCTGCTGCAAATATTTGCAAGCAAAACATTTCAGTCAAATTGTTGCCTGCAAAAAATCTTCTTTTTATTTGACATTGTGCATGGCCATGCATTGATTCCCCAGAATCTAGCTGCAAATATTTGCAAGCAAAAAATTTCGGTCAAATTGTTGCCTGCAAACAATCTTCTTTTCATTTGACATTGTGGATGGCCATGCATTGATTCCCCAGAATCTAGGTAAAAATTCCCCAGTTTGCATGCAAGTACAGTTTGCATACAAAAAAATGGCACTGGACCGATAAAAATGGATTGCCTGCAACAATCAGCTGGATTTGTACTGTGCATGCACCTGGGCAAAATTTCATGCATTTGCCTGCAAATTTTATTGTCATGCACCATGTCAAGTGGCCTTTAGGGACAATAATCTTGCATGCAACTGCAAGTGTATTGCTCCATGTCAAGCGGCCTTTATAATAAGTAAGGTAGGATTGCCAGATGCCACAATTTAGGCACGATTTTGCTAGGCACACCATGCAAAAATACCCAATTGATATTGCCTCACTTTTTAAATTTAGAGGATATTGTCAATTGTAAGCCTATGAACCGTCCTGTTATTGGTTATTTGACATAGATCCATATTTATTTGGGACAGCCAAAAGTTCCATTTTTCTCTAGGATCCCCTTAAAATCCGTTTTTAGTTCCTTCTCAGGGAAGTATTGTATTCATCCAAAAATGATATGTGTTAATGAGGAGCTAATTTTCAAAAATTCTTTCTAGGTGTTAAGAGATCTCATTTCCATTTTCTTTTCCATTTTTAATTTTTTTTAACAATATCAAAAAAGCCTACAATAAATATCAAGTAATAAATTAAAAGAAGATAAAACTATTCATTGAAAGGTCCGAGGGGTGAACAGCTCTCACAATAAGTGTACACATTTCTCACAATCTGTTCACAATCCTTCACAATCTTTACACAATCCCTCCCAATCACTCACAATCTGTCACAATCTCTCACAATCTTACCACAATCCTTCACAATCCCTCACAATCTTACCACAATCTTTACACAATCCCTCACAATCTTAGCAAAAGATTGTGGATTTTCACAATCGGCATACACATTTTGGGGTTAGCTGGTCACCCCTGGTTATTCAGGGCCGGTAACGGTTCACAATTAAGAGGGCGGCAACGGTAAGTATAGACATGATGACCTTTTTTTTTTTTTGGTCACAAGAATTTTTGATGGGACGGCCCAGAATTTTTATTTGTGTTATTTTTGTTATCCTTTATTTATCTGTCAAAAGCCTATTTTACTTTCTAAGATTTTACTGACCAACAAATTTTCATATTTTTCGCTGTAAGGCTGTTTGTGGAAAAACCAAATAGGTACTAACTTATAAGTCTAAGCAGAGGGGTAGGACGCTCTCCAAACTTTTTACACATATTTCAAGAGTGTCCCACCCCTCTGTTTAAGCTGTTACCACAGATACAGTGACCTATCACTCAACTAAGACTGTTTTATTTTTACATCCACCTTCGCTTAGCTTCTACCATCAAAAAACCAACTACTACCACCTTTCCCTTGCTTCTGCTACCAAAAAACCAACTACTACCATGTTTCCCTTGCTTTTAAGATCAAAAAAACTAACTACTACTACCGTCCCCTAGCTCCTGTCACCAAAAAACCAACTACTACCACCTTTGCTTAGTCTCAACCACCAAAAAACCAACTACTACCACTTTCCCCTAGTTTCTACCAGCAAAACACCAACTATTACCAACTTCCCTTACCTTCTACCAGCAGAAACCAAATACTACCACCTTCCCTTAGCTTCTACCATCAAAAACCCAACTACTACCAGCTTGCTTTGCTTCTACCACCAAAAAACCAAGAACTACCTCATTTCATTATCATTGAAGTAGCTGTTTTTGTGGTGGTAGAAGCTAGGGGCAGGTAGTAGCAGTTGGTTTTTTGGTAGAAGTTAGGGAAAGGTGGGAGTGGTTGAGTTTTTGGTGGCAGAAGCTAAGGAAATGTTGTAGTAGTTGGTTTTTTGATGGTAGAAGCTAGTGAAAGGTGGTAGCAGTTGATTTTTTGCTGGTAGAAGCTTGCTTTTTGCTGGTGTAAGAGGGGAAGGTGGTAGTAGTTGGTTGTTTTGGTGGTAGAAGTTAAGGGAAGGTGATATTAATTGGTTTTTGGCTGGTAGAAGCTTGGGGCAAGTGGAAGTAGTTGGTTTTTTAGTGGTAGAAGCTAGAAGAAGATGGTAGTAGTTAGTTTTTTGATCGTAGAAGCTAGGGGATGGTAGTAGTTGTTTTTTTGATGGTAGAAGCTTAAGGAATGTGGTAGTAGTTGGTTTTTTGGTGGTAGAAGCTAGAAGAAGGTGGTAGTAGTTGGTTTTTTGATGATAGAAGCTAGGTGAAGGTGGTAGTAGTTGGTTTTTGGTAATAGGAGCTATCTGGTTTTTTGGTTGTAGAAGGCAGGTAAATGTGGTAGTAGTTTGATTTTTAGTAAAAAAAAATATTTTTGAGATAAAACTGATCTAAACCTAAGCGATGGATAGATAGTTAACTTTTTGGAAGTGGTAGCATCTTTGATTTATTAGTTAGGACTTGTTTCGACAAACAAAAGTTGTTGGTCAGTAAAATTCTGGATGGGAAAATAGGTAGACTCTGTGTAGTGTGCACTTCTTCTTATTTTTTTACACACTTCACAGAACATTGAAGACTTTTGGTGAGTTGGTGAACACTGTTGCCAAACAAGACATATATATATATATATATAAAAAATAATTTTCAATAATTGGCATAATATTAAATCTACGGATTACCACCCCATTGGTAGCTCTTGTAATAATTATCTTGTATCAAAAATATTTTAAATTTACTTTACATTTTGTCATAACATTATATGCGCGGCAACACTCTCTAAATAAAGTATCTAGTAGCCTGCATTATTCGAACACTAGTCTTTAGTAAGGGATAAAGTTTAAAACTGGTAGCTGCTCATGCCTCAAATAAAGAATAACTGAAAAATGGGACATGCAGAAGGTCCCCATTTATTAATATTCCTAATAATATTTTATGACCATGATTTTATATTACTTATGTAATTTAGAGATCTATATTTTTGTGTTAATATAAAGTACTGGAAAAGTCTGAAATTGTTTAGGAAAAGTCTAAAATTGTTTAGGAAAAATCTTTAAATGTTTCGGAAAACTCTTGAAATGTTTTATAAATTTTTTTATGATATTTTTTTAACAAACTATTTTTAATAAAGCACATCTCCAAACTCCCAATTAACAAAAAAAATTTCATTCCCCAACCGCCATTGCCACAATTTTCCCTCTTGAAAATCTGGCAACTGTAGTATTATGCAGATACTTCAGGATGATTCCATCATTTTTAACCTTTTCTTTAACTGTAAAAACAGAAATGTCTTAATTTGTTAATTGTGCAGTATATAGTTTTCTCGAGGTTTTTTATTATTATTAAGTTTTTTAATATTTTTAGTGTTACTAGTACTTTTGGAGAGGAATGCAAAATAGCCTGCTCAAAAAAAAAAAAAAATAGTTTTGACATTTTTTAAAAAAAATTTAGAGTAAGTTTTATGTCTTTCTTTCTCACTAAAAATATACAGGACAGGTATATTACAAAGGAGATCCTTGGTATGTTCTTTAAAATTTCTTAAAAAATCATGTTACTACATTTATAGGTAGTTTTCCATAAAGGTTTTTAAAAGGTGTTATCTCAGGTCAGGCTATTTCAGTTCAGGTTAGATTAGATCAGGTTTAGGGCTGGTTAGGTTTAGTAAGATCTAGTTTAGGTTAGGTCAGTTTGGTTTCAAGTTTGATTGAAATTGACCTTACCCAAACTAGATCTGACAACCTAACCTGCCTTAAATTTGTTTAAACCTAACCTGACTATATCACATAACTCAAATTCTTTAAAGTAAATTTTTTTTTCAAAACTTGAAATGATAAAGTTAGATTAAAAAAAAGAATAAACCGTAAAATTTAGTACCCGTAAACTGTCAACACTTATTAGATTAGATCTTGGACCCCCGTGAGGTTAAGCTTTCGAGCTACCCACGGAAAAATACGAGAGAAACAAAAAACTATTATTTTTACGCGCTTAGCCACGAAAACTTGTTTAAAAAAGAATACATTTTTAAATTAAGAATTTTACTGTTTTGGTTTAATTTGGTGAGGTTCCATAAGTCATTTAGTCAAAATTTCCTAATTCATATGATGTGTTCATATGGAATATCATTTTTTTACAGCATCTTGGAGGCAGTCAGAATCAATGCTATATCGCTTGAGGTGTAAACCTAAGCATATGTACACGCAACTACTTTTGAATGATGAAGAAGAATATAATAGAGGTAATTTAATTGTTTTACAAATACTAAGACACAGTATATTAGCAGCTCAGACCAAATTAAATGATTAAAATTACCTTAACGCGTTTGCACACAGGACGGTAACGGCAAGATGTGCCGCGCGTGATATATTGCGCCGCATCCCCTAAATGCCCGCCCAATACACGAATTATCATGCGAAACTTACAACATGTACTTTCATGGACTGCGCGCTCTCAATGACAACAATGTACTAAAAATATCGTTGGCGATATCGTATTGGCATTCAAAAGTCAGGCGACATGAATTCGCGCGTTTTTTGACCGCTAAATCGCAAGTTTGTGCGGCCCCGTCCTGCCGCGACGGTATTAAATATTGTCGCGGCATTTTTCAGCCAATTGTATGACAAATTTGTGATTTTTGGTCGTTGCAATATCGCGTACGATTTATAGTGCGCGGCAAATCGCGCCGTTACCGTCCTGTGTGTAAACGCTTTTAGATCCGAAAAAAGCAAGTGCCTCATTCTGGGGCTTTTCCTTATTACTTTACAGGCTTTTATTTTAAAACTACCCAATCGATTTAAAACAAATTTTGAATAAGGGCCAAAGCTTTGGGTAAGTAATTGCCTAATCAGTTTTTTAAGATTATTTTTTAGATTTTTTAATTTTTTTCAAAAATCCTACAACTTAATTATAATATTAAAAACTGGTTAAACGTTTTGGAATACAATTGCTTAAAATAGATAGATAGAGATCTGGCTCAATTTTACCAAGCATACTGAAGCCTACATTTGTGTAAAATTATAATTCTTTGATCACTTATCGCGGATCGCGAAAGCAGTATTTCACATTAGCTGCATGGCAATTTCGCAATTTTGTCATCAACGTGACGTCACAAAAAGCTTTTCACATGCTCGTTGACATACCTTATCTTAGTAGGTCGTGATTACACCAAGGATTACACCTAGTATCAATGTACAGTGAAACCTCTTATAAGCGGACACTAACACCAGTATTTACTAAGACCTTAAGACTTAGCATTGTAGACCGGGTTTAAGTATCAAGTCTATAGACTTGATACCGACTGGTTTAAGTGTATTTTTTTAATACTCACAGGTCAAATAACTGCAAAGATTTGGTTCACCCTAATGTGCAATATGATAGTAAGCATTTCTCAGTGAGTTTCATCTCATATAAATTCAAATTAACTTTAGAAATAAAGAAAAACCACATAAAAATTTTGTAACCAAATGTCATTTTTTGGAAACTTAGTCCGTGCAGTCGTAGGATTCCCATTAAAAATAGTCTCAAATTGTAGTACCACCCCTGAGGGGTGGTTTAAAGTTCGAAGAACAATAGAAATAATCCATGATTAACAAAAAAAACTTACATACCAAAATATTCAAAGCTAAATAATACATAAATAACTTAAAACTATATCTGTAGATGCATTACCGTATTAAATACGTATCAATATTTAAATACTTCAAAAAGCACCAGATATATTAGAATCCCTTTTCAATTACTCATTCACTAAAACAATCGACCATCGGTTTAATCGTCGCTAACTTGTCTAAAAAAATAACATGTAAAATATAGCGGGCAGCTGACACTGACTTACACTTAGCACCCATTAGTAAATACTGGTGTAAAGGTTTCGTCGAGTTTGTCCGCTCATGAGAGAGAACTGCGAAATTTTAATATATATTTATTAACAATTTCCACTGCTTGAATTTTTCCGATATTAAATTTTTCATCGATCTTTCGATGTTCCTTCTCCGAAACGTTAACAACTTCCATTTTTTCACGTAAACTAAGAAGTTTTTTTACTAGGCGCAATTTCAAAGATATCTATTACTACCCATCTGAACAATAAAAATAAAAAACAGCTGTCCCTCCAAATAAAATGTGTTGTAAAAACGACAGAAGTATTTATTCTCCGCATTAAAACTTAAAAAGGTAATTCCTTGGCTGCAGAGTGCGTTGTTGTCAACATACTACTACTATGTCGGTTTAGAACGTTTTTCTACGTTGTCCGACGCCTATTCTCCACCTCCTTCGATCCTGACAGTCATCTTCCGTCAGGTTTTTTTGACTCATTGATTTTTGGATTGACTGTTGCCATTCCAGTTTAGGACGCCCTCTTTTTCTGCGCCCTATTGGTTGCCATTCTAGGACCTGCTTTGGTAATCTTTCGTCGCTCATCCGTTGTACAAGGCCGTACCATATCAGTTGCCTTTTAGTGATGTCATCCGTTATGCTTCCCTCGATTCCCATTCTTTCTTTTATGATCTCATTTCTTATATGATCTGTTCTAGATATTCTCATTGACCTTCTTATTGCATCCATTTCGACACTTTCCATTTTTGCTTTGTATTTTTCTGTTACGCGACAAGTCTCTATTCCATACAACAGCATGCTTTTCACCATTGTTTCATATATGATAAATTTTACATTCTTTTTTATCTCTCTGCTCCATAAAATACTGTTAAGACAACCAATAACCTTTTTTGCTTTTACTATTCTTTTTTCCAGTTCTTTACAGTCTGTTCCCGTCTTATCAAATGTGACACCCAAGTATGCATACTCATTACATGGAGATATTGTTTGTCCATTTTCTAGTTCTAATTCACTTGATTCGTTTCCAATACATAAGTACTGTGTCTTGTCCACGTTCACTGTTAACCCCCACTTTTGGTATTCTTCCGTTAACTTTCTCATCATATACATGTCTTCTTTATCATTAGTTACAATTACTTGGTCGTCAGCAAACTGTAGCGTGTATATGGTAAATCGGTCGTTAAGTTGTATTCCCATGCCGTGTACTTTGCGTTTCCAGTTTTTTAGAGCTACTGCGATATATATTTTAAAAAGAGTTGGAGAGATACAACATCCCTGTCTTAAGCCTTTAGTTACCAGGAATTCTTTTGAAAGTCGATTTCCAATTTTAATTGTAGATTTTGGCCCTGTGTATAGTTCTTTTATAGCTTTTATGTATGTATGATTCATATTAGTCTGCTCTAACACAGTCCATAATTTTTCTACTGGAACGGTATCATATGCTTTTTGTAGGTCCACAAAGGTAACATGGGCAGCGGCGTAGCGTGCCCGAAAGGGCGGGGGGGGCGACAGCTAAAAAGGGCGCCTCTGAAAACTGATGAAAAATCTTATGGCAAAAAAAAACCAAAAGGTCAAAAAGGCGCCTCTCACAAATCTTGCGACCAAAAAAAAAAAAAGGTCAGCATATGTCAGGGGGCGGCCGATAAGTCACAAGGGCGCCTCTGACGAATCTTGCAACTAAAAAAAAAAAAAAAAAAAAAAAGGTCATCATGTATGAGGGGGCGGCCGATACGTCACAAGGGCGCCTCTCCCACCTATGGGGCGCCACTACCCTCGGGGCGGGGGGGGCAACGAACCCCCCGCGCCCCCCCCACGCTACGCCGCTGAACATGGGTCTCTATACTTCTGGCGCTCCTTTTCTCAATTACTTGTTTAAGACAAAAAACATTATAACTACAAGATCTGCCTGCACGAAACCCACTTTGCTCTTCTTCTTGTTCATGAAAATCATTCTCTAAGAATCCTACCGTACAATCTACTTAGAGTACTCGTTACTGAAATTCCTCGGTAATTGTTGCAATCCAGCTTGTTTCCTTTTTTATGTATTGAGGATATGAATGTAATTTTCCAATCATCAGGTACTGGATGTCCGTTTATGCATTGATTGATAATATATGAGAGATTTTCGAGTAGTTTCTCTGATCCATATTTGAGCATTTCAGCATATATTCCCCCAGGTCCGCTAGCTTTTCCGGATTTAAGCTTTTTAATACTATTCCTTATCATTTCTTTTTCGAAGATTACTTCCTCTCCATGTACTTCTATGTCTCTCCTCGGAGAGGCTGCCACATATTCGGGTCTCCTCTCCTGCAGCAGTCCCTTATAGTGTTCTGTCCATTGTTCTGGTTTGATGATCTGGATGTTTACTTTTTCTTTTGTTGGGTTTTTTACTGTAGAAATGAATTTCCATACTTCAGAACTCTGCCTACCTCCTACGTGTGTATTTATATCGTGGCATTTGCGCTCGAACATTTCATTCTTTTCTGTGCGTATCAAATTTCTTAGCTGTCTTCTGGTATGGTAGATTTCTAGGTCTCTTTGCTCTTTAGTACTGAGCCATTTCAAGTATGTGCGTTTTTTCTCCTTGACCGTTTCCTGTATTTCTTCCGTCCACCACATCTTATTGTTATTTCTATTATCTTGGTATCCAACAGCTTCTTTGCTTGCTTCCTTCAAGCTTTTTACTATGTTTGTATATATCTCTTCAAATGAGTGATCTGTGTTTATTAATTTTTCATCTAATCGGTTCTGATACAATCTTTCAGTACTTTCGATTTCCTAAAGTTGTATTTTGATTGTCTTCGATGCATTCTAGATTTTCATTTTCTCTAATACTTTCGTCCTTATTTGTTTTTCTTACAGGGAATAATATTTTTGCTTTTACCAGATGGTGGTCAGATCCACAGGTAACACCACGAAGTGTGCGCACATCATACCACTTTAGTTCCGAGTGTTGTCCACCTATAGCATAATCAATGATTGATCTAAGATTTCTTGTTGGCTGAATCCAGGTATACCGATGAATATCCTTATGTTTAAAAAAACCATTATTTATTTTTAGATTATGGGTTTCACACAATTGTATCAGTCTCAAGCCATTATCATTTGTTACTTCCTCTCCAAATGGTCCTACCACTTTGCTTTGGCTTTGTCTACCAGTTCGACTATTAAAATCGCCAAGCATAATTATTTCCCTGGTATTGCCGATTTTACTGATATTCTATGGATAGTCTCATCAAGTTGGTCGAAGAACATTTGTTTTATAGCTTCCCGTTTTGTCATTTGATGGTGCGTAGGCTGCTATTATGCTTATATTGTGTCCAAGCATCTTCATGTTAACTCAAAGTAAGTTTTCGTTAATGCACTCGTAGTCTGTATTCTTATGTTTGAGGTTTTTCTTTATTAATAAGGATACCCCTCTGGCTGCTCTCCGTTCTTTTGGGATTCCAGTGAATAAGTGAACAAAGTTACTGACACTACTTGTACCTGTTGCTTTCTTTTTTGTCTCTGTAAATGCAATAATGTCTATCTTACTATTCTGCACTTCGGTTGCAATAATGTCCAACGTTTGGTTTATTCCCTGTACGTTCCATGTAGCTATATTCAGAGTCCTTTGTCTTTGCTTTTTTCGTCTTTGAGAGTTTCCGTCCAGTGCTCCGAGGCTTTGTTTAGGCTTTTTGGTACTATCTTTGTTTTAAAAGTATTAGAGAACCAGTCTAATGCCTCAACCCCCTACTTGGAGGGCCTGGATTTTTATCAAGGTTTTTCTCCTCTAGCCTTTGACGATCCAACACCATACTGTAAGGCAACAGCTGTATTCTTTTATACTATCCCTAAAAGAAAGGGTTGCCACCTACGCTATGATCACCGTACCGAGGTCCATCCTCTCCGCCTTTCATACCGATGTGGTCTTCTCCCGTAACCCTGGGAATGGGACCCTAGACAGGTGCTAACTCTCCGGGTCAGAGAGTACCTGGAATCTACGGAGGGCAGGGGTCGATTAATTTCCCCTGATAGACATCTGACGAGGTCTACCCCGTACCCCGGGGTTGTTGTCAACATACTACATAATATTTATGCCCATGTCGTGCAGCGCTCCGTCCCGTTGTCAGAGTTTCGCGTCCGGTTAAGGGAGGTTTCAGAATTTTTTAACCATGGAGAGATTTCACTGTACTTCATTTCAGTATTATCTTTGATTATAGGACTTGCTTATTATAGGCAATGGTTTTATCCTGATATTTAAGTTAAAAGACCTTATTTAATTTCTTTGGTGTATTTTCCATTCTTCACAGATACTCCAATATTTGCTTGCAAATCAGCAAACCAAGAAGGAAACGAAAACTACATTGCTCTAGCAAATGAGGATGGTAAACTAGCAATACATGACTGCAAAAGTAATGCCAGATATGGTGTCAGTGCTCACAATAATGCCATCTTTGATCTAGCCTGGATGTTTGATCAAATGAAAATTGTAACAGCATCTGGGGATCATACTTCTAAACTATACAGCTTCGGAGATGGTGACATTCGAGAAGAGAGGATATTTTGTGGCCATACAAGATCCGTAAAAACTGTTGCTTTTCGAAAAGATGATTCAAGTGTATTTGCAACTGGAAGCAGAGATGGGAACATCATTGTTTGGGACACTAGGATTGCAAACACAGGATTTCTCACATCTTACATTGGAAAATCAGACAAAACTATTGTTAATGCACACTCAGCAGGTAAGCTAGTTAACTTAACATATTCACCAGATATTGACCAATCCCAAAGGGTATCCTAGTTTCCAAGTGCTGTGGCTACTTCTTAACTTTAATCTGACGATTAATGCGACTCCCTATAGAAAAGTTTAGCTTCAGGCCATTAAATCCTGTTATCATTTGACTCTAACTGAAGAGGGCGCTTCGTTTGACCTACATATGAGTTACCACACTCACACGGGATTTGGTAAATGCATTCCTTATTATTTGAGGGATTTTCTAGAAAATCAAGTTTCATCTCCTTCCGTTTTATGGCCATGCTCGAGCTGAATAAGGCCTAATTTGACCGAGACGCAGCGTCCCCGAGCTACATTTACCTCTGAGAATTTGGCCTTGAAAATTTTTGCTTAATCGTTAGACTTTCACTGTGTGAACTTCCTTAAAATTTTTAAAAAATCAAAGGCTCAGGATGTTTACTAGGAGCAGATTATATCTGTCTCTGTCGCGACGTCAAAATCAGCTTTAAAACCGAGGCAACCCTGACCTTGACACCTCGAAATGTTGACAGGGGCTGAGATATTCAAGATGGCGATCAACATGGCGGCGAAAGTTTACATTACATGCTGTAAAGCTCAAATTGACACTGGTGTACATTCAAAATATATATTTATAAAACAAAAAAATAATATATGTTATCTTATCATAACCTTGAAAAGAATTACGACGCAATAAGCCAAATATTATTTTTTACTAGTCAATTTTTAAGCAATTTTAACATAAATAATTATAGTATAAAACAACCGTAAAATATACCTGAACTTTAGTAGTAGTAGTTTTTAAGTTTTTTAAAATTTTGCTGTCCTGTGATGTCCGATTATAAACAAAGGAACCAGATTTTAAGATCTTAACTAGCTTTAAGGAACCGATGATGGTCAGATAGACCGTGACATAAATTGGTTTCGCCAGAGACTGCTGAATCTTTTTTTATCTGTCCCTGCTTCCGCTCAACACACGATCCTTAGGGACCGTGCGCTCAACACTGCTGTGACCTGTGCAGCCAGCTCCACCAAATAGCGCGGAATTTAATAGAAGCTCGCTAAAAAACAATCGCGCACGTTCTACGTACGTCAAAGTTCCTATGTTAACCGTCCGTGAGTTTGCGGCGTTCCACGGAAGCCGCTAACGACATTTGACGTTCAAATGTCAACAGTGTCAAGTTGCGTTAGTCGTCGGCCGTTTTTGGCATGACCAAAAACTATTTATTGCTGCGCGGATTAGGAAGGTAACCAGCCCAGACCCCTCAAAATCTGAAACTTTGAGGTTTTTTCAAATTTACCTAAAAACTAAGCTTCTAAGAAAAAATTACAATATACTTTATTGTAGACAATAAAATTCCCTTTTTAACAAAGTATAATTTAATGGAGTTAAACTGATAACAAACTCTCCAGAGGCGTCCGTTAATTGAAGTAATTTAATATAGTTGAAAAAATATCCATGTTCTTTTCTAAGATTTATTCAATCAAATTGGTATCCGTATATTACATGAATTTAAAAAAAACAGAAAATAAACCATTTTTGTTACACATTTGATCCAATTTTCTCAGAAACTAAGCTTAATATAAAAAGATATATATATATATATATATATATATATATATATATATATATATATATATATATATATATATATATATATATATATATATACTATACTTATTTCAGATAATGAAATTTCCTTTTTGACAATGTGTTGACTTATAACATACTCTTCAGCGGCGCGGCGGAAGGAAATACAAAAAATACAATACTTTATCAAAAAATTTATTATATAGTTTGTTATAGGCAATATAATTTCCTTTCAAACGATGTATAGTATTCTATATTTACCGCTCCAATGGTGTTCTTATTTAAAGTAATTATTTAAGATCACCAAACTAATAAATTTTTTTACAGGTTTTATCCAATTTTCTTAAAAAGTAAGCTTCCTACGATAAAATGTCTTTTTAACTTTTCGGGGATAATACAATTTCCTTTCAAACAGTGTCTCACAAAATGTGACCCATGTTATACAAAACCCTCCAGGGGCGTCTGTATACTGGGGTCAATTGCAAAAATGATCAAAAAACATTTTTGTAAAAATTAAAAAAAAATTAAGGTCAGTAGATTAGAATTTTTTGCCCCAGAAGCTTATTTTTTTTTTAAATAAATAAAATATGTAACAAAAATGGATTATTTTGGGTATTTTTGAAAATTTGTTTATATAAGTACGCCCCTGAAGACTTACATGTGACATTAACCCCACATTATATTACACACCTTAAAAGAAAATAAACAATAAAGTATACTCCCTAGAAGTGTAGTTTTTAAGAAAACTTTATAAAATCTATAATAAACATGTTTTTTCTGATTTTTCCCAATTTACAGACGTCACTGAAGAGTTACTTGCTTTTCCAAACCTTATTGACCAATACATTGTTGAAAAGGGAATTTTGCTCTTCACAAAAAATTTTTTTTGCAATTTGCGACAAAAAGTTGAGTTTTCGAGAAAATTGAATAAAACTGAAAAAAAAAAACAGGGTTTGGGGGGATTTTTTCCGGCCCTGTCGATATTTCGAGTTTGCAACACAGATATTTTGATTTAGCGGGGTCAAATTCTAGACCGATAAGCGAGAGTCTTTTTTAAATTTTTTTAATCTAACTATACCTTTACCTCTGAAGATTTGTCCGTGAAACTTTTTGCTTAATCGTTAGAGTTTTCACCTCGTGAACGTCCTTCAAAACATATCGAGGTCTAGTGCAATGTTGTCAGATCAAAAAATTGAAAATCACCAAACACTGCACTTGGCAGATTTTGCCAAAAATCATTAGTTTTAAAAAAAATCGTATATTTATACTAGAGACCCTGTATGTAGGTACGACATATTAAAAAAAAGTCATACATACAGGATCTTTAAAGTACACGAGATACGGACATATATCATAAATAATTCATGGGAAATGGGGTATCCCCGCATTTTGTACAAGTTATCGCCGGCGGCGCCCATTTGCCGGACATAGCCGAGTAGCCAAGCTCGAGAATTTACGTTTTCCAACCCGAGTCAGCGCACAGTGGTTCAAGCATTCAGCAAGTTTTTCAAGCATTAGACGTTACAGTCGCGTAATAAATACTTTTTGTTTGATATAGCTAGGCTACAGAGTTTTTCATTGTCAAGAAGAAGAAATTAATAATAATATAACTTTTTTCAAATTTTAATTTAAATAGGACAGTGTAAATTTTTTTTAAAAGTTTTCACCATTTCACCAAATGGGTTGAAAAATCACCAAATCTGGTGAATTTTCACCAGGCCTGCCCACTGGTCTAGTATGTGCAACTGACACAGAAATCCAGAAGACTTGTACCTGTAAGTTCCAAACATTTTTCTAGGTGGGAAAGATGCTACACACACACCAAGCAAGTCGCGCAAGAAACACCTTGTACCCTACAATTCAGCTGTCAAAAGTGTCACAGGGTTAGTGTTCCAAGACCAGAACACGTTGATTTCGTGTGGGGCCGGCGACGGCGTGATCAAAGTTTGGGATTTGAGAAAAAATTACAGCATCGCTTTTCCGAAGAAAGACGCTATTCCAAAGTTTGTTATTCCTTACTCTGGAACTACTACGAAAAATGGCTTCAGTAATCTTGTAATGGATAGTCAAGGTAATGTTTTAACTGGGGACTAACCACAGAACGGCAAACGCTATCTTTCTCTTTTATTTTTCCCGACCTCATCTTAAGAGAGAAACACAACAATTGAAGGGTATCCGGTACAAACAGGCTAAGTGCCAATTTTCAAAAATATCGTATTTTTGCATAAAAACGTTCCAAGTGCAATCGGACGTATCCTTAAACCAAGCTAAGTGCCATGCTCACCTCTTATAGTGTTACAATGCATTGGTAAAGGTGGTCGAAGCTACAAATCACATGCCCTATTTCGGTACAAGCAAGCTAAGTTTCTTAATTATCTCTGTTCTCGAATTTTGGCACTTATACAGGGTTACTAAGCTTGGATTTTGCATGGGAGAAAGTCTTGTGTTCGAGTATAGACAAACAGAAAATGAAATAAGGAAAAAAGAAAGGGAAAAATCCCGATGGTAAGTGTAGGCTTAACCAACACCTCTAGATTAAACTTTCGCAAGGAAATAATAAAAAAAAACTTAATCGACTAAGTTTAACGTCATGCATTGTCGGGCTGTGCAGTCGAGTTAGGGCATTGTTTTTAATACAATTAAAAGTAAAGCACTGACCGCATTGCGCAATATTGTCACGCTGTGCGGCCTTACAAGTCTTGTACCTGACACCCTTCAATTATACAGAGTTACTATGCCTGGATTTTGCATGGGAGAAAGCCTTCTAAGACCGTACTAGCTTATTTATTACGCTAATAATAATAATAGGTAATGGCCCTTTAATAGGACAATACAAAAAAAAACAACTATAAATAAATATTATACTACTACTTTGTCGGTTTAGAACGTTTTTCTACGTTGTCCTACGTCTATTCTCTACCTCCTTCGATCCTGACAATAATCTTCTGTCAGGTTTTTTTGACTTATTCATCTTTGGATTGACTTGCGATTTTAGTAAATAAATATTATGCCTAATGTAAATCACAACCAACTTTTCTTATAAAACAACCAATATCATTGTTTCTCCCGACCTACGAAAGCCATTCCTGAATAGTTTGTGCCCTTAAGGTTAGCCACTCCACCATGTCACACTGTTCGGCCGTACAAGCCTTCAATCAACGCCCGGATTGTATCAACAGGATTGGCAAAAGGCGCGACGGTTCCGGGGTCTTTCAAGGTCGTTCGCTTAAGAGTGAAAGATCCAGGGACAAGAAACGATTTTTTTATTTTATTTTTTTATTTAGTCGGTTTAGAACGTTTTTCTACGTTGTCCGACGCCTATTCTCCACCTCCTTCGATCCTGACAATCATCTTCTGTCAGATTTTTTTGACTCATTGATCTTTGGATTGACTGTTGCCATTCTAGTTTAGGACGCCCTCTTTTTCTGCGCCCTATTGGTGGCCATTCTAGGACCTGCTTTGGTAATCTTTCGTCGTTCATCCGTTGTACATGGCCGTACCATATCAGTTGTCTTTTTGTGATGTCATCCGTTATGCTTCCTTCGATTCCCATTCTTTCTTTTATGATCTCATTTCTTATGTGATCTGTTCTAGATATTCTCATTGATCTTCTTATTGCATCCATTTCGACACTTTCCATTTTTGTTTTGTATTTTTCTGTTACGCGACAAGTCTCTATTCCATACAACAGCGTGCTTTTCACCATTGTTTCATATATGTTAAATTTTACATTCTTTTTTGTCTCTCTGCTCCATAAAATACTGTTAAGACATCCAATAACCTTTTTTGCTTTTACTATTCTTTTTTCCAGTTCTTTACAGTCTGTTCCTGTCTTATCAAATGTGACACCCAAGTATACATACTCATTGCATGGAGATATTACTTGTCCATTGTCTAGTTCTAACTCACTGGATTCGTTTCCAATATATAAGTACTGTGTCTGGTCCACGTTCACTGTTAATCCCCACTTTTGGTATTCTTCCATTAACTTTCTCATCATATACTCCATATCCTCTTTATCATTAGCTACAATTACTTGGTCGTCAGCAAACTGTAGTGTGTATATGGTAAATCGGTCGTTAAGTTGTATTCCCATGCCGTGCACTTTCCGTTTCCAGTTTTTTCGAGCAAGAAACGATGCCCAGAGAAAACAGGATATTGGTTTGGGTTAAAAATTGCTATAAAGATTACTTTGGGTTCTGATTTACACGTTAAAGATCCAGGGACGAGAAACGATGTCCAGAGAAAACAGGATATTGGTTTGTGTTAAAAATTGCTATAAAGATTACTTTGGGTTCTGATTTAAATAAATAAATAAATACATAAATAAATAAATAAATAAATAAATAAATAAATAAATAAATAAATAAATAAATAAATAAATAAATAAATAAATAAATAAATAAATAAATAAATAAATAAATAAATAAATAAATAAATAAATAAATAAATAAATAAATAAATAAATAAATAAATAAATAAATAAATAAATAAATAAATAAATAAATAAATAAATAAATAAATAAATAAATAAATAAATAAATAAATAAATAAATAAATAAATAAATAAATAAATAAATAAATAAATAAATAAATAAATAAATAAATAAATAAATAAATAAATAAATAAATAAATAAATAAATAAATAAATAAATAAATAAATAAATAAATAAATAAATAAATAAATAAATAAATAAATAAATAAATAAATAAATAAATAAATAAATAAATAAATAAATAAATAAATAAATAAATAAATAAATAAATAAATAAATAAATAAATAAATAAATAAATAAATAAATAAATAAATAAATAAATAAATAAATAAATAAATAAATAAATAAATAAATAAATAAATAAATAAATAAATAAATAAATAAATAAATAAATAAATAAATAAATAAATAAATAAATAAATAAATAAATAAATAAATAAATAAATAAATAAATAAATAAATAAATAAATAAATAAATAAATAAATAAATAAATAAATAAATAAATAAATAAATAAATAAATAAATAAATAAATAAATAAATAAATAAATAAATAAATAAATAAATAAATAAATAAATAAATAAATAAATAAATAAATAAATAAATAAATAAATAAATAAATAAATAAATAAATAAATAAATAAATAAATAAATAAATAAATAAATAAATAAATAAATAAATAAATAAATAAATAAATAAATAAATAAATAAATAAATAAATAAATAAATAAATAAATAAATAAATAAATAAATAAATAAATAAATAAATAAATAAATAAATAAATAAATAAATAAATAAATAAATAAATAAATAAATAAATAAATAAATAAATAAATAAATAAATAAATAAATAAATAAATAAATAAATAAATAAATAAATAAATAAATAAATAAATAAATAAATAAATAAATAAATAAATAAATAAATAAATAAATAAATAAATAAATAAATAAATAAATAAATAAATAAATAAATAAATAAATAAATAAATAAATAAATAAATAAATAAATAAATAAATAAATAAATAAATAAATAAATAAATAAATAAATATTATTTGAGTCGATTTTTCGATACCAAGAAATAGTTTTCAGGGCTATGCTGCAGTTAAAGCGAACAGATTCTTGTAGACCACATTTTAAAAGTTGTAGAATACTTACCTTAATATCTATAAAACGTTAGAGTAAAAGCGATACTGACCATGAAGATTTTGCTTAGAAATAGAAAATCTAATTTAGCAGGTGTTAGATAAAAATAGAAATGACTTCCCCTCTTCATCCCTCAAGGGTCATGCTCCGCCTTTCATAGCCCGCGTCGAATGCGTTTTATTGCATTGTTTTTGGTAGGGTTAAAGATATTTAATTGCCTAGTTTGGCCGTGGTTTATGATTCAGTTACTTGTTAATTTTCAAACAGGATGTACGCATTTTTCGTTTATTATTGTCTCTAAACATAGCCGATTCAACAGCTTAGAAAAGTAAGAATATATGATTTTAAAGACCTTACAAACTCCTTTTAAGAGCCACCAAATCAATCAATAAATGCTCAAACTTGTCACTCTGTTATGCTAAAAAATAACCTAAACAGTTATAAAACCCCTGCCATACGTGTGATCAAATAAAAAGCCTCTACAATTTGAATTCGATGTTCGGCTAAATTATGAGTTCATTTCATTTCATCAAATGTAAATATCCTATCTTTGACAAAAGGCCAAATAAAAAAAACACATACAGTCAGGTCAAGGCGATCTAGGAGGCCAACTGGTAATACTGCCTCTCGTCGGGGAAAAGTTTCGTTTAAAAATTCCCTGGCGGGTAAAACGTCAAGTGCCCGACACCCATCCTGCTGAAACAAAACTTGCTGAAAATCAACAACCGGCAATTCTTGAATAGCAGGAATCACATGATTTTGCAACAAGTTTAAATGAGCGGCCATTCAAGTTACCATTAAATAAAAAATGGCCCGATGATATTATCTCCAAAAACCCCCGACTAAACATTTTATTTTTGAGGGTATTGTGTTCGCACATTTTCCGCCAAGTGTTTATTTTTTTTTCCCCAGTAGCAAGTAATTGATAGATTGTGCGCATTGTGTAGGGAGAAAGTACTTTCGTCAGTACATAAAATATTACTGACAAAATTTTCATCCTGATTTTCACGATTAATCATCCATCCTTAAAATATTGTCCTCAGGAAACAGTTCCTGAGATTTTTGAACTTGTAGGATTTGCATTCATGTCTTTTTAAAATTTTTCGAATGGTTCTGGGAGGAATATCATCAGCGAATGAATTCTTGAAATCGGTGAGAGTGAAAATGAGCATCTCCCCCCGTCAGGACCAATAGAGATGCGAAAATCAAGTGAGATCGCATGCGCAGTATAATTTTCACCCGATATTTTGAGGGAGTACTCCTTCTCACCCGTTCAAGAATTCATACAGGTATCTTTAGTAATGGTTGAACTTGAACAAGGAGGGAGTACTTCAGCCGCTGCACAAACGGCAGTTTCTCGCTGTTGCCTTTGTTCCGACATCGGTCTGGGTCTCACCCACCTCTTCATTGACGCTACATTTTCTACAGAGCTTAACGCACCCAAATTTATCAAAATGGTTAATTATGTTCAAAATGGTAGGTTTGCAAGGAATATCACGGTCCTTATACTTAGCAATAAACCATTTGAACCTTTCCTTCGATAATAAATTTTAACGCCGGCATAATGCCCGAGAAACAAATTAGCAAGGTTTATAAAAACGCAATTCTTACCTCCTTCTCGCTTCGCAGATTTAAAAGAAAAAAAACATCTCGATCCCATAACGCGACCTCGTTGAATCTTCCCTGATATCCATAGTCAGCTCTTGTCTACCTGCGTATAATTGTGAAATAGAAATGTGTTCCCCCTCTTCGTTAACTTTTAGTTCACGGACCGTCGCGATTTGCTAAGATCGAGGTATCTTTATGTTTCCATTTTTATCTAAAAACCTGCTGAATTAGTTTTTCTCTTTCTAAGCAGAATCTTCATGTTCAGTATAGCTTTTACCCTATCGGTATATTCTAGAATCTGTTTGCTTAATTTTTAAAAATAACCAGAAGGAAGATTATAATTACCAGCACAACTATACAACACTACACAGTATCTTCCAATCCCTTCTACCACAATAATTCAGAAATCTCTTACCTTTAAAGTAGAATTTTTTTAAATAAACTTTCGTTGTAGTTAAGATAGTTTAATGACTATAATCGCTTTCGACTGGCTGTAAACGGTTTTATACCTTGGAAGAGTTTTTGCCTCTAATTACACAGAATCTTCTAAGAATTGTTATATGTATTTTAAAATTTTGAAATAATTAGTTTTTTTTTAATTTTCCTGTGTACTTTTGTTTTAAACTTTTTAACTGTTCGGCTGTTTTGTAAAAAAAATATTTATAAAATTGCATATTTTTTAAATATTTATACTGTGATTTTGTTCTTTTCTACTGTCTTCATTTTGATATATATTTTTTTGTTTTGATTGTCTGCAGCTGTATTTATACCTATTTATTATATTTTTTATATACCTATTATTTTATTATTTACTATTTTTTGCTGTAATAATATTTATTATTTACAGAAATAATATTTTGAATATATGTAAGGAAACACAGGTTTACCAAAGTCAGCTATGTATTTTTATATATTCATTTCATGTGTACTCATTCCTAAGCATAATTTTAAAGTAACCAACATATTTTTTACACATAAGACTGTGGCTTTGTCAATGATATATTTTTCTTTGATAATAAAGCTTGGGAACCCTGTATAAAAAGAAACAAAAGAACAAACGTTCCATGTTTGCGTTTCTGTCATTAACCGCTTATAGATAATGTTTGAATTGGAGCGGCGCGAACCATTTTTTTTCAACTGGGCGTGCACCAACCTCTCTTTTCTATTCACATAATCATAATAGATAGTTTTTGGTCGTGCCAAATTTAGGCCCGATAACTTCACCGACAACGATAACTTTAACAATATCTGACAGTTTGAAGTAGCATTTTTGGTACCGGTTTTAGTCGTCGCCGACGGTGCGGTTATTTGTCGTTTGTTGTGTAAGACTACTAAAATCGAGATATTCAATAGGGGACAGATGGGGTAATATTTTTTTGTCTAAAGGAAAACTTTGTAGGGTTAATACTTTGTGGTTTCTTTTGTGTGAAATTTGAATTTGACAACAAACTTACATATTAAAACTAGACATCTGAGCGCGAAGGGCCAAATAAACGACTGGTCGCAAGGACCAAGACGGCTTTGCCCGAAGGGGAGAAAACTAGAGATATCCCAAAAAAATTACCCCAAAGTTAAATTCGCCCCGTCTGGGAAAAACAGACGTCTATTAAACTAAAAACAAAGGAAAAAAAAATCGGCAACAAGCTAGAAGCTTACCTTCTTTCATTTAACAGCAGTTCCACACTTTCTTGCGGCCGCGGCCTGTTCTTGTGGCTGGAATTTCGGTCTTAAACTTAACACCACATGTGACTTCTTTCAGTTTCTTGTCGGAAGTGATTTCTTCATTCCCCTGTCAAACACAGGGTGGCGCTTCAAACTCCCAGCGTGTGCAAAAGCGTGCATGATTTTAACAAAATGATCAGGTGATCAAAAAGAAAATAACCTTCAACAAAGAGAGAAATTATCACCTGATCGGTATTTTTCCCAAACAAGGACTTTCTTTTTTGAAGGTTTTTGCTGAAAGCCCAAAAATATCAAAACAAACTTTAAGGTTAGGTTTTCCAAAAAATTCAAAATAAAACAAAAACAAAAATAACTGGCAGCATTAAACAAAAACTGAAAAATAAAGTGCTTCCTTTAGACAAAAGTGCTAAAACTTTATTAATATTGTGGTAGGAAAATTTCAAAGATTTTTTTTTTCAGATATCTCGATTGACAAAAGACAAACTGCAAGAGTAGCAAAAAATATGTCCTATTACCTATTACCCGATCTCCCCTACATGAAATAAATGGGTTTCGTCAGAAATTGCTGAATCTAATTGCATCTGTCGCTGGTTCCGCTCAACGCGTGTTCCCTAGGGACCGTGCGCTCAACACTACTGTGACTTGTGAAGCCAGCGCCACCAAATGGCGCGGAATTTAATAGAAGCTCGCTAAAATACAATCGCGCAAGTTCTGCGTACGTCAAAGTTCCTATGTTAACCGTACATGAGGTTGCGGCGTTCCACAGAAGCCGCTAACGACATGTGATGTTCAAATGTCAACAGTGTCACGTTGCGTTAGTCGTGGCATGACCAAAAACTATCTAATAGCTATTTTCTTCAGAAGTAATGCATGCTCTTCAATGCAACTCATTTAGAAAAAAGAGGAAAAGGTGCCGAGCGTTTCGGGGAGTCAAATCAAACGCTCGAGCCTTGTTCATATGGTGAGAGGAAGAGACAATTTCACACGAGTAGGAAAGAGACTGGTGCATGCGCATGTTTTATGTACCTTAGAGCTTTCTGTTTCTACTTTACTTTTAATGTAATTTTAGGTGTCAGACTCTTCGCTAACTGTCTGGACAACACGATCTATTGTTACAATGTTGGCAGCATGAACGCAGAGCTGGTGAGGAAATACACGGGCCACCAGAACAACACGTTTTACATCAAGTCTTCGTTGGGTGAGGATGGCAGATATTTGGTGAGCGGCAGTAGTGACGAAAGCGCCTATATTTGGGATACAAAGTATAGTAAACCGATCATAAAGTTGGCTGGACATAGTGCAGAGGTAAGCAGATTAGTTCTTTAAAATTAATAATTAAAATCTAGTATTCTCCTTCTTCACCAATTCTTCAATTACTTCCATTCATAAACAAAAGTCTGTATGACCCGATATATTGTATTTTTAACAACAAACTACGCCAAATGACAGAATGTTTTAAAGAATTCTATGTTTGAAATGATGAAACTTTTCAATAAAAACGTCAGATGGCGCCTAACAACACTTAGTGTTAGGGTCATTGCGTCCTGAAGTCTCAGAATGAACTTAGTGTTTTTTAAGACGCAGAATATAAAGTTTAATTAAATTTTCGATAATAAAATTTGACATTTGACATGAAAGCATCATTACTAGACAATGTGTTAGGGTAAAATTTTAGGTAAAACAATAAATTTCTATAGGTTACTTGCGTGGCCTGGTGCAGCAAGAAGAACGACTCCCTCATAACTTGCTCAGACGACATGAGTCACAGGATTTGGACTATCGACGAGCATGAAGATTCCACAGAAGCCAACAGAGGGCGCGCAGAAGTTTTACCGTTTGAAAGAAGAATAGTCACCAAAAGAAAAGTTTCACCGAAAATTCAATGTACACCGAAGAAGTTCATTTGGCAGTGTCACAATTGTCAGAACGCTACATTTTCTAACAAGTTTTTATGCGAGAACTGTGTAAAAACATCTTCAAAAAGAAAAGCTAGTGAAGAGCTGTTTGGTTGGGCGAAAAGACCAAGGGAATTCGGACCAAAAAGATTGTTTGGTCACCTTATTATAAATCAGCCAAAGTCCGATAATAATCAACCAAAGAAAAAAGAAAAAAAAACGAGTGAAGACGAAAGCATTAATCTTAAATCGTTGGATTCTGCTTTGGACTCATTCAATTCGAACTCAAAACGGCTAGAATCGCCCACAGTAAATCTTCCAAATTACGTTTTGGACGGTGTCGCTCCACATTTGAATTACTCCCCAACAAAAAGGAAGAGTCCCGACTGGTTAACCAGAATGCGAACGGAAAGAAAACTGAAAGAAGAAATGTTGGAAAAAACCTGTGGCCCCTCAACGCCAAAGTCCCAAAGACTGATGGAGCCTGCATTGAGGCCTAAAAAGACTGAACCGACTCCGAAAAGTCCGCTTTTGCGGTTCTTTAAGGTCACATCTAGGACTGCCAAAAACCACGATTGCAGCTATTCGCCAACTTATCAAATTAGTCAATAGGAAATCTTCAAAAAGGAAAGCTAGTGATAAGTTCCTAGGTTGGGCGAAAAGACCACGATAAATCGGACCAACAATTTGTTGGCTTTGTCCGATAGTAATCAATCACAAAATAAGAAAGTAAAAAAGATAAGCATAAATCTTGTGCTTTAGTCATTTGATTCGAATTCAAAAAGGCTAGAATCGGCCACAGTAAATTTTTTAAATTACGTTTTGGGCACTGTTCCTTCATGCTTAAATGATTCTCGCACAAAAAGAAAAATTTCCGAATCGATGTCAATGAGAATGAAAATAATGGCAAAAACCTGTGGTCCCCCAATGCAAGTCCCAACCAATGATCGAGCCAACGTTGAGGCTAAAAACACTTGTGGTTCTTTAAGATCTTTACTAGTAGCCAAAAAGGCGATACAACTAGGACCGCCAAAAACCAGAATTGCAGATCTTCGTCAACTTCAGGTTAGTACAAACAAAAGAAGAATAAGATGTATGGTAAGTTTTTTTAAAGTTTCCTTACTAGTAGTAGTAATGCTACTTAGTAGTTTTGGTAAGCTTTGTATATATAAAATGTGAAGAATAACATAAAAATAACAAATTCAGAAGCAGTTAAAGTTAGCTTAAAAAGCAACATAGTAGGTATCAGTTTTATGATTGTTTGTTGACAACTCAACATAAATTTAATGATTTAAATGACGAATGGGCAGTACCAAGAACTATAAATAGACAGGACTGTCCAATCAACTAAAAGTGCCCGCCGTATTCACGCGAATATTCTGGAAAACTCCCTATTTGTGACGTCATCTGCAGTCTTCGACACTTTGTGTAAAATGCATTATATCAGTATTAACTAAATAATTAATGTTTTGCTTTAAATTTATGAAAAGTCAAACAATACTACTACTATGTCGGTTTAGAACGTTTTTATGCTTTTTCCGACGCCTGACAATCATCTGTCAAGTTTTTTTGACTCATTGATCTTTGGATTGACTGTTGCCATTCCAGTTTAGGACGCTCTCTTTTTCTGCGCCCTATTGGTTGCCATTCTAGGACCTGCTTTGGTAATCTTTCGT
The DNA here is from genome assembly GCA_963576565.1 of Aspidapion aeneum. NCBI lineage: Eukaryota > Metazoa > Arthropoda > Insecta > Coleoptera > Brentidae > Aspidapion > Aspidapion aeneum. The sequence continues at coordinate 22,067,739 of OY755039.1, forward strand.
CGTTCATCCTTTGTATATGGCCGTACCAAATCAGTTCTTTTAGTGATATCATCCGTTATGCTTCCCTCGATTCCCATTCTTTCTTTTATGATCTCATTTCTTATATGATCTGTTCCAGATATTCTCATTGATCTTCTTAATGAACCGAACCGAACCGAACCGACACTTTACTTTTCGGTTACGCGACAAGTCTCTATTCCATATAACAGTGTGCTTTTCACCATTGTTTCATATATGTTAAATTTTACATTCCTTTTTATCCTTTACAGTCGGTTCCTATCTTATCCAATGTGACACCCAAGTATACATATTCATTGCATGGAGATATTGTTTGTCCTTTGGTTTGTTCTAACTCACTTGATTCGTTTCCAATACATAGGTACTGTGTGTTGTCTACATTCACTGGTAACCCCCACTTTTGGTATTCTTCCGTTAACTTTCTCATCATATACTCCATGTCTTCTTTATAATTAGCTATAGTTACTTGGTCGTCAGCAATTAAACATTAAACGTTTGAAAATTTGAATAAATTCGCATAAAGATTGCAATAAAGGCAAATATTACCTACATTACCAATTTATAACTTAAAAAAAAATTGTAATAAATATTTAGGTGGTTTCAAACTTATTTTCTTACAGCACCTATTTCGAGAAATTGTGGTTAGATTTTTTAGGGTTTCATTTGTGAAAAATATAAAATACATACAGGGTATTTTTTTTTAAATAACAGGCTTTTTACGTATTTATCGTATGTTTTTGGAAACACCCTCATATTCTTATGCGAGAAAGACACTTTTAGATCTTGACTTGGACATCTTGCAATTTTTGTAGCACAGATCCCCTCCAAGGGGTGGGTAGACTTTATCCCTATATTTTGAATAGGTCGAGTCTTAAAAATCACGAATAAGGGGGGCCAAGGGGTTGGCATTAATTACCCGTCACTACTTCACAACCCCATTCATTATTTAATAATTTGATACCGTTCCGGTCGAATCGGTCTAACGGAGTTATATCAACTCGAGCCGTCAAGGATCTTTGCTTATAATTAAGGGATGCAGATAAAATGGTAGCAGTATAGGGCTAAAAGTTGTATTTCAGAATCAAATTAAGTAACTTGCTTTACAAAGGCTTGGTTCGTTGGCTCTAAGGGACAAATACCCAAACTTACCTGTATCTACAAATTGTGAAAGGCTTTCGCGGCCATCGTCCAATGGTGGGTGTGCTTTCGGGCTGTTCGGCCGTCGTCGTTGGAAATTCGTTCTCGACGTTTCGCCATCTCGAGTGGATGGCATCTTCAGGAGATGTTGACTGTTTGTCGGCTTCTCGAAGACTGGTTCATTCGCGTCGCGGGCGCAGGTTATATACGCTATGGTGGGCGGGGCGTATATCAGAGCTGGTCGGTGATTGGTCACATTCCCTTGATTCAGTTTTGTTATTGTAAGCGAACCGTTTAGTGTTTTTAAGAACCGGTACCCATGTTCTGTTAATTTTAAGAGCTTCTTCAGATCTGTTGAAGTTCTGCTGGTGTTTATGAATTTCGATTGCTTCTCTATAGAGTCTTGGATAGTATGAAGAGGAGGCGCAGAGAACTTGTGTGTCTTCGAATTTTATTCGGTGGTCTTCATTGTTTAGTGTGTGGTCTGCAACTGCGGATTTTTCCTTATGTCCGAGTCGACAGTTGGCTTTGTGTTCTTTGATTCTTGTGTTTACGGACCGTTTGGTTGTTCCGATGTAGACACTTCCACAGGTACAGGGAATGCGGTATACCCCCGAAGAACTTAGTGGGTTCCTTATATCCTTCGCAGATCTGAGGTGGTTCTCGATCTTCTTAGATGGCTTGAAGATCGTGTTTATGTTGTGTTTTCCCAGAATACGTCCGATCCTATCTGTCACTCTAGGGATGTAGGGCAGAAAGGCTCTTGAAGTAACTTCGCGGCTGCTCAGTCTACCGCTACTGTTACTTCTAGTGCTCGGCTTTGGTCGTATATATTTATCTATGTCGCTTTGAGTGTATCCATTTGCTACGAGGGCGTTTTTAAGATGGTTTAATTCTTTGTCTAGATGTTCTGGTTCGCAGATTCTTTTCGCCCTCTCTACCAATGTTCTTATTACCCCTTTTCGTTGGCACGGGTGGTGGTTAGATGTGTTGTTTAGGTAGCGGTCTGTGTGAGTAGATTTTCTGTATACGGTATGTCCTAGTCGTCTCTCTTTCCTCGTTACTAGTACGTCAAGGAATGCTAATTCTCTGTTGTTCTCTGGCCTTATGGTAGAGACAGCCTTAATGAATTTCTCAACCACATTAACAGCATACACCCCAGTATACAATTTACAATGGAAACAGAGAACAACAGAGAATTAGCATTCCTTGACGTACTAGTAACGAGGAAAGAGGGACGACTAGGCCATACCGTATACAGAAAACCTACTCACACAGACCGCTACCTAAACAACACATCTAACCACCACCCGTGCCAACGAAAAGGGGTAATAAGAACATTGGTAGAGAGGGCGAAAAGAATCTGCGAAGCAGAACATCTAGACAAAGAATTAAACCATCTTAAAAACGCCCTCGTAGCAAATGGATACACTCAAAGCGACATAGATAAATGTATACGACCAAAGCCGAGCACTAGAAGTAACAGTAGCGGTGGACTGAGCAGCCGCGAAGTTACTTCAAGAGCCTTTCTGCCCTACATCCCTAGAGTGACAGATAGGATCGGACGTATTCTGGGAAAACACAACATAAAAACGATCTTCAAGCCATCTAAGAAGATCGAGAACCACCTCAGATCTGCGAAGGATATAAGGAACCCACTAAGTTCTTCGGGGGTATACCGCATTCCCTGTACCTGTGGAAGTGTCTACATCGGAACAACCAAACGGTCCGTAAACACAAGAATCAAAGAACACAAAGCCAACTGTCGACTCGGACATACGGAAAAATCCGCAGTTGCAGACCACACACTAAACAATGAAGACCACCGAATAAAATTCGAAGACACACAAGTTATCTGCGCCTCCTCTTCATAGATTCATAAACACCAGCAGAACTTCAACAGATCTGAAGAAACTCTTAAAATTAACAGAACATGGGTACCGGTTCTTAAAAACACTAAACGGCTCGCTTACAATAACAAAACTGAATCAAGGAAATGTGACCAATCACCGACCAGCTCTGATATACGCCCCGCCCACCATAGCGTATATAACCTGCGCCCGCGACGCGAATGAACCAGTCTTCGAGAAGCCGACAAACAGTCAACACCTGAAGATGCCATCCACTCAAGATGGCGAAATGTCGAGAACGAATTTCCAACGACGACGGCCGAACAGCCCGAAAGCACACCCACCATTACCTGTATCTCCCAGATTTCTTCTCAACTGGCACCAAAACCGCGGTCAACTCCGACAAAGTGTCACCCGCCCGTATAGCGGTTAAGTTCACGCAAGTACTTGATCCGATTTTTGTTATAGGAAGAAAGCTCGAAACTTTAGTTTGGCGCGGCGAGGTAATGCCTCACCTCAGCGTACTTTGTTCTCTCGCGTGTCTATGTAAAAAAGCCCTTTGGTGTTCCTTAGTGGCACTTTGCCCACGGAACACCAATGTTGATCCATGCTTTCCCTATTCAAAATAGTGGGGTAAAGTTTACCTCTCGAAGGAGATGCGTGCCATAAAAATATAAAAAAGACAAATGTGCCCCCCTTGCTATTAAAATAAACGTGTTCGAGGGTTTTTCCAAAAACGTACGATAAATGCCCAAAAAATCCTCTATGACCTTTTAAAAAAAACACCCTGTATAATTTACACCTATTATGAAAAATTAAACTTGTCAATTTTTTGTTTTAATTACTTTTTTCCAGTTTTTCTGCGAAAATCATAATTTTTTTAAGATTTCGAGAGTGCTCTCATATTTTGCTTTAAGATTTCTAAAAATTTTTTAAAGGGGAGGTTTGTTTTTTAATAGATTTTTTTGCTGCTATACGACTTTAAAAATATAACTGCCAAGTTTTAATTTTTTTAAAACTCTTCTGACGGCTTATTAAGACACTGCCACCTCAGGCAGTAGTTGAGTAATTTTTTTTTTTTTAGATATAATGCAGAGGGGCGGCTTTCGACGGAGAGTGCCGGTTTAGATTTTTTTTTAATATGGTTAAAACAAAAAACAATTTTTTTGCTTAGGTGTGTAGTATATTTGAAGTTCTCTGGATAAAAGAAGGCGACTACTGCCCCCGCCTCATCCCTGGGAACGCCGCTGTTTTTTTTTATCTAAATAAAGGTAGTGAATCTCAACAAAACCCTTTTAACTATCAAATACCAAATTGCAAATAATGCAAGGACCTAAAACTATAAACAACAAGAGAAATTAAAGAAAAAAAAATAAGAAAAAAGTCTTTGTCTTTGGCCGGGACTCGAACCCAGAACTTCTTGCTCTGTACGCAAACATTCTAAGCATTGAACTACCGAAGACCACACATAAATTTTCGGAAAACTTCCATTTATGCAGGTGCGCGGTGTCTCAATACAAGAACGAGAAATTCTCAGGGTATTAACTCGACCAAGTCATCCAACTGATTTCTTTAATTCTTCTTTCCCACTTTCAAAGGTATGAAAACTCAAAAGTTAGACGTAAACTATCAACGTCTGAAAACATGAGATCACCTTTTCGTGTGTTAAAATTTCTGATCGCAATGGGCGATTGCCAATATAATTATCAAATACCAAATTGCAAATAATGCAAGGACGTTAAACTATAAACAACAATTGAAATTAAAGAAAGAAAAAAACTACCTCTGATAAACTCGCTATGGTCAATGTATATTAGGTATACAAACAACAAAAATATTGTTCATAGTCAGGATCCAAAACATAAAATAATAGTTTAAAAATACTATAGAAATCAAGAAAATTTTAAAGTCACGTTTTTTATATTTAAATCGACGAAAAAAGCACAGACTGAAACGTAAACAAACCGTCCAAGGCTGCACGTGACGTCATCTGCGTGCGCGAAAACTGGCGAATGTACATTTTATGAGATTGGGCAGTCCTGTCTATTTACAGTTCTTGGGGTAGTACCATATTTTAAAAAAATTATCACCGTGACCACTATTTAACCTAGTAGTAGTAGTAGTAGTAGTAGTGTGGGGTAGGCTCTAGGCCTGGCGACTAGGCACATGAAGCGCCCTTTTCGCCAACCCCCGGGCATCCCCCCTACTGCGTCCTTCCCTCGCTAAGGAATCTGCCCGTCTTCTGTATAAAGGCCAGAATATCGGGCCACGTCAGATTCAGAAGGTCCTCCGTCTCAAAGGCCTCCTCTTCGAATACCTCTCTTCTTGCCTCCTTGTATGCTTCACATGATGAGAGAAAATGCGCCGAGGTCTCGTCCTCGGCCCAACATCGCTCGCACGTCGCGTCCTCCTTCACTCTCATCTTTGACAGGTGTCCTTGTAGGACGCAGTGTCCGGTCAGGACTCCCACTATGGCTCCCACCTCTCTTCGTGTTCTACGGAGCAGCCAGTCCCTACGGGATTTGCTGTAGCCTGTCACATACTCCTTCGCCTGTCTGGCGTTTCCTGTGTTGGTCCACTCCCTTTGTATCTCTTTCTGGGTCCACTCTGTTAGGGCCGACTTCATTTGCCCTCTTGTGAGCCCCAGGAACGGTTCTGGTCCGACGCATTTCTGCTGGGATCCTCCCCTGGCAAGTCTGTCCGCTTTCTCGTTTCCGGGGACTCCCACGTGACCTGGGACCCATACGAGCTCTACCTCTCTTACGCCGGCCAATTCCTGAAGTGCATCCGCACACTCCTGCACCAAACCTGCCATGGTTGGTTTACACAGTGCTTTCAGCGCAGCTTGACTGTCTGAACAGATGCAGAGGCGTTTTCCTGTTTAGTTCCTAATTTCTTCCTCCCATGTTAACGCCAGTATAGCGTAAACCTCTGCCTGGAAGACTGTTGCATTGGATCCCAGCGGGTAGCTTTTTCCAATGCTCTTGCTTTCCACGTACACTCCTGCACCGGTCGAATTCCGGTCTGTCAGCCTTGATCCGTCTGTATAGCAGACCGTGGCGTCGCTAAGGAGTTCAACTCCGTCCTCCTTCCATGCATCCCTTGGTGGTATGGTTACACAGTATCTCCTTTTCTCCCTTAACCGCTTTTCTGGCATCGCTAGCCTGTACGTCGATAAAGGAATCTCCTTTTCCGTCACAGTCGCGATCTCCGAATGTCCTTTTTGTCCACCGCTCCTTCTCCACACGCCCGCGTCCCTTATCCTAAGGTATGCTGCCATCGCTTCCTTCTTTATCCAGGTGGACAGCGATGGGAGACCCAGGATGGTATTCAGGGCTATGTTAGGAGTAGACCTTAGAGCTCCGGTGATGCTCAAGGTCGCCAGCCTCTGCATGCTTTCGAGCTTTTTGGCGTTAGTGGTTTTCATTGCCCCCGGCCACCAAACCAAATTGGATCCTTGGTCTTATGATGGCCGTGTAGATCCAGTGCATGATCCTTGGGCTGAGTCCCCACTTTCTTCCTACCACCCTTCTTACTTGCCAGAATGTTTTTATCGTCTTTGTTGTGAGTCGGTCTATATGTTGTTTCCAGCTTAGTTTACTGTCTAGCACCATCCCCAGGTACTTAACCTCTTGCGATAATGCAAGTGGTCTTCCGTACATTTGTGGTGCTTTGAAGCCTACTATTTACCTCTTCTTTGTAAAGAGAACCATTTCCGTCTTGCTGGGGTTGACGGAGAGGCCGTTCTCTTGGCACCAGTTCTCTATTAGTTTGCACGCCCTTTGCATCCTTTCTCAAATTACGCCTAGGAACTTCCCTGGTACTATAACCAGTCCGTCGTCGGCGTACGCTTTGCCGTCAAATCCTTGTTCTTCCAGTTTGTGAAGTAGACTGTCCATTATAAGGCACCAGAGGTGTGGAGATAGGCAGCTGCCCTGGGGGCAGCCTCCTTTTACCCTCCTCTTGACCTGGACGTCCTTCATACTTGCCTCCACTTCTCTCTCCTGCAAGGCCATCTCGGTCCATGATATGAGGACCGGGTTGATGCCCTTTTTCTGCATTGCTCGACTTATTGAGCTTGTTCTTGCCTTGTCAAAGGCTCCTTCGACGTCAAAGAAAACTGACAGTGCATATTCCTTGTTTTCGAGAGCTTTTTCTATCCTTTGCACGGTTGTATGGAGGGCTGTATCCGTAGATCTACCCTTCCAGTATGCATGCTGTTCTTTGTGGAGAGGGGATGCTTTGAGTGGTACCTCTATGAGGTACCTGTCAACCATTTTCTCCAATGCCTTCATCAAAAATGATGTCAAACTTATGGGCCGGAATGATTTTGCGGTGGTGTAATCTTTCTTCCCTGCTTTGGGTATGAATACTACCCTGGCTTTCCTCCACATTTGTGGGACATAGGCCAAAGCTATGCTTGCCTGGAATATCCCTTTCAGGTGGGGTAACAGCGACTGAAGGCCCTTTTGCAGTAGAGCTGGAAAGATTTCGTCCGGCCCCGCTGCCTTAAACGGAAGGAAGCTTTGGACTGCCCCGGATACCGCTTCGTCGGTTACGATTTCGGCCGCTGGGCTCCAATCTGGGGCGGTTATTAAGTGGTTTTCGTCCTGGGCAGCCTCTGTGGGGTCCCTCTCGCCTGGGAAATGTGTCGCCAGGAGATGTTCGAGAGACTCTTCTGCAGATTTCGTCCATGTTCCTTCCTGTGTCTTAAATACTATAGCTATAGCTTCCTCCTTTTCTTGGCTTAGCAGTTTCATCAGTCTGGCGGCGTCTGGAAGGCTTTCCAAGTCTTCGCAGAATTGCCACCACGACTTGCGTTTGCTTCGCCTCACCTCGTTTTTAAAGTTGTTCTTGGCGGCCTTGTGCGCATCCCAGACTTCTTCTGTGTCCTCTCTCATTGTTCTCCTGAAGGTGTTCCTGGTGTTCCTTTTGAGCTGCTCTAGCTCATTGTTCCACCATGGTAACTTTTTCTGGGGAGCTTTTTTAAGAGGACACGCCTTTTCATAGTTGCAGACTATGCTGCGCTGCACCCGCGTTAGAGCTTCCTCTAATTCTTCTTTTGAAGATACATTCCTAAATGTCCCGCTAAGACTGTTTTCTAGACCTTCCAGATAGGTGGCCCAGTTTGTAAGTCTTGGGTTTCTTCTTAGTTCTGGTGGTTGTGTCTCACCTGTGATCTCGAACTCAAGCATCCTGTGATCCGAGTTCGATATCTCTGGCGAGACACGCCAGTTTATAATTTCCTTTTCTATGCCTCGCGTTGCCAATGTTATGTCTAGAACCTCAGTACGGGTTCTTGTCACAAATGTTGGCTCGCACCCCTGATTTAGTATTTCTAAATCTGTACCGCTAAGGAATTCAAGTAGAGCTGCCCCCCTTCCGTTTATATTGGAGCTACCGCACACTGTGTGATGTGCGTTTGCATCACATCCTATTACGAGTTTCAGATCATTACCTTTAGCATACCTAATAATATCAATTAATTCTTCGGATGGTGGTGGTTGTGCGCTATCATATGGGAGGTACGCACTACATAAAATAATGTGTCTTTTTCTACCACTCACCTGGTACTCAATCCGCACCGCTGTGACATCCCTGGAACCTAGTTGTGGTAACGGTATCACGTTGAGGTTCCTGGTTGCCACGATGCAGCTCCTTGGTCCTTCCGCTTCCTCTTTGCCGGTGTAGGTGTTGTATCCGGCCATCCTTAGACCACTTATTGTTCCCCTAAAAAGAAGTGGTTCTTGTATTAAGACAACCTCCCACCTTTTGCGAGCAAGTTTGCAAACCAGTTCGCTGGTGGAGATTGATCTAACTTACCCTTATACGTTCCATGGTGGCGGTCCTCTCCATGGGGGGGTTTCGGCCTTTACTTTCCTGGTGGGGGGGCGGTGGGCCCTCCGGGGGCGCGTCGGGCAGCCGAACTATATCCGTGACCTCTGCTAACGGCAAAGGTCACGAGCTCATAGTAGAGCGTCCAACGGGCCTCCTCTAATCGGTCCACCACCTCCCTAGACACCCGGAAAGTGAGATGCCACCCCCCAGGTCCTCCTGTTGTGGCCACATGTCTCCACCCCGGAACGTCCATGGAGCGGTTCTGGAGGTGGAGGATGCGCAGCAGCCACCCTACATCCACTTCTTCCTGGCTCCGTACCCAGAAGCTGATCCTTTCTGGCCAGGGGGCCTCGTCAGCTCTTATCGGCATAAACGACGCACCCTGGACAGAAAGGGTCTGCTGTAGAAGCCAGTCCCTGGTGAGAGTGTCGTGGGTGGTGACCAAAAACCAGTCCGGGTCGACCACCCCCGAATTGTGGAAGCGAAGCTCCGGACCTGGTTCCCCTCCCTCGGGGCCCTCCATGGTCCGGATCATCGCCTCCACAATTGCTCTCCTCAGGGGCAAGGCTTCCTCCTGCAGTACGTTACCCCTTTCCCGATCGGAGCGGAATACCACCTGGAGTGATCTGTCCTCCCTGGGTGGGGGACCTCTGCTACCAGATGGCATGCCCCCGGCCGTTTGCTCCCCAGGATTTCTACGATCGTCCCTCAAGAGTGGGGCACGATCGAGATTCCGGTCTTTTGCTGGCCGGGTTTGCCCTCCTCGGAACTTCTTGGAAGCTGGTTTTTCGGGTGGCGTCTTGCTGCTGTCTTCCCTGCACCTCTTGGGGGCACTGGGAAGGTCGATGCACCTCCGCAGCTTCTCTCGCCTGCGATCGTCCTTCTTCTCGTCCCTGGCTTTCGTACCCCTCGTATGTTTCGGAGGGGGAGGAGCAGGCCTCCGCTGGCTTTTACTTATCTTCGGGTAAACCCGCCTCTTGCCAGCGGAGGTCTGCTCCCCCTGAGGAGCTGACCCCGGCCGCTCCACTCCGCGTTCTTCCCGAGGGTTTTCCCTCGGGTGTGGTATCGCCACCTGAACATCGGAGGGGGGCGGAGGGGGTTTTTAGATGAGGGTCCGGGGGCAGAAGCCAGCTCCTGGTTCTGGGGAACCTGGGGCTGTAACTTCTGCTCCCTTTTCCTCATCTGCTCCTCCCGCTCTCTTTGCGCCTTCCTTTGTCTTTTGGCTCTCTGCCGTATCCTCTCTTTGTCGCGCCTTTGCTGCTCTCTGTCAGAGTTCTCCATACCTGAAACAGAAAAAGTATCAGATCTGGACGATATGCTAGACGATCTGAGCAGCTCTTCTTCTGCCAGGCAGGTCTCCTTTGTTGTGGAGGCCATGCTGGCAGTGCTGTTAGGGCTGGGACACCCTGTCTCCTTTTCTTTGTCCTCTTCATCCTTTTTTTGCGCATTAACAATATTTCCTTGTTTGTCGCTCATGGTGCGTCCGAGACGCTGTAAAAAAGGGGGGGTTGTGTGCGGTTGGCTTACGCCGTCTTGTGTTTGTGTGTGTTTTTGCGTGGGCATGTTTGCCAAAAGGTATCGGCATTTGTCTTTCCTGGTCCCAGTTAGACCCTTTTTCAGGAACAGGGGAAGGTAGGCGATCGCATAGGGAAGCATCCAAGCTCTGCAGCAGGGTCCCATCCAGGCGCCACCTAGCACTACTACAAAGTTCAAAATTTTTCGCGACGACGATGAGGCAGCTACGTTTAACTGGCTAGGGAGTCCGCGGGCCCCTCCCAGTCGTGCGGCATGGGCACGCTAACCCACTTTTTCCTAGCTACCTCTCCTGACTCGGCACCTGACCTGAGGATCTCGTCGGTCCCTGTAAAAGAGGTCCTGCTTCCTCCTCTGCATGCCGTGTTGGTGATGTTTTGTCTGATGTGGTGATGTATGTGTAGTGCTTGCGGGCCTCTTTGGTTAAGTGGTATGTAAGGCAAGAGAACTTGTGATACATATCACCGACATCCAGTGGTGCCACGGGGATGCAGACGCAGCAGAAGTTGAATTATTATCCCCTGTCAGTTGCAAGTCTGCATAGGGCATAACAATTTCCACGATCCGCACCACCACTATTTAACCTAAATTTGCTATAAATAAAAAAGAAGGCTGCAATAATCCATAGAAATTGAAGGGTACACGGGAAAAAGGGGCTCATGAACATTTATTATTTTTTACAGGAGAGCAATTTCTAGGTTTTTTGAACCCCTTCTTTCCCTGTCGCCTTAATTTTAATCGAGAATATATCTGCAACGAGCACGTTATTTCTAGTTTCTGGAGTATGGGGCTTAGCGCGTTGGTTCGTGTATATGGGTGCAGTGCTTGCTATATGAGTGGACCGACCGTGCGTAGGCTGGGCGCGCTGCGTATCTTGTGGGTTCGAATCCCACCTGGGCATATGGTTGTTTTTGTAATTTGGTTAAAAAGACTGGGCCATTGATCCTTGCTATGGATGGAGTCCCAGTGTCAAAAAAAAATATAACTGAAAATTCTACACACAATGTTACAAAATCCCAATTTTCGATAAAATGTCGATGAGCTCCTTTTTCTCGTGTACCCTTTATTTCATAAGGTAAAAAAACTTTCTGTGTAAAAAATAAAAAAATATATTCTTTCTTTTTTTTATTATTGAACAAAAAAGTGAATCTCACAGGATCTAAAACAGTAAGCTACAAAATATTTTTTTATAAATTTGATTTAGGGATGGTATAGGTGTAATACAACAGATCAAGTTAGAATACCGGGTAAACCTCGGGTAAACCTTAGTTAACAATTAAATTTATTGCATATTCTAACCTTACCATTTAATTCGTTCAGATTAAGACCACTTTTATAAATTGACGACTCGAATTTTTTCGTTTGGATGTTTCGGATGGTCTTAGCTGGTAGCCAGGGACACCCAAACAAGGATCCAAGAATATACTAAGACCATATAAACAAAGAACTTTGTTTAAGGTGGACTCTAGACCTATAATAGTAATGCACAATTTCTTTTTTGCGCAATATTATTGAATCACCCCTTGCACCCAAACGATCAATATTTATTGTGCAATATTATGGACAGCTCATAAGCTTAAATTTTTTCGGACCTCTAATACCGTATATAGTCTGTCGTGGTCGAAATGTGGTGCTTAAACTTTAAACACGGAAACGTCTCTGGTCAAAAGATTGGTTTAAAAAAAAGCAAAAATACACTCACGAACATCTACCTTGGAACAAAGAGTGTTGACTAAAAAATATTGCACAATATTAACTGTAGACGGCTCTATAAAAACATTGCGCAATAAAATTTAAACTGATTTAATATTTTTCTCAATCATTATGCAACGTTCAATGCTACGCCTATACGGTCATTAATATTGCGCAATCCGTAATGTTGTGCAATATTATTGACCGTCTAGGGGCCGCCTAAGGGTTGATCAAAATAATGTTATTTAGTACCATCTGTGACACACTTTGTTTCGATTGTATCAGACTTTTGAAACAGCGATTTTTTATGTAATAAAATTAATAGTATTTTTATGTAAGGTCAGGTTATACCAGTGAGTGTCAAAAAAATTAAGTCTTACGAAAGCCTCATCAACTCTTATACGATGTAAAATGCAGTGTGCTAAGCTTGGAAAAGTTTACAAAATAACCATAAATTATTTTAGCTGTAAAAATGTTTTAATAAATGGAACGTTGTTTGAATAAATGTGTGTTGCAAATAAAAATTTTGTCTTTTTTAACGAGGGAGTCATTGTTACATTACATTTCATTCTTGTGATTTAGAAAAATTAGTTTTAAGCGAGCGCTAGGTGCATTGCGTGGTCATTACGGACATTGCTTAAACTTTGAGGTCATTACTGCTTGGGCATTCTTATGCTCCTTGATGTAAACATGGGCAACCGATCATTTAAGTATACTTTCATGGGGTCCGTGATGAAATACTGGCCCAGTAGTAGAGTGGCCTAACGTGGGATAGTTGTGATTTTTTTTTTAAACTATCGAAGACCGATTGGTAATAGATCATACTATTTTAAGGCACCGGGTGTGTGCCTTCAATTTGAGCAACAGATCCTTGTATGTATGTAAGAACTTTGGCTTATAACTTTCGCTAAACTAGTTTTACAGAAAAACTGTAAATACGTTTTCTGTTTGTAAAAAAAAAACATGAAAAAAGCCGCCATTTTGGATTTATGATGTCACACAGGCCTACTCTTACTTAAATTAGAAGCAAACACCTGGTGACTTAAAGTTGTCTGATTTATTACCAATAGTCAGTTCTGAAATGATTTGTTGCTTGCCTATTTGTGATACAATATTGTGTGATACATGAAAATTTTCAGAAAAAATCATAGAGTACGAATTTCTATGGTGGAGATCTGGCATATGGTGCAATCACTCTGCAATGCCAAGGGAGTCGGGGATGGGGTTTTTTTCAAAAATTGAAAACTTGGGTTAGTTTCATTTTAGTTTAGAATATAATTTAACCATCTACCCCCCATAGGGGGGTCAACAAATAGGGGGTCAGCAACCCCCAAATTAAGTCTAAAAACGTGATTTTTTAATTTTTTTTTAAATTTTTTTAAAAATTTTGCCAAAAAACACCCTTGAGTAACAGATGCTGATGAAATTTATTAGGCGCATTCAAAAGTACATGATTAGAGCTTTAATTTGCTGTATCGCTTACCTACATCGTCCCAAAAATAACACCTCTACAGGGTGCAAAATTAGGGGGGTAGTTTCTTAAACGTAAAGTAACTGCCTACAAAAGATATACACTAAAGTCCGGATATACTGAACTCGAACTGGTTCGCTATATCCGAGGTTTACTATAAGAAGATAGCCTATTGTATACCTAAGTAAAAATTTGTTTGGTTATTTTGAACGAGGTTAGCTATAATCTAGTGTTCATCATAAACGGCTTTGCTATATGTGAACTTCACTGTATAAATTAGCTTTCTAGTGCAGTGCGTAAAATGGTATTTTTGACTTAGGTATGAAAATATTGATAAGCCATACCCCATCCAAGAAATGTTTTAAAAAAGTGAGCAATTACGTTTTTTAAACATTTCTCAACAGGCATTTTGGTAGGGGATTTTCTTTAAACAAAGAAACTAGCCAATGTTTATTATTTTGCTCAATTTGTTTGCGTAGGTCTCTATGTTTTGTTGCTTTGTTTGTATAAAATTTTCAGTGCCCTCTAAAAATAAAGTTGCCTCTCCATCGGTGTACCTTTCAGGCTCTTAGAGGTTGCCTTAAGCGAAAAAAAATTGTCGAGGCACAGTGAATCGAAGAAGGCAAGCTAGGTGGACAAAACTCATCAAACAATCGATTAATTGAGAATTGCATAAGAATAACAAGTACGTACGTCATAATTTTAAATATTTATTGTGGAAAATATTCTAGACTGAAAAACCTAAAACCTATAAGTTAAAAGTCAGGTTATAAGGCATTATAATTTATATTCACAAATTAGCCGTGATGTCAATAGCATATAACAACATTTGAAGAGAACAATAAAATTGTTGTTGTGATGGATCTTGAATAAATGAATGAATGGAGTTTTGTAAGCGGGAAAATCCCATGCACTTAGGCCACTTTGCTGGGTCCGTTGGACCACACTGTCCACTTTTTCAGCCCTGAAAACCCGCCGCCTTAGCAAAGGAGCAGATTTTTCTCGGTTGAAACTTTATAATATCGCTAGGGCTCAGCACACAGCTTTCGAAATGCGACTGTTAACGCGGCGAGTGCCGGGCACTCGGTTAAGATATGTAGAGAAGATACTTCATCCTCCATACATATGATGGATCTTACTTTAGAGGGTATTTATGTGGTTTTTAATATGTTTTGAGATTTAGTTCAAACTTAGACACTAAGTTATAAGACATTTAAAAAACCATGTAAAAATATTGTATTATTTTTTTGTTTTTTATTTTAAATCTGTGCAACTCTTCACCAGTATTTACTAAAGGGTCTACAGTGCTAAGTGATACAATCCTAGGTTTAAAAGTCTACATTTTGGTTGAAGGTTTAACTTATTTTTCCCGTGAATGCAATAGTTTTTAATATTTATATAAATTGTTCATAAATACCTTGGGATATGGGTCATCTTTTTTCGTTGTAACAAAGACATTATTTGCACACAAAGGTTTTAAATAAATAAAAATAATAAAATATTTTGGTTTAAAATATTTAAACCTCCAAATGTCACTAGGAAATGTCGAATAAAAACGGTGTAAGTCAGTGTCAGCTGTCCGCTATATTTCACATGTAAATTTTTTAGACAAGTTAGCGACGATTAAACCGATGGTCGATTGTTTTAGTGAATGAGTAATTGAAAAGGGATTCTAATATATCTTGTGCTTTTTACAGTATTTAAATACTGATACGTATTTAATACGGTAATGCATCTACAGATATAGTTTTAAGTTATTTATGTATTATTTAGCTTTGAGTATTTATGTATGTAAGTTTTTTTGTCAATCATGGATTATTTCTATTGTTTTTCGAACTTTAAACCACTCCTCAGGGGTGGTACTACAATTTGAGACTATTTTTAACGGGAATCCTACGACTGCACGGACTAAGTTTCCAAAAAATGACATTTGGTTACAAAATGTTTATGTTGTTTTTCTTTATTTCTAAAGTTAATTTGATTTTATATGAGATGAAACTCCCTGAGAAATGCTTACTATCATATTGCACATCAGGGTGAACCAAATTTTTGCAGTTATTTGACCTGTGAGTATTAAAAAAATACACTTAAACCGGTCGGTATCAAGTCTATAGACTTGATACTTAAACCCGGTCTACAATGCTTAGGTCTTAGTAAATACTGGTGTTTGTGTCCAAATGTATCCAGGCTAATTTTTTTTATATTATAAAAATAATATAATGGAATATATCACGGTATAAAATTTGGTTGCACATATTTGCACAATTTTTTATTAAACTTGACTGCGTATATTTGTTTGTAATTTTGCGACAGCTTTTTCAACTACGTCTTAATAAGCTGTAGTCGGGAAATTTAGTATGTGTATTATTTTCTTGTGGCAATACAACCTACTATTTATTTTATTAGAAAAAATTCAAAATGGTGCATCCAAAATGGCAATACATAAGTACTGTGTCTAGACCACGTTCACTGTTAACCCCCACTTTTGGTATTCTTCCGTTAACTTTCTCATCATATACTCCATGTCTTTTTTATCATTAGCTACAATTACTTGGTCGTCAGTAAACTGTAGTGTGTATATGGTAAATCGGTCGTTAAGTTGTATTCACATGCCGTGTACATCCCTGTCTTAAGCCTTTCGTTACCAGGAATTCTTTTAAAAATCGATTTCCAATTTTAATGCTATATTTTGAACCCTTTATATAGTTCTTTTATCGCTTATGTATGATTGATATTAGTTTGTTCTAACTGTCCATAATTTTTCTACTGGAACGGTATCATTTACTTTTTATAGGTCGACAAAGGTAACATGAGTCTCTATATTTCTGGCACTCTTTTTCTCAATTACTTGTTTAAGTTAAAAGTTTTCAAATATTATTGCAAATTTTCACAGGAGGTTTCTTATTACGAAACACCCATATGTATTTTTTTATAAAATGTCCCTCTTTTTTACTTGTTGATAATTAATATGAACAAACTAATATCAATCATTTACTATTTAAAAACCTATTTTTATCTAACTAAAAAAAATATATTTATAAAACACAAACAATATACAAATAATAAAATATTGATTGTGATACGTCATATAAAGGAAATTGTGCGCTGGTTTCGAAAATCAAGTAAATATAAAGTTATTTCATAAAAAATAACAATTTTATGTGTCACAAAAACTAAAAGTGAGAGATCACATTTAACTTGACAGCTGGATTTTCTATAAAAAATCTATAAAAAGCAATTTACCAAAGTGCCCACCTAACAAATATTACTTTTTTCCCACATAGATGGTTGCAAAATATCAAATTAAAAATAATTGTGTCTAAAGAATTTAAAATACAGTTTTTAATTTAACCATTATGAGTCGTATGCTGCAACAGCCGGTATCGCGAACAAAATTGTGATTTATTTTTATTTACATTTTCGCATCATATTATCTCCGCTTGTGTTTTATATGAGGACTATATTGTCTGCCTAAAAATGTTCAAGGATCAGTAATCATGTGGTGAGACGCGGCTTAACAGTTTGGGAGGATACGAAAAGAACGAAAAAGGTATGCATTTTATTTTTATTATTATATCCATTTTTTTAAAACCTTTATAGCTCTTTTTGACATGAAATAGCAATTTGGTCTTGACATCCTGCAATGAGCTAAATGTAGTTTGATAAATACTCAAAATAAATAAAAAAATTTTACCATAAAACATTTTTTTTAAATAATTTATATTAGTAGTGGTTAAAAAATTGGTCAAAAGCTTTAGTTTTTTAGATATTTAAAAAAGTATTTCAAGTATTACAAGTTCACAATACACTACTAAGATGTTAAAAGTGTCTTTAGTCCATTTTGATATCTTATCTTGTTTCAAAAACAACATTTTTTTATTTATAAAAATATTTTACTGATTACAGACTGTACAGACAAAAAAATGTGTTGTCAAAGATTTTTAACATTTATTTTTACCGGGTCTGCCTTTTACACAATTGAAACAAAATATTTTTAGCGTTATTTTGTGATTTATGAGCAAAAAGGATGTTCAAAAAATTCGTGATAAAAAATATAATTAGGTATCCAGTATTGCAACAATTCTTTTTAAAAAACAAATTGGTTTTACTCGTTTAAATTAGTTAAAAAAATTGTGTGACCTTCAGTTTCAACAAATTGTGTTTTCCTGAATTAATGTCAGCCACAAACTGAACGCTCTGTTTGTTACATACAGTGTGTGTCTACGTTATCTACTGGGAATAACACCTAATTAGTAGGGGAGCCAGTGAATATTTTTGGAGCTTATTTTCTTAGTCCGCAAACATCGATAAAATTGTTTATTAATCAAATCTTGGCAAAATTTGTTATATGATTCGATGAGGCGCAAATTTCAAAAGAAGATATAAATACGAGAAACTTGTTTTCTTTCTAATAAAAATAGTTTTTCTTGTAAAGGGTATACGTAAAAGTTAACTAAAGATAATAACCTGGCTAATATCTATCCAAGGATGGTAAATATGTCGGGCAGATAAAATAAGTCTTAGTTCTTAAAAGTTTATGAGATAATGGGTTGTAAGGTAAGGTGTGGTAACTGGGTCATGATTTTACAACGGGAATATACTTTTAAGACTCGTCCTTTCAAAAAAGCAGCAAGCTGAAATAAATGGGTTTTTCATTGCAGAAGTGTATGAAGGAAAGAGTTTAGAAAATACCATTTTTTTTTGTACCATATACGTATATATTGTTGACTGATAAAAATGCTGGAAGAACTAAATACAGCAGCTAAAAATATAGGCTTAAATATGAACTACACTAAAACCAAAATCATGACAAACACAGATGAAGATATCACGATCAAAATAAACCATAAAATAAAACAAGTAGAGGAATATACAGTGTGTCCCCGGATGGAGTTGACAAGAGGAAAAAATTCTTTATTTTTGATTTTACGAACTCTTTATAAAAAATTCTGCTTGGTGAAAAATTAAGATTACCATAATAAAATCTTTGATTAGATGTACAGGCTGTTATCAAATTAAGAAACATGTAATTAATAAGAGGAAAAAAATATTTTTAATTTCACGAAAAACATCACTCTTTATAATGTGATATTGATAGATTTATTTTGTTAATTGTCATATTGATTTTAAAGTAATAGGTTTTATATTTTGTTCCATATTATTTTATCTAAAATTAAAACCTGGATAGATTTTGTTTTCCCAGATTTCGTACTTTCATATTATGTTTAGTACACATACACATACAATTTTGTTTACATAACATTTTGCTTTACTGAATAAATACGGTCCTCTCCCTCTTGGGTTATTTTATGTTTCTTAATTCGATAACACCCTATACTTCTAATCAAAGATATTAATAACGTTATCTTAGTTTTTTGACGAGCAGAATTTTTATAGAGTGATGTTTTTCGTGAAATTAAAAATAAAGATTTTTCTCTCTTATTAATTACATGTTTCTTAATTTGATAAACCCTGTACATCTAATCAAAGATTTTATCATGTTAATCTTAATTTTTTAACAAGCAGAATTTTTTATGAAGAGGGGTTTTTTTCTCTTGTCACGTGCATCCGGGGACACACTGAATATACCTGGGACAAATTATTAAACTAAAAAAAGAAAACCAAACAGGTCAAATCAAGAGACGAGTAAGATTGGCCCGAGCAGCAGGTTTGGGGTAACTGAACCAGGTAAGGATCCACTTACCTCAAACTCATGGTCCAGTAACCCCTTTTTATAAAAACAAATCGGGGTAACTGGGCCACCCATGCCTGCATAAATAAACAAATGCTGCATGGCCTAAAACACTTCTAATTAATTGGTTTTATAGTTATTTCTTAAAAACTAGTAGATGTCGTGTCAGAAATACTTACAGTTTTCATACAAAACCCATTGAACTGCACAAGTCCAACACGTTGTTTGCAAAAACTATAGCAACATATTTTGTCATCCGTTCACCATGAACACATATTACAAAATGCCGAACCGAACCGAACCGGTTAAGAACGTTGTTTTGTCAAGTAAACGAGTCACAAAATTGCCAGATACGCCGTGGACTCAGTTACCCCAGCTTACCTTATTATAAAACTTATTTTTCTTCTCTCTTTAAACTTGGTGCGTGATTGGTAGATTCGCATAGGTACTATAATAAATTTCTTGTTTTATATGCAGTTTTTTTTTGTATCTATGACCGTTCACGAGCAACTTTGAATAGAATAAAAGTAAAAATATATGTCCAAGCTTGTCTGGCAAGGCTTTAGTGATTGTAAATAACAGCCAAACTAATTTTCTCCATGAAATTATAGTATAATCTACCATGTGACAAAATTTCAAAACTTTGAAAATAAGTCCTTCTCCATTGTAAATCAGCCAGACTTATTTTTAGTTATATTGTATTATAACATCAGTTTATACGTTCACTTTCAAGACTAAGAAAATAAGGGCAAAAACCAGTCTAATTTTTGGATCTGCAAATTTATCTATATATTTTCCACCACTTGAGATGAGCCAAATTGCTTTTCTTATGATGTTCATGATCTCTTATTAGTGTAAAAAAATTATTACTAAGAAAAAAAGTCGACTCAAATCATTCCTTAACCTTCTGAACCCATCGGAAAGCCATTACCAGACTGAAAAATTGTGGATTTTTATCATAGAACTGGACATACTTATTCATATACACTGACTAAGAAAATAAGTTCCAAACAATTTTCACTGCCTCCCTTACTATATGAAAAACTTATTTATTATTAATTTTCCGAAAAGAAAAGTATTCTTAAAGGAAAAAAGTCTTAAATCAAAATTTGTCGATAGGCTATTATGTCAAAAAATTTTAAGAAAAAGTAGGATAATTTTTGGGAATATTGAAAATTATGGTATTAATATAAGTTGATAAGAATTAAAGGCTAATAAGAATATCTATTCTTCAAAAATAAATAATATAAAAATATGTAAAAAACGGTTTCCTAGATGAAAGGGCATAATTTAAATGTAGATTTTAATTGTGCAACTTTTCTTCATAACAATTTTCGATAAAATTGCTAAAAATGAGGGCGCACTTACGTTAAGAAAAAAAATATGCTTTTGCAAAATCTCAGTGTTTTATTTTTGGGATAGGTATGAAAAACTTATTTTAAATATTTAAAATATTTAAATAAAAAAAGTTATCGGCGGTAAAGTAGGTATCCAATAATTTAGTTGTTTGTAATTAATGATCTACCAATATTTTAAAAACAATTTTTTAATCAATAAGTAATGTATTTTTAACCCAGAAACGATGTAATTTTTTAATATTTATATAAGTCGATTACTCTACACGTAATGTTTGCATAAATTAATACGTAAATCTCTCATGACTATGATAAACGAATTCATCATTTAAGTCACATTATTTTCCCTGTAATATGGAAATTATAGCATAAAGTTTGTGATTATAGTGAGTAAATAAGTACAGATATAAAAAAAACCGATTTAATTACACCCCACTTTTGAGTTTTAAGTATAAGGGTGTTAAAGAAATAATGTATAGGGGAGGGGTGATGATAAAAGTTCCTTTATTTTAAGACTAAATATAGTTTCGAAATTGCTTTGTGGTTGACCAGTTAACTGTCAACATTTAATAGGTGTCCATTAGAACTTGGACCCCCGTGGGTGTACAGCTTTCAAGCTGCCCACGGGAAATACAAGAGAAACAAAATCTGCTATAAATAATAAAGTTCTCGATTGTGTCAAGTTCATGGTTAAAGATCACGAAAAAACTAGCTCATTGCAGGATTAAAAATTTCCTAGTTTTATCAAAGTTGATAAAAAAATAACAATGTGTGATTGTAGTAATTCTTTTGCAAATGTTTTTATTTTAGTTAGTTGACTAAACAACATAGACGCCACAACATGGCCGTCAACTCAAAACTGCTCTTAATTGGCGTCGCATCTTTAGCTGCCGCAGTAGGAACCTATATTTACCAAAAAACAAAGCAAGAGCTTGTGCCGTGGACATGGGTGGAAGTGGGAAAAGTGACAAAGATCAGTTTGTACCCGCTGAAGAGTGGACATAGAATTGAATTGGAAGAGGCCGAAGTCACTGAGGTTGGGTTGAAAATGACCGCCGAGAGTGAGAAGGTCAACCAATTAAGAGACAGGTATAAATATTTAAAAAAATTGTCTTCATATCTTTTTAAACAATGCATTGCACAGTGGAATGTTTGGCTAATCTAGGTGGACATGGTTAAGTACTATAAATGAACATTTCAGCTACTTACAATTAAAGTGCACATTCCATACATCCTAGATCCAAAATATTGTTTTTATATCCCTTCTGGTTGTCAAGATATTTGCATTAAAGCATCTTAAAAATTATCTGCTTAGACATTTCAATCTTATGTGTGAGCCATGCTTTAAAACAATATTGTTTTTTCCCGCGTAGTAGGCGCTGGTGTAAAACAAGGGCCAGGAATTTCTAGAGTGACATGTCCTGAAGACTAGGGTAGCATTTTGAAAATTTTATTTTTATATAGTTTTTGTTGGACTGAAACTTTGTTTGTGCGAATTTGTATATGTTAGTTTTATTATTTTTTAATTAACTGAAATCTCTACTTTATGACGCAGTACTGAAATTCTGTCGAATTTTGTCGTAAACTTATAATTAATTATTTTGTTAGCCTGCCGCTCTAAAAATAGAAAACGTATTATTTGCGTTTAAGGAATTTTTTTTTGATACCTTCACAAATGTGCCTACAGGGTGTCCGGATAAAAGTAACTACATAGGGCTTTGTGGGAATTTCAGAAACGGTAACACTTACGATATTGGTTAAAAAGCAAAACAGGTGGCGCTATTGCAAGCCCAATCAGATGCTGTTTCAAAATAATGCAACACTTAAAATTGTGTTATTCGAAAAATTGAAATATTGTCGCCATCTTTTAAAAAGAGAAATTCAAGCAGGCGTGCCCCAGGGTAGCGTACTAGGCCCTTATCTATACTTATTATTCACTTGTGATATCCCAAAGCCAGAAAATTGTCACTTAGCAACATTTGCCGATGATACTGGTTTATTGACGGTAGAAAAATCTATTGAAAAATGCATAGAAAAACTTCAGGATGCAGTCACCCAAATTCACAGTTGGACCACAAAGTGGCGAATAAAATTAAATGAAACCAAATCAATTCATGTTGATTTTACAAACAAAAATATAAATCACATACAAATAACAATTAACAACATTCCAGTACCATATTCGAATCAGGCAAAATATCTAGGTATGACACTTGATGCCAAATTGCGCTGGAAAGCACATGTTAAGAAAAAAAAAGAAGAACTTGAGATAAGGTATAGAAAAATGAACTGGCTAATTGGAAGGAAGTCCAATTTAACAATTCATAATAAGTTACTGCTTTATAGACAAATACTGAAACCAGTATGGACATATGGTATTCAACTATGGGGTTGTGCTAAAGAGAGTAACATTCTAGTTGTACAGAGATTTCAAAATAAAGTATTAAGAAACATTGTGAATGCACCTTGGTACGTTCGAAATAGTGACCTTCATCGAGATCTAAAAATCGAAACTGTAGCAGAGACTATAAAAAAGTACGCAAAAAGCCATGAAGATAGACTCCATCGGCATGCGAATGTGGAAGCAATTCAGCTTCTAGACAATACTATGCTAGTTCGACGACTAAAAAGAGTGAAGCCGTTTGAGCTAGTAAACTAAGTGAATTACACATAAAACAAAATAATGCTATAAACACAACACAATTGTGAGTTACAGACTAAACAAAGCGGGGAGAACTGTTGAGTGAACCCTAAGTTTAAATCTGACTTTTCTAGTAAATTAAGTTAAAACAAAATTGCTAATTAGTCTTACTGACTAGATTGTAATAAAAAAAACACAGTGTGTTTGACAAATAAAAAAAAAATCTTTTAAAAAAATTGAATAAAACTATATAAATATGACTAGGCCAATCAAATGACGTTAGCGATTTTTTCTAGGCCTTTAAATTTTCCAAAAATTCACAATTTTTAGTTTTTTCTCAATATTTTGAAAACGTATGTAAATGTTTTCTTTGATACAGCAAAAAATTGGACTCTGAATAGTGTCACTTTTTTTTACCCAAATTGGTTTGTTTTACGGTCTTCTAAATCCTCATAAACCCCCTTGTAGTTACTTTTATTTGGGACACCCTGTATCTATATGTTTAGATCTATTCTTAAAGTACGTAACGCTCAAGGGGGGAGTGGGGCTATTAACCTTGCGTTACACTTTCATGATTCTTTCATGTATTTTTTCTTAAAAATGCATTACAAAGGGGGGAGGAGGGGTTACGTAATTTAGGAATATGCGATGTATGTCTGTACGATGGGTTTTTGAAACTCTCGAAAAGTCGACCTTCATCGAATTTTTGTAAACAGTAACGTTTGACTTTGTAACAAGCTTAACAAAAATGCATGTGACCCAAGAGAAGTTTTTTGAGATTAACAAAATTGAAAAACTTAAGTTTTAAACGGAGCGAGTTGTTAATATGCGGTTTTAGAAATATGATCTGAGTTTAGTTTGTAAGATAATAATAAAAATATTTTTTATACAATTTTTCTTCTATCTTTAGGTATATATTATGTATTTTTAATTTTTTGTCGAGTACCTACTGCGCAGAGAACTTAATATTCGGTTTGAGAAACTTAATCCTGTGTGGGTGTGTTTCCAGTGTAAAGTTATATATTTTTGTTGCAGACAATGCCTGAAATTTCAAGACAAGAATACAAGTTTGGTTGGATAGCTCTAAAAAAAAGAAGGAACACACATTTTTAACTTTCTCACATTAAACACCTTCAAAGATAATGCCACCCGATGAACATTTCCCATTATAATTTTAGGGGTTAAACCTTTAAAAATTAATTTTAATGCGTTTAAGGAATGTTTCTCTTTCATATAGTGACGGATGAGACCGGATTTTTTTTTGATCGTACTTTACGGCCTTAAACGCGTGTTTTTTTTCTGAAACACGCTGCATATTGCAAAACTGTTTTATTTAGATTCCTTCTTGCAAAAACTAGAACGTAAACCGTTACTTTATTATTATAAAATTTGTTGAAAAAATTTTTCATTAAAAACATCCTATACTGTATGTTTTACATTACAAATCCTAAACTCGTTAAAATAGGAATCACAATTTAAGAGGTAGGTAATATTGCAAATACTAAATGTTTTTAAAGATTTTATGTTTTTTAAAGCAAAAAAAATCAAGCATTAAAGAGTGTTCATGTTGCTTAAGGGTTGTTCACCTAGATCTTTAAAACGTTCCACTGTGCATTGTAAGAATTAGCCCAGTCAAAGAAGGAAATCACCTCTAAAAAAATAGGTGCAAGCTGAATTTTTTTATACTTATTCCGTAACATCTGGGATACATCCCCATATACCCCGCTAAAATTTTCCTTCAGCTTCTTTAGATATAAGGCCCCAAATGTACCAACAATCAGTTTTTTGCGATTTTTTTGAAAAGTAATAACTTTAAAAAAAAGTCAAGAGAGGAATAGTTCGCGAAATTATTCGGTATATACTATAAAATTTAAAAAAAAATTAAATGTATTTTTATTTTATTTTAATTACCATGTAGGTAACTTAATTTGAATTATTGGTAGTTTATAATATTAGGCTTGATCCCCACTTGCATAAAACACCATGCACTTAAATTTAGTTTTTCTTTTCTTACACAGAGAAACAACTTTATGTAAAGGTTAGGACAATGGTTAATACCAGCCGGACCACAATAGGATTTTGAAAAATATATTTTTCAGAATTAGGAACTGTACGAAAAAAAAAACAAATATAAAAAAAACGCAAGTTCTTGTTAGAAATAGTATTGAAATCCGCGCAAATGCGCACACTTTTATTATATTTAAAATTCCAGGCAAACATATACAGCAAGTTCCGGTAGTTCCGCCCGCTTATACAAAAATAAAAGTTAAAGTTGTTGGTGACCAAAAACAAAAGGACCTCCCTCGTTGCTTCAATTATTAAATAAAATAGAGGGGTCCAGCAGGCTTTTAGAGGGGGACCCGTGGACAAATCCAACACTGCTGGTTTGGTTGTTTATTTTTTGACGTCTTACTTTTTTTAGATGCCTAGTAGTCTATGGAGCGAGAGATAACGAATTTCGTACCGCTCGTACTTATCCAAAAATGGTACTTATTGACGTCTCGGTACATGACGATGAACATATTGCTCTGGATACATCCACAATGAGGACCCTATACGTCAAAATCCCAAATAGAACAGAAAACCCAACCTTAAAAATCAAGTAAGTGATAAATACTGTTGTTGCTTTCAAATATTTTTTCCTACAATTCCGAGAGTTAAAACAGAGAACAATTCGGTTAGGGTTGAGATAAGCATTTGTGGCCACTTTGACTAAAGTGTGATTAAAATAAGGTTTTAGGAATGAACTGTCACATAAAGTTTTATGTGTAATATTTATGGATGGACCCTTTATTTATTGACACTTATGTATGCCCGCAGTTAGAAAAACGATAGCTGCAATGGACTGTATATATTTTTATTAAACGAAATCGCGAACAAACATAATAATTGATACGTAATCACAAAAATGAAGAGTCCAGAGGTTAATTGCTGTAAATCATACAACGGAAAGTCGAAAACAAGAGTACTCACCAATGTGCAGCCAATTTCTTCACGTCCCAGGGGCCCCTGTCAGGATCTAATAATGCTAACAAACGTGGAATTTCGTACCCGTGAATTTAAAAATCAAACACGTTTCGTGGCTAATCGGGCAAAAAGGAGATTTTTGTTTCCCTCATATTTTTCCGTGGGTAGCCTACATTGGTACAAAGTCATTTCATTTATGGAATCATTGGTTGGGGGGGTGTATTAAATACACACCTTAAAACCCTAGAAGTTATTCAAAAGTGGTTTTTAAAGCTAATTTTTGGCAAGTTTAAGTGGCGTGATGGATATAAGACAGCTTTTCTGTTACAGAATGGTTCTAAGATCTTTTAAAAAACCACACGAATGTCTAACCCCGAATACAACATTATACCTTAAGATCACTTTATAAAGTTGCAGTTCCAAAATCTCAAAAAACATGTGGACAGAGAAGCTTTCTATACCTCACTCCAAGACTTTTTAACATTGTTCCACAGGACATAAAATCATCTGGAAGTTTTGCTAGTTTTATGAAAAAAATATCAGAGTGGCTTTTAAAATGGTTTTCTCGTGAAGATGTGGACAATTTTGTGAATCAAAAGCATAGTAGATATTAGTAAAGGTAAATGCGAAAAAAAAATGGAGCAAAAACTGCCATACAAATAGGTACACTTTTGTGCATATTTTGGCAGCAGCAAAGAACGTTTCTTTTGTGTTATCTTATATTAAATTACTACTTAAAACTGTATCAAATATTGTTCTAAATAAACGTCTAATTTATTATTATTGTTTTTTGTGAATAAATATAGCGACAGTTAATGATATTTTTAAAAATAATAATTATAATTTATAAACTGACTGTAAAATTATGAAGAACTAGTAAGAAACTAATTTTTGGTGCTTATCTGAATCACTTGATACAAGTGGCCACAAATGGTATCTCAACCCTACTTTCGTAAGAAAATTTTTGCTTGTAATTTTATAAAGACCTCAAGTTTAACAAAGAAAATTAATTAAAATTGTGTTTATTTATGTCATATTTAATTAATTTGTTTGCCGAGCTATTTTTATTTTTTGTTTATCATTAATAACAATAATATTTTTTTATTAAAGTTAAACACAAAAATAAGTAGATTGTGTTTCTTTTTTGGATTGATAAAAAACTGCCTTTTTATAAACCGAAAAAATGTTTTTGGGTATTTTTTATAATAGAAGAGCGGGTACGATTGTAATCACGGCTATAACGAACTAAGTGACGATCTAATTTGAATCGGCTACATCGCGTGATGTCACTAATTTTGAGTTCCTTGACGTCCCTAACTTTCAGTGCAATGGGACTATGATGTAAAAAGATTGTTTGATTTTCATACTGTTAAGCTACATTTTATATTTTTGGATAGCTTCAGAATCACTGTTTCTGGTCATGACATGAACATACATTTATTAAATATTTCAGTTATTGGTTAACATTTTAATATTAAGATTATGTTTTTAACAATTTTCATACATATTTTTCTTTGATTATGTAGTTTAACTTATTAGAGCCTTATAGTAGGGGAGGCCGTGAAGATTTTGAGAACTTATTTTCTTAGTCAGCAAACATCGATAGAATTGTTCATTGTTCAATTCTAAGCAAAATTTGTTATATGAATAGGGGGGGGGGGGGGGGGTTCTGATGGGCTTGGGCGCAAAATGCAAAATAAGATATGAATATGAGGAACTTATTTCTTTAGTAACAAAACTAGTTGTGCTAGTAAAGGGTATAGGAATAACTAAAAAAAATATTCTGGCTAATCTCTTAGTTCTGAAAGTTTATGAGATAAAGTTTGTATTATAACAAAAGCTTAAAATACCATCTGGCTGTTATTTAAAAGCTCCAAAGCCTTGCCAGAGTTATCTGATGCACGTCAAGTTGACACCTTCGATTATGTTAATGTCTGTTAGACCCACGTACAAATGAGGAGTGATTATTTTGGGTTAAAAAAAAACCGGACATTTTTTTTTATTATAACTTTTGAACTTCACCATCGATTTTAATGGGACAAACTGCACTTG
Organism: Aspidapion aeneum; assembly: GCA_963576565.1. NCBI lineage: Eukaryota > Metazoa > Arthropoda > Insecta > Coleoptera > Brentidae > Aspidapion > Aspidapion aeneum. Next base: position 22,095,985 of record OY755039.1, read on the forward strand.
GCAGAGAATTAATTAGAGTTTTGAACAAATAATTTTTTTTGTCCGCCATTTCAAAATTCAAGAAGGTGGACGAAATAAAATTGTACCCTTCAAAGATGCTCGTTTATTTTTCTCTTCTACTAAAAAAGCAGCGTTCTTGCCACGCACAACAAGGTATGCATGAGCAAAATCGGGTCGTTGGTTCTAAAAATAAATATTTTTATTTTAACCATTGTTTTGAATATTATACGATTGCTTTGCCAATCATGTCTGCATTTATTTCCTTATAAATTTATTACTACTAAACCGATTTTGATGAAATAAAAAACATCCTGGTGAGAAATGATTGCTTTTTAAAGATCATGATCAAAATTTATTAACATCTTAAAATTTAAGATGGTGGACAGAATCATAATTGATTCTTCAAAATGGCGTGTTCAGTCTTATTTTCTGAAAATGTTTTAGTTTTTTTAAATTTATAGAAAAGCACTACTTTTCCCCCGTACAACAAGGTATAAATTAGTAAAATCGGTTTGGTGGTTTTCCAAAAATCTATATTTGTTTCAGCCATTGTTTTACAGATTATACGATTGCATTGCCAATCCTGTATGCATTCATTTCTTTATAAACTCATTATTAGTGAACCGATCTTAGTGTAATAAAAAATATTGGTGAAAATTGATTGTTCTTTAAAGTTTGTAATCGAAATTTGCTGCTATCTTAGAAGTTAGGATGTCGGAATTAATCATACTTGACCCTTCAAAGTGGCACGTTTATTCTTATTTTCAAAAAATGTTTTAGTTTTTTTTTAATTTATAGAAAAGCACTTAATTAATTTTTATCTTTTTATGCGGGAGCAAAGTAATGTTTTTCTATAAATTATAAAAAAACTAAAACATTTTCGGAAAATAAGAATAAGCACGCCATTTTGAAGAAGCAAGTATGATTCTGTCCGACATCTTAAATTCTAAGATGGTGGCAAATTTAGATTATAATCTTTGAAGAGCAATTAATTCTCAACATGATTTTTTTTATTTTACTAAAATTGGTTTAGTAATAACGAATTTATAAGGAAATTAATGCAGACAGGATTGGTAATGCAATCGTATAGTCTGTAAAACAATGGCTGAAACAAAAATAGTTTTTTTGAGAACCGCCACACCGATTTTACTAATTTGCACCTCGTTGTGTGGGGAAACAGTAGTGCTTTTCTATCATTAAAAACAAAAAAACATTTGCGGAAACTAAGAATAAACACGCCATTTTGAAGGTTCAAGTATGATTCTATCCGCCATCTTAAATTTTAAGATGGCGATAAACTTTGACTATGATCTTTAAAAAGCAATCAATTGGATGTTTTTTATTTCATTAAAATCGGTTCAGTAGTATTGAATTTATAAGGAAATAAATGCAGACATGATTGGCAAGGCAATCGTATAATATGCAAAATAATGGTTGAAACAAAAATATTTTTTTAAGAACCTCTGAACCGATTATGCTAATTCGTACCTTGTTGTGCGTGGCAAGAACGCTTTTTTACTAATTTAAAAAAATAATTAAGACATGTTCGCAATATGATAATAAACGAGCATCTTTGAAGGGTACATTTTAATTTCGTCCGCCATCTTGGATTTTGAGATGGTGTACAAAAACATACATATGGTCAAAACTCTGATTAATTCTCTGCCAAGTTCAGTTTGTCCCATTAAAATCGATTGTATAGTTCAAAAGTTATAATGTAAAAAAATTGTCCGGTTTTTTTTGGCCCGCCCGGTATTTCAAGTTTCCATGCACATAGGTCCGCAAACGCTTGGTAGCCAATTTGCAGACTTGAAATTAATTTTTATAATATTTTGCTTAAACCTAAAACCTAAATTAAGCTACAGGGTGTACGTTCTTAGGCATGCCAAATCATAATTAGAATCTAAAACAACATATTTTATCAGCGGGAATGCTCCTTTTTTACTTTCCCCTAAATCTGGTGCGTCATTGACAGAGTCTGAGATATAGAATAAATTCCTTGTTTATTCTAGAAACTTTTAGGTACCTTGGAGTTTTTTTGTATCTGCGGCCGTTAACGAGCAATAAATTAATTAACTAGTTTTCAGACTGGATCTTAGAGGTTTTCTGGCGAGGCTTTCGTGATTGTATCTATCATGAGAAAAAATTTCAAACCTAAGAAAATAAGTTCGTGATTTTCCAATTTTGAAGACGCCGCTAAGTGCATTTTCAAATTTTGTGAATCAGCCAAGACTAAGAAAATAAGGGCACAAATCAGCCTAGCGAAATCAGCTTTTTATAAAAATACTTTTAGTTTTATTAGTTATCTTAGCTTGGATTTTTTCATAGAACGAAAGTTTGCTTAAGTTAAAATTGTATCCCAGGTATGTTACATGTCTTGCTGGGCACATTTGTGATGACCCGATTTTTGTTTCTTAGGCTTAGTTTTTATATAAAAATAACTAATTAAAATGCCATTTGTCTCAATCACCCACAGACTTTTCTTTTGCGAATTTTTTGCCCAAAAAAGGAAAAATGAAATAAAGCAATTTATCTTTTCAGGATGACATAGGATATTTTAAATACCGTTCGACTAATATTAATAAAACTGGGTCAAATTTTCCTTGGACCCTTCTGCACAATTTTTCTATCAAGACATTTTTTCTCAAGTTATCGTTTTCCAGATATCAGACATTTTCTAAAAAAATACATTTTCCTAATAAACCTAGTCATCTTTTCAGGATGACATATGATATCTTAAAAACCGACTAATTTTAATAAAACTAGGTCAAATTATCCTTGGACCCTTCTGATCAATTTTTGTCTCAAGACATTTTTTACTCAAGTCATCGTTTTCGAGATATCAGACGTTTTGTAAAAAAAATACGTTTTCTTATAAAGCTCTAGTCATCTTTTCAGGACGACATGTGATATCTTGAAAACCGTTTAACTAATTTTAATGAAACTTGGTCAAATTATCCTGGACCCTTCTGAACAATTTTTGTTTCAGGACATTTTTTATTCAAGTCGTCGTTTTCGAGATATCAGACGTGTTCTAAAAAAATTAATTTTCCTAATAAAGCTATTCAACTTTTCAGGATGACATGATTATCTTGAAAACTGTTTGACTAATTTTAATGAAACTTGTTCAAATTATCCCTTGGAGCCTTCTGAACAAGTTTTCTCTCAAGATATTTTCTATTAAGTCATCTTTTCCGAGATATCAGACGTAAATATATAAGTTGGACAATAATTCCTTTAGCTAAATATAGCAGAAAAACACATAAAGGAGTTTTTCTGGAAAAAGAGAACGTTTTTTTCAGAAGCGCAAAGAATTAACAAATATTTCTAATAGTTTTAAGGTATTTTGTATATTTTTGTCTTTTTTTTTTTAATTTTTCATTGTAGAAAATTGTGTTTTTTCTATATTTGTGGATTTATCTGTTTTGAAAAATAACCTTGCGTGATACAAAAAAACTAAAAGCAGATTTGAAATCAACGCTACCCAATTACTAGAAAACAGTTAAAATTTTTAAATCAACATTACAGGTGTTAAAAAATGCAAGCCTGTGTATTTGGACCTATCTTAGCAATCTCGTCTTGACGTCTGTCCGTATGTGTGTGTGTGTGTGTGTGTGTGTGTGTGTGACTGTCTGGCCCAAGATAGTTCCGGAAGCGCTGGACCATTTTTTATTGAAGTTTTCATGAAGAATATGTTTGACACTTTAACGAGCTGAGAGAAGTTTGGTCAAAATCCATTAATGCTAATGACAGTTAAAAATTCGTAGTAGGTTTCGTTTCTGAGAGTTTTACAAAAAAAATTCAAGGCGGATCCATTTATTTTTATTCTTCTTAATTCTTTATTAAACGGTGTTTTTATAATGAAAGGTTTTTTTTTAATTGTTTAATTCGTACCCGCTTTCCCCTAAATATGTAAAAATTGTGCCATATATTTTCGTCTTATATCACAGTTTTTTTCAAATTTCCAATAATATGAGTCAAGGGTAAGACCAAGCAAGTATATTTTATTATTCGTCATAAAAATCTTACAAATTCTATGATTCGATTTATTCTCGGGTTTCAGAAAAATTATAGTTAAAATAAAATATTTGACGGTATATTTTAGTTGCAAAATTATACAAGAAAACACGAGTAACTTTATTTTTTGTTGTCATCAAAAATGTTTGTTTATTTTTAGTTTTATGTATTAAAAGTACGTGTCTATTAGGTATACATGGGTGAAATTTAGAACACTTATTAAAAACTATCTTTTAATCCATTGGGTACGAGTACTCCTTTCAATTCGCAGATAAATCCAGGGCTATCAAAATGGACGGGCCACGACCCTCCACTTTGTTGACGTCACATCCGGGGCTGATTTTTTTTTTGATGGTCACGTTACGACACAGCTGATTGTCTTTAAAATATTGAAGTTGGAATGACGGTTCATGAATATTTGATTTTTTTTTTAATAAAGCCGTTTTTGAGATTGTTTTTACTTTATTCTGGCAGAACAATTTTTTTTAAATGTATAGTAATCCCTAATTTTTCATAGCCGCTTCATTAGCTCACACAAAAATTAAGTTTAAAGCAGAAGCGAATGTGACAATCACAGCTGACAAAGTCAAATACATGTCAAATATAACAGTTGGCATGTGGTAGGGAGGGTTATTTGAATTCAAAATAAGGAATGCTAAATCTTGAAGATTTTAACCTTTTAATCATGTTGCTTCCTTACAAACCTTTCGTGGAATATCGGGATGGTGTCTGAGAATATTTCACTGAAATTTTGAGGAAATCTGTAGTGCCATTTTGAAAATATCATAAAAAAACGTCTGACCTCCCATAAGACCCAATGTAAAATTCAGCCCCGGGAGAACAGCTGATTTTTTCAGGGTCGTGGCCTCTATTTTTGTGTTGGCCTTGATAAATCATTAAATTAAAAAATACGATTTTTAATATTCTCAAATCTTCAAAAAATCACAGTAATTCATAGTTTCAGCATCATAATGTTTTTTAATGACTAAATATTGTTGAAACCAAATAATTAGAAATTGTTGGTCAATTTTGGAAATGTTGTTGTTATGATAGAATAAAACACAATGAAAATATGGTTACGGTTTGTCATTTATTAGTATTTTTTTCAAAATACTCTTACCACTTAATACCACCTACCTAAATTTAATTGGTGGCTAAGTAGCCGGGTTATAGGTAAAAAAAAATCTTAAACCTCTAAATAAATAGGTGCTAGCTGAGTTTTCGTAAACCTATTCCTTATCATCTGGTACATACCCCTCATATTCTCCGCCAAAAACCTCCATGAGCTTCGCTAGATATAAAGCCTTACACTTTCTAAAAATCGGTTTTTCTCGAAAATTAATAAGTAAGCAAAAAATATGAATAAAGATAATAGGAAATTATTGGAACAAAGCCATGCTATAATAGTGGCCAGTGAAAGCAGAGAATTATTGAAATAAAGCCAGGCTATAATAGTGCCAGGCACAATTTTGACATCTTCACATTGTAATATCAGCTGTGATCTTTCAACACACGGCCTTTGTTTACTATATGAACCGGAATAAATAGTGCTTTTTTTATTAATTGAAAATAAACGACGAAAGTTTTAAAATCGACTTTGGTATGTCAATTTTGAAGGATCAACTGTCAGTTTTCAATGTGAATGTGTCAAAATAGTGCCTGGCACAATTATAGCCTGGCTGTATTTCAATAATTCTCTAGCATCATTAATTAAAAGCCAAATAGATCACAGATACACAGACTTAGTAGCCATCATATACAGGGTGTCCCATAACTTAAGCCAACAGGTGATAAAGGAGGTCATGTCTGATAAAAAAGTTCCTATATAGCATGGGTGGGTCAAAACTCTTTCTTTGTCGAGATACGGAGCATCAAATTTGGCAATTTTTTTAACTTTTTAGATAACTTAAAAATGCATTTAAAATATGAAATTGGGTAAAGTCGTGCACTAGAACAAGAGCAATAAACTGAAATAAAAATTATTTTGAAAAAAATTAGTGGGCAATTTTTTTTAGAAAAAACTATTTTTTTGGTATAAACATTTGTAAATGCCATAAAATAAAAACAAGTCTCTAGCGAGACATAATAATAAAATATTATTGATACTTTTTAAAAGAATAAAGCAAAAACTAATTTTTTTTTAATTATTATTTTTTATACATTTTTGGAGGTTATTTTACAGCCTGTATCTCCTCAACTTGTAATTTTATCAAAAAAAAGACTACCAGATTTTCTTTTTTAGTAAAACCCTTTTTCCCCCCACTCCTCAAACTTTAAATATCCTATATCTTAAAAACAGATGTGTGTTGACCCCCATGTTATATAAACTTTTTTCTTGGAAATACCCTCCTCTATCACCTGCTGCACTATGGCCCCTAAGTTATGGGACACCCTGTATAGCGAAGCAACTACATCAATCAAAATCCACGAATGAACCAAGCCAATCCGCATAAGAAAAGATGTCAGACAGGGTGACACAATATCCCCGAAACTATTTAACTAGACCCTAGAAGATATTTTTTAAAACTTAGATTGGGAAAAGATAGGCATTAAAGTAAGCGGACAGTACTGGAACCACCTAAGATATGCTGACGATATCGCCTTAATAACGGATAAGAAAGAAGAACAACTAATAAAAATGCTGGAAAAACTAGATACAGCAGCTAAAAATATAGGCTTGAGTATGAACTACACTAAAACTAAAATCATAACAAACACAGACAAAGATATCACTATCAGAATAAACCAAGAAAAATAGAACAAGTGGAGGAATATATATATATATATATATATATATATATATATATATATATATATATATATATATATATAACTGGGACAAATTATTATTAAACAAAAAGAAGAACACCAAACGGCTGAAATCAAGAGACGAGTAAGAATGGCCCTGGCAGTATTCGGTGAATTAAGATACATATTAAAATGGACACTTACAAAATCAAACATGGATAAGGTAACAAAAGCTCAAAGATCAATGGAAAGACAAATATTATATTTAAAGTTAATACATAGAAAAAGGAATGAATGGATAAGAAATAAAACAAAAGTAAGGGATGTCAGAGGAGAGGTAGCAAAATTAAACTGGATATTCGCCGTTCATAATATCAGACAGAGACTATCGATGGAACAAATGTATTGTAAACTGTAGACCTTGGGAAAATAAAAGAAGTAGGGGAAGACCCCAAATTAGATGGGCGAATGATTTAAAGAAACATGCGGGGACTAGATGGATGAACACAGTGACAGATAGAGGAGAGTGGAAGATATTTAGGGAAACCTATGTCCAAAGATGGATCGAAGAAGGCTAAATAGAATAGAACAACGTTTGTCTTTTGAAATTATTTTTTTAATTTTATTTTTTTTTACCGTGTTGGTAACGTTATAAAATGTTGATACTTTATAATATTATGCTTGATCCCCACTTATACAGAACACCATGCACCTAAATTAAGTTTTTGCTTTTTTAAAGTTAAACAACTTTAAGTAAAGGTTAGGACAATGGTCAATAATAGCCGGACCGCCAATTAGATTATTTTAAAAGGCTTTCCGTTTTCGGTCTAGAAGCAAATCATATTACTTTTTGGCAACAGACCATTTCCCCCTAACTTGACCCCGCTGAATCCGAATATCTCTGTTGCCAACTCGAAAAATCGACAGGGACGGAGAAAATCCCCCCCAAACCCCAAAAAACCTGTTTTTTTTCAGTTTTATGCAATTTTCTCGAAAACTAACCTTTTTATCAAAAATTGCAAAGAACAGTTTTTTGTGGAGAATAAAATTCTCTTTCCAACGATGTATTGGTCAATAAGGTTAGGAAAAGCAAGTAGCTCTTCAGTGGCGTACGTAAATTGGGATTATTTAGAAAAAACATGTTTATTATAGGTTTTTCAAAATTTTCTCAAAAACTACACTTTTTAGGAAAAAATATGCAGTATACTTTATTGTAGAACATAACATTTTCTTTTCAAAACTTTATTAAAATGTCGGGTTGTTGCCATATTTAAGGCTTCAGGGGCGTACGAATATAAACTTATTTTCAAAAATAACTGAAATAATCAGTTTCTCTTGCATATTTAAATATCTTTTCTAACTAAGATTTTCAGAAAAAAATGTGCCTTTATTCTTTATTGAGAATAAGACAATTTCTTTTTAAATGATATATTACAAAGTGAAGTTAATGTTATGATAAATACTTCAAAAAGGTTCGTAATTTATACCTACTAAAATAAAATGTTTCCAAATTAAAATAAACTGTTTTTTGATTAGATTAGATATTTTGATTTATCTAAATAAGTTCTTTAAAGCAAAAAAACACCGGTGGTTATAAGGGGAGGGGGCATAGGGGCCATGGTCCCCCCTAAGCAATATTTTTGTGCAGAAAGTAACAGTAGTAACTTTGACACAGGTGTTTTTGGTTATTTTTTTAAGCATATGGAACTAAAAATAAAGTGTTGAATCTTATGCAACGGTTTGGGGGGGGGGGAGCATAATCATAATTAGGTACTCATTGGGATCAACAACCAACCTGTCAACCTGTTAGGAAGTAAGTTGGTAATTTTTACAATTTACGGACGCCCCTGGAGAGTTTTCTATACTATGGGTCACATTTTGTGACACACTGTTTAAAAGGACATTTTATTATCGGGCCCGCCGCCGAAGCCATAAAAGGTCGAAAGTACAAAAGGTCGAAAAAAAATCGACAAAACAAAATATTAAAAATACAAATTTACCGTATCAAGTCGAATTGACCCGCGGCCGTACTTTCGATCTTTTGTACTTTCGATCTTTTGTACTTTCGACCTTTGGTACTTTCGACCTTTTGAACTTTCGACCTTTTGTTTTTTGATCTTTTGTACTTTCGACCTTTTGTATTTTCAACCTTTTATACTTTTGACCTTATTTTTTCGACCTTTTGTACTTTTGACCTTTTATCCGCCGCTCTTTATTATCCACCGAAAAGCTAATAATTTCTTTAAATTAAGAACACCACTGGAGCGGTAAATATAAAATAACTTCCACTTTGTTATACATCGTTTGAAAGGAAATTTTATTGGCTATGACGAAGTATAGAACACATTTTTTGATAAAGAGCTTGGTTTTTAAGAAAATTGAATAAAACGTATGAAAAACATGTTTTTTTAAATGATTTGTTGAAATCACCCCAATTGACGGACGTCGGTGGAGAGTTTGCTATAAGTCAAACCCCACCGAGTTTCACATTTTTAAAAAGGGAATTTCCCTGTCTACAAAAAAGTGTTAAACAAGTTTTTTCATGTTAAGCTTAGTTTTTGCTGAAGTTTTATTTATAAAAACGATTTAATCATCTTATACGTCATTTTGAAGGAAATTTTATTGAGTATACCAAAATGTAATACATGGTTTTCTGTAGATATTAGTTTTTAAAAAAATTAAATAAATCTTGGAAAAAACATTGGTATTTTTTCAACTTTTTTAATTATTTCAATAAACGGACGCCGCTGGTGAGCTTGTTATTAGTCTAACTTTATTAAGTTATACCATGTTGAATGGGGAATTTTATTGTCTACAATAAAGTATATTATACATTTTTCTCTTAGAAGCTTAGTTTTTAAGAAAATTTAAAAAACCTCAAACTTTCAGATTTTGGGGGGTCTGGGGGGGGGTCTTTGGAGGTTTTTGCAGCCATTTAAAAAAATAGTAATATGTTATTATTTTTTAATTATACAAATATATATTTTGAATGTACACCTGTGACAATTTGGGCTGTCCAGCGACAATTTAAAATTCCGCCGCCATTTTGGCCGCCATCTTGAATATCTCAGCCCCTGTCAATATTTCGAGCTGGCAACAGGGATATTCGGCTTCAGCGGGGTCAAAATAGGGGGAATTGCCCATTTGCCAAAAAGTAATATAAAATGCTTCTAGAAAGTGGATTTGCCCGAATCTTGCCTGAACTAAATAAGATTTTGTTCCAATTAAGCGCTGTAGTGAAACAAAAACAGGTATATAATATATGCAAATGTGCACACACTCTTATTATATTTAAAATTCTAGCCAAACTGCTATTTATGCAATTTCTAGAAAAATTTTAGCAAAAATTTCGGCAAAAATAGTGTTTGACTAAACTTTAATGTGACAAAGGGGTTTAATAACATAAATGAAACCTAAGGGTAGTTTTTATGTCTTTGAAATTATGGTACATTAAGTTTTACCGGATAGTATGTATTCTAAGAGCTTTGATTTCTAAAATATCTGAAAAAAAATATTCGTGTACATATAGCCTGGTTTTTGACGGCGCGGCGTTGTCAAAAATCATGTTATCGAAATCTGAAACTTGCATATTAATACGATTATTTGTTAAAACGTTATGTAAGTACCGCTGTTTATAATTTCCAAACCCTAAGAAACTACCATTATGTTCTATTTATTTTGTCTGAACCCCTTTGTCACATTTTGGTGTAATCGAAGACTATTTTTTTTTAAATTTAATTATAATTGCTTTAAAGCTGTGTGGCTAGAATTTGAAATATAATAATTAGTAAAAAAGGGCATCTAGGTGCTTAAATAATAAAAATATAACGTTAATTAAATAAGTATTATACTATCTGTATTATAAAGTATGTGAAATAAATAAACTTCAAACTTAAATAAAAGTGTGCGTATTTGCGCATATTTTAATAGTGTTTTTAACCAGAAGTTGATTTTTTTTATATACGCCTTTTTCCAGGATAGTACCTCATTGTAAAAATTGTCCATTGTCCTAGTTAAAAAAAACAAAAACTAAATTTAAATGCGTGTTTTCGACAAGTGGAGATCAAGCCTAATATTATAAACTATCAACATTTTCAAACAAGTTACCTGCAAGGTGAATTTTTTTTTTAAATTAAAATATCCATTTTTTTAAAGGGTATGTTAGGTTTTCTCTTAATTTTATAATATAGACCAAATGATGGCCCTTTTTTTTCTATCTTGACTTTTTTTAAAAAGTCAAGATAGAAAAAAAATCGCAAAAAATAGGTTTTAGGACATTTGGGGCCTTATATCGAGCGAAGAGAATGTGCTAAATACTATGAAATAAGTAAGCAAAGCATCTAATGTCTATGTCTAAGTAAAGATCTTGAGTTAAGTTAATAAAAACTTCGGTTAACCAAAGTCTTAGGCTTTATGCTTGTAAGTCAATTTTGCGTTTTGAAATTTTGAAAAAGGCGGATCTGGTTAGTGTTAAAACCCATTTATTTTTTAGAGTACATGAAGGAGAACCAATTCCAGCTATCGATTGTGGAGACGAAGCCGCGACTTGGGTCTCGAGATATATTCTGGAGAAGGATTCTGGTCTGCGATTAGGATATCATGACGCCAGCACTAGGAGAGACATAAGCAAGTTCCACACCGTTTTGCTTAAGTACTATAAGGATTTGTCCAATAAGTCTACGGTACGTTGATAGATTTTAGCTCATAAAATTGTACAGAGTGTCTTAAATTCGATCCATTTGGAAAGTTTCCGTCCTCCACATGCAAGCCTTAATTCCTAATGGAAGCATGAAGGCGGTCTTCTTCAAGATATCTGAACTGGGAAAGGGTCTCTAAAAATAAATGCAACAAGCGTGCCGGCATGTTGGATTTCAAATGAACCCTAACGTATAGCTTGGATAAATTCAGGGTCCTGTTAATGGGTGCCGTGCTCTCAGCGCCATCTCTTCTCTAGACTTAACATCCCATTATCCCCCATTATAGTTGTCAAACTAAAACTGAATTAGTTATATTTTTTAAATTTAATTAATTACCTTCATCTTCAATTTTTTAAATCATGGTAAAACTTGTTTTTAGATGACGTCTCACATTCAATATTTTATTGTTTTGCCAAAAAAATTCAAATAAAGTGTATAATTGCAAAACTTTCGCAAGTGAAAATAAAACTTATTGACGTTTTAATTTTAGGGTCTGTATTCCGATCTATCAGCCGTTCTAGTAGTCAATCAGGCTTCAGTTAGAGAACTAAACTCTAGAATGGGTAATGGCACAGTAACGGTAGACCACTTTAGGCCAAACATTGTGGTAGACGGCGAAAATATGAAAGCGTTTGATGAAGATAATTGGAAATGGCTTAAAATAGGTAAGTAGTTTCTGGATTTTATATTACTTGTTCTTTAGCTTTGTCCTACTCTTTCGCTTGCTGCATTGTTGCTTTTCATTATTTTTCTAAATTTGTCCAGTCTGTAGTTCTCACTCATATTCAGACCTTTGCTATATCAGTTTTTTTAACCATTTCTTCGATGTTAAAAGGTGTCTTATTTTATTTCTTTGCGCACTTTTGCCTTACAAATATGCATAGGGATAAAGGTGTCACTTTTTAATTCCATGTTGAAAAATGACAAATAAATGAAAAATTGGGATAGAAAAAAAAGATATGACAAGGATAAAATGCAAAAATCCGACATCATTCTCTTTCTAGATTGTTCGCCTTGTTCCCTGGGCGACTTTCTTTGAATAATACAAGTCTTCTTGTTCCCTTTCCAATTCTTTGTTGTTTATGTGTTACATAACCAAATTGTGTTTTTAAGGTGACCAAGTTGTGTTCAAAAACGTCAAAGACTGTACAAGATGTATGATGACTACGATCAACCCCGAAAACGCTGTAAGGAATGGCAATAGAGAACCTCTGAAGACTCTTGAAAAGTAAGTAAACTTTTCCACCAGTATTTACTAAAGGGTCTAGAGTGCTAAGTGCTACAATCCTAGGTTTAAAAGTCTACATTTTGGTTGAAGGTTTAACTTATTTTTCCCGTGAATGCAATAGTTTTTAATATTTATATAAATTGTTCATAAATACCTTGCGATATGGGTGATCTTTTTTCGTTGTAACAGACATTATTTCCTCACAAAGGTTATAAATAAATAAAGAGAATAAAATATTTTGGTTTAATAATGGTAGCCAAATTTAAACCTCCAAACGTCACTAGGAAATATCGAATAAAAACGGTGTAAGTCAGTGTCAGCTGTCCGCTATATTTTACATGTTAATTTTTTAGACAAGTTAGCGACGATTAAACCGATGGTGGATTGTTTTGGTGATTGTGTAATTGAAAAGGGATTCTAATATATCTTGTGCTTTTTACAGTATTTTAATATTGATACGTATTTAATACGGTAATGCATCTACAGATATAGTTTTAAGTTGTTTATGTATTATTTAGCTTTGAATATTTTTGTATATAAGTTTTTTTGTTAATCATGGATTATTTCTATTGTTTTTCGAACTTTAAACCACCCCTCAGGGGTGGTACTACAATTTGAGACTATTTTTAACGGGAATCCTACGACTGCACATATTAAATTTCCAAAAAATGACATTTCGTTACAAAAATTTTATGTGGTTTTTCTTTATTTCTAAAGTTAATTTGAATTTATATGAGATGAAACTCACTGAGAAATGCTTACTATCATATTGCACATTAGGGTGAACCAAATCTTTGCAGTTATTTGACCTGTGAGTATTAAAAAAATACACTTAAACCTGTCGGTATCAAGTCTTTAGACTTAATACTTAAACCCGGTCTACAATGCTAAGTCTTAAAGTCATTAATTCGTTCAGATAATGTAAACTTCGCTACCGTCCGCTCACCAGAAATTTGCTAGTGTGTGCGAGTAGTATTCGGTTATTTGCTATTTGTCATCATTAATTAAGTTATAAACCACAGATTAATACTAAATTCTAATAGTCTGGAAGATTTTCAAAGAACAAAGATTTGAGTTATATAGAAAATTTTATTGCTGATTCTGATAGATCAAGGACTCACTTTAAGTATTCGATTGATACCACTTTCAAATATTTTGAAATATTTAAGATGGCGGCCGATTGGGAATGGAAAAATTATCGCAATCAATAGATATTGGGGTTCCAATAAACAAAGTAAAAACCCCGACCCTCGTCCCTTGAGAAACACTGTCAAAATGGTGTCGCCATCTTGGATTTGCGACTATTTTTTCCGCTATTAGGCTGTTACTCAGAAATTACGTACTTTATAATAAGATATGTCGAGAGAAAATTGAAAGCTCAATCAAAGTCCGATCAAACGAGATATATATATATCCGAGCTATCTAAGTACTACTGTTTAAAAGATACATACCTTTAAGCATACCTTAACTTGTTGAGCAATCAAACAAAAATACTCTGACAATCTATGGGCACCTAAGCTCACACTAAGTACTGTAGTTATAGTGTACGTGTGAGCTAATATAACTAAAAACTGAAATATATTTTATTCAACTCCAGACTCAATTACCTTTCGTTTGATACCACACAAGCCATGTTTTGCCTTAAACTCTAATTTTTAAAATCTACCCCCCTTTTTTTAAAAACTAAAATGTATTTTGTTTAACTCCAGACTCATTTACCTTTTGTTTGATATCACACACGCCATATTTTCACATAAACTCTCATTTTTGAAATCTACCCCCACCCTTTTATGTGACTTGCGTTCGGTGGATTTCGTTCATTTTTTAATGGGACCACCACGGCCCAAGACTCAGCCTAGGTACCAAATTTCATTTAAATCGGATAAGCGGTTTTTGAGTTATGCGGGTTGGTCGTTACAGACAGACATACAGACAGACAGACATACAGACAGCAAGACATAAAAGTTTCAAAATCATCTGAAACGCAAAGATATATAAAAAATTTTGAAATCGGAGCAACTTTTTTTTTCTCGAAAAAATTAGGATCACCATAGCTCACACTACTATAGTAGTAGTGTGAGCTAAAAATTTAATATTTTACTGATATTCAAAGAAAATATATTTAATGGTATTAGGTTTTCTAAAGTAACTAACATCAAATAAGCTGCATTTATCTCGAGAGTGCTTTCCTCTCTACATATTTTCCGAAAAAATGTATACTTCCTGAGTAAAAAGCTAATTAATAAAAACAGTTTTAAGTTTTGACCCTGTTCCTGAAGGAAGAGGGATCGACGATTTCTTTCTACGTTTAATGGAACTTCAAGGTCTACTGAGTCGTGATTTGATTTTTTTTAAACTTTTGATACCGAACCGAACCGAACCCCCACGTGCCGCCATCTTGAATATTCCAAAATGCTCAAGGGTGCCAGAGTGACATCAACTGGATCCTTCAAGTAAAGCATCAGAATCAGCAAAAACATTTTCTATATACCTCAAATCCAGGTAAGTTCAGAATTCGCCAATTATCATTCTGACTATAAAGGCAATTATTAGCGATGGAACGTTATGTTATTTGTTCCCTTCCATTAAATGCGAAGATCTAACAGGAACCCTTTATTCAAGAAACGTCAAAAAATTATACATTTTCATTGTTTTATTAACCCTACTACTCACTCCGGAGGTAGGTTTGGTTAAGTTTTGACGTTTCTTGGTTTAATGCTCTCTGTTGGAGTCTCGCATTTAAAGGAAAATAACTTATAACCAATTAACGGATGCAGCAAACTTTAAGGGGTGGTGGGGAAGGTCAAATGTAGACAAAAAGTTTAAATAACTTTTGGTCAAAAGAATTTTCTTTCGGGTACGCATTTGTCAAGTATAAAGAGTGAGGGTACATTTGAAAAATAATAAATTTCATGTCAAATAATTTATTTTGTGATTTATTATGATCAAATGTTCTATGTTTTTCCAAAAAAATATAGCTTAAGGAGATACAGTGTGACCAAATAACCTTTGCGATAGGTATCAATTTGTCAATTTTTTAAAGATTTTTTACCTTCCTAGCCCGCGCTAGACTAGAGAAGGTATTTTCGACGATTTTTTTTTTAAAGTAACGGCTAGACGTCTGTCTGTGGATGCATTTGTGTGTGCATGTCTGTTCGTAACACGATAGCTCCTAAACTCATGAACCGATTTTTATGAAATTTTTAGATAAAATAGTGTTCGACACTGTAACGAGCTGATTAGATTTTGGTGAAAATCCATTAATGCTAATGACTAATGATAAAAAATTTAAATTATGCTAACATCGCTTCAATATACGGTTCACGGGGTTTAGTAGAACATATTTTTCTCAATAATTCCTGTTATGACCAAAAATTTCATAGGAGCTTTCGTTTCTGAGATATTTACCAAAACTGTTTTCAAGGCTGATACTTGTAGTATGCTAACGGGCCAGTAATTTATTTTTATGGCCTATTAAATTTACAAAAGAAAACTGAGATTTTTGCCATATCTAATAATTACAGAAAATCGTAATATTAGCACTACATTAATAACTTTTTATGA
This sequence comes from Aspidapion aeneum, assembly GCA_963576565.1. NCBI lineage: Eukaryota > Metazoa > Arthropoda > Insecta > Coleoptera > Brentidae > Aspidapion > Aspidapion aeneum. The sequence continues at coordinate 22,112,240 of OY755039.1, forward strand.
TATTTTTGAAATTAATGAAATTAAATTAAATAATTTTATGACTCAATTAGGTATTACCTTTATTTTAGTGCATAATGCGAAAAAATTTCGATTTTTAAGAAGGCTATAACAAAAAATTGAAAAAAAATATTAATTTAGACAAAAAATAATAATTGGTTTAAAATGTAATAGATTTTTTTTTCTTTTGACTTTTCTTATCACCCTTAAAGTTCAGTGCATCATTTATATGAGTGGCGTGCACTGCTTATCAAAGCAGGGTAGGCAAAAATTCGCAAAATGAAAATAAGTCTTGAAAAATTACCCACCAAGCTAATAACTTTGCAGTAAGCACAAAAAAACTCTTAAACTTCATTTAAATTTTAGTATTTTAATAAAACTTTAAAGTTAAAACTTATGATAATAAAGTTGAAATAAAAGTTATTTTTGATAAATCAGTTCAATTCCACGTTTTTTTTGAAGAAACGCGGTTATAACATTGTCATAAAAACACGCTGCTGCGTGTTACGTCTTGTAGGAGGTTTTTCTCTAGGGATATTATGGAGAACTCACAAAGTCTTTCTTGTTATTAAGTATTGCCAAAGATTAACAGTATCAATTCAATATATTTATTTACAGCTTACTTTTGTATAATTAACAATTTTTCTTTTCGCCCCATTTTGCAGTAAATAAATATATTTTGTATGCATTTTAAAGTCCCAGGGACTTGTTTGCAAAAATTGAATATTTTATTTATTGGCATGGCGGATTCAAAATTATTCTTATCTATTTCAAAAGAGTAAGTTTTGTCTATTCCTAATTTAATAACTAATCAAATACTTATGGAAATATTTCATCTAAATATAAAGGAAATAATAATACTCTAAATTTCTAGTAATATCTAGCCTTATAACAAAATATATATATATATATATATATATATATATATATATATATATATATATATATATATATATATATATATATTTGTTGGGTACCTACTCATTTTATGTTATTTTTTTTATTATTCGTCGCTGATCGGGATTGTGGTCTAAATAAGGGAAAAGTGTCCTAATCAGTTTTTTTGTCTGTATTAGTAGAGGTTTTTGTCATAATAGGTAATTTATGTTTTTTACATATATTTTAAAATTTAATTTTCTTAGGGTTTTTATTATCACATAATAATATATTTTATTTTTGAATTGGTTTTAATTTTGTCGTTGTTGCTTTGAATATTTTGTCGTGATATTGTTTTTAACCAAGATTTTAAGTTCAGTTTGAATTTATGGATATTGTCAAGTATTTTAATGTTTTCCGGAATATAATTATATAACTTTGGCCCTAAAAAGTAATAGCTTCGTTGCGTAATAGTTTTTTAGACCTTTGGGACTATATTTACTATCTGCCTAGTGTTATACGAGTGTTCTCTATAGATTATTTTGTTGTCTTACCATCGCCCAAATATATATATGGATCCGTTTCAGTACCGAAAAAGAACGTTCTGCTGATGCGCTACTAGCTGGTATTGGCACTATTAGTTTCGCTGACTGATCGTGCTTTGGCAGCTTTTGTTAAGTTGTTCAAATCTGCGTACCCTGTATTTGTCCAGACGTTCTTGTCTTTTAAAAACAATAAACAGGGCCAGCAGATAAGTTTGTTTATATGCTTACACCCTGTAATCCATTTATAAGTCTCACAAATGTTTGAGTTGAAATACCTACTATAGGTTTTTCTATGCTGAACTATGTCTATGTTAAGCATTGGTATTGGACGTCTCACAAAAATTATGTTTCTCTTTTCTTCAATTTTTTTTGACAAAAATGGAATTGTTTTTAAACGTTGCATAAAGTTTTCGCTTTTACTACATTCGCACTACATAATTAGATATAAGTCCAAATGATCAAAAAAAAAAAAACTTGCAGTAACTCTTTATTAAAATAAGCTAAAACAAAACAAAAATCTAAGAAACTAATTAGGTGCACAAAATCAAGATATTTATGTCCAAATATGGAACAAGACCCAAATTTAACGTAAAAATACAGTATATATATATTTATCGGTTTCACAACGTTCTACGTCTTCCGATACCCAATCTCCACTCGTTTCTGTTTGCCCATAATTCATCATCTAGGCCTCTTATTTTTACTTCACTGTCTATTCCTTGTCTCCAGCTTCTCCTTGGCCGTCCTCGTTTTCTTCGGCCAGTTGGTTTCCATTGTAGTATTTGTTTAGGTAGTCTTTCATTATTCATTCTTTGTACATGTCCGTACCACACCAGTTGCTTTGTTCTTATATCATCCACTAAAGTATGTTCCCCCACTGTCATAATTTTTCTTATTCTTTGATTTGTAACTCTTTCTCTTTTTGATTTCCCTGCTGCTCACCTCCAATAGTCCATCTCCGTAGCGGAAAGCATTTTTTCTGTTCTATCCTTGATTGGCCATACTTCTCAGCCGTATGTAATAATACTTTTTACAATGGTGTTATATATAAGCTTTTTGTTATGTTTTGATATACTTTGGTCCCAAATTATTCCATTTAATAAAGTTGTTGCTTTTCTTTCTTGTACGTTTCGATCTTTTATAGCTTTGTCTAGTGTTCCGTCAGCTGTAATTTTTAGACCTAAGTATTTATACTCATCACAGGACTGAATTCGCTGCCCGGTATTTAAGATTAGATTCTGTTTCATTCCACCGATACACATATACTCTGTCTTATTGAAATTAACCTCTAGTCCCCACTTATTGTACTCTTCTATTAGTTTTCGTGTCATATATTCGAGTTCGTCATAATCCTTAGCCACTACTATCTGATCATCGGCGAAACATAAAGTATACAAGGTGGTTTCGTCCAACGGAATTCCCATGTTTTGGCATTTTCTCTTCCATACTTTAAGGACTTGTTCGAAGTATATCTTGAAGAGCGTAGGCGAGATACAGAAACCTTGTTTACATACAGTAATTTACTTTATTTTTTGTTAAACTTGATTTTTTTACATATTTGTTAGTTTGCAGTCTATATCCAATATAGATGGTTATGGCACAGGCATGCCTGCTACACGAGAAGCAAACATACCACGCGTTGCCTCCTTGTTCTTTCTTTCTTATTCATACAGCGCCAACTTTCTGCAGAAAACAACGTCTTTCCAGAATTGAAAAAGGCGCGGCCTTTAACATCCCATAAGCGATAATAGAAATTAATAGATATACATCACGCCACCTTTTAGGAAAATATTAGATGAGAAATATGCAATAATGCTGTATATGCAATTAATGGAAATATGTCTTAGGCAATCTTTAAAATAAAAATTAATGAAAAAATACTTATAATGAATATTTAAAATGTAATAATATGGGTTTTATCTAGGGTAGGCAACGGACCACCTTTTCGCACACATAGACTAACATAAAAGAAGATAATTCCCTAAACATATCATTAATGCAATTAATCTATGTAACGTAAATAAAGGTGGTACTTGTTTTTAGCTCTTCTCGGATTTAACTTCCTCTGGAATTTAAAAACTCCCTTACTGAGTAGCATGCTTTATTTATGAGCAGTTTTTTTAGTTCCACTTGAAATTTCTTTAAGCTTGTGATGTTATTGAAATTCCATTGCATTGCATATAACGACAGATTGTAATTAGGAATTCTAATATTTTAACTAGACCTTGTATTATGAGTATGAATTGTGTTTACAGATGAAAATGTTTCTTGCTGTTTTTTAACAAATAATGCTGCTTCAAAAGTTAAGATAGATCGAGCTGTTATTAGATTATTATCCCTAAACAAGGTCTGCAAGTATCCTGAGCTTTTAGTTTAAATATGAGTTTCAGTAATCTTTTTTGGAGTAGGAAGAATACATTGACCCCAGAACACAACTTGGTATCTTGTGTGAGTGTATCCTAAGGTGTAGTATACGTTGATAAGCTGTTTTGTTGTGAGTAAATTCTTTAGGTTCAACATTGCAAAAAAGTAGAGTTTAGTTTTTCTGCCACAAAATTGCAATGTTTTTCCCATTCATCACTTTGATGAAAAGAACAGTTCTCCAATTTGATTGTTATTGTTTTGCAATTTTAGTTTTATATCACTAATTAGTTTTCTTTTACGGACACAATGTAGTGAGTTTTAGCGGGATTGACCAACAATTTGTTTTTTTTACATGATTTGCCAAAGACTTCAAGAATAACGTTTGAGATGCTTTCTAGAACTTTTAGTTTTCTGCAGTTACTACTATTGTGCAGTCGTCTGCATATAAAACTATCTTTATGTTCTTAGAACGATCAATAATGTATTTGATTATGTCGTTTATAAAGAGTATGAAAATTAAAGGCGATAAGACACTACCTCTAGGAACCCCAAAATTAGGAGTAGCGTCTTTAGATATAATTCTTTGAAATTTCACAAATATTTTTCTCTCTGAGAGAGTGCTTTCTAACCAATCAGTTATGATTCCCCTTATTCCCATCTCATGACATTTTTTGTAAAGAAAAGGTAAAGAGATGCAATCGAAGGCTCGCGTGAGATCTAGAAAGATGGCTATTGGGAGTTGGCTTATACTAAGAGATTCCTAAACAAACTCTACTAAATCAAAGGCCGCAGTGGAAGTGGAGATATTAGAGCGAAATCCGTGTTGAGGAGGCAGGAGTTTGTAACGGTGGATGAAAGAATTGAGTCTGTTAACTACAGTTTTGTCAAATAACTTGGATAAAAATGTGTGTCCTGTGATCAATATAGTTTAAAATTAATTCTGGATCACCTTTTTAATAGAGGCGCTACATAACCAATTTTTAAACTTTTTGGAAAAGTCCCATTTTGTATTCACACATTTAAAATATGGCTTAAGGGTATTTTTCTAGAGTCCCATAGATAGTCAAGTAGAAATACAGGAACATCTTTTATATTGCAGCAGACCTGCCTGTTTTTTAGCTGCTTAAGTGCGATGTGAAGCTCGCCTTCTTCTACAGGATTTAAAAACATAGTATGCAAATTTGTGTCAGGTAATTTACAGTTGTTGTTTATGAAACATTGATCAGTCAGAAGTCTTTTACACTAGTGGCGAATTAAAGAGAAAACTCGTTTGCTATTTCTTGTGGGTCCGTGATAACGGAGTCCTTGTAATTTACTGCCTGAAAATCTTTGTTGTTATTATTTTTTATTCATCTCAAATAGGTGTTTACGGCTTGCCAAATGGCTTTGTTACAGTTTTCACCTTTTACGATTTTGTGTTAATAGAACTCTCTTTTTGCAATTTTGACCTTTTCTGTAAAAACTTTTTTTGGCATTTTTGTACTGTTCTCTGTCTGCCGATCTATTTTTCATAAGTCAAAACATGTTTTTAAGTTTCTGACTGTCTTTAACTATGTTATTAGACGCCCAAGCTTTGTTAGTGGAATAAGAGTATTTGAAAAGTGGGACCAAAAGGCCTTCAAAAAATGTGTTCAGATACTACACAAAACGGCGCCGCGCCGAACGCATTCTAGCGAATTTATTTGTTTGTTTTGTCATCGGTCGCTGTATGAATACGCACTTTAACGTATTTAAAGGTAACAATTTTTTTTGGTCATTTACCAATAATTAATTTCATATTTTTCATGGTCAACTTGCATGATATTTAATAAAATTTTTAAAATACAGAAAAACGTTCCAATAACAATAAAAACAGTTTTTTTTATATTTTCGCACAAAGCTGCGGATCATGTACCTTTGCACGCCTAATAAGTGGTTGTGGTTACTATCTACTAACGTTCTTGTTGGGTCGAGTGAGTTTAATAAACCTTTGCAAGGTAAGCATGCTATTGTTAAATATTGTACTTATTTATTCATTTTAATTTACGGGGTGTTAATGCATTAAAAGAATTTCAAAACGCTAAAAAGTAGACTATAGATTTTAAATGTTCGTTTTCGTTTTGTTTTACTTAAAAATGTGGATTTAGTCCGCATACTAGGGATAAAGTATCTTCTCAGATAGCACAAGGAAATCATGAAGGTATCTTAAAAATATCCTTTCCTAGACGTAACAGGATGCACAATACCTCCTCAACCTTCGATTGTGGCAGTGCTAGGTTGTTTTTGATTAATTTTCCACCTACATAGAGAAAATCCTCAGAAAGTTTTCTGTGTTTTTACATTCATACGTAATTTATTTTGAGTTCAATTTTGTTGCTTAGTATCTTAAATTTCAGCAGCTTTTTGAAACTATAAAAGCAGCAATTACCATTTACTAACCTAGTAACATCACAATATTAAAAAAAACTAACTTCATAATAATTATACTTCTAGTTTTTAATTGTTTCAGATTCCGGTTGAGTACGGGCCCAAAGAAACTTGCCAAAATGGGTATCAATTGTGAGACAATTAGAAAAGGAGTAATTCAAGTTGGAGATGTTTTGTATGTGGTTCCGGATGAAAAACCTAATACTGGATAACAATAGTTAATTTGAATATTATTTATTATGTTGTTTCCCCTTTTATGCATCTAAAAGTTGATCTATATAAGTAAAGAAAACTAACGATTGCATTGCCTAAATACAATAACTTTTTTCTGCAAGATGATTTTGTTTGTTTGTCGACTGATAATAATATGATGATAATAATATAATTTTCATTTTATACGAAAATGCCTAAGTTCAGGAAGCAGTTAAAAAATAGAGATCTACTTTTGTTGAAATGTAGTTGGGAATTTCCATGGGAAAATTTGCCAGGTATATGAGAGTTTAAAAAAATTAAACTCCATCTCCTTTGCGCTTTTATTGAGTTTCACCCACCGTGTCATTATTCCAAGATTTATACAGGGGTTTTAAAAAGGTTTTTTCACTTTCTCTCATTTCGTGGCAAATTTTCTCTCCCTAAAAATAGACGTTTTAACAAAAAAATACTTTTTTTTAACTACTGTTAGAACTTTGAAAACAACGCGTTTAGGACATAAAAAGGTTTCTACCAATTTTGTGAAAAAGAAAAATATTGCGGGAAATAAATAACAAAAAAATATTTTTTTTTTGATTCTTCTCGGATAATCTAGATTATCAGCCATTCCATAGATAACGGACGGGACACTTTGCTAGGGTACTTAACGTGTTTCATTTATAATTAACTATATATTGAACAATTTTTTAAATATTTGTATACAAGTAGGTTTGTGAGTAGCCAACCTTTATGATATTATATTTTTTATTTTTGAACATCTTTGTTTATTTTCTAAATTAATTTTTACAAATTGATAACGGATGGGACAACATTTGGAAGCACACCCTTCTAACAAAAATATGTTTTATTATTACAGCTAAAAGAAAAAATATATATTTTTGTTTTTATATATAAAATAAAAGAAATACGTTCAACTGATTTTTTAGATATGCCAATTGAAGATTTTAGTTTGCGAAATATTTTAAAAAGTAAGTGGTTTGTGATAACGGACGGGACATAATGGACGGGACTAATATTTCTGAGAGAAATAAGTAACAATAAAATAATTTTATTTTTATCTTTATTTATAATTACTGGTTAACCAATACATAAAAATTATAATTTCCACAAAGGCACTTTATTTAACATCAAATACAATTATTCCTTTTTTTTCAGAAGTTGAAGTTTGTCCTACCATTTTACAAAATGATGCATAGATTGAATGCGGGGAATATTTTTTACAGTGACCCATCTTTCTTCAAGCATATTCTTGGTCTTCGACTTCTGGGATACCAGCAAAAATAAGTCTGGCTTACTTTTAACTTCTGTCCATTTTGTACGCTTTCTTTGCCTGCATTCAATGGCAAAGCCTTTTTGACTTTACGCAATGCTTTGTCTAATGTTTGACGACATGAATACGGTTCATGGTCCATTCTTTTTTCATTTTTAGCTATTTCCAACATGTTCCTTATCTTTTGTCTGTACTTCCTTTTTTTCGGCTTCCTTCTTTTTTCTTATATCTTTCAATGATTTATCAGTCTTTTCTTTTTGTTTAGCTTGTTCCTGTCTTTTTCTTTGGGCATCTTTTTTTCTATAAAGTATTTGAAGTTCTTCATTATATTTTATTCTTTGTCTATATCGACGCATTCATATTTTTATATTTTCTTTACGTTTTCTTTCTCTAGACTGCACGTTTAGTAATTCTTCTGCGGCGTTTTCTTCTAAAAATACAAGCAAGTAAAATTAAAATTAAAAAAGGAAAATCCTCAAAAATTTCCCACATTAAAAAGTTTTTGAAATATCCCCGGCAACCCCGAATTAACAGCAAGCTTGATTTTAATTATCTACATGAAATTATCCTCAATATGTTAACACGGAAACCAGCATTTTTTCTTGTTATATATGTATACAAAGCTCTCTATCTCCGAAACTACTGATGCGATTAGTATAAATAATGGCTAAGAACATTATTAACGATAAGCTATCAACTGAAAAAAATCTCATTAAAATCGGTTTGCTGGTTCCAGAGTTATTATATGTCTCAACTCTAATGTATTTTTGATAACGGACGGGACAAAAAATAAGTGACAGAATATATAAAAAATAAACATAATTTACTTACTCATTTTAGTAAAAATTGCCACAAAACACTTCCATTAAATATAAAAAAACAAAATATTTTGACAGTGCATCAAAAACCGTATTGACACAAGCCATGGCACACTTTGATTTTGCGTTATTATAGCCGACTTATGTTGTGTAAAATCGGCCTTACACAAAAACGCTTAATATTTTTTTAAAAACGCACAGATATAAAAAACGTTTTTATTAGCATATTCAGCAAATATTATAGTAACAATTTAACCAGCATGCAATCATAAAATATTATTTCCAAAAATGCCTCTATGGTTTACGAATTTGGTGGCATGGCTGTTATGTAAAAAATGTTTGATATAAAAGTTATTTTTTTTTAGAACCTATAACTTTAGAATTTAACTTTCTAGGTCTAGTTTAGGAGGTCTAGTTTCGCCGAAAATCGTGACAAGCGATTATCCACCCCTAAAAGTTCGGTTCTTTCTGTCTATCTATTTAGCCTTCTTCGATCCATCTTTGGACATAGGCCTCCCCCAATATCTTTCACTCTTCTCGGTCTGTCGCCGTGTTCATCCATCTAGTATGTTTCTTCAAATCGTCCGCTCATCTTATTTAGGGTCTTCTCCTTCTTATTTGATTCTCCCAAGGTCTCCAGTGTACAATACATTTGTTCCATCGATCGTCTTTCTGTCTGATATTATGACCGGCAAATTTCCATTTTAATTTTACTACCTCTTCTTTAACATCCCTTACGTTTGTTTTATTTCTTATTCACTCATTTCTTTTTTTCTTTGTTAGCTTTACATGTAACATTTGTCTTTCCATTGATGTTTGGGCTTTTGTTACATTATCCGTGTTTGGTTTTGTAAGTGTCCAGGTCTGGGATCCATATGTGAGTACAGGAAGGATACATTGGTGAGATACTTTCATTTAAAGGTACTGAGGATATTTTTTATTTTTTAATATGTAGCTTAATTTACCGAATGCTGCCCAGGCCAATGTTACTCGTCTCTTGATTTCAGAAGTTAGATTTTTTTTTTGGTTTAATAATCTGTCCCAGATATAAATATTACTCTACTTGTTCTATTTTTTCTTGGTTTATTCTAATCGTGATATCTTCATCTGTGTTTGTTATGATTTTAGTTTTAGTGTAGTTCATACTCTTATTTTAAATTTTTAACTGACTACTTTATTGTTTTGTTTGCTTGTTTTATCTGTTTTCTTAATTTTCTTAATTGACTGTATATGTTTGTTTGTTTTTTATTTAAATTTTTCTTATATTCTGTATGATCTAATTTATAATCTATAACTTACGATTTCATTTTTCTAATTAATAGTATTAACTTTCCTTTGTTAATGAAAACTCCGTTTTTTGAACAATAAAGCTTATTTGATTTGATTTGATACTCAAGCCTATATTTTTAGCTACTGTATCCAGTTCTTCCAGCATTTTTATCAGTTCTTCTTTCTTATTTGTTATTAAGGCAATATCGTTAGCATATCATAGGTAGTTCAAATATTGTCCGCTTACTTTGATGCCTATTTCTTCCCAATCTAAGTTATAAAAAACATCTTTTAGGGCCTGGTTAAATATTTTAGGGGATATTGTGTCACTCTGGCTGACACGCCTTCTTGTGCGGATTGGCTTGGTGGATTTTGATTGATGTTGTTGCTTCGCTATATATAGATATTGGCTATTAAGTCTGTGCATCTGTGATCTATTCAGCTATTAATTAAAGATGCTTTTACTGCCCAGTGCTCAATGCTATCGAAAGCTTTTTCAAAGTATATAAACGCAATATATAGTGGAATTTTTTATTTGTTGGCTCGTTTTTCTAGGATTTTCATGGTTAATATTCAACATTTATATACTACTCGTATACATTTATTTATGTAAATTATATTTTTGTTTGTATTTTACAGTTAATTAAATATAAATTATTCTTTTGAGTGTGTTTTGTCCAGGGAGTTGCTTCTTAAACGGCAAAACGATTACATTGTGCGATAATCTCATATATAACTTATAACGGGTTATTAAGCCTGAATCTTGCATGGGAGAAGGCCGTGAGTATAGATAGACGGGTATAAAAAAAACGGGGTATAGGCGGATGTTGGCACTACAGTTTAAAAGTGATAAGTTTAGATTTATTCATATGGGTTTACCATTTTAATATCAGTTCGGGGCTATTCGCAAAGATGTCGCCAAAAGTCATGCTTCTTTCGCACTATCACTTTTTATGTGTGTATTTGTGTGTTTAGGTTTTGTGGGTTGGATCCACTCAACAGGCATCTACACTTTTTATGTGACTTTTAATAATAAAAATTTTTCTTCCCTTGTAAACGGCATTTTAAAAATAAAAACATAAAACTACGTAATTTACCGTACGTACCTGATCGAACTGTCGGTCGCAAGGAAATCATAAAAATACCTAATTGATGAAGTCTAACATCATCAGTAGGGCTGTGTAGTGAAGTAAGGGCATTATTTTTAATACAACTCGGGAGAAAGAAAGAACTGGCAACATTGCGCAATATATATCTTTTTCTTTGAGCCGCACATATTTTCTGTCTGACTATCGCACGATGTGATTGTTTTTTTATTTAAGAATTGAGTTCCAGATCCTTTTATATAGCTCTTTGTACGGGAACCTTTTTTATAATTTCGTTTTCGTGTAGAAGTAATGCAAGTGATAAAAAACTTAAAATTCATAATTGTTTCTAAATTATCGTTCAAACTATGTCAGAAATGTCAAATGTCATTCCTATGTCATATTTTGACAGCAAATTTCTTATGTTCAAGGGCAGACCCTGTATTTTTTCTGTCAGAACAAACGATGTATTTTCTCTGATTTAAAAAAACATATCTTGTTAGGTAATATTTAGGTAAGACGTTTTTAAAGCTGGCTTGGGCAAGTTCAGAGAAACGCGAGGGGTTGTCTTCCCACGGTGCGTAATATCGCGAGCAGAAGGGCCGCGCGGGCCTGAGACCAATTGAATGGCATGGTTTGTACGCTTGACGGCGACAAAGACTTATCAGATACTGAAGCTTCAGCGTTGCCAACAATTTTTGTTAAAAAAATCCTGAACGAAATTTTCCTAGATTTCATTTCATCAGATCATTAAGCCTTAAATTGAAATTTTTTAGGTGTTTGGAACATTGGAAAGTTTTGTTTTTTCTTCTATATTGAACAAAAAGCTATTTTGATTTACAATTACTTTGTAAATTAATTGGAACACTACATTTAAATGAAGAAAAATTCTATTTTTGAAATCAGGGGAAATATATCTAACAAATAACATACGGAGTCTTCCCTTTAAACACGGATCACGTGGTGATCCGTGCTTTATATTAAGAAAATTGCTGTTAAAATTTGGTATAAGGAATGACATATGACTTGTTCCAAAAAATCACGAAAAAAAACACGGTTTTATAGGTTTTATTCAGTTTTCTAAAAAACTAAGCATTTTCGGGAAAATATCGAGAATAGCTTTTGTAAGAAAATTAAATTATTAAAAAAAAAATTATTACAAGGTGGTGTTAAATCTAAGACAGAGGCGGCTGCACATTAAGGATATTTTTTTAAATATTAAGAATTACAGTCTTCTACTACCTCTAGCGCCTGCACTAGTAGTCGCATTAATAAAACAAAGTTCATAGGGATAGACAATAGGCAGGGCCTTAGCTAGACTAGTGGCTGCCTAGAGCAAGACGTGGAATATCCCCCCCCCTCTCTTTTTTTTCTCCCACTGCAACTTTTTGTATTATTTCCTTTAATAAATGGTGCCAGCGAGTGAACCCAAAAAAGTGATTTACACCAAAAAAAAGTCATAATTGTAAAAATAGTGATAAAAAGTCAACTATTCTTTTGTTATGAAGTTTTTAGGCTACCTCCTCCTTTTTTACCAACTTTGAGTTTTAAAAAAAACTGCATTTTTTAAATTTGAAGTTTTTGCGCTATATCTCGAAATAGAGACAAGAGAAAGCAAAATCAGTAATATCTAACTAATCTGGTAAACCTTATCAAGCTACCAAATGCAGAAGTTGAGTGCTTGAGAAAGAACATCGGTAAAAATCCATCGATATTTGGCAAAATGTGGTGTTAATTTAAAAAGTTTACGAACTCGTTATGGTATTGCTTGACACTCGAATAGATGCTTACAAATCGTGTTAAAAGTTTTTAGGTCCACATGTCAAATGTAACGTTTCAACAAATTTATGGCAAGAGTGCATTTCAATTTATTTTGGAAATGTCGATAACCAAATTTTATGACTGCGTTAGTTTTAGATCTCGAGGCAAATGACTCTCCTCACGCACTGTATTTGTACAGTGCGATCATTTATACCTGCAAACACATGTGGAGCGTTTAAGCTTTAAAATTTTTAAACAAACAACCGATACAATAAGATTGCTTAAATATTCTTAAGGCACAAATATTTTTTTCATGTCATAAATTACCAAATAATTTTTTTTTCTTTACATATTCTTCAAATAATTAAAAAAAAACAAATTCCTTTTATTTTTCGTGATATTATATATATATATATATATATGTTACATCTTTGAACCGAAAGTACATGTCGCGGCCGCTTGGAAATTATCTTAATTCGAAAGTAAGTCCTTCAGCCACCCCAAAGTCGGCACCTGGAGCGGCTGCTTCTCCGCTCCACCCATTACGACGACCCTGCGATCGATAAACGTATGGTGTCGATTGTAAATATTGGGTAATCGACACCGACATCGCCGATTGTCAAATACCAAAAGTAATTATAAGTATAATAGTTAGGTACAGCGACCCTTGGTTTAAACCAAGCGCGGATTTGAGGGGGGAGGAACGTGGTAATTACCCCCCTCTAAAAGAAAAATGCACTTTTTGTTAATAATTAAAGGGAAAACAGGAGAATTAACTTATACAAAAAAAATATATTACAAATAAATTTCTTTTCGACTATTACCGCCCCCTCCCCTTAGATTTCGACCCTGATCCGCGCTTGGTTTGACCAGGGCCGCGCTAGACTAGTGGTCGCCTGGAGCAAGACGGGAAAAATACCGCCCTCCAGACACATCTGCAGCTATTATTTTAATATTTAAAAACTGATAAAATAAGATAATCTAATGCCTAAGGATTCTTTAGGCATAATTATGTTTCCCATTGTCAAAAATTAACGAAGTTAATCAACAGTAGAAGACGGCTTTTGGCCGCTCTCAAAATCGCCCGCCTGAGGCGGCCGTTCCTCCGCTCCACCCATTCCGACGACACTGGTTTGACTGGGTCTGATTTTATTGTGGAACAAATTCATAGTATTTATTAATATTAATCAAACACTTTTTTAGGTACAGAATTAGCCCGGGACCTGAAAAAGCTCCAATTATGGGTATTAATTGTGAAACTAGGCGAAATGGTACTTTAAGAATAGGAGACAAAGTTTTTGTACCTGTAAAAAACGAATAAAAAATGTTTTTATAAGTAGTACTACTAACACGTTGTTCGTCAATTAAATATTTTTCCGGGGAAATTCAGTTGTAGAATTACATTAGACATTTCATGAATCCTGTTTTTTTTTTGTTTTTTATTATTTTAATTATGCCAACGTGCGGCATTTCTGTGTTTATAAACTAGTAAATAATTAGGTTACATTGTTGTTTAAAATTTGTTCTGTTTAAAATACACGAATTGTTATTAATTTAAATGTTTTTTAATAGCAATTTAAATTAGATCCCGCGAAAATTTTGGTAAATAGTTGTTATACATTTGCCTACTCCAATACCTTGTTAAAATCCACCAAAGTTTGTTTTAAAGATACGGAATACCTAGTTTAAATTAGCAAGCTAGTAGCATTTTTAACGCCCTTTCAGATGATATAATAAAAAAACATTCCAGTTTTTAGGAAAGATAAAATTTTATTAGAGAAACTTCTATATTATAGAAAATATTCCATGCAATTTTCTTCTAAAGCTTAAAATTAAAATGATAATTTAACTTCAAAATACCTAGTGTTGCCGCCGAGACCAGAGATTCTCAAAAGATATTTTCTCTCGAATGGAAGCTCGAGACGAAACGAAAGAGAAAGACCCTCTCGTCGAGAGATTCTCGTTTCTCTCGAGAAAAAAAGTTGGTTTTATAAATGTTTTTTTTAAATAATAGGTATGCAAAAATTGTCATTTATTCCTTCTTGACAACATGTATGCTCTGATAAATTCATTATATTTGTTATTAATGCGTTATATCTAAAAATGCTGTAAATATTTTTAAAATAAGTAGAAAACAAAAATCTAAAATGTAGGGAGTTTCGATTAAAATTTTGATAGGAGGGATCTATCAAAATTTTACATTTACCAAAAGGGTTAGATATTTCGGCTAGCAAATTTCTTAAAGAAAATTAAGACATAAAACGTATTACTCATCTTTTAGTATCTATTCGAAAAACTCTTAGGTTGGTTGGTAAAAACGTACGGAAAAACCCTGTAGATAAACCTCTTATATCAGCAGTTCCATAGGACTTAAGGGCCGGTTTATCAATGCAATGGAGGGATACCCCTCGAGTTAGAGATAGCCTGGGGTTAAAGTTCTCAAAAGTGTTGATCCATCCAAGGTTAGATGCAAACTCGAGGGTTAACCCTAGGCTAACTTGACCCGCGCTCGTACGGCAGGCTAACGTATTTAGCTCTGGGTTAACCACAAAATTTCGAATTATTTTAAAATTGTTTTTTTTTTATTTTTAATGATTTTTCTCAAAAGCATAACATTTAAATTATGTACTTTAATTACATAAGTGTCAAATATGATGCTCCGAAATTTTTAGAATAGCAGCGGCGATACTTTATATGGTGTGAGGCGGAGATTATGGAATTCCCCACAGACATTGAGATTTTTGTAATTGGAGCAGTCTACTAAGCAAGCCTAAAATATTTTTTCTATGAGCAAGATAATGTTTAATAGAAAAGCACTTTAAGAGTAACCCAATAAATAACCCACCCGAAAACAGAGCTATACCTACTATTTTTACCGAGCCACAATATAGACCCTCTGGTGGTCACAGTGAAAGGGCTGCAAGGCCCATTCATATATGAATCATCATCAATATGTGTACCAGTTTTATTATAATACTAATTTATGTATATAGTTTTAAAACTTTTTATATTTATTTAAAAATGCAAAATAAAAAGTGAATGTATTTCAAACACTGAGTTTTTAAAATTTTTATTTGGCGGCCCCTGAAAAATGACTAACAAGTTCTTATGTTATACAACAGTATTTTAGGAATCAGAAATAATCAACAATTA
This sequence comes from Aspidapion aeneum, assembly GCA_963576565.1. Taxonomy (NCBI): domain Eukaryota; kingdom Metazoa; phylum Arthropoda; class Insecta; order Coleoptera; family Brentidae; genus Aspidapion; species Aspidapion aeneum. Next base: position 22,127,994 of record OY755039.1, read on the forward strand.
ACTTATAGAGTAACATCAAAATAAAATATTAAAATCATTTAAACATGCTAGAGCACTTTTATAATTAAAAAAAATATATGCTCCAGAATAAATAATATATAAGATGAAGGTTTTGAAACAACTTCTGGTCAGCCAGGAAACCTCTTGCTCTGCACAGGGTGTTTGTAAATCAGTCATTCCGGGATAACAGTTTGATGTGCCAGAAACTAGTACCATTATTTCTTGTTGACGTACCTTGTTAATATTTCTTCACTAGAATGCCCAAGTTTAGAGAAGTTTGTTTTTTTCCTTGCAAAGACATGATCTGTAACAAAAATAAAATAGCTGTGGTAGTTTAAAAATAAACTTAAAAAATGCAGTATTATGATCCAATATGGACATTAATCCATTTGCTTTTAAGTCATTTTATCTCTTCAATTATGTAATGTATAAATCTAGCTTTAATAGGTAGATAGGTACCTACCCACATAGCACAATCACGTGTTTAACACGCAAAAAAGGCGTGAGAAAAAAAACGTTGATTTTAAAAGCTGCTAGTGAAAAACGTTTATTTCATATATGAAAACAAGCTTAATAGGTCATTCATTAACGTTATAAAAAATAACGTTGCCAAAAACTGCGTTGTAATAACGCCATTATGAAATTAAAACAGCAAAGTTTTTACGTTAGTTTCAAGTGATTTTTATCAACGTTAAAATCACATTGGACTCACGCCTTTTCTACAGGAATTTTAAAACGCGACTTGCATGGTTTTTCTACCGAATATTTTTGAGATTTTACTAGCAGCAGCGCCACCTATTGTCGGCATTTTTCACTTTGACGAAATCTATCAGGCAGTGCTTTGGCCTCTAAACTCCAAAAACCTATTGGAACGGATCCCTGATCCTTCACGATCACGACACATCTGTTATTAACCTGATAGACACATTAATATTCTGTGAAAGTGTTTACTGTTAAAAAATCTTGTTTAGCTTTTAAAAAAACATAATGTATATAGATAGATATATAGATATTTTGTCTTGCCTTGAGCGCCATCTTTAAAATTGTCTTGAGTAGTCTTAAACTAGTAAACTTTTATAACTTCCTTTCGCGTCTCTTTAAAGTTAAGAAAATGTTATTAAAAAAACGTGACCAAAAAAGACGCAGAAAGTTATTAGGTTTTAGAAGTCTTAATGTAGTGGCGTTTTAGAACATGTTGTGGAGGACTTTTCAAGTGTGAATTTGGTACATGAAAATAACGAGGGTAAAAAATACGTTATATACACAGCACCAGAAACTTCAACAAAAAGTACATTTTTATAGCTTGATTTCTCCTTGTTTTTAAGTTATCTTTAAGCATGTAGATTTAACAAAATAAATATTAAATGATATGAGGTTGTTTTCAAGTAAAAAAAAACTTTGTTATTTTTGTTCACGTTAATTTAACGTTGATGTGATTTTTGTGCTATGTGGGTATAGATGCATTTTTATTTTATACTATAGGTACACATCGTCAAATGTCTTGGCCCCCTGATCATCCTGTAAATTGTTTCAGGTACGCTGGCAATTTTTTTGTTGATAAATTCCTTGATATCTTATCGCAAATATAAAAACATTATCAGAGAAAAAAACTGCCTTATTTGGGAACTATGCAGATTATTCTTAATAAGGTCAGTTTTAAGACGGATACGACAAGTGCATTTTCAATTAAATTTCGTCAAAAATGCCAGGTCACTTAATTTCTTCGTTCAACCGAGCAAGAATGGTGGCTTTACATCAAGAGGGTTTATCAAACCATCTTATTGCGCGTCGTTTGAATATCCCACGGTCTTCAGTGAGACGCATTGTCCTGCTTTTTCTAGAAACTGGAAGCGTTGCGCGAAGACCAGTTAGTGGAAGATCCAGAGTAACATCAGAGAGGGAAGATCATTATATGGTTAATTTTACACGGAGAAACCGAACAATAACGTCAACAGCCCTCCGAAATCATTTTTTGCGCACGTTCCAGAGAGTTGTTTCGACAAGCACCCTAAGAAGAAGATTACATTCTTCAAATTTAAGGTTAAGAAGACCTTTGAGAGTGCCAAAGCTCTCACCTCATCATAGAGCTGCTCGTCGTCAATGGGCCCAGGAGCACAGAAATTGGCTTTTGCCTCAATGGCGCAACGTTCTTTTTTCGGACGAGTCGCGATTTGGCCTACAGAGTGACAGTCGACAGCAAAGGGTCTGGAGAGGTCCAGGAAGAGCGGAACGATTGGCTTTTGCCCGAGAAGTTGTTCCCTACCAGGGCGGCACGATAATGTTTTGGGGCGGCATAATGTTTGGTCGTCGTACTCCACTTATCCTCATTCAGCCAACAATGACAGGCACCATATACGCAGAAAACATTATCGAACCAGTCATTCAGCTCGTGCGAAATGAATTTGGAGAAAATTTCATTTTTCAAGATGATAATGCCAGACCACATCGCACGCAAAGGGTGGAAAATATGTTGCGGGAGGGAAATATCCAAAGAATGAACTGGCCAGCGAACTCTCCCGACATGAATTCCATTGAACACGTTTGGGATGGAGTTGCTAGAAGAATATCCAATCGACTGAATCCCCCTGCAACACTTCAACAATTGACTGCAGCTGTTCAAGAAGAGTGGAACAACTTACCGGTAGATTTTATTGATAACTTGATTCGAGGGATGCACACAGAATACTGAGTTATAAAAGGTAGTTTTCAGCTTTTTTGGACTTTTATTTTAAATTGCTAATTCAACAGCCAACGTTTCGACGCCTTCCGCGTCATCCTCAGGGCTAAAAAACACAAAGAACGTAAGTAGTCTAATCAAGAACAACAATAAGATTTAAAAAATTAAAATAAAATTAAAATTATTTATACAAATTAAAAAGGTTACAATTTAAAAATTACTAAAAAATCTATAAAATTGTTTTTAAAAATTTTTTCCTAAAAATTATAAACATAAATATAGCAAAATAAAATGACAGGTCACAATATTCTTTAAAAAGCACAGGAAATAGATAACATCAAAGACAAACAGATATCATCACAAAAAACAAAAACTAATAATAAATACATTTTAAAAAATATAAAAGCTATTATGTACATACACAGAATATTAGAGTTATATAAGATATCGCATTTAAAATGCGATATATTTTACAAAAATTTTTAAAAACAGCGTCTAACTAGCTGTCAAAAAAGAAAAAAAAATTAAACTTAAAGAGGTTCGACTGTAATTGATAAAAGTCTGTATTGTTAAAAGAAAAGTTAAAGTTTTTAGATTTAAAGTGAGTACCTAAGTATATTTATTATCTTTGTAGAAAATAAAATTTTTCGACAATCATGGAAAGGGAAAATTGGAAAAAAATACACATTGCATTTGATCATTTATTCCCATTTCATGAAGGATTTTTTTTTATCTTTGGCCTTGGTGCCTCATCAGTTTTACAAGTCACGAGCCGCCACAGTTATAACAACACAATGTCAAAAATACCATAGAATATCAAATAAGAAGGAAAAACTTAGATGGTCGATTGTTATCAGCATTGCCAACCTGCGAGTTTCGGAGCTCTGGGTTAAAATGGTGTGGATAAACGCTTTTCTCCTTAACTCGAGGGTTACCTCAAGGTTAGAGTTGGCCCTGGGCTAGCTAACACGACGAGATACCCCTCCATTGATAAACCGGCCCTTAAAGAACATGTACAAAGGCCTTGTTGCTAAAGGGTTGAAAATTATATGTACTGAAGAAACAAATTTCCCTCTTACTTAGAAGTTAAATATAATTGTATAATAACAAAATTAAGTATAATGTTAAAACCGCAGACCGTAACTTACTACCTGCAAATAAATAGTCTTACCCTTAGAAATTTTTCTAAAGTTTCTAAATCCAAAAAATTTTCTCAATACAAAATAGCATAATTTTAGTTGAAGTATCATTGTTATTTTTAGGTAAAAAACTGGATAGGAGTTTTTGTGTTCAGAATTCGGAACATCGGAAAATATATATAATATACATGGAGAACTATTTAAAAATACATATGTCATTTTTCATAAAAAAAACTAGAAAACACAATGTTCTATTTTTTTAAAACTGTTTTGTAGTTTTCCTAAAAGTATTCCATATTTTTAATAAGAATGAGGTGAACAATGGTGAACACTTAATTTGGAACAGCCTGTAAATCTAATACCTGAGAACAGGTTTTTATGCTTCAACGCAAAAACAATTAAAGAAAATAAAATTGCAATTTTAAACGTATTTTATGTAGATTTGGGTAATAAACAAATAATTTAAATATTTTATATTACCTGTATTGTGAACTGGATACAAGCAATTATAAATTAAATATTTTATAATTAGCAATTCAATTCTAAACTATATATGATAGTAGTTTATTTTTAATTTACTATGCCTGTCGCAAAACTTAAAAAAAACGACAAAAAATTAAAGGCGCAGCTTGACTTTTGGAAACAAAATAAAAAATTAGCGAAAGATAAATGACGCGCGCCTATAACGACATCGCATATTAAAAAACCCGTTATTTTAATGCCTTCATCCAAAACAAGAATATTCAATTTAAAAACAACATTTTTTGTTCACAAACAATAATTATTAAAAAACAAGATCATTTGAACTTATTTATTTGTTCTTGTATCAAGGATACTTTGGGGTCGATATAGACTGGAAAACAAATTCTGAAAATTCTTTATTCAATTAAATCAACCATTCAGCTCAAGCAACTACCAACATAGGAGTACCTATACACCAAACTGCTCCGCGAAAGCGCCGTATGTGCGCCGCTCGCGCGCTTCTCACACTCCACGCGGAAACACGGTGTTTTTGTGTTTATAAGTTGCGCGCAAAACCACCTTTCTTCGGCTCCTCTTCGTGTGTTCGCAGATTCTTTGGGACGGTATCGGCAGTTTGTTGTCGAGTTTTCATTTCAATGCGTGTTTGCTGTTTTTCCGTGGATCGTAAAAAGTTAGTTGAAACGAATTCGGCGACCGGTGCACACGCGGCGCATTTGCGGAGCAGTTTGCTGTATACGCAATTTAGTGCCCATACAGCTATGCATCCCGCGGAATATGAAACGAAAGTAGCGAAAGAGACACAACGACCGCCGCGTGCGCATATACGTAAACGCTATATTCCAATATTCCCTGATACCCATTTACACAGTGAGTGGCGTTTGATACAAACATTCAGAAATAAAGATACGAAAAGTGCTTATATACCAAATTTACATAGATAGAGTTTTTGTCATTTGTGAGCCGATGATTTGACGTGACGAACACACGAATAAAATACAGTGAATATCGCTTATAACGATATCGGATATTAGGACATATCGGTTATAGCGACGACATATTAAGGTCCCGACCGAGTTCTATGCTAAATTCATTGAAGACGTGTTGCCTATAACGACGTACTTATATAGCGACCAATTTAACTTAAATTGGTCCAAGTAATCGGTTATAACGACGAGCGATATCGCATGTAACGACGAACTGTAGCTATTGTGTGCCGAAGTTCGGGGAATCCCTTTTATTGTAGGCGGTAAATCCCCGGTTTATGCGAATCGGCATCTATTATAAACGTCTGTTACCTTTACTGTATTAAAGCTATTGATGCAGTCACCCAAGTTCACAGTTGGACCACAAAGTGGCGAATAAAATTAAATGAAACCAAATCAATTCATGTTGATTTTACAAACAAAAATATAAATCACATACAAATAACAATTAACAACATTCCAGTACCATATTCGAATCAGGCAAAATATCTAGGTATGACACTTGATGCCAAATTGCGCTGGAAAGCACATGTTAAGAAAAAAAAAGAAGAACTTGAGATAAGGTATAGAAAAATTAACTGGCTAATTGGAAGGAAGTCCAATTTAACAATTCATAATAAGTTACTGCTTTATAGACAAATACTGAAACCAGTATGGACATATGGTATTCAACTATGGGGTTGTGCTAAAGAGAGTAACATTTTAGTTGTACAGAGATTTCAAAATAAAGTATTAAGAAACATTGTGAATGCACCTTGGTACGTTCGAAATAGTGACCTTCATCGAGATCTAAAAATCGAAACTGTAGCAGAGACTATAAAAAAGTACGCAAAAAGCCATGAAGATAGACTCCATCGGCATGTGAATGTGGAAGCAATTCAGCTTCTAGACAATACTATGCTAGTTCGAAGACTAAAAAGAATGAAGCCGTTTGAGCTAGTAAACTAAGTGAATTACACATAAAACAAAATAATGCTATAAACACAACACAATTGTGAGTTACAGACTAAACAAAGCGGGGAGAACTGTTGAGTAAACCCTAAGTTTAAATCTGACTTTTCTAGTAAATTAAGTTAAAACAAAATTGCTAATTAGTCTTACTGACTAGATTGTAATAAAAAAAACACAGTGTGTTTGACAAATAAAAAAAATAAAAAAAGCTATTGATGTGGTGTGCTTTTGTGTTTACATAATCTAAGCTGCTGACTCTAAGAATATATTATATAAATTAAACACAGTGTGCCTGAATGAAGTATAGGTTACATAAAAATGGTTCCAAAAACTAGTGGCACATTTTGAATATGGACTCTTTCCTGACTTCAGAGCCATATTCATATAAATCCTAGTTGATCCTCTTCTCGATATTTTATCAATTTTTTGCCATTTTTTTTTTAATAATGTGCCCTCAGTTTGACTGCGGGGCATTGTTAAGCACTCATAGGAGTATAAAAAAAGTTTGGTCGCATGGTCGACGTCATGGTCGTTTGGCCACCATCTTTGAAAATGGCCGCCAAATTGTTACATTTTTTTGTTTAAGCGTATCTCCCCACCCAGCGCACAGTGGAACGTTTTGAAGATCTAGGTGGACAACCCCTGAGCAACATTAGCACTCTTTAATGCTTGATTTTTTTAGCTTTAAAATAACATAAAATATTTAAAAGCATTTAGTATTTGCAATATTACCTACCTCTTATATAGGGTGATTCAGATTTTAACGATTTTAAGATTTGTAGTCATACTGTATGTTTTTAACGAAAATTGTTTCAACAAATTTTATAACAATGAAGTAACGGTATATATTTTTTTTTAGTTTTTGCAAGAGGGAGTTTAAATAAAACAGTCTTGCAATATACAAGGTGTTTCAGAAAAATTAAAATAAAGACGTTTTAGGCGGTAAGGGACGATCAAGAAAAAAGTTCCGCTCTCATCTGTCACTATATGAAAAATAAATGCATTAAACATTTTAAACCTCTCACCCCTTGCCCGGGGTGAAACCAACCGCTAAAATTATAATGAAAAATGTTCATCGGGTGGCATTATCTTTAAAGGGGTTTAATGTGAGAAAATTTAAGAGATATTTGGATTTTAATTTTTTATAACTAAGAAAGTTCTAAAAAATATTTATTAAATTGGAAAATTTTTATTTGAAAAATATTATTACTTAACAAATAATAGAATAATTAACTAACACAAGTCCATTTTATTATTATCTTGCAAACTAAACTGTGTTAATTAATTTCTCAATCTGACACAAAAAAGAAGAAAATATATTATCATATTTCTAAAACCGCATAATAATAACTCGCTCCGTTTAAAACTTAATTTTTTGGATTTTTTTAACCTCAAAAAACATCTCTTGGGGTTTGGTGCAGATGTATTTTTATTAAGCTTGGTTAAGCTTGTGACAGAGTGAAAAGTTACAGTTTACAAAAATTCGAGTCGAGAGTTTCAAAAACCCATCGTACAGACATACATAGGGCATATTATTTAATTACGTAACCCCTCCTCCCCACTATAATATATTCAAGAATCATGACAGTGTAACGGAAGGTTAATAATCTCCATTCTCCCCTTGAGCGTTACGTACTTTAGTAATTGGCCCATACACATAGGTATCTACATGGGATAGGGTGTCTCAGATAAAAGTAACTACAGGGTTTATGAGGATTTAGAAGACGGTAAGACATACCAATTTTGGTAAAAAAGTGGCGCTATTCCGAGCTGTATCAAAGAAAACATTTATATGCGTTTTCAAAATATTGAGAAATAAATGGATCCATGAGGGATCTGATACCTTCCTAGCTAGCCTATTAGCACACTTCAAGTGAAGCCATGATAATATATCAGCTTTGAAAAGTTTTTTGTATATATCTGAGAAACTGAAGCTCTTACGAAGTTTTTAGTTATAACACGAATTATTAAGCAAAATATAGTCTACTATATTACGAAAACTGTATATTGATACAATGCTCCATTAAAAATATAGATTTTTTTTAAATTTTAATTATCAAAAAACTGTTATTAGCATTAATAGATTTTGACCAAAATCTAATCAGCTCGTAAGAGTGTCGAGCACTATTTTACCTTAAAATTTTATGAAAATCGGTTCAGCTTTAGCAGCTATCGTGTTACGGGCAGAAATAATATACACACATACACACACAGACAGACATCACGACGATATTGCTAGGATAGGTCAAAATACACACATTTTCGGCGTTATCTAAAACAAAAATTTTTCGTCGAAAATAATACCTATTAATAATACCATTGCTATGCGGGCTAGGAAGGCAAAAACTAAAAATTGTGACTTTTTGAAAAAATAAAGGCCTAAAAAAATTGTTAACGTCATTTTATTGACCTAGTCATATTTATATAGTTTTATTCAATTTGTTTAAAAAAAGGCGACAATATTTTAATTTTTCGAATAACACAATTTAAGTTTTTAAGCATTATTTTGAAACCCCCTGTAGATATTTTTAACTTCGACACTGCATCCGATTAAGCTCACAATAGCGCCACTTTTTTCCTTTTGAACGAATATCGTAAGTGTTACCTTTTCTGAAAATCCCACAAAGCCCTATGTACTTACTTTTATCTGGACACCCTGTAGACAAACAGACACATTGACTCATCGTGATATAGAAAAATGCACGAAGATTGACTAATTTAGGTTAGAAAATCCACAAAGGGCACATTTTTGAAGGTATCAAAAAGAAAATGTCATTAAACACAAATAATACGTTTTCTATTTTTAGAGTTGCAGGCTAACAAAATAATTAAGTACAAGTTTACCGCAAAAAAAGGACAAAATTTCAATACTGCGTCAGAAAGTAGAGATTTCGGTTAATTAGAAAATAATAAAACTAACATCAACAAATTCTAACAAACTAAAGTTTCAGTCCAACAAAAACTATATAAAAATAAAATTTTCCTTACCAAAACACCAGCGAATTCATAAAATCATAGCAAAAACACTGCAACAATGACAGTCAAAATGCTTTCCTAGTCTTAAGGACATGTCACTCTAAAAATGCCTGGCACTTGTTTTACTCCAGCGACTACTACGCGGGAAAAAACAATATTGTTTTAAAGCATTGCCATACATAAGATTAAAATGTCTAAGGAGAAAATTTTTACGATGCAACTTTCAATGCAAATATCTTGACAACCAGAGGGGATAAAAAAATAATATTTTGGATCTAGGATGTATGGAATATGCTCTTTAATTGTAGGTAGCTGAAATGCTAATTTATAGGACTTAACCATGTCCACCTAGATTAGTCAAACGTTCCACTGTGCAGCGGTCCAATTTTAATTTTTTAAAGCTTGTTATAGTCCCTTCTTAATGGAAAATAAATTTTGTCATTACTCATTTTTTGATAAATTAAGTAGTTCTTGAGATATACCAAGTTATTAGTATTTCCGCTCGCAAAAGAATTAAAATAATACCCATGCCCATTTTATTGTAGCTACAATATTATTGACATTTGTTTTTTTTTGTTACACAGAAGGCTTTAAAGTTTTCACTGAAGAGGATATTGACTTGAATGTTTTTAAAGTTTGATGGATGGTACCCCTAAAGACTGCCTTAAAAACCGTTCACAAGATTATAGAAAAAGTGAATTTGCAGCGAAACGATGCATCCTAGCGAAAAACGTTAGGAATAATTTTCTATAGTACTTTTAATTCCGCTTCTTCTGATCATTGTCATATCTTTTAAAATTTTTAGGAAAAATCTCAATTTTGCAGACAAAACATGGAATTTTTACAAAATTGTATATTTTAGCTGGCTTGTACAGCTAACTGTCAAAGCTAGGATGCTAAGTGATACATGATCAGAAGAAGCGAAATTAAAAGTACTTTATAAAACTTATTTTATCGTTTCGCTGCAAATTTACTTTTTCTATAATATTGTGAACAGTTTCAGAAACAACCCTCTTTAAGGCCCAGTCTTTAGGGGTACCATCCAACGAACTTTAAAAACATATAGTCAATATCCTCTTCTGTAAAACGTCTCAAGCCTTTTATGTATAAAAAAAACAAGTGTAAATAATATTGTAGCTACAATAAAATGAGCATGGGTATTATTTTAACTCTTTTGCGAGCGGAAATACTAATAATCTTGGTATGACAAAATTTGTTTGCCTTTCAAAAAGGAGTAAAACAAGCTTTAAAAAATTAAAATAGGACAACTGGGTAGGGAGATACGCTTAAACAAAAAATCTTTTAATTTGGCGGCCATTTTCAAAGATGGCGGCCAAATGACCATGAGTTTGACTACGTGAGCAAACTTTTTTTATACTGCTATGGGTGCTTAACAAAGCCCCGCAGTCAAACTGAGCGTACATATTAGGTCACACGTGACAGGAGCCAGCGCCTAGACTATCTAGAAAAAAGGCAAAAAATGGATAAAATTTCAAGAAGAGGAGCAGCTAGGATTTATATCAATATGGCTCTGAAGTCAGGAAAAAGTCCATATTCAAAATGTGCAATTAGTTTTTGGAACCATTTTTATGTAACCTATACTTCATTCAGGCACACTGTGTAAACGCGATGTCTAAACGAAAAGCTTTTACAGTTGAGGAGAAAGCTCATAATTTTGTGTACAAATGTACATTAAGTGTGTACCTACATACATGCATAATACATATTATGATGTACATACTCACATAACATTATATGTACATCTGAAAATATTCCATGTTTTTAACTTTTTTTTAAAAAATATAGTTTTTAATGAAAATTTGAAGAGATATTATCACACACAAATAAAAACATATACAGTTTGTTACCTTTTTTCTTTATAAGGTTCAAATAAGGTCCGTGGGTATTGGAATAATCCGTACTATATGGAAATAATATGCATATGTGTTTGATAGCAACCAATCAGGACATTTTTTCTTAAGGACCGCGAGGACTTATATTTGCATCATGCATTGTCAACTACCGTGGGTATTGGAATATTAAATGTAAATGTTGGAACGAGCAGTTTTTTAGTAGTTTTTAAGTTAAAGGCCACTATAGCAAAAATTCTGGGTAAAATTTTTCTAAGAAATTTTATTGTCTTCAATTTTTGCTTAGTTTTTTTTACACGTTATAGAAATAAGGTTATTTAAACAAAAACTGATTTTGGGCGCCTTGTTTCCAGAAAGGAAGCAGCAGTTGCTCGAGGTTTCAAAACTATCGGAGATTTTGCACCAAAACGGTTTTGTAATATCTTTAATGATTGGACTATCTTATGAGCGAGTGAATTAAAAAACAAAAAATTATGTTTTTAAAGACTGTTTATGTAGGTTATTATATACAGTGTGTCCACGGAGTGAGTTACGGTAAGTTATAAAAGACAAAAAAATTTCGAATTAGATTCTGATTTTCTGGGAATCGCTCATGCTTGGTCTTAAACTAACATGTTAAAAAATTAGCGAAATCAATCAATATATAGGGTGGTTTAGTAGGTTAATTTGATAAAAAGTGGTAAGAGTAAAGTACCTTTGTTTTAAGAGATATCAGAAAAGGTTATTAAGAAAAGTTATTAAGAATTAAAAGATACCACTGATTCTCAATTGTCAGAAAAATCAGCTTGAAATCGTCTAAACAAAATTTTCATAATTGACTTAAAATAAGAGTTGGCTAATTTTTCTGAAAATTGAGAATCTGCGTAGCTTTTAAATCTAAACAACTCTTCTTAATAAAATTCTCCATTATCTTTTAAAACAAACACTTTTTATTAAATCAGCATACTAAACCACGCTGTAAATTAATTGATTAGTTGTTAGTTTCAGGCCAAGCAGGAGCAATTCCCAGAAAATCAGAATCTAAATCAAAAATTTTTTGTCATTTATACCTTACATCATCAAATCAGTCTACTAAATCACCTTGTATATTAATTAATTTGCCTCTCCGTTATCTTTTAAAACAAACACTTTTTATTAAATCAGCATACTAAACTAAACGCTGTAAATTAATTGATTTGATTAATTTTTTTAACATATTAATTTAAGACCAAGCAGGAGCGATTCCCAGAAAATCAGAATTGAAATCGGTGAATGGTCATGTGTACCTTACCGGCACTCAATCCGTGGACACACTGTATAATCAGCATATTAAACTCATCAAACATAATAGGTACGTCAAAAAATAGATATTATTATTAGGCTGCAAAATTGTACTTAAATTTTTGATAATTTTAAAAAGATCTTATCAATTTATAACAAGGTGTTTATTAATTATTTTTATTATAGTTGGACTTTTCACCACATCAAAAATGTTTTATTAGAGAACCAATATCCAAACATAATAAACAAATTTATATTTACAGATTACAGAATTAAGGTATGGCCTTTAAACAAAAACACTTAGACGAATGACAGAGATAGACCAGACACTTACACGGTGGGAGTTGTATTACTAAATCGGCCCAGTATACCGGGGTGTCGTGCACGAATCAGCGCCTCTCCAACTTTGTGCACCGTTATAAACATTTACAGGGGGATTTGAAACCATATAAGGCTGGCGCAGTTTGTCTCTAAGCTACAGGATGGCTTTTCAAATTATTGTATACCGGATGCCCGTAGCCATCAATGAAATCGTTCTCCAATCAAGCTACATCTTTTAAGATAGTGTTTTGAACAGTTTTTATCAAATTAAATTTTAACACTAAAAAACTCATTCTACTCGTCAATTACATAGATTTAAATTTAAACGATGCGCGCTGATAAGAATCAGTTATTTTGTGTCAAAGCTCAATTTGCTTAAAAAGACCAATCAATAAGGCAGCTTAATCAAAGAATGTTTAAATTAATGACTACTAGCAATAAAAAAAAGGAAAGTTAAATTTTTATTCAATCTATAAGGTTGAAAAGTTTGTTTCCCATTCATTTAGGTACATAAATTTCCTTGAGAGGCTAATTTTCTAGTTAAAAAAAGGCTTTTTGACGAATATTCTACAGTAATTTCCTTTTTATTAGTGCATAGAAAATATTTACACATTCTACATTAACTTAACTCACAATGCTTTTACAATGCTTTATACATAATAATGTTGCAAATATAGGTTTCTATAAACGGAAACTTTTTGAATTGTTTTTTCATGAAAAATAAAAATGTAACGTAAGCCTTATAAAGTATAGTGAATATTGCCGGTTATTCATTTAATTAAACAGGATCCGGCATAATGATCTCCCACATTTTGCACTGCCACTGTGCCTGAATCACTGAAGAGAGGGGAAGCTTCGCGTAGTTGGTTGGTAGCTCGCGGCTTGCCATTACCTTGCCATCGTGCCTTCGTTATCGAGATATTAAGCAAAAGTAGGTAACGAATCTGTGATTACGACACAAAGAACTTTTCGTACTCACTTCGCACTTGGTAGACATGTTTTAGTTCCAGATAATTTGGGAATATCTGAACACTATTCCCGAACCATTGACGAATTGAAAGCAGCAATACACCAAGAAATTACAAGAGTTACTGCACGAGTGAAACTTTCAGAAATGAGCTTCGACTGTGTATTTTGGCGTTTTTATTGTGGAAGATCATTCTGCCGGACCCTGTATATAAGTATAGTGAAATAATCTATGTTTTTCCTAATATTAACATTTAAAACTAAACATTTAAAACTCCGTCCAGGTTCAACGTGTCCATCACACACTATATATTTGTAAATTTCGTCTTTCGTCAAAGTTAGTTTTTTTGCCGAAGTATTGTTTTTAGGTTCCGTTTGGGAATAGCGCTTGCTAACATAGTCTTCGCACCCACGAACACAAAATTGTTTTCTTTTAAATTTCTTAATTACCGATAGGCCACAATTTAGCAAAAAACACTTTTTAAAATAAGGTAAAAAGTCGAAAAATCACGAAAAACTGCAACCACAAATGAAAAATGCCGAATTACATTTACGTCATACTTCTCTCTGTTTTGCCAATGTCAGTCATAATCAAAAACATATACCGAGAGTAGCGGTTAATGTCCATGGCGACAGCACAAAAGTCTGTACATAATATTTTTATACCAGGGGTGACAGTCTGTAATAAGCGCCTCTCGAACTTTGTATTCCGAACTAATGTATACAGTGGGTATGTATAACAGTATTATGACAAGACCGGGGTGCTTTCCTTACTATAAATAATTAGTATACTGTGCTTAGACGAATAATTAGTATAGTGTGGATGGACCCATAGACGAATGACAGAGATAACCCTTACAGCATTATTTACTAAGTCTTAAAACCTAAGTACTACATTGTGGGTGAAAGTATAACTAATATCTCATTATTTCTTTGTCTGAAATTCGTAGACAATGATGAGTAGAAACAAAATTTCGGACTTCCATTGTCTATATTTATTTTAAACACGACGTTTCAGTTAGTAAGTATCTTTAACCGAAACGTCGCACAGTGCGGACAAAAATAGGGTTTTTGGACAATAATCAATATCTTTGTTGTTTTTCAAAAAATTTTAATTTTTTTATAGGGTATGTGATAAAGTGTAGTCTAAAGGTTAAAATAAGTAAAACTTTTTAAAATATATATATGTTATTTTATTTAAAATATTAAAAAAATAAATTAAAGTACGTTCAATTTAACGTACAGTTACGTTAAAAAGAAAAATCAATTTACTTTTGTGTTAGAAATTAAACTAAAATTATTTTTTTTTATTCGGATTCATGGGCGTAGTTAGGAAGGCTTGGGGGGGCTAAGTCCCTTCCAGAAAAAATAAATTAGCAACCCGAAAATAATTATTTTTACCATACACACACACAACAGTTTCTTTGTTCTTAAAGATGATTCCAAGAAAGCCGTTTTAGGCCGTCCACGACTCGGTCCGGGTATTTTTAGATTTTTCTGAATCCGTTTTATAACAAAATTTCTCAGATATAATATCTTTATTTAATCATTCGAAATAACGGTTTTGAAAATAAATTTTGTTTCGTCCTGATAGCTTCCATTTGAGACTGAGACTTTTGCAAAAATTTAATGATGCCTTATTTAGAATTTGGTTATTTTTGTCAGAACATTCTTCTAAACCCAACAAGGGTTGAATTTTTTTGAAAATATTTAACACCTTCAGATTTTCGTGAGAGGCCACTCATTTAACAAGTCTGAATGTTTTATGCTTATGCGTTCTAAAAGTAAAAAAAAAGTGATAAAATAGTATATTATCTTCTTAGTGACTTAAGTGGCACTTTTATCCCGAGTAGCTACAGTTCGCCGAGTGCTCAAAAGATACTTTAGTCATTTTTGGGCCCCGTTTTTATTAACATTATTTTGCAAGAAAAACAGACTCCCCTTTTTACGTTTTATCTTTGAACGTCACTTTTTATCCACGGGATAAAAAGTGATACTTTATCCCTAAAATTTGTGATAAAAAGCGCACTTTTGATATCCAAAGTGCAAAAAAACTATTTTTTTAAAAATATTCACCCACACAAACACCAGAATAATTTTTGGCATATATATTTTAAGACTGATAAGCAGTATTTTTATAATTTTATTGACTACCTCAAATTATTGTTTTTGTGCGTTCCCATTGATAAAAAACGGCCAATACGATATGCGATTCTAAAATATTTAATTTTCCATTTTGCTCACAGTAGTATAAGGTGAATTAAATATTTTGGGATTTTTTTTTAAATTTATTATCACCTATAACCACTCGCCATCACCGAATAATAATCCTCATATCTTCTCCAGATTTAGTGCCATTTTTGACATCTTGCTGCCGCCATTTTTGACGTTGATGAGAGCTGTCACAATTTTATATTTGTCCAAATGGCGGCAAGACTGGTTTTAAGGGTATACCTAAACAGGAGATGATGCGAGGCCTCTCAACCGGGGTGGTAACCAATGTGTTATAAATTATTAGGATTGAAATATATTACTTAAAAAAATACTCTGCCAATATATGGGCTCCTAAGCTCACACTAGGTACTATAGTTATAGTGTACGTGTGAGCTAATATAACTAAAAACTGAAATATATTTTATTCAACTCCAGACTAAATTACCTTTTGTTTGATACCACACAAGCCATGTTTTGACTTAAACTCAAATTTTTAAAATCTACCCCCACCCTTACAAAAAAACAAAAACTAAAATGTATTTGTTAAAGTCTGGACTCAATTACCTTTCGTTTGATATCACACACGCCATATTTTCACTTAAACTGTAATTTTTAAAATATACCCCCACCCTTTTTTTTTAAATAAATTAAAATGTATTTTGTTTAACTGCAGACTCAATTACCTTTCGTTTAATATCACACACGCCATATTTTCACATAAACTCTAATTTTTGAAATCTACCCCCACCCTTTTATTTGGTTTGTGTTCGGTGGATTTTGTTCATTTTTAAATGGGACCATCTCGACCCAAGACCCAGCCTAGGTACCAAATTTCATTAAAATCGGCCAAGCGGTTTTTGAGTTATGCGCGTTGGTCGTTACAGACAGACATACAGACACACAGACAGACAGACAGACAGACATACAGACAGACAGACAGACAGACAGACGGCGCAACAAAAAAGTTTCAAAATCATCTGAAACGCAAAGATATATAAAAAATTTTGAAATCGGAGCAACTTTTTTTTTCTCGAAAAAATTAGGATCACCATAGCTCACACTACTATAGTATAGTATATGTGTGAGCTAATACAGCACCCTTAGTAGCAGCCAGTAGCAAAAAATATTTACGCTACCTTTTTGCTAATTCATTGGACTAATATTTGAGATATATGCCAGACCTTGCAAATCTTTGCAATTTTTTATAACCTTAATAAAATTTAAAAAATATATTTTTTTGTAAGCATAACAGTTTTAATTAAATTATTTTAAAAGCGAGACGTCAATTTGACAAAATTTTATTTAAACAAATAGCGTAAATATATATCACTGTAATACTTAAAGAAAAATTTTTTTATATTTAAATGCAGAACCAGTAAAATTAATTTTCTGATAGGAATTTTATACGATTTTCTTGTACCTGTTTTAAAATAACGACTTTAACTACTTATTTTGTTCACTTTCGGAAGTGTGACTAAAAAATAGGTTATGATTACAGATAAACTGGACATTTATCTTTACTTTTGCAATATTAAAACTTTTAAAATGTAACCTCAGTTTTTCGAATATTGCCCACAGGAGTCCGCACTGTGCGTCGTGTTTAAAATAAATAAAGACAGTGGAAGTCCGAAATTTTGTTTTTACCTCATTATTTGTTTATATCTAGTTATTTTATAATGTCAACACAAAACATAAAAATGTAAAAAAATTGCTTCCTAAAATTTTAAAAATTGTAAACAAATTTGAGCGGTCGACATTTCGGCTATTAGATCTCTTCGTTTAAATACGAGAATTAAACAGAGAGTGTTTAACCAAAACACACCCTCTTCCCTCTTTAGGTTAGAGTAAAGGAACAAAAAAGTACCCAATTAGAAGATTTTGAAAATCCGGTTTAGCGGATTATGGTCAAGCTAAAGTTTTGCATAAACAGGCACATTGCTGAAAACAAAAGTTTATTGAAGCTGCATTTTATAATGCAAAACAAAGAAGTTTTCAGCCAACCAAGCAGGGGCATACCAAACATATGGAAACCACTCCTTATTTGAACAATTTATATAAATATTAAAGACTATTGCAGGTTTTGTTAAAAAAAAATGCAGTATACCTCAATTAATTTTTATTATATAAACATTATAATTAACGTATGTAAGCGCGTGTTTCTTTTTTCTTAATTTTTCCAGTGAGGTACCACAAGCGGGGTTATCCAATCTGAACAAGAAAGTTGTTTGTGAGTAGACTTCTAGGCAGACCCCTTATCCGGGGCCCGACCAAAAAAATTTTTGTGTAAGAGAGAAAGAAAACACGTGCCGTATATCTAACTTAAAAAAGTGTTAATTTTTTTTAAACATTAAAAATATTCCGGTGTTTCTTTTTATCCAATCTGAAAAAAAAATTGTTATGAGTAGACCCCTTGGTAAACGCCTTTTTCGAGGGCCCGACGAAAAAATTTTTTGCGTAAGAGAGAAAGCTTGTGAAAAAAAACTCAGTTAAGGTAATGTTGTCAATTAGTAAGTAATATTAACTCACTAGAGGCAGTGGTTCATTTAAATTCGGCACCCTCTATATGAATTAGATTTTCAAACAAGCAGGGCCGAAACATTTTTGGGGGGGAGATAAGAAATTTAAAATAGAATTTTGAAAATTTGCGTTTTGTGTTGGGAATTGCATAAAATGTTAATTTCTATCATGTTTTTTAATTTTCGCTTACATTGTCTGTATACATTTGTTGTTTGTTCATCATGGATTAAAATACATTAAATTACAAACGGAGTGTTGTGTGAAGATGTATGCAGTGGACGCATAGGACGCTGGTGTGGATATTTTGAATTCTGTTTTTTGTTTCTGAATATTTTAAATCTTGATTTTTGATTATGAATAAAAAATTATTTGTTTTTGACAATGTTATATATTTTCCATCTCTAATCAAATTGTGACTTTGTCATTATAACGGGTGAATGTGGTACAATGATATAAATAAAAGTATTGCAAATCAATAATAACCAACAATAAAAAGTTATTGATATTTAACATGCCGCCCCCGTTGAAATGTCCAAATTTCAAAAATAATAAATAAAATTACCCAACAATAAAAGTTTTACAAATAAAATTGAGGTAATTTTAAACTCTCTAAACCTAACTTATCTAATATTTTGTTAACTCTAGAAGAGTTTGTACTTTTACAGTCCTTGTTTTTAAACAAAGAGGCAATTTCTGGATTTCGATGTCATATTCGGGATCATCCCTTATCACATTAGACCAGGAAATATTTAATCTTGACTTGAAGTTTTTTCCATAGGTAATGGCGCTAACTTGGTAATAGCACGTTTGTAAATACCATATTGCGTTTGAACGGATACAACTCTGACCAGGTTGTCATGACCGGGATGTAGTTCAACGACCCGTCCTAATGGCCAATTCATAGGTGGTTCATTTTCTGTCTTAAGAAGGACCATTGTTCCCATCTTGATATTTTGCTGTGGGGAACACCATTTTGTGCGCTGCTGCAAGGAGTGAATATAGTCTGTACTCCAAACATGCCAAAACTGTTGTACGATTTGTTGCAGCTGCTTAAAGTAGTTCAGCCGATTTGGCTTAACGTCTGTCACATTGTCTTGTGGACAGGCAAGTAAGCTTCTTCCAATAAGGAAATGACCAGCCGTAAGTACTTGAAAATCCATAGGATCATCGGATAGAGGGGTCAAAGGTCGACTGTTGAGGATTGCCTCTATCTGTGTGAGGACAGTGTAGAAATTCTCGAAGTCAAGCTGCGCACTTCCCAGGACTCGTTTTAAATGATACTTGAAAGATTTTATCGCGGCTTCCCAAAGACCACCACAATGGGGAGAACGAGGGGGAATAAAATGCCAATTAATTTTGTTGTCAGAGAAAAAAGTTTGATATTGATTGACGCAATCAGTAACTACCGCGCATAATCTATCAAGTTCGTTGCTTGAACCTTTAAAATTTGTGGCGTTATCACTATAAATGTGACTACATAAGCCACGCCTTGACACAAATCTTTTAAATGCGTTTAAAAATGCTTCAGTTGTTAAATCAGTTACAAGTTCAATATGCACAGCACGAGTTGAAAAACATACGAATAGGCTTATATAGCATTTAAGTGTTACCCGACTGCGCGTTTTTCCATCTTTGATAGCGTAAGGACCTGCAAAATCCACTCCACATACACTAAAGGGACTGGAAGGGGTAACCCTTGAAGCTGGCAAAGAACCCATAAGCTGAGTAATATCACGAGGTCTCACTCGAAAGCAAGTAATACATTTTCTAAGTAAATATCGAATTTCATTTCTACCATTGACCACCCAAAATTTATTTTTAATCTGAGATAAAATAATTTGAGTTCCACCATGTAAATATTTTAAGTGGTAATGTCTAATCAATAGAGTAGTAAATGGATGTTTTGGAGGTAATATAATAGGAAATTTTTGATCAAAGATAAGATGAGAATGTCTTAGTCTGCCATCAAGCCTGAGTAAACCATCATTATCCAACGTAGGATTTAGTCTTATAAGTTTACTGCTCCTTTCAATCTTATTCCCTTCCTGAAGACATTTAATATCTTTATTAAAACTTTCCTGTTGAACTAAAGAACAAAGGGTACGCTCAGCCTTATCTAGCTCTTGAATAGTCAAAGTTTTAGATAACTCCAATCTTTGATTAGATTTTTTGGCTTTTAGGTTATTCCAAAATCTTAAAATAAATGCTGTAACTTTAACTAATTTACTGTAAGAGGAATAAAGATCAAAGATAAAGCTGTGACTGTTTGGTTTTTGTATGGCAGTATAAGTTAAAGTAATTTTTACTGTTCGAACTTCAGGAACAGTATCAATTTTAGTTGTTATTGCTTTAGGCCAATTTTCCTTTGGTTGACCAATAAAAGAAGGACCGTGCCACCAAAGCAAAGAATTTTTTAAAAATTGGGGGTTACAACCACAACTTAAAATGTCGCTTGGATTTTGATCAGTTGTCACGTGTCTCCATTGACTATTTTCGGTTAATCGCTGAATCTCAGCTACGCGATTACTAACAAAAACTTTCCAATGGCTAGGCTCTTTTTCTAACCACGCTAAGACAATTGTAGAATCTGTCCAATAAGTGATGTTAGAAATCTTAACACGTAATGTACGTTTTATTCTGTCCATTAGTTGTGCTAATAAATATGCACCAGACAATTCGAGCTTCGGAATGGTTAAGTTAGAATTAAGAGGGGCTAACCGACTCTTAGCACAGATAAGATTTGAATGCATACTACCCTTATCGTCACAAAAAACCAGGTAAATAGCTGCTCCGTAAGCTAACTGAGAGCTATCGCAGAAGCCATGAAGTTGTATCTTATCTGCTAGAGTAGAATGTAGTACGCATCTTGAAATCTTGATAGCACTGATACACTTTATCTGCTTTAAAAATTCTAGCCAAGTTAAGGAAATAGAATCTGGTAAATTATCATCCCAATCTAGCTTATTATTCCAGATGTCCTGTAGAATAAGTTTAGCTCGGACAATGATTGGATTGACCAATCCTAAAGGGTCAAATAACTGGGCTACACCTGCCAACACAGTTCTTTTTGTGATGATAGATGGTTCAGTGTTCATCTGAAAAATATAACTTAGTGTATCATCTTTAGGATTCCAACAAATACCTAAAGTTTTGATCTCTCTGTCACCCTTAATTAAAAAAGGTTCTAAAGAATCGTTGATAGCTGATAAAAAGTCTGCATCATTTGACATCCATTTTCGCAGATTAAAACCAGAATTATGTAAGATTTGTGAAATATCATTTTTTAGCTGAATAGCTGATTGAAGGTCGTTACAACCGGTTATAAGATCGTCCATATAGAAATCTTCTTTGATAATTTGTGAAATTTTAGGATTATTTTCCTGACATTTAAAACCAATCTCATTTAAAACACGTGTAGCAAGAAAGGAACTGCTGGTTAAACCATAAACAATAGTGTTTAATTCATAGTGCTTTATTTCTTGAGATGGATTATCACGCCAAAGTATGCGTTGAAAAGATCTATCTGCTTTATCGACTAATACCATGCGAAACATTTTTTCAACATCAGCTGTTAAAACAATCGGATAAGTTCGCATGCGCAAAACTATGTCAAACAAATCACTTTGTACTTTGGGACCTGCTTTTAGAACCTGATTCAAACTAACACCAGAACTTGAAGAACAACTTCCATTGAATACTACTCTGGTCTTAGTAGTTTCACTAGTGTCCTTAAAGACTGGGTGATGAGGAAGATAAAATGAGATCTTGTCATGATGATCAAGATTTGGATTAATTTGTGACATATGTCCCATCTCTTCATATTCTTTTAAAAAATTAGAATATTGTTTGCGAAGTTCTGAGTTTTTTGAAAGTCGTTTTTCTGTAGAAAAAAGGCATTTTTTTGCATTTTGAAAAGAATCTCCTAAGTTTTGATAAGTATCCTTTAATGGTAATTTTACTACGTAACGTCCGGTACTGTCTTGTTTAAGATTTTGTCTAAAGTGTATTTCGCATTCTAGCTCCTCAGTAGTAAGCTTATTTTGATCACGCTGTACGTTTTCTATAGACCAGAAATCGCGTACGGTATCATGCAATGAATTGATGGAAAGATGACATAGAGAATTCAACTGAGAACTAGATTGCTTGAGTGTAGTGTGTAAAGGACCGGCTAAAAACCATCCTAGCTTGGAATTCTGTATGATAGGTTGATTTGCTCCTAGTTTGATTTGTTGACTTTCAAGCAAATTAAAAAATAAATTGGTTCCAAGCAAAATATCAATTTCTTGACATTCGTGGAATTGTGGATCTGCTAGTTGCAGGTTTGATGGAATTTTGAGTAAGCTGGGATCAAAAGAAATTTGCGGTAACTTGGAAGTGATTTTATCGATAATTAGCAAATGAATGTTCGTCTTAAATGAATGATCAGTTGACTGAAGCTCAGTCGAAAATGATTTATTGATTTTGATTGGTGCTTGGTTAATACCATTAACTGTCAAATGAACTGGTTGAGATTTAACGTTCAGTCTATTGTATAGTTTAGTCGTACAAAGATTATTCATACTGCCTGAATCTAACATGGCACGACATTTGATAGGTTTCCTATCCTTGTCTAATAATTCTATGATCGCTGTTGCAAGAAGAGGTTGACAAAACGCTTGTTTGCCATGAATCTCGCAGTATGCTGTCTGGCTGTTTTCAGGATATATGTCAGAATTATCCCGCAGTGTTTGTTTTTCATTTTCACAATGTACTTCTGGTGAAACTTCTTCATTTTCCTGTACAAATGCACAGGTATCTGTAAAATTAGCATCTGTTTGTGCGGGTTTAAATTTAGACTCATGCAGTATTGAATTATGACGCTGAGAACAGAATTTACAGTTTCTTGATGGACATAAGTTTAATTCATGGCCTGTATGAAGACAGTTTGTGCAAATACCTCGCTTTTCTAGCTCACTTTTGCGAACCTTTATCGGTAAAGCCAACAATCGAAAACACTTGTAGGTAGAATGTGTGTTTAAGCGACAAAATGAGCAAGAGAAGTCTGCATGGTCTATCTGTTTTATTTGTTCGTTATCTATGCCTACATGTGAGAATGTTTTTTGTGTTTGCTGAATAGAGTTTTTTGAAAATGTTTGATTTATTGGTTTTGGTTTAAATGGTGTTGTAGTTGTATTAATGTTTTTGTTGTAAATTTTTGTATCAATGGTTTCTAGAATCTGAACTCTATTTTTAAGAAAATTCATAAAATCTGTATACTTGGGCCTTTCACTTTTATTTGTGATCTCCCATTCGCGTCTTGTAGTAATATCTAACTTACTTGTTAACAAATACAACAATATAGTGTCCCAATATTCTACCGGTTCATTGAGATTTTCGAGCGCGCGAATATTCTGAGTGCAATGATCAATGAACTTGCGCAATGATTGACATGACTCTTTTAGCAGAGCAGGATAATCAAAAAGATTTTTTAAATGCTTATGTGTTAATATTCTTTTATTCTCATACCTTTCTCGAAGAAGTGTTAATGCAATACTGTAGTTACTCTCCGTCAAA
Source organism: Aspidapion aeneum (assembly GCA_963576565.1). Classification (NCBI taxonomy): domain Eukaryota; kingdom Metazoa; phylum Arthropoda; class Insecta; order Coleoptera; family Brentidae; genus Aspidapion; species Aspidapion aeneum. Next base: position 22,151,905 of record OY755039.1, read on the forward strand.
TTGAGTGATTTGAGAACCTCTGCTGCATCACCTTTTATGCACTGTTTTAACTGAAAAAATTTCTGAATTATCGGAATGTTTGGATCATCATCTATAATGGATTTAAATACCTGAAAAAAAGTTTCCCATTGTTCATGCTCTCCATAAAATGAAGGAGGAGTAATTTTGAACATATTATGATTCGGGACATGAACGACTGATGTGGGTGGATTTTGCGGTAATGATTGTATTGTTGCCGGTGCAGATGTATTTGGCAACGATTGCAGAATTTTTTGTTTTTCGAATGCATTTTGATCAATAATGTCAAGCGCAATTCCACTAATTGCAAAATAAGCATCTTCGTAAGAATCACCCTCGGACTGTTGCGTGGGATCAAGCTGAATGAGCTCTTCCTGTATTTTTTCAAATTGACCAAATGCCGTGTTTAATTTTTCCAACCTAATTTTTACTTCCGAAATTGATAGACTATTGCTGCTTGTGCTTTGAATGAATTTTTCAAATTTAGATATAATGTTTTTAAAACTTCCCCGTCTTTCTACCAACTGAAGAATCTTTGCTTGCTTTTCTGTCATTATAACAACAATTTATAATAAAAATAAGTTATGTGAAACCTGAGCTGCAAGAAAACTAACACAGCCCCACTTATGGAGCGAGCCCACCTGATAATTGATCCGCTGATGTCTTGTTACGCTATGCTGTTTTTCGAAATGATTTTCTGCGAAGATCCGCTCGAAGAGCAAAAATATGTCTGCGAAGATCCGCTCGAAGACCAAAAATATGTCTGCGAAGATCCGCTCGAAGACCAAAAATATGTTGTGTGAAGATGTATGCAGTGGACGCATAGGACGCTGGTGTGGATATTTTGAATTCTGTTTTTTGTTTCTGAATATTTTAAATCTTGATTTTTGATTACGAATAAAAAATTATTTGTTTTTGACAATGTTATATATTTTCCATCTCTAATCAAATTGTGACTTTGTCATTATAACGGGTGAATGTGGTACAATGATATAAATAAAAGTATTGCAAATCAATGATAACCAACAATAAAATGTTATTGATATTTAACATGTGGTCCTTCGAGCCGGATCTTCGCAGACATATTTTTGCTCTTCGAGCGGATCTTCGCAGAAAATCATTTCGAAAAACAGCATAGCGTAACAAGACATCAGCGGCTCAATTATCAGGTGGGCTCGCTCCATAAGTGGGGCTGTGTTAGTTTTCTTGCAGCTCAGGTTTCACATAACTTATTTTTATTATAAATTGTTGTTATAATGACAGAAAAGCAAGCAAAGATTCTTCAGTTGGTAGAAAGACGGGTGAATGTGGTACAATGATATAAATAAAAGTATTGCAAATCAATGATAACCAACAATAAAAAGTTATTGATATTTAACACGGAGTATAACGGATCTATTACCTTCCCAACTAAAAGATATTAAAATTGAAGAAATAGTTCCATGTTGGATGAAAAAATATTGCTTTAAAATTCAATTTTGCACTTTTTGTCAATGTCTCGAAAACCAAAGTTCTGACAGTATTTTTAGTTATTACAAAAACGGTTGCAAGAAATTTTATCCATTGCCAAATTTCAATATATTTTTGGTTTAAAAGTTATATAATTTTTTAAACATTGTACTCCGATAGAGTTACACTTGTTTTTTAATCTGCCCTAAAAAAGATACAGATTTTGCGCGCGTTATTTTTGTTGAACATGAAGTTTTCAATCAATGTGTGAATACTACGGTACTTTAATTAATTAGAAATAAAATATTTTAGCACATGCCTAATTAAAGACGCTTTTCTCAAAAGAATAAAGACTAACTAACTAAAGTGCAAAACTATTTAGAATTTTTAAAGTCAAAACCTCAAAAACTATTTTATTATTTTTATTAGTTTTTCAAATTAGATAGGTATTTATTAGGTACATTTATTAAATACCTACCTAATTCAAAAAACTAATAAAAAAAGTTAAATAGTTTTTGAGGTTTTTATTACAAAAACATATAAAAAGGCTGAAAAACTTGAATTGTGAATTTTGTTTTTTTTTTAAAAAGGATGAAAATAAAAAATTTCGTTAATCTAGCAACATGTTGCCTAATTAACAAAAATAAAAACTATGAATTCCTCTGAAACTATTTTTTTAATAAGTGTTCTCAAAATGGGAACATTGGCAGTTAGCAGACAGAGCCATCAAAAATTTTAGTAGTTTTCTATTTTTTTCTATTTATGGATGGCTAAAAAGTAAGTCAACTTAGCATACGTTTTAAGTCAAATTTTTCGGCATCTTAATTCTGGGATTAATTTTGCAGTCAAATCAAGTAATATTATTAAAACACAACTGTTGAATGAATAAAATTATTATTGGTGTTTAAGCAATACGTTTTTTTTTTAGAAATTGAAAGAAAAATGTGGGGCGCATAAGTTAAACTTAGATGAAAAAAATATTTTGCCTCTCACTTTACATGGACTTATCTATAAAATTCGTTTAGTTTTTTTTAGAAAATATCTCTACTACTTGTCACTACTAAACATTTTATTATTTTTGAGTCCGAAAAATTTGGGGGGGGGATTGATTCCCTTGAACCCCCCCCCCAGGTACAACCCTGCAAACGAGTCTAGAAGACCTGTATTGCAACTGTGTGATGTTGTAAAAATTAAACTTTGCCGGTACTCTACCGTTCCCACACAAATTATCGGAGATGCCTAAATACTGCCTGTGACAAAGGAACGGAATGACAAAATGTGAACTTTAATCGCTATCCAATCATAGATTAATAATTATTAATAATTCAAAAACAATACACATATGTATAAAATGACCATGTCAAGATAAAATTCTACTCAGATGCAGGATAGTACTTTGTGCTGTTCGGACGCTTATTCTATGCTAAGTTTATAATTTAAATTTTAATATATATTTTTTTAAGAGCAATATTAACTGTTTTTGCTCAGTTTATAAAAGTTTGTACCTAAAGTAGTGGTGGCCGTATATAAAGTAAATGAATGACGTTTAAAAGGTTTTGAAGTGGAGTGCAACTTTGTTTAAAGGAAAAAGTTTGTGACCTGGGACCTGTGCAAAAAGGAATATAGAAACCCATAGTTTTGAGTGGACATAAATGGGTAAGCATTAGACCAATCACACAATATTAATTGCGTACCTATTTTTAGCCTAACCTTTCACATTAAAATGGTATGCATGGCTATTGAAATCTACAAAAAATGAACTTTATTATTTTTACTTACTTTATCTGGTTATTGGGATAAAAGGAGTTCTTTGACGCCCAGCCGTTTTCCCATTTTGATTTACATACTTTTTAAATAAAAGTTGTTACAGCAACGGGTAAAAACTACCAGAGCCGTAGTTTTTGGGATATTCTCAAAATCAATGAAATATTGCCGATTGCAAATGGAATTTTTTATTTTTTTGCGAGGCAAGAAGATATAAAAAAGGGAATAAATATCGTACTTACAACGAGTAAGACCAAATCATGGTGACGCTCGTTATGTTTTATAACATTTTTTTTTAAATTGGCTGTTATATTTTTAGCAAGTTTGTATGATTTATTAAATTTTCTTATATTAGATATCTGCTTTACTGATATTTATAATTTAGGACAGATCAGATGACTGCAAAGTACGAGGGTTATCCGTAAAGTAAGATCTCCAATGCTTTTTCAAATAGTAAACATAATTTTATTGTAAGACTAATATTTTGAAAGCTTAGACTTTAACCTATTTTTCAACGTAGTCCCCGTCACGATCGATGCATCTTTGAAGACGCTCTGGAAGTTTTTTCATACCCGCGTCGTACCATTCTCCCGCCGACTTACGTATGAAAGAGTTGACAGCTGCCTTCAGCTCTTCGGCGCTTGAGAACTTTATTCCCCCTAAGTGCTGTTTTAAGTTGAGAACAAATCACTTATGGACACTATATGGAGGATGATCTGTGTTCCCATCAAAATTTGGCGATGAGATCCGTTGTGGTGCTGGCAACGTTGTCATGGACTGTCAGTGCAACATGTGGATCAGACTAGAAAATAATTAATAATATATTTTTTTTTAATCTTACCATATTTTTTGTAAATAATAAATATGAAAAGAGTAAAATTAACAATAAAATAAAACATATATTTAAAAAGTATAAATCAAGAAAAAAGATCAAAAACCAATAAACAAACATCAAACAACCAACAAATGATGTCACTTCCGTAATTGCAAACATTTTATCAAACTACATTCAGTCTATTCCTGATTCTGATTTCGTATCTGTTTTAAATAATTGGCAAAAATTAGGCACTTTTCAAAATTAATTTTCTGTAAGTCCGAAAAAACAAAGTACTTTTAATTCCCTCTTATTAAATTGCCAAGATCAAAAGGATGTAGCTCGTTTGTTAGCTCTTCAGTCCCCTAAAAGCAATTCGTGGCTAAATGCCCTTCCTACCGCTTCTCTGGGGAACCATCTAGAGGACTCGTTTTTCGCGTTCGTATTGCTTTCAGAGTTGGTCTTCCGGTGTATGAATAACACTTCTGCATTTGCAGCGAACAGGCAGATAAATTCGGCCTTTACGGGCTAAGCTGTGGAAAAACTGCAGGCAGATTGTTCAGACATAGGATGATCAATGATATCATAAAACGTGCTTTAGGTTCAGCTGAAATTCCCTCTCAACTAGAGCCGCTTGGTATCTGCAGAGCGGACGGGAAGCGTGCGGATGGAGTCTCCTTGATTCCTTGGAGATCGGGAAGTGGTTTGATTTGGGGCGCTACATGCACACATACTCTTGCCGATTCTTATATTGATAGAAGTAGTAATTGGCTGGCTGGTTCGGTTCGAACGAAGAGCTTTCAGACCGCTACATCTTTTTACAATTTTTAGTGGAAACACACGGTCCTTGGGGTGAGGAAGCAAATAATTTCTTAAATAATTTATCAGATAAAGCTAAAAACATTCATTTTAAATGCTTCTTCACCCAAAGGATTGATATTGCAATCCACTTTGAGACAACAAAAAAATTGTTAGCGAATAGTCTAAACAAAAATAGTAGATACCGAGGGCATTCCTCTTAAAATGTAGTCTTGTTCTTGGATGTTTTAAGTTGATGCCGCTTGCTTTTTTCAACAATATCTACACAAAGCAGCAACCTCTGCGAACTAGTACCAATAACAATTTATTTGCGCTAGCATTTTTGTCTTGTACAATACAACAGTGAATGATAACAAAGTGATTAATTAGTTATTAATTACTTTTTTTGCTTAGTTACTTAGATCTTAACTGTTAAATTCAGTAAACCAGTAGCAAGTGTTTACATAAAAGTTTAAAGTTTTAAATTGAAAAAACAAACTTTTGAATAAACTTTGTGAAACCAGTTCAGTGTTTAGTCAGAGAACATAACTGAACTCTGGTAAAAAAACGTAAGGTAAAAAAAATTAAGAAATATACCGAAATAATAAGAGTGCTCAAAACTCGAGTTTTAGTATTTTTCCCTAACAATATTTGTAGTGCGTTTTTGTCCCGCTAAAAAAAACTACAAAAAATGTTTTTGCCTGTAATTTTAGGCAAAAGTGACTGGTACGTACCATTCGAAAGAGTGTAAACATTATTTAAACCTCTGAAATTTCATAACCAATGAAAAGGGATAGTCAAGATATACATTTTTAAACTTGGCAATAATTGGTATAACCAATTCTTCACGATTTCTGCCAAATAAAAATATTATGTTTGCCAAATTTAAAAATTTATATCTTGACATCCTTTGTTCAATCGTTATGAAATTTACAGAAGCTACATAATTTTTACCCCTCTTTCGATTAAATCCAGTTATTTTTGGCTAAAATTATACATAAAAAGTTTTTGTAGGCTTTTCTTAAACGAGGCAAAAGGCACCCAAATTTTTTGAGAGAAAATCGCTGAAAGTTGTAAACTGAAAAATAGGTTAAAGTTCTCAAGTGTATCTTACTAGCTTTTTTATACAGCTTTAATCCTGGACCAACTATGGATAAGCTTATCTAAAAACTTTAATTTATTTCTCAGTTCTCGAGTTTTGACCTTTTTTCTTATGAAATTTTGTAAAAAGCTACAAAAATTTTTTTGTGTGTCATTTTAGAGTGACTTCCTATTCTAAAGAGGGGTAAGTATTATATCTAAACCGAAAATTTCATTACCATTAAACCATTGCTTAAATGTGTACAGTAACTGAACAAAGATATAGATTTTGAAACTTGGCACACGGTAAAAAATTTTATCTACAACACGTTTTTTTCTTGAATAAATTTTTTAACCGTAAAACAATTTGTTTTGAATTAAAATATTTCTTTTTAGTTCAACTCAGCGTTTAATCTTGAAATGAGACTTTATTTTTCTTCTTTAATTGTTTTGTTTCATTTTGTAACAAAGCAAATTGTTTTCATAAAAGGTAATATTTTGATTTCAGAGAAAACGGTGCCTTAGATTAATTCAGTTCCAATTTATAATAAAACAATTTCTGTTTCACATTAAAATTAAGTGGTAAGACATTTTTTGTGCTAAATCAAGAAAATATTATCTTGGTAAATAGGAAAGCACAAATTATTTTACTTCAAAGCAATTTGTTTTGATCTAAGACATTTTTCACAAATTTAAAAATTTATATCTAGACTATCCTTTGTTTAATCCTAATGAAAGTTACAGTACATAATTTTTCCCCTCCCTCTTTTGAATAATACCAGTCATTTATTTTTGACACACAGAAATTACACAGAAGAAAACTTTATTTGCAGCTCTTTCTTAAACGAGACAAAAAGGCACTGCAACTTTTTTTGGAAGCTCGTAATAAACTAAAATCTTATTCTTTCAATACAAATTAAAAACTCATGCAAGACGCTTGAATTTTAAGATGAAGCTAATGAAGGTAAAAATTGGAATAAATAAGTCTCTATCTAAAACCTGAATATAAAATCGGTTCTCACCAAATCAAGGGAATTTTTTTAAAATTTATCATAGAAAAAGCAATCATATGGAAACCGCGTGATCAAAATAGATAAAAGATTAAAATACTTAAAACGTTGCTTTAATTTGATACAAAATTTACAAAGACGCTATGTCTTTGTTCCTTAATAAATTAAAATGCTGATTGGCAAATTTACTGGTTTTAAAATAAAATATGTGTAATTTATACTTATCTGTTTGGTAGTCTAATTGATAAGGCGTTGGCGTACAAAGCGATAGGTTCCGGATTCGAGTCCCCGAGTTACAGAAGTACAGAAACCTTTTTTTTTTGTAATTTTACGTTCTTTAATTTTACCGCTAGTTTGAAAATAAATCCTGGTCACATCCATAGATTGGATAACAAAAGAAGCACTTAAAATAATAACAGATTTGAAACCAAAGAGACAGATCATATACCCAATAAGGTATTTGACTCAGACGAAGGCCATGGTTCACGATTGTTGAGGAAGATTGAAAAGTTTCCGGGTGTAAGAAACTGGGAAAGGGCTGTACTGCTAAAGTAATACTGTCGTCCTTAAAAAGAACGCCGCATTTAGAAATTTTACGTTTTATGAGTTTTTTTGTAGTAAAATTCTCTGCCAATATGTGGGCACCTAACCTCACACTAGGTACTATAGTTATATATAGTACGTGTGAGCTAATATATAATTAAAAACTGAAATATATTTTATTCAACTTCAGACTCAATTACCTTTCGTTTGATACCACACAAGCCATGTTTTGACTTAAACTCTAATTTTTGAAATCTACTCCCACCTTTTTTTTTTAAATAAAATGTATTTTGTTTAACTTCAGACTCAATTACCTTTCGTTTGATATCACACACGCCATATTTTGACCTAAACTCTAATTTTGGAAATCTACTCCCACCTTTTTTTAAAACTAAAATGTATGTTGTTTAACTCCAGACTCGATTACCTTTCATTTGATATCACACACGCCATATGTTCACATAAACTCTAGTTTTTGAAATCTACCCCCACCCTTTTATTTTACTTGTGTTCGGTGGATTTTGTTCATTTTTAAATGGGACAATCTCGACCCAAGACCCAGCCTAGGTACCAAATTTCATAGAAATCGGGCAAGCGGTTTTTGAGTTATGCGCGTTGGTCGTTACAGACAGACCGACAGACAGACAAACAGACAGACGACGCGACAAAAAAGTTTTAAAATGATCTGAATCTTGAAATTTTTGTAGCATGCACTATCTTCGAGGGGTATACTTTACCCCTATATTTTGAATAGGGAAAGGGAGTCTAGTGATATCTTGTTTTGAAGTTCTCTCTCTCTCTCTCTCTCTCGAGTGGAGTGTTGATTCTGTTATCACGTTTGGGTAGTAGTTGTTGGTGCAAGCAAGAAATTTCCTAATTTTCATTTTCTTTTCCTTTTCTGCGCGTTTAAAATAGTTTAAATTTTCGCGCTCTAAAATATGCATATGGGGTTTCACGGCACCGGACACGTGGAAGACAAGCAGCGCCGCGATGAGTGCGCAAAGAACCACCGTCACAACAAGACACTAGCAAAATCACGTTCCCGAAAAAAGTGAATTTGAGGTGAAAAAACTGGACGTTTAAACGTCGACTGGAGCTGCAAGAGAGTCCGAGGTAGGTGCCTTTTCATATAAAATTCCATATGTATCGTAACTTTCCATTTTCAATCGTCAATACCGACATTTATTTTTAAATGTGCTTGTGAAGCCAATACCGGCGACCTATCGAAGGAAATTCCGTTATTTTTCAGCCCTTGCACGCACATTTAATGGTCCTTCGAACCGGATTAATAGTTTTCCAAACTACCTAGACTCCTGTGGTTCAGCAATTTCCTACAAAAATTCCAAATTTCTATTTTCTATTTCAAATTTCAAAATTTATTTCAATTTCAATTATCAGACCATATTGTTTTAGGACCTGTTGGGGATATGTTCCTTCAAAGTTGATCGAAGTGTTTATTACCGTTCAAAAATAGCTAGAAACAATGCACATATTTCGTATAGTTTACTAGTTCATCAAAGAAAGTTGATCGCTTTGTTCATTACATTTTCAGTAAAAGTGGCGTCAATACGCCGAAACTGAAAATTTAAGGCGGTTCTTCCACATACTTTTCTAATTATCGATTTTACAGGTGTCGCGGCGTTAACGCGCAGGTGCAAGTGTTTCGTCGTCACCAAGGTCTCACGTTGCGCGCGTTGTTTCTTCAAATACCGAGGTTTGTTAAAAACTTTCAGACGGACCGCTGGTCGTGTGCACAGAGTGTGCGACTTGGAATCGAAAGGTGCGGGGTTCAATCCTTGGTGAGACATAAAAGTTTTTTTTTAAGGGATATGTTCAAATAATAACATACAGACAAACTTACAAACATTTCATTTCAAAATTTTCGAAAAAAGTTAATAAAATTAAAATAATAAAATTGTTTAATTTTGCTAAAATTCGGGTTATATTTTAAGCTATATTTTAAGCATTTTTTTGGGTAATTTTAAAAACAAATTAACTTTCAAAAACAAAAATGTCTACGCAAAAACAGAAAAAACTTTGCGACAAAAGGCTTTTGAGCTTCAACCAAATGGCGGAAGCTCACGAGGTAGCTTTGAAAGCGAAGTCGGATACAGCGTTTCACTTTTTGTTTAAATCCAGATATGAAGACGTCGAAGAATGTCATGCTCAATTCTATAATTTTCATAACGAAATTATTGGCTCTCTCGAAGAGTTTAAACTTTCATTTGACGAGCAGGACAAAACTAGAAAAGACTTTGACAACCTTTATTATGAATGTAAGGGTATTTATTACGACCTTTTTAGGGCCAACCCTGTCAATTACGTAGGCAACCCTAACCAACAAAATATTGTTCAGAGGTCAAATACAAGATCATTTCCACAACCACGGTTGCCAATTTTCAATGGTAATTATAAAGACTGGCAACACTGGTTTGACTTATTTAAAGTCATGGTACATCAAAATTCTGATTTAAGTGATATAGAGAAATTTCAACAATTGCGGAGTTCTGTTCTGAATGAAGCCCTTTCTCTAGTAAAAACCATTCCCCTCGCAGATAGCAATTATCACATTGCGTATGAAACCTTAGTAAAGAGGTATCAAAATAAACGAATTATTGCTACTACCGCTTTGAATGCTATTAACTTTCTTTCAACTAAATCCAGTTCTGGGAAAGAATTACGTTCCATGTTGGATACATTTTCTGAGAATCTAGCCATCTTAAATGAGCTTGGTTTTCCTACAAAAGAATGGGACTTTCTTACTTTTAACATGATGCTCTCAAAACTTGAAGTCAAGATGAGGACTGATTTCGAACTTTACTATAGTAGAGAGAAAAACAATTCAGAAATTCCGTCCTACACTGATCTTTACACGTTTATAGAAAATCATTGCGTTGCGCTCGAATCTGTAGTGCAAATGCCCAGTTTTAGTAGGCAAAATCAAACCCCTAGACAACCTCAAACTACGCGTAATTCTCAACAGAACAGTTTTCAGAGAAACAGTTTTAATAATTTTAATTCACCTTCTGCTTTCAATACAACTATTTCAAATCAAAGTTCAAATTCAAGAAATCAACAAAATACTTTACAAAATAGCAATCAACGCAGCAACCCTCAAATACAAAATAATCAGAACAGAACTTTTAATCCAAAAATAAAATGCTACCTATGTTCTTCGAATCACGCATTATCGAAATGTATCGAATTTCAAAACAAAAGTCCACAGGAAAGGATGGGTTATGTTCGGCAGGTGAATCTATGTCAAAATTGCTTACATTTTGCTCACCAGACCGTGAATTGCCCCTCCTCCTACAACTGCTTTACGTGTGGAGCTAGGCACCACAGTCTTCTTCACGTTCCACAACCAGTAGCGCCCTCTGTGAGTGTTGATTCTTATCCTCCAGAGAACGTTAATATTCCACTTTCCAATTCCAATAGCACCCCTATGTCAGGAAGCCATTCCACGAACTGTCATGCGACAATGATTTCCAAAAATTCCACTTTTCTACTTTCTACCGTTGTAGCTGACATGTTAGACTCAAGGGGACATTACCAACCAGTTCGTATCTTACTCGATTCTGCCTCAGAGGCAAACTTTATTTCAGAAAAATGTCTAAATCGTTTAGGTCTTTCGAAAAGCTTCTTTTCTACTTCTATTCAAGGCTTAAATCAAATGACATCTTCCAATACCAAAGGTAAGACGAAATGTCTTATCAAACCTCAAGGTCAAGCGGGACCTACCTTTGATTTTGAGGCGTTAGTACTTCCAAAACTTTGTACAGAGATTCCTTCTTGCGCTGTCGACTCGAGCAAGTGGAATCACATTCGCAATATCAAACTTTCTGATCAAAACTTCCATATACCAAGTTCCATTGATGTCCTAGTAGGTTGTGAACTTTTTCCGCATCTCTTACAAGAGGGAGTTATCCACGGAGAGCGTGGACAACCTAGTGCTTTTAATAGCATCTTTGGCTATGTGCTGATTGGTAAAGTTGAAACTTCAAAGCAACAAAATCCCCAATCACTCATAAGCTGTTACACTTCCATCGAACCATCTCTGGATATCTGCCTAGAGCGCTTCTGGGAGATAGAGCAGGTTCCACATAAGGTTCATCACAGTCCTGAGGATATTATGTGCGAAAAATTATTTTCACAATCAGTTTCACGCAACGAATCAGGTAGATTCGTCGTTCCATTACCTTTCATAAACTTAGAACCCCAGTTGGGTGACACCTATCCAATCGCTTTAAAACGTTTCAAGCTTCAGGAAGCTAGACTTCTCAAAGACTCAGCTAATTATCAAGCTTACAAAGATTTTATGCAGGATTATTTAGACACTGGTCACATGATACCTATTCCTACGCCTATATCTAAAGATGTCTTGGATAATTCCTACTTTATCCCTCATCACAGTGTCTGGAACACTGGGAAGATAAGAGTGGTCTTTGATGGGTCTCAACGTAGTCCCAGAGGTGTCTCACTCAACGAGACGTTGTGCGCAGGTCCTAAACTGCAAAATGATGTCCGAGAAATTTTACTTAATTTTCGAATTCATGCTGTAGCCTTTGTTACTGACATAGTAAAAATGTTCCGACAGATTTTAATTATTCCTGAGCACACGCGTTATCAAAATATTCTATGGAGATTTTCTGAGGATGATCCTGTCCAAACCTACTCCTTAAGAACAGTTGTTTATGGACTTAAGTCATCACCTTACTTAGCTATTCGTAGTATACAAGAACTAGCTAAACTTGAGTCTGAAAGGTATCCTAATGCTTCCAAGGTGCTTCTTAAAGACATTTACGTCGACGACGTGCTCACTGGGCAGGATTCTGTGGCCTCTGCCAAAGAACTTCAGTCGGAGTTAATCTCCCTGTTGCGCCTAGGAGGGTTTGAACTTAAAAAATGGGCGAGCAACAGTCCGGAACTTCTCTCCTCATTCTCAGAATCAGAAACACAAATGTCCATTCGTTTCGACAAATCCGAACCTAATTTTGTAAAAATATTAGGTCTCCAATGGAATCCTATCTCAGATTCGTTTACCTACTTGGTCGTACCAGAAGATAAACCATGCACCAAGCGAGGTATCTTATCTCAAATCATGAAAATGTTTGATCCCTTAGGTTTCTGTTCTCCCGTTTCTTTACTTGCTAAGCATCTCATGCAAGATCTGTGGAAGGAGAAGCTGGACTGGGATTCTCAGCCTCCTCCGCATATCGTAAATGTTTGGAATCAATTTCGAACCGAACTTCCAAATCTTTCAAATATTCATTTACCTAGACGCCTTTCCATTGATCAACCACGTAGCATTGAACTTCACGGCTTTTCAGACGCCTCTATGATAGGTTACGCGGCTACGGTCTATTTCAGAATGGAGTCAGTATCCGGAGAAATCCATACCTTTCTTGTAATGGCCAAATCTAAGGTCGCACCAGTGAAAACAGTCAGTCTTCCGCGACTGGAGCTTCTTGGTGCCACTTTACTTTGCGACCTAATTTCCTTTATTCGAAATACTTATTCAGATATTCTTAACTTCAACCAAATCTGTGCATGGTGTGATTCCCAAGTGGTTCTATGCTGGTTGGCGGCTTCACCTCACAGGTTTAAAACGTTTGTGGCAAACCGTATCTGTCACATTCAAGAGACCATTTCTCCTACGGCCTGGAAATATATTCCATCAGCGCTAGATCCAGCCGACCGTGCTTCGCGCGTTCTTATGCCTAATCAACTTGTCAAACATGACTTGTATTGGGAAGGTCCTTGTTTTCTTAGGCTACCAAAAGAGAGCTGGCCTGATGATTTTCGCTGTCCAGACCCTCCGGAAAACGAGGTTATTCTGGAAGAACGAAAATCAGTATTTCAAACATGCACAGTTGAACCACACATGCTTGATACTTTTCTTTCTCGTTACTCTTCCCTAGAGAAAATTCAACGCATAATTTCCTATATTTTTCGCCTTACCGAAAAGAAATCTAAATATCCTAACGAAAATATTACCGAAGTAGAACTTCAACATTCTCTTATTGTTCTCGTTCGGCATGTTCAACGTTCCATCTTTGCTGATCTCATTTCACGTTTGAATGACGCAAAGCTACTTCCTAAACAATTTCGTAAACTTTCACTTTTTCTAGATACACAAGGCTGCTTAAGAGTGGGGGGTCGATTACCACATTCTTCCGAACTCTCTTATTCAGCAAAACACCCTTTACTTTTACCACGTTCTCACCGTCTTACTCAACTTGTCATTGAGTACACTCACAAAAGGTACTGTCATCCCGGTCAAAAAACGTTGCATTACCTCTTGAGACAACAATTTTGGATCCTTTCCCCTCGCTCTGCAATCGAGAGCGTAACTTCTCATTGCATTTTATGCTATCGATTAAATCCTAAACCTTCCGTACAAATCATGGGCAACTTGCCTGCTCAACGCATCTCTCAAGTAAAGGCATTTTCACATGTTGCCATAGATTATTGTGGTCCCTTTCCAATTACAATGGGAAAGTACCGAGGTGCAAAGGTATCCAAAGGTTATATTCTTGTCTTAGTCTGCTCCGCAACAAAGGCAGTTCACCTAGAACTTACCTCCGATATTTCCACCCCTACTTTTCTTGCGGCTTTTAAGAGATTTGTGGCAAGAAGAGGAAGAATCTCTGACATTTACTCAGATTGTGGTAGCGCGTTCTTGGTTGCTGATCGTTTACTCAAACAGTACTCCCAGGAAGCATGTCACAGTCTAAAAATTACCTGGCATTTTTCAAGTCCTGGTAGTCCGCACCTAAACGGACTAGCTGAGGCAGGAGTTAAATCCACCAAGGCAAATTTAAAACGTGTAATAGGTGAGCAACGGTTAACCTATGAAGAGTTTTTTACTTTTTTGTGTCAGGTCGAATCCATACTAAACAGCCGGCCTCTGTATGCCCAAAGTATGGATCCGAATGACTTTCTTCCACTGACCCCTGGTCATTTTCTTACCCTGGAACCGTTGAATTCCGTACCAGAACCCGAATTTTCGGATTCCAAGTTGAACACCCTGTCCCGCTGGCAGCTGGTGCAAAGGCTCCAGTCCGATTTTTGAAAACGCTGGAACTTGGAGTACCTAAACACCTGGCAACAGCGTTCTAAATGGACAGAGGCTTCTAACAATATTAAACTAAATACTTTAGTCGTGGTAAAGAATGAACAAAAACCGCCATTGCAATGGGCTGTTGGGCGAATTGTCGACGTACACCCTGGCTCAGACGGTCATATTCGTGTTGTGACCGTTAAAACAGCTACAGGAACATATCGTCGACCAGTAGTGAAACTATGTCCTTTGCCTATGCCCGACGCATAAGGCAAAAATTTATTTTCTTTCTTAATTTTTTCTAAGTATTTTTTCTTTTCTTTTAATTTTAATTTACATGCATTATCTAATGCATATTTGGGTTAATGTTAAATTGTATCGTTTAATTGCTAATAGGCGAATACTATTTAATTTTTTTTTCCTTTCCTTTTCTTAACTAAGTAAAAACACACGTGTTTTGGCGGCCGGAAAATGTTGGTGCAAGCAAGAAATTTCCTAATTTTCATTTTCTTTTCCTTTTCTGCGCGTTTAAAATAGTTTAAATTTTCGCGCTCTAAAATATGCATATGGGGTTTCACGGCACCGGACACGTGGAAGACAAGCAGCGCCGCGATGAGTGCGCAAAGAACCACCGTCACAACAAGACACTAGCAAAATCACGTTCCCGAAAAAAGTGAATTTGAGGTGAAAAAACTGGACGTTTAAACGTCGACTGGAGCTGCAAGAGAGTCCGAGGTAGGTGCCTTTTCATATAAAATTCCATATGTATCGTAACTTTCCATTTTCAATCGTCAATACCGACATTTATTTTTAAATGTGCTTGTGAAGCCAATACCGGCGACCTATCGAAGGAAATTCCGTTATTTTTCAGCCCTTGCACGCACAGTAGTCACAAATGTTTGTGAAATTATTTTAAACTTTTTAAACTCAATTTTCTATTTATTACTTCTAGCTAGGTAGATATTTAGTTGATTTTACTGACTTTTATTAGCCACTCTTTATATAGGTAGCTTAATTTTTTTTTTGTAAGAACCTGACTCAATTTTTATGTATATTATTGCATATGAAAATAAAGACTATTTCTATTCTATTCTTGGATATCTTTACAACCGTGTCAAAATTTCGAAAATCCATAGATTAGTTTTTGAGATATTTGTTTTCAAATTTTCAAATTTTACATGGAATGATAAAAATTTTAAAAATCCATAGATTAGTTTTTGAGATATTTGCTTTCCAATTTTCAAATCTTACATGGAATGAAAATCCGAAAAAATATAAAATTCTGATTTTTATTTTCCAGTCCATGTTGAATTTGAAAGTTTGAAGGCAATTAAATCTCAAAAACTAAAAGATAGATTTTTGGAATTTCTAAACGGTTGTAAAGACATTGATCCACTTTCCCTATTCAAAATAAAGTGGTAAAGTATACCCCTTAAAGATGGTGCGTACTAAAAAAGTTTCAAAAGAGTCAAAAGTTGTCCCACTCGCAAACAAAATCGACGTGTCCGAGCGTTTCTCCGAATTCGCACCCAAAAACACGCCTGTTACCTTTTAGTTGGGACACCATGTATAGTATTAGTAAAAAAACCGTATCACTTTTTATTTCACAGTTATAAGACAATAAAAAAGTATAAAATTTTAAACCCGTTTTTCTCAAAACGTAAAGTATCAATTTTTTATTATTTCTTTATACTGGGACTTTCCATCCAATCAGGATCAATCGCCCAATTTCGCAAAGTTCGAGCAAGGTTAAAGCATTTTTAAATAAACACAAACAAGTACCTAGCCAGGAATCGAACCCAGACCGCTGGTGTGATAAACAAACATTGCTTTATCAATATTAACATCATTATAAATATTTTTAAAAATTTTAGTTCGCAATCACTCCTCTTCAATGGCATAACAGCAACAAAAACCCAACACACATTTAGAACCATTCAATTATAAAATGGAGGCAGTACTTCACGAAGCAGTGGTCATAAACGGTAGTGCCAAAGCACTGATTCAAACGCCGAATTTAAGTGGTAGTAACAATATTTTATCTAGTGCAAATCTTCACAATGGGAATGGACATATAAACTTATCTAATGGACAAAATGAAGGCATTAAGGAAATCACGGGAATTGATGGGCTATCGCAGATTAGCAGACCGATAAACATGAGATTTGAGAATGTGACATTCACTGCCACTGAGGGAGGATTGTTCAGTAAAAAAAGTAAGTAACTCCAGTTGAGTGCATCTCCTAAAAAAGTGACAACAGAGTTTATAAATAAAATTTCGGACTTCCATTCTCTTTATTTATTTTAAAACACGACGTTTCGGTTAGTAAGTATCCCTAACCGTTTTCAAGTGTAAACGTTTACACTTGAAAACGGTTAGAGATACTTACTAACCGAAACGTCGTGTTTTAAAATAAATAAAGACAATGGAAGTTCGAAATTTTATTTCTACTCAATCATTGTCTACGAGTTTCAAACAAAAAAACAGAGTTTATGTTTTAAACTAGCCCAAAACGAAGCAGAATAGCTCATATCAAATATATGCGGAATTTCATTGAAATCGGTTAGATAGTTTCTGACACTAACGGTAACAAAAAAAGCCCTATTTCTTTATTTACCGGGTTATTGGTAATATTTCCTTGGCCTTTATTAGGGGTTAATGTAGGTGAAGTTGTATAATTTTTAACCTATTACCTTTTGAGCTATGTCCGAAGTATCAGGTGTCATTCCTTATATCAAATTTTGGCAGCAACTTTCTTAAGTTAAAGACCCTGTAAATTTCTGTCACAAAAAAAGACGTATTTTTCCTGATTTATGGTTTGTTAATATCTAGTTAATCCGTTTTTGAGTTATTTAAATTACAAATTTACATTGAAGTAAGTGGATTATCATGAGTGTACTTTAACAGTAACTTAAAACTAGTATAACTTAGAAACAGCTTATCCAAATCAACAACCTATACATTTTTAAAATCAGGACAAAGATATCTTTAGTTTTGACTAATAACATACAGGGTGTTCCCTTTAACTGAAGAGATTTGCTGTCAAAATTTGACATAAGGAATGGCATCTGTGACTTGTGATATAGTGCAAAAGATAATATGGAAAAGATTATGCAACTTTTGTATTTAAAGCTTTTTTCTATCACCTACATTAACCCTTGAAAAAGGCCACGATATAATCAATGACCCTGTACATGTGTATTTAAATTACGTTTGCAATTTAACTGAATTTGAACATAAATTCGCCATAAATACTAAAAGCGTATATAAAATAATTCACTAATGAAAATCTATACTTTTTTTATGTTTTTCTGGGCCTCGTAGAAAAACAATTGTTCCTAACACTGTTATGCAAAACAGAATTTGCCACGCATCGTTTTGTGACTTGTTGGGAAAATAGCTATTTTTTACTTTCGTGCGCAATCATTTACATGCGCAAAGTTGAACTTTGCGCACGGAAACACTTGTGATATGAAACGACGACGACGACGACAAAGCTTACATAAAGATTACACAATTAAAATAGATGCTGCACTTTTCAAAAATCAATGGAAATATAGAGATTAAACGCGTGCCGACGTAGGCTGTCGCTGGTCGTAACTGCAAAACAGGTGTGCGATTCGGCGTTTGATGTCGGCCGCCGCACAATGGGTTATATGAGAGGACTAGCGCGACACTCAATTTTAACTCAGTTTTAACCCACTTCTAGACATCGGATCAACTTCAAATTTGGTACACACTTAAAGTTCCGATGACAATACAATATACTGATATTATGAAGTTCACAGCTCCCCCCCCCCCTTTGAAAATGCTGGAGGGGGCCACTATCTAAGTATGTCCTATATCGTTCAAAATTGGTATGCAGGGACTTTTGGGGATGGGGATCAAGAATTTTTAATTAGATTTTTAAAATTGTAAAAGCAACGCCGCCTTCCCCCTTGGACAATTTTGACCATCTTGTACATATCCGATCAACATTAAAATTGTTGTGGACTAGCTATTATAAGTTAAAGTGCCAATACAATACAATATTATAATGCTTTAAAGTTGGCAACCCCTCACCCCTTTGAAGAGGGTGGAAGGGGACCATCTAAGTATGTCCGATTTTGTTCAAAATTGGTATGTAGGGACTTTTGGGGATAGGGATCACCAATTTTTAATTATATTTTTAAAATTGTGAAATTGACGCCGCCCTTGTCCCTCTTGTAAGTCAATTTTGACCAACTTGTACATATCCGATCAACATCAAATTTGGTATGGACTTATAGTTACAGCGACAATACAATATTATAAAGCTCTAAAGTTGGAAACTCTCCAACTTTAAGGATAGTGGAGGGGTTTTCTGGGTTTAGGATTACGCACCATATTTTTTCTTATTTAATAAGCTTCCGAACAAGTTTTCACAAGTTGGGTCTACCAGTTGCAAAAGAGGTTGGATGTTACTAACTTTTTACTTAAGTTATTTAATTAAATTATACTTTTACTTAAAAGGATATTTTTTATTGTCAAAAAATGGCAAAAAAGTAAAGGTTAGCTTTTTTTAATATTTGACAGGCGTCAAAAAAAAGTAGTTTATCGTTTTTCTTTTTTGATAAGCTTTCGAGCAAGCTGCCACAAGTGGGGTTATCTAATTTGAAAAAAAAAAGTTTTATGCGAGTAGATGCCTTTGCAGGGGGTCTATACAAAAAAATTTCGAACAGAAATATTGCTCGTTAAAAATCTTAGTCGAAGTACTTTTGGATTTTTCAGAATTATCTAAATTCAATCCGCTGTTCCATTTGGCTGATACACTGATTGTATAAAGACCACGTACTTGGCAGTGTTTAGTGCTACCCCCAAAAAACAGGTGCAGCGAGGGGCAGCAAATTTTTTGTTTTTTTAGTCAAATAGACCCCTCTCTCTAATATTCTGGTGGAGATTTTACTAAGCCTTGCTAAGCTTGTTTCTGCAGGCTTTACAAAGAAAAATAGAGACGAAAATAAACGTAATATATTTCAAAAAATTTTAACCATAAAAAGGGTTTTGGAATGAAGAAATTACTAGTAGTTTTTAAAAGTGCAGTTACTGCTTATGCCCACTTTCTACCCAAAAAGTGCTGTTTGTATTGTCATTTTTTTTATTTAAAAATACTGTAAAAATACATACATTTTATTCCCAAAATATTTTTCAACTTTGGGGCTCTGTTACAGAGAAATACATTAAGACTTTTTTTATCAGTTGCATTTTTTTTATTAACTGGACTATCTGCAATACATTTGGGTGGGTTTGGTTATCATAATTTAAAAAACATATACAGGGCTAATGTCGTGCTAGCTCCGCCATATAACCCATTGTGCGCCGCCTCAAAGATCCACCAGCCACTAACCGGCTGCAAAACAGGTGTGCGATTCGGCGTTTGATGTCGGCCGCCGGCACAAGTGCAGCATAAACTTTGGCATGGGCATAAAGAATAATCATTTTATTAAATATTTATTTTATTTACTTCTAATTACTACTAAAAATGTCATTTTTGGAAAAAACGCGAATTTGAACATAAGTCAAGAAACTGTTTGGTTTTCACTATCTCCAACGTCGATCAAGAAGTCAGTCAAGAAATTTTGCATTTTATAGGCTAAATAAGAAAGACATGTTTTTTTACCACGTATGAGTCAATAATTTCTATTTAAAACTAATATTTATTTCCTTCCCTGTGAGAAAGTGACATAGAGGTACTTAATTCATGTGAGGGACCCAAATTATGCAGAATTTCGCAAATATTGGAAGATGTAATGACAGCCCCTAGCAGGGAGATTCCGAAACAAATGTATTTTAGGTGAATTCGCAAGGCCCGATTTTGATATAACATTTTTTTTACCGAAGTCGTAGGGATAATAGTTCTTGAGATAAATGCGGCTGCCGTCTTTAATGGGATAACATATGATTTTTTTGCAATAACTTTTTTTGCAGATCCAACTAAAAATTTTAAGTTTAGGAAAGTACGCGCTGAAGTTTTTACTTACAATTATTTTTGCTCTATCACGACAACGTGACGCAGAGAAGATTGGGGACAGTACTGAGACGCCCCTGTATCTATAAGTTTTAGCGAAATTTTCATTTTGGTTTATCATATTCCAGTCAAGCAATACCTAACTTTTTTGCTTGCTAATTTTGTGAACTTTGACTTTCCTTATCTCGGTAACTAGATATCAAAATGTATCTAGAATATTTTTCTACTAATGGTAGAGCGGCATAGGTTATTAAAAATCGGTTCAACTGCACCAAGGTGATGATGGTTGCCAAGGTATATTTTTTGAAACTAGGATGACTCTTGACCGGAATGGGACAACTGGGCGCTGCCAACTGTAAAAATTATGTTAAATGACCTCAAGCAATGTAATATTTGAAGTTTGAGACAAATCGGTTAGTAAATAAGAAAATCCGCCATTTTGATTAAGCAGTTTTTTTTTTACGGGTATGCGCACTCGCAAGCAGATCCCTATCACGCTCGAGAAGCGGCAAGTGCGCGGAAATGTTGGTGTGTGTTGGTTTTGAAACGGTTCAGGTTGTAACCTGCAGGGAAAACTATCGCAGGGAGTTTATTCCACAGCGATGCTGTTCTCCAGAGATATGAATTCTGATATAATGAGGTTCTTGGTGCCTCTATTTTGACAATAAATTGATGGTTACCGTCTGTTTGACGTGTTCGCCTAGTAGGTGCTACTCCCGGGGGGATCATACGTGCCAACTCTTCAGAGCATTTTCCGTGATAATACCTGAAGAAGAGAGATAGATCGCCCACAGTTCTTCGATGTTCGAGACTATCCAAGCTACGGGTAAGTGCGGGGTCATTGATCAGCTTGATAGCTCGTTTCTGCACGGTGTTCAAAAGCATTAAGGTATGTTTGGGTGCCGCACTCCATATATGTGAGCAGTACTCCATAGCTGGTCGAATCTGGGCTTTGTAGAGTGTCAGCAATTGGCTTGGTGTATACAGATGTCTTGTACGAAATAGCACCCCAAGCTTTTGGGACGCCCTTTTAGCTATATCTGCCACGTGACTGTGCCAAGACATGTTGGTCTCTGCAGTGACTCCTAAGATGTTCAACTGGCTCTGTAATGCGACAGCACTTCCAGATAGCATGATGTTTGGCTCACCGGTGCTGGTCTTTTTTGAAAACAGGGCTGCTTGGGTTTTCTGCGCGTTGAACTGTACAAGGTTGTTGTTGCCCCAGTCCTCTATTATCTCCAAGTCGTTATTTATCTGTGATATTTCAGTTAGTCTAAGGTAATGGAATTCACGTGCGGAGAGACATGTGGGTGGTATGACTGAGGAGACTACATTGCCATCATCTGCAAAGCAATAAAGTGGATTTACTGTTTTATCTATGAGGTCATTTATGTAAATCAGAAAAAGTGTTGGCGAAAGGATTGCTCCCTGTCGCACACCAGCATTTATTTGGTAAGAGTTGGAGTTCCGGCCATCCAGTGCAACATAAATGGATCTATCCTTAAGGTAACTTTCAAACCAAGTGCAAAGTCTCGGCGACAATCCCGTTGCTTTGAGCTTGTTGAGCAGATTTTCATGCCAGACTTTATCGAATGCTTTAGATATATCTAAGGCAATTGTTCTTGTTTCACCTCGCAACTCAATCGCTTTTTGCCATAAGTGAGTGACGTATGTATGTAAATCGCCAGTTGACCTATATTTTCGAAATCCGTATTGCTTGTCGTTGATATTTTTGTACTTTTCCAAGTACTTGGTTAGGTGATTGTTCACAACTCTTTCCATTACTTTTGATATCACCGGAAGTAGAGCAATTGGTCTATAGTTTAACGGATCTGTCCTTTCTTTGGAATGGGTTGTACTGCGGCAGACTTCCATGATGATGGATATACTCCTTGCCTATAAGATAAATTGAATAATTTTGCGAAAGTTAGGGTGAGTTCGCTAGCACAATTTTTGAGTACTATCGCGGGAATGCCATCTGGACCCATTGCTTTGTTTGTATCCAACTTTTTAAGGGATTTTCGTATTTCTCTGTGACAAAAGGGTACCTCTGGCATACTGTGGGAAACCCTTTCAATGAACGGTGGAGTTTTTCCATTTGGCACTGTTAGGTTTGAGTTGGAGGAAAAGATTTTGGCCAGCATATTGGCTTTTTCCTCTGGTGTTGTGGCTAAGTGAGTATTTTTATCTGTAATTGGTGGTATGGATGACTTGGTGAAGTTTGATCCAACGGCTTTTGAAAGAGACCAAAAGGACCTAGAACTACTTGGACAATTTAGCAACCTGTTTTTTATTCTTTGATTGTATGTTTCTTTGGCGGCGTCAATAGTAATTTTGCAACTATTTCTGGCTTCTATAAATTCTGTGTGGTTTTGAGCGGTTTGTTGTCGTTTCCAAAGGTTATATGCTCTGTGTTTTTTCTGTACAGCCGTTTGACACTGGCTGTTGAACCAAGGTTTTGCATTAGCTCTGCGTTTTATTGTATGTGGGATATATGCATCCATTCCAGATAAGATTACTTTTGTTATTTCATTACAGCAAATAGTGGGATCAGCTGTTTTAAAGCAAACCTCTTGCCATCGAAAATCCAGGTAAAACTGTTTAAGGTCATTCCATTTTGCCGATTTATAGTGCCACATTTTACGAGGAAGTGATTGTTGGCTTGGCGGTATGAACATTTTTCAGATATGACGGATAATCTGAAAACCCTTTGAAGCCTGAAGTTTACGGTTGGCTAAATTAACCGATTTTAATTAATCAAAAGGCAATATTAGTCTAAAAAACTGTGTTCTATCTATCTACTTAGCCTTCTTTGATCCATCTTTGAACATAGGCCTCCCGCAATATCTTTAACTCTTCTCTGTCGCCATGTTTATCCATCTAGTTCCCGCATGTTTCTTCAAATCGTCCGTTCATCTCATTTGGGGTCTACCTCTACTTCTTTTATTTTCTCAAGCTCTCCAGTTTACAATATATTTGTTCCATCTATCGTCTTTCTGTCGGATATTATGACCGGCAAATTTCCATTTTAATCCTCTGACACACCTTACTTTTTTTTGTATTTTTTATGCATTTATTTCTTTTTCTCTGTTAGCCTTACATGTAACATTTGTCTTTCCATTGATCTTTGGGCTTTTGTTACTTTATCCATGTTTGATTTTGTACCAGGTCAGGTGTGGGATCCATAGGTGAGTACAGGAAGGTTATTGCTTATAAACTTTCGTTTCGAGGTACTAAGAATATCTTAAATTCAGCTGTTTGGTTTTCTTTTTTTAGTTTAATGATTTGGCCCAGATCAGTGGCGGATCCAGGATTTCCTGGGGGGAGGGGCCAAAGTGGCAGCAAACATCAAAATATTTTTTTGAATTAGTTTTTGATAGATCTGAGGTGTTAAATTTGGTATTGAAAGGAGATCTATGGCGAAATTTTTTTGAAAATTAATTAGAATTTGTGACAAATTTTAAACAAGTGATGCTGCCAAACTAAAAAATAAGTTATATAACTGGAAGGGGGGGCGGGCCCCTCTGGCCCTCCCCTGGAACCGCCACTGGCCCAGATATATATATATATATATATATATATATATATATATATATATATATATATACAGTCGAACCTCTATAACTCGAACTCCCAACCAAAACAGTTCCAGTTATGGAAAGTTCGAGTTATAGAAATTCGAATTAAAGAGGTTAAAATACATATAAAAAGTGCAGGGACCACTTAAAAGGTTCGAGTTATAGAGAGGTTCGAGTTAGAGAGGTTCGACTGTATATATATATATATATATATATATATATTCCTCTACTTTTTCTTGATTTATGCTAATCGTTATCGTGTTTGTTATGATTTTAGTAGTGTAGTTCATTCTCAAGCCTCTATTTTTCGCTGTTGTATGCAGTTCTTCCAGCATTTTTATTAGTTCTTCTTTCTTATCTGTTATTAAGGTGATATAGTCAGCGTAACTTAGGTGGTTTAAGTATTGTCCGCTTACTTCGCTTACTTTGATGCCCATTTCTTCCCAATCTAAGTATTTAAAAACATCTTCTAGGGCCTGGTTAAATAGTTTAGGGGATATTGTTCACCCTTTCTCACACCTCTTCTTATGTAGATTGGCTTGGATCCTTCGTGGATTTTGATTGGTGTAGTTGCTTCGCTATATATATTGGCTATTAAGTCTGTGTATCTGTGATCTATTCGGCTATTAATTAAGGATGCTTTTACTGCCCAGTGCTTAATGATATCGAAAGCTTTTTTAAAGTATGAATGCAATATCTAGTGAAATGTTATACTCGTTGGCTCATTCTATTAGGATTTTCATGGTTATTAGGTGGTCAGCAATACTGAAAACTTTTCATGCTTGTTCTTTTGATTGATTTCTGTCAAATTTTGTTGTTAGTCAATCTGTTAATATTTTCGTGAAAATTTTATAAATTACATTAAGGAGTGTTGTAGGTTGATAGTTTTTTGGGTCTGCTCTATTTCCTTTCTTGTGTAGAATAATGGTTATGGATTTTTTCCACCAGTTGTTTAAGATTATTTTTTATGTTAGTATTTTATTCAGAAGAATATGGAGGGTATTAAATTCAATTTAATTTCTTTAATGCTCTTTTTATTTCCGCTTTGCTCATTTTAGGTTGTAGTTCTCAGTTTAGGGTCTTTATTTTTGTTTGGAGTTTCTTCATTATATCTCGCGATGGTTTCCTTTTTGTTTGGTATATTTATGTATAAATAGTTGTGTGATATTTATAATATCCTCTGTAACTTTACTTTTTATGCTGCTCATATCCTCTATTTAAATTATTTTATATCTACCTAGAGTCGGCCTTGGAAATTTCATATTTGTGGTATTTCTATAACTTTTATTTCTTGACTCTATCTTTTATTTTATTTTATCATTTTTCTTAATGTTTTATTTATTTCTGTATATTCCATCGATGCCCTTTTTCCTTCTTTCTGCATGTTTTGCCTTTTTTTTCATTAATTTCTGTATTTCTTCTGATACATAATTTTTTATCTTTTTGGGCGACAGCTTTTCCTACTTTGGTCATAGCTCTTGTCGCAGTATTATTTCTTTTATCTAAATTTTCATTTTCACATCTTAAGTTTTGGGTTAGCTGTTCCTTTAGCCTTTCTTTGTTATTGCTTTATTTTGTGTAAGTTTATTCATGTCAAGTTGTTCATTGTTATTATTAATTTGTATTCTCATTTCGAAATTGCCATAATGCAGATTTTCGTTTTGAGCATGCTGTGATCACTCTCTGTTGTGAAGCTCTTTAGTACTGTTACATCTCTAACGATGTTTTTCTCAGTAGTCAGTATGTAATCAATTTCGTTTTCTGTTATTCAATTAGGGCTGAGCCATGTCCATTCTCGTTACGGTTTCTTTCTATAGAACAAAGTCATTGCATAAAGGTGTCTTTCCTCTAGATTATCCATTAAGATTGTGCCTCTGTCATTCCTTTCGCCATATCCAAAATCACCTATTTTAGTTTTTTCTATGTTCATTTTCTTACCTAATTTGGTATTCAAATCTCCCATTATTATTGTAAGATAAGTTTTGTGTTCTTCCATAGCTTTTAAGATGATAAAATGCTTCGATGTGCTCGTCAGCGTAGGTAGAGTGGGTCCATAGATAAATGACTTCGGTTCAGTTGGAGTGGTTCGGTTCATGTGCTAACGCAGACAATAATCCTGACTTTATTTTAACTTTTAAAATGTTTCAAAGACTCTTTTTCCACTGGCATCATTTTGTGAATATCGTTAAGTAAGATAATGGCAAGTAACCATAACATCTGTCAAAGGTGTTAAATTTTAATTTTTTTTTAAATCTCCCTAATACGAAAAGAACGAATATTTTAGATCTATTAAATCTGGAATTTAAATTTTTAATTCTTTCAAGGTGAAGTTTGTTTTGATGAATAATTGGACCTACTAAATATTTTGAAAACAAGATATTTTAAGTTTTAATTAACACTTATTTATTTAAAAATAGTTTTTTAGAAACATTAATTTACTAGTACCGTCGCGAACTTTTTTAATGTCATCTGAAAATTGACTAAACTCGCCTGGAAAGGCCAAAATTTCAGCGGGTTTTCAAAACTGCTAAACAACGCACTGTTTTTTTGTGTTCTACAAATATAGGAAAAGTAAGAGGACATTAAAAAAGTGGGCGAGTGTACCCATAGTATGAAAGCTCAATTGTTTCTCTTATTCATATTTTTATTAAGCTTATTTCGGACTTTGTCTAGTTGGCAGTTCGTCTTAAATTCATATTTGTGGTTTCATCGAGTACATTAACTTTTGATGGCCATACCTCAGCTCCATGATTTTGATGCCTTTATAAAGTTAATTTTTATTATTTTCTGATATTTTTTACCCCACATTATACTATTGAGTATTGAGTTGTGTAATGGCTCTTTCCTGGTTTTTTTGTACAGTAAAAAAAAGTTGTCAGTCAGCCCCTGACTTCATATAGGTACCTGCTAAAGTAAATAATTACCTATTATAAAATCAGATACCTAGTTGTTTTAAAATGGGGGTCAAGGTGACTATACATACCTTGACTTTTTCCTGTATTTTATTATCACGCAGGATCACCTCGAATTTATGGTATGGTGCATTTTTTAGGTCCTAATTAATACCTACATACTATACAGGGTGTCACAGAACTAATGGTAAGGTGTAAAATTAATAACTCCTTGAGGAAACATTTTGATAGTTGGCCACACTCATTACCTACCTTGTTGAGAAGTTAATAATAACTGAGAAACTTGCGGGCGCAAAATACTTTGTGCATACTTTTGCGTGCGTAAAGGTAATCTATGCGCACGCAATTCCTTTTTCAATATTAGCGAATTTATACACTCTTTTTAATGTTTTTGTAATTATAAGTAAAATAATTTTAAAATGTAGGACTTTTAATTTTTTTAAAATTTGATTTAAACATAAATTTTTTCGCCTATATATATTTTCTAATACGTGCAAAGTGTTCAGTTCGCGTTGTTCGTCGACCTTCTTTTGCGTGCTAGAAGTATCGCGTATTTGTTATTAAATTAACAATAATGAGTTGTACGATTTTCCTAATTAACTTATTTGCAACTTTTCAGAAATTTTAAATTTGGGGCCTTTACAGGACGCTCTCTGCGTTATTAAGGTAAACTGACCTAATTTCGTCAAGTGCTTAAGTTCGTCGGTTTGTTCAAAAAATTATTTTTATTAGGCATATGTCTCACACAAATGCAAAAATAAAAATGTAGGTGAAAACCTTATAGATCCGGTGACACTGTTTATGAATTTGTGGCTTATCCATAGAAATCCAGCGTGCAATTTTTTTTTATTCAATTGCGTTTTAGTCTTTGGTGTGAACGAATGTGGTTGCTTCTTAAATAAGTGATACATACAAATACATATTTTAAAAGATTTAATAGGTGCCTTGAATAAATATACGGTAGTGGCGGTAAGCACACTTAAAGGATCTAACCTGGAACCTGGGCCCGTTGTGCACCACATACCTACTGTGTTCGACTCAGATAATAATTTAAATGCTATCTAGTAAATAGAACCCAGTAGACTTTAAATTATATTTTAGGCCAGAAACTTATTAAACTTAGACCACATAATGCGATGGTTTTTGGCTTAGACCACTGGTGGGTCATAAACGTTTTGACATAATCAACAGGGTACAGAGAGTCACAATCTGTCCGCACTAGCTGCTGGCTCCAAATAGGCAGTCCATATACCCTGTTCCATGTGGCGATTTCCTGAATGGCCAGGGCACCCAATCCATTCAGAGAATCACCAGATTAACCTACCCCCTATATCATAGATGTTATCTGGTGTGATCCCAAAGATTTCCAGTTTTATTTTTTTTTTGTTAACATACTGGTCAAAGTCCCCGGAAACGAGAAAGCGGACAGACTCGCCAGGGGAGGATCCCAGCAGAAATGCGTCGCGCCAGAACCGTTCCTGGGGCTCACAAGAGGGCAAATGAAGTCGGCCCTAACAGAGTGGACCCAGAAAGAGATACAAAGGGAGTGGACCAACACAGGAAACGCCAGACAGGCGAAGGAGTATGTGACAGGCTACAGCAAATCCCGTAGGGACTGGCTGCTCCGTAGAACACGAAGAGAGGTGGGAGCCATAGTGGGAGTCCTGACCGGACACTGCGTCCTACAAGGACACCTGGCAAAGATGAGAGTGAAGGAGGACGCGACGTGCGAGCGATGTTGGGCCGAGGACGAGACCTCGGCGCATTTTCTCTCATCATGTGAAGCATACAAGGAGGCAAGAAGAGAGGTATTCGAAGAGGAGGCCTTTGAGACGGAGGACCTTCTGAATCTGAGGTGGCCCGATATTCTGGCCTTTGTACAGAAGACGGGCAGATTCCTTAGCCAGGGAAGGACGCAGTAGGGGGGATGCCCGGGGGTTGGCGAAAAGGGCGCTTCATGTGCCTAGTCGCCAGGCCTAGAGCCTACCCCACACTACTACTACTACTACTACTACTGGTCAAAGCTTGTCCGTGACCAGACTACCCATTTATCCATGGGTCAAGGCCCCTTTAGTCGCCTTTTACGACAGGCCTAGGGCTTACCTTGGTGCTATTCTTATTCTCCGGACACCATACGGACCATAAGTAGTTACTGTCAAACGGGGTGGATCGGGACAGCGGGGTCAATCGGGACAAAACCTGTTTTTTTAATATTTAAATGGCCCCTGTATCTCAAGGTTCATGATTTTCGGTTCAATAATACTCAAAACTCATAGGCCATATCTTACTGAACGCGTTTCTGCAAGTCGCCGGTCAGTTCGCCTTTTGAATGGAGCAGCACGCAAAAAAAACCAACAACATTTTCGCGGTTTTTGTTGTTGTTTTGTTGTTTTATGAATAAACCTCGTTTTCTGGCTTATTTTTAAAGTTTTTTTTCCGGTTTTTTTTTGCAAAATAATTTTTTTTATCCTTCTCTGTCCTGATTGACCCCATTACAGGGGTGTGTGACATGTCATTTTAAAGCTCCAACGGTAAGCTATCATTTGGCGGTGGTTTAGAAGTCTATAGCTTTTTTAGAAAAAAAGTTAGTTTGAAAAATATCTGAAAATCGTCCCAATCCACCCGGTTTGATGGTACCTATTTTTTTAAGTTCTAGAAACAATGTTTCGCGCCAAAAACTATTTTTAAAAACATTTTTAGATTGAAAAAATGTCCTACCAATAAATGGTAAGTTTTAGAAGAAATATGATTTTAATAAAATGAAAAAATAAAGCTTTTTTAATGTGACGATAGGCAAGTAGTTAACTATTATTTTACGAACATAATGGGTTTCGTTTTTATAATTTTTTAAAATAATATTTTTTTAATGTAAAATTTGGTAATGCTGTGGACTTAGAAGTAGATGATATTTTGTTAAGAATTAAATCATAGTTCAATTACCCATACACTTCTTTTCTGGTTTAAAAATTATGCATCTTCTGTTTTAATATTTTTGAAACTTAAGCCCTCAATAAAATTTGTTTTTTTTATTTCAAAATAACAAAACATAAGAACTAAGCCAGATTCTGAATAGGGTCTGGAAATTTATTATTACATAGGAGAAACCTAGTAAAAGTTCCTGATTGAATAGACTTTTAGCGACCTTAGAGTTTGAAGTGTTTTGAATATTATGTTTTTGATTTTGATTAGTTTTGTTGTTGTCGTTAAAAAATAAGAGTTGTCATTACACATTTTTAGAATCTGTCTAAACGTTTTCATTAATTTTGAAGCAGTAACTCGACTTTAGATATTCCCTTGACCAGTGGTAAAGAGAATAAATCATTTGGAGGCCCGGCGAGATAGCTGCTAACTGAAACTTAAGATGGGTAACGAGGACAACACGATGACCATGGAGCTGTTAAAAACTTCATTTGATATGTACTGCGATGTTTTGGAGCAAGCTTTAAAGCAACCTGATACTGATGTAGCTCAAGCTCAGGGTACATTTAAATTATTATCTAGATTAAATGACGAATTTGAAGAAGAGTCTAACAAACAAATTCATTTGATGATGAGCGCTAATAAATCTAAAGATGATATAGCCAAAGTTATGAAAGACTCTCATGAAGTCATGATAAGATTTAGTACTTTAGCTTTTAAAGTAGAACAGCTTTTGACAACGCATTTGGAAAAAACTAGTTCTGTTTCTTCAAATAATAGACCCAAACTTAACCTTCCTAAAATTGATTTTCGAAAGTTTGGTGGCGAAATAAAAGACTGGTTACAGTTCTGGAGTTTATTCCAGAGGATTCACAATGACAATGAAATGGAAAATGATGACAAATTTCAATACTTGATCCAATCTACGATACCGAATTCCAAGGCACGGCATTTAATAGAAAGTTATCCACCTACAGGTGACAATTGAAAGTTTAAAATCCAGATTCGGTAGAGAGGATTTACTCATCGAATATTATGTTCGAGAACTTCTAAAGTTAGTTTTAAATAATATTTCTACCAAAACAATTAATTTAACTTTCTTATATGACAAAATGGAGTCGCAATTAAGAGCATTGGAAACACTGGGTGTCACTACTGATAACTGTGCAGCAATGTTATACCCCTTATTAGAATCGTGCTTACCAGAAGAAGTATTGAGAACATGGCAAAGAAACTCTGAATTTTCCATTATTGATCCGTTGAAGACGCGTTTAAAAAAACTTGGAATTTTTAAAACGTGAGGTTGAAAATGAAGAGAGAATATTATTGGCTACCAATTTCGATATGAGAAAAAAGAAAGAACCTGAATCGAAACTGAACATGCCTTCTGCTACTGGTTTTCTTAACCAGAGCATAAGATGTAGTTTTTGCCAAGAAACACACCAAAGTAACACTTGTCAGGAAGCAATGAAAATGACTCTTGAAGAGAAAAAACAGAAACTTCTTAAAAATGGATCCTGTTATAGATGTTTACGCCAAGGACATTTAGCCCGTAAATGCATTATGTTTTCCAAACTAAAATGCACCAAATGTAGTGGTAAACATGTTTCTATGATGTGCCCAACTGAACATTCCGAAAAAGCAACCTTATTACCAAAAAGTTCAACTCCGAAACCAGAATCTTTAACAAATGCACAAGTTGCCACTGGAATGTCAAATCAGACAATCCCCGATCAAATTTACAATCATGTTTTCTTACAAACGTTGGCAGTCAATATTGTTTGTAAAGATAAGATTAAAAGAGTACGAGCCCTGCTTGACACTGGCTCCCAAAAATCCTACATTTTGAAAAAAACAGCAAATGACATGCAGATGCAAGTTGTAAGAACTGAAGACATGGTACATGCTCTTTTTGGTGGTTATAACACAGAGACAGTAAGCCATTATTGTTATGAGACTCAGTTAAACAGTTTAGATGGACAATATTCTTGGTCGTTAGAAGTCTATGACCAGGCTGTTATATGTGGTAATATTGCACGTATTTATAATGGTTGTTGGTATAAAGAAATTGAAAAACTGGGAATCAACTTATTTGATACAGAAGATGGCCCCATAGAGCTTTTGTTAGGAGCAGATGTGATTGGCAAACTTTACACCGGCTTACGTCATGTTTTAACATGTGGTTTAGTACTTATAGAAACAAAATTGGGATGGACATTGATGGGCAAAGCCCCAGCTGTTGCCACAGATCTAAAATCTAGTTCTATACTGGTCACTAGTATGCTCGTGAATGATAAAATGGTGTCTGATCTTTGGAATCTTGAACTACTTGGTATTAATGACTCAGTTAAAGAATTAACCAGAGAAGAAACAGAAAAAGCTGCAATGGAACATTTTTCATCAACTGTTAGAATGAACGACGATTCAAGATATGAAGTTAGTCTTCCATGGATAGAGAACCACCCTCCTCTACCTACAAATTTTCACATAGCCAAGAAACGACTAGACTCGTTAATGGTTAAATTGAATAAAGATGGTTATCGTGAAGAATATGACAAATTATTGCAAGAATGGTTAGAGGAAGGGATCATAGAAGACGTATCCAGAGAAGACTGCCAACTTCAAGGACACTATCTCCCTCATCGGCATGTATTGAAGCTAAGTAGTGCTACTACGAAATTACGCCCTGTGTTTGACGCTTCAGCACGTGAAAATTCAAATAGTCCATCTTTAAACCAGTGTCTCGAAAAAGGGATAAATTTTATTGAATTAATTCCGTCAATTTTATTGCGATTTAGACAATTTAAATATGGCGTGATATCAGATATACGCAAAGCTTTTTTGCAAATTAGCTTAAATCAGGATGATAGAAACTTTCTAAAATTTTTATGGTAAACACCTGAACAAGAGTTAATAGTTTTCAAGCATATTCGGCTAGTTTTTGGTCTTACTTGCAGTCCTTTTTTGCTTGGAGCTGTCATTCAGCATCACCTCAAGACAGTGTTAGCCAGAATTTCAGAAAAATACTCTTCAGAATTTTTGACAGCCCTTTGCAAAAGTTTCTACGTCGACAATAGTATTATAAGTTTTGACTATGAAGAAGAAATACTAAAATTTAAAGAAAACGCTCAAAAAGCAATGATGGAAGCAAAGATGGATTTGAGATGTTGGGAGTATACTGAAAAGCAGAATACCACGAATATGACAAATCTGACATCAGTTCTTGGACTCGAATGGAATAAATGCACAGATACATTGCAAGTTCATTAGAAGGTTTTAGAAATTGTAAGATAACTGAAAACCTAACCAAAAAGATGATTCTTTCTACTGTAAGTAGAATTTTCGACGTAATTGGATTTATTTCTCCAGCTTTACTTATTCCAAAAGTTTTACTACAAGCAACATGTAAGATGAAATTATAATGGAATTCCGAAGTACCTGCTGATATTAAGAAAAAGTTTTTTGATTGGTTTAACGAAATTCAGTATTTAACAAGCGTCCACATTCCGAGATGGATACGTCCTGATTTACAAGAGCATGAGAGTTTACATTTATTTTGCGACGCCAGTCAAGATGCCTATGCTGCTGTGATTTTTTTAAGAGTAGAAACTACAAACACAACAGATATACGCTTAGTCCAATCCAAAAATAGAGTGGCACCAATTAAAAACCTTTCAATTCCTCGCCTGGAATTGCTGGCCGCCACTATAGGTTCAAGAATTCTAGCATCAGTTAGAAAAGAATTCAATAATGACATACTTATACACTGTTGGTCTGACTCTTCCACAGTGTTAAGTTGGATCCATCGTAATGAAAATTGGAAACCTTTTGTTCGAAATAGAGTGCATGAAATTTTAACGCTTACCAAACAAGAATTTTGGCATCATGTTCCAGGAGATATAAATCCAGCGGATTTACCGTCAAGAGGTTGTTTACCCAGTAAGTTGTTGAAAAGTAATTGGTGGAATGGTCCCAAATGGCTTCTAGATGTTCAAGAAAAATGGCCTAGCCAAGTTTACGATGTCAATGAGCAAATTGTTTTAGAGGAGAAGTTGAAAGGTGTGATATCGCTAGTGAATCATAATCAACATTGTTTTCCATGGTTGTGGGACCACTTTAAACATGTGCAAAGTTACGAAGCCATTTTACGATTAATTGCATGGTTAAAGAGATTTGCCAGAAATTTTATGATAAAGAAAACAAAAAAATTTGGACCCATGTTTTTGGAAAAATATTTGTCAGTAGAAGAACTAGAAGAATCTGAAAGAGTAGTAATTTGGAATATTCAACAAGATTATTTTGAGAAAAATCCAGACACATTAAAAAATTTTAAGATACAAGAAGATGAATTTGGAATTATTAGAATACAGACAAAAATAAGTGAACGAGATGACTTAAAATCTTTCAAATATCCAGCAATTTTGCCAGGAAAATACCCAGTTGTACAGCGTCTTATCCATGAAAGACATATTAAATTGATGCATGCTGGAGTTCAAACCGTCCTAGCAAATTTAAGAGAAGAATTTTGGATATTGGGAGGAAAAAAGTCTGTAAGAGCTGTTATCTCCACATGTGTCATTTGTCAAAAACACCACGCTAAGCACCTAGAAGCAGTCTCAGTCCCTTTGCCAAAAGACAGAGTAAAAGATGCCTCTGTTTTTCAGATAACAGGAGTAGATGCAACTGGCCCTTTGATATCCAAGGATAAAGGAAAAGTTTGGATTTTGATATTTACTTGCGCTGTTTACAGAGCTGTTCATTTTGAAGTAATAACGTCAATGTCAACAGACTGTTTCTTACTAGCTTTTCATAGATTTATATTAAGAAGAAGCCGCCCTGTAACAGTGTACAGTGATAGGGGTTCCAATTTTATTGGGGCAGAAAACTTATTTGCTGAATTAGACTGGGAAAAAATAACAAGAGAAAGTAATACTAAAAGAATCAAATGGAAATTTAATCCTCCAGCATCACCCTGGTGGGGAGGTTGGTGGGAAAGCTTGATAAAGACATTAAAAAGATTGCTAAGAAAGGTTTTGGGAAGAACATCATTTACATTAGAAGAACTAACGACCATCGTGTGTGACTGTGAAGCAGTTGTGAATCGACGACCTTTGATAAGTTTGTCAGAGAGCCCAGATGATTTTCAAACACTGACTCCTGCAATGTTTTTACAAGATGTGACAGAATATGGAGTGTTAGATTTGGATCAAGTCAAACCTAAAGATATAAGACGAAGATACCGGTACAGATTAAAAGTAAAAGACGAATTGAGAAGACGATTTCGAAATGAATACCTAAGCACGCTTATTATGAAAAATCGAAATAAATTAAAGAGTAACTTGGTTCCCAAAGTAGGAGACTTGGGATTCATTGAAGTAGAAAATAAAAAAAGATTTGAATGGCCTCTAGCACGAATTCAAGAGGTAATTCCAGGAAAAGATGGTGTAATTAGATTGTTACGGTTAAAATCTCATTCCGGCAATCAAATTCTAAGGCCCATTCAGAGATTCTACCCTTTGGAAATATCTGAAACTGAAGAAGGTGAAGCTATGAAAGCGAAAAGTTCAAAACAGAAAGAGAAAGAAGAACTTTATACAGCTTTAGAACGAGATGCTGATATTAATAACTTATTTCAACCCAATGTCGAAAATATTAATTCAAAAATTGTTTCTCGTTCTGGTAGAACTATTAAACCTCCACAACGACTTAACTTATGAATTTCTCCGAAATAACTTTGCCTGGGTGGAAAAATGAATAGACTTTTAGCGACCTTAGAGTTTGAAGTGTTTTGAATATTATGTTTTTGATTTTGATTAGTTTTGCTGTTGTCATTAAAAAATAAGAGTTGTCATTACACATTTTTAGAATCTGTCTAAACGTTTTCATTAATTTTGAAGCAGTAACTCGACTTTAGATATTCCCTTGACCAGTGGTAAAGAGAATAAATCACTGATGAAGTTTGGCAGTAGGTCATTTTAATTTCTATTCAAAATAGAAAATTTCTTAGCTAAAATATTAAAAAATAATGAAACGTTAGGCTCACGACACATTTTGCAAAACTTCAAGTTATGGCGTATTCCATTGGGAAAATGAGTGCAGCCCTGGTGCACAACTGGCTCGGTGTTTGTATTCCATTGACATCCACTTTTTCAGTTTTCGTACTTATAAATTCAGTTTTGCACTGAGTGCGGCTTTTTTGACACCGGCTCTGACTGCTCATGCCGCACCGAAAACTTTTTCCCGCCATTAATTTTAAACGCTTATTATTGTCGTGGGACGTAAAAATGAGTGCGATGATGAGCGATTTTTTATTATTTTCTTCGCTGCTAAGTAGTAGCAGCGATGAACATGAAGAGGAACAGTTTTGTGCAATGGAAACAATAAGAACGGAAACTCCTAAAATCAAAAACTTTATTGAAAATGTGGTTTACAGATTTAACAACAAATCTACTTATTTATATGGATTTGGTTGACTGGGGCCCTGGGGCTAATTTTTTCGACAGTTGGAGTTTTCTGGCAGCTATAATTATAAGTAAAAATAAATATATTTTTTAGGTTAAGAAACACTTTTGGCTCGAGTTGAGCACTGAGGAATTCGTCATAAACAAGTTCAAAGAGTCTTAATTCTGCCCAAAAAAAGAACACGGGCGACGAATCCCCATTAGTGCTGAGGCACACCCTTACCTAGCTGTTAGGTTAGGTTATGTTCTTGTTGAATGGAAATTTGTTCAAAAATATTTTCATCAAAAACTTTTTTAAACAATTTTTCCTTATGAAAAAAAATTACTTTTTGGTTTGAAGAAAATGTTTTTGAATAATTTTCCTTTTCAAGAAAATGTTATTGAAGTATTAATATTGCTTTCGAACAAATGGTTTTTGAACAACATGTTTTCAACCAAATTCCGCAAGGCAGGAAAGTTAGGTTTAGTTGAAAGAAACTTGTGAATATTATATATGTATACAAGGTGTTTCGAATCCTTATGTTCAAATTTTGGGAACATAAAGTACACTTTTGTTTAGGCTTTTTTGAAAAACAAGCGCGAAATACAGATAACTACTCTATCTGTTGGTATACGAGCACAAGCCTGCATTCAACAAGGAGGTGGGCATTTTTAAAATATTCTTATTGACTTTTTTTAAATAAAATAATTATTTATTTACGTTACGAATTTTTATTGTTATCTTAAGATAATATTTATGGGCGTGTAAATTTGAAACAAATAAAAATGGATATCGTCGTTGGTCTGATAAAACCTGTGATGTGACATTTTTTTCAAAAATGAGATGTTTGCATAATCAATTTGCCCTATTCATAATGGATATCCTATAAAAAATTATTTGCAAATTTTTTTTATATTAACGTTGCTTAAACCAAGAATAAAAAAGAAATTGTACAGCTAATGGGAGTCATAGGAAGTTCTTTGTGTCTCCTGTAAAATTTCATTTTGAACACAAAGCACTTTTCATCGAACCAGCGACCAACAAAACAAAAAATGTGAGGTTATTGCACAGATTAGGTTAAATATTGGGTTGCATACCACACGAGTGCGATTTTTCATTATCCGCATGTTCCATTGAAACTGCACTAGGTGCAAATTTTTGACAGCACCGTTCCAGTGTCAGTGCACCACCAGTGCTGCACTCATTTTCCCATTGGAATACGCCATAAGAGTGCGTACCTTAAAAGATATTTATTATTTTTCCTAATTTATACTCAGAAAAAACAAATCGTTTGGCTAAGTCAGAGAATACTAGATGTTATATGTTCTCTGGCTAAGTAAATATTGTTCTGATATATGCCAATTACCTAAGATTTAAAACTGAGGACGTCATAGTTGACAACAACATACGTTTTTTGAATGCGAAATATAAGTCATTTAGATAAGAGCACAATTTGCTTAACAAAGACACGTCTTTTTCTCAAATGCCCAGTTCAAAATCAGCATGTATTTGGCGTATATCAAATGCATTTCAACGATTTATTTTTTCAGTGTATATTATATACGTATATATATATATATACAGTAGGTAAAAATCAAGACTTCAAAGTTAAAAAAGCTGTAAAGTGTCTCTTAAATTTTTATAAAAAACTAAATATAGTCTTTTTTTAATTATTTTCATAAAAAATATATCTTCTACTTTGTAGATGTTCGATCCGAGCAACGGTTTTCATGATTTTTGCATTTAGAGAGTCCAGGGTGCTTACATTGAGTTCCTAAATGTTGGCAGATTTTTATTTTTCAATTTACAAATATTATGAAAATCTAGATTACTACTATAAAATTTAAAGACAAAAAATATTAAATGTTTTTATAGTATTTTAAAATGGATACAATAAAAATTGTAAATCAAAAAATATCGAAAACCGTTGCGTAGAACAACATTTACAAAGAATATATGCGTAACGTACTTACTTTGGCCCGTCTGGGGGGTAGAAGTGACCCATTTTTGATATAGTGAAGAACCAAACCGATCTCACCTCAATAAACTACGCGCAGCCGCTGTTTCATTAGTTCTTGGACATCCTGCATATACATGGATCCCAGAAGTCTTCATTTATTTTCTAAAAGCACTTTTTGTAAACAAAGGTACGACGATTAGGTACTGTTATAGCCCTTAAGAATGAAAATGTAACAGGCCTATTTTAATCCAGAAATATTGGATTCATTTCTGTTATCAGCTTTGTTAGCAATAACAATCATTATTAAAAATTTTAATAAGTAATAAATTGTGTTTTCAACTGTTTAATGGTTTATTATTGTTATTATTGGGTTAATGGGCACTTCTGTATGACGTTTAGAAAAATAAACCTAAGTCAAGTACCAAAGCACTTTAATCTTTAAAGGGTTCAAACCTAGATTATTTTTCTGTGGGTTCAAATTATAGCCTAATTTTACTATAAACAAAGGAAAAAATTTATATGTTATAAAATTGATCTTGAAACTGTAAAAATATAAGGCTAGATAAATACAAAGATTTTTAGCTCACACGTATGCTATAACTATTGTAGTGTGTCAGTTGTTAGCTCCCGCTAAATTTCGCGGTTGTTTATATATATTTTTAAAAACACACAACTGTATGAAGGACAAAGCGCATTCCGCGTATTTGGACATGCGCACCAACAACCAGTGAGATCCTTGTCAATCGCCTAGAGAAAAAGGCGTGTTAATTTCGTTCTCCAACTATTTCAAATATCTACACCTGAAAGTGCTCGAATTTTGTGTACTGAAGCATAGAACTAGAAACTTCAACCCTTCAGCTACGTGGTGACATCATTAGATCCATTCGGGGGCCCCTTGGAACGAGGAGAATTTGGCTGCAAAGGAGGTGAGTGCACTTATCTGATTACCGTTGTGTGGTTCCAACAATTTTACCTATGGACGTCTGATTATTTCGTAATTTCATATCAATATTTATGTTTGTTCGCGCTATCATTAATTAAAATATTTACAGTCCACTGCATTTAGCGTTTTTTCTATCCGCGGGCTAACATAAAGTGTTCCTTCGACCGAATTATTTTTAAATAATAAATCCATACGACGGTATTAATAATTATTTACCTAATCTGTGGCCAAGCCAAACAACGGCCTTGAATTTTCGCAGCGCATCGAAAGTCGTCGGTGTGACACGTGTCTAGAGCGTGGTCATTCAGTAAACAAAGCGAGTAGGAATCAAAACAAACAAAACAAAAGTTCAGTGGTGTACCATATCATTTCGATATTTAAAACAATTTTCATCAATTGCGATAAATTAGTGCATATTTTCGACAATTCGTCATTTTTCTATTTCAGAAGCATTAATTTAGCGTTAATTGTATATTTACCGACAATTTCGTCATTTCAAAGGTAAAATCATGTCTGTCAAAAAAGCCGTACAAAAACGCAAGGGTTTTTTATCTGCGATCACCGAGTGTTATGTGTTGTCAAAGACTGCGGAAAAGGATGAAAGAGCGAGAAACGAGTTTCAAGTGAGGTATTCCGATTTGGATGAAACCTTCGATAAATGCATGCTGGCGCATAATGACGTCATTATGTTGATAGACGACACGGACGACGAGGAGTTTAAAACGCAGGATGCGATCCTTTCAGAAGCTCGTAAATATTTTTATGCGTGTAAGGGGATTTACTCTAAAATAATTCCGGTTGAGGCCCCATCCTTTTCGGGATCATATGTTCGACAAAACGAAACTCCAAAACTCAAAGAGTTAGGTATTCCCATATTTCGAGGTGATAAAAAATTATGGCCAAGCTTTTTCGATCTTTTTAATAACATTATAGATCAAAATCAAAGTCTAAGTAACGTTCGAAAACTTCAATATTTATTTTCATATCTCGAGGATGAGCCTTTAAAATTGATATCAGGGATTAGCTTATCTGATCAAAATTATAAAATTGCTTACGACAAATTAGTCAATAGATATCAAAACAAGCGAGACCTCGCAAATGATGCTTTAAGCTCAATTATGAACTCCACCTTAAAAAACGAGTCAGCTAAAGAATTGCGTAATTTAATTGACACCTTTTCTGAATCCCTAGAAATTTTAAAATCACTTAGCTTTGACGTTGACAGTTGGGACTTTATTATTTTTTTCATTTTATTAGACAAATTAGATATTCCAACGCGTTCAAATTTCGAAATGAGTCACGCCAATACTAATACCGAAATTCCCACTTTTCAGTCACTTTTTCAATTTCTAGAAAAAAGATGTAAAGTTTTGGAATCACTTCCTCAATCAACAGCACCCAAAAAGGTGCCTATATATCAAAAATCAAATTCTATGCAAAGTCAGTCTGGGCAAAAGCCTACCTATCAAAATTCAAATTTTATGCAAAATCAGTCTGGGCAAAAGCCTACCTATCAAAATTCAAATTCTATGCGAAATCAGTTTGGGCAAAAGCCTACCTATAAATCATCCAATTCGCCTTTTATAGGACTGGCTGGCACCTCAACTAATTCGAGTACGGGAATAAAATGTTTCCGGTGTAATCAAGGTCACGTGCTTTCGAAATGTCAAACATTTCTTGATCTCTCACCTATCGATCGCCTATCTTTCGTCAAACAGAAAAAATTATGTCTAGCGTGTTTTCATCCCTTGCATAATGTAGATACGTGCAAATCAAAATATTCATGCAGGACTTGCAATAGTAAAAGGCACCACACTTTAACTCATATCTTAGAAACTAATCAAGAGTCTGGAAGCCAAGATACTAGTCCTGTCATTCACACACCACCTGTCAATAATCTTCATGTGTCATTAAATGCCTCAGGACCTTCAGGTACCTTTCTTTTATGCACCGCCATAATAGATGTTATGGACGGTTGCGGAAATTTTCAACCTGTAAGGGCACTGCTTGATTCTGGATCACAGACAGGATTCATCAGTGAAAAGTGTATTCAGCGTCTTAATCTTCCTAGGCGAAGTTACACCACTGAAATATTCGGATTAAATCAGATGTCTTCTTTTACTTCCAAAGGGCTCGTTCAATGTCACATTAAGCCACAAGGACAAGTCACTCCTTTACTTAATTTCGAAGCAATTGTTGTTCCACAACTATGTTCCAATATGCCTACATTCTCTTTGAACGATAATCAGTGGAAACACTTGGAAGACCTTAAACTTGCCGACCCATCTTATTTCAAATCTAGACCTGTGGACCTGGTTATTGGTTGCGAGCTATTCGCACAGATATTCAAGGAGGGCAGGGTTCTTGGACAGGTAGGGCAGCCTTCAGCCCTTGAAACTATCTTTGGCTGGGTCGTCATGGGAAAGGTTGACGAAGTAGGTAGTCTTACGGAACGAACCAGTTGTTTTTTAACGAGTCATTCACCTCCTTTAGAGGTCATTCTCCCTAGGTTTTGGGAAATCGAACATTTGCCTAAAAAACAAATCTTATCAAAGGAAGAAAAACAGGCAGAATCAATTTTTACTGCTAGTGTAGTACGGCAACCGAGCGGTAGATTCATGGTAGATCTTCCGTTTAAAGATAAAATAAACCCTGACCTAGGAAATACTTATCCGCAAGCTTATCGTAGATTTTTACTTCTAGAAAATAGATTAATCAAAAATCCTGATCTGTACACTGCCTATTCAAGTTTCATGCAAGACTATATCGATTCTAATCATATGAGTTTAGTTTTATCTAGTCAACCAAAGGTCGACGTATCGTGTTTTTTAGCACACCATTGCGTATTAAAGCCGGAAAGCTTGAGTACAAAATTAAGGGTAGTCTGGGATTGTTCAGCAGTCACCCCAAAAAATATTAGTCTCAATGACACATTGTTATCTGGGCCGAAACTTCAAAAAGATATTGCTTCTTTACTCCTTACATTTCGTCTTAATCCTATTGCCTACATTGCTGATATTAAACAGATGTTCCGTCAAGTCCTTATCAATCCTTATCACCGTCCTTATCAAAGGATATTGTGGAGGTTTTCTCCACGGGACCCACTTTCAGTGTGGGAACTTTCTACTGTCACTTTTGGCATGACATGCTCACCTTTTCTAGCCATGCGTACCTTAAATGAGCTGGCAGAGAGAGAAAAGGAACGTTTTCCTATGGCTAGTACTGTTCTAAAAACGTCAATCTATATCGACGATATCTTGGGAACTAGCCCTTCGCTTTCTGAAGCTCTCTCCCTTCAAACAGAACTCAATGATTTGTTGAAGTCGGGAGGATTTGAACTTAAAAAATGGGCA
Organism: Aspidapion aeneum; assembly: GCA_963576565.1. Lineage (NCBI taxonomy): Eukaryota > Metazoa > Arthropoda > Insecta > Coleoptera > Brentidae > Aspidapion > Aspidapion aeneum. The sequence goes on from OY755039.1 coordinate 22,194,537, forward strand.
AGCAATTGTCCTGAGTTATTGGCAACATTGCCAGAGTCCGATCGTCAAATGCCTCTCTCTTTCGACAAGGAGGAACCCCACTTTATCAAAGTTTTAGGACTTCAATGGCATCCAAAAAACGACATTTTTTCTTATCAATGCCGAATGAAGGACAAACCCCCAACCAAACGTTCTATTTTATCTATCATAGGAACAATCTTCGATCCCTTAGGTTTTCTTTGTCCCTTGTTGCTACAAGCAAAATTTATTTTGCAACAGTTGTGGATATCGAAAATAGGCTGGGACGAAGAACCAGATTCTTCTATCATCGACTCTTGGAACAAACTTCGTTCTGAATTCCCGCTTCTTTCCAATTTTCAATTACCCCGACAAATCAAACTGTCAAAAACCAATACCTGTCAAATCATCGGCTTCTGTGACGCTTCAATTCGAGGCTACGCAGGCGTCGTATATTTTCGTGTAGAAGAGGAAAACAATATATCTGTTTCTCTCATATCTGCAAAATCTAGGGTCGCGCCTATAAAGTCACAAACTTTGGCTAGGCTAGAACTCCTAGGCGCATTTCTTTTAAGCGAATTAATTGACTTCGTTTTATCTAGCTATGAAGGAAAAATAACTTTTACAAATATCGTTACTTTCTGCGATTCGCAAGTCGTATTGCACTGGCTTTCATCCACTCCTAATCGCTGGCAAACCTTTGTTGGAAATCGAGTCAGTAGAATCCAAGAAATCATTCCCTCAAACTCGTGGCGCTACATTCCTTCTGCTTTGAATGCAGCCGATATTGCGTCACGAGGGGCCACCCCTTCACAGCTCATGTCACATGACATGTGGTGGAACGCACCGTCGTTTTTGTGGTCTCCCGAAAACGAATGGCCCGATTTTCATAAATCAAAAATGCCGATTGATTTCGGAGATATTGATCTGGAGGAAAAGCCAAAAGTCTGTTGCAATGCGATAATTGATGTCAACTTCTTAGATCAGCTTCTTATCAAATATTCCTCTATATCAAAAATTCAACGTATCATTTGTTATGTCCTTCGAATAGTTAACCTTTTTCAAAACCATTCCTATCAAAAACCCACTAAGCCGCCGGACCAAAAAGTTATTTTTGAGAATATTGTTTTTCCTACCACCGGTGAGATGCAAAGTGCGTTACACCTTCTTATCAAACGCGTGCAAGGTTCTTGTTTTTCTGAGCTTTTTTCCGCGTTATCTAAGGATAAACCAATACCGAAACCTTTGCGAAAACTTTCACCTTTTCTTGATGAGAATAATATCATTAGAGTCGGTGGCAGATTACAAAATTCTGACCTTTTGTCTTATTCTGCAAAACACCCCGTCTTACTTTCGAGTGACCATCGTTTAACTACTCTTCTTATCGAGTCCGCTCATCGACAATATCTTCATCCTGGGTTTAAAACATTACATAATCTGCTTTTACAGCAATTTTGGATATTATCTGCCAGACGGGCAATTCAAAGAACCATATCCAAGTGCTTGCAATGTTTTAGAATCAACCCTAAACCCTATAGACCGCCCATAATGAGTTCACTTCCCGCTCATCGAATCAATCAACTAAAACCTTTTTCGAGTGTAGCTATCGACTTTTATGGACCTTTCTTTGTGATTCCTCATCGTTACCGTGGTTGTAAAGCTTTCAAATCGTATGTCTGTGTGTTTGTCTGTACGGCCACACATTGCGTGCATTTGGAATTAACCATGGAACTGTCCACCGAAGGGTTCGTAGGTGCATTCCATCGATTCATTTCCAGACGCGGAAGCGTGACGCAATGCTGGTCAGATCAAGGCAGTAATTTTATAGGGTTTCGTAACCAATTACTGGATTACGCAAGAAGTGCTGCCACCAGACTTTCTATTCGTTGGCATCTGGGACCTCCTCTCAGTCCACATTTCAATGGCCTGGCAGAAGCTGGCGACAAAAGTTTTAAAACTCACTTTGTACGAGTTGTCGGCGACCAGAAGTTGTCTATCATGGAGATGTCCACCCTTACCTGTCGCATAGAAGCCGTACTTAATAGTCGCCCTTTATCTCCTGCCTCTTCAGACCCACACGATCTTCAACCTCTTACCCCTGGGCATTTTTTGACACTTGAACCCCTTAATTCAGAAATTCCGGAGTCAGATTTGTCCGAGGTTCCCCTAAATCGGCTCTCGAGATGGCAACTAATCCAAAAACTACATAATGATTTTTGGAAACGGTATTCTATAGAGTATTTGCATACGCTACAACAGCGACACAAGTGGACTGATTTGTCCCCAAATATCAAATTAAATGATTTGGTTATCATAACAAGTGATCACATTCAATCGCCTTTGAAATGGCCGGTCGGTCGGGTCATCGAACTGCATCCCGGCGGGGACGGTCAGGTGCGTGTTGCGACGGTACAAACGGTTACCGGTGTTTATAAGCGGCCAGTTGTAAAACTGTGCCTCTTGCCAAATTAAAGTAATTTTAATTTTCTACCTTTTACCGGGTATTACAATAGGTTTTTTTTATTTTTTATTTTTTTTGAAATTTTTTGTTTGTTTGTTTTGCCTTTTTTCGGGATTTCGTTATATCTAAATAAACTTACGATATTTATCTGTTTTCATTCATTTATATTTATCGGTCGATTCTTTTTCTTATATCTATATCTGTCCGGTTGAGATTCTAAATTTGTGTGTTTTGGAGGGCAGTTATGTTAGCTCCCGCTAAATTTCGCGGTTGTTTATATATATTTTTAAAAACACACAACTGTATGAAGGACAAAGCGCATTCCGCGTATTTGGACATGCGCACCAACAACCAGTGAGATCCTTGTCAATCGCCTAGAGAAAAAGGCGTGTTAATTTCGTTCTCCAACTATTTCAAATATCTACACCTGAAAGTGCTCGAATTTTGTGTACTGAAGCATAGAACTAGAAACTTCAACCCTTCAGCTACGTGGTGACATCATTAGATCCATTCGGGGGCCCCTTGGAACGAGGAGAATTTGGCTGCAAAGGAGGTGAGTGCACTTATCTGATTACCGTTGTGTGGTTCCAACAATTTTACCTATGGACGTCTGATTATTTCGTAATTTCATATCAATATTTATGTTTGTTCGCGCTATCATTAATTAAAATATTTACAGTCCACTGCATTTAGCGTTTTTTCTATCCGCGGGCTAACATCAGTTAGTTTACACGTATACTATAACTATAGTTTTTTTACTGGGACTTTCCATCCAATTAGGATCAATCGCCCAGTTTCGCAAAGTTAAAGTAAAGTTTAACAATTTTAAACAAACACAAACATACAATTACCTAGCCAGGAATCGATTCCGGAGCGTCCGTGTGTAAAGCAAATAATAGATAGTTTTTGATCATGCCAAAAACGGCCGACGACTAACGCAACTTGACACTGTTGACATTTGAACGTCACATGTAGTTAGCGGCTTCCGTGGAACGCCCCAAACTCACGGACGGTTAACATAGGATTTTTGACATACGTAGAACGTGCGCAATTGTGTTTTAGCGAGCTTCTATTAAATTCCGCGCCATTTGATGGCGCAGGCTGCACAGGTCACAACAGTGTTGAGCGCACGGTCCCTATATACTGTGTGTTGAGCGGCACCAGGGACAGATGGAAGAACATTAAGCAATATCTGGCGGAACCCATTTCTTTCACATAGGGGATAATGGGGTAATAATTAATAGGAAATATTTTTTTGCTACTCTTGCAGTTTGGCTTTTGTTATTTGAGATATCTGAAAAAACCTCTCAAATTTTCTACTACAATATTAATAAAGTTTTAGCACTTTTGTTTTTTACAAGCAAACCATTTCAAATAATATTTTTTTTGTCTGAAGGGAACACTTTATTTTCAGTTTTAATACTTAAGTTTGCTGTCAAATGTAAGACTTTCTATGTATTGTTTTAAATTTTGCCTGTGATAAGCAAGTAGTTCAGAATGGAAATGATTCTTATTACCCTTTCGTTTTGATTATCGTGGGATAATGAAAAACATCGCATTGGGGCAATAAAAAATATATTATTTTTTATTGTATATTGATTTGAGTACTTAGTGAAGTTGCCTGCAAATTTGGAAAAAGTGACCTATGTTAAGCTTCAGAAATGGCAAGTTGCAAAAATATTAAATGTCATCTAACTTAAATAGTCCACAGCACACCGGTCTATTTTTTAAGTGATTACTAACAGGCTAAATTTTCGTACATATATTATTTGGCCGAGACGCCTAACTTTTTCCCCGCAAAAATACTTGAAAGTGATTCCTAGCAGAGTGTGCAGGTGTACACATGCTTCGTGCATCGGACTGACTAAACCAAGCATATGATTTGTAGAACAATATTGTCATTAACTTTTACACATAAAAAAAATGGATACTAATTCTTCAATAGAACGAGCCAACGAATATATTTCACTTTATATTGCGTTTATACACTTTGAAAAAGCTTTCGATAGCATTGGGCACAGGGAGTAAAAGCATCTTTAATTAATAGCCGAATACACAGATTTAATAGTCAATATAGCGAAGCAACAACATCAATCAAAATCCACGAAGGAACCAAGCCAATCCGCATAAGAAGGGGTGTAAGACAGGGAGATACAATATCCCCTAAACTATTTAACCAGGCCCTACAAGATATTTTCAAAAAAATAGATTGGGAAGAAATAGGCATCAAAGTAAACGGTCAATACTTGAACCATCTAATATAAAGCCTTAATAACAGATAAGAAAGAAAAACTGATAAAAATGCTGGAACAACGGGATACAGCAGCTAAAAATATAGGTCTGAGTATGAACTACACTAAAACTAAAATCATCGATCACGATCAGAATAAACCAGGCTGGGACAAATTAATAAACTAAAAAAAGAAAACCAAAACAACTGAAATGAAGAGACGAGTAAGATTGGCCCAGGCGGCACTCGGTAAATTAAGCTACCTATTAAAAAATAAAAAAATATCCTGAATAATTTATAATTTTGAGATAATTTGAGAGGTAATAGCTGTTTGTTTTTTTTCTCTTGTCTATAAAATGTATGAGTTTTAAAGTAAATGGCAACATTGTGCCCCAAAATCATATGCTTGGTTTAGTTAGTCCGAAGCTCCAAAATTTCTGCACCTGCGCATTCTGTTAGAATAGGCGTCTTGCGTCTTCTGCAACTTGCCATTTTCACTGCTTTACATAAGACACTTTAGTAAAATTTTAAGGTAACACTACTCAAATCAAAGTGCAACAAAAAAGATTATATTTCTTATTACCCCATTACGATGTTTCCTGTTACCCCACGTTAGTCAAAACGAAGGAGTAATACGAAACATTTCCATTCTAAACTTGTTTATAACAAGAAAAACCACAAACAATGTATTCAAACTGCAAATAAAGTTTTCCTTTAGACAAAAACTCCCCCATCTTCCCCTAATGAATATCACGATTTTAATAGTCTTGCACACCAAACGATAACCGCACCGTCGGCGTCGACTAAAACCAGTACCAAAAATGCTATTTCGAACTGTCAAATATTGTTAAAGTTGTCGTTGTCGGTGACTATCTAATGTTGCTACCACTACGCTAAAAGGAAAGGCCGCTGCTTCTGTGGTGAAACCTGAGAATTAAATTACAAAATCTATAACTATAGTCATGCCTAGGATACTCAATGCAATTTGACAGGTCGTTAGGTTAAAGTTCTCACTAAGCTCAAAAGAGGCGCTGCGGTCGCGCGTTTGTTCCTTATTCTATTTTTTTTTTGAGAATTATCTGTGGTTTGGATTTTTCGTCCCCCTTTTTTTCAGGTAGAAAAACCTCTTCCACTGCATTTTATTTCGGGTTCATTTTAAATCTATCTTTTTGGCTTATGTAGGTAATCTTTGCTGCTGTGACGCATTAAAATTAAATTTTGTTAAATTTGTAACTTTTGCAATTTTAAATATAAAAGAATAAGAATTTCTAGTTGCTTTTCTGGGTGAAGTGACTAAAGTTCAGACGAGTATAAAATGCATAGTTTTCCGAGACATTTTAAGGTAAGTTTTCTTATTTTCTCATTTGAGGTTAGATTGGCAATTGATAAAATTTGTATTGGTAGTGTCTTTTTAACTTCTTATCGCTTACTTTACGGAACTATGAATACAGGTTTCCAATGCCTGATAGGTGCCTTATTTGCCCATCAATTAAGCACAAATTTAGTGTTAATTTTATGTCTATCCCTTTCTTTTGATATTAAGTAAAAGGGAGACACATACAAAATTAACACTAAATTTGTGCTTAATTGATGGGTAAACCCAGCAGCGTAATGTACTTGGAATAAATTTATTCCTTAATTTTAAATCTTTATCTTCCCATAATCTAGTACCTATGATTAATGTGGTTATAAGTTGATTTTTTTTATTGTTTTCAGCTTTTGGATGATATGTGCGACCACTGATAAGCTATGTATATACTACTTTGAAACATACCCTACACAACTTACAACCAAGGCGAGGAGGTACTTTTAAATCATGTCAGATTTTCGTCAAGCTGTTAAAAAGTAGACATTTAAGAATGATTCTCTTCACGAACAACTGTTTCATTATTTATTCACTCATCACTCACCAGAAATGTTAAAAGCAAATTTAAATATGCTAGATAGTGTTTGGTTTTTCATTATATTTTATTTTACCAATCAAATAGACTATGTATTATTTCATCAATAGTTAGTCATTAATTTGTAGCTTTTTTTATAATAATAAAAACTCATTTAAAAAATGTTTTATTTAATGCACTTTATATATCATTTTCAATCTGTTTATATCTTATAAAGACAGTGTATGTCTTTATAAAATATTGACTGATTAAAAATTAAAAAAAAAAAAACTTTTAAATTAAAGAAAATTTATTATAAAAGGCGATTCAAATTTCCCGCCTTAACTTTTAGTTCGTCACTAAGCTCTGCAGTGGGCGCCACAGAGCTAACGACCTGTCAAACAGCCGGAGTTGCCTATCTAATAAAAACTCACTGAACCACGCCGCAAATCCTTTATGTATGACTATAGTAGCACGGATTTGTTAGGTGATCCGTGATAGTAGTGTGAGCCATTATAATCGTGTCAAAGATAAGAAAGAAAAGTTGCTCCGATTTCAAAATTTTAGCTTACACGTATACTATAACTATAGTATTGTGGTGATCGTGTCAAAAATTAGAAAAAAAAGTTGCTGCGATTTCAATTTTTTTATATAAATAGTTAGGCAGGATGTCCCTCCCTCCATTTTTTATACACAAAAAATAAAAATATAATAATAATATGCTAATAATGTAAATAACTATTTTATAAAGAACTTACCTAAACTCAGGAAAATCAAGTTCGTTTCGGCATGCAATTGCAGTTTAATTTAAATTTTACTGCTTATGGATGAGGCAAATTCGTCTATTCTTTAAATTTTTGTACCACGATTGTTTAAGTTGTCGAATTTACACTTTGTCTTTAACCTTAGCCGGTTTATTTACGTTCAATATAGGGGACGGCTTTTCAGATCTCAAAAAATCTTTATTGTCATCGTTGTTCCACCTGGAAAACGGTTTTTTCAGTAAAACCTACAAAAAAGAATTAAAATAAAAAGCGAATCAGAACCGATTGTAAACAATACGCCGGTAGCCGGACACTATTCCAATATTGTACGCAGGTTCAACACCTGATTCTTTGTCATGCCAAAGCATGCGACGTTAACATGACAACAAACGGACGCCTTCACCCCGCGGCATATCGAGTAGACACAGGCGAACGAAAAACAAAAATCGCTTTAACAATGCTTGTCTATACGCTGGGCCCCACAAAATCCGCGGCGGGGAACGCTTAGTTTTTTTATGGGTTAATAGGTAATGAGATGACCAACCGCTCGTTCGGTTTTGCTGACAAGGTTCTAGTACAATGAATAGAGGAGTTTTACCCTACAAAAGGTCCGGTAGTTCTGAATTTTGGATATGTTACCTTAATAAAAGGGTAGTTAAAAATCTGAGTTTTCGTTACTCCCACCCCTGTGCTTCCTCCGCCATCTTGAAAAAACCATCAAAAATTGGCACTTTTTGTAGTTTTTTGCCTGTAACTTCGTTCCAGTACACTAAATCGCAAAAAGAGTTAAAAAAAATTGTTTTAAAATAAGCACACCACTGGAGCGGTAAATATGAAATATTTTTACCATGTTACACAACGTTTAAAAGAAAATTTTATTATCTACAATGAAGTAAAAAACATTTTTTTTGATAAAGGGTATGGTTTTCAGAAAATCAAGTAAAACCTGTGCAAAACATAATTTAAAATAAATTAATTAAATGGCTCCCATTTACGGACGTCGCTGGCGGGTTCGTTGTAAGTCAAACCTCATCGAGTTACACCGCTGAAAAGAAAATTTTACTGTCAATAAAGTGCATCATAGCATTTTTTTTAAATTAAGGGGCCTACAGACACGCGAACATTTCTAGAGATTAGTACGCGCGTACAAGTTTGCGCATACTAATCTCTTCTAAAATATCTCTCGAAGATTAGTTCGCGCGCACGATGTACGCGAGCAAATCTCTCGGTGTCTAGGCAAAACGCATTGATATTATCGTGTTTATGTTTAGAACGTTTAATGTCTTCGTGTGTGAAGGCAATTCCACCAAACGTACATGTATGCAGAGATTAGTTCGCGCGTACTAATCTCAAGAAATGCTCGCGTGTCTGTAGGTTCGGTTCGGTTCGGTTCGGTTCATAAGCCTTAAGGGGGCTTAGTTTTTGAAAAAATTATATAAAACTTGTAACAAAAATATTTTAATTTGTGATTTTTTAAAATTGGTTAAATTTACGGGCGTCTCTGAATTTATAACCATGACACCAATCCGACTTTTTTGTACAGCATTTTAAAGAAAATTTTATTTGCTACAATAATGTATAACACATTTTGTTCTATAAACCTTGGTTTTAAAAAAAATCGAATAAATCATGGAAAAAACATGGATATTTTTTAACTTTTTTAAATTACTTCAAATAACGGACGCCGCTGAATAGTTTGTAAATACTTGACCCCCATCGAGTTGTACCTTTTTCAAAAGGAAATTTCATTGTCTACAATAAAGTGTATTACACATTTTTCAGCGTATTTTTTGAGAAAATTTGAGAAAACCTAAATATGTTAGATTTTGGGGGGTCTGGGGGGTTTTTGAAGAGGTGGTTAGTTTAAGGAGGTGTTTGACCCCTAAGCTCTCTTACCTTTTTGCACGTCACTAAATTTACACAAAAAAATAAACATAAATAAAAAACGTGCCGTTTATTTACTTTAAGTTAAAAGTTACTCCCACTCCATTACAATATTTAAAAATACATTTAAAGAATAGATTTTGTAGCTGATAAAATTCTCTATAAGATACGTTGTTAGAACTTTGACACTAGAACAAAGTATTTCGGAGCTTATGCCGTCTAAAGTAGAAAAAATCTGAAAATTTGCCCAAGCACGTGATTTTAGTCATTTTTGGAAATTACCTAGCTCCGTTACTACTGCTTGCAGAACAACCATAGTACCACTCAATTGTAGATAATTATATCCTCTAAAAAATTTAATATAACTCTTTTTGCGATTTAGTGTACTGGAACGAAATTAAATGCAAAAAACTAAAAAAAGTGCCAATTTTTGATGGTTATTTCAAGATGGCGGAGGGAGCACAGGGGTGGGGGTAACGAAAACTCAGATTTTTAACTACCCTCCTGAGCTTAACAACATATCCAAAATTCAGAACTACTCGACCTTTTGTAGGGTAACCCCCCTATTTTGGCCTCTATTCATTGAACTATTCGGTGCGGCTCCGATTTTAAATTTTTTGTCGTTTCTTATATTAATATATTTGGTCTGGAAAAAATAGATGAAGCAGCGCTTCACCTGTGTCGTTGGGCGAGCGGCCACTGAAATGCATTATGCATTTACCCCAACGATTTGTTTTTTTAGTGTAAAGAATCCAGCTGTCAAATTTAATTTTATGTGTCACGTTTAATCTTTAAGATATTATATAAAGTTTACAAAGACCTCGCAAACAAAATCGACGTGTTCGAGGGTTTTTATAAAAGCGTACGACAAATGTTCGAAACAGTCTTTGTTACCTTAAAAATCACCCTGTATGAAAAGTTTAATTAGCCTCATTTAGTGTATACACACTTTTCTATTTTTACCGAACAAAGTTCAGGTTTTGTTCTTGACGCGTAAAATATTTATTTATTTTTTTCAATATTTGTTCCCATAAATTTATCAATTACATTATGAGCGACAATGAACTTTACACATTTTATTTAATTTACTAGTATTTTTGTAACAAAACTGTTCCTGTAATGATATCGTTCGTGCATAAAAATTGCAAGAAAAAAACCTTTTTCCATTAACAGATAATATACGTTCTTTTTTTAAATTTTAACTGCTTGTCCAAAGTCGAATAATTTGTAAACGTAATTTTATGGATATTTTTGTGACATATGGAACGCAGAAATTGTCTACTTAACCCTGTTTACCTATGTCAAAGTACAGGGTGGTTCATTATATTATAACTATTAACCGTTAAGTATACAGGGTGTCCCAGATAAAAGCAAGGATTTCGGAAACGGTAACAGATACAACAAAAGTTGCGCTATTCGAGCCTAACCAGATAAGGTATTGAAATTAAGAATATTTACTTACAAAATATCGAACAAATTCCTAAAATTGTGTTTTTCCAAAAATAGACATGTTGTCGCTATCTTGTAATTTTCTTTAGTTTCTAGTCTTTAGTAGTTTTTCTGAAACCATAGCTATCTGTGTTATTTCGTATGGCCCATATACAGCGTAGCCAGCCTTTTATCTAGGGGTAGGATTTTCCTATGGGCCATAAGGATTGCACGAAAGAACAGAAAAACGTAAAACCAACGTTGCCAGATTAGCGAAAATATCAGAATAAGCCGCTAATCGGTTCACGAAAAGTCAACTTAGTCAGTTTTATTAAAATGCATTCATTAAACGGGGTGTGTCACTGTCCGTTTTCCGAAAACACGGTTTCCAAAAACAAGGTTTTTAAAAACACGGTTCTCAAAAGCACTTTTTTCGAAGAAATTTTAATTGAAAAATTTCGAATAACATTATTTTTGAAACCTCAATTTCGAATGACATTTTTTCCGATTAACATTTTAATAGAAAACATTTTTTTCGAATAGGTTTTTTTCGATAACGTTTATTTCAAAAACATTTTTATTAAAAAACGTTTTTTTAAAAAAAAAATTCTTTCGGAACTAATGTCATTCGAAATGTATGTTTTCAATTAAGATCTCTTTAAAAAAAGTGTTTTCGATTTAATTATTTACGACAAAAATGTCGAAAAAAGTGTCATTCGAAATTTAGCTTTTCGAGCAAACTGTCTTCGAAAAAACTGGTTTTTAAAAAACGGACAGAGATTCAAAAACGGTGATAAACAACCAGAATAATACTAAGAAATTTTAAGAAATTCGGCGTTCCTAAAAGTAAATAATTTATTTAATTTAATAAATTATTTGAATTAAAAAGTAACTAATCAAAATATTAATTTTCACTTACTTTTACAAACAAGCAGAATTTTAAAGTGCTATTCCGGTTATTAATTTTCGTCAAGTAATAATTGTAACCCCAAACAATCGTCTCAGGTTGTTACCTTTCACAACGCTGGAATGCTTTCTACGGGAACCGTGCGTATCGCCGTCTCTTATTAATACATGCTACACTCTATCTGTTTTGTGTCCTCTTATAGAAATTCAGCCGCCTAGATGTGGACTTGTTCACGTGGTATTAGATTATTACCTCATTAAATAGAGCACAAAAATAGCTTTTTAATCATGTGTAACAAGCCTATCTTTGGATAACGGAAGAAGTAAATTTATAAAAAAAGTAGTTTTTCTCTTAGTTAACTGTGAAACAAATATCCCAATTAATTAATATGAGTAAAAAATCTTTACCCCATACAATCAGTGCTATAATAGGTAGCTATCTTAGATAGATGCCATCTCGACCATACCATAATGAAATTTTTGTCTTAACAATTTTCATAAAAACTCTGAACAATGAGTTACTCGTTACGGCATACAAATGAGTGCGGTAAAGTGTACTTTACCGCACGCGGATAAAAAAAGTACATGATGAAATATATTTTGAAACATGTGTAAAAATTTGTGTAGAACATTTACAAAAGAATTAAACTATACATTGAACTTAATTTTAGCTCCAAAAAGAATTTTGCATGAGGTAAATGGCGTCTTTCCTGCTGGACAGCTTATAGCTATTATGGGACCTTCGGGAGCTGGAAAAAGTACTTTGCTGAACGTACTGAGTGGTTACAGTATTACTGGCGTAGGAGGAGATGTGTATATTAACGGTAAGTGTATTATCATCATGAGCAAAATCCTAACATGTGCTAGGGAGTTGTTCGTAAATTCCGGAATTTTGATCACTTCTCCTCTGATTGTAACGTACCTGTAACCGAATGTTTAACCGTCCCTTAGGGCCTGTCCTTAAATTACGTAACGCTCTAGGGGGGGAGGGGTGTTTTGTCCTTGCGTTACACTTAATGCTTTGTTAAAGTGCTTTTTCTAACAAACGCGTTACGAGGGGGGGGAGGGCGATCAAAAATTCTAAATTTTTGCGTTACGTAATTTTGGGACGTTCCCTTACAGAACTACGTTACGTTTCCTACAACCCCCACTCCCTACCTAAATATATATTTTGTAACAGATTTTTCAATAGGTTATTTAAGAAATACTCTTTGTTCTTAAAATACAGCTTATGTTTTTAAAAAGTTTTGCATTTAATATAGGATCGTACTTAAAACGATCCGGCCCCCCCTCTCATCTAAAGATTAATTTAATTAAATTCGTTAACAAAGTATAAAAGACAACTTCAAAGGGGTAAAGTCAACCACTACACTGCCGTCCTTAGTAAGACCCACCTATCTGCAAAAAAATCAAAAATGAGTTAGGACCGAAAATGGCTTCAAATACGTTACTTTCATCTGTTTTTTAAGAAAAATACCAACATTTTTGTTCGGAAGTATTTTATGTTGAAAAACAAAAAAAATATTACTATGCACTCTTAGCAAGCATTTAAACTTTAAACTCGCTTTTCTTGAAATAAGTGGAAACGTAGATAGGTGGGTCTTACTAAGGACGACAGTACAGTAATCAAACTGACTGAGATACAAGGTAAATCAAAAAGAAAGAAAAAATAGGTGAAACCTATTTTTCATTCAACGAGTGAAACGACAGCGAACGAAGGAAACTAAGTCCATAGCGGGACAAAAACTTCCACCGGTTTATAAGGAAGAAAGACATTTCGTCACAGACCATGCTATTTCGGAATCGAAAACAATGAGTTAACAAAGTATAAAAGGCAATCTTTAAAGGGGTAAAGTCAACCACGGACACCGATTTTTTGGAAAAAGGCATTTCCATCCTCAGATTAAGACTAAGATTGATTTAAGAGCTTCAAACATAACAATTTTCCATTTATTTGTGCATAACAATGGACAATTTCATTGCGGACAAAATATGATTTTATACATCGTAGGTTAGGTAGTTATAATAAAAAATAATCCTGGGTTATGATTATATAAGATAAAACAATTGTTTAAAGCCCATAAACCTAAAATATTCGTAGCTATATAAAATATTGATGGTGTTAAAGTCCGAATCAGAAGAATTTATTTTTAAATCTTACAAAAATTATTTTAATTTACACCTATGACGTAACTACAGCAATACCTGAATTGCTATAATAATATATTTTCGCAAATGTCAAAATTTAAATTGAAGTAATCTATGAGTTTTATTTATTTTTAGTGTCACATTTATGCTTTTTAGGTGCACCAAGAAATTTAAAATCCTTCAGGAAACTATCCTGTTACATAACTCAAGATGACAGGTTGCAGCCACTCTTGACAGTTGATGAAAGTATGCATATAGCAGCTGACTTGAAACTATCTGCCACTGTCACCGCAAGTGAGAAGAATGACATAGTAAGTATTTTACAGTATATGGTGTCCTTGGGTGTGTCCTTCTTGCAACATCTTAAAATAGGAAATTTTATTGGTTGTTGTTATCATTATACAGGGTTCATTCATTCATCATATATATCAACTTAGGTCTGCAAGCAGTTAGTTACGGAGCTACAGGGCGTTAAAATTTTCCATGCCTCTGAATTTTTACCTTCCTACTCGCGTAGCAATGACTAGAGAAGTTATTATTTTCGACGAAAAATTTTTTTGGAATAACGCCAAAAATTTGTTATTTGGATGTATTTTGACCTATCCAGCAATATCGTCGTGATGTCTGTCTGTGTGTGTTTCTGTGTGTGTGTATATTATTTCTGTCCGTAACACGATAGCTCCTAAACCGCTGAACCGATTTTCATAAAATTTTTAGGTAAAATAGTGTTTGACAAACTGATTAGATTTTGGGTAAAGTCCAATGATGCTAATGACAGTTTTCTGACAATTAAAAATTTGCTAACTTTTTAACGAAGCATCGTATCAATTCACTGTTTACTACAAAAACTTTGTAGGAGCTTTAGTTTCTGAGATATTTACAAAAAACTCTTTTCAAGGCTAATCTATTAGCATGGCTTCACTAAAAGTGTGATAATAGGCTAGCTAAGAAGGTGTCAGATCCGTCATGGATCCATTTATTTTAATAAATGTTAATAAACTTTTTAATTTGGGATTTTTTTGTATCTGGAAGCGTTATGAATATAAAAAATTGTAATTCGCAAAAAATTTTAAAATTTACATTTAGCGAATCGTTTTTATATATTCAGGGAATGCAAAAGGGGCATAACTAACTAACTAACAATAATTTTTAATAGTAGTTGGCTGGCTTAATCATCTAAACGTTATAAAGTATAATGTGTTTGTCAAATTTAAGCGAAATATCTCAAACACTCGAGGTGTTATTAGAAAAAATGTTCCTTGTGAAATGGGAACGGCGCAAAACAATGATTTGTGCCGCAGCAGAAGCTTTGGCTCCATTTTGCAGTAAGAAAATTTGCCAATGATGTGGGCAATGATATTTTACCGGAGTTTTAAAGTAAAGAAAACGCAAGATTTTTCTTATATAAAAAAGCATTAATGGTAATTTACGAGGGAGAAATTATTTAGCTCTGTTGCACGACAATATCATTCCTGCGATTCGACAGGTGCCAAGTGTTGATTTTAACCAAATTTGGTTTAATGCAAGATGGTTGGATAGCTCATGACACTTGTGAGAGTGTTTATCAGCTGGCTTCCGAGATCACCAGATTTGGCACCCAATGATTTTTTTTATGGGGCTATGCAAAAAGCCAAATTTATTCGCATGGCCATTTAAGATCTACTACTTTCGATGAACTTCGGGCAAAAATAATCACCACTCTACAATTAGTGACACTTAAAATGCTAACTAATGTCCGAACTGAATTTTACAACAGGCTCGGATCCTGTTTAGCACAGAGCGGTGGAATTTTTAAGAATTTAGTTCGTTAGGTAGTTTTAAATTACTATGAAAGAATTTACTTTTAAAACAGACTCCTCTCTTATTTGTTTCGCTGAATAAGCCTTAAACTTTAGTTTGTGCTGGACACGGCATTATTATTAAAAAGAGCAAGCTTGAAAAAACGGATTATACGTTACGTAGTTATCGTCTACATTTCCGATATTTTATGTAGAAGTACCAAAGATCGATCTTTATTACGTACTAAAAAAAATATCGCCGCGCAAGGGGAAACAATCGGTGTCAGAAATTTTCTCCCCCTACTTTACCGAGCCGCGCAAAGGACAGGTATTGGCTGTGGGTGTAGGTATCCTGAAACACTGGGTTACGCCGTGTAAACTTCTATCCTGTTTTCTTGCAAGCTACATATTTTATACATATGCAGTTGTTTTTATCTTACATACAGTAATAATTTTCCATGATTCCTATAGAAATTTAATCATACTGTACATTATTCTACGTAAACATCTATTTTAGTACCTACTCTTTCCAACTGACCCAAACTACCCCTATCTACAATTTTTAAATGGCGCCCTGCATTTTTTAGCTCACACATATACTATACTATAGTAGTGTGAGCTATGGTGATCCTAATTTTTTCGAGAAAAAAAAAGTTGCTCCGATTTCAAAATTTTTTATATATCTTTGCGTTTCAGATGATTTTGAAACTTTTTTGTTGCGCCGTCTGTCTGTCTGTCTGTCTGTCTGTATGTCTGTCTGTCTGTCTGTCTGTCTGTCTGTCTGTCTGTATGTCTGTAACGACCAACGCGCATAACTCAAAAACCGCTTGGCCGATTTTAATGAAATTTGGTACCTAGGCTGGGTCTTGGGTCGAGATGGTCCCATTTAAAAATGAACAAAATCCATCGAACAGAAACCAAATAAAAGGGTGGGGGTAGATTTCAAAAATTAGAGTTTATGTGAAAATATGGCGTGTGTGATATCAAACGAAAGGTAATTGAGTCTGCAGTTAATCAAAATACATTTTAATTTATTTAAAAAAAAAGGTGGGGGTATATTTTAAAAATTAGAGTTTAAGTGAAAATATGGCGTGTGTGATATCAAACGAAAGGTAATTGAGTCCGGAGTTTAACAAAATACATTTTAGTTTTTTGTTTTTTTTAAGGGTGGGGGTAGATTTCAAAAATTTGAGTTTAAGTCAAAACATGGCTTGTGTGGTATCAAACAAAAGGTAATTTAGTCTGGAGTTAAATAAAATATATTTCAGTTTTTAGTTATATTAGCTCACACGTACACTATAACTATAGTACCTAGTGTGAGCTTAGGGGCCCATATATTGGCAGAGTTTTTTTAATAGATTACTTTTTCTAAGGGTGGTTTTTTTAAGGTTACTAATATATATTAATTTTTCAACAGACCAAAATTTAAGAAAAAGCATTGTCATAGGTTGTACTAATTTTTTTTGTTATTATTACAGCTTATCCTATAGGGAAACATCTATTTTGGTATCTACCCTTCCTATCTAACCTATACCACCCCTTTTTACCGCCCTGCAGTTTTTTTTAATAGATTTCTTTTCCTAGGGTTGGTTTTTTAAAGTTATAACAGACATAGGTACTAATTTACTTGGTACATAATATATCTACTATTAGGATGGTGGAGTTTATTTATCATAGTTTATTTTTCATAGTAAGTAGCTAGGTCAGATTAGCAAAATGTGGCGACTCCAAAGATATTAAAGTTAGTAGAGGTCAATGGAAAAGATTAAGTTGAAGAGATTTAGGAACTTTATTTGGGGGGGAAATATCATAATAAATATTGTTTAAACATTTTGCATAGTGACCAGGAGGTATTCTATATGTTCCAATGATTAGGGTCACTGCATCCTGGAAGCCTGGCGTTACGTCTTCGTGATGCAGCGACCCTACCAATGATGACACGGCAGAGCCATCTGTCCGCTGCTGTTATGAATTTTGTTGGGTTGCCTATCTGTGTACAAGTTGTGTAATCATTGTTTGTATTCGCTTCTTTCTCCCCAAGAACAAACAGGGCTGGATACGCCACTGTGAGAAGAAATATCGATCTAGGGTCAATACCTATTGGCCACATTACTTTTGTTTACATCAATATGTAAATAAAATAATATGTCAGCCATATAGGAGAACAACTGTGATGTCAGCATTCTACATTTTGATAAGGAGGTGTTATTACTTAAATTTTTTTGTGATAACACTAGAGAAATGTGGGCCAATAGTTCAGCATTTTTTTTGTTATTTTGGAATTATACATAAAATTTTGTTTCCTTTGTTTACTATCTCATCCTTGTATTGAAAATATTGATATTTAGCACTGCTGTGTATCTGACAGGGTGATTAAATTAATTACCAATTAAAAGGAATATTATTAATGAGTATTCTTTAAATTAGGGAAAAACGAGAAATCTCTCATGAATAGGGGCATCTGATTGGCCTATATATGTAATTTTACTCCCTTTTGATACTATAATGACATCATTTTTGATGGAAAAGGTTTGTTTTAAAAATAATGCCACCTGTGTCAATAGGGAGATTTATCTTTTTTCCCTAGTTTGAAGAATAGACACACTAAGAATAATGTTAAAAATGAAACAAAAACGAAGCCTGATAGATTTAATATACTTTCCCAACCAAAAAGCATTGCTCCATCATTCATTGGGATTAAATAAGAAATTTAATAATATTGAATACTTTTACCATGTCTTTGATAATAGACAATTGCATATTTCATTTTATATAATACATTTTTGCGAGTTTTCAAAATATCTCAACAACTAAAGAACAACATCATATTACCAAGCTTTGCAAACGGGATTTTAATAAATTTGATGATTTAAAAGTTGTGATTAGAAATTTTAGTATTTTAAAATTTAAAAGTTTTCAAAAGATGATCTTATCTTTAAAATACTATAATAAAATTGCTTTCATATTATCATTCCTGGACCTTTTAATAACGATTTCTTCAAAATCGGTGTGGTAGTTTCGTATCTTTTGTGACCAAAAACAGTTCAATATATTTTTCGTTTTTAGCAAATATCTTAAAATCTAAATCCCTGACATATTTTATGGTTTCAAATATGTTTAACTTTGGTTTTTTTATTAATTTTAAAACCCAAAGCATTGGCAACACTTTTCGTCATAAGGATTTGCTTATTTAAAAGTTATTTTGTTAAAGGCTGATTTTTTATATTTTTGTCATTTACAAGTTATTACCTATTATAAATGTTGTTAAACTTTTAAATTGTATAAGGGTTAGACCAATTTTCAGTAAGGCTTTTTGCGCGACCACTATTTTTATAAAACATTTTAACAGACATATTTTACAGATTTATTTTGGGTGTCATTTTCATATCGTATATATCCTAACAAGTGCGGAAACTGTATCTTTTTTGCACCTAAGCGTAGCGCAAGATGGGAAAAAATTTTCCACATCATCCGGAAAATTTTTTTGCGCCAATATGTCAAGTTTTACAAACCTGTATAGGTTTGAAGTTTCTTTTTCTCATATGATGCCTTGGTTGCTCTGTCATGTTTGAATATAACCTGTAAAATTTCAAATACAAATGTGAAAAAATTTTTTTTTGTTTAACACCTATTTTTTTTTTTTTAGATAAACAGTATTCTAGAAACTTTAGGCCTGACAAAATCTAAGAAAACCAAAGCGGCTGGACTGTCAGGCGGTCAGAAAAAAAGACTGTCGATAGCGTTAGAGTTAGTAAATAATCCCTTAGTTTTATTTTTGGATGAGCCCACAACGTAAGTAACTTAGTGCATAAATATTTATATTTTATATGGAGTATTTTATCTAAATCCCTCATTTTCTTCCTTAATAATCTTAATATGCAAGCTATGAAAAGTTTTATACCGGATTATACGTTTGCCTCCGCAACATCCCATGTAGCAATAAGTCGTTGGCTAAACGTCGTGAATTGCGTGCTAACGTTGTGTCTAAATGTTGACTTTGTGTCAAGGTCGACCCTGTTTTCAACCAATGATTTTTTGTCGGATAAACGTCGCGAGGGTTGTGTCGTAATGACTACATAATATTGCTGAATGATTTACCGGAAATTGAACACATTTTTGTAATGCTTTCTAGAATTTATGCACTTTAACACTTCATATGACTATTAGAAGCTTTTCTACTAACAAACTTTATCCACGCAGCACAGTCTACTGTCAAATATTATCTATTTAGCCATCCAAAATAGACATGCCTCTATTCTGACGTATTTTCACAAAAATATATTTTTTTGAAATGACTATGTTTTTTTATTTTATATGTGTAGTGTGATTTTCATGTACGTCAGAGGCCTGATTTACCCAAGAAAACAGAGAAATTAGCTTTTTCATGTTTCTTTACATAGAAGCTATGGACAATGGCGCCTTCTGTGCAGATCGATAATTGAAGAGCTTGCGTTCAAAAGCGGCTATATCCGTTTTTTTGCCGATGTGCTTTTCTTGCGATTTTCGGTTAAGTTTCACAAGATCAAGCCAATCAACCGGAACGTTCATTTGCGTTCAAAACGGGCTATTTGTATTTTAAAATCGCATATAAAGTCGGCCTTTTGCATGTATAAAGGCGAACCGACGAGAAGTTTTTCTCGATTCCTAAACATTTTTTCGAAATGGATATAGCCGCTTTTGAACGCAAGCTCCTCAATTGTTCGAACCAACATGGCGTATGCTTGGTCAAGCCCACGACTACGGCACAACGGCCAGAAAACGTTGAGTTTTTAACTAGAGAATGTATAACTTTTGGCCTTGAAAGACGTTTTGTAAACCTCGTTGTCAAAATTAAAAATATAACTCCAATTTTTGGTTTAAAAAAATGGTCGCGTAAATCACCTTTGGTAGGGTAAAAGTTGAGAAAACGTAGTTTTGTCGATGTGGCTCATAGTCAATCAAACAATCAAAACCTTTTACACAACGTTTACGTTCAGTGCAACTTTCGTTTTCACAACTTCCACGACTAATAAATGCTACTTGAGATAGGGATTTTTTGCGTTGAAAGTATTTTAGCACTATACATTAATAAACGTTAACGATTCAAAATAGATATTAATGTAATAACTAATACAAATTATTCATATCACAGTGGTCATATAATGCATAACCCTGTATATAAAAGTTGCCCTAATTTTGTTATACGTCAAAGTTGTCAAATATTATTGCAAATGTTGACAGGAGGTTTTTTATTTGAAACGAAACGCGCTGTACCTTATTAAAGTTATATTGTACAATGTAATCTGTTATAACCCAAAACCCCCTTTAATTTTTACCCTCCTAGCCCGCATTGCAATGGCTAGGAAAGGTATTATTTTCAACGAAAATTTTTTTTTGAGATAACGCCGAAAATGTGTTATTTGGGTGTATTTTGACCTATCCTAGCAAAATCGTCGGGATGTCTGTCTGTGTGTGTGTGTATATATATTCTTTCTGTTTGTAACTTAACCGCTGAATTGATTTTCATAAAATTTTCAGGTAAAATAGTGCTCGACATTCTTACGAGCTGATTAGATTTTGGCGAAAATCCATTAATGCTAATGACAGTTTTTTGACAATTAAAAACTTAAAAAAATGTTAACTTTTTAACCGAGCATCGTATCAATATAAAGCTTTCGGAATATATTAGACTAGATATTCCTCAATAATTCGTGTTATAACCAAATACTTCTTAGGAGCTTCAGTTTCTCTTTTCAAGGCTGATATATTATCATGGCTTCACTTGAAGTGTGCTAATAGGCTAGCTAGGAAGGTATCAGATCCCTCATGGATCCATTTATTTTACTGTTGATTGTAAAACTTTAAAATAAAAAGCACTCGACTGTTCAAGTTATATTAATTTGATGAATTTTTTTAATGGATCATTTCTTAGAGATGTTATTGCAAAAATCATTTGCAATAATTTTTAAAAAATCCAGAAATTCCCTCATTTCAATTTTTTTTGTAGTATGTTAATTATATTACGGAAGATAAAAGGAGTATTACTAGTCATTAAACTTCTACCTAATTAATACTCTCTGTCCTAGAAAACTGGTGGTGACATATCATGCAAAGGTGGAACTAAACTCGATCTGAGTTAACCCAATATACGCAAGCTTTTGATTTTTAATTATCTATTTTTATATTTTATATTTTTTAGTGGTTTAGACAGTTCCTCCTGCAGTCAATGTGTCAAACTACTCCAAATCCTTGCAAGACAAGGAAGGACGATAGTCTGTACGATTCATCAGCCATCAGCGTCACTATTTCAGCTTTTTAACCAGGTTTACGTGCTCTCTGCAGGAAATTGTTTGTACCAAGGGGGCACACAGCAAATGATCAACTTTTTTGAAAATGTGGGTTCACCTTGTCCACAATTTCACAATCCGGCAGATTATGGTAAATATTCAGCAAATCCTAATCGTTGTTCCTAGTCCTCTCCTTTTTTTAATGCATTTGTATAAGTGAGAAGCAGCATACCGTACTATTCCAGAAAATAATTCCCCTTTACCGCTCTGCCCGAACTGCAGTAACTATCTTCTCAATATAGTTACTGCAATATGGCAGAGCGGAATAGGAAGAGTATTTTCTGGTATAGTGTGGAATGTTGTTTCTCACTTATACAAATGCATAAAGAAAAGACGTGGACTAGTATCCACAACTAGGCATAAAATGACTGCAAAAAACAGCTATAGTTCTCAAAAGACACTAGCACCAACAGCCTCTCCCCGCTGTGTGTTTATTAACCACATATTACCACAGACTTGTATGACGACTTATGTGACGACGAGAAATTTGAAAAAAAAAATTATAGTAAATTTTCGCATATATATTTGGTTGGTTGCGGATATGTAGTCATTGATATTAACCAGGAAAGATTGACTAAAAAATCTACAAATATTTTAAAGAGCCTTTGTTTTTTGCCTTATACTGACATTCACTGCATTTGAAGCAATCAATTTCGTTAATGCTGCCACTGATGGCCTTGTCCGTTTTTATGTATGTATGGTTGCAGGTTTTTATGTATGTATAGTCGCATATAAATCAATTGATTTTATCTGCACTGTATGTCGCAGGTCGCATATATTTTCAATTGAGACTTCTGCTTGGCCTTGTAATCGCATTGGTTGCATTTAATCCAATTGATTTTATCTATATTTTTATGTTGTAGTAAATGCCTATTAAGGCTAAGCTTCCGATTAGTCCTAAAGTCGCTAGCATTGTTCATTTTTATGTATGTACTTGACTGGTGTAATTTTAAACTGTACTTCTGTCTTTCATTGTAGTCACATTGGTTGCACTTAAATCAATTAATTCCATCTGGACTTCTATGACGAAAAAAAAATGATGATCTCATTTAAAACAATTGATTTTATATGCATTTTTATGTCGTAGTTAATGCCTATTTATGACAAACATCCGTCTGGTCCCAAAGTCACATTGGCCGCATCTAGACCAATCAATTTTGTTCACACGTTTATGTATGTTCTGTACATGATGCGATTTTAAATTGAACTTACTCTTTGCCTTGTAGTCGCACTGGTTGTACATAAACCATTTGATTTTATCTGCACTAGATGTCGCAGGTAGCAGCAAATGTACTTTCAATTGAGACTTCTGCTTGGCCTTGTAATCGCAGTGGTTGCATTTAAGCCAATTGCTTTTATCTGCATTTTTATGTTGCTGTAAATACCTATTCAGGCTAGGCTTCCGAGTGGTCCCAAAGTCGCACTGGTTGCATCTAAACCAAAACTGCCCGCAGATGTTAATAGCGGAGCAGGTTTAGCATTTGATGGTTGCTTATCTTTTTCAAAGACCGGTCCTGCGAGCGTTGCAGCGAGGTGAGATTTTGGACATCAAGTGACTTCGAGTCAGACTATCTTTGTGTCTACCGATGTGATCTAGCAAATTGTCTACAGAGACATCTTGTTGACGAATAAGACTTTTTTGTTTTTAGTTATTGAACTGACTTGCAATCTATATGGTATAGAGCATTTGTTTTATGAATTGTACTTACATTCAGTGCATTTAAAGCAATTAATTTCGTTAATGTTGCCATTGCCGCATGCCATTATATATATTCGCACTGGTTGCACTTAAACCAAATTGATTTCACTTGCACTTTTATAAAGAAGCAAATGAGAAGAGTTCCAACTAGTCTTGTTCATTTTTATGTATGTACTTGACTGATGTAATTTTAAACTGTACTTCTGCTTGACCTTGTAGTCACATTGGTGGCACTTAAATCAATTAATTCCATTTGGACTTTTATGACGCAAAAGAATGCCTATTCAAGGTATTTTCGCGTTTGATTTAAAAATTGCAATGATCATACTTGAGATAATTGATTTTATCTGCATTCTTATGTCGTAGTTAATGCCTATTTAGGACAAACTTCCGTCTGATCGCAAAGTCACATTGGCGCCTAAACCAATCAATTTTGTTTACGCGTTTATGCATGTAGGTGTACATGATGTAATTTTAAATTGGACTTCATCTTAGTCTTGTAGTAACACTGGTTACATATAAACCAATTGATTTTTTCTGCACTGTATGTCGGAAGTCGCAGAAAATGTACTTTCAATTGAGACTTCTGCTTGGCCTTGTATTCGCATTGGTTGCGTTTAAGCCAATTGATTTCATCTGCATTTTTATGTTGTAGTAAATGCCTATTCAGGCTAAGCTTCCGAGTGGTCCCAAAGTTGCACTGGTTGCATCTAAACGAAAACTGCCCACAGGTGTTAATGATTCCTTATCTTTTTCAAAAACAGGTCCTGCGAGCGTTGCAGCGGGGTGAGATTTTGGACATCAAGTGACTTCGAGTCAGACTATCTTAGTGTCTACCGATTTGATCTAGCAAATTGTCTACAGAGAGATGTTGTCGACGAATAAGACTGTTTTGTTTTCAGTTATTGAACTGACGTGCAATGAATATGGTAGAGAGCATTTGTTTTTTGCCTTGTACTAACATTCAGTGCATTTAAAGCAATTAATTTCGTTAATGTTGCCAATGATTATGTCTTATTAAACTACACATGCCATTGGCCTTATAATCGCACTGGTTGCACTTAAAACCAAATTGATTTCACTTGCACTTTTATGAAGAAGCAAATGAGAACAGTTCCAACTAGTCTTGTTCATGGTTATGTATTTACTTGACTGATGTAATTTTAAACTGTACTTCTGCTTGACCTGGTAGTCACATTGGTTGCACTTAAATCAATCAATTCCATCTGGACTTTTATGATGCAAAAGAATGCCGATTCAAGGTATTTTTGCGTTTGGTTTAAAAATTGCAATGATCATACTTGAGATAATTGATTTTATCTGCATTCTGTTGTCGTAGTTAATGCCTATTTAGAACATTTTAATTAATTTTTAATTTATTTTATTTATTAACAAAAAATTCTTATTTAGGACAAAATTCCATCTGATTCCAAAGTTACATTGGATGTATCTAGACTAATCAATTTTGTTAACAAGTTTATCTTGTAGCCTGGTTGCAAATAAACCAATTGATTGACACTGTATATCGCAGGTATACTTTTAATTGAGACTTCTGCTTGGCCTTGTTTTCGCAGTGGTTGCATTTAAGCCAATTGCTTTTATCTGCATTTTTATGTTGCAGTGAATACCTGTTCAGGCTATGCTTCCGAGTGGTCCTAAAGTCGCACTGGTTGCATCTAAACCAAAACTGCCCGCAGATGTTAATAGCGGAGCAGGTTTAGCATTTGATGGTTGCTTATCTTTTTCAAAGGCCGGTCCTGCGAGCGTTGCAGTGGGGTGAGATTTTGGACATCAAGTGACTTCGAGTCAGACTATCTTTGTGTGTACCGATGTGATCTAGCAAATTGTCTACAGAGAGATCTTGTTGACGAATAAGACTTTTTTGTTTTCAGTTATTGAACTGACTTGCAATTAATATGGTATAGAGCATTTGTTTGTTGCATTGTACTCACATTCAGTGCATTTAAAGCAATTAATTTTGTTAATGTTGCCACTGCCGCATGTCATTATATATATTCGCACTGGTTGCACTTAAACCAAATTGATTTCACTTGCACTTTTATGAAGAAGCAATTGAGAAGAGTTCCAACTAGCCTTGTTCATTTTTATGTATGTACTTGACGGATGTAATTTTAAACTATACTTCTGTTTGATCTTGTAGTCATATTGGTTGCACTTCTTAAATCAATTAATTCCATCTGGACTTCTATGACGCAAAAAATGCATATTCAAATATTTTTTTGGTTTGAAAACTGCAATGATCACATTTGAAACAATTGATTTTATCTGAATTTTTATGTCGCAGTTAATGCCTATTCAGAACAAACTTTCATCTGGTCCCAAAGTCACATTGACTGCATCTAAATCAATCAATTTTGTTCATACGTTTTAGCATGTATGTAAATGATGTGATTTTAAATTGGACTTTCTTTTGGCCTTGTAGTCACACTGCTTGCATATAAACCAATGGATTTTATCTGCAGTTGTAGCAGGTCACCGGTTAATTGATACTTCTGCTTACCGTTGTAAGCGCAGTGGTTGCATTTAAGCCAATTGATTTCATCTGCATTTTATCTTGTAGTGAATACATGTTCAGGGTAAGCTTTCAAGTGGTGCTAAAGTCGCACTGGCTGCATCAAAACGAATCTGTGCTGTAAGTGAGTAATAACTTAGATCTATGACAGAGCCATCTGCCCGCAGTTGTCATGAGCGAAGCTGGTTTTGCATTTGATGGTTGCTTCTCTTTGTCAAAGACCAGTCCTGCGTGCGGTGCAGCGGGGTGAGATTTTGGGCATCAAGTGACTTTGAGTCAGACTATCTTGATGTCTACCGATGTAATCTAGCATATTGTTGACGATTAAGACTTTTTTGTTTTTAGTTATTGAACTGGCGTGCAATGAATATGGTTATGAAAAGGTTAATAAAATGGTAGAAGAATCAGAAAACGGAAGGTCTTTGGCCTATTTCGAAGACGAAAAATTGTTAGATAGGGTAGAATTTTCCACAGGTAGGTATTTTCTTTATTTAAGTGTTAATCTTAATCTAAGGTTACCATTGGTCAGTTTATAGTACCTGACTGTAAACTGACGCTGAAGGGACTATTTTTGAGAGAACATTTGACATAACTGCTCTACTGCTTTGCAATGAGAAAACGTCAAATTTCTTATTGAAAACACTCATATCAACAATGTATCAAATTTATGCATGATATCGACTAATTTTAACCTTGGACTAAGGTAAACTTTATACTTATGGCTGAGTTTAGGGATGTATTAAAAGCCTTGTATTAAGAGCCTTGGAACTGGTAAAGCTCAGGCACTGTTTGGTCCTGTGGGATAGAACCCATGGTGGGCATCGTGGTTTCTCCTCCTTCTTTTCCGTGAGCAGCTCGAAAGCTGTGCACCCACGGGGTTTCAGACCTAATGCACCCACATTTTTAGATGAAAACAGAAACAAAAGTAGTGAAATTGAAGACGAATCTGGTTTGGCGGAAACTACAACGTACAACCAACTAAAAGTACTAATGCGAAGGGGTGTGATAAAAATGAAGAGGGATCAGGTAAACCTTACGTTTAATGTGATTTTGCGGAACAAAAGTAATCGATAAAACGAAAATTAAGTGATTAAGTTTAAAAATGTTTTTAAAGATTAGTTAAAAATTCGTTTAAAAAATCTATTATTTGGTGTAAGAAGAAGATAATTATTTTGTGAATTTTAGGTTTAATTATTTTTTTTTAGACAATGACCTACATGAGGATAGGAGTAAACTTTTGTACTGCATTAATGTTGGGCGGACTATACTATAATGCTGGCGTTGATGGGTCAAAAGTTTTGGACAATTATAATTTGCTGTTTTCTATATTGATGCATCATATGATGTCTACTATGATGCTTACAATTTTAACATGTGAGTACACTAGATTTTAAACAAGACTAGCATTAAAAGGTAGAGTGTCAATGCTGGTCTATGTATTTAAAAAAATATATATTCAAAGACTTTAATTTTTGAGGTTTGATTTTTTCTTTTAGTTCCCCAAGAAATGAACATTCTAATCAAGGAACACTTTAATCGGTGGTACTCTTTAAAAATGTACTATACTTCTGTAACGCTTATAGATATTCCACTTTCTGTAAGTATATATTTTTTATTATATTTTTTAAATTCTGATTCATTAAAACACTTCTTAAACATCAAATTTTAATTATAACGAAATCAAAGTAAAGCTTGGTCGTTGACTTTTAATCACAAGGATGCGTTTCGACTCTTCTAAAGAAAATACTTGTCTAAAGGTCCTGTTCAGTAACTTTTTAATTTGGACTATAAGTAATTTTGAAAGTAGAGCATACAGGTATTAGTTTAAAATTATCATTTTGATAATGTTACATCCTTAAATACTCGGTTTGAACCTTGGTAATTTATTACAATACATTTTTTTATTTTACTATATTATGCTTCTATGTATGTGAGCCTTTGCGTGCTTTTTTGGCCGCAGCATGCAAGGTAGGCCAATTAGTTTAAACGCTATTTGTATATGCATATGATGAATACCCTTTGAGATGGTAAGACGATATAGGAGATAAAAAAAGGGCTAAAATCTTACCAGTTTTTATTAAAAATCTCACAGAAAAAACAACTAACAAACGTGAAATTTCATACCCGTGAATTTAAAAATCAAACAAGTTTCATGGCTAATCGGGCAAAAAGGAGTTTTTTGTTTCCCTTATATTTTTCCGTGGGTAGCTTGAAAGCTTAACCTCACGGGGGTCCAAGATCTAATGGACACCTAATAAGTGTTGACAGTTAACCGTTTCGTCCTTATGGGACTCCTCAGAACACTGCTGGTCAAGTGACAAATCTTGCGAAGTTAATCAGACGGTTTTGTCTCCAATTAAACGTAATTAGTGAGCGAACTATAGCAAGAGGCGCCATCTACCGAGATACGAGAGAAACAAAAAAACAAAAGCAGCGAAACACTGCTATACAATGTCGATCAATGAAAAGATCGAATGCAAATAAAAGAAAACAACTATAGTCCGTGACCTACGACAGCTCTTTGTCTTTTCAGGCCGGATCAACGCATTTTACATTTTTACCCGTCATCAAGACAGTGAACAATACTAACAAACGTCAAATTTCATACCCGTGAATTTAAAAA
This sequence comes from Aspidapion aeneum, assembly GCA_963576565.1. Taxonomy (NCBI): domain Eukaryota; kingdom Metazoa; phylum Arthropoda; class Insecta; order Coleoptera; family Brentidae; genus Aspidapion; species Aspidapion aeneum. The sequence goes on from OY755039.1 coordinate 22,223,194, forward strand.
TCAAACAAGTTTCATGGCTAATCGGGCAAAAAGGAGTTTTTTGTTTCCCTTATATTTTTCCATGCCATGAAAACTTGTTTGATTTTTAAATTCACGGGTATGAAATTTCACGTTTGTTAGTATTGTTTGGCTTAAAAATTCCGTCGAATGAACTGACGCCTGGCAACAATATTACACCTATTTTAGGTGCAGGTACTGCTATCTGACGGTTACTTTTTCAATTTAAGAAACTGTTGTGATTGAGATACGGTACACACAAAGTTGATTTGGTCCTGCTCTTTCTTCTTATATTAAAAGTAAAAATATGACAGGTTATGATAAAATATTTTTGATCAATATAAATTGCATGTATAATAAATGGAAGAGGTGTTTCAAAATTTAATCACATTATTTTAATGTTAATTTTCTTGAATGATTTCAAGATAAAACGTTTATCTAAATGTATGTCTACAAACTCTTAGTTTTCGAGATACAGGGTGATAAAATTATGTTTCTTTTATGGCTCTTACAGTTTTTGAGATGTTTAGCTCAAATTTGGCATGTGTATTAAGTTATAGGCACTACACTATTAGGCATGCCGAGTAAGTTTTATTTAATTTGTTTATTTTGATATACCCGCCATACCACATTGGAGCATTTTTTTATTTTATGATAGCAGCCTTTGATACAACATCGATTTTCTCTAAAACGGTTAAAGATGCAAAAAAATTGCAGGAAACAAAAAAGTTTGCAAATGAAACAAGGATTTTATTTCTTCTATTAAACTACCTACTTCTGGCTACCAGTGGCTTACAAGGAAAAAGAAATCCTGGGGAAAAGGCGACATGACCCCTGAAAAAGTCACTCTGTAGATTTGTACTATTATTTGGCATGTCTAACAGTATAGTGCCTATAACTTAATATTTTTTATTTATTTATTTATTTACTTATAATGTAACAATTTAACAATACCTATTGGGAATAAATACAGTTTTATAAAGAATAGTATAAAATTAAATAACATAAATTCTCATATCCCAAATGAGGGTCCGAGACTTCCACCTAAGTTGTCAAGCAACTTGTATGTGGAAGGCTCAAACTACTCTAGTTAAACGTCATCAGTCTGACATGTTTGTGAAGAATGATTGTAAAGAATGATTCTGCCCGGAAAAGAGAGTGATAGAGCGATATCTGGTAGTTTGTATTATTTTGTTTCTTAGCTTACTATATTAATAATTGTACGATCTATAAACAAAAAACCAAAAAGAAAATGAAACTTTAACACTCTGTATCTCAAAAACAAGGCGTTTGAGGACCTATGTTCATATGAAAATTTTGTCTTCAAATCACTTAAGGAATCCAACACTAAAATTATGTTATTGAATTTTGAAACTCCCGTATATATATATGTGCAAAAACTTTGATCTAATCGTGACAGGTATTGCTATGATCGATGAGTACGCCCAAATTAAAAAGTTTTAAAAATCGCCCATATAGCTGCACACAATCAGAAAAACTACCTAGTTTAGTTATAGGTTTTCTGTTCCCATAAAAGATGAAGATTTTAAATGAAGTTAAAATTAAGTTTAAGCTAGACAGGCTTTTTTAAGGCGCGGGCATGGTTCGCTTTATAAAAGCACAGACAGGGAGTTATTAGGTAACATGCTAATATTTATGAAGGTAATTCTCGGGTCCATACTCTATTTCGAGAATAAAAACTTAATATGAACATAGGTATATCCAAAACGTTTTAAATTTTAAGATACAAAGTATTATATATTTAAAAAAATGTCCACAAGTATTAATGTGATACTGCTCCAGATATTTTTGTGAAGTTTAGAACACACTTTTTATTTATCCAGCGGGATTTTCTATAGAATAATATTTCGAATTTTTTTGCCTTTGGTATTTTAAATAAATTGTTTTTCTCGGAAGCGCGAGATGCAAATGAATAATTTTTTTTATACGAACATTGTACAGGTTTTTTCCGTATATTTTAACCAAGGTCTACTGCGTTTATTATTGGAGATAAGAATAGTAAAAATAAAAAAGTTGCCAGGTTTATCCTAAACTGCAAATATTTTAACATCGGCATTATAAGAAGTGCAGTAGACCTTGCTTGAAATATACGAAAACACCCTGTGCGTCAAAAGAAAAAAATCAAAATAAAACATTTGCTTAGCAAATAATGAGAACCTAAAAAATAACAAAATTGCCGCCAGCAGGCACGTAGAGCCATCCTGAAGAAGCTTTATTTTTATTAAAAATTCCAAAATTTTCAATCGATTTGTGAAAACTACGTTACTATAGCTGCTGTCGTTTTTGAGATATGTGTATAGGAAGGTACGAGTTTCTTTTCAAAAAAATTGTAATTTTGTCAAACTTTGAGGCTATGACAAACTTTGTTAAAAATTGTGTGGTTTTCGTATTCCTGTGATATAACCTTGATTTGGTTTCGTGGGTTTTTTGGGTTTTATGGAAAGGTTGAAAAAGTTAGAATACAGTAACAAAATGTCCCAAGCAAAAACTGTCTTTTTCTTCTCCATCAAAGCCTTGTTAAAAATGTAATTTTCAATCTAAATTTGAAAACCGCATCTGCTTTGGTTCGTAAGACATGATTTTTTAAACTTATTTTATAGCTTAAAAACTGCGACTATGAGGAACTTTATTACATTTTCCCACAATTTTTTTTTGCCCAACTTGGGTTAAAATCGGTTTAACGGTTTTTGAGTAATCCTGCTCCAGAGAGATAGATAGACAAACATCATCACAAAATTTGGTAATTAAACCTTTTTTAAGCCAAATAACTTATTTATGCTAAAAAAAATATGATCCCAGTAGCCTTTCATACCTACATTATGGATGGCCAAAAATATGTTGTACATCAGAAAATGCCTTTTAATGACTAGAAACCGTGTACAAAATTTCACAAAATATCTACAGCAGTATTAATAAAAAAGGAGTTTTAAATCTTTAACACCCTGTGTGACGTCTAGACATAATAGTAGTAGTGTGTAGGCACCTGAAAAGCCCTTTTCGCCAAACTCCGGGCATCCCCCCTACGGCGTCCTTCCTTCGCTAAGGAATCTGCCCGTCTTCTGTACAAAGGCCAGAATATCGGGCCAACTCAGAATCAGAAGGTCATTTGTCTCAAAGGCTTCTTCTTCGAATACCTTTCTTCTTGACTGCTTCACATTATGAGAGGAAATGCGCCGAGGTCTTGTCCTCGGCTCAACATCTCTCGCACGTCGTGTCCTCCTTCACTGTTATCTTCGCCAAGTGTCCTTGAAGGACGCAGTGTCCGGTTAGGACTCCCACTATGGCTCCTACCTCTCTTCGTGTTCTACGGAGCATCCAATCACAAACTCCTTCGCCTGTCTGGCGTTTCCTGTGTTAGTCCATTCCATTAATATATCTTTCTGGGCCCACTCTGTTAGGGCCGACTTCATTTGCCCTCTTGTGAGCCCCAGGAAAGGCTCTGTCCCGACGCATTTCTGCCGGGATCCACCCCTAGCGAGTTCGTCCGCTTTCTCGTTTCCTGGGACTCCCATGTGTGACCTGAGAGCCAGGTTGGTTTGCACAGTACTTTCAGCGCAGCTTGACTGTCTAAACAGATGCAGAGGCGCTTTTCTGTTTTGTTCCTAATTTCTTCCTACCATTTTGCCACCAGTATAGGTGGTTCGTCCCGCCTTCCTTTTTGTAAATATGTTCTTTTTACTATAATTTACCAAATTGGTTCGAATTAGGCTATTTGGTGATTCACTAGAGCATTTTCTATTTTTTGTTTATTTAGTATTAATTAACTAATTAAGTACTTAAAATTACTGGGTTATTTGCATTTGAAACTCCCGCGGTTTTAGAGGCAAATATTACAATTTGCTATAATTAATTTACTTTACATAAAATGCATTTTGAATTACTAAGGTTCCTAGTTCCTTTAATATGGACCTTCGTAATCTCATTCCTTCCTACTTATTCCTTTTCTCCTACGCCTATGGATTAACGACGCCACTGGGCGCCATGTGGGAGAATGAACGCAGCAGCGATACCTGCTGCCGCATCACAGAGAACCGTTTCGCCTTCGAACGATAATACACGCGTGTTAGCGACTCTCCTACCACATTCATGTGGGGTGCAAAAAGCACGGTTTAACAGCGTGTCCTCCCATGAGTTCCGCTTCCTGTATAAAAATGGTAAGTGAAAATGCATTATTTTTACCTTACATACATTTGTTTATTGCTACACTAACCTAGAAGGTAAACTAGACCATTTCAGAATCCCTTGTACCAGCTTAGCCTATGACCTTATTCCCTTAAAATTACAGTCCACATCTGACACCGTTAAATTCCAGACAACTCTCCTATCTGGACCACCAGGGAGCCCCATTTTTGGTCCTTCGAGCCGGATTTCTGGAATCGTTTTTTTGCCTTTTTAGGTTAGTTTTTTTTTACTGGTTTCAAATGCAAGAAAAACCCTTGTTTTTCCTAAATGCCTTTTTTACTGGTTTCAAATGCAAGAAAAACCCTTGTTTTTCTTACATGCCTGCTTTAGAAAACCCCTAGGTTTCTAAAATACATTTTGCGATTTTTTTTTGTGTAAAAACAAATGCAAGAAAAACCCTTGTTTTTCTTACATGCCTACTTTAGAAAACCCCTAGGTTTCTAAAATACATTTTGCGATTTTTTTTTGTGTAAAAATTAAATATTTTTAACAATAAATTTAGCCTTTTCATGCGAAAAACCAAACACAGATAAAATCTGTAAACTACTATGTTTTTTTTTTGTTTCGAATAAATCAAGTTTTTTCGTTTCTTTTTTGTAAAAAAAAAAAAACCGTATAGAATTTGGGTGTTTTTTTTGTTTGTCACTGGAAATAGTTTAAAATAGTGTCTGCAAAGTGCTATTATTTTAGCCGTTGTGCCTTCACATTTGTGGATTGCTATAATTATATCCAATTTGCTCGAAAAAAATCTCCAAATTGCCATATTCATTTTTGCTTATTGCAAATTGCTATGACTATATCCGATTGCGGATGCTTTACTATATTCGTTTTTGCGTAAAAATTGCTATGAATATATCTATTTCTAATTTACTATTATAATATCTGTCTGCAAATGGCTATGATTGTATCCATTTTTTGCGTGCATAATAAATTTTGAAGGAAATTTAATTCTTAACTTGAGAATTTGTTTTCGTGTAAAGGCAGATAAATAGTTTTACCAAATTAAATGCTTTTGATTTGTAGGTATTTATTTTTAAATTTAATACATAGTAGGTACCTACTTATTTGAATTCGCGAGGCGAAGATAAAAACACTTATACACAAGTTTTTTTGTTATCATTAGTTTGCATCGGGTATTTTCTTTACTTTTGTGCGCTTATAGTTTGATTATTGTAATTAAACGTAGGACATTAATATTTATACAGGGTGTCCAAATTTTGATTTTTTTTTTCAGTTTACCTAATTTTTGTCAATTATTTTTTGGATTTTTTTTTAAATCATGTCTAGTTCGGATAAAATTTTAAAGGCTAAAGCCTTGCGCTATAGTGCGATTTCACAGCTAAATTTGATCATTGAATCCGCGACCCTCGCAAAAAATGACCCTGCCTATCACAGCGGCTTTAAAGTCAAATTTCGGACATTGTCAAAAATCAAAAAAGATTTTGAAAAGCACCATAATACTTTGTTGACGTTGGTAGCCTCTGATGAGGATCGCTTAGTAGTAGAAACCAAAGTGTCTATGGACTTTTGCAAACGCTGTGACGAGATTTCCACTATATTTTACGAACTTTTCGAACTACCCTTTGAAGATGGAGGGCTTTTGAGCAGTACGATAAATCCCATGGGCAGTCCCTGTGCCTCCACAGACCAGCATGGTTTACTGCCTAGGATAAAAATACCTCTTTTTCAAGGGGAATTTAAGGAGTTTCCAACCTTTTTGCAAGCCTTTAATGCTACCGTGCACAATAATAGGTCGCTGGGAAACTTTGAAAAATTCAATTTGCTTTTTTCTAATTTAAAGGGCCCTGCCCTGGATGTCATTTCTGACATTCCTATCCTTGCTGAAAATTATTTAAATGCCTACCACACCTTGGTGGATAGGTATACAAATAAACGATTACAAGCTTACCTTCACTGGAAGGCAATTGAAGGCTTCTCTCCTCTTACTAAAGAGAATGCTACGAATTTGAGGAATTTGCTTGATTGTTTTTCGAAAAACTTAAGTGCTTTAAAAGTCATGGGTTTTAAAACGGAGTTTTGGGATTATATTATGGCACAAATGCTCTTGGATAGGTTGGACCTAACCACGCGCAAGGCATTTGAGCAAAATTATTGCTCCAATGAGATCCCCTCTTATGATAAAATTCGTGCTTTTGTTTCTAGCCATTGCATTGCGTTGGAACAAATACAACAAACTCAAGATTACTTAAAAAATAAAGATTTGTCAATTTCAAGTCAGAAAAATCAAGCAAAGTTTCAAAATCGATCTGCTTTGTTTGCTAATACTCAGAGAGCCTCCAAAAATGCCTCCCAGTCTCCAAATGGCCAAAGTGGCTTAAATAATACTCCAAACCCTCAAAATTTTTGTTTTCTCTGTAAAAGTGGCGATCATATAATATACAGATGTCCTAATTTTTTGGCGAAAACTCCCCAGCAACGTTTTGAGATTGTTAAACAACATAAAGCGTGTGTCAACTGTTTGGCCTCAAAGCATAATTTACCCCAGCAATGCAAATCAGAAAAAAGATGTTTACATTGTGGCCAATTTCATCACAGTCTCTTACATTTTTTTCCTATTAATTCTACACCTAGTTCTGCGAGTAGCCCCTCTACTTCTGCAGTGCAAACCCCGAGGAGCCCCGTGGCTACCGAATTTAATAGAACCACTAACACCATTGTTACTGGTATGTCTTTAAATGATCGCGAAGTACTTCTCTGTACCGCTTTAATACAAATACAGGATGTTTTTCAAAATTGGCACACAGTGCGCGCCATCTGTGACTCTGGTGCTCAATCTTCATTTATATCTAAGTCATGTGCTGATAGTTTGGGCCTTCCTAAATTTAATATCGCCATGACTCTACAAAGCTTAGATCGAATGACAACTTCGGCAAAATCTGGAATTAATTGCAATATATCCTCTTTGCGTGATAATAATTTTGTTTTTAATTTTGATGCGATAATACTCGATAAAATTTGTAGTGATTTACCTCATTCCTCATTTTCGATTAAAAGTTTTCCTTTTCTCGCCAACTTAGAACTAGCTGACCCAGGCTTTAATAAAAGCGATAAAATTGATTTATTGTTGGGCGGCGATGTGTACCCTTACATTTTGCTAGATGGTCGTTTGTCTACGGGACCCAACAACCCCGTCTGCATTAATACTATTTTTGGTTGGGGAATAATGGGCAATCTTTCACTTTCACCTTCAACTACAAATCAAATTAAAACATTTTTTACTACGTCAATGAACGATTCTTTTGTCAATTTAGATAAAAATCTACAACGATTTTGGCAAATAGATGACATACCTAATGTCAAGGCCATTGACCCCGAAGATGAGTTTTGCGAAAATTATTTTTTGAAAACTACCTCAAAAAATGAGGAGGGGAGATATATTGTATCTTTACCATTTAAAGTTACTGCTCCAGATTTTGGCGACACTCGATCCATTGCCGTACGTCGTTTTTTCTCCCTTGAGAAGAAATTGCTACAAAACCCTGATTTTTATGCTGCCTACAGCTCTGTTTTACAAGATTATTTAGATAATAATCATATGCAACCGGTTTCTGCACCTTTGCCGACCGAAATTTCAAATCATTTTTATATTGCACACCATGCGGTGTTTAAAAAAGATTCTACTAGCACCCCCCTGAGGGTGGTTTTTGATGCGAGCATGCACGCCCCTGGCAAAATCTCGCTCAACAACGCTGTTTATACTGGGCCCCCTTTACAAAGGGACTTACAAAAAATTTTATTACTTTATCGTTTGCATAAATTTTGCTTTTGTTGCGACATCCGTCAAATGTACAGGATGATTTTAGTTGACCCTAGTCAAACTAATTTTCAAAGAATAGTTTGGAGGTTTGATCCTAACCAGCCTATTCAAGACTTCGAAATAAATAGAGTTTTATTCGGGGTCTCTTGTAGCCCCTTTTTGGCTATCAGAACTTTGCTGCAACTTGCTAGAGAGCATGAGGACCTTCCTCTTGCCTCAAAAATCATTGAGGAGGCAGTTTTTGTCGATGATGTGATTTCGGGAAGTGATGACTTTTTTAAGGCCACTGAGATGAAAAATCAATTAATCGAGCTACTTAGCCGAGGTGGATTCGAATTGCGTAAATGGGCGAGCAATTGTCCCGAGTTACTATCCGATCTTCCTGAGTCACACATTTCGATGAAGGCTCTTTCTCTCGATTTAGATGCTGAAAATTCAACTTTGAAAATTCTCGGTTTAAATTGGAACCCTCATACTGATGAATTTTTTTATACTTTCGACTGTTCTCTCCAAACATGCACTAAAAGAACAATTTTAAGTAATTTGGCCCGCATTTACGACCCTCTGTCTTTTTTGGCGCCAATAGTTTTAATTTTAAAATTAATTGTTCAATACTGCTGGGCAGAAGACTTAAACTGGGACGACCCTGTCAGTCCGGAAATTGTTTTTAAATGGGAAAAATTTAAAAATGAATTAAAGTTTTTGCATTCTGTTAAAATTCCTCGTCAAATAATTTTGCCTAATGCTAGTCAAATCCAGCTAGTAGGATTTTGCGATAGTTCAGAACGGGCCTATTGTGCTGTCGCTTATATTCGAATTTTTTATTCTGATGGAAACATTAAAGTTTTTTTTGTTTGTAGTAAATCTAGAGTCGCACCGTTGCGTCGTAAACTAACTTTACCAAGACTAGAGCTTTTAGGAGCTGTTTTGTTGGCTAAATTAATGGATTTTTTACTAGAAACGTTCTCGGAAAAAATTAAATTTGATAAAATTCTTGCTTTTACTGATAGCACAGTGACCTTATCTTGGATTCAGGGATCTCCTCACAAATTTAAAACATTTGTTTCGAATAGAACTGCCTATATACAAGGAAGAATTAGCCCTGAGTTTTGGCATTATGTTCCTACTGAACAAAATCCTGCTGACTGCGGTACTAGGGAAATGTATCCCTCTGATTTACGAAGATTTTATTTTTGGTTAGAAGGGCCTTCTTTTCTAAACCAACCTACAAATACTTGGGATTTTATGACAGTTACTTACGATGGGAATGCAGTTTTGGAAGAACAGCGAAAAAATATTTTTAACGTTTTTACTTGCGAACAAACAGTTGAATATTATGTAAACAACTTGTTTGAAAGATACAGTTCTCTTTTTAAAATTGGGAGAATAGTTGCTTACTTTTTGCGAGGGTTACAAAAGTTTAAAAATCCCTCATACAATTTTGCTACTGATTACCTTACAAATCGGGATTACTACAAAAGCTTGCTTTTTATTTCGAAATGCGTACAATCTTTTTCTTTCCAAAAAGAAATTGAATTACTAAAAGATAAGAAACAGCTTCCAAAAGCTTTTCAGGGATTATGTCCATTTTTGCATAATGAAAGCTACGATTTGCTTCGTGTTGGAGGCCGTTTATGCCATTCAAATTTATCATACGATAAAAAATTTCCAATTCTTTTGCCTTCTAGTGCAAAATTCACTGAATTACTGATTTTGGATTTGCATCGCAGCAATCTTCATTGTGGTATACAGACCACAACTTTTTTACTAATGCAAAACTTCTGGGTATTGTCTGCTAAAAAGGTAGTGAGAAAAGTTTTAAGTTCTTGCCATACTTGCTGGAAAACTAAACCTAACTCCCTTCAACCCCCTATGGGTCACCTACCGAAATTTAGAGTTTCCGAAGCAAAGGTGTTCGAAAATGTGGGTATGGATTTTTGTGGTCCGTTCACGATTACTCTTGGTCGGACCAGAGGTGCAAAAACCATGAAAGCATATGTCTGTTTATTTATCTGTTGCGCTGTTAAAGCCGTGCATTTAGAGTTAGTCTCTGATATGACATCAGAAGCCTTTCTGGCTGCTCTGCGCCGCTTCATAGCTAGAAGAGGACTATGCTCAAAGATCTCTTCAGACTGCGGGACCAACTTCGTGGCCTCTGAAAAATACTTGCGACAAATTTTTTCTGATTGCGTGAAGGGGGAAGGTATAGTTTGGTCTTTTAACCCACCTGCTGCTCCCCACATGGGAGGCATTTGGGAATCAAACATTAAATCTTTAAAGACTCATCTTCACAGGGTAGTTGGAAATCAAATACTCACCTATGAGGAATTAAATACGGTTTTAACCCAAGTTGAAGCCATAATGAACTCACGTCCTTTATGTGCCTTAAGCACCGATCCTACTGATCTGGCGGTCTTGACTCCTAATAATTTTTTAAATTTGAGGCCTCCAGGTACAATACCCGATCCAAACTACTGCGATATTGCGTTAAACAGGCTGTCCAGGTGGCAACTGTTGCAAAGAATGCACCGCGATTTTTGGATTCGCTGGCATCGCGAATATTTGCACACTTTGCAACAGCGAGCCAAATGGCACCAACCTCTTGCTTCCATTGATATTGGTACTATGGTACTGATCAAAGATGAAAATTCCACTCCATTGGATTGGCCCCTAGGCCGCATTGAAGACCTTATTAAAGGTTCTGATAATGTTCCACGGGTTGCTATTGTAAAGACTACTAAAGGTACCTACAAACGGCCTTTGGTAAACTATGCGCCCTGCCTACAAATTAAACTCTCTGAAATGCCCCTGGGCATTCTCAGGGGGGTGGGAAATGGTTCGTCCCGCCTTCCTTTTTGTAAATATGTTCTTTTTACTATAATTTACCAAATTGGTTCGAATTAGGCTATTTGGTGATTCACTAGAGCATTTTCTATTTTTTGTTTATTTCTACACTAACCTAGAAGGTAAACTAGACCATTTCAGAATCCCTTGTACCAGCTTAGCCTATGACCTTATTCCCTTAAAATTACAGTCCACATCTGACACCGTTAAATTCCAGACAACTCTCCTATCTGGACCACCAGGGAGCCCCAATAGGCGTAAACCTCCGCCTGAAAGAATGTTGCATTGGATCCCAGCAAGTAGCTTTTTCCAATACCCTTGCTTTCCACGTACCCTCCTGCACCGGTCGAATTCCGGTCTGTAAGCCTTGATCCGTCTGTATAGCAGCAACTCAACCCCGTCCTTTTTCCATGCAGGTTGTATGGTTACATGTTATCTCCTTTTCTCCTTTAACCGCTTCTCCGGCATTGCTAGCCTGTACGTTTAGGCATATGTTCTTATACAGTTTTTTTTTCTAAAAATGGACCCAAGAAATACCATCTGAAATATTAACATGATATTTAATAACACATTGAATAAATCGCATCCTTAATAAAAGACCAGGAAAGAAGGCAAAGTGCTTTAAGCAACCGCTTTCTGCACTTGTTAGATAAACACTTATTTTTTAACTGTTTTTTTAGATTTTGTGCTGCTTTATATTCACTACAGTGATATATTTCTTGACAGCCCAGCCGTTTGAACTGACGAGGTTTGGCATGTTTTTGGCCACGAGTTTGATGGTGGTTTTTGTCGCTCAAAGTTTTGGACTCATGATAGGGGCCTACTTTAATGTTGTTGTAAGTGTCCAAGACTTTTAATAAGGATGAAGAAACCATGAAATTTTAATTTAGCAAAAAGAAAATGCTGTTGCATACATAGGGTGGTTCAAAAAAAAGTAATTGGCGTTGTTGCTTGTGTTGAATATAATTGATTGTCGAATTGATAACATTCTAAAGGTCTATTTATTAAAATTTAATAAACTAAATTATACACCTATACAATGGATAAATTACTCAAACTCTATCCCTTGGATATTGATACAAATTCAAACAATGCTACACAATCTAACCGCGAGTATTTCATATGTAGGAGTTGGTTTTGGGTAAAATTGGCTTACCTGGGTTTGCTGTTCTCTACTGATGACGTGAAACACACAGAAACGTACGTCTAGAGATGCAACCTTGTGTAAGTAGGAAAACAACCAAAATCAACTCTTGCCTCTCCTTCTGACACTCGCAATTTAGGCACACATACCTTTGTGTGAAGTATAAAATTCGTTTTGATTTTTATCGATCCACACACAGCACGTTTTCCATCTTTCTTCTTTGCATTAATTTATAAAGCTTTAATCAATGACGAATAAAAATAGGGAATTGAATATTAAGCAATCCCATCAATTGCTATAAATTTCTGCTGAACTAGCTCCAATTCTCTAAAAGTCTACGTAGATTTTCTAGTTTTATGAAGAACCAAATTAGGCAAATTAATTTTCAGAGGCCCTGTGAATTCCTGTAAATTACTGCTAAATAAAATCGTTTTTTTTTAATCCAAAGATTTTCTAGATTTATAAAGCTTAAATTATTGATGAATCAAACGAGGCAAATTAATTTTAAGTAATTAAGGCAAATTAATTTTCAGCAGCCCTTTAAATTGCTGTAAATTACTGTTGAATAAGCTCGATTTTTCTTAATCCAAAATTTATAAAAGTAAAATGGCCGATACATTAAATTGAGCAAGTTAATTTTAAGCAACCCTGTCAATTGCTGTAATTTTTGCTGAATTAGCTCTAATTTACTAATAAAAATGTTGACTTAAGTAACACATCTTCTTAGAATGGAACATTAGCTGCTGAATTAGCTCCAATTTTTTAAAAAACTACGAATATTTTCTAGTTATATAAAGCTTAAATCAATAAATAATAAATCAAACTAGGCAAATGAATTTTAAGCAATTCTATCAATTGCTGTAATTTCTGTTGAATTAGCTCTTATTTTCCATACGTAACGTTTTTTTAGAACGGAACATTCTTGGGACCCACCTTATCAGTGCCAATGATGATGTTTGCAGGTTTTGGGGTCTCAATAAAAGACTTGCCCTCTTATCTTTATTGGGGAAGTTATATTTCCTATTTAAGATTTGCATTGGAGGGAGTTGTGGCTGCTATATACGGTAGGTGACCATTAAATTTCATACCAATAAACTCACAAATGCTAGGACGCATTTTTCTATCTGACATAAGTGATCGCGAATCGACTTATGCCGAGCGTTGCACATAAGGACAAATAGCTACATTAGAGCGACAATAATAGTTAAATAAATTTAGTTCAAACTAATCACATATATCTTTGAAATGTCACCTGTAGTTACGGCCGTAAGGCAACATAAGAATTTTATTTTATAAACCCACCCAAATGTAACAGCATTAGCGCAAAGTTGACTTTGCTTACACGCTGCTTATTAAATTAATTGTTTTTAAAACTGTGACTGAGAAAATCATTTATTTATTATTTGTTGTCAGATGTCAAATTTAGACAGTGTCAACTTGGATATTAAAGGAGCAAGTAGGTACTTTATTTTTCCATAATTATTAACAAACCAGTTAATTGTAGAATAGAATAAAATAGAATATCACTTTATTGCCAACAAGCTTGTAAAATCTACAATGTAATTCTTACAAAAAAGCAACGTCAAGAAAAAAAAGACCAGAAATCCTACAGCACTCCAGTACAGAGAAACTCAGCCTCCAAAGTGCTGCAACATTCCATGGTTCACAAGTTACTTGTGTCATTACAGTGTAATAAAATATTGGTAAAATCCAAGTGCTTTAAATAACAAAATTAATTCTAAAAATAAAATTCTAGAAACTTTTCATTCAAATACAAAAATGTTAAAACTAATGCACAGACAAAAATGTTAAATGGCATGCCAATGGCCAATGCCAAAGTGACACTAAATACAAAATTAAAAAACCACAAAATGCAGTTAAACTTAAAATTAGCTTTAACTACCTAAAAATCAAACACTTCTTCCAGCAGAAAATTATTGACTAGTTTTTTAAATTTCTCAAGGTTGTTCTCCCTTTTGAGAGTCTCAGGAAGCCTGTGAAAAGCCTTAACTGCCATATACTCAGGACCCCGCTCAAAAAATGATGTTTTATGTTTGGCTATTGCTAGGCCTTCTCTGTTTTTTGTAATAATGTGCATTTGGTCACCATAAGAATCTCTGTTTTGAGGAAATAAATGAAAATTTTTTTTTACAAAAGTTACTAAATGCAGAAAATACAGAGAAGGAACAGTCAAAATTTTTAAGTTCCTGACACAACACTACAACGTTTTTTAAAAACTTATTTTTGATTAAAAAAATATTAAAATTTTTAAGTTAGCTAAAATAAGTTCCGCCGAGTACACCGATATTTCTTTGCTACCTGGTAAACATATCATATAGCCAATTTAAAAAAGTATAATTTACGTCCCTCTCTTTTCCCCAATTTTTTTAAATGGGTTTATTTTACTTGACTTCGTGTACTTGCTACTATAACCATTTCTGTTTCAAATCTTGCGACAGCTATTTCAGATACTTTCTGATGAGCTAGAGACTTGAAACTTGGTATGTGTATAGAGTTTCGGTGACAATATAACTTTGAAATTGTTTTATTAAAAAATAAAAATTTACCTCAAATTCAAAAACTTAAACTGCTTAAGGTCACTCAATATAATTTTTGGTTATTTAAAACATTACAATGGCTGATCCAAGATGGCGGAATTTCTAATTTCCAAGTCGATATGTATCAAGAACTCCACAGCGGCAGGCAAAAGGTAACTATCCAAAAGCTCCAGTAAAAGAAAAAAAAAAGAAAATAACTTTTATGATGAAATGGGTCTCGTTTTTAATCAACCTAAAAAAGGTGAAGGCAATAACAAAGATGGAAATTCAGCAAGCAAATTTTTAAGAACCCTGTGTTTGTTTCCAAAATGTCCGGTATCGATAAAGGATTAATAGAAAGATTTGCAAGTATACTTTCCATCCATCGACTAATATACCCTTTAAGGGCCTTATACAACTCAATGTTTCCATCACAGTAAAATTGGTCTATGGTTTCCATCCATCGACTTCTATATGTTTCCATCACTTCTTGTGGGCACTGCATCAACGAGGAAAAATTTTAAAAGATATTTAAAGTATGGCTTTGAAACAGCAGAAATTGCAATTTTCCTTTATGAATGTTATAAAATGAGTGCTAGCGTTACCAGTAGGGCGTCAGAAGATGTAATTGAGATAAAAAGCCATAAAGAGTATAAGAAATTTCAACAATATTACTCTAGGAGAACCTGAAGAATTAAAACTAATAGCGATATATTTAACTGGATGCTGGTGTCTTCTGACCCTGTTATGACTAATAAGCAAAAAAAAATGAGAAAAAATAACAAATAATTAAATGGAGTGGTGTTAAGTATGCTAAGGCTTCCAATCTTCTATGGGTGGAGATAAGAAAGGTAATGAAGATGGTAAAAATAAGGATGATGATGATGATAGCGATGATGATAATGATGATGATGATAATATGAATAATGAGGAAGATGCAGATAACGCAAATATTGATGTTTAATAATGTTAAGAAAAAGATTTTGCTAATTTTAAATACAGCAATAAATAAGTATGCAATTAATTTCTTTAATTAAAATACTGTACTGTTTTTGTAACATAAGTATTAAATGTAGTCCTCATAAGCATTTCTGATCATATTATCACATAAAATCAAATTTTAGATTTTTGTCGCCGTAAATTGTTATTTTGTCCTTATGTGCGTTGGAATTCAAACCCAGAGAACTGTCCAACATAGTCCAATGAATAGAGGCTAAAATAGAGGGGTTACCCTACAAAAGGTCCGGTAGTTCTGAATTTTTGGATATGTTGTTAAGCTCAGGAGGGTAGTTAAAAATCTGAGTTTTCGTCACCCCCACCCCTGTGCTCCCTCCGCCATCTTGAAAAAACCATAAAAAATTGGCACATTTTTTAGTTTTTTGCCTTTAATTTTTTAGAGGATATAATTATCTACAATTGTGTGGAACTATGGTTGTTCTGCAAGCAGTAGTAACGGAGCTAGGTAATTTCAAAAAATGACTTAAATCACGTGCTTGGGCAAATTTTCAGATTTTTCTACTTTAGACGGCATAAGCTCCGAAATACTTTGTTCTAGGGTAAAAGTTCTAAGAAAATATCTTGTAGATAATTTTATCAGCTACAAAATCCATTCTTTAAATGTATTTTTAAATATTGTAATGGAGTGGGTGTAACTTTTAACTTAAAGTAAGTTTCATTTTTTTTAAATTTAGTGCTTTTTTATTTATTTTAATTTTTTTATGTACATTTAGTGACGTACAAAAAGGTAAGAGAGCTTAGGGGTCAACCACCTCCTTCAACTAACCACCTCTTCAAAACCCCCCCCCCCCAGACCCCCCAAAATCTAACATATTTAGGTTTTCCCAAATTTTCTCAAAAAATACGCTTCTAAGAGAAAAATGTGTTATATACTTTATTGTAGACAATGAAATTTCCTTTTGAAAAAGGTACAACTCGATGGGGGTCAACTATTTATAAACTCTTTAGCGGCGTCCGTTAATTGAAGTAATTTAAAAAAGTAAAAAAATATCCATGTTTTTTCCATGATTTATTCGATTTTTTTTTAAACCAAGGTTTATAGAACAAAATGTGTTATACATTATTATAGCAAATAAAATTTCCTTTAAAATGCTATGCAAGAAAGTCGGATTGGTTTCATGGTTATAAATTCAGAGGCGCCCGTAAATTTAACCAATTTTAAAAAATCACAAATTAAAATATTTTTGTTACAAGTTTTATCTAATTTTTTCAAAAACTAAGCCTAATTTAAAAAAATGCTACGATGCACTTTATTGACAGTAAAATTCTCTTTTTAACGGTATATAACTCGATGAGGTTTGACTTACAACGAACCCGCCAGCGACGTCCGTAAATGGGAGCCATTTAATTAATTTTTTTTAAATCATGTTTTGCACAGGTTTTATTTGATTTTCTGAAAACCATACACTTTATCAAAAAAATTGTTTTTTACTTTATTGTAGATAATAAAATTTCCTTTAAAACGATGTGTAACATGGTAAAAAATATTTCATATTTACCGCTCCAGTGGTGTGCTTAATTTAAAACAATTTTTTTTAAATCACAAATTTTTTAAAATTGGTTTAATTTACGGGCGCCTGTGAAGTTATTACCATGAAACCAATCCGACTTTGTTATACACTATTTAAAGGTAAATTTTATTGTCTACAATAAAGTATAGAACAGATTTTTTGATAAAGGGCTTGGTTTTTAAGAAAATCGAATAAAATATGTAACAGATTTAATTTTGTTGGTGATTTAAAAAAAAAAGATTTAAATTTAGCACACCACTGGAGCGGTAAATATAAAATATTTTTTACCATGTTACACAACGTTTAAAAGGAAATTTTATTGTCTATAATGAAGTAACAAACAATTTTTTTAATAAATGGCATGGTTTTCAGAAAATCAAATAAAAGCTGTGCAAAACATAATTTAAAAAAAAAATGATTAAATTGCCCCCATTTACGGACGTCGCTGGCGGGTTCGTTGTAAGTCAAACCCCATCGAGTTATACACCGTTGAAAAGAGAATTTTACTTTCAATAAAGTGCATCATAGCATTTTTTTAAATTAGGCTTAGTTTTTGAAAAAAATAGATAAAACTTGTAACAAAAATATTTTAATTTGTGATTTTTTTAAAATTGGTTAAATTTACGGGCGCCTCTGAATTTATAACCATGAACCAATCCGACTTTCTTGTACAGCATTTTAAAGGAAATTTTTTTTGCTACAATAACGTATAACACATTTTGTTCTATAAAACTTGGTTTAAAAAAAATCGAATAAATCAGGAAAAAACATGGATATTTTTTGACTTTTTTAAATTACTTCAATTAACGGACGCCGCTGAAGAGTTTATAAATAGTTGTCCACCATCAAATTGTACCTTTTTCAAAAGAAAATTTCATTGTCTACAATAAAGTATATTACACATTTTTCTCCTAGAAGCGTATTTTTTGAGAAAGTTTGAGAAAACCTAAATATGTTAGATTTTGGGGGTTCTGGGGGGGTTTTTGAAGAGGTGGTTAGTTTAAAGAGGTGTTTGACCCCTAAGCTCTCTTACCTTTTTGTACGTCACTAAATTTACATAAAAAAAATAAAAATAAATAAAAAAACGTGCCGTTTAAAGCACTAAATTAAAAAAAATTATTATTTTCTAGCTTACTTACTTTAAGTTAAAAGTTACTCCCACTCCATTACAATATTTAAAAATACATTTAAAGAATGCGTTTTCTAGCTAATAAAATTTTCTACAAGATATGTTTTTAGAACTTTTACCCTAGAACAAAGTATTTCGGAGCTTATGCCGTCTAAAGTAGAAAAAAATCTGAAAATTTGCCCAAGCACGTGATTTTAGTCATTTTTGGAAATTACCTAGCTCCGTTACTACTGCTCGCAGAACAACCATAGTACTACCCTATTGTAGATAATTATATCCTCTAAAAAATTTTATATAACTCTTTTTGCGATTTAGTGTACTGAAACGAAGTTACAGGCAAAAAACTACAAAAAGTGCCAATTTTTGATGGTTTTTTCAAGATGGCGGAGGAAGCACATGGGTGGGGGTGACGAAAACTCAGATTTTTAACTACCCTTTTGACCTTAATAACATATCCAAAATTCAGAACTTCCGGACCTTTTGTAGGGTAAAACTCCTCTATTCATTGTACTAACAGCACTTGTTATCGCCAGCCGAACCAAACCGAACCTTTCGCTTAGTTATAATATATCGTGGGCTGAATGCAATAGTTGGGTAACTCGAAATTTCGTGATTTTGAGTTATCTACTTTTTCATATAGGGGGAAGCGCTATCGAATGCAAAAGCTGGATAATACGTTATTCTAAACTGGCGACGTCTCTGATCTTTTTATTTTAAAAAAGAAGACAACTGTGTAAACCCTAAAAATAAAAACTAATCTCATATTGTGCAAGCAACCGTTCTCCAGGCGACTCCTTTCATACTACCAATTACATTTTATCGAATTTAATTACCCAACTATTGCATTCAGCCCAATGACAGCAAACGTAATCAAACCAAGATGACATAACCTATTAACGTTATGTGGTTTACTCGGAAACCCAATCAGTGCCATGAGAGCAAGCGCAAAGTTGCCAATGTTTAGGTATTTGGTAAAATTGTGCGCTTTAGTTGTATTTTCAAATTAAACACGTACCAGTCTAAATCCATTCCTTCTCTTTGCGTTGGTTTGTCTATTTATAGGGGTTATTCAATTAAAGCTTAAATTTAATTCAAAATAAATTACGGTATGTCCACGCGCATGTTTGCCCCACTTCCCCGAATTATTGCTCTTGATCGGACGTCATCTTTTATTTATATTGAGCGCGCGGCCTATACCACCAAAGCTTTATTAATGAAAACTGAAGGTTTAATTGGCTTTTAGTTAATGTTTATAAAAATCAAAGAAATTTGAAAATTTGCGCGTGATTATTAAAATAAGTCAAAACTTATTTCAGCGTGTTTTAAAATGATATAGAGGTTAAGAAAAATTCAAAAATATATTTTTTAAAGACTACTTTATATCCGCCAGATATAAAATTTTAAACCTTATTGGAAAATTATCCACTAAACTACATTTAATACCAAATTTGCCATATTCGGATAAATAGTTTATTATGTGTTGTTAATTCCTGACATCGGTTTGAAATAAGCTCATAAAGAAAGATATGCTTTCAGCAGAAAAAGCCTCATTAAAATCGGTTAACAGTTTCGACCTTTAAATAAACGGCGTTTTAGTATTTTAATTTAAATAATATGTTGTAAAAGAAAACATTAACGTAAAAATAGAATATTTAATAGCCCTGAACACTAGCAAAAAACAAAACCGCTTAATAGACATACCGCTACCGCGTGTATTTTTATCGTGCTTGTTATTAATATTTTTTTCTTTTTAGGCATGGATCGACCCACAATAGACTGTCCAGAAGATGCCATATACTGTCATTACAAATACCCCAAAAAATTCTTGAGGGAAGTTGGTGTCAAAGTAGATCAGTTCCAAATGGATATGATTGCCTTGATTCTGTTTTGGTTGTTGTTGAGGATAGGTGCCTTTCTAGTGCTTAAGTATAAGCTATATTCTGTTAGATAAGACCATTGACTTTTGTAACTAAAAGTGGCGCACCCAAGAATATGCCTTTGGGGGGGATGAGACCCTATAATGTCGTATTTTATGCTATTACTTTTTTTATTCATGAAATATGTTGAAAATATCTAAAAAAATTTAGACTTCGGGGGAACCGGGCTCCGAGGCCCTCCCCCTGGGTGCGTTTATGTAACTACGGTACCTTTAGACTTAAGTTGCTGTAAAAAGCAATCTATTATGAACTCCTTGGACTTGTAGTGCTCGACACGAAAACCTTTTAAACAATTTCAAACTGTCAGAGTTAATAAAGTACAGTATATTTTTTTTTTAACCGACCTCCAAACAACATGCCACTTTACGGGCCTGTCTCAACAGGGACCGGTAAAGAACCAAGAGACCGTAAAATATTTTTACCGGTCTCTCTTTTACTCAGGTTGGTCATGAATTATGTCTAATTATGTTGACATTTATTAAATTGTGTATGTTGATAGGTTTGAGATTTATATTAAAATAATTGAAAATATAAAGTGAAAATATTTAGAATTGACCCCAACTTGAGAAGTAACCAACTATTACGTAAAATATAGGTTTTCTTATAAATTTAAATTACAGGCTTTTGAGTAAGTGTCTTAATATTGAATGTCCAGTATTTCTGTGGTGTTTTATGTCGGTTTAAAAAAATCATATTTACATGTTAAATATTTTTGTGATGTTAAAATCGGTTTAAAAAAAAAATAGGTACGTATGATACTCGACCGGAAACTGAGTTTACAGGTTTCCCTAGGTTCAGAGGTGTCGCCTGCGCCTTACTCTTTATATTTCCTGGCTCGGCTTGTAAAGTTCTTGTTTGACGTAAAACCCATTTCGAACTATTTTTATTGGTGAAAAGTGTGTTGGCGAAAATTTAGAGCTAATGGTACTTTACATTTTCGTAAAGTAAAAATGTACACTGGATTGCATTTCAAAGCATTTATGAACGACTATACTTTATATGAATGTCTTGTAAGACATTCATTCACAAACTGTAGTTTGTGAATCATTTCAGGCGTTATAGATTGTGAAAAATTATCCCATTTAAAACGTGGACCAGAGGATTTCGTGAGACGTGTTTAAAATTGAGAAAATCCCTGAGATACGTAGATTGGCAAAATTGGAATTTCTGTAAAGTACTGCACCCCCTATTAGGGACAAATTATTACCCCTACGATTTGAATATGGAACGCGGGTCAGTGATACATTGTTTTTAATAATAAAATCCTTACTTTTTGAATAAGTTTGATGGATCATAGGAACTTTTAATGCAATTACCTCGAAGAATAAGATAATCAAAATACCTTTAGAACAAGGTATCACTTAACCCACTTTCTTTATTTAAATTCTAGAGGTGATATTCACCCCTACTAGACGGTATGCTCTACAAAAATTCTTATCTTGCCAAAAAAAACATTTCGCTAAAAAACCAAATCAAGGTATTTTGAGGGTTTTCTAAATTTTCAAAAGTCAAAAAAATCTGTTTTTTTAATGGCACACATTGTATATTAACACATAGCTACCTATTCAAAGTGTAATAGCAAAAACGTAAAAAATAATGTGCTTTTAATGTTTTTGGAAAAATATTAAAAAATGCCGAGGCTCGTGGGTTTGATTTTAACCTATATTACATTTTTACTAGGGTCCTTTAAAGATCGGCTACGGAAACAATTTTTTTTTACGTAGGTTTAAATATTATTTTATTTTGAAATGCTACAAAATATACTTTATTTTGTTTTTATAATTTTCGGTATTTTCGTTTTCAAACGCTTATCCGGTATTTAGTTTGATAGGTGAGATTTTGTTAGGTTACATGCGTATACAATAATAAAAAACTGATTGAAATATTGTTTTAAAGCCTGGCCTGGACCTTATTATATAATCTACACTCTCTAGAAAAAAATATAACTTAAGTAATAAAATCAGGCCAAGACATTATTTTCCAATTCCGGTGCCAAGTTTTCCTGGTGGGTCCTTTTGACTCCTAAACTTAAACAGGGAAAGTAGGTCAAAGTTGTACCACTTGACTCATTTTTCCCACTTAAATAAGCGTCATTAAACCAACCCCACGTTTCACAAACATAATCATGCCAAAATGAATCCTTGCTCCTTTAACTCTGTTTTGTTTCCGTTGCTATACTCGTGCACACTTTAGCTATATTATACAGGGTGTCCCAGACCACCTGTCCACCCTTTTTAAAACATAGGGGGTGGATTTCTTCAATGATCTAAAAAGTAATTGTAGCCATATCGAGTACACTCTTTTAATTGGTGGTATTTTTTAATTCGGGCGCCGACCGGAAGTGGCCTATGGGCATAATTTTGCAACGGATTCGGATTCGACGCAACAAAATACGTACCTTTTTTTTGAAACATTTTTTTTTGTTAAACGTCATTATTTTTTTAAAAATATGCCCCTAACTATTTGAAAAACGGACTCCATGCCTAAATAGGCCACTTCCCATCGACTCCGAAAGTTAAAAACATCTACCACCAATCGAAAGAGCGTACTCGAGTAATTTTTTGGATCATTAAAAAAACTTTTCCCTAGGTTTTATAGTGGGTGGACGGGTGGTCTGGGACACCTTGTATATCAGTTGGACCACAAAAAAAAATACAAAATGTTTTACGTGATAACTTATCAAATTTACCACCGATTTTAATGGAACAAACTGCTATTTTCAAGGAATTGATCACGCTTTTGAGTAGAGGCTCGTATATTCTTGTTCCGGAATTCTTTTAAAATTTGTTTTGAATTTAGTCACGAAACAGAAATCAATATTCCGAGAACGACTAAACTTTTTTCAATTACTGTTTTAGTTAGTTCCATTAGAATCGGTTTGAAACACAACGAACGAAAAACATTTTGTCCGGTTCGTATGCTATGTATGTTTTCTAGTAAGTATATTTTTTAATTTTATAATCTTGATTCTTATGCAGCACCTGTGCACTAAGTATACAGTAGTTTATTTTTAAAGGTAAGTGATACTTTGGTTTTTAATCAAATCCAATAACACATATGATATTTCGAGTGCTTTAAAAAATTTTGAAAAAATTATCGTAAATTAAAACACGTTTAACGATTTGTTTTGAAGAATATTTAAGTATCAATACTGAATTATTGACGCACATTAAAATTATCGAACTGATATTTCTACTAAAAAAAGACATTTGGACATTCACAAAAGTATTGACGTCAGTTATTAACAAACAAGGACACCGAAAATATATTTTTGCAAAAAAATAATGTTAAATAAAAAATTCATAGTTTTTAGTTTCTTTTATTAAAAATTTAAAAAATAATAAAATAACTTTTTAGGGATATTTGTAACGTTGTAACATGTAACGTTTTCTAACGATTGGGCGACCATTTTCCATAATACTTTCTCAAAAATAAAAAGGTTTTATTTTTTATTTAGTATGTTAATATCAAAAACTAAACCGAACCGTAATTTTTTTGAGCATTTTTTCCCGCCCTGTTTGACCGTTGACGTCATTTGTCTACATTTAATTGCTACAAAAATGCTATGTAAACGTAGCTTTTAAGTCTGATTAACTATTTTCCCTCTTCAACATTTTAGATATTTTCAAAAACGAGGCGCCATATTTTTGGGCAAAATCCATATTCTTTACACACTTTGTATACCTACCATTGATAATAAAAAAAATCCGTATGGTGCCATTCCAAGTAACCCACTGTATATAACACTATTTTTATAAAAAAAATTGTGACATTTAAATAAATTAATAATAATCTAAGTGTGATAGATAGTTCGTGGTTGTGATAAAAAAATATTGCCATTTTTCTAAGATGTATATAGAAATTGTATTTTTAACTATTTTATCATAAATGATATATTATGACAATGCAATGCAATATTTATCATTATTTAGGGGCACAGAAAGTCTAGATTTTCCGTGATATAGGTGACAATATGTTTTAGATTTTATCCATTTTGTCGGTCTTCTCACGTAAGGGCTTATCAAACTTTTGATGATTTTTCAGGAGAGCGATTTTAAATATTTTGCCTTGTTTCATTTTGAATAAATCCTGCAATTCACGACCGTTAAAATTTATGAAGAATAGCCATAGTATAAAATATTGAGATACGCCCATTCGTGAGATGAAAATATGAGGCTTATAAGCTGTCTAATTGCGGTCTTGACTGAATTTTCAAATTTTATGAGATACGCCCTTACGTGGAAAGACCGACGATTTGTTAATTTTATGTTTAACAGTTAAACTATAATTTCGTAGATTAAATACAATTAATAATAGAATAGGCATTTTTTTTCAAAGTGTCACTGTAGTGTCTAGGTTAGGTAGTTTGTAAAACTTTTCATTTTATCATTAATAAAATTAAATCTAAAAGAATGCTTTTGTTTTTTCACCTTAAAATATTATTACCAAATTGTAAATACACAAAATAGAATGAAGATAGACCAGTCAAGATACCTGTACAACTTTTATATAATTTTTTGGAAAAGAAAAAATTAAATCGAAACGGTTTTCTCATTTTAGTTTTTATCTCCCAATTTTTTTTATCAATATATTTATTTTTAAATTTTGTTTTGATTTTAAGCCTAAAACAAAACCTCAATGAAAATGTCTATATTTTGAAAGAAGTCATCTATTTTTACACGGTGTAAAAAATAAACATTAAAATGAAAAAATTTATAACGAAACATAATGTAAAAAATAACCATTACTATGGAGAAATTTACCACGAAACATAATGTTATGTTGCAATTTAAATCAAATACCATCTCGTTTGTCCTATTCAATTCCACCATGTCCTTGTTCCAAGTTTTAAAAAAGTTTTTTACTTTTTCGCATTTTCTGGCAAACATTTCTATAGTAAATTTGATTTTTTCGTACCATCCCATAACAATAGACGTTTTAATGAAAAAAAAAACAACTACTGGTTTTTTTCAAAAGACTGCTACCAGAAATTGGACATTGTCGGGTGACAAATGAGGTTTCTTTTGAGGTTTGAAATCTAAATAAAATGTAATAATAAATATTTTGATAAAATACTCTGCCAATCTATGGGCACCTAAGCTCACACTAGGTACTATAGTTATAGTGTACGTGTGAGCTAATATAACTAAAAACTGAAATATATTTTATTCAACTCCAGACTCAATTACCTTTCGTTTGATACCACACAAGCCATGTTTTGACTTAAACTCTAATTTTTAAAATCTACCCCATCCTTTTTTTAAAAACTAAAATTTATTTAGTTTAACTCCAGACTCATTTACCTTTCGTTTGATATCACACACGCCATATTTTCACTTAAACTCTAATTTTTGACATCTAACCCCACCCTTTTTTTTAATAACTTAAAATTTATTTTGTTTAACTCCATACTTAATTACCTTTCGTTTGATATTACACACGCCATATTTTCACATAAACTCTCATTTTTGAAATCTACCCCTACCCTTTTATTTGGCTTGCGTTCGGTGGATTTCGTTCATTTTTAAATGGGAGCACCACGGCCCAAGACCCAGCCTAGGTACCAAATTTCATTTAAATCGGACAAGCGGTTTTTGAGTTATGCGGGTTGGTCGTTACAGACAGACAGACAGACAGACAGAGACAGACAGACAGACGGCGAGACAAAAAAGTTTCAAAATCATCTGAAACGCAAAGATATATAAAAAAATTTGAAATCGGAGCAACTTTTTTTTTCTCGAAAAAATTAGGATCACCATAGCTCACACTACTATAGTATAGTAGTAGTGTGAGCTAAAAATACAACGTATTTAAGACATAAAAAGGGTAAGCTTTTCATCAAATTTCAAAAAAAAGAAAAAAATGTGCGAGATAAAACTAAAAAAAAACGAA
The DNA here is from genome assembly GCA_963576565.1 of Aspidapion aeneum. Taxonomy (NCBI): domain Eukaryota; kingdom Metazoa; phylum Arthropoda; class Insecta; order Coleoptera; family Brentidae; genus Aspidapion; species Aspidapion aeneum. The sequence continues at coordinate 22,249,183 of OY755039.1, forward strand.
GAAACCGGTTATGTAAAAAAATGTTTTTACCCAAGATTTTTAGAGTTTTAAAAGATTCTAGAAGAAAGCCAGACCATTTGCGTCATAAAAACTGATAAAAAAATCTATATTTTATGAGATTGAATATGGGTTTGATTCATATCCCGTATAAAAAACATGTAAAATCAGTTAAAAACTGATAAAAATCGTAAAATGTTTATAGTAAAAATTTACCCCTAATTAATAACTCGATCGAGTCTAATATTTTTCTTTAGTATATTTCCTTTCATTGCAAACAGTTTTCACTCTGCTATTAATTTTTGCTTTTCCAAAAATTATTTCCAGTGTTAAGGTCTTTTATTAAAAATAAATGCATCCATGACGGATCTGACACCTATTATCACACTTCAAGTGAAGCCATGATAATATATTAGCCTTGGAAACAGTTTTAGCTCACACATATACTATACTATAGTAGTGTGAGCTATGGTGATGCTAATTTTTTCGAGAAAAAAAAGTTGCTCCGATTTCAAAATTTTTTATATATCTTTGCGTTTCAGATGATTTTGAAACTTTTTTGTTGCGCCGTCTGTCTGTCTGTCTGTCTGTCTGTCTGTCTGTAACGACCAACGCGCATAACTCAAAAACCGCTTGACCGATTTTAATGAAATTTGGTACCTGGGCTGGGTCTTGGGTCGAGATGGTCCCATTTAAAAATGAACAAAATCCACCGAACACAAACCCAATAAAAAGGTAGATTTCAAAAATTAGAGTTTATGTGAAAATATGGGGTGTGTGATATCAAACGAAAGGTAATTGAGTCTGCAGTTAAACAAAATACATTTTAATTTATTTTAAAAAAAGGGTGGGGGTATATTTGAAGAATTAGAGTTTAAGTGAAAATATGGCGTGTGTGATATCAAACGAAAGGTAATTGAGTCCGGAGTTTAACAAAATACATTTTAGTTTTTTTAAGGGTTAAATTTTGAGTTTAAGTCAAAACATGGCTTGTGTGGTATCAAACAAAAGGTAATTTAGTCTGGAGTTGAATAAAATATATTTCAGTTTTTAGTTATATTAGCTCACACGTACACTATAACTATAGTACCTAGTGCGAGCTTAGGGGCCCATATATTGGCAGAGTATTTTGTAAATATCTCAGAAACTAAAGCTCCTACGAAGTTTTTGGTGATAACACGAACGAACTATATTCCGAAAACAGTGTATTAATACGATGCTCCGTTAAAAAGTTTGTATTTTTTAATGTTTTTAATTGTCAAAAAACTGTCATTAACATTAATGGATTTTGACCAAAATTTAATCAGCGCGTAAGAGTGTCGAGCACTATTTTTCCTGAAAATTTTGTGACAATCGGTTCAGCGGTTTAGGAGCTATCGTGTTACGGACAGATATCACGACGATATTGCTAGGATAGGTCAAAATACATCCCAATAACATTTTTGGCGTTATCTAAAAAAATACTCTGCCAATCTATGGGCACCTAAGCTCACACTGGGTACTATAGTTATAGTATATCTACGTAAAAGCTAATATAACTAAAAACTGAGGTATGTTTTATTGAACTCCAGACTCAATTACCTTTCGTTTGATACCACACAAGCCATGTTTTGACTTATACTCTAATTTTTCAAATCTACCCCCACCCTTTTTTTTAAACTAAAATGTATTTTGTTTAACTCCAGGCTCAATTACCTTTCGTTTGATATCACACACGCCATATTTCCACTTAAACACTAATTTTTGAAATTTACCCCCCCCCCCCTTTTTTTTTAAATAAACTTAAATGTATTTTGTTTAACTCCAGACTCAATTACCTTTCGTTTGATATCACACACGCCATATTTTTTCATAAACTCTAATTTTTTAAATCTACCCCCACCCTTTTATTTGGCTTGTGTTCGGTGGATTTTGTTCATTTTTAAATGGGACCATCTCGACCCAAAACCCAGCCTGGGTACCAAATTTCATTAAAATCGGGCAAGCGGTTTTTGAGTTATGCGCGTTGGTCGTTACAGACAGACATACAGACACACAGACAGACAGACAGACAGACAGACAGACAGACAGACATACAGACAGACAGACAGACAGACAGACAGACAGACAGACGGCGCAACAAAAAAGTTTCAAAATCATCTGAAACGCAAAGATATATAAAAAATTTTGAAATCGGAGCAACTTTTTTTTTTCTCGAAAAAATTAGGATCACCATAGCTCACACTACTATAGTATAGTATATGTGTGAGCTAAAATTTTTTGTCGAAAATAATACCTTCTCTAGCCATTGCTACGCGGGCTAGGAAGGTATCTATTGAATCCATAATGGATCTGATAACTTCCCAACTTATTAGCACACTCCAAGTGTACTCCACGCTATATCAGCCTTGGAAACAGTTCTTGTAAATATCTCAGAAACAGAAGCTACTACGAAGTTTTCCGTAATAACATAAATTAACAGGGACATTTTGGGTCGCGTATTTTACACTTTGTTGCCGTTATTGTTACTACTGAGTCTGCGCATTAGCAGCTTCTCACTCCTGTTTTCTGATTTACGGTAACGGCGCCCGGTACTTACGGTGGCCGATTAGTTACTAAAATTCGGTAGTTTGCTTTGTAAAAAGCCATAAATCAAATAAAAATAAATAAACAAATATAAATAAAAAAAAAGTTAAAGGAGTGTCAAACTACTAAATTAACGTTTGGGTTATGGTTTTCTTTATATGTTCCAAAATCTATCTTTTTTGCCTTAAATGTTACCGTTATTCTTAGTAACAGCTAACGGTAACAGCTGTCAAATTGTCTGTTATTTTACCAACAATGACCAAAATGTCCCTATTTAGAAAAACGTTTTGCTCTCTTTATTACAAATGTGAGTATTAAAGATTTTACGAAATTTCATGCTTTGTATCATACAGCTGCTGATATTTGCTGCCGCCTCTGGCCTCTGACGCATTTGAATTTGCTGTGCGTCTGACCATTGATTCCAGCCCTCTTACTAAATTCCTATATACAGATAGTAGTCCGGGTCCATAGCGTCTTTCGTGGGCTTTTTGATGAAGATTTTACTTTTATCACTTGTTTTAATCGACTACTAATGATTTCCACCAACACTGCCGGATCTGTTAACAAATCCAGAATTGTCTCAGTCAAAAAGTGAGGTTAGAATGCCAAAATATTTTTTCAGTTCAGAACGGTTCAAGCTAGAGTAATGAAACTTGGCATGCACATCGGCCTTTATGTTGCTGCCAGCTGTAATCGAGGTAATAAAAAAACCTTAATTGACTTATACTGTGCCCTATGTCAGCAAATATGCACCAAACGGTTGCCGTTGACCACTTCGTAATTTTATATACTTTATACTCTTTACCCTCCTCGGCTCTTAGGGGCTGTAAGGGGTCAACATCTTATTTTGACCCCACCGCAAAATCAGAAAATTACTCATTTAAGATATTTTATTGGCGGCCCCTACATAGGGGTTATAAATTTTAAAGTTTAAGCAATTTTATCAAATGAAATCGTTGCAAATTTAAAAGTTTTAAAAAATTTTAAAGTGGTTTGCTGCAGTTGGTGCAAATTTGTGGACCCAGGGCAGAATATAACTACATTATTTTGTTTTAAATGACAAAGTTTTGCCCCTGACTGTTTTTAACAGCTTTAGAAATTTTTGCAATATGCTTAGTGAACTTGTGTTTGGCCTAATACATTTTTGAGATCCAGTTGTACAGGTGCAGTAGACTGAAAGAAAGATATATGGAATTATCCTGATCATAAAGTACGTTCAATAAAAAGAAATTTAAATTAAAAAAACACCCAACTGCTAAATTTACTTGTATAAGTACTAGTCGCAGTTAAATACAAAATTGATAGGTATACCTATAATGTACGACATGCTTCAACTTTTAGTTTTGATGCCTAAAGCGCACTTACGAAATTATACAGTTTTGTATTTTTATGAATCAGGTTATTGGATCATTTTCAACCCAACTGCGACTGGTAGTTACAAGTAAATTTAGCAGTTGGGTGTTTTTTTATTTCCAACTTTTAGGTTGAATTCTTATTCAGCCTTGTAAAAAGCACTATGCATTCACAATTCATTTAGCTCTACCCAAAAAGTACGTGTAGATTTTCGACGGACGCGAACAGTGTTACCTTCCGTTGAGTTAAGGTAGGGGGGGGGGCGGGAGAGAGGAAGAAGGGGACTAGTAAAATGGTGTCGAAAAAAATCTTAAAGCGTGTGCCGAAAGAATTTTTGAAATCGCTCTAAATTTGTGAAAGGTATAGCTAGAACCATTATTAATAAGGAGGATGGGGAGAAGAGAGAGAGGGGGAACTATTAAAATGATGTTGGAAAAAAGTCTTCAAGCATGTTCAGAAATAACTTTTGAAATCGCTTTATATTTGTGAAAGTTATAGCTATAACTATATACTATAATAGGGATGGCGGGGAGGAGAAAGGGAAAGGCGGGGGGGACTAGTAAAATGGTGTTGGAAAAAAAATCGGAAAGCGTTTGCAGAAAGAATTTTTGAAATCGCTCTATATTTGATAAATATGAATAGGATGGAGGGAATGACAGGAGGGGAGATGGGTGGGAGCAGAGAGAGACATTTGTAATGGGTCATCAAATGAATTTCAATAAAATCGCCTGAAATTTATATAATTGGTATGCCTTACAGCCTACATCATGTGACAAAATGGCGTCTGAAGACGAAATAAAAATATAGCCTATAGCACCTTCGGGATCAGTAGCAATTCAACAACACCTTTTTTGTCAAAATCGGTTTAGTCGCTTAGCCTCTAGCGTGACACAAACATTCCTTTCGCCGTGCTGTAGTTGGGTAAAAAAAAGCAGTTAGCTCATTACCGCCTCTAGTGGCGGGTGCTGAGGTAAAAGTATAAAAAAAATTAAGTAAAACGCCTTTGTTGCAGTCCCTCTATTTGTTAATATAGGGCAGAATATAAAACAAATAATTTATTTATTGTAAATAACGAAATTTTGGACCCTAACTAGGGTGACCTGTTATTAGCTTCAATATTTTTTAATATAATAAAGGGGGGTAATAGTATGTAATATTTTAATTTATTGAGATCTAGTTGTGCAGGTGCAGTAGCGTGAAAGAAAAATAGGACATGACACCCCCTAGAGGCGATGAAGATTTTTAAGCCTTTTTCCTTGAGGTTACTAGTCACTCATTTAAGTTACTCGAAATGACATCACGGTTACTCAGAGTAACCGCTGTATGATGTCAGACAGTCAGCTGTGGATGACATTTTCAATTGTTTGTTTTTGTTTTTACCAGCAATTTCCAAAATGCAGAAATTAATCCATTGTTTCCACCAATGCATGCCCACCCTGATTCAAAAAAATGTATCACAGGCCATGGATTTGCACCAGTTTTAAATGCAGTGTTACCTGATGCGTTTTTTGAATCGGGGTGGAAACAGGGTGCTCCTTTGGCATTCTGTGGTAAGGCCGCAGTACCATAGAACACCAAAGGCAATACATTTTAAGACTAGTTGCAGTTGAATTGATATAGTACCAACTTCAAGGGATGTGCTTCATTTTCTACCGTTACCAAACATAATTCGTTGTTATTATATATTAAAATCAAACATTTTGAAAAAAAACGATCTTAACCTCAAAATATTTTAGCAACCACGTCTGCTAGGCTGGTTACTGTGTGGTTACTCGTGACGTCATAGTTAGTGTTACCCAGCGAAGAAAAACAGAAAACGAGTAACCAGGTTACCTGGTAACTTGTAGTTACTGCGAAGAAAAAAGCTTTTTGTCACAGGTAATGAATCAATAGCCGAAGTCCGATATAAATTCCCACAAAAATTTGTGTCTTTTAAATTTGCAACGATTTCATATAATAAAATTGCTTGAACTTTAAAATTTATAACCCCTATGTAGGGGCCGCCCCTAAAGATTTTGCGGTGGGGTCGAAATAAGATGTTGGCCCCTTACAGCCCCTAAGAGCCAAGGGCAAAGTATAAAGTATTTAAATTTAAGAACTGGTCAACCGCAAACGTTTGGTGCAAATTTCCTGACATAAGAGTATAAGTGAATTAAGCTTTTTTTATTTTAAATTACCATAATTTTTGGTCCTACCTAGGGGGCCTCGTTAACAGCTCTGAATTTTTTTTATATAGAAACCTGTGGCTAATTTATTCGCTACCAATTTGATAAGATATAGTTGTGCAAGTGTAATAGTTTAGAAGATATAAGCACGGATCTTTGTTAGGTGATCCGTGATATAAGGCATAATCTAACAACACATTTTGCCTCCTTGAGCCCCCTAGTGGCAATATATATTTTTTTGAAAGTCAAAGAATAAGTACGTAAAGGCACCCAAATGGGTTTTATTAATCTAGCTTAAACCATTTAGAATTGAAAAAATATTTTGACACCCTAACCTTACTTTTTGACTGAGACAATTTTGGGTCTGTTAACTGGTGGTATCATTAAATAGATTAAAACAGGTGTTCTAAAGTCTTCATCAAAAAGCCCACAGAGGCTAAATTTTGACGCTATGGCCCCGGACTATAGAGCTGGTTATTGATTTTTCGACAAGAAATCTGTGCATCGTAATTTCAGGTAGTGGGTACATTCTAATCCGGGTTTTCTTTCGTATTTTAAGTGTCTGTCTTTTTTTTTAAATCCAAATAAGCTATTTCGTATTATTTTAATATTCTATAAAGGTAAGTTCATGAGCCAATTTAAACAAAGGCAAAAGGCAACATGGGATTGGTCGGCTATCCAGGAACGCCGGCTTTGTTTTACCAGAAGCTAGCCCCGATTTTTGTTTATATATTTATTTTAATACCACATGTGAGCGGAAAAACAAGAAAGTCTTAACTCCCCCTGTGCACCTAGGGAGTGAAAATACCTACTTGTTGAAGTGTAAACTTCTTTAAGCGCGTTTTTGTAGGTAGTGAATTCAACTGAGCCGTCAGGCTCGGTTATGTAACGCTCATTCGGGTGAAATCGGCTCGAGTCGACTAACTGTGAAAAACATTCACCGAGCGATATGATGATGCAGATGAAGGCCAGTACACAAAAGAGTTTCGGTTCGGTCCGCTTTGCAGAATATGTTATGGGCCAGTATTATTATTTTCGCCTTGTTGAAGTTTACACTTCTGCCGTGTGGTCTTAAGTACACACAATTTTTTTTAAAAATAATTTTCATAAGGCAAGCTTTTCCTTAAAATGTATCTTCTAAATATAAAGGGTGTCTCAGATAAAAGTAACATGGGGATTTCGGAAACGGTAAAAGACAATTTTGGTTAACTGAGCAAAAAGTTGCGCTATTCCGAGCTCATTCAAATGCTGTATTGAAATTAAAAATATTTACAGGGATTTTCAAAATGTTTGCGCAAAAGCTAAAAATTGAGTTTTTCGGAAAATTGAAATACATAATATAGTGTAGAATTATGTAGTTTCATAAAAGGAACTAATATAAGGCTAATCGAATGATTTTAACGATTCTTTTCTGGCCTTTCAGTTTTCTTGAAACAATAGGAACTTATTGCAATAAAGCCAGGCAGTTATTATGTCGGGCACTATTCTGACAGTATCGCATTATAAGAACAGCTGACTTCTTTAAAAATTAGGCCTTTGTGTCTTATAAGAGCCGGAATGGAAAATAAACGACCGGATTTATAAATTCGATTTTGGTATGTCAATTTTGAAAAATCCCTAATACCCAACTTTGTTATGTAAAAAGAGCTTTTCAACCATGTATAACAAGCCTATCTTTTTTATAAAAAAATAGTTTTTCACTTGCCTGTAAAACAAATGCCGTAATTGTGTTTAAATAGTCTTGCCTACGCAATCTTGCTATCTGTCAAATGTTTGTCATTTATTGAGGGGTCATCAGCTCACAACAGTGCTATACAAATTTTACAACAGAACCCGACAGGACGCGAACAGGACTCAACAAGACGCATGTCAGGACCGGATAGGATCCCACAGGACACCACACAAACTATTTTGAGGGAAATAAGCGGATATTTTATTTGTGGTCATCAACTTGGGTAAAAAGTTTTTTTGTGATGGAATTTTGAAAAAAGTTGGGTGATCACCTTTATTTTAGAGCATCAACTATTCTCCAAGCAATAAAAAAAATTGAGTAAAAGGTCATCAACCACCAACGGGACTGTACAAATTTTACGACAGGACTGGAAACAGGATCCCATAGGAGCAAGAACAAGTTCCCAACGAAAGCATCAAACCATCAGTATAATTCAATGCCGGTAGGGGTATTTTCCCTCGGAGTATAGTCTAAATTATACGCATTTGTAATGACGTCACCAGATGAGAAAAAAACGTATGGCATAGATATTTTTGCCAATCAATGTTTTTTTGATTGACAGTGACGGATACTTCACATAACCAATTACCTACCTATTTAAATCATAGACACTACTTGTTTTAAAAAGTTTATCGTCACCGCTGTTTATAATATACTAAACAAAGATAAACAAAAATGACGTCATTACAAATGCGTATAATTTGGACTATAGTTGTTTCTGTTGGTTTCACACAACTTATGCTCTACACGGAGCTATCGCCGACATTCACCTGAGGATGGCCCAAAAGGCCGAAACCGGTCGTGGATTGGCATGGATCACTTGTTCCTGATTGTCAGGACGTGTTCCAGACGGGGATCATTCGTATCCTTGTGATCGACGTTGGAGAGAGTGAAAACCAAACAGTTTTAACTCCTGTTGGACGAAATTTTACAGTGTCGATGAACCCTCCAGTTTCTTACTTTTTTATTCAGGATTCAGGGAATAATTTCCTAAACATTTTCAAGCTAAAAAGGTACTTTTGTTAAACTCGCTACAGTATAAGTTGTTTTCGAAATATTCCGGATTTTAATGTACGATGCTGCACTGAAATATTTAAATTAGTTTTGATTTTGTTGTTATCTTTAAGGATGAAATTTGTTGAGAAAATTAGTACTGCTAACTTTTCCTAAGTACTTGTATTTTTTAACTGTTTGGTTTGGTGTATCATAACAACTTTTGATTTTTTTTGGGCCGGCGCACAAAGGGGCCATTCGGGTGTAAAAGTGGAAGAAACTAAAAAAACACAAATAGACATATACAATATCTGGAACTCAAATTATGTAGCAAACTAGTGGGCGCTGAAAATGCAACAGAGTATTTTAACTTGTTTTTTAGTATGACGTGAGTTTGACACTTTAAAAAGCGTCTGTTTAATTTTTATGATAATTACATACAAATTATTGAATAATTATGTATTACTTTCTCTAATTATATGAAGTGTTATATTTAAAAAATTTTTTACGATGGAGACATCCAGCACAGGTAATTTAACCAAAAAACACTAAATACCAATATCTAGCTGTAGGTTGTCATAGAGTAATCATATTTTTCATACTAAGAAGTCAATTATTATTAGAATTTACCTTAAAGAAATATAAAAAATATAATTTAGTGTGTGATAAAATTTTGTTAAGCAAAACTATTGTCACTTTTTTGTTAATTAAATGTTTCTTAACAAAATGAAAAAAAATGGCTTCGCTTTCTTTCGCCTTTTTGAGATTTTTAATATTAAAAATAAAGTGCCTTCATACGACTCAAGTAAAAGACATTAAACTATACATCTTAAATATAAAACTTGTTGTCGTTTGGCCTTATGGTAGAGACAGCCTTGATGAATTTTTAAACCACATTAACAGCATACACCCCAGTATACAATTTACAATGGAAACAGAGAACAACAGAGAATTGGCATTCCTTGACGTACTAGTAACGAGGAAAGAGGGACGACTAGCACATACCGTATACAGAAAAGCTACTCACGCAGACCGCTACCTAAACAACACATCTAATCACCACCCGTGCCAACGAAAAGGGGTAATAAGAACATTGGTAGAGAGGGCGAAAAGAATCTGCGAACCAGAACATCTAGACAAAGAATTAAACCATCTTAAAAACGCCCTCGTAGCAAATGGATACACTCAAAGCGACATTGACAAATGTATACGACCAAAGCCGAGCACTAGAAGTAACAGTAGCGGTGGACTGAGCAGCCGCGAAGTTACTTCAAGAGCCTTTCTGCCCTACATCCCTAGAGTGACGGATAGGATCGGACGTATTCTGGGAAAACACAACATAAAAACGATCTTCAAGCCATCTAAGAAGATCGAGAACCACCTCAGATCTGCGAAGGATATAAGGAACCCACTAAGTTCTTCGGGGGTATACCGCATTCCCTGTACCTGTGGAAGTGTCTACATCGGAACAACCAAACGGTCCGTAAACACAAGAATCAAAGAACACAAAGCCAACTGTCGACTCGGACACACGGAAAAATCTGCAGTTGCAGAGCACACACTAAACAATGAAGACCACCAAATAAAATTCGAAGACACACAAGTTCTCTGCTCCTCCTCTTCATACTATCCAAGACTCTATAGAGAAGTAATCGAAATTCATAAACACCAGCAGAACTTCAACAGATCTGAAAAACTCTTAAAATTAACAGAACATGGGTACCGGTTCTTAAAAACACTAAACGGCTCGCTTACAACAACAAAACTGAATCTCGGGAAAGTGACCAATCACCGACCAGCTCTGATATACGCCCCGCCCACCATAGCGTATATAACCTGCGCCCGCGACAGACCAACCACCAGTCTTCGAGAAGCCGACAAACAGTCAATCTCCTGAAGATGCCATCCACTCGAGATGGCGAAACGTCGAGAACGAATTTCCAACGACGACGGCCGAACAGCCCGAAAGCACACCCACCATTGGACGATGGCCGCGAAAGCCTTTCACAATTTATAAAACTTGTTTGTTTATTAACGAATTTTTATTAAATAAAAAGTGATTAATTGACTAAAGATTTGATTGATAGTTTTTTAACATAAATTTGATTAACTCATTAAATTTAAAGATGGCGGACGCGTAAAAATTATAAAAAGCTTGGTTCGAAAAAATTTTCAAATAAAGGATTTTAATCAAATTGATATAAACAACTTTTTAAGCCTGTAAAAAGCGAAGTGAATTATGGTAGCGGTTACAGTTACTTTAGTTAAAAGAAGTGGGGGGAGGGTAAATCTTCGAAAGTCAAATTTTGAACCAAAACTTTTACAAACTTGCCGTTTTCGTATTTTTAACTTAGGAACGGTGCCCGAAAATTTTTCAAAAATATCATTTTGACAGATCTTTGTTTTGGAAAGGGTTAAGTGGATTATCAAAGGACCACGCACTAGTTTACACAGGCCTTATGGGGAATTTTTGTCTCGGTTGAACTGGCTATAATTTTAGTATGTTATAGTGGGGTATGTAACAAAAAAAAATGTAAGTAAAGTTAAGTTTTTCTATGTACAGTTTTTGAGATATAAACGGTCAAAATTCGTGAAATGGTCGTTTTTTTGTATGTTTTAATAATATTAACTCCTTTTAGTTAAAACCCTGAGAATTTCTCGTTCTTGTATTGAGACACCACACACATGCATAGGTGAAAGTTTTCGGAAAATTTATGTATGATCTTTGGTAGCTTAATGAAAGAGCGTTTGCGTACAGAGCAGGAGGTTCCGAGTTCGAGTCCCTGCCAAAAAGATACTTTTTTATAGTTTTTCTTTCTTGTTCTTTAAAGTTAATATTGTTACGGGTTCTCCACAATAATTAAAACTCGCAATTGTTGAAAACGATACGTCAATTTATTTCGACAAATTATGTACAAAAACACGCACTTAAACTGACTAATAACTCGCTGATAATTCACTACTATAATCGGTCTATTAACTTCGTGTTAATATCTCACGACCAGTACAGTACATTATCTGTGACTGGCTCCTGGTGCGCGACCCCGGCCCTATATATAGGATCGTCCATCTCTCTCGAACTTTCCGGCAGCCTTCGACGTCCGGAAAGTTCCCGCACTACCGAGACCGCAAGTCACAGACAACGCAACTAAAACCTAGACTAAGAATACAACCTTAAGATAAATCGACCTAATACTACACTAAACCTAAATAAATTCCAATTATAAAATTTAAATAACTTAAATTTGTAACACTATCCTCCTCTTCAGGTTTGATCGCCTCGATCAACATTTCCCAGGTAAGGTTTTAGTCTGTCTAGATGAACAACTTTCATCTTGGACTTCGGGCTTCTTTGGATTCGGTAGACTACATCATTAATTCTCTTAACAACTTTATAAGGCCCTTCCCATGGTGGTGTCAACTTAGGTGATCTTCCTTTCTTGCGTTGAGGATTGTATAGCCAGACTTGATCATTCTCTTTGAACCCTGAAGAGTTTGCTTTCAGGTCATATCTCGCTTTCATGCGGTCACTGGCTATTTCTATTCGCTCTCTAACCACTTCATGGATATCGTGCAGCTTTTGCCTTAAACGTTCGACATAGTCATTAACCTCTAAGTGTGCTTCTTCAGGTGAACCAAACATGATATCACATGGTAAACGCAGTTCTCTACCAAACAGGATACTAGATGGAGTAGCTCCTGTCGTATTGTGACTGGCAGTTCTATAGGCCATCAAAAACAATGGAATATATTGGTCCCAATCTGTTTGGTGCTCATCAACAACTTTGCAAAGATGTTCCTCTATTGTTTTATTAAATCTTTCAACCATGCCATCTGACTGCGGATGCAAAGCAGTAGTCCGTGTTTTATGTATTCCTAAAAGGTCACAGAGATTCTGGAAGAGCTTTGATTCAAAGTTTCTTCCTTGATCTGAATGTAGTTCCAAAGGAATGCCAAATCGGCTGAAAACATCATATACCAGAACTTCTGCAACTGTAGCGGCCTCTTGGTTAGGCAAAGCAAAAACTTCTGGCCATTTGCTAAAATAATCCATGACAACAAGGATGTATTCGTTGCCCTTTTTAGTTTCTGGAAATGGTCCGGCCACATCAATAGCAATGCGTTCGAATGGCAGACCTACGTTATATTGTTTCTATTTGACCTCTGGACCTTGTTTTGGGACCTTGGCTGGCTGCACAAGTCGAACATCGGCGGCACCAGTTTTTCACATCTTGAAAGTAATTGACCCAATAAAATCGGTTTCGAATTTTGTCCATGGTTTTATTTATGCCTAGGTGCGCGCCTGATTTTCCACCATGGCATTCGGCCATTATATTGTCTACCATGCTCCTAGGAACCACTACTTGATTAACCACAGTAAGGCCATCGGCACTTTCCCAGGCACGTTTAAGGATGTTTTCTTCTACTATCAGTGAATCCCATTGTGCCCACAGTGATTTGAATATCACCCCTTGGTTTGCGATATCTTGCCATGATGGTCGTGGCTTGTTATTTTCTTTCAATCGCAAGATAGGTCCTACATCTTTGTCGTTAAGTTGTGTGGTTCTAATCGAAGCCGACATCCATTCTTCATCTGGTTCTAACTTTATCTGGCGCACGTAGGTAATTCCTTCTTTCTGGTCAATTTTCCTGCAATGTTTACAATCCTCGGGGCAAGGTCTTCTGGACAATGCATCTGCATTATTATGCACTCTTCCCGCTCGGTGCTTAATTTGATAATGGTATTGTTGTAGCTTTTCTATCCATCTCGCGACTTGCCCCTCAGGTTGTTTCATTTTCATGAGCCACTGTAACGCAGCATGATCCGTTCTAATCAGAAACTCTTGTCCGTAGAGATATTTGTAAAAGTGATCTACGGATTTAACTATGGCTAGGAGCTCCTTTCTAGTAACACAATAATTTCTCTGGTTTCGATAGCTTCTTGCTGAAAAATTCGATGACCCGTTCTTCTCCATCTTGCACTTGGGAGAGTACTGCTCCTATGCCATCGTTGCTCGCATCAGTATCTAATATGAATTTTCCTTTTGGAATGGGATATGCAAGAATCGGACTAGAACATAATGCTGCTTTTAGTCTTCTAAATGCTTGGTCACATTCGGTATTCCATTTGTAAGAAGCTTTATCTGCTGTAAGTCTATGTAATGGAGACGCTATTTTGGCGAATCCTTCTACAAATCGTCTGTAGTATGTACACAGACCCAAAAAGCTTCTCAATTCATGTTTGTCACGAGGTTGAGGCCATTCTTTTATTGCTTGTAGCTTCTTTTCGTCGGTATGGATGCCTTCTCGGGAAACGACGTGACCCAGGAACTCAACTTTTTCTTGGAACAGAAAACATTTCTTCGAGTTTAATTTAAGATTTGCGTTCCTGATTCTTGAGAATACTTCTCGAAAATTATCTAGATGATCTTGAAATGATTTCCCCATTACTATGACATCATCCAAATAGACTAGGCAGGTTTTCCAAGTAAGGCCTCGTAGAACGACTTCCATTAGTCTTTCAAATGTAGCTGGGGCATTGCACAGGCCAAATGGCATCACATTAAACTGATAAAGTCCACTTCTAGCAGAGAATGCACTCTTCTCTTTATCTCTTTCAAAGATTCCTACTTGCCAATACCCACTTTTCAGGTCAAGAGTAGAAAACCAATATGATCCTGCCAACGTTGTTAATGTGTCGTCTATTCTTGGCAGTGGGTAACTATTTTTCCGACACAAAATCTAGTACTTCCATCCTTTTTAGTGACCAACACCACAGGAGATGACCAAGGACTTGATGACTCTTCAATAACACCGTCGCTGAGCATTTTATTAATGAGATTGTGAACTTCTTCTTGCTTGGCCATTGGTAGTCTTCTTGGGGGTTGTCTTATCGGTTGGGCATCGCCAGTGTTGATAGCATGTTGAATAAGGTTTGTGCGTCCCGAACTACTCCTAGTTTCGAAGATATTACTTTGTTCTTCTATAAACTCTCTCGCTTTACTAAATTCTTCTGGAGTGAGATGTTGCCAAGTTGACTCAAATTGCTGAAGTACCTCCGTTGGTAACTTACTTTTATCCTCCGAAGTTGGCTCTTCACATCTTGTTACTTTCTGGACTGGCTCAAATAATGCTACCACCTCCTCCTTATTAATTTTGACACTATTTGGGAAAATATTGGCGACTCTAATCGGGATGTCTTTATCGGTTTTAACTAGTGACTTTGCAACGAGGTAGGTGTTGGGTAATTTCTGTTGGCTTATGAGTCCGACGCAGCTTGATGTTTTACTTTCTAGCCTCCCAAAAATGATGGTATCACTGTTACCGACCAGTATTATTGGTTCTTTATTGAAGTGACTATTTGACAAAATGAACTCTTCATTCCCAAATCTTAGGGTATTAAGTTTATTATCAAACGCAAATCCATGTTTACTTATCAAGTCCATTCCCAAAATAAATTCGTCTTCTATTTCGGCAACCAATACAGTGTGGCGAATCTTCAATCTTCCCAGCTCTAGGTCTATGTCTGTCTGCCTCAACACGTCGGCGGATTCTCCAGTCACAGTCTTAAGTGTTATTTTCTTTTCTGTTGGTCGAATTTTATATCTCGTTGCAATTTTGGACCTAAGCAATGATATTGCAGCACCAGTGTCTACTGTTATATTAACTTTTCTTCCATTAATAAGTCCGTCGATGTTAAGACTGTCAGCAGTATGTTTTAAGCTCTTGATAGAGTAAATTTTAGGGGCTAAATTCCCATTAGCCAACACCCGCCCCTCTGCGTTGACTAGTCGTAGTTTTCCTGATCTCTTCTTCGGTACTCTGTCCCACTAGATGGTGAGCGAGACCTCATTTGGACACGACAATCGCGTTGAATATGCCCTGTACGTCCGCATCTGAAACACTTTACATTTGGAGGGGATCGTCTACTTTCTTTCAAAGAATCAATCTTCTCTATCAGTGATTGAAACAGTTGGTTTAGCGTTTTTAAGTTGACCTCATCTCCAGTGCTCATTTCTTCTCCCTCCTGAATTGAAACACCTCTTACTTTTGGCCTGGACATATTATTTGATGATTCAATTTCAAGGGCTCGAATCAACACTTCACTGCTGTTATGGAAGCGTTCTCGACGTAGTAATTTTGCTAAGTCCGTATCTCGCAAGCCGTTAATAAAGCGATCTACCGTGAAGGGATCTCTGTAATTTTCTGGCATTTCTGGGTAAGCCAAGTACATCAGCCTCCTGATATCCGCTTCATACTCTTGTTATGACTCTCCTGGTCTTTGTTGACGAATATTTAATTCTGACCAATGTAAATTTCGCAAGTGTTCGTCTCCATACCTTCTTTCTAACGCTGCCACTAAAGCGTTATAATTCTGTTTTTGTTCGACTGGAATGGACCGTAAAAGTCCCAGAGCAGGTTCTCGTAGAGCTACTAACAATCCTCTAGCTTTTTCCTCATCATCCCAACCATTTGCAGCAGCGGCAGCTTCAAACTGTTGTTTATAAGTAGACCAGGAAGACGTACCATCGAAATTTGGAGGCTTAATGTTTTGGTTGGAATTCACAACACATCCCTGAGCTTTCATTTTGTTGTGTTCTTTTTGGAGCTGTATAAGCTGTTTTGACACGTCCTGGAATTTTTCTTCCATGGTTTGAAAAACTTCCTCCCTAACATTCTGTACCTTTTCTTCAACATTATGTACCTTTTCTTCTACATTCTGCAATTTATTTTGTACCTTTTGTTCCACACTATGCATTCTTTGAGTTATTTCTTCCTTAAGATCTTCGGTTGCAGTCTTAAACTCTTCTCTCAGCTGTTCGGAGTTGCTCTTTATTTGGTCAAAGTTTTCCTGCATGTCGTTCTGGTTTTGTTCGATGGTCTGTCTCATATCAATCTGATTTTGTTCAATAGTGTGTTTCATGTCGTCCATGGTGTGTTTCATATCGCCCTGGTTTTGTTCAATGGTCTGCTTCATGTCGTTCTGGTTTTGTTCAATGGTCTGTCTTATATCGTTCTGGTTTTGAGCCATTTGAGCTGCTAGAGCCTGCATCATTTTAGTTAGATCTTCCATCTTTGCCGATCCTTGTCTAGTAAGCATCAACTTCCTGATAAATCACTTAAAATGTTTAGTTTTTGATCTATAAAGCTAATGTCGTAGTCGGTTCTTTTTTCAATATCTCCTCTGATTCTTAAATAGGACCTAATGGAATGTTCTAGAATATATTAGTAAATGTCACTCTTTCTGCTCCTAGGCAAATGTAGAAGTCACTTTTTTGATTATCTCTTTTGGTTCTCGAATAGATCGTCGTAGAATGTTATGGAATATTCTAGAAATTCTTTCTAATTCTCACTATTTAAATATTTAAATAACTTAGCTAATGTCGAAGTCGGTTTTTGTATATCTCTTCTGGTTTTCGAATAGAGCGTCGTAGAAAGTGATGGAATATTCTAGAAATTCTTTCTAATTCTTACTTTTTAACTAACTAAGTTAATATCGAAGTCGATTCTTAAATATCTCTTTTGGTTTTTGAATAAATCAATATCGAACTTCTTCGAATATTCTGGAAAAATCACTTACTGTTTTTCTGTCCAATTGTCCTAGCCGGTGGTACTATGTAAGGATAGTCTTTGCACTATTTATTTCTTTTAATCTCACTTCTGACACCAATTGTTACGGGTTCTCCACAATAATTAAAACTCGCAATTGTTGAAAACTATACGTCAATTTATTTCGACAAATTATGTACAAAAACACGCACTTAAACTGACTAATAACTCGCTGATAATTCACTACTATAATCGGTCTATTAACTTCGTGTTAATATCTCACGACCAGTACAGTACATTATCTGTGACTGGCTCCTGGTGCGCGACCCCGGCCCTATATATAGGATCGTCCATCTCTCTCGAACTTTCCGGCAGCCTTCGACGTCCGGAAAGTTCCCGCACTACCGAGACCGCAAGTCACAGACAACGCAACTAAAACCTAGACTAAGAATACAACCTTAAGATAAATCGACCTAATACTACACTAAACCTAAATAAATTCCAATTATAAAATTTAAATAACTTAAATTTGTAACAATATTAACAAAACAATGTTAGAAAGCAAAACAATTACACATGTGTGGAGTGTGTCGACAAAATAATATTAATAGGTCTTATATATATTTTGCCCTTATGTCATTTTTTTACAATGATTGGAGAACTTCAACAAATCCGAAGTGAGAAAGTGGCGGATCGATACATTTTTATCTGGATTTTCGAAGAATATTTAATTTTTTGAGGGTCAATACTTAGTAGATGGTGGCTTAAGTCACTTAGCCCCCCCTTGTATACGCCAGTTCATATAGAAAGTTCAGTTACCTCAATGAGGTATAGTAATTCCTATTTTTAGTACCTATAATTCGATAATTTTCGTGACCTGTGAACTGATGAAATAATTAAACTGATCATTATATGGATATTCCTGATAGACGTTTTTTTTACTCATTAAATAAGTAGGTACCGTAATAAGTTAATTCATATCTAATAGGAAATTTTATCCTTAAATATTTTAATAAAAAACTAGGAAAAACTTAATGACAAAATAAGTAGATGTAGATACCTACCATAACATCTAATCATTTTAAATGACCATTTTTTGTTCTAAATAGGTGCGAAATATGTTGGTCACAAACAGTTAATTTGTCAATACAAACAATTAGTGTTAAGTAGATAGGTATAAATAATTATAAAAGTTTGAATTAGGTATAGGTATTATTTTGAGCATGCCCAGATTCTTTATTGCGCATAATTTTGCATAATTACCGAATTTATTAAATAATTCTTTTTAGGTTTTACCTAGATATATGTTTTTTTTGTATTTTTTAATTTAAGTGTTTTACACATTTGAATTTGAATTATATAATTTAATTTTTTTTTTAAATTTTTTGACTACATGCGCGAGAGAAGTTAGAAGTTATATACTAGGGGGGTAGGAGACGATCTGCGCGGCTGATTCAAGAATTGAAGACTTCTAAAGGGTGTGCCAAAATCCTAAAGTTGAGAAAATCATCAAAAACACTTTAAAATATTAATAAAACCACTGACATATATTTTAGCTCACACATATACTATACTGTTCCTGCTGTAGTGGTTTTCCTCTTTGGGCAATGTATTAATGTAAGCTTTTATTTGCTCTTTTAAACGGGGAAAATATTTTCGTGGTTTATTCGCTTGCCCTATGCAATCTTTATAAATAGTTTCCCCTTTCTTTTTCTTTTCTACTAATACTTGTACCCTTTTATGGGATACCGCAAATATATTTGAAAAAGTTTTACGACAAACTTGGATATGCTTTCCTGTGTCATCGGGAATGGTATAGTATACCATACATTGCCTGCGACTTTTCCTAATAGTGGGTTTACACATGCATGAATTTAGTGGCGCCAGTGTTCGCGCCAGTTCTATTTACACGCCAGTAAAGGTTTACACTATTGTGCGAAAATCAAAAAGACTGGCACGCCAGTTTCATTTTTAAAGTGTACGCGATACGCGATATGTCGGCTGAACTTTCGGAAGCCTGCAAAATAGTCGCTAAACTTTCAGAGATTCAGAAAAAGGAACAACGAAAAGGCCGTATCTGGTTTAAAGCATGGATTGCTCGTCGATCTACTTTGGGTGCTTCCGAAAAACTTTTAGGAGAACTTGCAGCAGAAGATCCTACGAGCTATAAAAACCATCTTCGAATTTAAACTTATTTGAACAGCATTCTTTAAAATTCGGTCTGCTACTTTAAACCATGGTACTTTTGGGGTGTATACTTCATCTGCACCGGCTCCGGAACGTTGGCTTTTTAAAATTTTTGTCAATTCCAAAGCATATGTTTTTCTTATGGATCGTATTTTTGCTTTTACTTCTGCAACTTCAAAGCCTTCAATATTCAATATTTCACAAATTTTTTGGTAAGCATTATCTCGACTATCTTTGTTTTTATAAGAACTACTGTGTCCTACATCCCATAAATAGGGAAAACATTCATAGCCTTCAAGAAACTGTATGGTCAGTTCTGCTGACCACTTTTTTTTAGCCATAATAAGCTATAAAAACAACAATAAACACAATTTTGAAGCTCAAACACAATGAAAATAAAAAATAATGTAAAATAATGAACTTAAAACTGGCGAGCCGACGTGCAAGCACTTGTTTACACATGAAAATTTTATTTTTCTGCGCACATGCGTCACCACTGCCGCCAGCAAATACAGTCAGCTGCAGACTTTTTTGATACATGCATGCAAAAAAATAACTTGTGTGCAAGTCGGTGTTTACACTTGCAAGTTTAACCTACTGGCGCTCCAGTTTTTATTGGCGCCAGCAAATCCATGCATGTGTAAACTCTCCTTAAGATCATCATATTCGCCATGCCGCACACAGGCGGATTTCACGAAAAAGCTGGTCAAAACTTAAGATCCATTTAGAGCCCCCTAAAATTGCATATAGTAATAAAAAAATATATGATTTATTGTTTAAAAAAGATAAAGAAGAAAAATTCTTTAAGGACCCCGCACAAAAAAATAAAATTTGAAACTTTACTAATTAATTAAAATGCTTCCTAAAAAATCGCTGAAACCAGAACTTTGGCTGTATAAACAAGATATTGAAATATTTGATTTTAATAATTGTAGAGCTCCATGAAAAAAATGTTTTAACCAGCATATAGGTATGTATAATTCGCAATTCCATAAAACAATGTGATATTTTTGCAAAAAAAGTTAAGTGAACTATATCTGTTTTTTCCGACTTTTGTTATCAAGTATATTGTCTAGCAAGAAAAACACTCTGTCAATATATGGGCACCTAAGCTCACACTAGGTACTATAGTTATAGTGTACGTGTAAGCCAATATAACTAAAAAATTAAATATATTTTATTTAACTCCAGACTCAATTACCTTTCGTATGATACCACACAAGCCATATTTTGACTTAAACTCTAATTTTTGAAATCTACCCCCACCCTTTAAAAAAAACTACAATGTATTTTGTTTAACTCCAGACTCAATTACCTTTCGTTTGATATGACACACGCCATATTTTCCCTTAAAGTCTAATTTTTCAAATCTACTTCCACCCGAGCTTCCGTCCTTTTTTTTTAAATAAACTAAAATGTATTTTGTGTAACTCCAGACTCAATTATCTTTCGTTTGATATCACACACGCCATATTTTCACATATACTCTAATTTTTTAAATCCCCCACCCTTTTATTTGGCTTGCGCCGAACAGATATCTATACATATCTATACACACACCTAAATACAGACAGACACATACACGGACAGACACAATAAAATTGCTAAGATACAATACACCAAAATAACACATTTTCAGTTTTTTTTGTTGTCGAAAATAATACATTCTCTAGCCATTGTTGCGCGGGCTAGGAAGGTAAAAATGAAATCAGAATACATGTGACATAATAAGTATACTTCTGGTTTACAAAAACCATTATTATTTAAAACTTATTTATTAATTTCTGCATATACGTACGTATTTTTCACTGGACAATTTTTATATACACAAAAATAAATTTTAACTTTTTTACTCGATCCGCATAACTCCGCAGCTGAAACTAACTTTGTTACTTAGAAAACATATGCATGCACTTAATAGGTCGAAACATGTCAAAGTTGGATAAAGTTGAAACATTTAGTCAAGTTCTATTTCAGAAAATGAAAATTTTAAAATTTTGCTGCAACGTTTCCTTTAAACCGGTTTAAAATATTACCAATAAAATAAAAAACAATGCTAAATACGTACAATAAATAACTAGAGACCTCTAGATTCAAAATCCATGTTCAAAAAATTATTTTTGATAATAGGCGTAAGTTTTAAAAGTGCTTTTTATTCATCAACTTTTGTAAATTTAAGTAACGCAAATAACATAAAAAGTTAAATGGACGTTTCATCTGTCATTACCATGGCATTGTTTTTCAAATTAGGCGTGTAATGTGTCACGGCCTAGCATGATCATCAGTGATTGCACTAATAGCAATTTTACAATTAAACAGAGCTTTTTAATGTTTAGGGTTTATGGCCAGCTTTGTCTTAAAACCCGCCTGTGTGTGCCGCCGCCTGTTTATCGGAACAACTTGAATCAACCCAAGAATGTAAGTACTTTGTTTAATATGATTATATATTTTATAGTAGTCCTCAAATAACAACTTTTTTGCTCAACCGAATTAAGTTTGCATTTTAAATTACATTTACAGCTCTAAAACAAGAAATATTCAGCTAATTTAATTGTTTGCAAAGTCGTGGTTTAACTTACCACGTTTTGTTTTGGCGGTTGGGCGGTTTGTCTAGGTTTAGTCATATGTCGTGTCATAAGAAAGTTAAAACCACTGTTTCTTATGGGAGTGTTCATACAATGCTTTTGCTTTTGTTTTTGATTTTATTTGTTTTTTTTTTCTTTTTCGCTTTTGTTCTTTCGTGTCTGTGTTTCGTGCACAGATTAGGTTAAATAAGATTGTTTTGTGTAGAAAATGACTTTTGAACAGGGCCTCTTTATTGAAATTGATTTTTTAGCTCACACTACTACTATAAGTAGTGTGAGCTATGGTGATCCTAATTTTTTCGAGAAAAAAAAAGTTGCTCCGATTTCAAAAATTTTTATATATCTTTGCGTTTCAGATGATTTTGAAACTTTTTTGTTTTGCTGTCTGTCTGTCTGTCTGTATGTCTGTCTGTATGTCTGTCTGTAACGACCAACCCGCATAACTCAAAAACCGCTTGTCCGATTTTAATGAAATTTGGTACCTAAGTTGGATCTTGGGCCGTGATGGTCCCATTTAAAAATGAACAAAATCCACTGAACGCAAGCCAAATAAAAGGGTGGGGGTAGATTCCAAAAATGAGAGTTTATGTGAAAATATGGCGTGTGTAATATCAAACGAAAGGTAATTAAGTCTGGAATTAAAAAAAATGAATTTTAGTTTATTTTTAAAAAAAGGGTGGGGGTAGATGTCAAAAATTAGAGTTTAAGTGAAAATTTTGCGTGTGTGATATCAAACGAAAGGTAATTGAGTCTGGAGTTAAACAAAATACATTTTAGTTTTTTTTTAAAGGGTGGGGGGTAGATTAAAAAAATTTGAGTTTAAGTCAAAACATGGCTTGTGCGGTATCAAACGAAAGGTAATTGAGTCTGGAGTTGAATAAAATATATTTCAGTTTTTGATTATATTAGCTCACACTATAACTATAGTACCTAGTGTGAGCTTAGGTGCCCATAGATTGGCAGAGTATTTTTCAATGGGTTATGACTAATACTAATCAAAAACAAAAGACGAGTATGAACAGCCGATTTTGTTTAAGACAGCTAAGACTAATCAAAAACAAAAGACTAAGACGAGTATGAACAATACTTTAGGCTCCCTTGTAGTTTGTATACCGCTTCCCAGATAATCTTAATCTCTTTCTCTCATTTTCAATACTCTCTGTATTTTTTGTACGCCTTTTTCTTTCATCTATACCACCGATTTGCCATTGTAGAACCACGTGCAAATGCTGCTTACTTAACGACAATAATGACATTGAAATAAGTAAGTGTGGCGTGGCACATAGACCCTTTTTTGGTTAAACATGATGTGGCACTTACACGTGCAGCATCTTTCGACACATCGCAAAAGCCTCTGCAGTTTCCAGTGCAAATACACCCTTTTTAGATGCCTTGGGGCTTGCTCTTATGACCGTTTTCAAGCAAAATCTAGATTTTTAAATATATGGCACTTAGACCCTTTAGAAGTTATACTCTTCAATTTTTGTTTAATTTTTATTTAAATATAACTTATTTTTTCTTAAATCATAGCTATCCTCATGTTGGGAGATCAAAATCTTTGTTAAACCTAACCATGGTCAATTGATCGCAAACATATCCTAACTGGTGTGTGGACAACCAACATTTTGCAAGAAGAAATGTCCCCACAAAAAAAATGTTTTTCGGAAAAACAATAATTTAAAAAAAAAACTCAATTTTTTTTTTGACAAAAATTATTTTTGAAAATAATACTTTTGTAAAAGTGGTTTTTCAAAAACAAATTTATAAAAAAAAATAAAAAAAACTTTTTTGCAATAAAAAACTACAATTTTTTTTGAAATTCAAGAGTATGTTTACTACAAAACATTATCCCATTCCCACAGTAGGTAGGACATAAAAAAATAATAAAACAGCATCTATATTTTGCAATCTTATGCAGCCTTGACATTGCTGACTGTCTAATGGTGTGCGTCATACCAAAGTAGGTATGTTACAGGAAATAATAAGATAATTAGTCACTTTGTGTAATTGCGATAGCCAAAGAACCGCAATTCATTTCTCTTTGATGAATACCTACTTTTTCTATGAATATGATTGACAGCTGCTTTAAAAAAATTTAAAAAATTAAACATCACTAAAATCTTTAAGCTAGTGGTCTAGTATTCAAAAGTGTCCAGCCAAAAAACACACATAAAACATCATAACAGTTGACGAGTTCGCTACGGCCGGCGACGCCGGCGGGGGAGGGTTATCAACTTTTAAGTTTTTAGCTCACACATATACTATACTATATTAGCTCACACATATACCATACTATAGTAGTGTGAGCTATGGTGATCCTAATTTTTTCGAGAAAAAAAAAGTTGCTCCGATTTCAAAATTTTTTATATATCTTTGCGTTTCAGATGATTTTGAAACTTTTTTGTTGCGCCGTCTGTCTGTCTGTCTGTCTGTCTGTCTGTCTGCCTGTCTGTATGTATGTACGACCAACGCGCATAACTCAAAAACCGCTTGGCCGATTTGAATGAAATTTGGTACCTAGGCTGGGTTTGGGTCGCGATGGTCCCATTTAAAAATGAACAAAATCCCCCAAACTCAAAGAGTTTATGTGGAAATATGACGTGTGTGATATCAAATGAAAGGTAATTAAGTCTGGAGTTAAACCAAAATACATTTTAGGAGATTTAAAAAAAAAGGGTGGCGGTAGATTTCAAAAATTAGAGTTTAAGTGAAAATATGGCGTGTGTGATATATGATGTTTTTTTTTAAGGGTGGGAGAGTGGGGGTAGATTTCGAAAATTAGATTTAAAGTCAAAACATGGCTTGTGTTGAATAAAACATATTTCTCATTTTATTTACCTATATTAGCTTACACGTACACTATAAATATAGTACCTAGTGTGAGCTTAGGTGCCTATAAATTGACAGAGTATTTAATACGGGACGCTAATTAATAGCGAATTTTTTTTGAGAAATTTAGTTCGCCACTTTTGGTATATTGACACTGTTTGGTGCTGTCAAAAAATTGCTTGTAGTTATGCACACAACTAACATCCCACATAGCATAAAAATCACATCAACAATAAATTAACGCGAACAAAAATAACAAAGTTTTTTTTTACTTGAAAACAACCTCATACCATGTAAATCTATATGCTGAAAGATAACTTAAAAACAAAAAGAAATCAAGCTATAAAAATCCACTTTTTGCTGAAGTTTCTGGTGCTGTGTATATAACGTGTTTTTTACCCTCGTTATTTTCAGGTACCAAATTCACACTTAAAAAGTCCTCCATAACATGTTCTAAAACGCCACTAGATTAAGACTTCTAAAACCTACTTTCTGCGTCTTTTTTAGTCACGTTTTTTTAATAACATTTTTTTAACTTAAAAGAGACACGAAATGAAGTAATAAAAGTTCACTAGTTTAAGAATACAACACTTCAAGACAATTTTGAAAATGGCGCTCAAGGCAAGACAAAATATCTATATATCTATCTATATACATTATGTTTTTTTTAAAAGCTAAACAAGATTTTTTAACAGTAAACACTTTCACAGAGTATTAATGTGTTATCAGGTTAAATGACTGCGTCGTGATCGTAAAGGATCAGGGATCAGTTTCTTAACAGGTTTTTGGTTCTTTGCACTGCCTGATAGATTTCGTCAAAGTGAAAAATGCCTACAATAGGTGGCGCTGCTGCTAGTAAAATCTTAAAATTATTCGGTAGAAAAGCCATGCCAGTCGCGTTTTAAAATTCGTGTAGAAAAGGCGTGAATCTAATGTGATTTTAACGTTGAAAAATCACTTAAAACTAACGTAAAAACAGTGCTGTTTTAATTTGATAATGACGTTATTACAACGCAGTTTTTAGCAACGTTATTTTTTATAACGTTAATGAATGACTTATTAAGCTTGTTTTCATATATGAAATAAACGTTTTTTTCTAGCAGCTTTTAAAATCAATTTTTTTTTCTCACGCCTTTTTTACGTGTTAAACACGCGACGACACCCTCACCAGTAGGAATTTCTTAAAAGTAACCGCAACGTACTCCTGCTACGTCTCAGTTTACCATACAGCGACGTGGTAATGCCCTAAGTGGGGAACCAATTTTCGGTTATTACTACTTAGCCACGTGTTTAAAGTTACTGTAGTAACGACTACCCTACTACGTCACAGCCAAGTATCTAATACGTCGTAAAGGCTGTTTTTTTCTTGTCATGGCGTAAAAGTAGCGATGTCGATGTAAATAATATTATCGTTTTCTTTTTGGTAGAATTATTACATAATATGGTAAACACTATGTTATCTAAAAGTACGAGAACTTACTAGCTAAGGACCAATATTTAACTGCGATGCAAATATTTATGTGAAACATGCATCATATTTATTTCAAAAAACCGGCTCGTCTGTAAAATTAAGCCGTCTTCTAGTAGCTGGTTTTTGAGGTTATGTTTTCATAATCGGCAGTTAGCTCCAACAAGTAGTGTTTAATATGGACGTTAGGTAACCATCAATTAATTTGTTTATAAAATAGTGTATCTTCTCTCCCTATAGGCTCAAAAATTAAAATAAAAATATAAAACTTTCTATTTTACAAAAAAAAACATGGCGTCCCAAACAATATTCCTTAATAGTCGAGAGGGTTACTTGAAAATGAGCCTAAGTTGCGGCAACGTAATACAAACCACTTTTATGTCAGCTTTCCCTTTTAGTTTAAGAAAGCACACTCGAATTTCTACTATTCCGTCATGGCAACGTATTAGTCCCTAGCTTCCGCCACTATAAAAACATCTTCACAGTAGTAGAGACCCCGCGATAAGCAATATCACTACCATTAAGGTCTTGGGGTGAGGCCAATTATTGTCATTTTTGACAACAACAATGTTTGAGTCTGGTTTTTGATGCGGTGTTCTGTGTTCTGATGGATCGTGGATCCCGGGTTTGTGAATTTGTGAGGTTTTGTTGATTTGAGTAATAAAAATGCGTTTCGCAGGTGTAAATTATGTACTGCGTCTTATAACAGGTTTGTTTACACATTTTGTACTTTCGGGGGCGCCACATATCGAGAAGAATATGTTACAAAAACCAATACAAGTATTGTGTTAGAAACCAAAATAAATATTGTGATTTATTTTATTAGAAACATGGTCCCTATTCTAGAAAGTGTTACCTTCCTAGCCCGCGCAGCAATAGCTAGAGAAGGTATTATTTTCAACAAAAAATTTTTTTTTGAGATAACGCCGAAAATGTGTTATTTGGGTGTAGTTTGACCTATCTTAGCAATATCGTCGTGACGTCTGTCTGTGTGTGTGTGTAGGTGTGTGTGTGTGTGTGTGTGTGTGTGTGTGTGTCTGTCCGTAACACGATAGCTCCTAAACCACTAAACCGATTTTCATAAAAGTTCCAGTCAAGATAGTGTTCGACACTCACCGATTTTCATAAAAGTTCCAGTCAAGATAGTGTTCGACACTCTAACAAGCTGATTAGATTTTAGCCATAATCCATAAAGGCTAATGCCAGTTTTTTGACAATTAAATTTTTTTTAAATGATATCTTTTAACGGGACATCGCATCAATATGCAGTTTTCGGAATGCAGTAGATTACGAGTTGCTCAGTAATTTGTGTCATAACCAAAAACTTCGTAAGAGCTTTAGTTTCTGAGATATTTACAAATAACTGTTTTTAAGGCTTCACTTATATGTGCTTATGGGCTGGCTAGGAAGGTATCAGATCAGTTATTTTAAAAAAAATTTAAGTAAATACAATGAATATCCGTTATAACGACATTGAATGAACCGCTTAATTTCGGTCGTGATAACCGAGCGTCGTTATAGAGAAAGAAGGTAATAAAATGGGTTATATATGGAACTCGGTCGGGACCTTAATATGTATGTCGTAGCTATAACTGATATGTCGTAATATCCTATATTGTTATAAGCGATATTTACTGTAGTATTTTGTTTCAAGCCAGGGGTGAAATGAACGAACGAAAAATTATTAAAAAAATTAAACAACGAAAAATCATAAAAATAAAAGATTTCTGTGCGTCGGACGTGACTCGTACCCAAACCTTTGGATGTGTACGCCAACGCCCTACCAACTGGCGTACATAATCAAAGGTTCCTGGTTCGAGTCACGTCCGACGTACAGAAATTTTTTATTCTTATGATTTTTCCTTCTTTAATTTCACTATTTTCACCCCTGGTTTGGAATTGTTGTTAACCATACTATATTATTAAGAAATATTTGTTAAATGTTAATATATTGTACTGATGATGCTTCAGTGCAAAACTGGTCTACCTGAAAATAAATGCTGTGGGGTTTTCTTTCTTTTTATTCTGATTTTAATATTTATTACTATAAATAAAAAAATTAAAGGTTGAGCATTTCCAGATTAGTTCGAAATTCATGAAAAGCTCCTATTTTATAAAAGAAGCCACAAAAGCATGGTTAAGGATGGGCGCGACCAAAGTAGAAACAGGATGTAGTGCTTACTTTAAAAGATCGACACTAAAAAAAAGTCAAAAAAGTTACGGCTTTGAAGCTGTTGCAAAAAGTTGTTTTTTCTACATTATTACATCAGATGTTACTATGATGACACTAACTTTTGTGGTAAAACTTAAAGTTATAATGTAGTTGTCGGATACACTTATTTGCAACTTCAATGAAGCTTACCTTTCTAGTAATAATTAACTAACATAAAAAAGACAGGGCAACTATGAAATTACGACTAAAAAGAAAGTATAACTTTGGGAACGTCTTACCGTGGTAAAGAAATCAGAATAGACTATCAAGAAATAATCCTAAAAAGTAGTTTAGAGGGTCATTTTTACGGGAGCTCTACTTTTTCGCGATACTAGATAGTAGACAGAACTAAAAAGTGGCGAATTTTTGTCGGGACCACCACATTTCTACCATAAGATAGTACCAAAGTCGTTGGAGCATGTAGCCGCTGCTATAAATGTTAGTAGGGCACTAGTGCAGCACGTGTGTCACTTGCTCAATAGACTACAAAAAGTTACATTAGTGTGCTCAAAAGAATACAAAATTTTGCACTAATGATGAATTTTTTTCTCAAAAGAAATGGCTTTATACTATAGTTTTACTTAATTGACTTAATTATAGTTTGTAGGGGGAGGGCTGTTTACAGACAAATAAAATTAAACTCTGTCATAAAATAAAATCGATGTGTCGCAAAAAATAACAAATAAATTGGGACAAATTAACCCAAAAAATATCAAACAAGACTAAACACAATTTTTCAAAAACAAAACTGCAAAAAATATAATAAAAAATATAAATATAATAAAGATATAACAAAGAAATATAGTTAAAATCTTAAAAGAACTATATATTATCTAATTTTTAGTTAAAGTCGTATTTATTTTGGCTTTAAGTCCTTTGAATTAAGTCAGGATTTTCATTAACTTAGAAAACTATGCACAGGTTATTAGGCAGTTTCATATAAAATACTGGACTTTTACTGTCCCGTATGAACCTATGGTAGGACATGGTCTAAATACGGAACAGTCCCGTAAAAAACGGGACGGTTGCATGGGCGTAGTCAGTGTCTCGCTCAGGGTGGAGCAAAAAAGCAAAAAAATGTACAATCAAATATTTATTTCCCCATTAATTCTCGTATTACTAAATGAGCTAAAGCCAGGATGGGGCAGGTGACAAGCCAGGGTGGGGCAAGTGCCCCACTCTGCCCCACCCTGACTACGCCCATGGACGGTTGGCAACCTTGGGCGGGGGACCAACATGCAAATTTCAAAATAGCCAAAATGTGTTCCCTTTGCCAACATAATCTAGATGTTTTAGCGTTTTTAAAATTTTTCAATAGTTTTTAAGAAAATCAGGTGGATCCTATATGTTGACATATATGCATATATCCAGATCCAGGATTTCTAGGGGGAGGGGCAAAGTGGCAGCAAATACCAAACTATTTATTTTTGTTGTTCTTCATAGATATGACCTCTGAAATTTAGCGCTAAAAGGAGGGTCAAACCGCCGCAGGCGAAAAATTTGGAAAACTGGAAAGATTTTGTTAACAAATTTAAATCAGTGAGCGCTAGAACTACAAAATAATCTTTCTCTGGAAGGGACGGGTGCCTGGGCCCCTTTGGACCCCCTGGATTCGACACTGGACTCTTAGTTACCCCAGAGTGTCGTGCAAATCAGATGAAATGTTAACGCCGGGTTGACAATAGGGACATTTTGGGTCGCGTATTTCCCACCTCGTTACCGCTATTGTTATTACTGCGTCTGCGCATTAGCAACTTCTGGCTACTCTTTTGTTATTTACGGTAATGGCGTCCGGTAGTTACGGAGGCCGTCCTTTATCGTTACCATTATTTTTTGTATTTTTTTTTAATGCAGGCGAATTTTTTACTAAAATTCGGTAGTTTGGTTTGTATAAGGCCATAAATCTAATAAAATAAAGTAAGCAAATATAAATAAACAAAAAGTTGAAGGAATGTGAAACCACTAACTTAACATTTATGTTATGCTTATCTTTCGTGTTCAAAATTTTTTTATTTGCCCTGGACGTTTCCTTTATCCTTATTGGAAATAACGGTAACAGCTGTCAAATTTGCTGTTATTTTAACTGACCCAAAATCACGCTAATATTGAGTTTATGAAACGCTTATTATTGACACTTCGTTGTGGTAGTGATAAGCACTGCGTCTGCGCACTAGCGACATGTTATTTCGTAGTGGTAGTTAACCACTAGGCTTTCTGCATAATCTATTAGGGGGATTTTAACAACTTTGACTGCCGTTGTGGTAGTTACTCTTTTCAGCGTTTGTGGAACACGTTTAAAACTGTCACTTATTGCAATAAAGTCAGACTGTAATAGTGGCAGGCAGTATTTTGACCGTTTTATATTGCAAGATCCGCTGTTATCATTAGGAGCATAAAGTAAGTAGGAACTTTCTGATATAAGATTTTTGTTTACTATAAGAACTGGAATCATTACTGCCTTCCTTTATTAAAGGAGATTAAACGCAATTTTAGCCGCTCTCTTTGTATTCGCAACAAAAAAAACCCGTCATGCAAAAAAACTTTCTTTACAATATTTCGTAAATAATGCAAATAAGACAAAACAAATTATGTATATTCCGGTTATTATGTAATTTAAAATTTGTCAATATTTGTAATAATTTCAATTTCTTTTCGATGTTTTGTACCAATTAGTCCACAAGAAAGTGACCTTGCAAAATATGTATGAACATAAAAAAGTCTAACTCTGGGATACAAACCGAAAGCCTCTATGTCATTCAACAACGTTTCTTCTTAGTCGCTAAAGATTCCTTCTATCTGGAATTCATGGTCAAAAGGATATACGTACAGGGTGGGCCAAAAAAAACAGGACATTTTTTTTCGTTATAACTTTTGAACTCTACAATCGATTTTAATGGAACAAACTGCACTTGGCAGAGAATTAATCAGAGTTTGGACTGAATATATATCTTTGGCCCTTATCTGAAAATCCAAGATGGCGGACGAAATTAAAATGTGCCCTTTAAAGATGCTCGTTTATTCTTGTGTGGCAAGCATGTTTTAATTATTTTTTTGAATTAGTAAAAAAGCTACATTCTTGCCATGTACAACAAGGTACAAGTCAGCGAAATCGGTTTCGTGGTTCTAAAAACAAATATTTTTGTTTCAACCATTGTTTTGCATACTATACGATTGCCTTGCCAATCATGTATGCATTTATTTCCTTATAAATTCATTACCCCTGAACCGATTTTAATGAAATAAAAAGCATCCTAATAAGAATTGATTGCTTTTTAAAGATCATGATCAAAGTTTATTATTTTTTATTTATATATTTTATATGTAGATGGCTGTAAATCTTGATCCTAATCTTTAAAAGGCAATCAATTCTCACCAGGATATTTTTTATTTCAAAATCGGTTCAGTATTAATGAAGTTATAAGGAAATAAATGCAGGCATGATTAGCAAGGCAATCGTATAATATTCAAAACAATGGTTGAAAAAAAAATATATTTTTTAGAACCACCGAATCGATTTTGGTGATTCGAACCTTGTTGTGCGTAGCAAGAATGCAGCTTTTTTATCGATTTAAAAAAATAATTAAAACATGTTTGCAACACAAGAATAAACGAGCATCTTTGAAGCGTACATTTTAATTTCGTCCGCCATCTTGAATTTTGAGATAGCGGACAAAAAATATTTATTCAAAACTCTGATTAATTCTCTGGCAAGTGCAATTTGTTTCAATAAAGTAAATGGTATAGTATAAATAATAAATAAATAATAATATTTATTTCGTTCAATATTGTTACAAAGCATAAACCTAACAAAGAAATTTTATAAAAATAAATATTAGAAGGCTATATAATTAGTTTTTTGATAAAGTATTATTCCTTTAGCCTCTGCAGCCCACTTAAGTTAAAAACTTGTCTGTGTGCTGGGAGAGGAGAAAAGTATATTTGTACTAAATCTTATTTTAAAAGTTTAAAAGTAAAAAAACATTTAAACTTAACAAATTAGCTTTTATGTTAAGTTTTATAAGTAAGTAGTGTCTATATGCTACAGGTTAAACCTTATAAATTAAGTAATTTTTGTTTGTTTTTTTTATATTATTATATTTTTTTTAGGACATAATTTATTAAGTATTTTCTTTTAATGTTATAGGAAGTCGAAAATTTTGATGTTATTATATAAAAGTTCTTTTTTTTAAAGAATTTAAACTAGGAAGTCGAAAATTTTGATATTATTACATAAAAAGTAGTTTGTTAGAAGGTGTTTAAAGTTTGCGTAAGATTTTTTGTGTTTAATTTCAGTTGGTAAGGAATTAAAATTTTTTATGCCTATATTAAAGTATCCTCTTTGGTGTTTGGTAGTTCTTACTCTGGGTAAGATAATATTTCCGTGAGTTTGGTGACGCGTGTAGTGCGGGTGTTGGGGTAGGTTTGATAATGATAGTTTTTGTTGTTTATTTAATTTCAGTATTGATGATTTGCAGTATAAATATTCTAGTTTAAGTATTTTGTAATTAACAAAGAGTAATTCTGACGGAAAGGTTCTGTTTAGCCGATACATAATTTTGATAATAGCTTTTTGAGCTATCTCTAATGGTTTTAGTGTGTTTTCATATGCTCCACCCCAGGCCACTATTCCATAAGAGAGTACCGATTGAACTAGTGCACAATACACACTTTTAATTTTCTCTGGTGTTAAAATATTGTTGATTTTTTTAAAGATGTGGAAAAGTGACCTTAGTTTTTTGTTATTGTGTTAATATGAATATCCCATTTTAGTGACTTGTCAATGTTTATACCTAGATATTTTGTGTGGTTAGAAGGAATAAGCGTCCATACTTTATTACGATGGGGTAGCGGTATTTCTAGATTGTCGGTGAAGGAACTAGAATTTGAGTTGGAAAATGGTATAAATATTGTTTTTGAAAAATTAATTGTCAAGAGATTGACATCAAACCATTCTGTTATTTTCTGCATATCATCTACAAGAGATCGTTTAACTTGCTCCCAGCTATCGCCTTCTACATATAGAACAGTGTCATCTGCAAATGACAGTAGAATTCCAATGAGGTCTAAATTAAGTAAATCGTTGATGTAAGCTATAAACAATATTGGACCTAGCACAGTTCCTTGTGGGATTCCGAACTTAACTGTTTTTTTTATCACTTTTAACATTATTTATTTCCACAGTTTGTTCTCTTCCTGTTAAATATGAGCTGGCTAGATCCTGTGCTTTCCCACGGATTCCCATATTTTGCAGACCCGACAAAAGCCTCTCGTGACACACCGTATCGAAAGAATTTGCCAGATCTACAAAAATGGCCGCACATTTCTTATTTTTGTCAAACGAGGTTGTGATTTTATTTACCAAGTGTGCGATCGCATCATCAGTTGATTTGTTTTGTAAAAATCCATATTGTTTGTCTGAAAGGAGTTTATTTTTATGAAAGAATCCGATTAGCCTTACTTTAAAGGCTTTTTCGAAAATTTTTGACACATTTGATGTAAGGCTAATCGGTCTGTAATTTTCGACCTTGTGCTTGTCTCCTTTTTTGTAGATAGGTTTTATAATTGCGGATTTAAAATGCGATGGACATATTCCAGTACTAAATATAGTGTTTATTAAGTGACATAGCGGTTTGGAGATTGCTTTGGATAGAACTTTAATTGTTTTTGCTGTGATTCCGTCTAGTCCCGGTGCTGAGTTGATTTTTAAAGATTCTATATGTTCTAGTATTTCATTTTCTGTCACCATGTTTAGAAATATTGAGTTTTTGTTGGGTTTGTTATTGTTAGGTTGATTTTTTGGTATAAATTGTCTTTTTATTTCATTTGCCATTTTTTGTCCTATTTCGGAATAATGCTGATTAAAAATATTTGCTATTTCCACTGGACTGTTTGTTTTTTGCCCTAGTTGATCCTGTATTTCAAGAAATTTTTGAGTTTTACTTTCACTGGTGTTGGTACATTCCCTTAGAGTTTTCCAAACCTTTTTGCTGTCGTTTTTGCAGTTTTCAATTTTTTTCGAGTAATATTGAGCTTTTGTTGTTGTGATTAGTTCTGTAATTTTATTTCGGTATTGTTTATAATTTTTAAAATCTGTTTGTGTCTTTGTGTTTTTACATTTTAAAAATAATGCATCCCTTTTTTTCATTGAGTTTAAAATACCCTTGTTATCCATGGTTTCTTTTTTTTTAAATTTTTTTGTTCAATGTTTACTGTGGATTTTTTTGTGACGTTTTTTATAAATAAAATTAGGGTTTCTGAAATAATTTCTGGGTCTTGACTTTGGTAAATTTCTGAAAATTTGTAGGAAGCCGTTAGAGAAGCAAGTGTTTCATAGTTTATAAAAGATTTTACAATATTTGAATTTTTGGTTGTTGTAGGCAGTTTTTTATTAATGCTTTTTATTTTGAGTATAGTGAAATAGTGGTCAGTAATTTTTGATTTTGGTACGACAGCAGAGAGTGAGCTTAAGCTTAGGTGCCTACTTTTAAAGAATATGTGATCCAGGCAACTTGGTTTATCGTCACCCTCCTCTCTTGTAGCAGTATTGATTAAAGAAGTGAAACCCAGTTCTGATAGGGTGTTTAAGTAGTTATTTGATTCGTCTGGAGTTCTTGTGTTGTCTAATATATCAATGTTTATATCGCCAGACAAAATTTCTGTGTCACTCGCCGCGTTTTGTCTAAGGTACATGTATAGTTCTTCGGTAAAGTTAATAGGTAATATTGGGGGAGGCTTGTAGATGGCTGTTATTGATATTGTTTTGTTTTCACTGGTAAGTAAGCTTATTCTTATGCATTTAACCTGAGATATTATGAATATTTTATATTCAAAAGAATATTTATTATTGACATATAGAACCACACCATCATTTTTGTTTATTGTACCCTCGTTATAAATTGTTGTATAGTTTTCTAGTTTATACATGCCAATATTTGGTATCTTATGTGTTTCAGTTAAGATTAATATGTCGAAATGTGTGAAATATGATTCTAAGATGACTTCTAGTTGTTCAAAATTTTTGTGAATACTTCTAATATTTGTGTGGAGCATTAAAAAATCGTTTTTTTGATTCGTATTGTAGTTTAATAACTTAATTTTTTCAAAATTTTCGACTTCTATAGTTTCGATCTGATTTAAATTTAATTGGTCTATATAATCCATTTCAAATAAATTGCCAAATTAACTTTTTATACAATGAAGAAAAAAAGAAAAAAAAACCAAGAATTTTAAAATTAATTGCTGACTATAAAAAAACAATGTAATCAACAAAAAAAAACAGTTAAGATAAGTATTGAATAAAAATTTGAATCTTCACAAAAATAACAAAAATAAAATAGTTAAAATAAACGAATTTACATAGAGGCTAAAATTCAGACGTTACTTAATATTTTAAAAACATAACAAAAAAATAAATAAAGTGAGAAAACTGCAAAAAAATGTCTACTTATCAGATTTAGGAGTTTCTTTTAATGTTTTTCCTTGTGGTGGCGTAACTGACTTTGTACTCCTAATTTTTGCAATAGCTGGGAGTACTTTTGTGTTTTCCTGTGATTTTTCCCTAGTCGATTTACCCCTTGTTTTTATGGGACTTGATTTTTGAGCAACTTTTTTGTCTTTAGTGGGTTGTACCATGGGCTCGTACACAAAAACTTCTCCTGTATTTTCAGACGATTCCTTGTACTCTTGAAGGCGTTCAGAGGTCGGAGTAGCAGGTGCGCTGTAGTGTTTTTCCTGTTTAGGCTCCTCCTCGTTTTCTTCTTCTTGGAGCTGCTCAACGCTAAATTTCTCGCCCTCCACAAAGAGAAAGTCGCCTTTGATAGTTGCTTTCTTTCTCTCTTCAAGTGCTTGTTTTTTATATTTGACTAAGATTTTTCTTAGTTTTCTTTGCTCCTCTGTTAGATCCTCAGAAATGCTATATAAAAGGTATAATGAAAAATAAATTGTCCGGTTTTTTTTGGCCCACCCGATATATGATTAGTAGGGCCCAAATAATCAAGAATAGCAAAAGAAAGAGAGACAAAATCTTTACGAAAATCCAAAAGCAATTTACTTCAAAATCATCCATTCTTTCTGCAGTTTCGCGTGGACCCATTTACTAGAGCCGGCCTTTATCTTTCCGAGAAAAATTCTGATCGGAAGGTTTGTTGGCAGGGCCCACCTCTGGCGAGGTTGTACGGTTCCCCTGTTCCTGGGATGGCTATATTACTCGGAACCCATACAATCTCCACTTTGGTACAGATGGTACAGTACAGCGCAGCTCAGGTGCCTGAGCAGATGCCCAGTCACTTCTCTGTTTCATTTCATTCCTGATTTCCTCCTTTTATGTAACTGCCACTATAGCATACATCTCCGCTTAGAAAACTGTTGTGTTTAAGCGAAGAGAAGTAGCTTATTTTTTTTTCTTTTATAACTTTTTATTTCCCAACAAACAACAAATTGTTTATTACAGGGAATCTATCCAACTAAAAAAAAAATATTAAAAAAGAAGTAATTTAAGGCCCGTCCTTTCCATCCGGTACGCCTGGCTCAGGAGAAGGGAAATAGGTGCGAGGCGTTAAAATAGGTAACGATTAGAGACCTTTAAGCTGTTTATTGAATAAACAGACAGGAGTGTTTCTACTCATATTAAATTTACTTAAATTTCCAAATTTAATCAAGTAGTGTTTTCTTTGTAAGCTTTCTAGAAACAAAAGAACTTACTGCATGCAAAGCAAGTAGGTAGCTAAAAAATTTTAAACCAACATAAATAATGAACTGCAATTTAATAAGGAATTGGGGTCATTGGACTGGCTAAATGTAGAACCAAAAATAAACAATGTTACAATTACCGCTGTTTCGGTTTATTTTAGAATGTATAAACTGTCATTTACCTACATATTCAGCCAATATTATAAAAATAATTTGATATTTTCGTAAAATTTTTATTAACCAATCGATTTTATAAAAATCTTAGTAAAAAAGTAATTTAATATAATAACGATAAAATATATCACAAAGCATGTGATTTGCGCACTAGGTATAAATGGGCCTTTACATCGTAGGGGAACTGTACATCGTAGGGGAACTGTACAAAATATGTAACACCGTATTTTTTAATGTTAGATAAAATGCACATACAAAATTAGTTTTCATTTCTCTTTTTTTTTAACAAGATACACATTCTATCCACTTTTTTAAAACGCAACCACCTACGTAGGTTTTCTAAAAACAACAATTTTGTTCCTAATGTAGGAATAGTGTATAAATTTGTTTTAATATATAAAAGTTTAAATACTATTTATTGCATTCTAATAACGTCTTTTCCACAATTTACTTATAAAATTAAGATTTCCAAAGCCATATAAATAAAATCACCCAGTAATAAAAATTAAGGATTTTAAATGTAAAAGAACCCACTATTCCAAATTAGGCGCATTAACACTATTAATAAAAATGAACCTATATCTGGTATTCATGTGATTCATTTTAAAATAGTTGCCTAAAGTTGACATCATTGATAGATTTTTGTATTGGTGGTTTTTATACTTATTAGAGCTTTAAACATTCACCTTACAAAGATTTAAATTTTGATGTTTTTGTTTTTAAACTACGTATCTTGATCACTAACAAACTAAAAAATGACAAAGAATCTAGTTCACCTTATAACCTCTGATCTCATAACCGCCGTGGTATCGGTTTTAGTTTCTCAGATATTAAGGTCAAGGGCGGATCCAGAGGTGCTTCTCGGGGGGGGGGGCACTTTAGGTGACATTCTCTGTTGTTAAAAAACGGTATATATTTTTTTAAGCAGCATTTTATTGAATTAGTCAGTGGTTGTAATTTCGATGATAATAACAATAGACACTTTCAGCGCCGCAAGCAAAAATTTTGAATTTTTATCAGCAAAAACATTACTTTTTACTAATTTTTTGTATAATCAAAAAATTCTCGGGGGGGGGGCAAGTGCCCCCCCCCCTGGATCCGCCACTGATTAAGGTAGACACATACTGTGGGTACACACCTAGAAACAGTTTTGTAACGTGCTTAAATAGAGGTAATAATGTGTTGATCCCAAGTTGAATGTTTTTGGTTGATCCCTAATCCCCCCTTTTCAAGATTGCCGAGATTAAAATATTGACAATCAAAATAAAGTAACACATATTTTTAAAGTTTTAAAGAAGTTTCCAATGTATTCGCTGTGGTATGCCACATCAAAGAGGAAATTTTCCAGCCTTTGGAAAAATCTATATTGATGCAACCGTTCAAGTAATTTTTTAAATCTCTGCAAATCAGTAAGTTTTCCTAACAATTCACAAAATTGTAGTACAATGGAGAAACACGAGTATGTAGTTGTACAAACTGAAGAATAAAATAAAGAATTCCTTTGCCATCCATACTTTAAATAAATGGATTCATGCCTTCCTAGCTAGCCTAGTAGCACACCATGATATATCAAGTGAACACCATGATATATCAGCCATAAAAACAGTTTTCTGTAAATATCACAGAAACAAAAGCTCTTAGAAAGTTTCTGCTTATTACACAAATTATTGACAAAAATGTGGTCACTATATTACGAAAACCGCATACTGAGCATCGATGCTCCGTTCAAAAGCATTTTTTTTTTTTTTAATTTAAAAACTGGTATTAGCATTAATGGATTTTGACCAAAATCTAATCAGCTCGTAAAATTTTTATGAAAATCGGTTCAGCGGTTTAGGA
The DNA here is from genome assembly GCA_963576565.1 of Aspidapion aeneum. Lineage (NCBI taxonomy): Eukaryota > Metazoa > Arthropoda > Insecta > Coleoptera > Brentidae > Aspidapion > Aspidapion aeneum. Next base: position 22,288,520 of record OY755039.1, read on the forward strand.
GCTATCGTCTTACGGACAGACATACACACACACACACACACACACACACAGAGACAGACATCACGACGATATTGTTAAAATAGGTCAAAATACATCCCTATAACACATTTTCGGCGTTCATTCAAAATTTTTTTCGTCGACAATGATACCTTTCCTAGCCATTGCTGCGCGGTCTAGGAAGGCAAAAATTCGCGCCAGTATGCACCTACAGCCATCCATAAAACTTAGTCGTTCTCGGTTTTAAGGTAGCTTTATTTTTGTTACTAGTAAGCTTTTTTGTTAGTTTGTAAAAACAACGCCACTCTATTTGCTGTCGTTTTTAAGATACATACAGGTAGACTAAATGCTCTCGGGATCCTAGGCTGCTTCTGTGCTTAATGTGTATAAGAAAGAAGTAAAAGAGAGAATAATATATTTTGGGCGGTCTTGAAATATTTCTTGCTTTTAGACCAGTATTTGACTGGTAGTGGGAAAGTGACCTCTCGTCTTCACGAAGTTTTTCGTCATAACATCGTGTGCAGCGAAACAGGTGGGAAGTGGGTATTTTTTTAGTACGCAAATTCTAGCTCAAGCCATAAAATTTCCTCCCTCTACTTTACCGGAACCCCTCGATATGCCTTGCCGGCCCTACTGCTAAATAAAGCTTAGGGCATCCGTGGGGCGACGAACCCCCCGCGCCCCCCTTACGCTACGCCACTGGATCGAAACATAAGCGTTTACCCGGAACACTGAAAATTTCGGCGGTTCGTAAGCTAAAAGTTAAAACAAGAGGGGGCCCATAAGATGAAGGATTGTACATCAGAGTTGACGGTAGAACAAATCGACATGTTATTTTAAATCTACGAAGTAGACAATGCAATGAAATTCATTCGACTCCGAATTGCAGGTGGAGCGAGATTCGGGAGGGGATGACGGAAAGAATTTGCTTCATTTCATATCCAAACGCCTGCTAAATTAATTTTTCTTTTTATAATAGATATATAATATATATATATATATATATATATATATATATATAGATCTGTACAAACAATTTCCTCTTTTCAAAAATTGTAATTGGCAGAATCTAAATTGGAAAACCGCATTTCTATAGCTCTTGTGGTTTGTAAGATTTATATCTCAAAAATTGCGACTTTGAAAATATTTCACTTTATGATGATGGTTAACAATGTAAACTTTAAAACTGCGAAACGTCGCCAAAGAAAAATTGTTTTTGTTGATATCCGTCCCTATACCCAAGAAAAGTTAAATATATTCTTAATTTATAATATAGACCGAATAATTTAGCATGTTTCTCTTGACTTTTAAAAAAAGTAAAAACAGATTTTTAGAACATTTGGCGCCTTCTAACCAGCGGAGCTTATTGAGAATTTTTGTGTCCCACATGCTAAGGAATAAGTATACAAAAATTTAGCGTGCACCTATTGTTTTTTAGGTTTTTTCTTATTTGACTGGGCTATTGTGGCGGTTTTGTAAGAATGTTTCGTTTTTTAATTTGCTAGCTCAATTCGGTGGACACCAAGATAATCTGACTCGAAGTCACCTGGTGTCCGGGACAATCACAACTCATTCTCTCACATATTTACCCTTTGTCGGGCACATAAGTCTTTATCGTGCTGGAGCCTTCTACGCTCTGAACACGGGACCACCGGATTAACGTGACTTCCGAACCACGGCCTTGTATTGATAATCAACTTTTCCTGCATCGTTGATGCCCAAATATCGCCCAAGACAGGCTTTACCCCTAGTTCCGTTAAAAAAGTAACTATTCGTTACTGGAGTACTCGTTACTCGACAAATAACGGAGTAACGAATACCGATCCCAAAAATTAAATGATTACTTTTATTACTTTAATTCCTTCGATTATTTTAGTATTCAGTAATCACTCAAAAGTTGGTAATCCAAAATCAGGGAGTAACTATGATAACTTAAGTAACTAACGCATTTAAATAGTATGTGTAAAAGGTAACAATAATCCCTTTTTTACATTACAAAGGGGAAACGCAACATCGGTGCTCGGGACCATTCCTGCTGAACAAGGTTTAAATGAAATTTTTTATATTTAATGTATTTAATCGTTATATATATATATATATATATATATATATATATATATATATATATACAGGTATTGTTTATATTTCTATTATTTTCGTTTTTAATATTTTTTACCATTTTCTACGACGTAGATTTTTATTTAATTTAGTTTTAATTAACTGATTTACCTGTGTGTATTTTTACCTCATTAGCTAAGTGATGTAAAAATATATTTAAATTAAATTATTTAAGGATATGTTTTTTAAATATGTAGTTTCTACAATCTACATATTATACAGATGTATTTTTTTATTTCTGTTGTTTTTAGCCAAACTTTTTGTATATTTTTTGAGTTCTCGTTCAAGCAGATTATTATTTTTGTCTGTATTTTTATTTACTTTTAGATTTTAAGTATGTATTTCTTTGTATGTAAGGCACTAGATTTTTAAAGCAAACTTGTACACAGAACAGTTCCTACGTAATTCCTACCTTTATTTTTTAAATTTTAGCCCCCACAAATTTCAATTGAATATTTCCATAATACAAATTGTGAAAGGCTTTCGCGGCCATCGTCCAATGCTGGGTGTGGTTTCGGGCTGTTCGGCCGTCGTCGTTGGAAATTCGTTCTCGACGTTTCGCCATCTCGAGTGGATGGCATCTTCAGGAGATGTTGACTGTTTGTCGGCTTCTCGAAGACTGGGGAGTCTCCGAGATGGCGAAACGTCGAGAACGAATTTCCAACGACGACGGCCGAACAGCCCGAAAGCACACCCACCATATTTCGATAATATCAACAACAAAAATATACCTACAAGTAAATGATCTTCGAATTAATGACAGTTCGAGAATTTTGCACTAATTGCATGATTGAATTGAATACAGTTACAGTAATCAAAGTAACGATAGTAAAGAATATATAAAATGATTACTTAGTAGTCGAGTAACGATTAGTAACGAGTATTTAAAATTAACGAAAATCAACACATCTACCCCTGTAAGAATGTTTTTCATTTGATTTGTTGTGTCTTTATGGCCGTTTTTTGTAATTTCAAGGTCACTGCGAGTTAAGCATTTGTTTCCTAATGATTTTTTTTACATTATAAATGCTAATCGTTCTTTTGAAAAGCACTAAAATATTTTAAGTGCCCATCAAAAAATGCTGAAATTATAAGTTGTAAGTCGGAAGTCCGAGAGTCGAAATATTAAAAATTTAATTGGCCATAAATAGTCCTCCACTCTATAAAAATGATAAATTATAAAAAATCTTGATTTTACTACTTCAGCACGGATTTAATCATGTGTACCTTTTAATTATTTAAATAAACAAAAAATATATTTTTATGTTTATTTATTGCCATAAAATCATAATTTTATTACGGTTCATGATTGCAATGCATAAACAAATAAGTAAGTACAAGTAAAATAATAATTAATAATTTAAAAAATAACATATCAAGCAAGGGATAACACGGGGGGGAAGGGGGCTCGCCCCCCCCAAGGCTAAGATTCTTTTAGATATTTTCCACATATTTCATGAAAAAAGCAAAAAATAGCATGAACTGTGCTATTATGGGGTCTGACCCCCCCCCCCCATCCCCCCAGACCAATTCCTGGGTGTGCTACTGTATTAACTATAATTAACTAAAGGTTTTTCATCAAAACCTAAACATTTTACGAAACGCTGTCCTAAAGTGTTAAGAACTATTAGTGCAATGCCGAACAGATCTAACGTTAATTTGAGAAATAGCAATGTCCAAACTATGATTTAACCAATTTTTTCCAGAACCAAATTTCGGACACTATACTCATAACCTCTTGTAATTATTAATTATCCATTCATCCATACATAGAGACATCTATAAAAAAAATTACTAGATTACGGGTGTGATTTAACCAACCTGTTGTACTGTTTCCCATGTGTGTTGTTTTATAATGCGGCATCAAGTTTACCCTAATAGGGCACGAACGGGTGTGAAAGATTTGCATCATCTTCCTTAGAAAATAAGAAAACATGAATCTTCCAGAGAACATATGAATTCTTGCACTGGATTTGCATTGTTAAGTAAAACGAATATTTAAACTCAATTAAGTGCTGCTTGAAAAAGCCATTACAATTCACGGGCCGCCACTGAGATTATTAATTTTTTTTTGCTGAACTATAAACAATCAAAACTAATTTCAACCAATTATTTATGTCCTAATTTTAAGCCAATCATAGTAACGCATTTTAATGTCAAAAATTGCATGGTAGCTCCTGTCATCAATATTTCTGAAAAAAACTGTTGATAGGTCGTGTCACTTTAAGCTAATTTATTCATTGGTTTTTTAATAGGTGGTTATATTAAATTACAATTTCCTACTTAATTTATGACAACACTAATAAAAATTATTATTTTGTTTATTTAACAAATAGTCTTGCCGAATACCATTTGGCAAATTCAAAAAATGTCGTTTTTAAGCAATTTGTCTAACAAAAATCTTAAGCAACCATTTTATCAGCGATTTCTGCTGATGGTTGCAGTTCAGTGTAAAACTCTTTTTTGGGATTTTATGAATCAATCAATCATGAATCATGATGTATGAATAATTTCAAAATTATCATATTAATACAGTACCTGATAGATGGGCATGGTAAAAACATTAAATACACCAGTAGATACAAGGGTTGTCTTTTAAGTTTTGCATATATAGCTGGAATAAAACAGCAGATAACTTTTAAAGACTTTATTGTTTCTCAAAGTATTCTCGACAAAAATTAATGCACTTTGGCATGCGCTCAAACTAGTTGTAAAAGCTGTAAATCCACTCGTTTGTGGGTACTGTCAAAGTTGCATTCTTGAAGACGTCGACTGCTTCCTTTGGCAACTGAACGCTTTGACCACGCAGTCCATTTTTGATTTTCGGAAAAGTATAGAAATCGTTGGGACTTAGGTCTATAATTCGACGTTTTGTTGGGTTAAAAATTCAATGGTTTTTTCTGCTTTGTGCTAACTTGCATTGTCTTGGTGGAGGATGATTCGTCGTTCGGGGTGGGTTTTTCGCAAACAAATGGTACCAATCAGCTTTTGAGACAAATGACGCGACCATCTTTTTGGATACACTTCGAGAGCAGATGGATGACTTTTGTTGGCTTTTCTTCATCTTGGAATACCCAAACAAACGACTGACTTTTATTTTCGGGTTCATATGATTAAATCCACGATTCATCACCGCTGACAATGCTGTACACGTTTTTCGAGTTCGAGCCTCAAAGCGGTCTAGAGTTTTCTGACACTAATTGACCCTAGCTTTTTGTGTTCTTCGGTTAACAGATGCGGTATCCAGCGGGAAACTAATTTTCTTACCCATAATTTATCATACAAAGTTATTGAATAAATGTATTTGAAATTCCCAATGAAGCCTCAATCTCGCGGTATGTCAGATGTCGATCTTCCGTGATGAGCATAAGCACAGCATTGATGTTTTCCTGGATGACAGCCGTTTTTGGTGAACCTGGCCTTGGATCGTCGCTAAGGCTAATCCGTCCACGCTTTAATTCTCCATACCAACGAGAAACTGTCAACTGATGTGATGCTTCATTACTGAAAACAGAAATCGACTCGGTAAGGCAAGTTGTAAAATATTACAGCCCAAATATGTCCTCGGTTTAATTCCATTTTTCGACTAATTTGTTAACTTAAAAAATTCACTGTAGCTATAAAACTATATGCATCGCACTGACATATTATAATCTAGAATCTTTGGCACTGACGTTTTGAATTTAGGTTAGGTAAAGAGTGAGGTTAAGTTTTAGTAACGAAATTCGTTCAGTGTCGCCCTCTATGTTCCTATAAGCAAAATATAAAAGACAGCCCTCGTAGTTCGTGGATTTAGTGACAAATAGCAACATTTTATCTTCAGGTTTCTAGAACAAATATTGGCAAATTTTCCCCAATCAATAGATTGTGCAGTAGTTATAATAGTATACAGGGCCAGTGTGATATATTCAACTGCAGTGCGAATTCACTTAAAAATATCGAAATTTAATTGTTGCGTTACAAAATAGTAATATTTTCTTTTTTCTTTTAAGACTTAGAAATTATGCTAAGTGATAGTACTTGTCAGTACAAGTCTGTAGTATTTTGTGTGTATGTGTGTGTGTACTATAGTTATATATACATTTTTTTGTAGTTAGTTGATTGAAGTGTTTTTAGTTGTTTTCTTAATTATTTTAACTAATTATTGTAACTTTTTAAAATTTCTGATTCCCACTTTGTAATTGGATTTTAAATCTGTTAAGTGGGTAAATAAATAAACAAATAAATAAATAGATTTGAAATTTTGCAACGTGCTTGCCCATACTAAGACACAAACAAATACTGGAAGGTACTTGATCAAATTCAATCTCCCCCCTCTGATGACGTCATCTTTGTACAAAAGGTATAGCTCCTCCTTTGAAATATAAGGTATAAAAATGGTCATTTGAAGTGCGAAACCCATTGTTAAAGGGTGCAGGTAGTACTATCATAAGAAGGGATTAGGCACGTATCACCAGATTAGGTGCGTTCGATACTTTTACTTAAAGACATAAGGACTACCTAGTTGTGTTTAAAATTCTGAAATGTTTTGAATTAAAAAAATAATTTTTAATTTTAGCACAGACTTGTACCGACTCTCCATTCAGTCTCTTCTTTAAGTACCATTCTGTGCATGGGTACCCTCAGTGGACAGTGACCCGTAAAAAGACCTATCCCTATACCTATCTCCTGTCTGATAAGTCCATTGATGTTCGCGGGTCTGTTTCTGCAAGGTGCTTTAATGAACTCGTTAGAGTGAGCCAGTTCTGCTATATTTATCCAGTATTGTTGGAATCTATTCTCCATCCATTTTATTCGTTTTGAGGTACTGAGGATATTTTTTACTTTTTAACATGTAGCTGAATTTACCGAATGCTGCCCTAATTGGCCTAATTTTACTCGTCTCTTGATTTCAATCGTTTGGTTTTCTTTCTACTTGTTCTATTTTTTCTTGGCTTATTCTTATCATGATATCTTCATCTGTGTTTGTTATGATTTTAGTTTTAGTGTAGTTTATACTCAACCCTAAATTTTTGCTGCTATATCTAGTTCTTCCAGCATTTTTATCAGTTCTTCTTTCATATCTGTTTATTACGGCAATATCGTCATTATACTTTAGGTGGTTCAAGTATTGTCCGCTTATTATGATGCCTATTTCTTACCAACCCAAGTTTTTAGAAACGTCTTCTAGGGCCTGGTTAAATAGTTTACGGGATATTGTGTCACCCTGTCTCACACCTCGTCTTATACGGATTGGCTTGATACCTTCGTGGATTTTAATTGATGCTGTTGCTTCGCGTTATATATATTGGCTATTAAGTCTGTGATCTATTCAGCTATTAATTAAAGATGCTTTTACTGCCCAGTGCTCAATGCTATCGAAAGCTTTTTCAAAGGCTGTAAACGCAATATATAGTGGAATGGTGTATTCGTTGGTTCGTTCTATTAGGAGTTGCATGGTTAATAGGTGGTCAACTGTACTGAAAGCTTTTCTACTACCACCGTACTTTAGTATTTCTGCCGTTACTTAGTCTTTTCCAGGTGATTTGTTATTTTTCATTTTCTTTAATGCTCTCTTTATTTCCACTTTGCTTATTTCGGATTGTAGTTATAAGTTTATGTTCTTCATTTTTGTTTGAAGTTTCCTTATGTTTCTGTATAGAATAGCTGTGTGATATTTACATTATCCTCTTTAACGTTAATTTCTATGGTTTCTCAACTTTTGTTTCTTAGCTCTTTCTTTTATTTTCTTTTATCGTTTTTATCGTTTTTCTTATAGTTTTATTTATTTCTGTGTATTCTATCGTTGTTCTTTTTCCTTCTATTTTGAAGTTACACCTTTTTTCCATCAGTTTCTTTGTCTATTCTGATGTAGAATTTTCTTTTTTTTTTAAACCTTTTTGTGCGACATCTTTTCCTACCTGTTCTCTTGTCGGCGTATTCATCTACATTTTCATTGTCGCATCTAGCCTTTTTTTTAGCATTTGTTTGTATATAGCGCTATTTTGTGTAAGTTTCTTATGTCAAGTTGTTATTATTATTTTTTCTTTTCATTTCAGAATTTTGTTCTAACCATCCTGTGCTTACTGCCTGTTGTAAACCTGTTTAGGACTGTTACATCTCTAACGATGTTTTTTTCAGTATTCTGTATGTAATCAATTTTGTTTTTTGTTATTCCATTAGGGCTGAGCCATTGTCCACTTTCGTTGCGGTTTCTTCCTATAGAACGAATTCGTTGCATAAAGGTGTCTTTCCTCTTGATAATTCATTAAGGTTGTGCCCCTGTCATTCCTTATCTAAAATGCCCTATTTTAGTTTCTTCTATGTTCATTTTCTTACCTAATTTGGCATTGAAATCTCCCATTACTATTATAAGATGGGTTTCGTGTTATTATAATACTAGCCTAAAAATAACCGGCTTCGCCATATAGTCCGACTTGTAGCGTACAAAAAATTGCCTTAACCAGACAGTATAGTTCAAAAAACGCACAGCACAGTCCAAATTCCTTGCGGGTTATAGATAGGTACTCGTGACTATACAGGGTGTAATTTAAATGATGCACCAAACTTTTAGGGGTGGTAGATAAGCTCGAAAGAAAGATTGTATGCCTATTATATTTTGCACCATTTAACCTCCTTGTTTTTTAAATACAGGGTGTTAAACTTGACAATTTTATTATTTATAAATATTTATAATTAATGGATCCATAACGAATCTGATACCTTCCTAGCTAGCCAGTGAAGCGTTGAAAATCAGCCTTGAAAACAGTTTTTTATAAATATCCAAAGCTCCTACGAAGTTTTTGGTTATAACACAAATTATTGAGCAAGATGCAGTCTACTATATTCCGAAAACCGCATATTGAAGCCATGATAATATATCAGCCTTGAAAACAGTTTTTTGTAAATATCTGAGAAAGTGAAGCTCTTATGAAGTTTTTGGTTAACACGAATTTTTGAGTAAAATGTTATCTACTATATTCCGAAAACTGTATATTGATACGATGCTCCGTTAAAATGTCAGCATTTTGTAAAATTTCCAATTGTCAAGCACTATTTTACCTGAATATTTTATGAAAATCGGTTCAGCGGTTTAGGGGCTATCGTGTTACGGATAGAAATAATATATACACACACACACACATACACAGACAGACATCACGACGATATTGCTAGGATAGGTCAAAATACACCCAAATAACACATTTTCGGCGTTATCTCAAAAAAATTTTTTTCGTCGACATTAATACCTTTCCTAGCCATTGCTATGCGGGCTAGGAAGGTAATAAATAAACTGAAAAATATTACCAAAAATCTGTTATTTTTTTCTCAAGTTTTAAAAAATGTTAATGAATGTGGTGCTAAAACTACTATTTTATATTTTTATTAAGGAAAATAAACGAGCTCCCGTTATTGTATTTTCATTTAAATCTTCATAGTGGACAATGCAATGAAGTTAATTTGGCATGGCAGGCGGAGCAAGAATCGGGATGGGATCAATAGTGACTTTTATTCTATTCATATCTAAACAGCTGCTAAATTAGTTTTTCTCTTTCTAAGCAGTCTGCCTCATGGCTAGTATTTGCGATTTCATATAAAAAATACAGTCATGCTATTTAGGCACTACATCAAAAATCTTATATTAAAATTTTTTATTGCTCTTTAATGTTTTCCAAATATCAAAAAGTAGGTATCGACTTGCGTAAATGTTAATGAGATTCAACGATTTGTTTTTTTTTGGTCGGAATCAACATCAAAACCCAGAATAAATAGAAATAGTTAACTATAAAATCATGATGATAAAATAATAGGAACTTATTGCAATACGGCCAGGCAGTATTAGGAATAGTGTCACATTTTTTTTGTGATTTTTAAAAGGTTCTTTCGTTTTCTTTTATGGTCTAGAAAGTATTATAAACAATTATGGATTTTTAAGGAAATTGAATAAATATTTGTGAATAAAATTCACTTTTGACAATTTCTGTAAATAAAAGGTAATAAATTTAATCTTACTAAATGAAAGATAGTTGAAAAGGAAATATTGTTTTTAAAAAAAGCGTTATACAAAAAGGTTCAGCATGTTGGGGATACTTAAGTGTAGCTCTGCAGGGGTAGTACCTAGTTAGCTCGGAGATGGCTCCGAAACGAAATAGCGATGTTCAAAATAGCGACTAACAAAATAGCGATGTATCAAAAAAGTCACTGTAACAAAAAGAGAAAGTGAAACCAAAACGAAACAAGCCAAACCTAACCGAATCAAACCACACCGAATTGAATCAAACCAATCAAAACCGAACCGAACCGAAATGCGCTATTATGGTCTGCGCTATTTTATACTTTCCTGACTTCTTTCCCGGTTTCCGAGAGGGCGTGAATCAGAACCGAACCGAATTCGGTTCGGTTTAGTTCGGTTCGGTTCGGATTTACACCCTCTAGGATCCCGGGAAAGTTTTTTTTTAAATATGCGGGTTCGATTTAATTCGGATCCACACCCTCTAGGATCCCGAAAAAGAAGACAGGGAAGTTTTTTGTTTTTAAAACATAACATTAGTCGCTATTTAGTTACTCGCCATTTCGTACGTACCGCTATTTCGTTTCGGACCCCTCGGAGATATCTTGTTTAATAGGTCTTAATGAATGAGCATTCAGTCTTCATATTGCACGTTTTCTTAAAAAACAAGTATCTACTTTTTCATAAAACGGTAATAAAAGAAAAAATAGCCAAAAATCCAAAATAGCGCCACTATTTTAACAACGTTCCTGGAGAAAAAGGGGTCGGTGCTTTTACTATGTTCATTGGGACACCAACAGCTATTGATAGCGCCTACTCTTGTTTTTATGTTTTCAAAAATTATAATTTTTAAAAATTTGTTAGTCATACTCAGGCGCCATCTTAAATATTTCAAGAGTACCAGAGTGGCATCAACCGAATCCTTAAAGTAGAGCCCTTGTACTACCAGAATCGGCAATAAAATTTTCTATTTAGCGCAAATTCAACCTCTTTGAAACTCTTCCTGACTATCAGATCGTAAATACCCACAAAAATGGTTAAATAGGGCGATGCTGGTCCAAAAAGTCCCCTAATAGACCCACTCCTTCCAAACTTTAGGGAGACTGAAATCAGCGTTTTAAGTGGAGATATGCTGAAAATTATAATGACAACTCTACGTGCCAAATGTCTTGTCCCGCGCTAAAAAAATCGTTTTTCTTTTATTCGCCTTCGCCGTTAGAATAGTAAATCTTGTTTATGTACGTATGTTACTATACTAACCTACGTCAGAAAATAGCGTTTCACTGTTTTAGCTGGCGAAATAATAGTCCGAAAGACAACGCTATATTTTAATTTAAAAAAAAAGTGATGAATAAAGTAAAACTTTTTATTCCGAAATCATTCACACTTCGAGTAACACTTCCCCTCCGTGTCAATAGCGCCTGTTTTCAAATTACGTAACGTAAAAATTCCGAAATTTTGACTCCCCCCCTCCCCATTGTAACGCACCGGTAACGGATACAGACTCCCATATAAAATTACGTTACGTTAGCTATCACCCCCCCCCCCCCCTACTTATACTATATGTTTTTAAAGACATAAAATACGAGCGACCGCAAGGAAACTACTTTTTGCACATTTTTGCATTTGCAAAGTTGCATTTTACCACAGACTTATTTTAAAGTGAAATATCCATATTATAGGTCCGTTCTTCTGTCAAATGCTGTTTGTTCTATAAGCAACCAAAATATATTATTATACAATGATATCATGTCAGTTTAAAGCTCAGTGTTGGTTTGGATGTTTTTTTGATATATTTTTTGTATAATTTTAATCATAACAAAAACATTTTATGTAAAAAAAAGCCAAGTACGCGAAAATAGTATTCCGTAAAAAGAATTGAGATAAAAGTAAAGCCAAGTTCTCCAATACAAATTTCAAAATAAAAGGTTCTTATTAGTTTGAAAATGTTTTTTTAAACTTTGCTATTACAGCCAAACTTTTTTATGATCAATTTAGCACTGTGCCTAAGAGTCATTTGCAGCCGTAATAGCCAAGTTTAGTACATTTTCAAACTAATAAGAACCTTTCATTTTGAAATTTGTATTGGAGAACTTGGCTTTACTTCTATCTCAATTCTTTTACGGAATACTATTTTCGCGTCCTTGGCTTTTTTTTACATAAAATGTTGTTGTTATGATTTTACTTCTTTTTTAAAGGAATTGGATAATATTTAATTTTTAAAGTAGTAAAATATGCGAAATATTGTTCAAAACTTTTGCAATGCCTTATTTAAAATTTTGAGGTTTTTTAATTTTTCTCCCCGCCTTTATCATAGTTCCTATACAAAGCTCAGCTCTCTAACGTTTCTGGAAGTGGACAATGCTACTTTTACATAACTTTACATGTAAAGGAGACAAAAGTAAATTAAAATTTTGGTGTTTTTAAATTTTTTCTTATAGTTTTATTTTAGTTCCTATCAGTCTTCCAAAGCTCAGCTCTCTGGCGTTTCTCGAAGTGGGCAATGTTAATTTTGCATAACTTTACATTTATAGGGGAGAAGAGTAAATGAAAATTTTGGTGTTTCTAAATTTTTTCGTACAGTTTTATCATAGAGCCTTTTAGTCTTAAATCGCTCAGCTCTCTAGCGTTTCTGGAGCATTTATAGGGAGGGAAGTAAATTATAATTTTTTCTCATAGTTTTATCATAGTTCCTATCAGTCTGCCAAAGTTCAGCTCTCTAGCATTTCTTTTACATAACTTTACATGTATAGGGGAGGGGAGTAAAGTAGAATTTTGGGGTTTTTTTCCAGCGTTGGTCATAATTTCCATCAGTCTGCCAAATTTCAGGTTTGTAGCATGTCTGGAAGTACACTAGAATTTTGATGATCTATACATGAGTGAGTGAGAGAGTGAGTGGCAATTTCAACGTTTTTTGAAATTTCGTAACTACTTTACTACTTTATGGAATTTCATGAAACATGGAGTGGTTGTTAACTCCATGAAGATCTACGACTGTGCAAAGTTTAAGATTCGTAGCTCATTCCGAAGTAGAGTTTTAGATAGGTCAAATATCGGCTGAAATGTTTCAAGAAAAGATGGTACCGCGCGCGAACTTTGCGAGGCACTGCCGTGCCCTCAGATTTTTTATGGTTTTTACGCACTCAAAAAAAATATTTTTCTTAACACCTGCGCAAAGTAGTTTTCCCTGCACTTATAGTTTGTGTGAACTCCGATTCGCATCGTTCTCCTTTCGCGTGCGGGAAACATAACTTTATGAACTGATTAGGAATACTACTGGTTTCTACGAGTGGCTGCGAAGAAGCTACTTTGCGCACATTTTTGCATATGCAAAATAGCTTTCCCGCACAGTGAAATTTTTTTTCCGCACATTAATTTTATTATAGATAGATATTAGCAACCAAAATACATTGTCATATTACCCTCAGTGATAGGTAGTGTGGATGTGTTTTAATTTTTCTTAAAATTTTATTTTTTTATTGTTTCCGCAAACTCGAAAAAAAAATATTGTTCAACAATATAAGTTGGCTGAGTTCCATAGCAGTTCCTTTGTTTTGTTGATTAGATACTTCAAAAAATTGTAGAATTTTCAAGTTTTGGTGTAAAAATGTCGGATTCTGAGGAAATTTTACAAATTCTACAGAAATTAAGCGAAATATGTTCGGGACTGCTACCCACAAAATCCAAAAGCAGGTATGAATCTGAGTATAGCCAATTCATGGCATGGAGAGTAGCCAAAAATGTCCAAACTTTCTCAGAAAACGCATGTTTCGGTTTCGCAAAAAACCTTTTTTCTTTTAATCTAATTTTTATTATTTTTTCAGAACATTTTATTTTTATTTTTAAAACTCATATTTTGGGTTACAATTGGGTATAATTGGGTTGTAGTTTTACTCAATAGGTTAAGTTAAATTTAAGGCTATATTTAAAACTAGCTATAAACTATCAATTTGGCATAGTTTAATATTTAAATTCCAAACGCATTTAATAATAATATTTCTAATTTTAATTCAATCCTCATATTACTACCGCCCTCTGCATATTTTAATTTAAATCGCGTTTTTATTCTTTTTAATAAAATTAGAATTCTAAATCGTTTTCAAGCGAATAACTAGTAATTACTAGTATTTACCACTGCCGTTCAAGCGGCCTTGGTAAATACCACTCCTTGAAGAGTGACGTCATAAATGAGCCCTTTGGACGTCATCGTTTATTACCGGTAATTACCACACTTTTGAGGAAGGTTATTGCGTTTTCTAACCTCACAATCATTTGTTTTGTTTCTTTTTCGGAAAAATGTTCTGTGAATTTTTGAAAAGAGTGAAATTTATCATGTGTGCCTCAATTATGAAGAAAATTGTACAAAGTGATGGCCTCCTCTATATTGTCTTGCCAAAATTTTATTTTCATCAACCCTTGGCTTACTCGAATTTACCCAATGTGGACTGATACACGAAATATCATAAAAAAACAGTATCATGTAGTCCTCTAACCACAGTTTATCATACTTATTTTTTTTCCAAATTATGCCCTTTTCGAATCAAATACGCCAGTATTTCAGAGTCGGTCGAGAGAAGAACTTAAGTTCAATAATGGCAAGAAGATTATTATTCATCTAAACTAAAACCAACTAAACTTCTTTAAAAAATCGCAAAAAGCAACAACAAACAACAACCGGTTATAAAAAAAGCTATTCAAGCGGCGTTTCTGTGGTAATAGGCTAAGGGCCTTAACAGCTGATTTTTAATGTCAACCAAGGGATAACCAGTGGTAATTACTAGTTATTCGCTTGAAAACGGCTCTAAATTCTTTTTATTAGAAGTGATGCGATTTTCCTATAGAGGGCGAAGAAACACGCCGCAAAAACAAGACAGAACCTAAAAGTCTGTCGCCATTCACACACGCTCTCGATCGGAATATTTTGAACGATCAACGCTTTTATAACAAATGGTGAACTCTAAAAACTATTAAATTCCTCTAAAACTCCAAACATTGAAACTCGGGAGTGCTGGACCGCTATAGAAGACTTCTGGCGAATCTGGTGCACCAGTTGAAAGAGATCAAGACATCACCGGTAAGTCCCTCTCCTATAAGATCGCATCATGAATATTTTTCTATTATTTCGCTCTTAAATAATCATCATATTCCAATATTATTTTTATGTCTCAATTAAATTTCACTTCAGAAAGGTACGATTTCGCGTGCGTTCGTATACCCTTCAAATGAAAGCGGAGGACTTGTTTAAATACAGTCCACTAGGCAATCCAATTTTTTGAGCTATCGGAGTGAGACAACGCACTAATGATATATTTTGAAAAACTGGGTGAGAAATATAAAAATTCAACGTTGTGGACGATTTAACGTTAAGTTATAAAAAGTTGCAAACGCTAATCAAACGAAAATCCGAAAACTACATCCCAAAGATGTTTTTGAGGAAAGCATTAGACCACAAAGTATATAGCCTATGTATTACTTTGTGATTAGACGACAAGTATTCACTTATCAAGGCGGTGCAGTTGGCTTGTCTGAGGCATGTCGAAGAGAGGAATTATGTTATCTCAAAATAGAAGACACAAAAGATTTCGGCCGTGCTATGCTGATTAAACTGGAGAATACAAAAACAAAGGTAACAAGATCTTTTACAGTTACAGGAAGCCTTTACACTATTTTGAAGAAGTACTGCTCTTCGTCTTCTCGATCTGAAGACAGAAAGGTTATTTTTGAACTATCAAAACGAAAAATGTTTAAGCCAAAACAAAACGTTGGCATTAACAAAATTGGAAACATGGCTAGAGAAATCGCCAAGTTTTTGTTGCTAGAGAATCCAGAAAGTTTCATGAGACATTGTTTTCGGCGTTCATCGGCCACAATTTTAGTCAATTCTGGCTCAGATCTGCTTGCCCTTAAACGCCATGGTGGATGGAAGTCCAGTTCAAGAAAACCTCCTTGCACACTCCCTTGACTTGCAAACTATCTCGATCGTGTGCAGAGTCGTTTTTAACCCTTGTGGTTTAAATAAGTATTATGCAAGTGTTAGGAACAACTGTTTTTCTACAAGCGTCAGGAAAACATTAAAAAAAATTATAAGAGAAATAAACCAAAACACATCACCATATCACGAAACTTTGCCAAAAAAAAACTTATGTTGTAACGAAATATAACATTTTACCTTTACTTACACCAAAGGAACCAATCCATTTCATAGGAAATATTATAAAAAGCAGTGGCGCACCCAGGAATATGTCTTGGGGGGGGGGCCCGAGGCCTCTTGGGGGGGCCCGAAGCCTCATGATGTCCAATTTCTGTTTTTTCATGAAAAATGTGGAAAATGTGTAAAAAAATCTAAGGCTTGGGGGAGGATAAATGTGGTTTTCTGCAATGGTAAAATTTTTTCGCACCAATGATATCAAATTTTGAAAAAACCTGTATAGATTTCAAGTTTCTGTTCATATTGCCTATGAAATGCCTTGGTTGCTATGGTGATTACAAGATAACAGAGGAAAACCGAATTTAATTAACCGATTATTTTTATGTATTCGCTTAATAGATTTAATTGTGCTTTATTTTTGGTTTAATAAAGTTTATCTAAACTAAAAAATTAAAACTGATGTCGAATCTTGCACTATCAGCATTAAGTTATAGTTGGCTCGGTCATAAGGATTCATGGGCACGAACCAATTAACTTGATTTTATGGAGTTTCTGTACGTGTACTTAATGAAAATTCACCAGACAATAGAATTGTTTTTTCCGGTCGGTTTTTGGGTCAATTCGTCCATTTAAAATAATAAATAAATGTTGTAAATTTATAGATTGGTTTCACAATATTCTAACATGTTTCGATTACCGACCTCCACTGGTTTCTATTGGCGTTTAAATCCTTGGATAAACCTCTACCTCCCATTTTATTTTTAATTCATGCTCTTATCAAATATCTTTTTCTTGACTTTTCCGGTTTTCGGTAATTGAAGAGCGGGCGAACATTTCGCATAACACGCGACCGTTCAGAGTTTATTATTGGTCAGAGCGTGTGATGTGAATGGTCATCGTTCAAGACCCAGAATAGCTATCCAGAGAGCTGCCAGTTACGACAAACAGAGCAGCAGTGGTGCCAGAAGCTAAAGCATTTCAGTTACAACGTGTCGCCCCCTTAGTTTGATTTCGGCTGCGGTAGTAAATTATACCGCAGCCGAAATATTATATAATATAAATATAATAAGTAAATTATATGCGACATTCTCATAATCAAACGTAACCTAACCTAAGTAAATTATGCTGTTTTGCTTCTAATTTTTACGTTGTCGTCAACTGGTGGTTGGATTACCGTTTTTGAAATTTTAGATTAGGGTTCGAAAAAGGGGATGGGACAATTCGCCGCAGCCGATTCGCCGCGGGACAATTCGCCGCCGGCCGATTCGTCGCGGGAACAATTCGCCGCGAGATTTTTTATTTTGTGATGTTACCATTGCCAATTGTTTAAACAGTTTTATTTAGCTTGACTTCATATGATATATTTGTTTATTTGTTTGATCATAACTTTTTCAAAGTTTTCCAACAGTTAGTTAGTTAGGTGGTTAGTATAATACAATTCAACATTTTTGCATCAAACTCGGAACTTTGAGATCTTTCAGGTCGCTGAATATTATTTTTAGCTTAACTTTCAAAAAATCGAAATGGCAGTTACACTTTCTTATTTATAAACCGATTGTCTCCTACCCTGGAAAAAGTTCATTTTTGTATTTGCCAATACATTTTTACAAAATATGTTGATGTGTTTTTTATTTATCAATCTTTCTAGACAAGTTGAAAGTAACATATCAGTATGTATGAACCAAAATTACTATGGCGGTATTAGCTCAAGGATGTGGCGGTATTGCCTTGTACCATAGGGGAATTCCGCTAACTGCAACTTAAAAAAAATATATATCTTTTTTATATTTATGCAAAAAATATAAATTTTTTAATTGAAAGTTGTAGTTATGTTAATAAGCTAACTAAATAAAAAAAATTGCAATTAAAATTTATTGTAAACGCTTTAATTTTGCTAGTTTCCTTAAGGTGGGAATTCCCCCGTCTTCCCCTAATAATACACATATCTTTTATACTCCATGTTGTTGTTCAGACATACATACGATATAAACAAGATCTCTTAGATACAGTGAATCTATTCGCTTTCCAAGTATCCAATCAAATTCAAGTCATGATTTTAGCCCAGTTAACTTTGAAAGATGCAAGTCCGATTACTTAAAAAAATACACAAAACTTATGAAATCATATTTTAGTAGAAAATCATGTTTGGCATAAGTAATTTGGGTCGTGCAATCATAAACAATTTTTTTATCTTTCTTTTAAATCCACTGCGCAAGCAAATAAACCATACAAGTTGTGTCTACATACAGACTTTATACAATTATAGGTCGGCTAACGCGTCGGTATTGATCCACAGAATGTTAAAAAAATCCTGCCTCTGAACTTTTTTATCCTGTGTGGATTCCAAAATACATTAAAAATCATGTTTTATAAAAGTTTTTGGTATTTTCTGATTTTTTTTTCTATTTGCTAGATTTTTAAATCATCTAACATTTCCAAACTTAGTAAGAACCTTTCATTTTGAAATTTATATTGGAGAACTTGGCCTTATTTTATCTCAATTTTCTTTACGGATTATCATTTTCGCGTACTTGGCTTTTTTACATAAAATGTTTTTGTTATGATTTCACTTCTTTTTTAAAGGAATTGGATAATATTTAATTTTTAAAGTAGGAAAATATGCGGAATATTGTTCAAAACTTTTGCAATACCTAATTTAAAATTTTGGGGTTTTTAATTTTTCCCCATGGTTTTATCATAGTTCCTATTAGCGTTCCAAAGCTCAGCTCTCTAGCATTTCTGCAAGTGGACAATGTTACTTTATAGGGGAAGAGAGCAAATTAAAATTTTGTGGTTTTTTAATTTTTTTTATAGTTTTATCGTAGTTCCTATCAGTCTGCCAAAGCTCAGCTCTCTAGCGTTTAATAACTTTATATGTATAGAGAAGGGGAGTAAATTAGAATTTCAAGGTTTTTTATTTTTTCCAGGGGTTTGGTCATAATTTCTATCAGTCTTTTTGATATCTATACATGAGTAAGTGAATGTGAGTGGCAATTTTGACGTTTTTTAAAATGTTGTAACTACCTTACTACTTTAGGGAAGTCCATGAAACTTGGAGGGGTTGTTAACTCTATGAAGATTTACGACTGTGCAGATTCGTAGTTCATTGCGAAGTAGAGTTTTAGATAGGTCAAATATGGGCTAAAATGTTTCAAGAAAAGATGGTAAAGCTGTTGCGCGAACTTAGCGAGGCACTGCCATGCCGTGCCCTCAGATCTATTATATTCCGAAAACCGCATATTGATGCGATGCTCGGTTAAAAAGTTAATTTTGAAAAAAAATTTAAATGTCAAAACACTGTCATTTTGACCAAAATTTAATCAGCTGGTTAGAGTGTCAAACACTATTTAACCTAAAAATTTTATAAAAACCGGTTCAGCGATTTAAAAGCTATCGTGTTACGGACAGACATACACACACAAAATACACCAAAATAACAAATTTTTGCCATTATCTCAACAAAAAAAAAATCGTCGAAAATAATAACCGAGAAGAGCGTGTGTATGCTCTTCCCGGATAATACCCTCTCTAGCCATTGCACTATGGGATAGAATAGAGATATTTTGGCCATGAACAAGAAAAAAACCGATAGGCACGCAGTCCTTTGTTTTTGTAGACCAAAATTAAAGGGTATGTTTTTAAATCAAAAATTAAGCAAATTTGGGTAAAAAACTCCTATGTCACTGTAATCCCATTTGGTTTATTTAAATTTGTATTTGCCGTTAAAATTAGATACAAAAGAGTAACCTTACCTTATCTTAATATTGTAAATTTCTAATTCTGAATCAACTGATTCGAGTGCAATGGAATCTAATCCCAAATCCTCAAAAAATGAGTCTAGGTTATCGCAAGCCTAGCCTTCGACAATTGTATTGTCCAGAAGATTTTTAACCTCAATAGGTAAATTCTTGGGTTTTCGTTTTCGTGTTCTAACTGAAAATGTTGAAATTACCGGGTCAGATGTTTCCATTATTCTATTAAAAACATATGTAATAGTATCAGTTTTACTGTTTTTTCCTGCATGGCTTTCTCGATCTTCCTTATACAACTTGTTTCGCGACTTTGATGCTTCTTCTCATAGGAACCCCGGAGGCAAAAGACAGTTTTCTATTATTTGTCTGTTATGAACATACAAACACACAACTACATACACAAAATAAGAGAAAATTGGATTTGAGGTTTTTATATTCTCTATTGTTTTTATAGGACAAAGCAAAATAATTTGTTTATACTTTTGCATCTTCTGTTATATTACCGCCTAAAACGGAATTTCGCAATTTTTTGCAAAAGATCAGTGTGGGGGTGTTGAGTAATTTACTCAGGAGAGATTTAAAATGGACTGTATAAAGGGTTTTTGTTCTACTCACTGTTCGTTGCTGTGTTGTGGGATCGATGGGCGGCCGCCTTTATCCTGGCTTCAGCAGTTCTGTTGAGGGGTTTCCATTGCAGAGGTTTTAAGGAAGGGAGGACGAGGGAAAACACTCGCGAAAATTCGTAAATCTATTTACTTAAAATTATTTAACTAAAAGTGCTTCACTTGATTGCACACCGTGTGATTGAATAGGGATTTGAAACGATATATCCCGTTGTAACTACAAATTCACACTGATTTGTCATTATATTTTTCTAAAAGCTACAGTTAAGGTGGACAAATCCCAATTCTACACAGTGAGCCAAAAAATATCTAATCCAATAAAAAGTAAAAACAAAATAACTAAATTCCAACATCCACACGAAATGAATGTACTGAGGACCGAACATCCCGCCGGCCAAAAGGGGTTTACCCCTTTTAATTTTAACTACTATCTACAATGTCTTCAATGGGGAGCGGACACAGCTTAACAACCGGTCGCTTTAAAGTACCGTTAGTGGTACGCACGTTTGCCACTCGTACTACACCGTCCGAACCTGGATGCACTGCCTCAATACGACCCAGTCGCCATTGCATACAGGGAGTGTTATCCTCTTTTATAACCACAAGGTTACCAATTTTTAGTGAACCTTTACTATCATACCATTTAGCACGTTGGTGAAGAGTATGTAAGTACTCTTTAGACCACCGAGACCAAAAATCCTGGTGCAACTTCTGGAGCAATTGCCAGCGATCTAATCTATTAAGGGGGGTGTCACTAAAATTGGGTTCGGGAAGTGCACTAAGAGACTCTAAGGTCAAAAAATGACCTGGGGTGATTGCCGAAATGTCATTCGGATCACTACTAAGGGGGGTTAAAGGCCTACTATTTAAAAAGGCTTCTATCTGTACAAGCAGAGTGTACATCTCCTCGTATGTTAAGATTTGAGATCCAACTACACGTAACAAATGAGTTTTAACGGATTTTACTGAAGATTCCCAAAGACCGCCAAAATGGGGTGCAGAGGGGGGATTAAAATGCCACGAAATTGTTTCTGCTTTCGAAGCATCACGCATAAGATTACATAAAGTTCTATAAGCTCCAGTAAAATTAGTTCCACAGTCACTGTGGAGTGAAACAAGTCTGCCTCTACGGCCTACAAAGCGACGTAAGGCTGCCAGAAAAGCATCGGAAGACAAGCTTGAAACTAGCTCTAAATGCAAAGCTTTGGTAGCATAACAAACGAAAAGACAAAGGTATGCTTTCGTCGTGCGAGCTCCTCGGTAGCGAGTCATTAACAGATTAAAGGGACCTGCGAAGTCAACACCTGTGTGAAGAAAAGGCTTAACTTGGCTCACGCGAAGTAAGGGTAGATCACCCATGGGAGCTTGAACAGGGGTTGGATTTATCTTATAGCAAGTAATACACTTAGAAACTACCTTTCTAATTACATTTTTGCAGGAAATTATCCAAAATTGTTGTGCGATTATGTATTGAATTGATTGAATTCCTGCATGGAAATATTTCAAGTGTACATAACTAACCAAAAGTTCCGTAAATCGATGATTGTTGGGCAATAGAGCAGGAAATTTTTGTTGATAGGACAACGAAGTAGAATTTCTTAATCTGCCACCAAGGCGAAGTATGCTTTCATCATCTAAAAAGGGGCTTAGTCTTCTAAATAATTTTGAGGGTAAAAGATGCTGTTGGATTCTATCAATTTCATGAGAAAAAGCTAAAGTTTGTACATGCTTTACTAAGAGCATGACAGACTGATGTAACTCTAAACTAGTAAGAGGTTCAGTTACTTTGATTTTGTTTCTACAATTCGACAAAAATCTTAAAATATATGCTAAAACTCTACGTAATCTATCAAAACTAGAAATATTTTCTATTAGTTGAGCTAACAAATGGGGTTCTAATTCTGCTACAAGAAGACATGTTTTTCTATGTTCAGGAATGTCTTCATCAGACAATGGAAGATTTATTTCTGTCCATGTGTCGGGGTGTTGCGACAAAAAACTAGGGCCATACCACCACATTGAGCTTTCTGACAACTCAGATGGGAGGAGACCACGACTACCTAAATCTGCAGGATTGTTCTCAGATATGACATGATGCCAATGCGAGCAAGGGATTTTTTCTTGGATGAAAGTTGATCTATTACTAACAAAAGTGGTAAATCTATGTGGGGAAGACTTTATCCAAGAAAGGACTATAGTTGAATCACACCAAGCGTATATTTCACTAATTTTTAGCCTGGGCTGATAAATTCCTAGAACATAATGTAACAATTTTGATAAGAGAACTGCTCCACACAGTTCAAGGCGGGGTATACTAATTGTTTTTAAAGGGGCTACTTTGGATTTTGCAGTCACAAATTTGACACAAAATTCATTATCTTTTAATGAAAATCTAAAATAAACAACAGCACAATAGCCTTTTTCAGAGGCATCTGAAAAGCCATGAATCTGAATTGATTGGTAACTATCAGGCACTACTCTACGAGTTATTTTACATAAAGAGAGCAAACCAGCTTCACTTGTAAATTTTTCCCATATTCTACTAATTTCTATCGAGGGTGGATCATCCCAATTGAGCTTTAAGTCCCAAAGCTTCTGTATTAAATGTTTTAGGAAAAAAGTAACAGGGGTTAAGATACCTAGAGGGTCAAAAATCTTAGCTAAGTTGCTAAGTAAATGACGTTTTGTACACGGTGACAAAATTGAGTTTATCGAAAATTGATAGCAATCTGATGATGGACTCCACTCAAGTCCTAAAACTTTAAGAGTATTATTGGAATCAGCATCAAAGGATAAATTTTCATTACACAGATGAGAAGAAGGAAAGTCTGCCAAGAGTCTTGGGTCATTGCTGCACCACTTGCGCAATTCAAACCCACCTTTGGCAAGAAGAGAAATTAGGTCTTTCTGAATCCTTTTGGCACCTTCAAGGTCACAATGCATGCCAGTTATATCATCTACATATGAGTGCGAGATAATTAGTTCTGAAGCTTCAGGGTAATTAACTTTCTCCTGCTCAGCTAAAGTAAGCAATGATTTGATAGCTAAATAAGGGCTGCATGTTAATCCATAAGTAACAGTACAGAGAGCTATGTCTTCGATTGGACCATCAGGCTGAAAACGCCAAAGAACGCGTTGATAATCCTGATGAGGAGGAGTAACTAGAATTTGTCTAAACATTTTACAGATATCCGCTGTAAATACGAATTTTTCCAATCTAAATAACAGAAGTAATTGACATATGTCAGCTTGAAGTTTGGGACCAGGAAGCAGGCAATCGTTTAATGAATAAGGATCACTAGAACTTTTAGCAGAGCCATTATAAACCACGCGAAGTTTAGTTGTGACACTAGAAGGCTTTAGTACACAATGATGTGGGATATAATAACTTTTATCTGGAATGGCCAAAGATGAAACTATTTTCATATGCCCTAAAGATAAGTATTCCTTCATAAAATCGGAATATTGCATGTAAAGATCAGAATTTTTTAACAATCTACGTTCTAATGCTAAGAATTGCTTGAGTGCTAACTCTCTACTGTTGGGAAAAGAAGGTTCACTAGATTTAAAAGGTAAAGATACTACAAATCTGCCTGTCTCGGTTCTATAAGTGGTTTCAGAAAATATTTTTTCAGCTAAACTATCTTCAGGTGACATTGAATTGACCTTGGGAACTTCCTCGACAAGCCAAAATCTTTGAATGGTATCTTCGAGGGTGTCCATTGCCAAAAATGTTTGAGAAATGAATTGACTAATTACTTTAGACGAAGAACAAGTTTTACCCATAAGCAAATAACCAAAAATACTATTAATTGCCACTGGATCATTAGGACCAGCAACAATCTTTCCATCTTTAAGTATTCTTGCAAATATATCAGCTCCTACTAATATATCAACCGGTCTAGATTTGTAAAAATAAGGATCGGCTAGCTGACAATTTTTTAAGAAAGGCCAATTAGTAGTGGAAAGTGTTGAAAGTGGAAGATTTCCACATATTTTAGGGATAACTACGGCACTAAATTCTAAAAGGGGACTAGATTTTCCTGAAGGACGAATGGTAGAAGAAATGCTCTCACAACTTTTAAGCATAGGGGCTTCACCAATGCCTTGCACATCGATATCTGATTTGTAACTATGTAAACCAAGACGTTTAACACAAGCTTTCGTTATGAAATTTGAGGTTGAACCTGAATCTACGATTATTCTAATAGGTTGATAATCGCCTTTGCTATCTAAAATTTCTACTATTGCGGTGGATAATAATACAGCCGAAGAATCGATGCTACTACTTAAACATAAGGGGTTGTCTACAGTTAATCCGACAAAAGCATTGGGGTTGCTTTGTGAATTTTGACTATCAATATGAGGTAATTGAGCTACAGAGTTAGCATTATTGGAAACTATACTACTATGGTGGGTGGCACCCGAACTAGTGGGGTGGCCAATGGAATTCGGGAAACTAGAACTAGAATGCGCTACTGGACTACAATGAGTATTGACACTCTGATTATAATAATTTGGAGTGGAACTAAAGCTACTAAAATGGGGGTTAGGACCCTGACTATGATTGTGTACAGGATTGTACTTAGGACCCTGACTATTATGGTGTGTAACAGTACTGCAGGCTTGAAAATTTCTATTATTTTGACTACTATTATTCTGACTACTATTATTCTGACTACTATATAAGGTGCTAACTTGATTGGAACTATCATTTCCACTGAAACAAAGTAAACTATGGTGACGAACACCGCAACGAAAACAGGAATTAGTGGAGGGGCACTCCTTTATACTATGCGATCTAGAAAGGCAATTTAAACATAAAAAATTTGCCTTGGCAAGTTTATAACGTTCATTGGGAGTTTTTGAGCGAAAGAACTGACATTTAGATAGAGTGTGATAAGGTCCCTGTTTGCAAACTACACAAGTATTTTTATTATTATTTTGATTGGGTTGACTTAGAAAAACATTGGAAGTTTGTCTGGAGCTACCTGATTTAAAACTACTACTATTATTATTTATAGATTTTTTAAAGAATTTTTTATCTTCTTTTCGGGTTAATTCTACATTATCTAAAGCTTCACAGTGTTTTTCCAAATACGCTATTAACTCTTTATAATCAGGCATTTTATTGGAATCCGAAAGCTGTAACTCAAATTTTGTTGCTAAGGAAATATCTATTTTTCTATTAATCATTTGAACTAATGGAAATGACCAGGCGTCTATAGGTAACTGTAAATTGCGCAAGGCCTCTAAATTATCGTTAAAGGTATCTAACAGGGTACGTAAATCTTGAGGATTTTCTGAAGATACTTTTTTAGCATTTTCAATAGCTGACCAATGACTAGCTGCTATGATTCGTTTTCTATAATACCTTTTACACAAAGTGTCATAAGCAATGGAATAATTAGCATGAGTTAGTGGCAAATGCTGAACTAGGAGTTTTGGCTGTTCCTCAAGGGCTTTCAGTAAATATTCGAATTTAGTTACATCCGAAAAGTGAGGATTGTTATGAACCAGGGCTTCAAACATATCTTTGAAACTAGGAAATGAAGTTACATCTCCTCTAAAAATAGGTAAATCTAAAGGTTTAAGATTGTTAGTAAACTGAGGTGCCCTTGATAAGGAAACAGAAGATTGCGTTTCACTAGTTGTATGAGAAAATAAGCTAAAATATATGCTTTTAATATGCCAGAATTTATTTTCAAAATCAGCTCGAACTTTATCTTCAGCTTGAAAATCATCCTGTTCATCTAATAAACCTATCAAAATGTTATGCTGTTTACTGAAATCATCTCTAATTTGTTCTAGGTCTTGATAGCGAACCTTGAGTGAAGCATGATATTTGCTATCAGTCTCAGCTTTTATAGCAAAATCGTATATTTCAGTCATGCGACTAATTTCACTCAGTCTTAAGTTTGTTGCTTTTCTAACTTTATCTGACATTGTAGCTTAATAATTAAACCAAATTAAAAATTATAAAAAAATCTGTTTTATATTTTTAATTTAAAAAATTAAAAAAAAAAAAAAATTATTTATTTCCTAAGTTAAATTTTAAACTTAATAAATAGCGAGAAACCTACTAACTACCAATTTAATGAAGTTGTCTAAGCGTGGTAAACGAGTGCTACTATTTGTTGAAAACAAAATTTTTCTACTATTTTTTTTTCTCAACTAATAAATTGAGCAATTAATTGGAAATTTTAAGAAAAAATGCTCCTACTACTAAATACGCAATTAATTTTATCAGTTATTTACCTAATTAGCATCTATAATTAATTATTTTATGGTTTCAGAAAAAAGCTACTACAATTTTCAATTTATACGTGTCACTGTGTATGACTAATGGCTGGACACAGTACTAAAGCAGTGCATACAGTAAATTCTAATATGGAGTGTGGCTAAATTCTAATTGCGAGTGTGAAATCAACGGTGAATCAAGCGCTAACTGAGACGACTATACGTTCTATACTATATGAGAATCCATTCCCGTTACTAACACGACAGAGACCGGCTGCTAACTGCCGGCTTCGAAACAAAGCAAAAAAAGGCGATAAAGAAATTGATTTCTATTCAATTTGAATAAATGCACGACCTATAATTGGAAATTTTGTGTGAATGTTTTACAGCAAGAACTCTAAAAATTTATGTTAATTAATGACTATATGCCGATTAGTTTACTCCTAACTTTGAGTTTAGTGAAAGGCGGATCAAAGTCACTATGTATTTTTATCAAAAAGTCTACCTACTATATAAAAAAAACGACGATTAGGGTAGTAAAGTAGGAGTAACGCTAGAAAGGATCTGGCGAAAAGGACCAAAAATGTGGGGGTGTTGAGTAATTTACTCAGGAGAGATTTAAAATGGACTGTATAAAGGGTTTTTGTTCTACTCACTGTTCGTTGCTGTGTTGTGGGATCGATGGGCGGCCGCCTTTATCCTGGCTTCAGCAGTTCTGTTGAGGGGTTTCCATTGCAGAGGTTTTAAGGAAGGGAGGACGAGGGAAAACACTCGCGAAAATTCGTAAATCTATTTACTTAAAATTATTTAACTAAAAGTGCTTCACTTGATTGCACACCGTGTGATTGAATAGGGATTTGAAACGATATATCCCGTTGTAACTACAAATTCACACTGATTTGTCATTATATTTTTCTAAAAGCTACAGTTAAGGTGGACAAATCCCAATTCTACACAGTGAGCCAAAAAATATCTAATCCAATAAAAAGTAAAAACAAAATAACTAAATTCCAACATCCACACGAAATGAATGTACTGAGGACCGAACAATCAGTATATGCTATTTGAGCTGATATTCCAGGGCATTGTGAAATGCAATTCTAATATCAAACCTTTGCAATCAATTTTTTGTTGCTCTAAGTAAAAAAATATGAAACAATTTTTTCAGCCATAAAAACTACTATAACCTTTTTGGCAATAACAGCGTAAAAACTTTATTTGTTTAAACTTTGGATTATAAAATTTTTGGTACATTGATCTCCATCAAAAAATTTAAGTATTTAACTACAATGTCACATCGAAATTGAAGTAAATTGTCAAAAAGAAAACAATCGGTTTCTGTCACGGGCGTATGCGCAGATTGGGCTAACGCCACGCAAAGCCTACTTAATTTTTTGACCTTTTGATTTGACGACATGATTAAATGGAGATTAATATAAATTTAATAACTGTTTTGAAAGTCGCAGCAGTGACCTAAAATTTTGCCTATAATGGCCAAAATTAAATGGATTTATCCCATAATGAATTGCTGCGCGGGCTAGGTGTGGTATTGTGTGGTACTATATATTAAAGGTAACTGTGCATAAAGATAAAAATACTCTGCCAATTTATGGGCACCTAACCTCACACGATTAATGTACAATATAATTTTTACCCATTTCGGTCCGCGTCGCGTCCGGTTGGAGATTTCACCACCCCCCTCCCTCAGTGTAGCACCACTGAACAAAACAAACTATAATCTAATTTTTTATCTTCATGCACAGTTACCTTTAATACAGTACTACAAAAGTAATATTTTTTCCAAAACTCGAATTTTTGAGATCTACCCCCACCCTTTTTTTCAGCTTATGACCAGTAGATTTTAATTATTTTTAAATGGGACCAACTAGACCCAAAACCAAACTTGGGTACCAAATTTCATTTGTTTCAAAATCATCTAAAAAGCAAAGATATGTGTGTGAGCTAAAATACTGTTACGGGTTCACAACGACAAATTAAAACTCGCAGTTGTTGAAAACGATACGTCAATTTATTTCGACAAATTATGTACAAAAACACGCACTTAAAATTACTAATAACTTGCTAACAATTCACTACTTTAATACGCCTAGTAACTTCGCGTTAACATCTAGCGATCACTACCGATGGTTATCTTTGACTGACTGCCTGGTGCGCGACCCCGGCCCTATATATATATATATATATATATATATATATATATATATCTCGAACTTTCCGGCAGCCTTCGACGTCTATCACAGATAACTCAACTAAAAACTAGACTAAGAATACAACCTTAAGATAAATCAACCTAATACTACACTAAACCTAAATAAATTCCCATTATAAAATTTAAATAACTTAAATTTGTAACACTATCCTCCTCTTCAGGTTTGATCGTCTCGATCAACATTTCCCAGGTAAGGTTTTAGTCTGTCTAGATGAACAACTTTCATCTTGGACTTCGGGCTTCTCTGGATTCGGTAGACTACATCATTAATTCTCTTAACAACTTTATAAGGCCCTTCCCATGGCGGTGTCAACTTAGGTGATCTTCCTTTCTTGCGTTGAGGATTGTATAGCCAGACTTGATCATTCTCTTTGAACCCTGAAGAGTTTGCTTTCAGGACATATCTCGCTTTCATGCGGTCACTGGCTATTTCTATTCGCTCTCTAACCACTTCATAGATATCGTGCAGCTTTTGCCTTAAACGTTCGACATAGTCATTAACCTCTAAGTGTGCTTCTTCAGGTGAACCAAATATGATATCACATGGTAAACGCAGTTCTCTACCAAACAGGATACTAGATGGATTAGCTCCTGTCGTTTTGTGAATGGCGGTTCTATAGGCCATCAAAAACCATGGAATATATTGGTCCCAATCTGTTTGGTGCTCATCAACAACTTTGCACAGATGTTCTTCTATTGTTTTATTAAATCTTTCAACCATGCCATCTGACTGCGGATGTAAAGCCGTAGTCCGTGTTTTATGTATTCCTAAAAGGTCACAGAGATTCTGGAAGAGCTTTGATTCAAAGTTTCTTCCTTGATCTAAATGTAGTTCCAAAGGAATGCCAAATCGGCTGAAAACATCATTTACCAGAACTTCTGCAACTGTAGCGGCCTCTTGGTTAGGCAAAGCAAAAACTTCTGGCCATTTGCTAAAGTAATCCATGACAACAAGGATGTATTTGTTGCCCTTTTTAGTTTCTGGAAACGGTCTGGCCACATCAATAGCAATGCGTTCGAATGGCAGACCTACGTTATATTGTTTCATTTGACCTCTGGACCTTGTTTTGGGACCTTGGCTGGCTGCAGTCGAACATCGGCGGCACCAGTTTTTCACATCTTGAAAGTAATTGACCCAATAAATTCGGTTTCGAATTTTGTCCATGGTTTTATTTATGCCTAGGTGCGCGCCTGATTTTCCACCATGGCATTCGGCCACTATATTGATGGTCGTGGCTTGTTATCTTCTTTCAATCGCAAGATAGGTCATACATCTTTGTCGTTAAGTTGTGTGGTTCTAATCGAAGCCGACATCCATTCTTCATCTGGTTCTAACTTTATCTGGCGCACGTAGGTAATTCCTTCTTTCTGGTCAATTTTCCTGCAATGTTTACAATCCTCAGGGCAAGGTCTTCTGGACAATGCATCCGCATTATTATGCACCCTTCCCGCTCGGTGCTTAATTTGATAATGGTATTGTTGTAGCTTTTCTATCCATCTCGTGTCTTGCCCCTCAGGTTGTTTCATTTTCATGAGCCACTGTAATGCAGCATGATCCGTTCTAATCAGAAACTCTTGTCCGTAGAGATATTTGTGAAAGTGATCTACGGATTTAACTATGGCTAGGAGCTCCTTTCTAGTAACACAATAATTTCTCTCTGGTTTGGATAGCTTTTTGCTGAAAAATTCGATGACCCGTTCTTCTCCATCTTGTACTTGGGAGAGTACTGCTCCTATGCCATCGTTGCTCGCATCAGTATCTAATATGAATTTACCTTTGGGAATGGGATATGCAAGAATCGGACTAGAACATAATGCTGCTTTTAGTCTTCTAAATGATTGGTCACATTCGGTATTCCATTTGTAAGAAGCTTTGTCTTCTGTAAGTCTATGTAATGGAGACGCTATTTTGGCGAATCCTTCTACAAATCGTCTGTAGTATGTACACAGACCCAAAAAGCTTCTCAATTCATGTTTGTCACGAGGTTGAGGCCATTCTTTTATTGCTTGTAACTACTTTTCGTCAGTATGGATGCCTTCTCGGGAAACGACGTGACCCAAGAACTCAACTTTTTCTTGGAATAGAAAACATTTCTTTGAGTTTAGTTTAAGATTTGCGTTCCTGATTCTTGAAAATACTTCTCGTAAATTGTCTAGATGATCTTGAAATGATTTTCCCATTACTATGACATCATCCAAATAGACTAAGCAGGTTTTCCAAGTAAGGCCTCGTAGAACGACTTCCATTAATCTTTCAAATGTAGCTGGGGCATTGCATAGGCCAAATGGCATCACATTAAACTGATAAAGTCCACTTCCAGCAGAGAATGCAGTCTTCTCTTTATCTCTTTCAAAGATTCCTACTTGCCAATACCCACTTTTCAGGTCAAGAGTAGAAAACCAATATGATCCTGCCAATGTTGTTAATGTGTCGTCTATTCTTGGCAGTGGGTAACTATCTTTCTTGGTCACATCGTTAAGTTTCCTGTAGTCGACACAAAATCTAGTACTTCCATCCTTTTTAGTGACCAACACCACAGGAGATGACCAAGGACTTGATGACTATTCAATAACACCGTCGCTGAGCATTTTATTAATGAGATTGTGAACTTCTTCTTGCTTGGCCATTGGTAGTCTTCTTGGGGCTTGTCTTATCGGTTGGGCATCGCCAGTGTTGATAGCATGTTGAATAAGGTTTGTGCGTCCCGAACTACTCCTAGTTTCGAAGATATTACTTTGTTCTTCTATAAACTCTCTCGCTTTACTAAATTCTTCTGGAGTGAGATGTTGCCAAGTTGACTCAAATTGCTGAAGTACCTCCATTGGTAACTTGCTTGTATCCTCGGAAGTTGGCTCTTCACATCTTGTTACTTTCTGTACTGGTTCAAATAATGCTACCACCTCCCCCTTATTAATTTTGACACTATTTGGGAAAATATTGGCGACTCTAATCGGGATGTCTTTATCGGTTTTAACTAGTGATTTTGCAACGAGATAGGTGTTGGGTGTGTTTTGTTGGCTTATGAGTCCGATGCAGCTTGATGTTTTACTTTCCAGCCTCCCAAAAATTATGGTCTCTGTTACCGACTAGTCTTGTTGTGCATACTGCCACCACCTTAATTGGTTCTTTATTGATGTGACTATTTGACAAAATGAACTCTTCGTTCCCAAATCTTAGGGTATTAAGTTTATTATCAAACGCAAATCCATGTTTACTTATCAGGTCCATTCCCAAAATAAACTCGTCTTCTATGTCTGCAACTAATACCGAGTGGCGAATCTTCAACCTCCCCAGCTGTAGGTCTATGTCTGTCTGCCCCAACACGTCGGCGGATTCTCCAGTCACAGTCTTAAGTGTTATTTTCTTTTCTGTTGGTCGGATTTTATATCTCGTTGCAATTTTGAACTTAAGCAATGATATGGCAGCACCAGTGTCTACTGTTATATTAACTTTTCTTCCATTAATAAGTCCGTCGATGTTAAGACTGTCAGCAGTATGTTTTAAGCTCTTGATAGAGTAAATTTTGGGGGCTAAATTCCCATTAGCCAACACCCGCCCCTCTGCGTTGACTAGTTTTAGTTTTCCTGATCTCTTCTTCGGTACTCTGTCCCACTAGATGGTGAGCGACACCTCATTTGGACACGACAATCGCGTTGAATATGCCGTGTACGTCCGCATCTGAAACACTTTACATTTGGAGGGGATCGTCTACTTTCTTTCAAAGAATCAACCTTCTCTATCAGTGATTGAAACAGTTGGTTTAGCGTTTTTAAGTTGACCTCATCTCCAGTGCTCATTTCTTCTCCCTCCTGAATTGAAACAGCTCTTACTTTTGGCCTGGACATATTATTTGATGATTCAATTTCAAGGGCTCGAATCAACACTTCACTGCTGTTATGGAAGCGTTCTCGACGAAGTAATTTTGCTAAGTCCGTGTCTCGCAAGCCGTTAATAAAGCGATCTACCGTGAAGGGATCTCTGTAATTTTCTGGCATTTCTGGGTAAGCCAAGTACATCAGCCTCCTGATATCCGCTTCATACTCTTGTAATGACTCCCCTGCTCTTTGTTGACGAACATTTAATTCTGACCAATGTAAATTTCGCAAGTGTTCGTCTCCATACCTTCTTTCTAGCGCTGCCACTAAAGCGTTATAATTCTGTTTTTGTTCGACTGGAATGGACCGTAAAAGTCCGAGTGCAGGTTCCCGTAGAGCTACTAACAACGCTCTAGCTTTTTCGTCCTCGTCCCAACCATTTGCAGCGGCGGCAGGTTCAAATTGTTGTTTGTAGGTGGACCAGGAGGACGTACCGTCAAAATTTGGAGGCTTAATGTTCTGGTTGAAATTCACGACACATCCCTGAGCTTTTATTTTGTTGTGTTCTTTCTGAAGCTGTATAAGCTGTTTCGACACGTCCTGGAATTTTTCTTCCATGGTTTGAAAAACTTCTTCCCTAACATTCTGTACCTTTTCTTCAACATTATGTACCTTTTCTTCTACATTCTGCATTTTATTTTGTACCTTTTGTTTCACACTATGCATTCTTTGAGTTATTTCTTCCTTAAGATCTTCGGTTGCAGTCTTAAACTCTTCTCTCAGCTGTTCGGAGTTGCTCTTTATTTCGTCAAAGTTTTCCTGCATGTCGTTCTGGTTTTGTCCCATGGTCTGTCTTATATCGTTCTGGTTTTGAGCCATTTGAGCTGCGAGAGCCTGCATCATTTTAGTTAGATCTTCCATCTTTGCCGATCCTTGTCTAGTAAGCATCAACTTCCTGATAAATCACTTAAAACGTCTATTTTAGGGCTATAAAGCGAATGTCGAAGTCGGTTTTTCAATATCTCTTCCAATTCTTAAATAGAACCTAATGGAATGTTCTGGAATATACTGGTAAATGCTACTCTTTCTGCTACTAGGCAAATGTAGAAGTCACTTTTTGATTATCTCTTTTGGTTCTCGAATAGACCGTCGTAGAATGTTATGGGATATTCTAGAAATAATTTCTAATTCTTACTTTTAAAATAACTAAGCTACTGTCGAAGTCGGTATTTGTATATCTCTTCTAGTTTTTGAATAGAACGTCGTAGAATGTTATGGAATCTTCTAGAAATTCTTTCTAATTCTTACTTTTGAAATAACTAAACTAATGTCGAAATCGGTATTTGTATATCTCTTCTAGTTTTTGAATAGAACGTCGTAGAATGTTATGGAATCTTCTAGAAATTCTTTTTTTTTAGTTCTTACTTTTGAAATTACTAAGCTAATGTCGAAGTCTCTTTTTGGATATTTCTTCTGGTTTTCGAATAGAGCGTCGTAGAAAGTGATGGAATGTTCTAGAAATTCTTTCTGATTCTTACTTTTAAAATTACTAATCTAATGTCGAAGTCGGTATTTGTATATCTCTTCTAGTTTTTGAATAGAACGTCGTAGAATGTTATAGAATATTCTAGAAAATCTCTCTAATTATCAATTTTTGCACTGTAAAGTTAATGTCGAAGTCGGTTTTTAAATATTTCTTTTAGTTTTTGAATAAAACAATATCGAACTTCTTCGAATATTCTGGAAAAAATCACTTACTGTTTTTCTTTTTAATTGTCCTAGCCGGTGGTACTGTGTAAGGATAGTCTTTGCACTATTTATTTCTTTTAATCTCACTTCTGACACCAATTGTTACGGGTTCACAACGACCAATTAAAACTCGCAATTGTTGAAAACGATACGTCAATTTATTTCGACAAATTATGTACAAAAACACGCACTTAAACTTACTAATAACTTGCTAACAATTCACTACTTTAATACGCCTAGTAACTTCGCGTTAACATCTAGCGATCACTACCGATGGTTATCTTTGACTGACTGCCTGGTGCGCGACCCCGGCCCTATATATAGGATCGTCCATCTCTCTCGAACTTTCCGGCAGCCTTCGACGTCCGGAACGTTCTCGTATTATTGCGACCGCAAGTCACAGATAACGCAACTAAAATCTAGACTAAGAATACAACCTTAAGATAAATCAACCTAATACTACACTAAACCTAAATAAATTCCCATTATAAAATTTAAATAACTTAAATTTGTAACAATACATTATAGTTTGTTTTTTTTAGTGGTGGTTATTTTCGCGGACTAAAATCGTGTGCTAAAAGCTTAGGTGCCCATAAATTGGTAGAGTGTTTTTCTGTGATAATTATAACCTTTTCATTTTAATTGCTTTACAGCACTGTTGTTTGTCATTTTTTATTTTATTGATTCTGTTTACATTTTCCCATCCTATCTCCCATCCATTCCATCTCGGACTAAAAAGGTACCACTTTTATCCCCTTATGTAAAATATACAAGGTATCAATTAATGCAAAAATTAATTCTATTTTTTGAGATAACAATTTTCGGATCACTGGACTAAAGAGAGCAAGGTCTGCTAGCTTGTGGCAAGGCTTGGATATGATTTCTTATACAGTGAAACCTCCAAGCGGACACTCACGGTTTCGTCGAATTTGTCCGCTTATTGGAGGGGTCCGCTTAAGAGAGAAAACTGCGAAATGTTAATATATATTTATTGACAATTTCCGCTGCTTGAGTTTTTACGATGTTAGATTTTTCAGTGATCTTTCGTGTTGATAGATGTTCCTTCTCCGAAACGTTAACAACTTCCATTTTTTCACGTAAACTAATAAATTTTTTACTCTGCGCCATTTCAAAGTAAAACACAGCAGTCTCGCCGAATAAAATATGTTGTAAATATAACAGAAGTATTTAGTCTCCGCAATAAAACGGAAAGTGGTAATTCCCCGCCTGCAAAGTGCGTTGTTGCTAACATACTACATAATATTTATGCCCATGTCGTGCAGCGCTCCGTCCCGTTGTCAGAGGTTCCCGTCCGGTTAAGGGAGGTTTCAGAATTTTTTAACAAAAAAAAATTGTCCGCGTCCGTTTATTAGAGTGTCCGGTTATAGGAGTGAATTTTACATGTGGAGAAATAGGCTAAAACTTGGTTCCAATAAATTTTTTCGCCTAAAGTTAGTGTCCGCTTAATAGAGGTGTCCGCAAAGAGAGGTTTTACTGTATATTATATTAATCAGGACTTATTAAAATTATCAAATACATGGAATATTTTTTAATTTATATTTTATTTAATACATCATATAAGCATTTGCCATTCCATTACTAAATAAAGATAGGATTTATAAAAATATTTTTCAAATAAATATACACAAGGCTAAACATAAAGTTTTGATGAGATTCTTCATGCAAAATTATGGTAATAACATTTAATTATAGTTTAAATTTAAAAAATCTAAGTTTTGAGTTTACGGTGTTAAAAATTATCATAAAAATAAAAATTTTAATTGCTTACCATATTTATTAGTTTAGAATAGATTACAAAAATCCAATTAAAAATCATCAAAAGACCCATAAAAACCAGAGGCGCATAGATATTTAATATGCAAGGTAGTTCATGAAGGTGCATTAATTCCAGTGTATGAATTCTTGAATGGGTGAGAAGGAGTACTCCTTCAAAATCGGGTGAAAATCAAACTGCGCATGAGATCTCACTTGATTTCCGCATCTCTATTGATCCTCCCACATAGCACAAAAATCACATCAACGTTAAATTAACGTGAACAAAAATAACAAGGTTTTTTTTACTTGAAAACAACCGCATACCATGTAATATTTATTTTGTTAAATCTACATGCTTAAAGATTACTTAAAAACAAGGAGAAATCAAGCTATAAAAATGTACTTTTTGCTGAAGTTTCTGGTGCTGTGTATATATAACGTGTTTTTTAGCCTCGTTATTTTCATGTACCAAATTCACACTTGAAAAGTCCTCCACAACATGTTCTAAAACGCCACTAGATTAAGACTTCTCAAACCTACTAACTTTCTGCGTCTTTTTTGGCCACGTTTTTTTAATAACATTTTTTTAACTTAAAAGAGACGCGAAAGGAAGTTATAAAAGTTCACTAGTTTAAGACTACAATACTTCAAGACAATTTTAAAGATGGCGCTCAAGACAAGACAAAATTTCTATACATCTATCTATATACATTGTTTTTTTTTAAAAGCTAAACAAATTTTTTTAACAGTAAACACTTTTACAGAAGATTAAGGCGTCTTTATCAGGTTAATAACAGATCAGTTCCTTAACAGGTTTTTGGAGTTTAGAGGCCAAAGCACTGCTTGATAGATTTCGTCAAAGTAAAAAATCCCGACAATAGGTGGCGCTGCTGCTAGTAAAATCTCAAAAATATTCGGTAGAAAAGCAATGCAAGTCGCGTTTTAAAATTCGTGTAGAAAAGGCGTGAATCTAATGTGATTTTACCGTTGATAAAAATCACGTGAACCTAACGTAAAAACATTGCTGTTTTAATTTGATAATGGCGTTATTAAAACGCAGTTTTTGGCAACGTTATTTTTTATAACGTTAATGAATGACCGATTAAGCTTGTATTCATATATGAAATAAACGTTTTTTTCTAGCAGCTTTTAAAATCAACGTTTTTTTTTCTCACGACTTTTTTACGTGTTAAACACGTGATTGTGCTATGTGGGCTGACGTGGGTGGGAAGATGCTCACTCTTACTCTCACCCGTTTCAAGGATCCATACACTGGTGGATTTTAGTTTGAATAACCAGATCCCTCCATTCTACCCTCTCTGGTAAGATTATCGTGTATCCACCTTTTCCTTCGCCTCCCTCTTACTCTCCTAGAGCAGTTTTTGAGGAGCGTAAAAGACTTTGTTGACTGAAAGTTTCTCGTTCTTGTATTGAGACACCACGCACATACATGTGAGAGCGTTTGCGTATAGAGCAAGAGATTCCGGGTTCGAGTCAAACTTTTTATAATTTTTCTTTCTTTAATTTTACTTGTTGTTTATACTTTTAGGTCCTTGCATTATTTGCAATTTGGTATTTAAGAATTATATTGGCAATCGCCGATTGCAATCAAAAGTTTAACATACGGAAAAGGTGATCTCATGTTTTCAGACGTTGATACTTTACGTCTAATTTGAGTTTTCATACCTTTGACAGTGGGAAACAAGAATTATAGAGGTCAGTTGGACAGAGGCTTAGTCGAGTTAATACACTGAGAGTTCCTCGTTATTGTATTGAGACACCACGCACATACATGAGTAGAAGTTTTCCGAAAATGTATGTATGGTTCGGTTCGGTTCGGTTCGGTTCAGTTCGGTTCGGTTCGGTTCGGTTCGGTTCGGTTCGGTTCGGTTCGGCTCATTCAATAATATCATGACTTTTGACAAGGAGAAGGTCGTACTTCTAACCCAGTGCGGCATGGCACTTTACAAAACTTATATAACAATATCGATGGGATTAATTTCATCTAATTTGTTCTAATAGAAAGTTGTGAAGTGTGGTAAGTTTCCAAAAAAATGTCGTCATATTATAAGTGCCGTAATAACCCAAACAGTTTCTGATATATTTGTGGTGAATATACTTTTGAAAGACACAGAAAACAAATGTCTCCAGTTGTACATCAAGCTTACAAATTGTATTTTGGCTGTCCGATTAATCAAGATAAAAAATGGATGCCACATTTTTGCTGTGCGAACTGTTCTGTGAAGTTGATACAGTGGTGGAATAGAAAACCGGTTTCGATGGCCTTTGGTGTTCCAATGGTATGGCGCGAGCCGCAGGGTCATGTTAGAGATTGCTACGTTTGTCTAACGAATGTACGGGGCTTTACTAGCCGGAAGTCTAAATAACACATAGGAGCCCACGTACAATGAAAATTTTGTTGGTCCTTTGTTTATTTCTTTGCAGGGTTTGTACTTTATTTCTGTAAATATTTTTAGTTAGTAATAAGTACATAACTATTGTGAATATTGTAGCCAAACGATTTGTTATTGGAAATAAACTATTATTATTATACCCCATAAACGTATCTTCTGCTACACGACCAGTACCTCATAGCGCAGAAATTCCTGTACCACCAGTTCCTCGCGATGAAGATAAAATCAGTGGTGTAATTAAGAATATGCCAGAAACAGAAGCAGAAACATCTTCTGGAGCGGAAAGTCACTCAAATGATGAAGAGTCCTTGTCTGCATGCGCATGTAACATTTCATAGAGACAGAGAGCTTGATTTTGTCAATTTTTTGAGAAAGATTACGTCTTGTAAGGACATTAAAAGCCTAATGACAGCCCCAGATAGCTTCTGATTGGCGCCTATTCATAGATGCATCTAAAACAAACTTAAAAGTTGTATTACTTCATAATGGTAAATTAATGTCTTCGGTTCTAATATTTAAAAAAAATACAAATTTTGCAAAAACTTTTCATTTAAAATATAGAGCAGTACAGACATACGTAAAATGTGTATTATTCTCACACCGGGGGATCTAAGGAGGATAGGATAATACCTGGCATCAGTTAACCCACGTATGGTTGGTCCTGCTTTCACATATCCTTAATTCCACTGCTGTATTTTGATAAATAATGGATCAAACAAAAAATCAAATTACTCAAAAACGGTGCCTGATAGACAAATTTTGAAAGTAGATCTGAGTTTAGAAGGCAAAAATCATTAATTATCAAGTACCAGATAGTGAGCAAAAAAAAAAAAGTTTTTTTGTAGAACAGTGTAATCTTAGTG
The DNA here is from genome assembly GCA_963576565.1 of Aspidapion aeneum. Taxonomy (NCBI): domain Eukaryota; kingdom Metazoa; phylum Arthropoda; class Insecta; order Coleoptera; family Brentidae; genus Aspidapion; species Aspidapion aeneum. The sequence continues at coordinate 22,328,236 of OY755039.1, forward strand.
TATTTGAAGGAGATAAATCCTGCGTCATTCTCTCCCAATTTACACTGGCAAAAGTCTGTTTAAAATCTACATAAATACAGCAGAAATATCTTCTGGAGCGGAAAGTCACTTTAATGATGAAGAGTCCTTGTCTGCATCAGACCCAATCTATGAGCCTTTTAAACACGTAATATCGCATCTTTTGTCTCAGGGTGAATTGAATGACTTAATCAGAGATTTAGGTCTTAGTAAGATCAATTCAGAGCTTCTGGGTTCTCGTTTGCAAGAATTGAATCTTTTACAGCCAAGCACACATGTAATATTTTATAGAGACCAAAAACATATAGAGACAGAAAGTTGCATTTCGTAATTTTTTTTGAGAAAGATTACATCATTACGTCTTGTAAGGACATTAAAAGCCTAATGACAGCCCTAGATAGACCATATAAATTGCCGCCTATTCATAGATGCATCTAAAACAAGCTTAAAAGCTGTATTACTTCTTAACGGGAACTTAATGTCTTCGGTTCTAATATTTAAAAAAATATATAAATTTTGTAAAACCTTTTCATGTAAAATATAGAGCAGTACAAAACATTCATAAAATGTGTATTATTCTTACACCGGGGGATCTAAGGAGAATAGGATAATACCTGGCATCAATTAACCCGCGTATAGTTGGTCCTGCTTTAAAATATCCTTAATTCCACTGCTGTATTTTGATAAATAATGGATTAAACAAAAAAATCAAATTACTCAAAAACGGTTCTGATAGAAAAATTTTGAAAGTAGATCTGAGTTTAAGAGGCAAAAATCATTAATAATAAATTACTAGATAGTCATAAAAAACGAAAAAAACTTTTTTTGTAGAACAGTGTAATCTTAATGTATTTGAAGAAGATTCCCAAGGTAGGTAAATCCTGCGTCATTCTTTCCCGATTTTTATTGGCAAAAGTCTGTTTAAAATCTACATAAGTACTATATAAAGTTCTGTTGTGTTCCAAAGGCTTTTTCTAGAATTTGCCTTATAACAAATATTTGATCTCAGGTATCTGTTTGGGCGGAATCCATATTGGTGTTCTCCGATAGTCAGCTCAGAATACTTTATTCGTCTGTTGTATAAAGCTACTGACAATACCTTATAAACTACGTTTAGGCGTGTTATGATTCGGTAGTTTTAACAGTTTAGCTAATCACCTTTTTTATAAATTGGCTGTATAATACCCACCGTCAATTCCTCGGGAATTTTTTCGTGTCCAGATTTCTGTTATTAGGTCATGTACACGTCGCCTTACATTTTCACCACCATTTTTTATTAGCTGAGCGGGTATGTTGTTAATTCCGGTACCTTTTGAATTTTTGAGACATTTAACATGCAACCTCTGCATAACTTATCTGTTTATTATTTGGTTCTACGGTGTCATACACTACAGGTTCTATACTATCGTTAAAAGTTCACCCTGGGTATCCTTGAATGCTGTCGTTTTCGGCCTGCATTCTTGAGTTTCTTCCTTTATCCTCCTATACAATTTTCTACTGTCTTGCAAGCTATAGTTAGTCAGGGCTTAAAAAATAAATACACAGAGAATGGTAAAACGTCCAGCAATAAAAAAACAAATTACCATCTTAAACAATGCGTTGTAAAGCTTAATTGATTAATAAATACCTAATTTAAGTAGCAGTTGCTAAAAGATATTTAAAATAGAAAATCACATTTTTATTTACACATAACAAAATAGATAATGAACGAAAAACATTGATTATATGAACAGAAATATTAATATTATAAAATTGTCCTTAAAAATGTATTATATTAATGTTCCTGTACATTAAATCAAATAAGTTCTGTCCATTGGCTAAAAATGATTGTACACTATACATTTTAGTTTTGTTTTACCTTAGACAGAAAAAGGGTACAATAATTTTCTGTCAAGAAAGAAAAACATTGATTCGATGAACACAAACATTAATATAGTCTTTAAAAGTTCGTTTTTCTAGTGTTTATAGACATTGAATCAATGAACTTCCCTTCATTAGCTAAATATTAAATTGTAAATTGTAAGACGGAAAACAACCGTCGAAACGTCGCCAGAAAATAAAGACGGTTAAATCTCTAACGTTGTCCTTATTTTCCTCACTGTAAAATAGTATCGAGTATCGAACAATCCGAACCCTTTGAAGAAGCTTTGTAATAAATGTTACGAACCGAACCGAACCGTCTGTAATGGTACCTAAAGAACCCCCTACCCCTTTTCTAATTACACCACTGACTAACACCACGGATCTTGGTTTGGTGAACCGTGATAAAACCCTAGCAAAATAACGTTCAATATAAAAATAAAACTAGTCTAACCTGACGGCTTATTTGTTTACGTATTTTAATACTTGAATGACGTCATTAAAAGCTTCTTTAAAAAATATGGATTTATACGATTTTTTTAAGTCAGCCAATAACCCAATAATTTTTCAAATTTTATTCCCTGCGCAGTCTAGATATCATCCATCATAATTATTCTATTAATCCTAGCCCGCAAAGCAATAATCGGAAAATATATGTTTTTTAAACTTTAGAGAAAACGTCAAAAATTTTGTGTTTTTTACTTAAATAAGCTACGACGGACGCACAAAAAAAATTCTCAAATCAAGGCAAATGGAAACGGTTCAGAGCAAAAATTGCTTTCCTATGCACCAAAGCAATATTCGCTTTGAAAGAATGGAATTTTTTTCTCGGAATATTGAATTCACTGAAGGTAATCCATCTCTTATCATTATATGACACATTTGCTTCATTGTAAGGGCCCATCGCACCGACTTTTAAATTTCCTTTCTTAGCTATAGATTGCTTTGATTTTAAGCATGCTTTATTTTTAAATTTGTTGCAGCGAGTAAAAATCTCCTCTCCTTTGTTAAGATGCGACCACCTTGTGACCCAATCAGGCAACGCCGCTGTTTCAACCAACCAAATTCTTAAACGATGGAAAAACAACAGCACTTTTCAAAATAGTTTTGTCAAAAGTCAACAATTTTTCTGTGCCAAGCCACCTTTAAAAATTGATTTAAAAAAATTTAAGTTTTTAAATTTTTGGAAGAATATTGGGAAGATGATAAAATCGAGATGGTGATACTCGATTTTGTGGAATTTGGGTGTCCTCGTCGATACAACCAAAGGACTAAACATTATAATGAAATTAGGGTAAAGTGTAAAGGCAGAAAGGAAAATCGTCTGTTGACATCATGCAGTGCAGTTTAATTTAAATGCAAGAGTTTTCTTACACTGGTCAGTCCTATCCTACTTAGCGCTTTACCTACCAGGCTGTGCACAACAGTTAACCCGAAAATCAGACAAAATACTGTAATAAAAGCTAGAAAAGAGAACTTTATTTAAATTATTTTTCTTCCTTACAAATCTTTTTGTAATCGATACATAGGTAAATTTTTTCTGAAAAACATTGTACCAATAGAACCAAAATGTAGCCTTATCGTTTGCAATAAAGTTTTGCGAAATCATCTTTATGATTATTATTATTTTTTTTTTACAGTTTTTATTTAAAAAAAAAACACTTCTTACTTTATTTACTCCCAAAACTCAAAACGACACCTTCACTTTAATCACAACACTCTGCTAATTTGTAAGTATCGTCAGTTCCTATGGCTATGCCAGACGGGTAATATTATGTGGCCAGCAGTTTATCTTTAAGCAGCTCTTAAGAAACAGTGAAGTCACGAAAAAAGGTGACTTAATTTTAACAACAATAAGGTGCAACGAAATTTTTAAGAAGGTATTCTTTAGGTTAAGAAACGGCAAAAAAAGTAGGTGCGATGGGCCCTAAGAAAATTATATTCGCTTATATTTTGAAAAAGACTTGCTTGCAAGACAACTTTTCTTTTTTTTCCAGATAATTACAATTTTGTTTTGAGAAATTTTGTTAAAAAAAATGAAGCTTGGTATTTCTTTTGATTTAGTCTTAACAATTATATAATAATAATTGTTGTTATATGTAAACCTTACAAACTATTACTAAAGAAGCGCCACAAACAAGAAGCGACAACAAGCATTTCGGAAAAATAAATCGCTTTGGGTTCTATGGCGGCATCGGCAGGTAGAAATAGACGGGTAGCTACCCCCAAATATCTTTAATTTTTACCTTTCTAATTTTTGGTGTGAGTGTTAACTATCCGTTTGTTTAAAAAACGTTTATCGACTATGTCTGGAAATTGTTGGGTATTTCGAAGATGTGACTCCATGGGGGGCAAAAATATCTATGTTTCATTTCTTAAAAGATTCTGAACGATAAGTACCTATATTTTTCATATGTTAGGTACTGGTACTTTCTTAATATAAGTTTACTTACAATCAGTAGCACACCCAGGAATTTGTCTTGGGGGGGGGCGAGACCCAATGATGTCGTATTGTATAACACCCTACATATAAATTTTAGGAGAAATTAGATATACATAGTAAGAAATTAACTCCTCCCCTATTAAAATTTAATACATAATTTTTTTTAAATTTTAACAAAAATCTTTGATCCCAAAAACTAATATATACTATTTTTAAGCAAAATGGGATAAACTTAAGTAATTTTCCCCAGCCCTCTCCAATAGGAGAAAGTTATTACCTTTACAACATCGCAACAATGCATTGTTATGACAATTATACAAGCATTCAAAATTCAAATTTAGCTTGTACCATATACACAGACATATACAAAACAAGTTAAATCAAATGCTTGTTTAAAATAATTACTTATATACCTATTATTGAGAGCTTTTACAAATGTAATGTGTTTTTACTTACAATGACCTTTTTTTTAAAATATTTTTTTCTCAGTGTTTATTGGAATAGTCAGCGATTTACACAAATTTTCTCAGAATTTTCGGAATGTTATCGTCGAATGAATTGTAAAGATAATATTTTTCGAGAAAAAAAAGAAAGTTTTCTAGATTAAAAAATAGTTTCTTCTATATGGCTATACGCATTTTATTAACTGCAGGTCCCAATTGACTCATTTAAATATGAGACAAATGAGGTATTTTTGAGGATACATATTTTCCACTTATTTGTTTTAAACAAGTGTATACATTTTTTAGATGTGTTTTTAATGACTTCAATCATTTGTATTAACTAAAGACCTCATTTATGTTACGCAAACATACCCATTTCGACCAAATGAAAAACTCATTTGTCTCGAGATTTTAATTTTTATCAAAAGACTTTCTGAGTTGTTATTCCAAACCAGCCTCTTAAACTCCTAAACCAGAATGTTCTTTTTCTTCCTTGATGGCGCCTTCTTCCTTTAATATGTTTTATATTTTGCAGAAGAGCATATGTTCGAAGTAAACAAGTTTTCTTGTTTTAAGTCTGTTGGTTATTTCTTCTTAAGCCTCTGAGCCACAAATATTCTTATTCTTAAGTTTCCAGTTGATATTTTTGGTGCTTAGAAACTTTTGTTTATTGGTACTTCCGAATGCTGTTCTTTCTATTTGTATGCGTGCCCTGATATATATTGACTGATTTATCGTTCAAGTTGCCAGATATCTATTTAAACTTTTTCTTCTTCTTTTTTTCGTGTTTTAAGTCTGTTGGTTATTTTTACTTCAGCCTCTGAGCCACAAACATTCTTATTCTAAGTTTCCAGTTGATATTTTTGGTGCTTTGTTTATTGGTACTTCCGAATGCTGTTCTTTCTATTTCTATGCGTGCCCTGATATGGCTGTCTCTAAAAGGTCTGTACAAAATCTTAGCACATATTCCTGAGGTCAAAAATTCACCACCCTGTATCTCTCAAACGGAGCAATTTGCACTAAGGTAAGTTGCTTTAAATCGACTTATTTTGACCTCAGGAATATGTGCCAGGATTTTGTACAGACCTTTTAGAGACACCCTGTATATTGACTAATTTATCGTTCAAGTTCCCAGATACCTATTTAAACTTGTTTAAAATGACCATAACTTTTTTCTCAGTGTATTTTTCAAATTTTTTAGTTGATAAAATAATTTTCTGAACATTTTTAAGCAAAAAAGGTACTTTTGATAAAATCTGCTAGGGTGAGCCGTTTTCGAGATATTTCCGTTTTTAGTGTTCGATGCCGCAATGGAATATTGAAATTATTTTGGATCAAAAGATTTTGCTGCTACCTTTAAGGATTAAATTTAGTCAGTAAATGCGAGTTATTAATTTTTTTTTGTCTTTTAATCATTTTCGGTAGGTATCAGTCAATTTCTGAGAAAATAGTTTCACTTGGTTTAATTAAAATAAAAAACACCCTGTATCTCTGAAACGGAGCAATAAGGTAAGTTGCTTTAAATCGACTTATTTTAACCTCAGAAATATGTGCTTAGATTTTGTACAGACCTTTTAGAGACACCCTGTATATTGACTGACTTATCGTTCAAGTTCCCAGATACCTATTTAAACTTTTTTTTTTGGTTGGCCATCCATCATAAGCTTTGCCTGCACACGTTATCTTTTTGTTATGACCATAGAGGTGTTTTTAAGGTATAGAGTAATTCCACGCCAAGTCATCCAATTTACAAAAAAAGTGTTGCCGTGACATTTTATTTTTTTCTTTAATAAATAAATAATAAATAAATAAATAAATAAGGTCTTTATTCAGGATTAGTTTTGCTTAAAAAGAACAACTCTGAAAGGGCGAAATCTAGCTAAAAAGAACAGCTATTCGAATTTAACCCGAACTTAAACCTAAAACTAACTTAACCTAATCATGTTTATTAAATGAAACAGCTTATGCTTAACCACTTTTGCACAATTTTAGATTTTTAAATTTAATTAGTATGTTGTACACACATTTGAAAAGTCTAAAAACAGTCAAAATGGGACTTTAAAGAAAAAAAATGCTCATAGTAAACAGCACCTAAAAAAAATTAACCTATAATTTTGAAAACATGCATAAAAGTAGTTTTCAAAAAAATGTGATGTTTAGCAAAATCTTTTATACTGGCTTAATTAGAGTAATTTAGAGAATATCCAAAAAACGCAAGTTTTCATATTTTTTTGGGGTATAAATGTATAATGTTTTCTTAAATTTTTGATACAGTGTTGGAAAGCTATACTCAAGGACTATATCTTCCTTGTATAAAACATATTTAAAAAGTAGACGTTACCTTGAAGTTCCACGAAGAAGTTAAGAATGTCTGGGAAATCCCTCAACTTCAGCATCAAAAATGACCCTGTCTATCGGGCTGCTGGTGGTAATCAAGTAGGGTAAATTTTTCACTGTATCATATACTTTTAAAAATAAGAATAAAAAATCTGGGTCTGTAATCCTTAAGGTCACTACACATTTTTTTGTTATTTTAATATTTTTAGTGATGTTAAATTGCATCACAAATTACAGGCGTGGATCTACGGGGGGGATGCCCCCCCAAATCTGAAACTTTACTCAGTTTTGACACATAGAACACACCTCCTGGTCACTATGCAAAATAGTTTCGTGAAATATTTATTATGATATTTTCCCCCAAAATAAAGTTTCTACATCCACCCCTGCAAATTAAGGTTTATCAGATGGTAAAGTTTATTTATATGAGCACTGTTCAATAAATTATGATCTAAACTCTCTTCATAAGGTCACTACACAAATGTCTTTAAAGTTTATTTACTTTTTTAGTAGTTACCTACTGTCATATTTAAAAAATCGGAAAAGAAGTTGAGTTCTATAATTTCAGAAACCGAACAAATTTTTTTTCTGAGCTTGAAGTAAATTTAGCATCTATAGTTAAATCATCCAGAGGAGTGAAAGAATGGTGTCCAGTTGTTGTTTGTTTGAGATTTTAATGTAAAACAAATCGTTTCACAGTACCTCCAAACGCATCACATGGGCTTTTACCATGCGTTAGTTTTGTACTTAGTTTTTTTTAATGCCCAGTGGCGTATGCAGAAATTTTCCAAGGGGGTTGGGAGAGGGGGCTTGAGTAAAAGCAAAGTCCTGCAAAACCATTTTATTCTTCTTTCAGAAAAATTAAATCTTTAGGAGAAGTTATTCAATGGCTTTGGAAGGATTAAGTCCCAACCCCCCTTCCTCCTACGTACGCCACTGTTAAACGTGAACCATTTCATTCACCAAAGAGACAAACTAATTAATGTCAGTGTCTCACCCAAAATGTCTTCTTAAAACTAAAAAAAAATATCCAAAAGTGTACGAAGATGGTACTTGAACCCACAAACTAGGATGTCACGCTAAACAGTATGTGGTGTCTTATTTATATAAGACCCCCTGACGATGATTTTTATATATAATTTTTTTCTTTTTGCGACCGAATTAAAAAATGTGATTTTTTACATGCTTTAACCAAATAGCCTAAAAGTTGATGTTAAAATGATAGACCCAACTTTTTTATTTAACTTTTATATAAATGATACATTGTCAAGTAAAACAAGCTACAAGCGAAGTTTCAATAGACAGATTGACATGCTAATTTTTTTAGTCAAAAGTTGCCAATTATGAGGTTTTTGCGGTTTTTCCAATTTTTAAAAATTTAGTTTGCTGAAACCAATAGACCTAGAAATTTTTCTTTTACCTTGTATGATAGTCAAGCCACTGAGCTTTAATGTGCGCATAGACTTTTTTTGATGGACTATATTCCGCACCGGTGTAAATAATTAAAAATTGAGAAAATCATAAAATTACTATTTTTTTAAAAATATTTTTGCGATCTCAAATAGTGAGGTTATTTTTTTTCTGTATAGGATCATCCAACCAATATTAAAGATTTCTTTCGTCAAATTTGTTTTTACATTAAATTTAATACAATCAAAATAAAAAAAATTATGGTCGCAACTGTTTTTCTTCTTTATTTTACCTTTAAAGTTGTCTGTAAAATACAGGAGGCGACATTAAAAATTAAAATTTATTAATTTGGTATTCCTAATGACAGTAATACATGTTATCAAAATTTGGATTTTTTTCGTGACATGGCAGCTACCCCCATTGAATGATTTGGCGTGGAATTGCTCTATAGGGTTAGTCTTACTTTCAAAGATACTTAAAAAATAGTTTTATGGGTATGCACACGTGCGTGTAGCTAATAAGTTAGGCATTTTTTAAATTAGTCAAGATTTCAATTATTTCATGCTAAATAATGCTTTTTAAATGCTTATTTCATTACTTAATTTCTTGACTTCTTTCCAAGATATGTTATGAATTATTTAAATGTCCTTAGGGCCTAAACGAATATTTTTAATGCCATGGGAATAAAACCACCGTTTTTTTTCAAAATGCATAAACTATATCTAAACTCATTTTAGAATAAACTAGGAAGCATTAAAAAAAATCCACATCAACGTTCCTCCTATTTTAAAACTTTGGACGGTAATTAATTGGGCGAAGAAAGTATATTCGGCTTAAAGTTTAAATGCCAGAGATGGGTCATTTACACTTTATGGCCGACGATATGTTGTTTTAATTACCAAAATTTAAAATCAATTAGTGCTGCTTAGTGCCTTAATCGGTTTTCGTTAGTGCTTCAATCGCATTTTATGATGCAAACACACTGAAACGGGCCTCGTGATTAAGTGCTTTGAGTTATTTAATAATAGATGAAACTTGAGAAATTTTTTACTGTTTTAGAAGTTGCATGTGAACCTGAGGGAGAAACCTCTTTAGCAGCCGTTAAGGACATGAAAATATGCACTAATGGCAGCGAGGTTTTTTTCAAAGAAATCACCTGATAAGTACAGATACATTTGTTTGCAGTGCAACTGATGTAAACAGGAAAAAACTGTTGCCCGTCTTTAAAAAAAAATTATTAGGTGCAATTTTTTTTGAACCCCAGGAACTAGAATTCGTTTTATGCACTTTTGAGATTAAAAGTGTAGGTACTTTTAATTTCTCTTTAAGGTACCAAAATTATTCTTTTCAATCCTTTGGAGATTAAAAAAAACCGCAAAGATCCAGTGAGTAAGTATTTAACACATGAATTTTTAAGAATGCCTACGCTCTTTAAGAATTTCAATGTACTATGTTTGTCATATAATGATTTCTCAATCCTTCTTTTAATATTTCCAATAATTTTCGACTTACCCATCAACTCAGAGGCGAACCCAGCCAGACCACTAAGAGAATGCTAAAAATACAACCACAAAAAGGGCTACTATCAAAAAAATTGCGACGAAGGCGAAAATCTAATTATTTTTAGATCAAGCCGCGGATTTTTTTTTGTAGTTATAACGAAGAAAAAAGTGCCGCAGTGATGCGTTAAGTTGTTAATGTTCAAACAAGTTTCGTGGCTAATCGGGCAAAAGGGAGTTTTTGTTTCCCTCATATTTTTCCGTGGGTAGCCTGAAAGCTCAACCTCACGGGGGTCCAAGATCTAATGTCACATTGACTAGCAGTGTTCTGAGGAGTCCCATAAGGACGAAACAGTTAACTGTCAACAATTATTAGGTGTCCATTAGATCTTGGACCCCCGTGAGGTTATGGTTTCAGGCTACCCACGGAAAAATATGAGGGAAACAAAAACTCCTTTTTGCCCGATTAGCCACGAAACTTGTTTGATTTTTAATTTCACGGGTACGAAATTCCACGTTTGTTGTTAATGTTGTAAAATTTAAATACATTTCGAAAGAAATCGCGTTGTGGAAAATATTTTGTAGATATAATGAAAATAATTGCGCCGAAAATTTTAAAAATATAAAGAAATTTGCTAGACAGTAAAAATATTTTGAGAAAAATTAAAAAAAATGGAGACAAAGAAAAATTTCAGAAAAACAAGATATTTCATTTTTTCAAAAAAAATAGCTGCTAGCCTGAAAACAATAAACAAAAATACAAGCTTACTTTAAAATAGAGCTGCTGGCCTAAAAAAATAAACAAAAATAGAAGCACTAACAAAACTGACTGTGGCTCTAAAAAGCACTAAGGAATCTACATCTAAAGGATTGACGTAAAAATTTCAGTTTTCACCGCCCAAAGACAGACCGGTACATCCGAAAATATAAAATAGACAATCGCGCATTTTTAAGCGCTAGTCATACTTAACTAAGCGCGGCATTGTATTTACTTAACGCCTTGTGCTTTGCGGTTAAAATTTCTCGGTGAAGTTCGTCAAGAGAGTGAGCTGAAAAACAAATCGTGACTGAAAAACAATATGCTTTCATTTGTAAAGTGCAGTAATTCGTGATCGCGGCGTATTTTTGCACAGTTTTTTTTAACTCAGTTTTTTTATTATTACGTACATTATATATTTTTAATTAACAGTTCCCTTAAGTTAAGTGCCGTTTGCGTTAGGAGTGATGAATGCAACGTTACTTTAGGATGACAATTGTTTAAAAACGGTAAGATTTATTTTAAAAATGTTTTTCTTATTTAAAATATATTAATATATATTAGCTCACACTACTACTATAAGTAGTGTGAGATGGTGATCCTAATTTCTTTGAGAAAAAAAAAGTTGCTCCGATTTCAAAATTTTTTATATATCTTTGCGTTTCAGATGATTTTGAAACTTTTTTGTTTTGCTGTCTGTCTGTCTGTCTGTATGTCTGTCTGTAACGACCAACCCTCATAACTCAAAAACCGCTTGTCCGATTTTAATGAAATTTGGTACCTAAGTTGGGTCTTGGGCCGTGATGGTCCCATTTAAAAATGAACAAAATCCACCCAACGCAAGCCAAATAAAAGGGGGGGGTAGATTCCAAAAATTAGAGTTTATGTGAAAATATGGCGTGTGTGATATCAAACGAAAGGTACTTAAGTCTGGAGTTAAAAAAATGAACTTTAGTTTATTTTTAAAAAAAGGGTGGGGGTAGATGTCAAAAATTAGAGTTTAAGTGAAAATATGGCGTGTGCGCTATCAAACGAAAGGTAATTGAGTCTGGAGTTAAACAAATTACATTTTAGTTTTTTTCAAAAGGGTGGGGGGTAGATTAAAAAAAATTGAGTTTAAGTCAAAACATGGCTTGTGTGGTATCAAAAGAAAGGTAATTGAGTCTGGAGTTGAATAAAATATATTTCAGTTTTTGATTATATTAGCTCACACTATAACTATAGTACCTAGTGTGAGCTTAGGTGCCCATAGATTGGCAGAGTATTTTTTATGCACTTCAGAGGCTAAAGAGGCCACTTTAGTCCGTAGTTTTAGGGACTTAAGTGACCCTTTTAATCCCTACGGATTAAAAACTTACTTGTCAAGACATACCTAGATGAAAGGCTGTCAATCACTAGAATGACATTTTATATCTTAATTTTCTTTTAATATTTTTTTCTATAATAATGTGCATAAAATAATATATAAACCACGTGCCTAATTAAGTTCGTTTTAATCCTTTAGCGAATTGTAGCCCTCCTTTCAGTAGGTTTGTATTGTACTATAATAGTACATTATTTTTATTATTAATTACTTCAAAAACATAAGTAATTAAAAAGTCTAAATATTCAATTTTATATTTATTTTTATTATTAGGTACCGTGTGATCGAAATTGGGCAATTTCGAAGGTATTTTCAGGGAACAAAGAAAAATACTGACCACCCTTTGCGACTCTCAAGTTTTAAGAGAAGTTAAAAGATAAAAACCGAATCTTAACAACCCGTTTTTGAGCTTTTTAAAAGTCTATAACATTTTTATTTTATGTTATCATTTTTGGTGTATATTACCTTTTTACAATTTTTTATGAAGACTCCAGATGCCAAACTATATTTAATTTGGTTTTTTAAATATTATTAATTAAGTTAGCATTTTTTATGGAATGAATTCCTTTTTATTATGTTTTTAACAATACCGTAAAATGTCCTTTCAAATGACGTGTTACAATCAAAATTTTATTTTTGCACAAATTTTTTATATTTTAATTTTTTTAATTGCCTTGTATTTTGGATAACAACATAAGCTCTGATTGTTACGTTTAACATGCCCCTACAATCATAGCTTTAGTCTGTATTCGCATTTCTTATTCTTAAAAATACACTTCTTAGCTTCCAAAATGCCTTAAAAAAACTTAAACTCAAACAGTTGTAGCCTAATCTTAAATATCAAAAATTCTTACTTTAAAGAGCTTTTGTCGACATATCTACTTGTTTATTTTTAAACTACTTCACCTTTATCAATTTATTCACTAATAAAATGGTGACGCAAATCTATATGTTTTGATTTTTTTTTTTAAAGAGTGTTTGCCATTTTAATCGCGGATTGATTATCTTTAAATACCTTTATAAGATAAATGTCATATCATGGAACTACAGACAATAATTTAGATTCTGTTATGCAGTTACCCCCATAGCACAAAAATCACATCAACGTAAAATTAACGTGAACAAAAATTATAAAGTTATTTTTTACTAGAAAACAACCTTATACCACGTAATATTTGTTTTGCTAAATCGACATGCTTAAAGATAACTTAAAAACAAGGAGGAATCAAGCTAGAAAAATTTTTGCTGAAGTTTTTGGTGCTGTGTATATAACGTCTTTTTTACCCTTCATGTGCCAAATTCACACTTGAAAAGTCCTCCACAACATGTTCTAAAAAGCCACTAGAAGAAGACTTCTCAAACCTACTAACTTTTAGAGTAGTTAGGGGCCAAAACACTACCGGATAGATTTTGCCGAAGTGAAAAATATCGCCAATAGGTGGCACTGCTTCTAATAAAATCTCAAAAATATTTGGTAGAAAACCCATGCAAGTCGCGTAGAAAAGGCGTAAACCTAATCTGTTTTTGACGTTGATAAAAATCTACTTAGAATAGCGTAAAAATATTGCTGTTTTGATTTGGTAATGGCGTTATTACAACCCCGTTTTTAGCAACGTTATTTTTTATAACGTTAATGAATGACCTATTAAGCTTGTTTTTATATATAAAATAAATATTTTTTTCTAGCAGCTTTCAAAATCAACGTTTTTTTTCTCACGCGTTTTTTACGTGTTAAACACGTGATTGTGCTATGTGGGTAGACGTGAGTTAGACAGTACAAGGTACTCAGCCTCATAGTTTGAAAGTATCATAACAATTTGTTTTTAGGTTTTCCAGAATACAATATTATTGAAAACTTTTAAAATCAATCCCGAAATACGTTTCCTACCTTTACTGTCATTTGCATAAGCTGCATCTACAAAAGCTGAAAAAACTGACTGAGATTATTGAAATGCTAAACCAAATTTTTTTGTTACTTTTAGATACTTTAAAACAGTTTTCAAATTATTCCAGACCTCATCAGTAAAATTATTCTAAAACTACAAATTGTGAAAGGCTTTCGCGGCCATCGTCCAATGGTGGGTGTGCTTTCGGGCTGTTCGGCCGTCGTCGTTGGAAATTCGTTCTCGACGTTTCGCCATCTCGAGTGGATGACATCTTCAGGAGATGTTGACTGTTTGTCGGCTTCTCGAAGACTGGTGGTTAGTCTGTCGCGGGCGCAGGTTATATACGCTATGGTGGGCGGGGCGTATATCAGAGCTGGTCGGTGATTGGTCACATTCCCTTGATTCAGTTTTGTTATTGTGAGCGAGCCGTTTAGTGTTTTTAAGAACCGGTACCCATGTTCTGTTAATTTTAAGAGTTTCTTCAGATCTGTTGAAGTTCTGCTGGTGTTTATGAATTTCGATTGCTTCTCTATAGAGTCTTGGATAGTATGAAGAGGGGGCGCAGAGAACTTGTACATCCCTAGAGTGACAGATAGGATCGGACGTATTCTGGGAAAACACAACATAAAAACGATCTTCAAGCCATCTAAGAAGATCGAGAACCACCTCAGATCTGCGAAGGATATAAGGAACCCACTAAGTTCTTCGGGGGTATACCGCATTCCCTGTACCTGTGGAAGTGTCTACATCGGAACAACCAAACGGTCCGTAAACACAAGAATCAAAGAACACAAAGCCAACTGTCGACTCGGACATACGGAAAAATCCGCAGTTACAGACCACACACTAAACAATGAAGACCACCGAATAAAATTCGAGGACACACAAGTTCTCTGCGCCTCCTCTTCATACTATCCAAGACTCTATAGAGAAGCAATCGAAATTCATAAACACCAGCAGAACTTCAACAGATCTGAAGAAACTCTTAAAATTAACAGAACATGGGTACCGGTTCTTAAAAACACTAAACGGCTCGCTCACAATAACAAAACTGAATCAAGGGAATGTGACCAATCACCGACCAGCTCTGATATACGCCCCGCCCACCATAGCGTATATAACCTGCGTCCGCGACAGACTAACCACCAGTCTTCGAGAAGCCGACAAAGTCAACATCTCCTGAAGATGTCATCCACTCGAGATGGCAAAACGTCGAGAACGAATTTCCAACGACGACGGCCGAACAGCCCGAAAGCACACCCACCATATTCTAAAACTGACTAAAATAAGTACATTATTGAAAAGCTCAAACGCGTACCTAACATAAGACACATTAAATGACCAATAAGTTTAGGATAAAGAATTTTATCCAAATTTTCAGTTTGATCCTTGTTTACAGTCAAGTTTAACTTTAATTGCATTGGAATTTTGCTTTCTTTACAATATGACATATTTAATTTAAAAGTTCAACTATCGTTTATTGGTTTTCTTGTTTTAAAACGTATCATTAATTTTTCTTTTAATTGATTTTTCTTTACATTTTAAAAAACAGCAAATATCATTAACATGTATTACTAAAAAAATATCTTTATCTAAGGCTTAAGACCTACACTAAGTAAAAATTTACCCAACTTCTCGTACCAACATTTTGGCGCCTGTCTTAGCCCATACAAACCTGTTCTGAGTTTGCATACAAAATCTGAATTTTCAAGTTCAAGTCGACTTGGTCCTTTAATCCTTTAATTTGCCGTTTAAAAATGCACATTTGACATCAAGTCGTATCATTTGAATGTCAAATTTTTTGCTAAGGCACAAAAGCAATCTAATAGTCATCAATCTGACAACTTGAAACCTCTTGCAACTAATCTGACATTTTCAATTGTACTGCCATTCGATTATTTTTCTTTAAAAACCCATTTTTAGTCTATTACTCTTTCTTTACCTGTTCTTAAAACTATCTTCCATGTTCTGTCCCCTTTCAGTGATTTTAGCTCACAGTCTTCTTCTTTAGTCACTGCTTCCTCAAAAGTCTCTGGAGCAGCATTAGGTTTGTCTCATAATCTATAATCTTGTAGGTATTTGGGGCCTTGTACAGTGTGATTCTAATTGGGCACTTGGGAAAGACTAGTTCTAGGGGAGATAGGGGAAAACTAACCCCCCTTTGCGAGCCTCAAATTTTAAGATAAGATTTTTGGTAAAAACAGGATTTTAAAATATCAACCCGTTTTATGAAAAATCTGCATTTTGGATTGTGGCCTGGATATCTTAAAATTTATTCTAGGTGTAGGCTGAAATTTTTCTCTGATTTCTAATTTTTAAAACTATAAAATTTTGTTTAAGATTATAAATAATTTTTGTATATTTGTTAGTTATCTTATTTTTTTTTTCAAATTGTTGCCTTTTTTTAATCATCCATACCTTAAGTATGGATAGGATCGTAAAAAACAATATTTTTAATTTTATTTAAAACAAGTTATTTGGGCAAAAAAGGCCTAACTACCAAATTTTGTGATGGTGTCTGTCTTTCTGTCTGGGACACGACAACTCCAAAACCAATGAACCGATATTAACCAAATATGACACAAAAATTTAGCGGCCTTCGGTTCATATGGTTCAAATTTTGGTAGGGGGTGGGGGCTGCAAAGCAAGGTTTTTAAGAGATACCATTTCTAAAAAAATCAGATTTAACAGTAGCCAGCGACACGCTGTTTTCAAATTTAGCTTGTAAAATTGCATTTTTATCAAAATTTCAGCTCCAAAGTTTACAGTAACAATTTTTTTTTGTATATATCTCAGAAACGACAGCAGCGAGGGTATAACGTAGTTTTCGAAAATTTACCATTAAAACATTTATTTTTAACAATATGTTATAGTAATCTAGTCGGGCAGTTAATTTCAACGGAATAAGAAAAAAATAGATTTTCTATCGGCGTGGCATAATAATAATAAGTATAAGATTGATAGTTACCCAGTTTTTGTCAAATATCTCAAAAACGGGAATACGCAGGACAATTTTAATTTCACTTTTGAGGAGCTAGTACATATTCCTTTACCAAATTTAGCGCAGAAACTTCGCGTTACCCGTGGATAAGGCAATTAAATTTTTGTGCTTGTAGGGGCCAACAAGGGGGTAGTATAGGCAGTGGCGCACCCAGGAATATGTCTTGGGGGGGGGGTGGGGCTGAGCCTTCATGACGTCATATTTTATGCTATTTTATCTTTTTATTCATGAAATATGTGGAAAATATCTAAAAAAAATTTAAGGCTTGGTAGGGCCCGAGCCCCATCCTGGATATGCGCCCATAGTATAGGACATCAAATATTTTTAAAAATCATAATTCGAGAACCAATGCAGCCTACAAAATGAGGTTTTCAGAGTTAGATTAATATTTATATTTTCACCAATATTTGTCATAACGTGAAAGTTTGTCGAAGTCGCAGTTTTTGATAAATAAATTGGACATAGCGTCAAAGTTTGCTAATCACAATTTTTGAAAAAAGTAAATTATATATATATATATATATATATATATATATATATATAAATATGTAATGAATGTCTAGAATAACGTAGTTTTTACAAATTAATAAAAAAGTTATTTCTAACAAAAATAAGGCTACCTTAACACCTGACTATGTTTTATGGATGGCTGTACGTGCCTACTGGCACCAATTTTTCTTATTGCTGTTTTAACCTTGATATTTAAAAAGAGACACTTTTAGATTCTACTAATACTTAGTAGGCGTGTGTGACACAAATAAATTTTTGCTAAATTCGGCCTTTGTCAATTTTGAAAAGATTTTATAAGGATCAATAAATAAAAATACTCTGCCAATTCCTCATGCATCTAAACTCACACGATTCTATCCCGACCCATTTTTTTGGCCTATATCCGGTGGATTTTATTCATTTTTAAATGGGAGCTCTAGAGGCAAAACCCAACCTGGGCACGGTCCCTAGAATAGACCGGTCTTCGGATCTTATATATATATATATATATATATATATATATATATGTCGAATTTTTCACGTCACTGATGGTCCAGCTGATTTTTGTACACAAAAGTTAGATATCATATGAACAACTAAAATTTTTTGAAAACTAAGGCAATTTTCCTATTGGTCTCCCCAGAATTCATCTCTGATATCGGTCTGCACTCATGCAGCCCCCCAGGATTTATTAGAATTATTGTTGAAGAATTTCACTTGTAAATAAAAAATAGAATTTTTTAACTTTTTATCCTTGGTTTATTTTTGAAGAATGGCAGGAAGATTGAAGACATACATAAAAGTAAAAGAGAAATCGTTAAAAAATATATTTGTGAAAGTAAACGGAAGAATAATTAAACATTGGTTGATGCATGCAACCGACAACCATACAAAATTTACAAAGCCACAAGCAATGTTTATTCTATCTATACAGGGTGTAAGCGCTACACATGAAACAAAGTATTCTTTGATGAAAAATAAGACCACTTTGTCTGATCAACGTGAATCACGAAATTCGGAAATGCCCGGCAAAAACCAAGTGTGCACATAATTTTTTTTTTCTTTGATATAGAGTCTGCTTCGAGAATATACATCATCCTTGTAATGAGCGAGAGAATCAAAAAGCAAAAAAAATATCAAATTAAAAAAAGATTAACGGTGTCGGCGTTATCTTTAAGTAAAGTGGACAGATATCACGCTTTGTTAATGACCTTGAAAAAAGCTGATATTTGTTTGAGGTTTTTATAGCTTACTATAATCTGATAATACCCTTATACAGGGGTGGATGGGCCATATGGGAAAATGAACAAAATCCCGGTCGTTGCTTTATGGGCTGGTGAATTATGGGCCGGAGCCATATGGGCCGCTGCTTTATGGACCGGAGCCTTATAAGCCCGTGCCTTATCGGCCCGTGCCTTAGGAGCAGTAGATTTTTGGGCCGGGCGCGTATTTTTGCCCGGGCTGGTTTACGGTTCCCCATCCAGCCCTTATAGGTACCAGACAAGCGCGGATTTGAGGGGCGTTAACTAAGGTCACTAGTCAAGGAACTTCGTTATATCGTGACCTTAGGGTTAACGTGGTCATTAGGCCCCCCCCCCTAGAAAGAAAAATATGCACTTGTTGTTAATAATAAAACGGCAAACAGCAGAATTACCCCCTAGAAAAAAAAATATATTAAAAATAAAGTTTTCGTCGACTATTACCCCCCCTAGATTTTGACCCAGATCCGCCCCTGGTAGCAGATTATATTTAATTATGTAAATATGTTTTATTTTAGGATGAAACGAACCTCAAAAAATGTCTTATAAACAGGCAAAGACGTCGACAGGTAGCATCAAATGTTGCCAGAGCAACAGCTCTCTGGAGGATGTGAACCAAAATCAAAGTTATTTTAGCAGCAACAACAACAACATGCCTGACATGATCAAAGCCCACTGTTTCCCCAAAAGACAAGAAGTTGACGTGGAGTTCAATGATATTAAGTTTAGCAGTACTGAGTGGAAATTTCCGAAATTTAAGAAAGGTAAGATTTTATTTATAGTGTTTTCAAACTTCTAAATACTTCTTATGAGCAATTCCACGCCAAGTCATCCAATTTACAAAAAAAGTGTTGCCCTGACATTTAATTTTTTTCTTTAATCATGTTTACTAAATCAAACAGCTTATGCTTAACCACTTTTGCACAATTTTAGATTCTTAAATCCAATTAGTCTGTTGCACAAACATTTGAAAAGTCTAAAAACGGGCAAAATGGGACTTTTAAGACAAAATTATGCTCATAGTAAACAGCACCTAAAAAAATCAACCTATAACTTTGAAAACATGCATAAAAGTAGTTTTCAAAAAAATGTGAGGTTTAGCAAAATCTTTTACACTGGCTTGATTAAATCAATTTAGAGAATATCCAAAAAACGCAGAAATTTCCGAAGTTTTCATATTTATTTGGGGTATAAATGTCATGTTTTCTTAAATTTTTGATACAGTCTTGGAAACCTTTACTCAAGGACTATATCTTCCTTGTATAAAACATATTTAAAAAGTAGACGTTACCTTGGAGTTCCACGAAGAAGTTTAGAATGTCTGGGAAATCCCTCAACTTCAGCATCAAAAATGACCCTGTCTATCGGGGTGCTGGTGATAATCAAGTAGGGTAAATTTTTCACTGTATCATATACCTTTAAAAACAAGAATAAAAAATCTGGGTCTGTAATCCTTAAGGTCTGTGGATCTACGGGGAGGAGGATGCCCCCCTCCCCAAATCTAAAACTTTACTTAGTTTTGACACACAGAATACACCTCCTGGTCACTACGCAAAATAGTTTTGTGAAATATTTATTATGATATTTTCCCTCTGCAAATTAAGGTTTATCAGAAGGTAAAGTTTATTCATATGAGCACTGTTCACTAAATTATGATCTAAACTCTCTTCATAAGGTCATTACACAATTTTTTTTAAAGTTTATTTACTTTTTTAGTAGTTACCTACCTATATTTAAAAAATCGGAAAAGAAGTTGAGTTCTATAATTTCAGAAACCGAACATAATTTTTTTTTCTGAGCTTGACGTAAATTTA
Source organism: Aspidapion aeneum (assembly GCA_963576565.1). NCBI lineage: Eukaryota > Metazoa > Arthropoda > Insecta > Coleoptera > Brentidae > Aspidapion > Aspidapion aeneum. The sequence continues at coordinate 22,348,815 of OY755039.1, forward strand.
GTATCTATAGTTAAATCATCCAGAGAAGTGAAAGAATGGTGTACAGTTGTTGTTCGTTCGTTTCACAGTACCTCCAACCGCATCACATGGACTTTTAATCATGCATTCGTTTAGTGGTTAGTTTTTTTGATGCCCAGTGGCTGGAGGAAAAGCGAAGTCCTGGAAAACCATTTATTTCTTCTTTCAGGAAAAGTCAATTTTAGGAGAAGTTATTTAATGCCTTTGGAAGGATTAGGCCTCCAACCCCCCTCCCTCCTGCGTACGCCACTGTTAAACCTGAACCATTTCATTTACCAAAGAAACAAACTAATAACCAAAAATTTATTCTTAAAACTAAAAAAAAAATTTCCGACAGTGTAAGAAGATTGGACTTGAACCCACAAACTAGGATGTCACGCAAATCAATATGTGGCTATAAATAAGATCCCCTGACGATGATTTTTATATACATTTTTTTTATTTTTGCGACTGAATAAAAAAATTTGATTTTTTACATGCTTTAACCAAATAGCTTAAAAGTTGATGTTAAAATGACAGACCCAGATTTTTTATTTTATTTTTATTTAGACGATACAATGTCAAGTAAAACAAGACACAAGTGAAGTTTCAATAGACAGATAGACATGCTAATTTTTTCAGTCAAAAGTTGCCAATTCTGAGGTTTTTGCGGTTTTTCAAATTTTTTAAAATGTAGTTTGCTGAAACCAATTGACCTAGAAATTTTTCTTTTGCCTTGTATGATAGTCAAGCCACTGAGCTTTAAAGTGCGTATAGACTTTTTTTTGATGGACCATATTCCGCACCGGTGTAAATAATTAAACATCGAGAAAATCATAAAATTTACTATTTTCTTAAAACTACTTTTGCCATGTCAAAAAATGAGGTTATTTTTTTTCTATATAGGATCATCCAACCAATATTGTAGATTTTTTCCGTCGAATTTGTTCTTACGTTAGATTTAATACAATAGAAATAAAAAAAATTAAATTCAAATACATTTTTAAAAAAAATTAAGGCCATAACTGATTTTCTTCTTTTTTTACTTTTAAAGTGGCCTGTAAAATACGGGAGGCGACATTAAAAATTAAAATTTATTAATTTGGTATTCCTAAGGACACTAATAGATGTTATCAAAATTTAGATTTTTTTCGTGACATAGCAGCTTCCTCCGTTGGATGATTTGGCGTGGAATTACTCTTATGTCATTTATAAGTCTGCTGTTGTATGTATAAGGACCTACAAAGCTTTTTAGTTAATGTTTGTTACGAGGTTAACGATGCTTTGTATTTTTTATTCATCGCAGTAGGTTTGTCTTCTTTCTCGTAAAACCGTGGGACCTAAAACCGCACACTTTTCTTGGAATATAAAACACTTCTTTGGGTTCAGCATGACGTTTGTATTTCTGATTCATAACAATACTTCATGTGGATTATTCAGGTACTCATCAAATGTTTTTCTTATTACCATGACCATATTAGGAATACTAGTTCTTTGGATGGATCGCTGTTCCTGCAGATTGTCAGGACGTGTTCCAAACAAGGACGATTTCTATCCTTGTAATCGCCGTGGTAGAAAGTGAAAACCATATAGATCTAACAAGTTCCCAACGAAAACATTAAACGACCAGTATAATTCAATGCCGGTAGGGGTATTTTCCTTCATAGTAGTTGTTTGTCTTGAATTCACACAGCTTATGCTCTACACGGAGTTAACGCCTGCATTCACCTGAGGATGGCCCAAGAAGCCCCAAACCGGTCGTGTATAATAAGTAATAATGATAAGTATAACTCAATGCCGGTAGGGGTACGTTTTTTTTCCTTCGGAGTAGTTGTTTCTTTTGGTTTCACACAGCTTATGCTCTACACGGAGCTACCGCCTGAATTTACATGAGGATGACCCCCGAAGGCCGAAACCGGTCGTGGATTAGTACGGATCACTGTTCCTGCAGATTGTCAGAACGTGTTCCAAATAAGGATGATTCATATCCTTGTAATCGACGTTGGAGAAAGTGAAAACCACATAGTTTTAACAAGCTCCCAACAAAAACATCAAACGATCAGTATACTTCAATGCCGGTAAATGAATTTTTTATTTCTTTCATATTTTTCCGTGGGTAGCTCGACAGCTTATCCTCACGGGAGTCCAAGATCTAATGGATACCTAATAAGTTTTGGCGGTTAACTGTTTCGTCCTTATGGGACTCCTCAGAACACTGTTTGGTTAATGTGACACCCTTGCGATGTTAATCAGACCATTTTGTATCTCATCGTACGTCTATAGTAAGAAAACTTTCGCAAGAAGACCATCTACCGAGATACGAGAGAAACTAGAACAAGAGCAGGTAGTGAAACCAACAAGATCCTGCCAGTTTGGATGGTGTCTCTTCAATTTTTGGTACAGGATAATCAATCATAATACTTGTTCAGTTCAGATTCCTATAGTTGACATAGAATCCAGTATTATTCGTCTTTAGACAGTGGTAGTTATTTGGCGGTTGAGTGATCTAATTAGCACAAGGTAAGTGCTACAAACTTTTTAACCCTGCGAAACAACATTTCGTTCTAAACAATGTGACTGGAAGTGGGTAGGTGATAATTTTGTTGCTCAGTGTTATTACCGGTGTTTAAACTATTAAATAATCCGGTAGAATCAATGACATTTTTACAGCTACATTGAACAACATTAAATTAATACATAGGTAAATATTAGAATATCAAACAGAAGTTAAATAAATTTGCATACCAATAGTTTCCGCAAACGTTCGGATTTAATTACGTAAGAGCGATTTAAAGCTACATTAATTCAGTGATTTAGCATATTGATAAAAGGTTTATTATACCGCGTGGCTAGCCTTCTACCTCGGGGTAGGATTTTTCTATGGGCCATAAGAATAGCATGGGAGAACAGACCAACGTTGTCAGTTTAGCGAAAATATCAGTATAATCCGCTACTTGGTTCGCGAAAGGTCAACTTTTCAGTTTTATGTAAGGGCATTCATCAAAAGAACTAAAGTCAATTTTTTTACACTACAGTTTACCAATCTATTGGTAAGCTAACTATTATTTAATTTTAGGTTTTTTTTAAATGCATTTTTAGCAATTTTTAGTCCAATATGACGCGGGAGGGTGGTTGAGACCTTAGCAGAGGTGGTATTGACAAGGGCGGATCCAGAGGTGCTTCTCGGGTGGGGCACTTTAGGTGACATTCTCTCTTGGCAAAAAACGGTATATATTTTTTTAAGCAGCATTTTATTAAATTAGTCAGAACTAAAAAGTACAATATTCAATAGACACTTTCATGCGCCGCAAGCAAAAATTTTGAATTTTTATTAGCAAAAACCCTACTTTTTACTCATTTTTTGTATATTCAAAAAATTCTCGGGGGGGGGGGGGCAAGTGCCCCTAGTGCCCCCCCTGGATCCGCCACTGGGTATTGAGCCTCAAAGGTAGTTCCCCGGAGCTCATTTAGTACTTTTTCAAGACAAGTATCATAATTAGGAGTAGTTATGCCTTTTAAACTAAAAACGAAAATTTGCAGAAAATATTGAAGTAATGTTACTTTAAATGCTCGCAGGCGACATGCGCCACAGGCAAAAATGTTTTAAATACAAAAAGAACATTTTTAAACAAAAATCTATTCAACAAGAAAAGTTGATAGTTTTAAGGTAAAATTGGTTAAATAATACTTTTAACTAACCCTTTTTTTTAACCAAAATCTAATGCCGACGTAAAACTTGTATATCATATTGGGTTAAAATCGTTTGAGGTGTTCTTGAGTTATCGTGTATTGAGACAGACAATTTATTTTATTATCCGATCTAGGTGTCTTAGGAGCTAATTAACTCACATTTAATAAAATTTTAAAAATAAAATGTTCACGTTTTTAATGTTCCACTTCTTGTATGGTCAAGTAATAATTCGCGCCCTAAAAAAATGTTTCAGATTTTTCACTCCTTGACGAGTCCGACCACGTGCGCCTGCCTGTAGTAATTTATCAAGGTTACCTTTGACAACGCTGCAAAGCTTTTTGCGGGACTCGGGTGTATCGCGGTCTCTTTTTAATAAATGCTATACTCTATCTGTTTTTTATCCCCTTATGGAAATGTATACCCCTAGATGTGAACTTGTTCACCCCGTATGAGTGCTGACTATAAATAGTCAGTATATAATAGGTCAGTAAACAACGGTTTTCTTTTTAAATTCTCGTACACACTAACATGAATTTTTAAATTCTCGTACACACTAATCAATTTTATGTCATTCAATTTTATCAATGTATGTACTGCAAACCGACCATTGTATCTGGGAAACACTCAGATTATAATGTTAAGACATTCTCAAGCCCTGACAAGGAATGGATGTTAAATTTTCTTCATATTAGTGGGCAACTTTGGGAATATTTTTAGAATTAATATTTTTTCTTTTCTTTTTATTACTTTTTACTACGTCGCTATGCAAGTAGAAAATACTCGAGTTTATTTTAATAATAATTGAAAATTATTTACTTAATATACATACTACTAATTTGATTTAAATTAAGTAGAATTAATAACTACTTTGCTACTTTAGTTTTAATACAAGCTCAATAATGCTCTCCTTTTTATCCCTTACATAAACCCCCCTTTAAAACCTTTCCTACGCTCCTCCTGAATTCCTCACGCCACCACTGGAGACGCGAGGGAGATGCGCGCGGGGTCCTGCTGAAAAGAGAGCGCCGAGCATAAACAGACGACACGAATTCGCCACTGCAAAACGGCTGCAATTTTGACACGTACCTGCCGATCAATTATACTAATTATTTTATAATTTCTTCTATTTTGAGAAACACATATTTTGGAATAAGCGTGATCCTCCTACCATTGGATGTCCAAATCTATTTGGTAAGTCGAGCTTGTTCTCTTTGCTTTTTTTATTATTCAATTAATTTACGATTAATTATCATCCCCTCCTTGAATTTGCCAGATGAACAAAACCCGTGATCCCTACCCTTACATTTCATAAATACAGAATTATTTACTGTCTAATAAATAAAATTTAAATAAATAAACAATTATTTGCACTCAGTACAAAAAACCGCTTGTTCAAGTACAGCGTGTCTCATTATATTTTTTCCCACCCTTTTAGACTATTAATAATTGATATAGGAATATAAAAGAAATTGTGTTCGAATTCGCGAAATTTTTAGTGTTAAATTGCTTCTTCTCTTTATTCCTGATCCTTACCATATTTGACAGGCGCTCAAATTTATAGTTTTTGTAAATTGGATGCTCCTTTAATTACTAAATTAGGCTTGGAACATATTTTCCAAAAATACCCCATATGCCGTAGTTTAGAGCCATAGATGAATTTCAAAAGCGCCTACATTTAAGCATGTTTCTAGCAAAATTTTTTATTTTTCGATACAGGGAATATCCAAAAAGTCTTCACAACTGTAATGAGTTTCTAGTGCACGGCTAATAACGATAAAATTTTAACATCTTGTTCGTCTCGCCTTCCTGATTAATAGTTGTCATGGGCCAATTCCATATTATGACTAGTTTCGGAGATACGGGAACAATTCAAACGATATTGCAGTAAAACGGTAAAAATGTTGTGGTTTGATTTTTAAAAGTTTTTTTGCACGAATCACAAAAGTATCTCTTATTTATATATATATATATATATATATATATATATATATATATATATATATATATATATATATATATATATCGGTGCATAAATAAAAAAATCCGCCATTTTAATGTTTTTAAGTTTGAATATAAAACTGTATTAAGTGATCTCAAGCACTGCAAACTTTCAAGTTTGAGACAAATCCGTTTAAAAATAAAGAAATCCACCATTTTGGATCCGCCATTTTGATTTTTTTATGAGTTTGAGTCAAAAATTATAATCAGCGACTTGAAACACCGCCAAGTTCCATATTTGATAAATATCGATGCATAAATAAGAAAGTCCGCCATTTTGGATACGCCATTTTAATTTTTTTAAGTTTGAATATAAAACTGTATTAAGTGATCTCAAGCACTGCAAACTTTCAAGTTTGATACAAATCCGTTTAAAAATAAAGAAATCCACCATTTTGGATCCCCCATTTTGAAGTTTTTTTGAGTTTGAGTCAAAAATTATAATCATCGACTTGACACACTGCCAAGTTCCATATTTGATACATATCGATGCATAAATTAGAAAGTCCGTCATTTTGGATCCGCCATTTAAATTTTTTTAAGTTTGAGGGTAAAGTAGTAGTAGTAGTAGTGGGGGTCCGCAGGTCTGACAAGTAGGCCAGAGTAGGCCCTTTTTGCCATGCTCCAAGTCTGTCCCTTAACCCACTCTCTGCACTTCCCTCTGATGGTCGGGTAACTCATTGGGCCTTCCTGTTCTCTTTACAAAGTCCAGTAAGTCTGCCCATTTGAGCATGTGCAATTCTTCCTCGCTCAGAGTTGGCGCTCCGAGTGCCTGTTGTCTCATCCTTGCGTAGGCCTCGCATTCTGCCACGAGGTGTCTTGATGTCTCTTCTTCCTGTCCACAGGCTGGGCAGGTAGGGTCATTCTCGACTCCTATACGTGTCATGTGCCTCATCAACCGGTTATGTCCGGTTAGAGTACCTATCAGCAGTCCGAGGTCTTTTCGTGTCCGTCCCAGCATCCATCTAATTCTGGTCGCTTTTGGACGGCCTACGAATTCTCTGGTCTGTCTGCAACCCGTTCCTGTTTCCCAGGAGTTTAATAGCGCGTCCTGGGCCCATTTGTTAAGTCCGCTTTGCACTTGACTTTTTGTCACGCCCAAAAGTGGCTCCGGTCCTAAATAGGCGGTTCCTGCCCCGAGTCGTGCGAGTTCGTCCGCCTTCTTGTTGCCTGGTACCCCCGTATGTCCCGGAACCCAAACCAGCGTCACCCGTTTGCCATCGCTTAAGGTCTCCAGCGCCTCTGCGCATTCTTCCACCAAGCCGTCAGCAATCTTGGGTGGGTTTAGCGCCTTCAGGGTGGCTTTTGAGGGTAAAACTGTATTAAGTGATCTCAAACACTGCAGACTTTCAAGTTTGAGACAAATCGGTTTAAAAATAAAGAAATCCACCATTTTGGATCCGCCATTCTTGAAATAAAAAACGTAAATGGTATTTTTACCAGGTTACCAGAACACTACACCTACCAAATTTCAACACTCGACTTAATAGATTTTGAAATTTTTGTATAAATAACATATTTATTTTGTTTTTTATCTGCACATTTTATCGAAAAAAAAATAGTCCTGCGCTGAATTGGCCCGGCGCCCATTAGGCCCGGCGTGGCGCCCTGTTGGCGGCGTCGAGTTGGCCCGGCGCCCAGTTGTCCCATTCCGAAATGAAATTTTTAGTTCCGAAACTTCATCTGATTTCAGCATAACTTGTAGTCCACCCAAGAAGAGAAGAGTTGAAGAAGACACTTGTTCAAAGAAAGAAACTATTTTACCTGGAAGGTACAACATTTGTAAAGTTCTAAGATGAAAACAATAATTTTAATACATCCACTGCACTTAGCATGCTAACAAATTCTTTTTACTCTTTTTTACTGAAAAGAATTTTGTAAACACAGTATACACAAGTAGTAGTAGTAGTGGGGGGGGGTTGACCCGCAGGTCTGACAAGTAGGCCAGAGTAGGCCCTTTTTGCCATGCCCCAAGTCTGTCCCTTAACCCACTCTCTGCACTTCCCTTTGATGGTCGGGTAACTCATTGGGCCTTCCTGTTCTCTTTACAAAGTCCAGTAAGTCTGCCCATTTGAGCATGTGCAGTTCTTCCTCGCTCAGAGTTGGCGCTCCGAGTGCCTGTTGTCTCATCCTTGCGTAGGCCTCGCATTCTGCCACGAGGTGTCTTGATGTCTCTTCTTCCTGTCCACAGGCTGGGCAGGTAGGGTCATTCTCGACTCCTATACGTGTCATGTGCTTCCTCAACCGGTTATGTCCGGTTAGAGTACCTATCAGCAGTCCGAGGTCTTTTCGTGTCCGTCCCAGCATCCATCTAATTCTGGTCGCTTTTGGACGGTCTACGAATTCTCTGGTCTGTCTGCAACCCGTTCCTGTTTCCCAGGAGTTTAATAGCGCGTCCTGGGCCCATTTGTTGAGTCCGCTTTGCACTTGTCTTTTTGTCACGCCCAAAAGTGGCTCCGGTCCTACATAGGCGGTTCCTGCCCCGAGTCGTGCGAGTTCGTCCGCCTTCTCGTTGCCTGGTACCCCCGTATGTCCCGGAACCCAAACCAGCGTCACCCGTTTGCCATCGCTTAGGGTCTCCAGCGCCTCTGCGCATTCTTCCACCAAGCCGTCAGCAATCTTGGGTGCGTTTAGCGCCTTCAGGGTGGCTTGACTGTCAGAGCATATATATATAAGCTCCTCTTCGCTGTTCCGAACCTCTTCTAGGGTTGCCGCCATTATTATGGCGTAGACTTCTGCTTGAAAAACAGTAGCCTGCTCACCGAGCGAGTAGCTCTTCTGAACTTCTAGTTTTTCCACGTATACTCCCGCTCCTGTGGTTTGCCTCTCTGATAGTTTGGATCCATCAGTGTAGCAAACTAAAGCGCTCTCCTCAAACATCATTTCGTCTCTCTGCCACGCTTCCCTGTCTGGGATGTGGATTTTGTACCTCTTCTCGAGCCTCCAAGGTGCGTGTGCTCTGCTGACCGTCATTGACGTGAGGGGGATTTCTCTAATTGTCAGCTCTTCTATAGCTAGATGACCAGCTGTTTCCCCTCTTCCTCTCCACTGACCCGTGTCCCTTAGACGTAGGTAGGTCCCCATCGCCTCCCTCTTGATCCAACTTGGTAGCGATGGTAGTCCCAGAATTGTCTCTAGGGCCAGGATCGGGGTAGTTCTCATAGCTCCGGTTATCCCTCTACACATTAGCCCCTGTAGGCTTCTGAGTTTTAGGGATGTGGTCGTTTTCTCCACTGCCGGCCACCAGACTATGGATCCGTATTGGATCCGCGGTCTCAGTATTGCCGTGTACATCCAGTGGAGGGTCCTGGGGGATAGTCCCCAGGTCCTGCCGACTACCCGTCGTAGCTGCCACATTGTTGCCTGGACCTTTACGATCATATTGGTAACATGTGGCGTCCAGGTGAGTCCGCTATCAAGAATGACACCCAGGTACTTCAGCTTTGGTACTAAAGCTAGGGGTCTTCCGTACATCACGGGTGCTCTAAAACCTTCGATTTTTCTCTTTCTGGTGAACAGTATCATCTCGGTTTTACCTGGGTTAACAGAGAGTCCATTTTCTTGGCACCAGTCTTCTATGATGCGAACAGCCATTTGCATTCTACTGCAGACAACGTTAAGGAAGCGACCAACCACTTCCACCACGCCATCATCTGCATAGGCATAGGCGTCGAATCCGTTCTCTGACAAGCGTTTCAGTAGGGTGTCCATAATCAGGCACCACAGGTGAGGCGACAGGCAACTGCCTTGTGGGCACCCTCCCGTGACCCTAATCCTGACCGTTGACTCCCCCAATGTAGCTTGTATTGCTCGTTGATTTAGTGCAGATCTTACCCATTCAATAATGGGGGTTTCTGCCCCCCTCTCTTGAAGGGCGGATGTTATCATCTGCACTTTGGCCTTGTCGAAAGCCCCTTCTATGTCAAAGAACACCGCAAGTGCGTATTGCTTGAATTGAAGAGCCTTCTCTGCCTTATGCACTACTGCATGTATGGCCGAGTCAGTTGACTTGCCCTCCATGTAGGCATGCTGATTTCTGTGGAATGGGTTGTTTGCCAAGACTCCTCCTAGGAGGTGTCGGTCAACCATCTTCTCCATTGCCTTCATCATAAAAGATGTCAGACTTATGGGCCGGTAGGATTTGGCTGCTGTGTAGTCTCTTCTCCCCGCCTTCGGGATAAAGACTACGGTTGCCTTTCTCCATATTGGAGGTGCATAGCCCAACGCTATGCTCGCTCTAAAGATTCCTCTCATGTACGGAAGGAGAACCTCGAGCCCTTTCTGCAATAGCGCCGGAAACAGCCCGTCCGGCCCTGGTGACTTGTATGGGCTGAACTCGTTGATCGCCCAGGTTATGGTGGCGTCCGTAACGACTTTATCTGCCAGTTCCCAGTCGGGTTCAACCCTAAACTGTGGTCCGGCGACGGGTTCCGTTTCGTGGTCGCTCTCCTCCCCTGGGAAATGAACCTCAAGGAGATGTCGCAAAGACTCCTCACCGGAGGCGATCCAGTTTCCATCAGGTTTTTTAAGAGACGTGAGTGTTTGTCTCGAATCACTACTCAGTATTTTGAGAAGTCTGGAGGTCCCTGGGAGGGAATTGATCTCCCCACAGTAAGTCCTCCAGCTTTCCCTTTTACTTCTTCTTACCTCTGTCTTAAACTCCCTTCTGGCTTCTCTGTACTGTTCCCAGGTGGCCTCCCCACCCTCCCTCATCGCTCTGTTAAGGGTCCTCCTGGTTTTCCGGCGTAGCTTGTTTAGCTGGCTGTTCCACCAGGGGACACGTCGAGTCGGCAAGGGTTTTAAGGGGCAGGCCTCCTCATAGCTGGCTATGATGGTTTTTGTCAGGTCGCCGATTGCTCTTTCAAGTTGTTCTTTTGTGTCAATGTTTATTTCAAGAGGGTCCCTATTCCGGTCCAGAGTCGACAGATAGCGTCCCCAGTCCGTACTTCTTGGGTTCCTCCTAAGTTCTGGTGGTGTCTCGTCGGTCTTCATCTCGAATCTGATCATACGATGGTCAGATGTGACGATGTCCTTCGTGACCCTCCAATTGACGATCTTTTCGTAAATGTCTCGTGAAGCCAGCGTAATGTCAATGACTTCCTCGCGGGTGTTATTGATGAACGTTGGTTCGCAGCCTTTTTTAGCTATTTCCAGGTCCGAGTTGGCGAGAAACTCAAAAAGAGACTCTCCACGTTTATTCACATCACTACTACCCCACGCTACATGATGTGAATTTGCGTCACACTCTACGATCACCGGAAATTTGTTAGACTCCGCGAATGAGATTACTCGCGCTAGTTCTGGGGAAGGTGGTGGGTGCTCACTGTCATATGGTAAGTATGCGGAACATACCACGATCTTAAGCCTATTGTTACTCACCGTTAATTCCAAGAGCGCTGCCGTCAAATCTCGGGTCCCTAGTTGTGGTAACTCCACAACTGTCAGGTCCTTTGACACCATTAGGCAGCTTCTTGGTGCTTCCTCCCTTGTCCCGGTCAGGATGTTCATGCCGGTACTCCCTAGGCCCCCTACTTTGCTACCTGAAACGATAAAAGGTTCTTGTACAAATATAATTTGCGAGGCACTGGTGCCATTCACAGTCCGTACAAGCTCGCCTGTTGGTCCGAGACTCTTGTGCAAATTAATTTGACTTACCCGCAGTTTATCCATCGCCATGTGGGGGCTGTTACATGGGGGAGAGCAGGGGAACCATCACTCCGTCTTTCTCTTGGTAGGCGGGTCACCGTCGGGCCCTCTGGGCGGTCGTCGCGCAGCTGCGCTATAAGTTTGCACCCTCGACACAGCGATGGTTACAAACTCATATGCGAGCCGCCAATTGACTCCCTCCAGATGCCTTATGGTGTCCACCCCTACCATGAAAGTCAATCGCCAGGCGCCTGGTCCTCCTGTGGTCTCCAGATGTCGCCAGCCCGAAATATCGAGCGGCCTGTTCTGGAGTCCTAGGAAATCCATTAACCTGGCGATGTCTACCTCCTCTTGGGACCGGATCCAAAACGTGATCCGCTCCGGCCAGGGTGCCTCATCCGACCTGCCAGGACGGAATGTGACTCCTCCGACCGTTACGATCTGGTTCAGTAGCCAGTCCCTTGTAACCTCTGAATTATCCGCTGTGAACAGCATCCAGCCTGGTTCTACCAGGCCAGAGTTCACAAAACGGAGCACCGGTCCCTCGGGTGGCCCCCTCATGGTCCGGAGCATCCGTTCCAGAAGCTCACAGCGGATAGCTGCTCCCTCTTCCTCTCGGATTTTGCCGTCTACCCTGTCGGACATGAAGACGACCTTCATCGCCTTCCTACTTGGCTGTCCGGTCTTCCGGGACGCGGGCTCAGCCGAGGGTCTGTCCGACCCCAGGTTGTCTCTTAACAGAGGCGACCTGTTGTCGGTCACACCCCCTTCCCCCTGGCCCGCGCCCCGTTTGACCCTCTTGCTTCTGTATTCCGGCGGTGTGGTCTTCTCCGCCCGGCTTCGCTTAGGAGTGGAGGATTGGAGCCCGGAGGTACCTGGTAGCACCCCCTTGCTCACCCTTGTCACTCCCGGGCCTTTGTATAGGTTGGCCATTGCAACCTCCTTGGCAAGCTGTTTGGCTGCCTTGGTAGTCTGCCGCTTCGCAGGACCGCGAACAACAGAACCCTTTCCCCCTCGACCGGTCGGCCCGCCACGGGCAGAGGTTGGTTTTGGAGTTCCCTTTACGGGGTACTCCTTTGCCAACTTAACCGGGTCGCCCGTCACAGTCGTTTGGAGGTCGGGGTTTGTGGCCGAGGAGGGAGAGTCCGGCTTACGCTGGTCTCTTAGTCCCCCCTCGGTCCTTCCCCCCGACTCTTTCAGAGCCTCTTGCTCCCGCTTTCTGCGAAGGGCTTGGTTCTTCTTATGCCTCCTGTTTCTTTCCCGCTTTCTCCTCAGCCTCTCCTCCACCTGTTCGGGGTTGAGAAGCTGATCACCCTCCTTTGGGAGTTGGTCAGCAGGCCCGTCCTCTTCTTTCGGAGAGTCATCCGGGTCTGCGTCCATTCCCCCGTCGGAGGATTGGAGAAGCAGGTCTTCGTCGACCTGAGTCGGCGGTGTTCCACCCTCCTCAGCGGATGGAGTGACGGGGTTAGGGGTTTCCCTGCTCTCCTCTGACGGTACGGCTTCTCTTTTGGTTTTATTTTGCTCCATATTTAAGCCTGTAAAATAAACAAACTTGTGGGTTAGTGGTTGTGTTGTTGTAAGTAATTGAGTATTTCTGTGGTGCGGCAGTCACAGGGGTCTTCTCCGCGCCATCTCCGCCCCCCCCCAATGGCTAGCTAGTTCCGGTCACTTGGTCGCCGGCGGCCGTAGTTAAGATCCCCCCCAAAGCGCGCAGCGCTCCCCTACCAGTTACCAACTACACAAGTAAGTATTCATGAATTCTTTATTATTTTAACAAAAAATTGTTGTTAAAAAAATGCTAAAGGAATTCAAAAATTTTATTTTTCGCCGCCACTGCCCTTTTTATCCAAGACAAGCCAATACAATATTTTTGCGATGTTACATGTGTCCGGACTTACTAATCCGAAATTCTATTTTCATCCCTGCCTTGCTCATTAAATTCCTACTTGTATGTGGTCAATTGCGATAAAAGCTTGATATAATGGCAATTTAGGCCCATGCCGGGTCTACCCGTAGGGTATAGAAGTCAATGGGCGAGACGAACAACATATTAAAATTTTATCAATATTAGCCGTGCACTAGAAACTCATTACAGGTTTGCAGACTTCTTGGATATCCCCCGTATAGGAAAATAACAATTTTTGCTAGAAGTATGCTAAAATGTAGACGCTTTTGAGACTCGTCCAAAAAAAACTTTTAAAAATGAAACCCTAATACTTTTACCGTTTGAATTGCCTCCGTTTTTCCGAAACTTGTCATAGGATTGAATTGGGCCCATGACAGATATTGATCAGTAAGGTACTGTTGTAAGACGAACAACAACTGCACTAGAAACACATTACAAGTGTGCAGGATCATTTAACGTTTTTTTTTTCGACGTTAATTCAATATTATCGTTGTTTGAATTATGTATTTAATTATTAAGGGAACAGTTTAGGCGTTTTAAAAGGTCACTTTTTTTTATTTGGCATTGCTGATAAAAATTCGTTGTTTGTTATGTGGCGCTGAATGCTGAAATCAAAGTCCAAATCAGAATATTATTGTATACATCAATGAATGTACGGTCGCCCACTTTCTTAATGTTATTTTAAAATTGATTAAACTCGCCTGGAAAGCACGGAATTTCAGCTGCCTTTAAAAACTGCTAAAGAAAATCGTCTACTAATTCATGGTGCTTATTTAAAACTATGTGGTGTTGCCAAACAATGCACTGTTTCCTTGTATTCAACAAATGCAAAACAATAAGAGGACATTAAAAAAGTAGGAGAGTGTATTTACGTATACCATGTCATATTTAAACAAATATATTTACTTTAAATTTGCAAAATGTTTAAACTCTTTACATGACGATGATAATGATTCATATGTGAGTGGGCCTTGCAGCCCTTCCACTGCGACCACCAGTGGGTCTATTGTTGCTCAAACTTTATACATAAACAATTATTCTGAATTCAAGCATTTATTTTTGGTTTTTTTTCATAAACATTATCTTAAAGTACACCTACATATTTAACAGTAGCTCATTTTTCCCTCTAAACAAAAACAATGCGAAGCCGCAGTGTTTTTGCACTTTGTCAAAATGCTAAGTGACAGATGCTTTCTCTTTGTAGATCTATAATCTTTGTTGCAAAAGCTTCAATGATTATCACTGTTAAAAACATTCCAAAAATTATTTAAAAAAAAATGATAAGTTCCTATTACAGATTTAACAAAAAATGCAGCCTAACCTATACAATTTTATCATATAAGGTCAAAAAAACAATAAAATTTCGTTACGAATCAAAGTCAATTAACCTTTAATTGCAAAAATTTATCCGTTGTTTTTTTTATTTGGCAATATCATTGAAAAATATGTTGATATCCTGAAGAAACTTGCAAAAACACTTGCACACGTGGCTCGGATTATTCGGATTTTTCGTATATCTAATATTTTAGGATACACAGCGTTTGTTTGTGTGTCTGGCTTTCGTGCGACTATAGGTTGTAACTAGGGTTGCCAACCGTACCATATTATATACTATTGTACTATATGTCGGATCTGCATACTATATACTGTTGAAGACATATATAGTACGAAAAAATACCATATTTTACTTTGATCCTGATTTGGTCTATATTTAGCACGGCCGAGAATAAAATCATATAAATCCCGTAATTTTTTAACGTACCGACATGCCTATAACTAAACGCGCCTTTTGCCACAGAAAATCTCTTAGATGTGTTTAATCTTAAGACTGTTTCTTTGGTTATAAAACAAAAAAAAAAACGTTGCATTCGTTAGAAGCAAAATCCGGGATAGACAGTGACAAAACTAAGAAGAATTTTGACTGTTCATGGAAAAATATCTAAGAAGAATTTTGACTGTCCATTGAAAAATATCTGGGATATCTTAATTAGTGATTTAATTTTGATGAAAGCAATTGTTATTTAAAATCAAAAACTTAAGACAGGAGGTTTCATTTGATGAATGTGAGACAACTATAGAAATTCTAATATTTACGAGAAAGGATGATTATTAATATTGATGAACTTAACGCAGAAATAATAGTGTTAAACGAAATCTATGCAAAAACGAAAGATTGCAGTGAATTCACCAATAAAAATACATGTCAAAAATGACAGTATTTTTAAAAATATCTTAATAATTTACCAAATTTACCTAAAATTATTTCATTCATTTTCTCTATTCTTGCAACATCGGCGTTTACAGAAAGATTGAAAAGAAGTGCAAGTCTTCCATTCATAAAAAATGAGCGTTTGGTCTTTCATCTAAATGTTACATGCCATAAAGCATAAGATACTTTTCTGTCAAACAAAAAATTGTTAAAAGATGGAGGAGGTGTAAAAAAATTTAGTTTTTACCTCGGTTTTTACAAAAATAAAATAAATAAATAATAAATGCCTTTTCCGCCCATAATATACTTACTATAATATTTTTTAGGTGTACCATATTTTTTTTTTATATTAAAAAATACTATATCATAACAAAAACATTTCATGTAAAAAAAAGCCAAGTACGCGAAAATGACATTCCGTAAAAAGAATTGAGATAAAAGTAAAGCCAAGTTTTCCAATACAAATTTAAAAATGAAAGGTTCTTACTAGTGTGGAAATGTTTTTTTAAACTTTGCTATTACAGCCAAACTTCTTTATGTTCAATTTAGCAAGAATCATTTACAGCCGTAATAGCCAAGTTTAGAAAAATATTTCCAAACTAGTAAGAACCTTTCATTTTGAAATTTGTATGGGAAAACTTGGCTTTACTTTTATCTCAATTCTTTTTACGGAATGTCATTTTCGCGTACTTGGTTTTTTTTTTACATGAAATGTTTTTGTTATGATTTCCCTTCTTTTTTAAAGGAATTGGATAATACTTAATTTTTAAAGTAGTAAAATATGCGGAATATTGTTCAAAACTTTTGCAATGCCCTACTTAAATTTTTAAGATTTTTTAATTTTTTTCCATGGTTTTATCGTAGTTCCTATCAGCCTTCCAAAGCTCAGCTCTCTAGCGTTTCTGAAAGTGCACAATGTTTCTTTTACATAACTTTACATGTATAGGGGAGGGAAATAAATTAAAATTGTCGTGTTTTTAAATTTTGTCCTATAGTTTTATCATAGTTCCTATCAGTCTTCCAATGCTCAGCTCTCTAGCGTTTCTGGAAGTGGGTAATGTTACTTTTACATAATTTTACATTTATAGGGGAGGAGAGTAAATGAAAATATTGGACTTTTTAAATTTTTTCCCATGGTTTTATCATAATTTCTATTAGCATTCCAATGCTCAGCTCTCTAGCATTTCTGGAAGTGGGCAATGTTAGTTTTATATAAATTTACATTTATAGGAGAGGGAAGCAAATTAAAATTGGTGTTTTTAAATTTTTTCATATAGTTTTATCATATTGCCTTTCAGTCTTAAAAAGTTCAGCTCTCTAGCGTTTCTGGAAGTGGGCAGTGTTACTTTTACATAACTTTACATTAATAGGGGAAGGAAGTAAATTAGAATTTTGGGGCTTTTTAATTTTTTTCTATAACTTTATCATAGTTACTATCGGTCTTCCAAAGCTCAGCTCTCTAGTATGTCTGGAAGTAGGCAATGTTACTTTTACTTAACTTTATATTTATAGGGGAGGGAAGTAAATTAGAATTTTGGGGTGTTTTAATTTTTTTCTATAGTTTTATCATAGTTCCTATCAGTCTGCCAAAGCTCAACTCTCTAGCATTTCTGGAAGTGGGCAATGCTACTTTTACATAACTTTAAATGTATAGGGGAGGGGAGTAAATTAAAATTTTGGGGTTTTTTGATTTTTTCCTATAGTTTTATCATAGTTCCTATCAGTCTGCCAAAGCTCAACTCTCTAGCATTTCTGGAAGTGGGCGATGCTAATTTTACATAACTTTAAATGTATAGGGAAGGGGAGTAAATTAAAATTTTGGGGTTTTGTGATTTTTTCCAGGGGTTTGGTCATAATTTCTATCAGTCTGCCAAATTTCAGCTTTGTAGCATGTCTGGAAGTACAGTAGAATATTGATGATCTATACATGAGTGAGTCAGTGAGTGACTGGCAATTTCGACGTTTTCTGAAATTTCGTAACTACTTTACTACTTTATGGAATTCCATGAAACTTGGAGGGGTTGTTAACTCCATGGAGATCTACGATTGTGCAAAGTTTGAGATTCGTAGCTCATTCCGAAGTAGAGTTTTAGATAGGTCAAATATCGGCTGAAATGTTTCCAGAAAAGATGGTTACGGCGCGCGAACTTGGCGAGGCACTGCCGTGCCCTCAGATTTACCTTAAAAAAAGTTGGCAACCCTAGTTGTAACCTAGTATGGTGAACTAAAAATGTGTTATGGTTTATTCCTGTTAATATTACAAACTTGAAAAATGTAGTTTACTCAAGTTATACACTAAGTAGGAAAATACTTACTAATATACTAAAATAACTTACCTGGGCAATGCCACCTTTTAAACATTATAAACGTTTTGGAGATCTTTAGCAATCCAAACACGGATCACCTAACAAATCGTACACTTTTTCCCACTCAGGTTTGTATTTTTACAGTCGTTTTAGAATTTTTCGCTTTTGAGAAGGTGTTAGTGCCGCTGGACTTGCCACACTTTCGTTATCGCTTTCAATTTCCATAACTTATGTAATTGAAATTGTAATTGAAATGCATATTGTCACCATTATAGGGGATTCCACCAGTGTTGCCAGACTTTTTTGACGACTTTCCTTCAACTGATTGACAAAAAACCGTCATAACCTTCAAAACAGTAGCAGGTGGGTGGTCGACACCAAACCAAAAAAAACTTTATACAATGAAAATTAAAAAAAAAAGATGGAAGAAAAAAACTAAACAAATAAAAGATTTATAACTTAAATCATAAAAACCAAAATTAAAAATAAAGTATTTAAATTATCCTACATTAGTTAAGTTTAGTAAAATTATTGAAATATTTACAAAATATATAACTTTGCTTCAAAATAGTCAAAATCCTTCAAACCTTCAGCAGTAAAAATTTTGGTCAAAAACCTTCATATTGAATAAAAACCTTCAAATCTGGCAACACTGGATTCCACAGAACACCAAAGCAGTGTTGCCAGAACAAAACATTGAAAATCTCCATTCACTCGCTATAAAAGTTGCCAGATTTTGCCAAAAATCACCAGTTCTTTAAATTACACAAACAATAATAAAATATAAATTTACTGTTTTAAAATATGTTTTATTGTAGACAAAAACAAAAACTAACAAATTCAAACATATATATACATGTAACTATTATGTTGGTTAATAACATCTGCAGTTACCAAAAAATTATAACAGTTGTTACTTTTTGTTTGATATACCTAGGTTACAGAATTTTTCATAGTCAAGAAGAAGAAATATATAATAATTTTTTTTCAAATTCCAAAACTCACCACAATTCAGTCTTTTTAAAAACGTTTTCACCATTTTACCAAATTTGTTGAAAAATCACCAAATCTGGTGAATTGGCACCAGACCTGGCAACACTGAACCAAAGGGGGGATTCACCGATTGTGTGTCAAAAGGCGCGTTCAGTTATATGCATATTGGTACGTTCAGAAATTAAGGGATTTGTCTGATTTTAGTCTCAGCCTTGCAAAATATAGACCAAATCAAGATCCAAATAAAATATAGTATTTTTACGTACCATATATTTCTTCAACAGTATATGGGATGCAGATCCGAAATATTCGAAATTTTATATAAGTTTGTTTCGGATAAACCGGATTTCGGAAAATCGCGATTCGGATAATCGGGATTGTACTGTAATATAGTACGATTGGCAACCCTAGTGTATTTTGTAATTTGGACATTTTTGTATGTTGGATATACCGGTTTGTGACAGAAGTAGTTGTTACAAATTCGGCCCTATATCAGACACCTAAAATTGCGTTTCAGATGATTTTGAAACTTTTTTGTCGCGCCGTCTGTCTGTATCTATGTATGTCTGTCTGTCACGACCAACGCGCATAACTCAAAAACCACTTTCCCGATTTGAATAAAATTTGGTATCTAGGTTGGGTTTTGGCTCTAAATGGTCTTATTTTAAAATGAAGCCGAAAAAAAGGGTGGGTTCATGGGTAGATCTAAAATTAGAGTTTTGTTTTGGTAAAAATATTGTGTGGTACTATATTAAAGGTAACTGTGCATGAAGATAAAAAAATACATTATAGTTTATTTTGTTCAGTGGAGTTACATGGGGGGGGGGGAATCTTCAAATAGACGCATCCCCGGGTAGAGGATAGGGGGTTATTTTCGCGGACCAAAATGGGTAAAAATTACATTATACATCAATCTTGTGAATTTAGCTGCCCGTAAATTGGCAGAGTATTTTTCGTTACTTAAGGGAAACAAACAAAGAATTTGCCAGAACGCCTTATCTATATTTTCAAATTCTTATTTACTATAGTCATTTTTTTAAATATATGATTAAAACTTGTTTGAATAATACATTGGTAATGACCGACATTGAAAGATAAGAGTGTTATATGTAGACATTATAATTAATCAGCTGTATTCTGTCGCAAAATTAATGAAAAAAATTTCAAAAAAAAAAGCTACATTTACATTCAATTTCGGACGTGCATATTTAAAAAAAAATACAATTTAAAAAGAAGTGATTAATAAAAAAATCATGCACACAATTAAAAGTTAAAAAATATTTAAATGTAATTTGCTCTTTTAATCGTTAAATTACAAACCAAATTTGAATTATGTAACCTCAATTTTGCTTTAGCATAAGCCGGTGCTAATTAAAACTGATATGCTTAAAGTAAGCACGTTTTGAATTTAATGTAAATGTAGCCCTATATATACAGAGTGTCCGAATGGTAAAAAAAAAACGGGAACAGTTCTAAAAAAACTTTCACTTTTGGTTTAATAAGACGAGTTACAATAAAGAAAAACCATATACAGGGTGTAATTTAAATGATGCACGAAACTTTAAGGGGTTGTAGAAAAGGTTAAACAAAGTATTTTGTTTCTTTTACATTTTGCATCAAATCTCTTTGTTCTTTACATAAACGGTGTCAAAGTTAACAATTTAAGGGGGGTTTGGCCTTGCGTTACATTTAATGTTTTTATATGTGTTTTTTCCTGAAAATGCGTTACGAGGGGGGAGGGTGGATCAAAAATCCTGAATTTTTGCGTTACGTAATTTAAGGACGTTCCCTAACTTCCTTAAAAATGAAAACAAACAAACAAAATTGAAATACTCCAAATTATTATCAAAAAACTGTTTTTTTTAAACAGTAATAACATTGTGCTAATATTACTATTTTCTACTTTTATTAAGGGGCCTTTAGATATATACAAAAATAGACCATCCCAAAAATTCATTCATATTGTAGAGGTTACTTGGCCACACTAACTTTCTTTAAGGTCACTATATAACGAAGTAAGGAACTTCGTTATACAGTGACCTTAACTTTCTTAACTTATAACTTTTTGGAAAAAAGCAATAGAACATTTTTTGATAATAATAAAACACAAAATTATTTGACGTCAAATTTATAATTTTTAAAATTCACAGTTTTTCCCCACTCTTGAAACTTGATAAATGCTATAATTCGAAAACAAAAAGCTTTTGGCATAATGTCATTCAAACTTTTTGTCTACTTTTGACCTTGTTCACCATGCCTTAGTTTGGTGCATCATTTAAATTACACCCAGTATACCTACAGGTTGTATAAGATGATTTTTGGTGGACAATTTATACTTCTTCGATTCAAAAATTATATCTAAAATAAATTTTAAAGAACATAAATAATAACTAATTGCTTATAGGTTGCAAACTGTTGGTACTTATATTTTGATACTTTTAAACTATGTTGAGGTCGTTTACTTAGTATAATGCCAAATGTAGTCTAAAAGTCTTAATTTTGGTGTCGCAATCTTCTCGTACATTCTATTTTAAACCGATTACAGCAATTTTTTGCATTAGAAATAATTCAAGATTAAGATTAATTATTGATCTAGGCTTAAACAAATTTATATTACGTGCTATTTATTAGCATAATTGAAAAAAATTAAAAATTTTAGGAATAGCAGATTTCATTAAGCTTTTAGTTAAATCTGGGGGCACGGCAATGCCCCGCCAAGTTCGCGCAACTGCTTTACCATCTTTTCTTGAAACATTTCAGCCCATATTTGACCTATCTAAAATTCTGCTTCGGAATGAGCTATGAAACTCAAATTTTGCGTAGTCGTAGATCTTCATAGAGTTAACAACCCCTCATGGACTTCCGTAAAGTAGTTACGAAATTTCAAAAACCGTCGAAATTTCCACTTACTCACTCACTCACTCATGTATAGATCATCAAAATTCTAGTGTACTTCCAGACATGCTACAAAGCTGAAATTTGGCAGACTGATAGAAATTATGACCAAACCCTTTCCTACTTGCAAAATAAAAGTACCATTGTCCACATCCAAAAACGCTAGAGAGCTGAGCTTTGGCAGACTGATGGAAACTATGATAAAACTATAGGAAAAAATTTAAAACCCCAAAATTTTAATTTACTTTCCTCCCCTAACATTTTCCTCTTCCAGAAACGCTACAGAGCTGAGCTTTAAAAGGCCGATAGGAACTATGATAGAACTATAAAAAAAAATTAAAAACCTCAAAATTTTAATTTATTTCCCTCCCCAATAATTGTAAAATTATGTAAAATTAACATTGCCCACTTCCAGAAACGCTAGAGAGCTGAGCTTTGGAAGACTGATAGGAGCTATGATAAAACTATAGGAAAAATTTTTAAAACACCAACATTTTAATGTACTTCCCTCCCCTATAAATGTAAAGTTCTGTAAACGTAACATTGCCCACTTCCAGAAATGCTAGAGAGCTGAGCTTTGAAAGGCTGATAGGATCTATGATAAAATCATGGGAAAAAGTTATAAAACTATACAATTTTAAAGAAGGCATTGCAAAAGTTTTGAACAATATTCCGCATAATTTACTACTTTGAAACTTAAATATTATCCAATTGAATTGAGATAAAAGTAAAGCCAAGTTCTCCAATACAAATTTTAAAATGAAAGGTTCTTACTAGTTTGGAATTTTTTTTCTAAACTTGGCGTTTACGGCTGCAAATGACTCTTAGGCATAGTGCTAAATTGAACATAAAGAAATTTGGCTGTAATAGCAAACTTCCAAACTAGTAAACACCTTCCATTTTGAAATTTGTATTGGCTAACTTGGCTTTAGTTTTATCCAAATTATTTTTACTGAATACAATTTTCGCGTACTTGGCCCTTTTTAGATGAAATGTTTTTGTTATGATTTAATTTATTTCCTAAAAACTAAAATAAACAAAAATATGTTTGTAACATTTTTCTTATGTGTACCTACTAATAATACATTATTATTTATTTTTTAAATCCTATAGACTCCAATGTATGCCAAGGTACGCCGAAATACATAAACAAACAACAGTATTTTTTAATTACTGTTATTTATTAAAAAATATTAACACAATAGGTTATTACTCTCTCCTAGCCAGGGCCGGCGCAAGATTTTTCTGTTTTTTTAGTAATTTATAAAATTTTGTTCTGTTTTTTAACGCTTGCGCAGTTTGATACGGATTTGCTTTCATTTTCGAGAATTTTTGCAAAACGAAACGTTGCTTGTCTGATAATATTTCAGTTACTGAGCCAAAAAAGTCCTAACTCGCCTCTAAATAAGGGTTTATTTGACTAGATTTTTCGTTTCGTTAAAAAAATTATTATTAAATTAAAATAGGGAACATGCAAATCTTGTTTGATAGGTATTTTAATAAAAAATATGTGAAATGTATCTTTTTTAAATTTAACCAATTCGTTTTGGAGTTATTTGATCTAAAATTATTATTATATACTTATTTTTAATAGCAATGTCAAAAAAATATTGGGTGAATATTTAAAGAAGAGTAGCTAAGTATATGCCAATCTTCGCTCTCTGTATAAATATTAGTAAAGACGTATTATTATCAGCATTATAATTAATTTTTTTAACACTTGACCTCAATCCTCATTAAACATTCTTAAAGGATTGTTATTCCTTTGAGACGGATGACCAGTTATCTATGAATTTACTAGTCGCGCACCCAGAAATATCTCTTAAAAGGGGGGGACTGAGGCCTGGCGGGGGGCGAGGCCGAGGCCTCATGGTGTATTTCATGCTATCTAAAAAAAATATGAGGCTTAAGGGGGGGGAGGTCCCCCCCTGGGTGCGCCCATGAATTTACGATAAAAAAAATTCACCTGGTTTTCTCGAATAATAGGTGAACTAAAGCCACTGTAAAATTAGTGCCGCCAGCAAAATTTTTAAGAAAACAACTCAAATGCTTTACTTAATTTCCCATAAACCGAACCAAAATATTTTGATTTGATGAAGCAGAAATGTTTATATCATAAAACATAAAATGTGTTTAATTAAGTATTGTTTAAATAATTTATTCGCGCTACAGAAGGCATCTGAACCACAGTGCATCGATGAAAGGGAAATTTTATTCTCCACAAAAAACTTTTGTTGTAATTTTCTCCGAAAAGGCTAGTTTTTGAGAAAATTGAATAAAACTTAAAAGATAGGTTTTGGGGGGTTAAGGATGGGGAGGTTTTCTCAGTTCCTGTCGACATTTCGCTATGGAAAACTCAGATATTTCGACTCAGCGAGATTTGAGGGAGTTCCTATATTTTTGACCACCACTATACCAATGAGTACAGGGTTCGTCAACGATAGTTTGGCCATTGAAAAATATGTGAACTGAAGTAAGATCGCTATTTAAATAAATGGCACTAAGAGAGATAAATAGTTTAGCGCTATTGTCAAGTTAGCAATTCAAGAACATGGTTTTCTTTTCGCGATCTAATGACGTTACTCTTACCGGCTGAGTAGGCCAAAGAGGGCGATGCATAAAATCCTTCTCTATCCTTAGATATCATTTGAACTGTATGACTAATAATCAATACTGCGAATCCGTAATTAAGTGTACAGGTAGAGCTTTTTAACATGGCAAAAATGTTAAAGGAGGTTACTACACGCACAAACAAAATATTCCACAAATTCAACTTTATGGATAACAAATTTCTTGGTCTTTATTTGTACCGATTTATTCTCAACCAGAGTTAGAAACCAATACTTTAAAAAGTAACTATTACATTACAAATTACTTTACAGGAATGTACTTAGAAAACTGTGTAATTAATTACAACAAAAAAATTACTTAATTATAAATTTCCTACTTGCAAAATAAAAAATAGTAGTTGACAATTACTTTTTTATTGATTTATTTCACTTTTTCATAATTTACAAAATGTGAAAATGCTTAATTTAGGAGCCCCCTTCCTTCGTAATACATTCCGAACTTACCCCTTAAATTCAGTACGAAACGTGGATTGCTTCAAATAATAAAAGCAAAATAGGTTTTTACAAATAATAACAATCACTTTAGTATTTCAATTGCATTTTTGTAATTTCATTATAATTGTAAAATAATTTTCCAATTATTTTATAAACTTAAATAATTGCAATTACCATAACACCGCATTTCAACTTATTGTTTTTTTTTCAAGAGGAATGGCCCCTCCATTTAAGGGGCAAAAATAAAATTTTAAAAGGAGTAGTAAAATGTGACAAACAATTTTTTCTGCAGAGTGAAACCAGTAGAGGGGCAAGAGGTTTAGGGCTGTCGTACATCCCTACCCCCAAAAATGTTGTCCCTATTCTGTTTCCTGGATAGTGTATGGTGACTTTTAGCAACTTGACTTCGTGAGCCGCCGCTAGGAGATCGAACACTTAAGCGGCATTTAAGCGCGACTTTAATAAAAGAGCAAGGTTATTGTATAAGAAAAAATTATCAAAAAATAGAATTTTTCTAGATTTAATATTTCCTGATTAAAGCTAAAATAACGAAATAAATAATAATGACTATTTCTTCGTCTTTTAAAAGTGGAAGTCTTACTTTGATTGCTCCTGTTTAGTAATAAAAAACTATTAATGAATTTTGAGTCACAGCGGCAAACGCTCCTGAATATGCGCGTCTTTGGTCCCTCACTGACTTCTTGCATTCCATAAGTTCATCCTTTTTTATACGCTTTTTATAAAGGCTAAACGTTCGAAGTCGAGCCCGGTATATGACCCATATAGAGTGGCAACTGGCGAGCTTTACAACATTGAGGAGCAGATGGCGCTGAAATAAATTCGTCTTGTACTTTAATCTAATGGCATTTATATGATAGACCTGAACCTCGCAACTCGCACATGCAACTAAATCGTACCAGTAGTCCCTGAATATTGCGTACTATATATATACTCATTGACTATACATTATACTGGCAGATTAGGTTACCCATATTTTTTTGCTTTGGTTCAAACTCTTTTTTTATATTTCCAATAGAAAAATATTTTTGGCGCGGTAATCTATAAAATCATTGTCATTGTCCTCTTTAAACAATACTATTATTTTAAAATTAAAGCATTTATTATACCCACTGACTCCATGATATTTTTAGATATTGGCTAACATAAAAAATTAATTAAATTAGCAAAATCTATTGTTACAAGTAGGTGTAATTATAAGTTAATGTTGATGATGTAGTTTTATTTTTAATAGAAAAATTATACGTGCAATAGCAAAAATTCTAAAAAAATAGACGGTAATTTTAAACCGGATGAGTTTATTAGATTTAACAAATTAGGTGTAATTACAGAAAAGCAAAGTTTTGTTTAAATCAGGATTATTTTACAGTCAAATTATTTTGTAATTAAATTCTTTATTTGGCAAATAAAATTAAAACATTAAAAATAATATATATGTACATTTAAGATATATACAGGGTGTCCCATTAAGGATGGCAGCCCGACTTATCTTAGAAACTGCTGTTCTTATTATCTATTTGAGGTATTAAGGAACGCCAAAAAAATGCAAAGCTTCTTGACATTATGAACAAATTAGTGTTTTTCCAAAGAATTTTTTTTTAGTTATCAAATCTAAGAATTTAAATTTGTTAAAAAATTTTGATACAAACCCATTCATATTTTTACTTGAAGTTGTTAAGTAAGACGAGGTGTCTTTTAAGTTTTGCCTATACAGCTGGACTCCGGAACGAAATGGCGATGTACAAAATAGCAGTATCGAAATGGCGACAATCAAAATAGCGATGTAACAAAATAGCTACTATTTGTTACAGCACGTTTTTTTTTTTACTTTTTTCCTGGGATCCTAGAGAGTGTGAATCCGAACTGAGCCGAATGCTGGTTCAGTTCGGTTATGATTCACACCTTCTAGGATCCCGGTAAAGAAGTCATGCGCTATTTTGGCCTGCGCTTTTTTAGCCTGCGCTATTTTGTACCACTGCCAAATAAAGTCTCGTCCAAATTTGAATTTTGAATATCGCTATTTTGATAAATCGCTATTTTGATTGGCGCTATTTGGTCGTTGCTATTTTGATATATTTATTTATGATTTCAAAACCACAGCATCTACCAAAATGCGGTTTTCATAATTACATTAAGGATGTGTCATTGAAATCAAGTTTTGAGATATAGATTTAAAAAAAGAATCTTTACCAACTAGCTAGCTAACAAAACACTGTTTTCAAATAGAATAAAAATTGTCAGTTTCACAGAATCCACCCAAAAGGAAGTTGCATGCGCGAACACAAGTTGTATGTGAGAAGCATCAACTTCGAGAAGGGACTCTGGTGTATATCTAATTAAAGATGAAAGTTAAAATATATTTTTGTTTGTTGCTTGCCCCACTTTACCTCATTTAAATATTGTTTCAGAAACCAAAAACATTCTCCATGGAGTGTCTGGAAAATTTAAGTCCGGGGAACTGTCTGTCATTATGGGTCCATCTGGAGCCGGAAAGAGTACGTTACTGAATATTTTGGCTGGATTTATGTAAGTATTCGCATCCTTATAACCTTTAGTCCACAGTACACCGGTCTATCTTTTAGGTGATGGGTAAGGGGTTGAATTTTTGTAAATAGCTTTATTTTGTCGAGACTCACTTTTTCCTGTGCAAAATTTCTTGAAAGTAAACCGCGCATGCGATTTTGGGTACAATGTACTTTCAAACATATTTTTAAAGCCACAAAAAAAATAGCCGATTACTAATTTTTTACTTTTCTAGCGCGCGCAACAATGGCTAAAAAATTGCTTTCAGGTGTTCTTTGCGGGACCCCTTTAGTCGGCATCAGTGTCGTTTCTGTAGGTATAGGAATAGAAAGTTTTATTATCTATTTTTATTTTTTTAGTTTACGCCATAATTAAATGAAATAATTTTCATGAGTATATCTACCGCCGCCCATGTCACTTTCTTTAAAGGATATGCCGATGGTCGGCTTTAACCTTTGTTCAACTGACTTTGCAAAAACTTTACACGGAAAATATAATTGAGAATTTTTAGTGTAAGTTACTAAAAATTCAGCGAAGATGTCTTGGCATTTTTAATTTTTTTGTGACATCCAAAATGTCCGACTCAATATTTTAAATGTCATTTGGTAATAACACTACAAAGATAGCTAATAACAAAATATAAGTAACTTATGAGTTTCAGCGTACGGGTTTTTTATGAGCACTCGTGTCATACTTAGTTGGTTTATTCTTTTATTTTCCTTTTCATTTTTTTTTATGACAAAAGCTAAGTCAGAAAAGGTTGGAGGCTCCATTTTAAAGAAAAAAACTTGAAAAAAAACAATTTTTTAAAGTTATTATTACCGAACGGTTGCGAACGGAAGACGGCAGCCTATAAATGCTCAAATCCGTCTACGAACTGTGAACCGTGAACGGCAACTTATAAATCAGGGGTTATACCGGGGTTTTCAACAAGTTTTTTAGTATTTTGCATTTCCGGGATAATTTTGTAATTTTAATGTTTATTTAATATGTCTAAAAATAAACGTAAGGACGAAAAAAAATACCACTGTTTTTTCCAAAAAACTGCTACTTAAACTTGGGAATTTTTTAGTAAAAAAGGTCTCCTTTTAGGTTTAAAATCAAAATAAAATGTAATTATAAATATTTTGATTAAAAAAAATTAAAACGTGTTAGGGTCATAAAAAGGTAAGTTTTCACCAAATTTTGTAAAAAAGAAAAAAAACTTGTGCGAGCTAAAAATCAAAAACAAAAAAACCGGTTTTCGGAAAGTTTTAGGTTATGTAAAAAAGTCGTTTTTACCTTTTTATATTTTCCAACTTCCAACAGTTTTGATTCTGTTCTTATTTTTTTTTCATACAAATAATTATTTGCACTAATCTAATCAACATTACAAAAAACGTTTTTGAATTAGTTTTCGAGTTTTTAAAAGAAAATTAATCTAAATTTTTATTTTACTGGTTTTAAGGAGACATTTTTTACCAGTGTTAAATTTACAGTAAAGTGGGGAACCTTTAGGGATAATCGGTATTCTTCAACTCTTTCCACAATGAGACGCCTTAAGGCAAACAACATTGGTGTGTTTTAATATCTCGTTTAGGCGGAGTAGATAAGTTTTTTTTTAAATCTTTATTTAATTTTTATTACTGCCTACATAATTTTTATATAAACATTTGTCGATACATAAATTTTTTGGTGTTTACAGGAAGTTTTTCGTTCTGATTATTATCATGTTTTGATTACTCAAGGACGTGAAAATTTCCCATACGATAAACTCGATAAACACTCCTAAATACGGTGATATCAACGAAACAGGATTTTTTTGATCATTTTACGTATGTAATGTAATTTCGAAACATTTCAGACCATACAATTAAATTACATACAGGTCATATAGGGTCAATGTTAAAAGTACAGGGTGTTCTGCTTTTCTCTCCAATATGCTTTTGTGAGTTTATTATTTGTCGTAAAGCAAGTCTTATACCGATATGAACATTTGTGGAAAAAATAATTAACGCGTATTTCGGCGACGCACAGTGCGGACAAAAATAGAGTTTTTGGACAATAATCAATATCTTTGTTGTTTTTCAAAAAAGTTAATATTTTTATAGGGTATGTGATAAAGTGTAGTCTAAAGGTTAAAATAAGTAAAACTTTTTAAAATATATATATGTCATTTTATTTAAAATATTAAAGAAATAAATCAAAGTACATTCAGTTTAACCTACATTTACGTTAAAAATAAAAATCAATTTACTTTTGTGTTAGAAATTAAACTAAAATTATTTTTTTTATTCGGATTCATGCGCGTAGTTAGGAAGGCTTGGGGGGCTAAGTCCCTTCCAGAAAAATTAAATTAGCAACCCCAAAATAATTATTTTTAAAATACACACACATTGCACCCTCAGTTTCTTTGTTCTTAAAAATGATTCTAAGAAAGCCGTTTTAGGCAGTCCACGACTCGGTCCGGGTACGGCCTCTGTTTCCGAATCTGTATTTTTTGATTTTTCTGAATCCGTTTTATAACAAAGTTTCTCAGATATAATATCTTTATTTAACCATTCGAAATAACGTTTTTGAAAATAAATTTTGTTTCGTCCCGATAGCTTCCATTTGAGACAGAGACTTTTGCAAAAATTTAATAATGCCTTATTTAGAATTTGGTTGTTTTTGTCAGAACATTCTTCTAAATCCAACAAGGGTTGATTTTTTTTGAAAATATTTAACACCTTCAGATTTTCGTGAGAGGCCACTCATTTAACAAGTCTGAATGTTTTATGCTTATGCGTTCTAAAAGTTAAAAAAAAGTGATAAAATGGTATATTATCTTTTTAGGGACTTAAGTGGCACTTTTATCCCGAGAAGAAAAAATTGTATGTAGCTACAGTTCGCCGAGTGCTCAAAAGATACTTTAGTCATTTTTGGGCCCCGTTTTTATTAAAATTATTTTGCAAGAAAAACAGCCTTCCCATTTTTACGTTTTATCTTTGAACGTCACTTTTTATCCACGGGATAAAAAGTGATACTTTATCCCTAAAATTTGTGATAAAAAGCGCACTTTTGATCTCCAAAGTGCAAAAAAACTTTTTTTTTTAATATTCGCCCACAACAACACATCAGAATAATTTTTGGCATATATATTTTAAGACTGATAGCAGTATTTTTGGAATTTTATTGACTACCTCAAATTATTGTTTTTGTGCGTTCCCATTGACAAAAAACGGCCAATACGATATGCGATTCTAAAATATTTAATTTTTCATTTTGGTCACAGTAGTATAAGGTGACAGTACCATAAATATTTTGGGAATTTTAAAAAAATTTATTATCACCTATAACCACTCGCCATCACCGAATAATAAGCCTCATACATTGAGTTGTATAAGGCCCTGAAAGGCCTCATATCTTTTCCAACTTTAGTGCCATTTTTGACACCTTGTTGCCGCCAATTTTGACGTTGATGAGAGCTGTCACACTTTTATATTTGTCCAAATGGCGGCAAGACTGGTTTTAAGGGTATACCTAAACAGGAGATGATGTGAGGCTTCTCAACGGGGGTGGTAACCAATGTGTTATAAATTATTAGGATTGAAATATATTATTTAAAAAAATACAGCACCCTTAGTAGCAGCCAGTAGCAAAAAATATTTATGCTACCTTTTTGCTAATTCATTGGACTAATATTTAGGATATATGCCAGACCTTGCAAATCCTTGCAATTTTTTATAACCTTAATAAAATTTAAAAATTATTTATTTTTTTTGTAAGCATAACAGTTTTAATTAAATTATTTTAAAAGCGACACGTCAATTTGACAAAATTTTATTTAAACAAATAGCGTAAATATATATCACTGTAATACTTAAAGAAATTTTTTTTTATATTTAAATGCAGAACCAGTAACATTAATTTTCTGATAGGTATTTTATACGATTTTTTTGTACCTGTTTTAAAATAACGACTTTAAATATTTATTTTGTTCACTTTCGCAACTGTGACTAAAAAATAGGTTATGATTACAGATAAACTGGACATTTATCTATACTTTTGCAATATTAAAACTTTTAAAATGTAACCTCAGTTTTTCGAATACTGCCCACAGGAGTCCGCACTGTGCGACGGCTAGATGCTTCCGTTGGGAACTTGTTAAAACTATGTAGTTGCATCTAGTATGTAGCATCTAACCATCAGTATAATTCAATTCCGGTAGTGGTATTTTCCCTCGGAGTAGTTGTTTCTGTTGGTTTCATACATACAAATTACTAACTAAATGCGCAAACACAATTACTGAAATCGGCAAGACTTTTATTAATACCTGTTAAAAAATCAAATTTAAAAAAAGTTATGTACTTATTATGTGTATTATGCATTAAATTATACAGGGTATCCCAGAGAGAAGTAACTACATAGTGATTCCGAAAACGGTAAGAGGTTTGGTTTTGGCATATATATAAAATCCTGTTTATAACGTTCTACGTCTTTCGATTATTCCCGCTTTCCAGTTTTATCTATCATTCAAGTCACCTTCCTCCAGCCCTCTGTTTTGTATGTCTTCATCTACTCCATCTCTCTAGCTTCTTCTAGGCATTTCACGTTTTCTTCTTTCGCCTGGTCTCCACTGTATTATTTGTTTAAGTATTTTTGTCTCTGGCATTCGTTGGACATGCCACTCAGTTGTTTATTTTGTATGTCGTATGTTGTAAAATTTCCAGAAATATATTTTCGGAAATATTTCCTGAAACATTGGAAATATATGGAAATATAGGAAATATTAAAAAAATAAGAAAAAAGAGAACATTTATAAAAATCATAACAAAATACCGGAAAACGCAGAAGGCTTATACATGAACACAAATCAGGAGTTATTCTTCAAACAAATAAACAGAAATAAGGTCAAATTTGTACAACAAAAATCTCACTCTTGACACACTACACTATTCACTAGTGGAGCAAGAGGCATATCGTCATCGCTGTCATCAGCATCACACTCAATAACATCGTCTTGCCAGTCTACTTCCTCAAAATCTTTAATAGTATCGGAAATAAAAATTGTTCTATAGTAAGTTTAATACTTATACGGTTACAAAATATGAAAGATAATATTCTTTTAAATATTTCCAATATTCCCAAGACACGTTCGAAAATTTCCGATATTTCCAATTCCATGGAAATATTTCCATTTAGATCACTAAAACTATGGCATGTTGTTGACCTGCCTGCCGATCATCATGGTTGTTTTCAACATTTTTTTTTGTCTCTTTCAGTGGCCATACCTCTGAGAAGTAAGTAATTATTGCTTTTACGATGGTATTGTAAATTCTTGTTTGGTTTCTTTACTAACGTTTTTGTCCCACAATAAGCCGTTAACCAGTGATATTGCCTTTCTTTCTAGTATGTTCCTGTATGACTTTTATTGTTTTTGTCAGGTCACCATGGTTTGCGGCAAAATCTAAGTAAAGAAGCCTTAAAAAATTAGTTTTACACTTTGTACATGCAGTGTGGCGCTCGGGGTTTACTGTTCGAACGATAAAACACTAAGACCTTTTAAATGAGAGATCAAATAGGTACTTATCTAATAAATAAAGATCCGAAACATAAAAGAGGATCCAAAATTATATTAAAATGTGCGCAAACATTGATTTAATTGCAAAAACGGTAATTTGTTTTGTAAAAAGCTCCGTCATAATTTGTTTGACATAAACAGTCAAAACAACAACGAATATCATCGGCTAAATCAATAATATGTTCGTAACAACCAGATAAAAGTATATATGTTCCTTTCTAATGAAATCGTTTAGAAGAAGACATCAATAAAAAGCAAATAAAATAGTAAGCTAATGACTAATTAGTGCAGTGCCTCATTTTGGGAATCAATATCAATAAAAAAATTAAAGGAAGTGCGTGCCACTGTATATACCCCTTTACTCCCTTCTCGCCCATCAAGGTTTTGATGACGCGGTGTCACTTTAATACAACATCAAGTATAGGTATTTGTATTCGGTACAATTTTTTATAATTTGTCCACTATTTAGTATGAGATCTTGTTGCTCTCCAGTCCCCATTTGTTGTATTGTTGTTCGTTATCTTGGGCAATTATTACTTGATCGTCAACAAAACTCAGGGTATACAGTACATAATTTTCGAGTGCACCATCCCATTGCACTTTCTCTTCCATCCTTTAAGTTCTAGGTATATTTTAAATAGTGTTTGTGACAGGCAACACCCCTGCTTCATAACGTCACTCATCGTCAAGCAAGCTTTACCTTACTGCTTTAGGCCTTTATCTTTGCTAATATTATTTCTTAGTTTGGTTTTGCACCATCATAGTGTGTTTTGAATGCCTTAAATTAGTTCCACATTTATATTGCTTGTTTCCAGAGAGCTCCATATTTTACTGAGCAGTAGCTGTCGTATGCTTTCTTTAGATCCGCAAAAAGCATGTGGGAATTCTTGGTTGTAGGCTATTTTTTTCTCAATTACTTGGGTCATAGTCATGCGCCCTCTCCATCTGTATACTCATTTTAATTTTTTTTTCCCTAAACTCTACTTAGTGTTTTTGTCACTGCTACACCTCGATAGGTCTCTGTTTCTGTCCGCTTTCTTAAATACCTTGTTAAATAGCTGATCTTCCATTCCATCGGTTTTCGTTCCTATATATATATCTATATTTTCAGGTTTCGGTGACCTTCCGTTTTTTAGGAAACTGCTTTGTTTTTGTACTTTTTTTTTGTTACTCGGATTGGTGATCCCATTGCGCTTACATAGGTTTTGGTTAAATGAGATAAAAAATGCGCTTTCCAAGCCCAATCAGATGCTGTACCGAAATAAATGTCTAATAATAACGAGCAAAAACCTCGGCAAAAACTAAAAATTTTGTTTTTCAAAAAATTTATATTTTGACTCCATCTTGTATAAAAATTTAATAAAATTCGGTAGTTTTGTATCACCGACTACGACTAATCGAATGACGTCATTAAACATTTTCACATTACATAAATACTGCATGAATTTAGTCGTGTATTAATAAAGTATAGCACAATCTTGTTGTAATTTTTTACGGCGCAACTGCGCATGCGCAGGTTACAAAATAATCCTAGCAAAATTACTGCTAGACTTTGTTTCACCTCCAATACTCTATTATGTCTGAGAAGTGGGTTGATTTTATGTTATTTTTATATCAAACCTGATATAATTTTAAAAAATTAGATTTTAATAATTTTGAAAAAATAAAATCACTAAAATAGGTACCGAAACGAATATCAAATTATGATATAACGTTACAGGTGTATCTATAATAAATACCATGCGCTGAAGCAAAGGAAGGTCACATTTAAATACTTAACTAATTATATTTTTAAATATCTTTAAAATTAAGTTAAATCTAAATTTGCGGGTTTCAGTAATTTATTAAGTGAATACCAATTAAGTAAAAATATAAACGGGTTTGTATCTAAATGTTTGAAGAAATTTATGGGCACACCGAACATTGTCGCGGTCGGGCACGCCGCACTCTGGGGTATTGGGTTTGAAAACCTGGCCAATAATATTTTTAAGGCTTTTTTGCATTATGCTCTCTTTGAAAAGGTGTATTTAAATAAATAAGTTTATTTATAGATATTAGAATTATATGTTATTGTAAGTATTAGGTACATTTATTTTATACAGGGTTTTCCAGAAATTTGTTTAATTTCGATTTTCCAAATTAACTTATTTTTAAACAAATATGTTGCAATAACATTTTCTGTGTGAAGTATTTTAGGCCGAAAAATGTGAGTTTGTTAATAGTTTTGATGTATTGTATCAAGAGGGCGCTCGTTGCTTTAGTCTAAGTACATTGAGACAAGTGCAAATTTTTTTTCGATTGTACTCAAATTATTTTTTATTTAAAAAGTAACTTTTTTTCATTTATACGCAAAAAAGTTTACCTTGTGTGTCGCTGAAAGTAACGGACATATGCTGACGATATCGCCATAATAACAGATAAGAAAGAAGAACTGATAAAAATGCTGGAAGAACTGGATACAGCAGCTAAAAATATAGGCTTGAGTATGAACTACACTAAAACTAAAACCATAACAAACACAGACGAAGATATCACGATCAGAATAAATCAAGAGAAAATAGAACAAGTAGAGGAATATATATACCTGGGACAAATTATTAAACTAAAAAAAGAAAATCAAACAGCTGAAATCAAGAGACGAGTAAATAAGAAATGTATAAAATAAAATAAAAACCAATAAAGATGTTTTAAAAATAAGAAAACGTGTTTTTATAGAAAAATACGGTAGTGCCATGGCTCCGTGGCACTACCACACGAGCCGCCACTGCTGTATCGAAATTAATATCTAATAATAACAAGCAAAAAATAAAAATTTTGTTTTTCAAAAAATTTTAATTTTGACTTCATCTTGTATACAAATTTATTAAAATTCAGTAGTTTTGTATCATCGACTACGACTAATCGAATGAAGTCATCAAATATTTATCAAATATTTTCACATTACATAAATACTGCATGACTTTAGTCGTGTATTAATAAAGTATAGCACAATCTTTCTTCTTCTCCAGGTCATATTTTACGGCGCAACTGCGCATGCGCAGGTTACAAAATAAATAATCCTATCATAATTATTTCACCTTCAATACTCTAATATGTCCTGGGATTTAATGTTATTTTTATAACACACCTGATATAATTTTTAAAAATTTGTTTTAATAATTTTGAAAAATTAAAATCATTAAAATAGGTACCTAAACAAATATCAAATTATGATATAACGTTACAGGTGTATCTATAATAAATGCGCTGAAGCAAAGGATTTAAATACTTAACTAATTATATTTTTAAATATCTTTAAATTTAAGTTGAATTTAAATCTGCGGGTTTCAGTAATTTATTAAGTGAATACCAATTAAGTAAAAATATAAACGGGTTTGTATCTAAATTTTTAAAGAAATTTATGGTGTTAGGCACACCAAACATTGTCGCAGTCGGGCACGCTGCACTGTGGGGTATTGAGATTGAAAACCTGGCCAATAATATTTTGAAGGCTTTTTTGCATTCTGCTCTCTTTGAAAAGGTGTATAAATAAATAAACTAGGTATTATAATTATATATTATACGGTATTGTAAGTATTAGGTACATTTATTTCATACAGGGTGTTCCAGAAATTTGTTTAAATTCGATTTTCCCAATTAACTTATTTTTAAACAAATATGTAATTTCCTGTGTGTGGTTTTTTGGGCCGAAAAACTTGAATTTGTTAATAGATTTGATGTATATTGTATCAAGAGGGCGGTCATTGCTTTAGTTTAAACACAAGTGTACATTTTTTTGCTATTGTACTCAAATTATTTTTTATTTAAAAAGTAACTTTTTAATCATTTTTACCTCATGTGTAGCTGGGAGTAACTATTTTCAAGGTTTTTGCGGTTGTTATCAATTTTTGAACCAAAGTAAGTTGATCAATTTAAAATTTTTACCGAAGCAATCTACGCTTGCTTGGTACCAGTATAGTTATAGTACTCTGTATTAAGGAAGTAAAGTATTGTTCATACTCGTCTTAGTCTTTTGTTTTTGATTAGTCTTTGTCCTGTGATTAGTCTTAGCTGTCTTAAACAAAATCGGCTGTTCATACTCGTCTTTTGTTTTTGATTAGTCTTAGACATAACCCACTGAAAAAAAATTCAATTTCAATAAAAAGGCCCCTTTTCAAGAGTCATTTTCTACACAAAACAATCTTATTTAACCTAATCTGTGCACGAAACACAGACACGAAAGAACAAAAGCGAAAAAGAAAATAAAAACAAATAAAATTTTGAGGTTATGTTGAGATTTTCTGTTAAAAACATGATTAATGGCGGTAAATTCAAAATTTCGGCCGCGCGCTTGCGCTCTTCGGACGCCCTGTAAAAAAAACAACAAATATCAGCTGATGTCTGTCACTCGTCTTAGTCGTTGTCCTAAGGATTGAAAGTTGGCAACTCTTAAGACAAAGACTAATCAAAAACAAAAGCAAAAGCATTGTATGAACACTCCCATAAGAAACAGTGGTTTTAACTTTCTTATGACAAGACATATGACTAAACCAAGACAAAAGACGAGTATGAACGATCCATAAATGAGATTGAACAGAAATATCTAAGTATCACATTCAACAAACTATTTAATAGATATTCCCAATCACCTAATTGAAATAAGGATTATTTTCAAGACTAAACGCTCGTAGTCGTCAATCAGGCTAAGGCTTTAACAGTTTTTCTTTACTGAAAAGCCCTAAAATATTATTCTTGAACTTTCATTTGATACCACAAGCTTTATTTTTAGAAAACTTTAATTTTTGAAAATAACCCGTACCTCTTATATGGGATATGATTTAAACTATCTACACATGGGACCAACTAAAGACCACATTCAGTATATAAACCAAATTCGATTGAGATTTGACAGTTCGAAATAGCCTTTTTGGGACCGGTTTTAGGCGATGCCGACGGTGCGGTTATTTGTCATTGGTGTGCAGACTATTAAAATAGTGATAATGAAGAGGGGAAGATGGGGGAATATTTTTTTGTCTAAAGGAACACTTTATTTGCAGTGTTAGTGCTTTGTTTGTGATCAAATGTAAGTCTTTCTATGTATTGTTTTTAAATTTTTCTTGTGTTAAACAAGTAGTATAGAATGGAAATGTTTCGTATTACCCCTTCGTTTTGACTATCGTGGAGTAATAGGTAACATTGTAATGGGGCTATAAGAAATATATTCGATGTAACGCTGTAGGAATGGCAAGTTGCAAAAATATTAACTGGCATCTAACGCAAATAGTCCAGAGTACACCGGTTTTTTTTAAGTAACCGGCTGAATTCTTGTAGAAATTTTTAAAATGATTTTTAACAGAATATCATTTTGGGGACAATGTTGCCATTTACTTTCGAATACATTTTTTAGGCAACAAAAAAAGCAACAACTCTCAAATTATTTTAAAATTATAAATTACGAAAAATAATAATGAAAAAAGTTCCATTAAAGAATTAGTAACATTTCCATTCTGATCTACTTGTTTATGACAAGCAAAATTTAAAACAATACATCGTCACCCTAATTCTGACACATCGTAACCCAACTCAACAAAATTTTACAGGAATAAGATTTATTAGAAATCGCGGGAATGACCGTTTTATTTATTTTTTTTGATTGCGAGGATTTAGCAGCATATAGCTATGCATAATTACTAACCTCTGACGCAAAAATATGAATTTTCATTTTTTGAGGGTTACGACGTATCAGAATTAGGGTATCGACATAGAAACTTACATTTGACAACAAACTTATGTATTACAACTGAAAATAAAGTGTTTCCTTCAGACAAAGAAAAATATTATCTGAAATTGTTTGTTTGTCAAAAATATGTTTAAAAAAGAGCACAAAAGTGCGAAAAGTTTATTAATATTGTAGTAGAAGAATTAGAAGGTATTTTTCAGATATGTCAAATCACAAAACACAAAATGAAAGAGTGTTTCTTTTTCCTATTCTATTTTAAACAAATGGGTTCCGCTCAACACTGCAGTGACCTGTGCAGCCAGCGCCAGCCTTCTACGTACGTCAAAATTCTTATGTTAACCGTCCGTGAGTTTGCGGCGTTCCACGGAAGCCGTTAACTACATGTAACGTTCAAATGTCAACAGTGTCAAATAGCGTTAGTCGTCGGCCATTTTTGAAACCCACTCTTTCTGTTTTGGTTGGTTGTAAAATCCAATCTCTAGCTGTTCTAATATCTCTGTTCTCCGTGAGGGAAGTGGCATAGAGTCCAAGTTGTGCTCAATTTATAAAGATGGTATTATAAGTGTATATTAAACATAATGTTTCGCCACGTCATTTTTCTAGTTGGGAGATGTGATCATTACGGGCCACAAGAACCAAATAGTTTCAGATCAATTTGCAAGGCCGACTTTGTTATAAAACTTTTTTTTTCTAAGCCGTACCGGTAAGAGTTTTTGAGGCAAATCCAGGAACACCCTGTATATAGAAGATATTTAAACGAGAAGCTTAGGGTTTCTATTAAACATCTTTATTCTGTTGCAGTACCAGAGGAAGTAGCGGCGACGTAAAACTGAATGGAGTGGTGCGGAACAGCAGTCCCCGCTTTCGAAAGCTGTCCGCCTACATTCCACAGAACGAAGAGCTGCGGTTAGCTTTGACAGTGAAAGAAGCTATGACCTTCGCTGCCAACTTAAAACTTGGTTACTCTGTTTCTCACGAATACAAAGCCAAACAGGTGAGTAGTTCGGTTTGTGGTTTTAATGCAGTAGGTACCACGGATCACCTAACTGGGCCGTGGTAGGACCCATAGAATACTAAAAAGTCAGCACCGCAATCAGTGGTAGTAGTGTAAGGTTTAAAAGCGCGGTTCTGCAAAGTGGGGAACAAGTCAATTTTTAAAAAATCCGGTAAATGGTTCAAATTGTCAACATCGGAAACAGTTCACTTTGAGTCATCACCAAATGTCAAACAAGGAAAACCAAATAATTTGTTTTTCACACTGCACCCACAAATCCATTTAAAACGCTTATAAACATCGCGAGAGAATTTTCTTGTATAGTTTTTGCCGCAACTTTTTCCCCCATACATTATTTCTAAATTTGGTAATGGAATTAACGTCCTTAAATTATGTAACGCAAAATTCTGGATTTTTGACCCCTTCCCCTCTCGTAACGCATTTTCAAGAAAAAAAACACATTAAAAAACCATTGAGTGTAACGCAAAGCCAAACCCCCCTCCCCCCTTGAGCGTTACGTAATTTAAGGAGAGGCCCTAAAGGACAACCTTGTTGTTTGATTTTTCACTTTTCGTTAAAAAAAAGGTAAACTTTTCGTTAAAAAAAAGGTAAACTTTTAAAATCCCGGAAAGCAATGGTTATAATATCGGTAGTTTCCATGTTTTATTAAAGTTTTTTGTACCACACACCGCACTTATAAAACTAATTCTTACAAATGCCTTTGCTTTGGAAAACACTAAAATAAATATTCATTCATAAAAGTACCGTAATGCCGTAAATTATGTCAACCCTCAACTAGGTACAAATTTGCAGTTGCCACTTGTTTGGAATATAAACGGGTGACTACCCCGATTTTCTAAAACTTTGCATAGCTCAGACGTCAGTTGAATGGTTCTATCACGGATCACCTTTTGTTAGGTGATCCGTGGTTCTATCCTTTTAATATGTGGTACAATCTGTATTCATCCGTCCTTTATTCGGGGGTGTTTGGTTAACAGACCCGGCAAAATCCATCGCGCATCTACACAGCGCAAACCCGAGAAGAGCGAAGCACGACGCCTACCAGACCAAGACAAGAGCCCGAATAGCAACAGGCTTGCCCCTCGTACCAATTATACAAATTTTGTAGGCATGTGCCTTCGTAATTAGTGAGAAAAAAAGGACCAAGAAATTCTGTACTAAAAAAATATATTACTGTACACAAAATTAGCCGGTGCTGCAGCCCCGCAGCCCCTATTGAATAACCGCCACTGACCGCAATAATGTTACAACTTTCTACTTCTTGTGCCAGGACCTATCCTTAGCTGATTTGCTGTTGAGAGTAACAATTTTGTAGTAGAGAAAATCGGAGAAACCTGACAACTTCTTTATTTTTTGATAGACTGTTAGATATTTTTCGCAAGACAAAGCGATGGGACAATGGCGTATCCCTTTGCAGTTTTAAAATTCAACTGAAAATGTTCTAATCAAATATTTTCAAAGTATGTAATTTTCTAGTATATCAATGTCAAGTTAGCCAAACATCCCAAAGAGAGAATTGACCATACTGTTACAAATTTAAGTTATTTAAATTTTATAATTGGAATTTATTTAGGTTTAGTGTAGTATTAGGTTGATTTATCTTAAGGTTGTATTCTTAGTCTAGGTTTTAGTTGCGTTATCTGTGACTTGCGGTCCAAATAATACGAGAACTTTCCGGACGTCGAAGGCTGCCGGAAAGTTCGAGAGAGATGGACGATCCTCATATATAAGGCCGGACGTCGTGCATCAGTCAGTCAGTCACAGATAACGTACTGTAGTGGTCGTGAGATTAACACGAAGTTAATAGACCGATTATAGTAGTGAATTATCAGCGAGTTATTAGTCAGTTTAAGTGCGTGTTTTTGTACATAATTTGTCGAAATAAATTGACGTATCGTTTTCAACAATTGCGAGTTTTAATTTGGCGTTGTGAACCCGTAACAATACGTTAGGAGTAAGTCGGCCCAAGCAAAAAAATTACTACAAAAAATCAAAATACTTCGAGATCAAATAAAAGCTACAAAGATATAAAATGATTTTATCTATTTTTGTTGGGAAAACTCCGAATGTACCGCAGCGATTTTGACGAAATTTAAAAAATAGTAGTCAATTTGAATAGTATCTGACAAAAATTTTATTTAAAATTATAGGTATTT
This sequence comes from Aspidapion aeneum, assembly GCA_963576565.1. Classification (NCBI taxonomy): domain Eukaryota; kingdom Metazoa; phylum Arthropoda; class Insecta; order Coleoptera; family Brentidae; genus Aspidapion; species Aspidapion aeneum. The sequence continues at coordinate 22,390,494 of OY755039.1, forward strand.
CAAAAAATTGTACGTTTAAAGCACAACACACATCGCTATCGCTCCTTTGCTAATCCTTGTCTTATCTAAGTCCTTAGTTATATACAGGGTGTCCCAAAAGCCCGAGTCCACCCAAATATCTTCTGAACTAATTTGACAGTGATCGATAACATTAAAAGATCTATTTTATGGAGGGGCGGCAGACTCACCACTTCATAAAACAGACCTCTTGATACTATCGATCACTGCCAAATATGGAACTATCTTTAATAGTTCAGAAGATATTTGGGTGGGCTCGGACTTTTGGAACACCCTGTATACACTTAAAACATGGAATTATTAGACAAAGCTTAATACCGAACCCTAGGCAGGTTGTTGCAAACGTTTAAAATGCCACAATGCATTGACTTCTATACCCTCAACTCAATGCCACAATGCCAATTTAACAATTTTTAAACGAATTGCAGGTATTATATAAAGTGATATTCGGCTTGAAATTTGGTTAAATAAGGTCTTTTTATTAATAAAAATAAACTTGGCAACAAGAATTCCGTTTATTTGTATATAAACAAAAGCCCACATTGTTTAAATATACTTTAGTTTACACGCTCTTCCATAAAACATAACGTTTTATCATTTTTTCACAACCAAATCTAAATAAGATACACTTAAACCTACTTTTTTATAAACTTATTATGACCTTCAAATTGACACATAAATCAATTATCAAACAATAACTTCCGTTATATACATATCTGGGGTGGTGTTGCTAAAATCAAATAGAGAACTGGTGACGTTGCCAGTACTTTGATAATATCCATATAATATCGCTTTAAAAATAATTATATCCCATTATATTACCGCAAAGCTTGGCAACAAGAATTCCCGTGTTTATTTATTGTAGAAAAATAATAAACAAAAACCCTCTTACCTCTGTGCAGATGTTAAAGTACCACAAAATCTGACAATGCTTTCTCTAGTTAATTCAATGCTCTAAGTATATACATCAGTATTCGCAAACATTGAATGGTACTTGACACCCACAAAACGTGAAATAAAAAGGAAAATAATAGTGATCAGCTATTGACATTTACATACCATCAAAGTAGGTCTCGACCCCTGACCTCTTAAGTTAATCAGCGGGTGTTTTCGATTTATGCATGCAGCAATATCATAGTAATATCTAGCTTTGTAGTTTCAGAGATATTAGCGGAAACTATATTAGATATAATATGTTCTAGGACTTCTACGAATAATAGTGGCAAATGTTCAATATTCTACATTCTAAACCGATACAAAAGCTAAAAGTACTATATACAGGGTATCCCAGATAAAAAGTATCTATTTGGATATTTCGTACACAATAAGGAATACAATTTTGGTCAAATGAGAGAAAACTCATTCAGATACTGTAGGCATCGAAAGAAAAAGTGAAATATTGTTGCCATCTTGTATACTAATTTACTAAAATTTCCCAGTTTTGTATTAGATACCACAGCCAATTAAATGACGTCTTTCTAGGCCTTCTAGTTTTTTTTAAACCTTAACTAACGTTGTAATTGCTTATGGCCATATGACGTATTAATCCAATATGGATGTAAATAACAGAACCTTAAAATGTTTAGAATATTTCGTAGTTAAATTAAAATTTTTGAAGTGGTGGCCAAAACAATAAGACTACTAGAATGGTATGAAATTCTGAGCCTGCACCAACTATAAAAATCAAGTGATAAATTTGAAAATTTCAACCTATACCTTAAGTCATGAACTTTGACAATTTTTGTTAGGCCGGGTCTATACTATGCTTGCGTTTTAAATTGGAACGTTCACCAGGGCTATCAAAACGGACGGGCCACGATCCTCCACTTTGTTGACCTCATATCGGGGGCTCATGTTTTTTTATGGTCACGTCACGACACAGCTGATTGTCTTTAAAATATTGAAGTTGGAATGACGGTTCACGAGTATTTGATTTTTTTTTAAATAAAGGCGGTTTTGAGATTGTTTTTACTATATTCTTGCAGAACAATTTTTTTAAATGTACGGTAATCTTTAATTTTTCAGAGCCGCTTTATTAGCTCACACTAAAATTAAATTTAAAACAGAAGCGAATGTGACAAAAACAGATGACAAAGTCATATATAACAGTTGGCATGCATTACATGGCGGGTAATTTGAATTCAAAATGTTGCTAAATGTTGAAGATTTTAACCTTTTAATCACCTTGCATCCTTACAAAAGTTTAGTGGAATATGAGGATGGTGTCTGAGAATAGAGTGCCAGGCACAATTTTGACACCTTCACATTGTAATATCAGCTGTGATCTTTCAACACACGACCTTTGTTTACTATATGAACCGGAATAAATAGTGCCTTCTTTTATTAATTGAAAATAAACGAATTCGATTTTGGTATGTCAATTTTGAAGGATCAACTGTCAGTTTTCAATGTGAATGTGTCAAAATAGTGCCTGGTACAATTATAGCCTGGCTGTATTTCAATAATTCTCTAATATTTCACTAAAATTTCGCAGAAATCTGTAGTGCCATTTTGAAAATATCATAAAAAAACGTCTGACCTCCCATAAGACCCAAGGTAAAAGTCAGCTCCCGAAGAACAGCTGATTTTTTCAGGGTCGTGGCCTGTATTTTTTTGTTGGCCTTGCGTTCACATATATGCGTAGAATACACAACCACGCAGTATACCGTCGAAATACGTACCTCCGCAGGCTTCCAAAGCGCAAACAAATTTTACTTTGAAGATACCTGCTTCGTTGTTTGACACAAACTGGGAAACGACCTCAAATCGCAAACGACGCCGACGCCGACGCCGACGGTACGCTTCCGCACATAGACGCCGAAAATCTGCACAATGTGCTTAAAATACGTAGCCAAAAATACGCATCTGCCGAATAGGCATAGTGTGGACCCGGCCTTATAAAAATTTTTACCTCCTCTTTGATCTCTGCTTTTTGTTTCTTTAAAAAAAACTACAAAAAAGTTTTTGTTTGTAGTTTTAGGCAAAAAATGTTTTAAAAAGTGCTATTTTTAAGCATGTTTGGCATAAAAACTCCGGCAATAATTGTTTTTTACGATTTTTTTATTTAGGCCATCACTGTATATGTTAATAAGATAATTACATTTGAGTCGCATGACCTGTGCAAATTACTAATAAGATAGTCAGTCAAAGGGAAAATAATACTATGTAATTTTAATTAAATTAAGTGCCCGGAAACAACGAAAAAAAAAACAAAAATAAAGTTTTATTTGATTATCGTGACATAGTATTATAGATATAGGTAAGCACTGCAATTTTAATTAAAACATTTATATCTATATGTACTATAGTACATATCATCCCTTCCTGGGATTTTTCTATCCCTGTAGCTCTCGAAAATTTGATGAAGATTGTAGGTTTGCCCTAAAATGTTTTCCTTCTTAACTTCTAAGAGTTCTTTGTCTTTCTTTTACGCAGCCATTGTTGATTCTTAATATTCCATTTTGAAATCTGGGGGCACGGCATTGCCTCGCCAAGTTCGCGCGGGAACTGCTGTACTATCTTTTCTTGAAACATTTCAGCCCATATTTGATCTATCTAAAACTCTACTTCGGAATGAGCTACGAAACTCGAACGTAGATCTTTATAGAGTTAACAATCCCTCCAAGTTTCATGGACTTCCATAAAGTAGTAAAGTAGTTACAAAATTTCAAAAAACGTCGAAATTGCCACTCACTCACTCATTTACTCACTCACTATACTTCCAGACATGCTACAAAGCTGAAATTTGGCACACTGATAGAAATTGTGACCAAACTCGAAAATTTTAATTCACTCCCGTCCCCCATACATGTAAAGTTATGTAGAAGTAACATTGCCCACTTCCAGAGACGCTAGAGAGCTTTGGCAGACTAATAGGAAATATGATAAAACTATAGGAGAAAATTTAAAAACCCCAAAATTTTAATTTGCTTTCCTCCCCTATAAATTTAAAGTTATGTAAAAGTAATATTCTCCACTTCCGGAAACGCTAGAAAGCTGAGCTTTGAAAGACTGATAGGAACTATGATAAAACTATAGAAAAAAATTTAAAAACACCAACATTTTAATTTACTTTCCTCCCCTATAAATTTAAAGTTATGTAAAATTAACATTGCCTACTTCCAGGAACACTAGAGACCTGAGCTTTAGAAGGCTGATAGGAAGTATGATAAAACCATAGGAAAATATAAAAAACCTCAACATTTTTAATAAGGAATTCTAAAAGTTTTGAACAATATTCCGCATATTTTACTACTTTAAAACTTAAATATCGAAATCTTTTAAAACAGATGTAAAATAAAAAGGAATATTGTGAGGACATACTTAACCAAAAAACAACAAAGATTGCGGGCAATTCCTCAAACTAGTATGCGAGCTACTAATATCCCTTTTTGAGGAATTGCCCGCAATCTTTGTTGTTTTTTCAGATGTAAAATCATAACAAAAACATTTTATGTAAAAAAAAGCCAAGTACGCGAAAGTGGTATTCCGTAAAAAGAATTGAGATTAAAGTAACGCCAAGTTCTTCAATACAAATTTCAAAATGAAAGGTTTTTACTAGTTTGGAAATGTTTTTCTAAACTTGGCTATTACGACTGCAAATGACTCTTAGGCACAGTGCTAAATTGAACATAAAGAAGTTTAGCTGCAATTAGATTTTATTTGCTCCTCTTGAATATCTATCGGTTATTTTTCGTAATTGATTCTACGCCGAACTTCTTGATTCTTGATATAGTGTATTTCTATTCATTTAATCTTTGAAATCTTAAAACTACAGACTATATCACAATAGTTACTTCCACAATATTCTAAAATAATTATTTTGTTAAAAAATACTTTTCAAATAGGTAGCCAATCTATTTATAATTAATCAACAAATAATTATACCTACATATTCTAAAAAAAAATCACATATACGACCTTATGAAAAAATTATAGGTGGCTAACCCATCCTTATTAGTGTGCTAATTGAATGTGACAATCATTTCAAAAATTTACGCGGAAATACTACCTAATATTAAATAGTAATATTTAGTTTATCACAACGCATTACGAATACGTATCGTTATACTTACACGAGTCTCTTGCATGCATGGTAACCAAGAAGATAAAATGTCGAATGATCTAAAATATAAAAGCAACGTTCTCGTAGCAGCTCTAGTGTTTTAGATATAAAGTGAGCAATCTAGGAGTGACGCGGCGAATTGGACGGCGGATAATGGGATGGCGGCAAATCAGACGGCGGCAATTTGCACAAGGGGAGTTGTCCCAGCCTGTTTTTATCTACTATTGGGCCTTTCTAGGCAAATATATTTTAGTAATTTTTCAGTGATCCTGTAAATCGCAAAAAAATTGGATAAGACAGCTTATTAAAGATTAACAGCGCTTTGTGGATATTTGGAAAAATAGAATTTTCTTAAAAATCATAAAGTAGATAATTAAAGTACATAAAAGTGTGGAAAAACTTTTTCCCAACTTTAATACTATTGAACCTTATATAACCACATCGCTAAGTTTTTAGAAAAACAGGATATTAGTAAAAATAAGGGATAAAGATATTTTCCATCGAGAAAAATATTCGTCCCAGCCCAGAAACATGATATTGCTACATAACGGCCAACTAGATTGCTATGGTTACTTTCATACTAAATAGTCCTATGGCTATAAAAATGTTTTATATATCCTTGTTTTTATGGCTATTGGTACATAATAAATGAAGACCTTACTTTAAACATTTGTGTTTTTTAATGACTGTTGGCGCAAATAATAATAGTATAATTAACGTGAAATTAACAGAAGTAACAGAAGCTAAAAACGATTGCATATAGAGAAATATAGTGGCATACTATAGCATATAGTTATAAATAAGTGTACCTCCAAAACTAAATGTGAGAGACCAAATCTAAGAGCTATTTTGGATTATGCACTTAAAAGTTACCTAGAAACAATAAAAAAAAATGCAGCGTTAGGATGCGTGTCGAATTGATCGCAAAGTTCTTTTGACAGTTAGGGCGTTTGCACACAGGACGATAATGGCACGATTTGCCGCGCGCGATATATCGCGCTGCATCCGCTGAGTTCTCTCCCACTACACGGTATATTGTGCGAAACAATGCACTAAAAATATCGTTGGCTATATCGTCGTGTGTGCTACAATTCATTTAATCCTAATCAAACGTCAGGTGACCCGAATTCGCGCGTTTTTGGACAGCCAAATCGCAGGTTTGTGCGGCACCGTCCTGCCGCGACGGTATTAAATATCGTCGCGGCATATTTCAGAAACTGGGCGACGCTGCATTTAATTGTATGACAAATTGTATGACAAATCGCGCCCTTTCGTTCAATTCTTTGTACATTTGAGAGCGCTTTTGAGAATTTGTTCTCTCTCAAAATGTTCCGAGAGTAGACTCGAGACAACTTCTGCTAAGGTACTGTCGCAATTCGAAATTGATTCGTAGTTTGCGAGTTTGACATCAAAGTCAATCCGTCCACTAGCCGATCGAATCTGTCATTTAACACCTACTCTCTAAAATGTGTCCATTTCCGAAAACATACTGTCTAGAGCAGTTCTCAAGGATATATCTCTTAAATGGACACACACCCTTCTAAGTACTGCATCTAGCCCCTACTTCTGCGCTAGTGTATGTAATAGTAGTAGTAGTATGGGGTAGGCTCTAGGCCTGTCGACTAGGCACATGAAGCGCCCTTTTCGCCAACCACCGGGCATCCCCCCTACTGCGTCCTTTCGCTGAGGAATCTGCCCGTCTTCTGTACAAAGGCCAAAATATCAGAAGGTTCTCCGTCTCAAAGGCTTCCACTTCGAATACGTCTCTTCCTGCCTCCTTGTATGCTTCACATGAAAGAAAATGCAAGGAGGTCTCGTCCTCGGCCCAATATTGATCGCACGACGCGTCCTCCTGCACTCTCATCTTTGCCAAGTGTCCTTGGAGGACGCAGTGTCTCCGCTGCGCTCCCACCTCTCTTCGCGTTCTACGGAGCAGCCAGTCCCTACGGGACTTGCTGTATCCTGTCACATACTCCTTCGACTGTCTGGCGTTTCCTGTGTTGGTCCACTCCTTTTGTACCTCTTTCTGGGTCCACTCTGTTAGGGCCGACTTCATTTGCCCTCTTGTGAGCCCCAGGAAAAGCACTGGCCCGACGCATTTCTGCCGGGATCCTCCCCTGGCGAGTTCGTCCGCTTTCTCGTTTCCTGGGACTCCCATGTGGCCTGGGACCCATACGAGCTCCACCTCTCTTACTCCGGCCAACTCCCGAAGTGCATCTGCACACTCCTGCATATATACTTATACAAAAATGCGGTCACCCTTATTAAATTTTCCTAAAATTTAGTGTTCTGTTCTAAAATTCCTTTGTACCTCCAGGTATAAACTACGTCACGCATCACACGTCATCATCTGCGCCCACTAATAAAATATACAAGGCAGTGATTAATTTAAAGGAGTGTTTATAGCGTCCCTGCATCCTGGAAGCCTGGCGTCTCCAGGCTTCCAGGATGCAGTGACCCTAAGTTTCATTTATAACATTTCACACGCCGGCCGCCTCCCTTATGTACTAAACAACACTCCCACCATAACTTATGGTGAAGACGTCGGGTATCTTGATTCCTGCAGTTTGGTTATATTAGAATATCTTTATCTTTCTCTCCCTTTTATTTATATTTATTTTTGTCTTATTTAAAACAGGTGATAGAACTTTTAGAATTGCTCGGTCTTGACCAGTGTCTACATACGTTGACGTCTCGTCTGTCGGGGGGTCAAAGAAAACGATTGGCTGTGGCCTTGGAATTGTTGAGCAACCCACCAGTGTTGTATTTGGATGAGCCTACTACGTAAGTAAAAACAAACACTTCATCTCTCGCCTGCTGGATTTAACTAAACCAAAAGCAAGTCCCTAGTCCATATAAGTAACGTTGCTGTTTCTAATGAAGTACCAGAAAATCTCATAAGCTAACCCGTGTGCCTCTTGAAATATCGAAGGTCAAAGGTCATAAAAATTGATTTTGGGCTAAAATCTCGCTTTTCGTTCGGCTGACGTATGATATCAAAACAGGTGATATCAAAAGTTACGTAAAACAGTATTCTTTACAAGTTTGGTTAGATATTTTTTTTTCGTATCATTAGCTGTTTTCGAGATATGGCCTGAAGGAACGGTAGCGCGTCTTTTAATTAAGTAGTTTTTAAGTTACAGGCCTCTAAAGAAAAACATATCTATTAAAAAATACACGTCTCCAATTCTTCCCCCTATATCTCTAAAACTTGTTGATCGTACGAGAAAAATGTCTATAACTTGCAAAGAATATTTTACGTAACTTTTGATATGACCTGGTAAAACGTCAGATGAACCGAAAGCGAGATTTTAGAAGCAAAAACAATTTTCGTTATCTTTGAACTTTGCTATCTCAAGACGCACACGGGTGGGCATGAGATTTTTTGGTACTTCATTAAAACTTCAAAACGTCTCTGCAAAAACTCAGCTTTTTAACTCAAATTTCGCAGATGGGCCCTCAATAGATCCCTAGGCTATCAATTGATTTGGATAGTTGTTTTACCCCAGAGAGGCACTACCTGTCATTTATTATTGTCAAATTATGAAGTTGCTATGAAGAACAGGCTGAACCCATTCATACTGCGTATCTTTTAAGTCTATTTTAAATATGAATTTGTCAAAGTAGGAATTTAACCCGGGAGCAGTCGCGTTATCCCGTGTTACGTATGTCGTCGCGTGTTAGATTTTTTCTAACATTGATACATTCAGATTACTAACATTTCTGTTCAGCCGATGAATAAATTTAGATGCAAAAATTCATTATTGGTAGTTCAAACAATATTACATTCTTTCTTTGTTTGAAACTCGTAGACAATGATTGTGTAGAAATAAAATTTCGGACTTCCATTGTCTTTATTTATTTTAAAACACGACACGACGAAACCTACACACACGGGACAGTACCTAAATTTTAAGTCTAATCATTCTGTTGCAACAAAACAAGGAGTTATAAGAAGTTTGTATTTAAGAGCCGTAAATATTTGTAGTAATAATGAAGAATTAACCACAGAAATTAACAGCATTAAAAAGGACTTACAACAGAATGGTTATTCCGAGAAATTAATAAACTCAACGATATTTAAAATTAAAAACAAACTAAATGTACCAAATTCTCAAAATAATAATCCATTAGGTGTTATTAACATTCCATATGTTCAAGGGATTTCAGAAAACATAAGACGAATAGCTAAACACTATAATATAAAAACAGTATTTTCTTCGGGAAATACGATAAGAAGTTTTGTAACTAAAACAAAACCAGACAATCCCTCAAATAATAAGGAATGTATTTACCAAATCCCGTGTAAGTGTGGTAAATTATATGTAGGTGAAACGAAACGCCCTCTTCAGGTTAGAGTAAATGAACATCTAAAAACTACCCAATTAGGGGATATTGAAAAATCTGGTTTAGCAGATCATGCATGGTCAAATGATCACAGGATTCAGTGGTCAGAAGCTAAATTTTTACATAAGGAGTCGCATTGGCGAAAACGAAAGTTTATTAAAGCCGCGTTTATAATGCAGAATAAAGAAGTTTTCAGTCAACCAAGCACGGACATACCAAACATATGGAAACCACTCCTTAAGGAAAACAGGCGTCTTAGGATTAAAAAGGGGGCGGGCTGTCACACCTGACTGCACACCGAGTAGTATAAGTAGTAGCCTAGAGACTAGAATGTTTAGTTTACACTTGATAACGGTTAGAGATACTTACTAACCGAAACGTCGTGTTTTAAAATAAATAAAGACAATGGAAGTCCGAAATTTTATTTCTATTACATTCTTTGTTATAAAATATAAAACAAACTCTATAGCCAATCTGAAAAAATAACACAACTCACTTCACAATTATTTTGATGGCGGATTTAGTCGCGTCGTTAGAATTTTTCTAACATTAGATATAACGTAAATGGTCGCGTGTTAGATTTAATCTAGCAATCATCACTAACTCACCGCGGGCGACACCAAACTGAACGCCCCTACACCTACGCATGACTACTACTGGCCTTAAGGCACTTACTGCGGCAGGGCCTTATAACTTATAACAAAATTTTTGTGAGAAATATTCAGGATAATTATAAAATGTTAAATTTGTTCCAACAACGCGACCGTTCCCGGGTTAAAAATGTTAAATTATTTTTTTCAATTTCTCTTTCATGATCAGTCAAATGAGTCCAGGGTCTCTAGATCTACCTAAATATGACGACAGTCGGCTCTTAACAGTGTTTTTTAATATTTTACAATAAATTTTGTTAATTGAAAGCTAACGGTTTAGTTCCATCTAAAGGTGACAGTCACAAGTTTTATTCTTCTGTTAAAAGTGTTTTTTATTACTCTTTGTTAATTAGTCTTAATTTTCTGTAATATTCAACAAGGCCAAACAGATAATGGTATTTGGTGTCACACTTATTACCACTTTTAAAAAATTTTTAATTACTTGGAAGACCTACCTACTTATTATTTATTGCCCAACAACGCCAGCATAAACAGTTTTAGATAGGTACTTACTTATAGCTTTGGTGTCATAAAATGTATTTTTCATTAATAAATTATTGGTTTTGACAAAGATTAACTTTAGTAGCGATTACGTAATGGGGATTGTTAACACATACAAGATCCGTCAAACCGCCGCCAGTCACGCATAGGCTACAACAAGCATGCTATCACCCATAGTTTATAATCTAAATATAGAATGGTACTTAAAAACAGGAGAAAGAAGGGCTTGCGAATTGCGAATAGAAGCTGACGACCATTATCTATCAACTTTCTTCTTGCCGATGTACACGAAGTTATAGCTAACTGTGAAGAAGAAATGTGGTGTGGGGAATGAAAGTAAATAAAAGCAACAGAGTGCATGTGTGTGGAACGGGAATGGGAAGATCTTGGAGTAGATCTAAGAAACCAGAAGAAATGCGAAGAGTATGTATCTGGCAAGCTAGCGGATTTTTAACCATTTGTCCCGGGAAAAAAATACGTGCCGGATTTTAATAACAAGGCAATAAGCAATTATTCTGGTATCTATAAATTTCAATTAAAACCTAACGCTGTAAATGTATCTTATGTTTATTTAGTTTAATATTCCAATTGGTTTTAGTTTGCCTATGCAAGAAACGAAAAATTTCCTTGTATTTAAGAAAAAACCACAAAAAATTTGATCAATATAGCTCGAATCCAATTATTATTTTATTATAAAACATAGCATTAAAAAAGGCAGGCAGAAAAACTTCAGCGGTTTTCTTAAATAATGTTAAGCAAAAACACCCTTATTTCATTGAGCAAACTTTAAGTGATAAAAACAATTCATTCGATCAAACAACAATTTTAAGAATAACTTAACCGACGATATCTTGCAGTATGGTTTGAAGTATTTACTTTTTTAAAAAACAATAATTTTTAACATGCCAGAAACAAATGCACAAGTAGAAAGAACTTTTTGAATTTTCAACAATATTTGAATATAAGATAAAGCACAATTAAAAGTTGATACGCTAAATTAATAATAAATGTAATTTAAAATTCACTTGATTTCATTTCACTTTCGAAAAAGTTTTGCAAGCAGCTCATTCGCAGGAAAAATAAATTTTTAAAAAGGATAAATCAATATTATGGTACTAGTAATTAAGATACAAAATATTTATTTTATTTTAATTGATGTTTTGAACTAGTTACCTACTCAAATTTTCCGAAATAAAATATTTGTACTAAATCACTTTAAGCTTAGGTTAGGGTAGCTTTGATTATGAGTGATGCGAATGTCGCCCCTCCACTGCGACTCAAGTGGTCTATTGTGGTTCATTTCAACTTAAATGTCGTCAATACCTGTTACGTTCCCGCTTATCGTAACAATTATAAATGTTAATAAGACGTACCTGGATCTATGTAGAATAATCCTAGAGTAATCCTATTAGTCTATGCACACTATTATGTGTCTATGCACAAAGTGCTGCACTATATCTAGTCACTAACACTATAGTTTATAGAAGTCACTTAATCACTAGTTTTATGAAGTAAGAAGTTATTGAAGTAGTTCGAAGTATAATGAAGTATATGCCGAAGTAACAATGAGTACCCGCTCGCGATATGACACGAAGGTTGAGCTAATACTGACTTCTCGATCACGTACGTTTTAGCGCGACCTTTACTAAGTAGACAGTAGCGTATCATTGCGCACAACTCACAACTTTTAACAACTTTAAAGTTTCACTATTTACAAAACATAACAACTCCCCTTTACTTAGTAAGCTCTTGTAGCTTGAACTTGAAGCCTATCCGGAGCGCGAATTTCTCTTCTAGGTCTCCTTACAGCTAATGGTAAGCTACGTCTTACTGAAGAGTTATTCTCTATGTCTACATCATCTTCTGCACTAGAAAATTCATCACTGTTATCTTCTATGACTATTATGTCATTCTGATCAGTTTCTTTTGATTCTGGGTTCCATGGTATGAATTCGTTCTCCGTGCCTCTTCTATTAAATTTTCTTATCTGATCTGTATGCCTACGCCATTGCAAATTATCTACTTGTACTGTCCATACTCTATTTCCTTCTCTCTTTATTATCCTTCCTCTCACCCAAATCGGTTTATTTCTGTTTCTAAAATCTTTGACACCAACTTCTTCCCCTATCTCGAAAGCTTTTTCATACTTTCTTTTATTCTTTTCTTTTTTAAACCATTTCTGGTCCTTTTTTATGTTCGTCGGTCTTACCAAATCTAACGGAGTGCGAAGTTGTCTTTTTAAAAACCTTTCGCTTGGAGTTTCGTTAGTAGTGGAATGTGGAGTTGCTCTATACCGAAATAAGAAATTTTGCATGCAGTCATGCATTTTTGCATGTGAATTTTGAAAAATTGCTTTCTTCATGGCATCTTTAAACGTACCCACGTTTCTTTCTGCTTCACCATTTGACGACGCATGGTATGCAGGTATTTTTATATGTTTTATGCCAAAATTACTGCAAAAATCTTGAAATTCTTGAGAAATGAAGGTTCTACCATTATCTGATACCAGTTCCTCGCAAAGTCCATATCGCACAAATAATGTTTTTAAAACTTTTATTGTAGTTTCCGTAGTGATATCCCGCATTTCAATGACTTCAGGCCATTTTGAGTGTGCGTCGATGACAACTAAGAACATTTTGTCGTAGAACGGTCCTGCGAAATCAATATGTAGTCTTTTATATGGAAAATCAGCCGGTTTCCATGGAGAAATTTGAATTTTTGGAGGAGTTTTGACATGTGCTAAACAAGCATCGCATTTTTTAGCTATATTTTCTAAATCTTCAGCCAATGATGGCCACCAAACGTATCTTCTAGCTTCAGATTTCATTCTGACTATACCTTGGTGTGTAGCATGTAGATATTGTAGTATTTTTTGTTGGAATTTTGGTGGTACAACAGTTCTTATACCCCACAAAATGCAATCGAAGGAAACTGTCAATTCATTGCGTTTTCTAAAGTACGGCTCCAATGAATTATCTTGTAAATATGAAGGCCAACCGGTTAGAATTGCTTCTTTTACTTTTTTAAGTATTGGATCTTTTCTTGTAGCATCAGCAATTTCTTCCGATCTAACTGGTACTTGATTTTGAATTTCTTCTTGTATCTGCGATACAACTAAGTTCATTCCATAGTCATTTTCATCAAATTGTGGATCTGGACCTGCTGGTAGTCTAGATAAACCATCTGCTTGACCAAATTTGTGTGTAGAGATATATTCTATATCGAAATTGTAGCCCATTAAAAATATTGCCCATCTCTGAATTCTATTTGCTGTAGTAGTAGGTATTCCTTTGCAATTATTAAATAAAGTAACTAATGGCTTATGATCTGTTAATAATTTGAATTTTCTGCCCCATAAAAATTTATGGAATTTACGCACGGCAAAAACTAGTGCTAAACCCTCTCTCTCGATCTGGCTGAACTTCGTTTCCGCAGAAGTTAACGATTTTGAAGCGTACGCAATAGGTCTTTCACTACCGTCCGGGTATCTATGTGAAATTACGCAACCAATGCCTACACTACTTGCATCAGCAGCCAAAACAATCTCTAATGAAGGGTCGAAATGCACCAAATAATTCGTAGAACTTAATTCTTGCTGTATCCGTTGAAATGCTGCCTCGCAGTCATGTGACCATTCAAATGAAATGTCTTTTTTACGTAGTCTATTTAAAGGATTGCAAATATCTGCTAAGTAAGGTGTAAATTTGGAATAGTAATTTACCATACCTAAGTAGGATTGTAGACTTTTAAGATCTGTTGGTCTAGGCATTTCCAAAATCGCTCGTTTTTTCTTTCGATTTATGGATTCCATTTTTGTCTATAACAAAACCTAAAAAATCTACGGAATTTTGCAAAAATGCGGATTTAGATAATTTTATTCTAAAATTATAAGATTTAATCCTTTCAAAAACAGCTTGAAGATTACGTAAATGAGCAGATTGGCAAGCTTGGCATGATTGTTGACTCTTTGAATGTGTCGATTGACATGTTCCTGTCACAATAATATCATCCAGATATGAAGCCACGCCCTTTAATCCTGATAACATTTGGTCCATTACTTTTTGGTAAATAGCAGCAGCTGAAGCGACTCCAAATCCTAGGCGATTATATCTAAATAACCCCTTATGAGTATTTATAACTAAAAATTTTTTGCTGTCTTCATCCAGCTCTATTTGAAAATATGCGTCTGAAAAATCGATGACTGTAAAATACTGTCCCCCTTGTAGTGAAGAAAAAATCATTTCTGCAGTAGGTAGGGGATATTTTTGAATATTTATTGAATTATTTAATCCTGTGGAAAAATCTCCGCAAATACGAATTTTATTATTTGGTTTTCTTACCACCACTATTGGTGCTGCCCACTCCGAGTAGTCAATAGGTTCCAGTACGCATGCGTCAACTAACCTATTTAATTCGGCTTCTACTGAATCCTGAACCGCAAAAGGAATGGGTCTAGCCCTATGGAAAATTGGTTGTGCTTCTGGTTTTAAATATAAATGAGCTTTTATTTTTGTGCAATGTCCTAATTCGTCCTTGAAAATATCATTGTATTTATCTAGTAGCTGGTTTAAATTTGTAGGAGTTTCTTTAAAATAATCAATTTCTTTTGAAAAACTAACTTTTTTATTTTTCATGCGTACTGATAACACTGCGGAAGTGCAAATATCTTTTAAACTTAAAGAGGTTAAATCTAGCTGGTCTATCCAGTCTCTGCCCAATAAATTATTGGTGTTACCTTCAGCAAAATATAGTTTTAAATTTTCCTCTTTATTTCTAAATTTAACGTTTACAAAGCTCTCTCCAAAAAGCTCTATTGTATGGCCCGAATAACTAGCTAAAGTAGTAGAAGGTTTATTAATTTGTGGACTCCCGAGTTGAATATAAGTATTTTTATTAACTATTGTAGCACAGCTTCCAGTATCTAGTTCCATCTGTATAATTTCGCCCTCTACCTCAACTGGAATCATAAATTTTTTGTTGCACAATGACATTTGATTTACTGTGAATACATCGTAGTTATTTTTATGACTTTTTTCTGTAGAATTTACATGATTTCCGTACCTACGAGGCGATTTGCTTCTAGCTCTGCTCTCTCTCGAGAAGCTAGATCTATTGGTACCACAAACCTTGGCTATGTGACCAACCCTAGAACATTTTAAACAAGTTGCATTTCTGAACCTGCACCCCTCTCTAGGGTGAAATCCCCCGCAGCTGTGACATGGCGTTATTTCACTTTTCTGCCTGTCTTGATTGTAGCTTGTTTTTGTATAATTATTTTTTGTAGAACTTGTAGAAGTTGGACGCTTGCGAAACCAAGTTTTTTGTACAGTGTTTTCATTGCTTGGTCTTGGTCCTGAACTGTAGAGGCCTGCTAGCGTTTTTGCATCCTCAATAGTTTGGTCAAATTTTCTGAGATCTTTTTGTAACAAATTTTTTCTTATATTATTATCAAAAATTCCCATCGTAAAAGCAGTATTTAAAGCGTCATCTAAAAATGAATCAGGAAATTGGCAGTTTGAGGTAAGACTCCTCAATTTATTTGCATAATCTTGAATCGATTCTCCCGTTTGCTGTTTTGTAGTAAAAAATCTGTATTGCTCTGTAGACTTAAATGTAACTTTCGCATAATTCGTTTGTAGCTTTGTCATGAGTGTTTTATAATCATAGCTATCTACCGATTTGGGTTTGCATGCGGCAATTAAGGCTTGTAGAGGTTTTTGAGTGAGTGAGTCAATGAGCAAAGCCCATTTTAAAGTCTCATCTTTTATGTCATTGAGGGTTAAAAAATTCTCGAATTTTAATTTATACAAGTCAAAATCTATGACACTAGGGTCAAACTCGACTGTTTTTTGCATAAGTAGGCTTTTGTCACCCATTTTCCTTTTATTTCAATTTATTGAAATAAAAATCTTTTGTAGTTTTTTGTTTACTGTGCTGAACTTGAAAATATCGCAAAGCAAAAAATGACTAGCCTTATCTCTGTGGCATGTAGGTATTTTTAGGCAATTATACGGCACTTTGGAGACTTTTATATTATTCTTGAATAATATTTTTTAAATATCCTCGTCGCCAGTTGTTACGTTCCCGCTTATCGTAACAATTATAAATGTTAATAAGACGTACCTGGATCTATGTAGAATAATCCTAGAGTAATCCTATTAGTCTATGCACACTATTATGTGTCTATGCACAAAGTGCTGCACTATATCTAGTCACTAACACTATAGTTTATAGAAGTCACTTAATCACTAGTTTTATGAAGTAAGAAGTTATTGAAGTAGTTCGAAGTATAATGAAGTATATGCCGAAGTAACAATGAGTACCCGCTCGCGATATGACACGAAGGTTGAGCTAATACTGACTTCTCGATCACGTACGTTTTAGCGCGACCTTTACTAAGTAGACAGTAGCGTATCATTGCGCACAACTCACAACTTTTAACAACTTTAAAGTTTCACTATTTACAAAACATAACATATATCCTTTAAGAACCAGATCAGTTTGTTTGGTGACATTTCCTCAAGGTCCTGAGGCTCTATCTGTCCAGGTCCGAATAGATGTATGTATAGAGTTGGTTTGTTCTGTGCTTGTCTGGCTTGTTTAGAAAGGAGTTGGAGTGTTGTTGTCCGGGAGTTGGCCGCCAGTTTTGAATCCCCTTTCTTACAACCCACCCTCATATTTCTTTCGCGACTGTGGTTTTAGGTAAGCCGAAGGCTCCGGTCCAACCAGCGCGGATTCTGCTCCCGCCCTGGCTAAAGCGTCAACTTTTTCATTTCTCTCAACACCTGTATGGCTTGCCACACAGCCAAGAGTGATCTTATTAGTTCTGCAGGCATGTCTCAGGGATTGTAGGTAATTCCAGATTAGTCTGGATTGAACTTTGTATGAGCTTAATGCTTTTAGAGCTGCGGGTAATCTGTCTAGTTCTGCTTGCAATATAGAGTTGCTAAGTTTCCGAATCCCACTGATATTTCAGTCTGTGGTCCCGGCACACCCGCACTCTCTCACCATTCCTCCCTCGTGGGTATAAGAACCTTAAAAGGTATATCAATGTACTTGGGTAACATGTAGTTGCTCTTAGCTTATTCAGGTGGCTCTTGGTTTAGGTTTTTGAACCTTGCCGCCGTTGCCCTGGCCTCCTTGTCTACCCAAATGAGTAGGGGAGGAAGCTTTTCCATCACTTCCACTGCTGTCGATTTCGTTGCTGATCTTATCACTCTACACGCCATGCCTTGCAAGCGTGCCAGTTTATCCGTGGTTGTTTTTTGCTTAGTTTTTGCCCATCAAGCAATAGTAATCATCGGACTGGCTACCGTTACGTACGGCCAGTAGGTTTGTTTTGGTTTCATTCAACATGATAAATTCTGGTACATGTCCAGAAGGCCATTTTTGCCCAGCCGATTACGTTGTCTAGGTGGGTGTTCCAATTTAGTTTTCTTTCTAGAGGGTATATTTAGCATCCTTTTCAAAAGGAATGCAGTTTCCACCGTTTGGTGAAGGGTACTATAGTGGTTTTCCTAGGGGTGACTGATAGCCCCTCCCTATTATAACATCCATTTATTAGGTTTAGCGCCCTTTGTAAGATATTACACCATCAAATTTGCCTTGCATTCTAACCACAACGTCATGGGAGTATGCCTGCGCCTTTGCAGGAGTTCCAGCAGTGTGTCCATAGTAAGGGGGATACAACTCGCCCTTGTGGACCACCTCTGTTCGTGCTTAATTTCCTCCAGACCAAAGGTAGTTTTTACAATACGCGTTTGTAGCATCATACGAATCCAGTTCTTAATGCGCGGGGTACTGCAGGAACGCCCTCTAGACACTAACCAATATCAATTATCAACCAGGCAAATCTACGGATCTGGCAATCAACAACCTGGTCAGTAAACTAGCAGAGACACTAGACAGCAAATTGCGGTCACGGCCTTCTTGGACATAGAAGGAATATTTAACAATACCCCAATCGACTCACTTACTAACGCATGTAGTCAAAGGGGTGTCGAACTGCGCATTAAGAACTGGATTCCTATGATGCTACAAACACGTATCGTAAAAACTACCCTTGGTCTGGGCGGTCATCATGAGTACTCCAATGTTCAATGATATTAGAGTGTCATCATCCCGATGTTTAAACTAAAGTCCTATAAAAATATCGTAATCAAAAATAACATTTTTGATATTCTTAAATTTTGACAACTATTTATTTTATTTTTCAGAGGGTTAGATAGTTCCTCATGCAGTCATTGTATCTACCTGTTCAAAATGCTGGCAAAAGAGGGCAGAACGATCGTCTGTACCATTCACCAACCTTCCGCCCTACTTTTCGAGATGTTTGACAAATTATATGCTTTGACTAATGGCAAATGTATTTATGAGGGAACCACCCCTGATTTGGTGCCGTATTTGAAGAGATTTGGATTAAACTGTCCGCCATACCACAACCCGGCCGATTTTCGTAAGTATATTTTATTATCTTTAAAAACCCTTAGGCCAGCATATTCCTCTTTTGCCTTGCCTTTACTTTTCCCCTCCATTCAATTCTGCTACTACAGAATTGTATTTGAAATATCTCCAAATTATTCAATCAACGAAATTCTTCCTTCTTGTCCATTACTAACATTTTTAATAAAGGGAGAAGAAAGCGTAACACCGCAGCATTCTCACCCTTAGTTTAAAATTAGGGTACCAATTGCAAAGGAATCTTTTAATTCTTAGAAAATAATTTTTTGCTATTTCAATACTTGATCAAATTTCCTGAAACTGTTATGGATAGTCAGATTTCCAACGACACATTTGGGTTCGTTAAATTTAGTTTTCTTAACGGTCCATAATATAAGCATGCTGCGTTTATTATTTCTAATAATATTCGGAGATCTTGTAGATTTCCGGAAGCATATTTTAGGTTGTTTCAAACGTCATCATTAATTGTTGCGCCCTCTTTGCCGTCACTCACAGCTTAAATAAAGACTGCTTTACTGGAGTTATTGAAAAGGAACATAATTTAAATTTTGCCATTTTAGTAATGGAAGTCGCTATTGGTGAACATGGGTCAGACATACATGCACTGGCAGAGGCAGCAAAGGACAACCAGTTAGAACATAACCAAGTGTATCAAGATCTTGACGCGAAAGGGAAAGCCATTATGGCAAGTCAAGAGAGTTTTAATAGTACAAATGAGGCTGGAATAAGCAGTAATACTGAAGCGCTGAGACCAGCTCCTGTGATAATGCAGTTCTTTTTGTTGTACAAAAGGAATCTTATTACCAATAAAAGAAATTATGTAAGTAAAAAATATATACGGTGTTATGTTAAGGTTATTTTTAAGATATAGAGTTATTAGAGACGTATCGGGAATCTAAATGCTCCCGGAGTTTAGCAAACTAAATTTCAAAACAAAACCGACCCATTTAGTTTTGGCAAATATACCTACACATACATTCCTAAGTAATGGCTCCTGGGTATTATTCAGCCAATTTACAAAAAAGTGATAAGCTAAACTGTCAAAACTACTGAGGCAGACACACTGTTAAACATAGTTTATAAGGTATTGTCAGCAGCTTTATACAACAGACTGTTGGAGTATTCTAAGCTGGCTATCGGAAAATATCAATATGGATTTCGCCACAACAGATCCAGCTCAGATAACAAATATTTGTTATGAGGAAAATTCTAGAAAAAGCCTATGCAAGTGAACATTTAGATCATCAAACCAGAACAATGGACAGAACACTACAAAGGACTGCTGCGGAAAACAAGACCCGAATATCTGTCAGCCTCTCCGAGGAGAGACATAGAAGTACATGAAGAGGCAGTAATCATCGAAAAAGATATGATAAAGAATAGCATTTAAACCCGGGAAATATACGCTGAAATGCTCAAATATGGATGAGAGAAACTACTAGAAAACCTCACATATATTATCAATCAGTGCATAAAAGGACATCCAGTACCTGATGATTGGAGAATTGCATTCATATCCGCAATACATAAAAAAGGAAACAAGCTGGACTGCAAAATGGTAGGATTCTTAGAGGTTTAATAGAGAATGATTTTTATGAACAAGAAAAAGAGCAAAGTAGGTTTTGTGCAGGCAGACTTGTAGTGATAATGTTTTTTGTCTTAAAGAAGTAATTCAGAAAAGAATTGCCAGGAATATAGAGACTCATGTTACCTTTGTGGACCTACAAAAAGCATATGATACCATAGTAGAAAAATTATGGACAGTTTTAGAGCAAACTAATATCAATCATACGTACATGAAAGCGATAAAAGAACTATACAAAGGGTCAGAATCCAATTAAAATTGAAAATCGACTTTTAAAAGAATTCCTGGTAATGAAAGGCTAATATCTCTTCAACTTTTTAAAATATATATTGCAGTAGCTCTAAAAAACGGGAAACGTACAGTACATGACATGGGAATACAACTTAACGACCAATTTACCATATACACACTACAGTATGCCAACGAAAAGGTAATTGTAGCTAATGATAAAGAAGAGATGGAATATATGATAAGAAACTTAACGGAAGAATACCAAAAGTGGGGGTTAACAGTGAACATGGACAAGACACAGTACTTATGTATTGAAAACAAATCAAGTGAGTTAAAACTAGACGATGGACAAATAATGCAATGAGTATGTATACTTTGGTTTTTTTGACAAGACAGGAACAGAATGTAAAGAGCTGAAAAAAGAATAGTAAAAGCAAAAAATGTTATTGGATGTCTTAACAGTATTTTATGAAGCAGAAAGATAAAAAAGAAAAAAAAATTAAGATATATGAAACAATTGTAAAAAGGAGGATGTTGTATGGAATAGACATATCTAGAACAGATCATATAAGAACTAAGACCATAAAAAAAGAACGGGAATCAAGAGAAGCTAACGGATGACATCACTAAAAGACAACTGATATGATACATCCATGTACAACGGATGAACGACGAAAGATTACCAAAGCAGGTCCTAGAATGGCAACCAATAGGGCGCAGAAAAAGAGAGCGTCCTAAACTGGAATGGCAATAATCAATCCAAAGATCAATAAGTCAAAAAAACTTGACAGAAAATTATTGTTAGGATCGAAAGAGTTAAAGAATAGGCGTCGGAAAACAAGGCTTTTGAAAGCGTAAATCGGGAGAGACTGACGCAGCATTTAGTTACTTTCCGAATCCCCTCAAAATACATTAGGATTATCAACGCTTCTATTCAGGGTTCCAAAGCTATAGTAAGACTAAACAACCAGTTCTTAGAGCCATTTTGTGTTACTTCAGGAGTCTGATTTGATTACTGTTTGAGCTCCTTAAATATTATATTAGGATGGTTGACACAAGCGGATATATTAGCACCATACAAGGATGATATTGGTGTTCATAGTAGATTGGTGTTCATAGTAGAGACGAAAGATCTTTGACCGAAACTGTAATAGTGCTTCATATAGCCAAAATATAGAAACTAAAAATAAATAAGTCAAAAACTAAATACATTACCTTTCCAAAAAACAACGAAAGTAATGTTCATAATTTTCAGGTTCTTTGTTAACATAAACAAAGAAAACTCTGTTACAAAGGAAATAAACCAGAGAATAAACAATGGAAACAAAGTATTTTACGCTCATCAAAAATTGCTGAAAACAACACTTACAAAACAAAAAATATTTGAAAGAAAAATTCTTAGTAAGATCTATGAACCAGTGCAGACAGAAGAGGTTAGACTGTTAGAGGGAAGGTTATTGGCGGATATGAATGAATTACGAATAAGAATAGCTAATAGATGGCGCAAACATCGTGAGATTCATTAAAAGTAGAAGATTCAGATAAGAACACGAAGAAAAATAATGAACTGAAGAACTGCAGGAAGGAGAGTAAGAGGGAGGCCACGAAAAAGGTGGATAGAGGATGTCGAAGATTACATTAAGAGTATGGGCATAAGTAGGTGGCGAACAATCGTAATCAGTTTAAAACCCAGGTGTTGTAATGCCACTAGAAGAAGAAGAATTATAATGTTTCAAAAGTGTGTTAATTAATAAGTAAACAATCAAAGTGTACTAATTGACCTACCAATTCAAAAATTAATCAAAATATAGCCAATTATTAGCGATGAACCGTTCGGTTATTTGTTCTCTTTCTTTAAATGCAAGAATCTAACAGAGATCGTTTAACCAAGAAACGTCAAAATATCATTCTTTGTCTGTATTATTTCCTTGGACATTTTTTATATTTAAATCATCATTAATTATTTAAAAAAAAAACGAATAGGACAATTTCTAAATATAATAAATCAAAAAAGGAATTCTCAAATGTAAAATTTTTAATATGATCTTTATTTTAGTTGTACTGGCTGAACAGACTTATGGCGCACATTCTCATAGCGTTCCTTTTTGGGTACCTGTACATGGGCGTGGGAGCCAACGCGAACCAAATTTTGGCCAATTACGTTTACATGTATGGTACCGTTCTACTGAATGTTTACACTGGGAAGATGTCTGTTACATTGTCTTGTAAGTAAACCAATTTTCTTTTTGAATTACTGACTCGGAGCCTTCGAAATTGAAAAATTACAGATTTTTAAAAACATTTCACCTGCCAGTAACGGCAGTGGTACAAAATAGCTCGGACAACGCAGGTCAAAATGGCGCATTACTAAAATCGCGAAGGACCAAATAGAACGGGTCTGGCGAAAAAATATCGAAACACAAAATTTAACTATTTTGGCCATGTGCTATTTTCTCCGGGATTCTAGAGGGTGTGAATCCGAACCAAACCGAATCGAACCAACATATTTAAAAAATATGAACCGAATCGAACCAACATATTTTGGCCATGCGCTATTTTGGCCTGCGCTGTTAGGCCCATGCGCTATTTTGGCATGCGCTGTTTTGTACCACTGCCGCCAGTGGCAGAGCTTTTTTAAAATGTTCATTTTTTCTCTTGCTCATATCGATAAATATTTAATTGTGTGTTAAATGTTTCATGAATAACCATAATTTTGGTTTAATTTTGTATTGTATTTAAATTTCAGAGAATTAAAAAACAATTATATTGTGCGGTTTTTTTAATGAAAAGCAAAACATGCATCCTGGTACACCACATGCACACATTTTTAACTTATGACTCTTAGCTATATCTTTCGATAAAAAAGTATACAAAAAATATATTACTCATACAATTATTATTAGTATCTCAATTTCAAGAAAAAGGTTTTTATACGTAATTATTTTTAGCTGTTTTAATTTTTTTTTTAATTATATGGCATAAAGCACACACGTTAGTAAAATAAAAGACCGATGCAGATACCTGTTAAAAAGGCCAAAAATGGAAAAAGTTAATAAAAATAAGCATGGAGTGTCATAAAGTTTTTAATTTATATTTGTTTTATTTTTTTTTTCAGTTCCTTTAGAAATGCGCATACTCTCCAGAGAACACTTTAATAGATGGTACAAATTAACGCCGTATCTACTGTCTGTTGTATTGATAGAAATACCATTCCAGGTTTGTCTACCCCTTTTTCTAAAAGCGGATTATCAAACAATTACTGTGGTTTTATGCCCTTATTGTACTTTAGAAGCAAACCTTAAAAATTACTTAACATTTTTTAACAGCTTTGATTATATAACCAGGATTATATAACATAGGTTACATAACCTAGATGTTATATGACCTCGATTATATCACTAAAGGTTATATAACCTAAAAATTATACAACTTTGAGATTATTCAATCAATACTACTAGTTTAATAATGTCATATTTACCACAAATTTTTGTTTTAAAAAAATATTAAAACAAATTTTTTTCAGGTGGTATGCACATGGACCTACATAGTGATAAGCTATTGGTTGACCAGCCAACCCCTAGAAGACTACCGGATATTTTTGTTCGTGACGTATTGTACAGCCGCTACACTGTGCGCGCAAAGCATGGGATACTTTATCGGAGCTACCATGCCCACAAAGGTAGGCTGATATTATGTACTCATGAATAAAACTGACTATAAGACAAAATCCAGACTTCTTTTCAGAAACCTTCTATATCCTTTAAAAAAATCCTATTTTACAAACAGAACTTTATCTGGACTTACATTTCTAGATATACTAATTCAAAAATAAAATACGTTTCACACATCTGTATATAGAAAACCGACCCATACTAATAGATTTTTAAATTTTGGATCAAATCACTCTACTATAATAAAAAGAGGTGTTGCTAAAAGTTTATATGATAGAGTAAAAATAATTTGTTCTGATAATAACAGATTCTTATTAGAAAAAGAATTAATTAAAGGTTTAATAATAAATTCCCATCCTAAAAATTTTATAGAAAATTGTTTTCATAGTAGAGTTCCCACAAAGAAGGAAAAATGCGAATATAATTAATTTATTATATACTAAAAAATTAAAGATTCCTATTATACCTGGTATATTATCAGATAAAATTAAGAGAATAGCAAATAGTTATAATATAAAAACAATTTTTAAGACATAAAATAAACTAAAAGATCTATTTTAACAAAAACAAAACTAATAAATGAATAATTTATAAAATACCTTTTGAATGCGGTAAAATTTATATTGGTGAAACTTCTAGGCCACTTGAAATAAGACTTAATGATCATAAGTATAATCTTAGAAGGGGTGATTACGAGAGATCCAGAGTTTGTAAACATTCTGTTGAAATTAATCATAGAATAAAATGGGGAGTAACCCAAATTTTACAAAAAGAATCTAATGACATTAGAAGAAAATCAAAAGAATCAACATGTATTTATTTAAATGAAGATAACTGTTTTTCAAGTGTATCTGTTGACAAATAAAACTTGGCTTTCTATTCTAAATCAAAATTCACAAAAAGTTTTTTCAAAAATAATTAATACTGTAATGATATTCTGATTATTATTTTTTTGAATGTGATTTTGATATAAAATTTCATAATGATAGTAAATTTAAGAAAAAAATACATAAACAAAAAAAAATTGGGCGTTCTATTCTTGAATATGATTTACAGAAAGTTTTTCAAAATTGATTTGTACTATAAAGTTTTTATTAATATTATTATTTTAATTTTGGTGAAACTAGTATAAAGAAATTTGATTTTAGTATGAAATTTCATAAAACTTAAAAATATTATGAAGAGATTAGAAAAAAAAATATAAAGAATCAACAAGTATTTATGTAAATGAAAAAGATATATTTTTCAAGTATACCTATTGACATGAACGGGTTTAAAATATTCTAAAAAACCATTATAAAAAGAAACCTTAATAATTTGTATTTTATTAAATTTTGTCTAAATTGTCAAAACAATAATGACTGGCATAAAAACATTTTGAAATAATACCATGCGTTTTGAAAATCTTTCAAAAATTTGTCAAATATAAATAAATAACAAACACAAAGCAGAGTAAACAATATTGCTAAAAGAATAATTTGAAAATTGTATATTTGAGGTGCTTGAGAACGATTGTAGAACAAGCGAAACGTCGCGATTGTGCTGTTTATCAAAAAGATAAGTTTTTCAAATTTTTTTAGGCAAATATTTATTTTTTTCTTATAAACCACTGGCAAATTAGTGATTTTTTTTTTTAGAAGAAAGGCAGTGGTTTCTTAATTAAAAAATTTCCTTAATAGTGGCGTAATACTGATATAGTTTTGTTTGTAAAATGAATCCACCACAAACATATACACTGTGTCCACCGATTGAGTGCACGTAAGGTATAGTCTAAATTATACGCATTTGTAATGACGTCACCAGGTGAGAAAAAAACGTATGGCGTAGATATTTTTGCCAATTAATATTTGTTATTATGTTTTTGATTGACAGTGACGGATACTTCACATAACCAATTACCTACCTATTTAAAAAATGAATTAATCACAGACACTACTTTTTTTAAAAAGTTTATTGTCACTGCTGTTTATAATATACTAAACAAAGATAAATAAACAAAAATGACGTCATTAGAAATGCCTATAATTTGGACTATATAAATGACGACAAGTTTTCGATTTTGATTCTGATCTTCTGGGAATCGCTCCTGCTTGGTCTTAAACTAACATGTTAAGCAAATGAGCCAAATCAATCAATATATAGGGTGGATTAGTAGGCTGATTCGATAAAAAGTGTTAAAAGTAAAGTAATTTTCTTTTAAGAAATATCAGAAAAAGTTATTAAGAAATGTTGTTTAGAATTAAAAGTAACAGCCAATTCTCAATTTTCACAAAATCAGGTAAAATCGTCTAAAGAAATTTTTTTATAACCGACTTACAAAATTAAAGTTGGCTAAATTTTCGGAAACTTGATAATCTGCCGTAACTCTAAACAACTCTTTTTAACAACCTTTTCCGATATCTTTTAAAACAAAGGTACTTTACTCTTAACACTTTTTATAAAATCAGCCTACTAAACCACCCTGTATATTAATTGATTTGGTTTATTTTTTAACCATCTTAGTTTGCAGCCAAACAGAAGCAATTCCTAGAGAATAAGAATCTACATTCAAATTTTTTTGTCGTTTATAAACCACAACCACCCTGTATATTTATTGATTTGTCTCATTTTCTTAACATCTTAGGTTGAGACCAAGCAGGAGCAATTTCCAAAAGATCAGAATCTAAATCAAATTTTTTTTGTCATTTGTACCTTACCTGCACTCAATTTAAAAAATCCTAGTTTATCTCCAAAACACAACCCTAATCTCAACACCAAAATTTTTAGTTGCTAAAACTTCCCAAAATTCACAGAACCCAGAATTATTTCTCTGGCGTTCAGTCCTTGACAATAATCTGTAGCAAAAGATCTTTACTTAATTTTCTTGTCCAGAAACTCTACATATTATAAAAGATGTCTTAAAACTGGAAAATCTAACCTCAGAACAGGAACAGCCAGTGGTTTTCCACTCTCATAATATGTCATCGCCAATATTCTTATGTTAAATTATAGGAAGCTCCTTATACTTCCTTATGGGTATTCAAAAGAGGGTGATGCTATCTCATTCAGTTATAAGTGGGCTATTACGAGCACATCCACGTCGACCACTAGGGGGGTCTATTGTGGCTCACTTTTGAGAACGTTTACACCACGAAATGTCCAGCAGTTTAGAATGGCTAAGAACTTGTTGGGGTAAGGTCCTATTCGGATCCTCCGAGTCGATCTAAGGATTTATAAACACATATTGACGCCCCACCGTGCAGGCCAAATAGTTTCGACATTTAGATGCTTTCGGTAATTCCATTCTGTTCAACAAAAAATAATTCATAAATCCTCATGATTTTTTTATTTATTTATTTTAGTTTAAGGCGCATCGACCACATAAGGTTGCTTAACATGATGTAACCTTAGTATTTTAAATACATTGCAAAATCTTAGTCTTTTAAAAAAGCTAGGACACTGTTTGAATTTTTTGTCTCATTGTTTAATACAACACAATGTTTGCAGTTAATTTATGTTTTTGTCTTTCATTTCTGTAAGCTCACAATCAATTTAAATGTGTTTGACCGTAATAGGTTCTCGGCACTGTGTACATACGGGAGGATTCGCTTTGTTAAAAATATGTTCATGTGTAATTTTCGTATGGTCTATTCTAATCCTAGAGAAGAAAACTTGCACTTTTCTTGAGTTGGATAAAAATGGCCATGATTTAACAGAGGTCTTAATTGTTCGTAATTTTAAGTTTGATGTATTCCACTGTTCTTGCCATATGTTTAGCATTTAGCACTTTGAAGTCACTATATACAGTTTTGTTGATAGGTGTAGAGTCAATATAGTCAGTGATTGCCAGTTTGGCCTGTGGGTGGTCAGCCATTTAATTTCCCACGATACCGACATGTGATGGAATCCACATAAAAGTTACTTTAAGAGAGAGTTCTTGAATCTTATATATTATGTCTTTAATCATATGAATTATGGGATGTTTTGAATAGACTAAGCAAATTGACTGGATAGAACTTAGAGAGTCTGATAAAATTAAAGTTGACTTTAGTCCTTTGTTAAGTGTAGATTTTGGCCATTCATAGATCGCATAAAGTTCTGCGGTGTATTTTGTCAATTGAAATTTGAGTATTTCAGTATTTTTTATTACGACCGCTGCTACAATCCCCTCTAACGTTTTTGATGCATCAGTGTATATTTTGACATGTTTCTTCATATTTTGTGTTATAGTGGCTAATTTATTTTTAATTAGTTCTGGGTTACTGCTGGTTCTATATGCATTCTGGGGTCTCAACTAGCCATGGTGGATGCGTTTTCTCGTATGTGAAGAAGTCAGGAAAAACACTTCCTACGTCGGTTTGATATCTTTTAATTATTTCATAAAAAGATTATAGTTATGCTTGGTCTTTCTTGGTAGATGCGATTGATATTATGTTTTTGGATGTTTTGTTTGACTGGATTTGAATTATTATTTAGGGCATTGGCTGCATAACAGAGACTAATATAAGGTACATTCTTCTGAGAGATAAAGAGGGTTCTTCTGCTTCACACAAAAGGCTTTCGACATGACTCGTACGGTAGACTTCCAGGATAATACGGAGACAGGAGTTTTGAATGATAGTTAGCATGTGCAATAACGCACCCGTATTCGATTTTAGATCTTATTAACTTCTGTAGATGGCCATCAATGTTGTTTTCTGGCATTTTTTTACTATATATTTTATGTGTAAGTTCCAACTGAGTTTTCTATCAAATATTATTCCCAAGAACTTTGTTGATTCTATAGATTCAAGTACCGTTCCGTATAGCTGAAGATTTTTCAAGTCTTACACGTTTTTTGGAAAATAGCATAACTTTGGTCTTTTCTGTTGAGAAGATGAACCCTGAGTTGTTTGACCATTCCTCTAGTCTATGTATTTGAGTTTGTAAAATTGTCTTTATTGATTTGGTACATTTCCCTTTCAGTTATAAGACAAGGTCGTCAACAAAAATCCGACCCTTAACCGGTGCTTTAATAGGATGAGTCATAAGTGCAACTTTATTCCTAGCATCAATAAATGATATCCTTCAAAAGTCCTCATGAATTGATTTTTTTGGTTTAGTGGGCGTTGATAGTATTCTCGCAACTTTTAAATCTGTAAAACTTTGAGTTTAGGGTTGATTCTGGTGGAATAAAAATTGAGGGTGTAACATAAAAATTGTCTTTCTTTTTCAGATTGCAGTATTCATAGGACCCGTAATAGCCTGCCTCTTTTCAATCTTTGGGTTCTGCATACGCTATTTCGACGCACCGTTCTACTTTAAATGGTTATTCGACATCAGCTACTTTAGAGCCGCATTCCAAAGCGTAGTCTACGTCATTTACGGTTTTGATAGAGAGAGATTGAACTGTCCGGAAGAAGAAGAATACTGTCATTATGAAGATCCAAAGAAGTTCTTGGCCGAAATGGATATTACGCATGTTAACTTGATGTCAAACCTGTCACTGGTTGTCGGTATTTGGTGTCTTATGCACGCCGCGACGTATTTGACGCTTTGGTTGAAGTTAAATAAGCGATAAATACTTCAAATTTCAATAAAGTCCTTTTAAAACAACTTAAAAGATGTTGACGAAGAAACTTGACAAACCAAATGCAATGCAACAAATGCAAAAATTTTAGAAATGAAGTTTCAGAGAAAAATTTTGGAATCAATACAAAAAGGGCTTTAGATACAAAACACAATTCTAGACATCTGATATGTGTATCTTATATTTAGCCAATATAATAAACTTTTTTGTGTCTGTTAGTAGGTACTTATGTTGTATATAGATATATGCTAGTCTGTGATTAGTCTAATTTTCTATCTTCTGATAGCAAACACTAAAGTGCTTTTATTTTCTTCAATTAATCCTTTGTTTAAATAACGATTTGACAATTATTCAAAAGAGTTGGTATTGTGAATTCAAATAAATTTGGAATCACCTTTAAAACTGGCTTAATTTCTTTAGATTGGCTCATAGTTTAAGTGTCCTGGCTGCCAGCATCATGACAGACAATGTCGTACATTGTTCTGGCAGCCAGACACGCGAACGCGGAAATCAAGAAAAAGATATCGAGCCGTCAAATTTAAAGGTGTAGTGGTGTATAAATGAGACATTTTTTTAGGATATAGGCAATAATCCGAAAAATATTGCACACGTAAAAACAAAAATTTGACCTATTTTGTCGAATTTCGCCAGATTTTTTGAAATGTAAAGAATTGCTCCCATAATATCAGACAAAAAATTAAAACTGTGTCTCATATTTTACCTTGAAAAAATTAGACATGTCAGGCGAATATGAGACATAGATAAAATTCACGTATAAACAGTCGGGTCGCCGTCTAAATAAAAAATAAGCGTAAAATTGACATATAAGTTTTTATTTTCTGTTACTTAAGTACTACAAATAAGTGCAAAAATATTTATTTATAGGAAAAACCGATCTACAAACTCACACGACAAAAGTTTCGGTAACGTTTTTAAAAGTTTTATACCACAAATAAAGCATGGATTTTGTAATTTTAATTATGAGCCTATATTTTATAAAAAAATAAAATAAATTGTAGGTATAAGGGCCTTACAACTGCTGCTATCAGTTTATAAGAGAAAATCTATCGGAATTCAATTATTAGTATTTTTTATTTAAGTCTCTCTTTTCAACGGGATTTTGGGTGTCTCACTTTTACACTACTTAAAAAATATAATACATAACACCTTAAAATTGTATTCAAATCTAATCCTGGACTAACTATAAAAAATCTAGCGGTACGCTTGAAATATTCAATCCATTTCTCAGTTTACGAGTGTCCGTAATTTTATGTGCCTTTTTGTCACAATAAAATATTTTTTAATGTGTATTTTTTTTTCATTACTGGTGCGGTTCGAAAGAGAGATAAACATTATATACAACATCCTGAAAATTTGATAACCATTGAACAAAGATTTTTAATTTTGGCAAAAGTTACAAAAGAACCAATTTTTAACGATTTTTTTTATAACTATCCTTTGTTTAATAGATATGAAATTTTTAGGTCTTATATTTTTTGTCTACAGTTTTAGACAAAAAGAACAAGAGCTATCTCAGCTTTATTATGAGAGTTAGGAAAGCTCACCATATTTTGGGGCACGACTGTTTGTGAATAGCTCTGGTAAAGCTTGTTAATCTTATAATATTTCTCAGTCTATTGTTGGTTATTTAGGGCCTATAACTTATTTTGGTGTCCTTAATTTAAAAGCACGTCTTTTTAGTTATTAGAGACATTATTCAATGCACTTTTGTAGAGGCTGTGACCATTATTTAGACAGTGCTGCGAATAACTTGTATCTGAACAATATAATTTAGTTATGTATATACAGGCTGTCCCATAACTTAGAGGCCATAGGCCAACAGGTGATAGAGATAGTTTTTTCTAATGGAAAAGTTCATATAATGCAGGGGTCAAAACTATTTCGTTATCGAGATATAGAGCATCCAAATTGGCGATTTTTTAAGCTTTTTTCATAATAACTTTTTAAAAAAATGCAGTAAAAATATGAAATTTGGTAACGCCGTGTATTAAAATAAGAGTAATGATTTAAAACTTCAAAATTTTTTCAAAAAATTATGCGGTCAAATTTTTGCAGGAAAAACTATTTTTTTGCTATAAATTTTTATGAATACCATAATAAACGCAATTTTTTTCTTGTTGTTTTTTGTTATTAAAAAAGGGTCTTTAGGGAGACATATATTTTTTTTAAGGAATAAGTAAGCAAAAAAAAAAAAAAAACAAAATTATTATTTTCTATGCATTTTTAGTTATTTTGACTGCTTGTAATTTTATCAAAAAAGGGAATACCACATTTTTGGATCACAATTAGCTAAGTATTCATTTGGGGTGACAGCCTTGCTTGTTTGTAAAACCTTTTTCCCCCACTCCTCTAACTTTAAAAATCCTATATCTTAAAAACAGATGAGTGTTGGCCCCCATGTTATATAAACTTTTTTATCAGAAATAACCTCCTCTATCACCTGCTGCACTATAACCCCTAAGTTATAAAACACCCTATATCAAACATCAAAGAAATATGCAAGAAAAACGACAAAAAGGCATAACACAATTGATCGGTCCGTTTTGTCTTGCCAATGTTATTTTTGTCGTTTTTTGTTATAATTTATTTCTTTTTACTTAATTTTTAAGCGAAAAGATATATTTCGCTTATTTTGTTTACTCTTTTTTGAAACTTTTTAAACATGCATTTAGGTCAGTATTTTTAATGTGTTTTTTAACAAGTTCTTTATTTTTTAAGCTTTTTCTTGGATAATGCCTAATACCAAAGAATTGCTCTATTATAATTTTGTATGAATATTGACACTTAAAGAGTAAAAGTATTATTTAACGTATGTATGCTCTATTTTGCTACTAAAAACATTTTTGCCACCTAATTAATTTTAATTTTTTTATGTGTTGTTAAACTTTTAGCTTATAATTAAAATCTACTTAGAAAAAATTCGTAGGTTTAGATTTTGCATAAGTAGTTATATAATTTAGTTTAAACTTCTTTAATAAGAGCTTTCCTTTTAGATATGTATATATATGTATGTAGTTTTTTACTAGTCAAATAAATATATTTTAGTAATTAATTAAAATAATGTTTTTTTTTACATACAAAGTACTTTATCCGGCATAACTTCAAATTTGTTATATGTTAATTATAAATCAAAAACAAAAATTAAACTTAAAAAAATTAGAGTATTAAAAAACAAACCTTACCTAGAGGCTTTTTAAAACTGTTAAAATATTAAGTGAAGTAACAATTTAAAATGTGTTGGATAAAAAATACAACTCGTTTCGAAGGTAAATATAACCTAGCTAAGGGTAGTTTAAAACAATCGTTTTTAAAAACCTATTTTTTTATTTAAAAAAATCTCTTTGGTTTATTAACATTATAAGTACTTAACTGAATTAAAATTATAACAATTAATTATTAATAATAATAGTTTAGCAAAAACCGGCACCATTAAAGATACTATTTAAATAAATAAATAAAATTTTATGTCGTAAGACACATCAACAGTAATTTTAGCCACTAATATGTTTAAATTAAACAAAAAATAAAAATGAAAAAGGCTTTTAGTAATTGACAAAGAGTCATCATGTTTATATTTTGATGAGTTTCCTACATGAAAAATTGCAAAATAACCTTTAACTATCGTTTTTTAAATCATAGGTTAATTAATAGTCTTTAATGTAAGATAAAGATAAACTTCCTGTAATTTTTATGTCTAACTTATTCACGTTTTCCTAAAACCACTATTTGAAAAAAATAATACTTAAGTAAATTAATGCCAATTTTGAATATTTGAATAATCTTAAGTTTCTAGTTTTTGAATCAGATATGTGTTTTGGGGGTTAAAGAGGCTAATTAAAAAAGGTAAATAAAAATCAAATCTCATTGGAAATGTTAAAATGACTAGGTAGTATAAATTAAAATAAATATGTTAGGTTAGTACTTAGTATAAACATCACGGGTAAAAATGCAAGATAACATATCACAAAAATATATCCAATGCAAATGCTTGAACAGGTGTTAATTTTTTTTTCAAAAATCAATTAATTAATTGTTATTACTTAATTATGTAGAGGGCCTAGAATAGCTTCAAAATATTATCTATATATCAATCGAGATAAAAAGGTACAGCGAATTTAAAAACTACTTCAAACAATTAAAAAATATTTCTGTTTAAATTTTAACAAAAGAAATGATATAACTAATTATTTAGCTTAAATTGTATCATTTTAACTGCACACCTTGAAAAGGTGCAGGAGGTAAACCAGAGCTTATTTTTATAAATTTAAAAACTAATATTTTAGTCAATTATTATATAGAGGAAATTATAATGGAGAAAAAATATATTGCATATGTCATTCAAAAGTGTTGTGTTTAACTCAAAATATCATAATTTTATAGAATCAAAAATTTTTAAGTTTGAAGGGCTTATCGAGGGCTAAAGTACAGTAGGTACCTCGTATATTGTCAAGAAATAATTTTCCAATGGAGACAAAAAACGAGCTACTGTTCTTCCTAAAAACATTGAGTAGTTACGAGGATTGGTTTCACTTTCTTTGTCTACCAATAGATGGCCGAGGTACACTTTCCCTTAAAAGTTCATTTTCGGTAAAAATGCCAGTTACGAGCGACTGTACTTTAGCCCTTGATATGCGAAAGTTACCTGGTTATAACTTTGACACATTTACCAACATCTCACATGTCACTTTCCAGTGTCTCTTAAATTGGTTTTACTGTAGCCTGCTACAGCAACTTAAGCTTTGGTTTGAAGTGTCATTTAGGTTTTGACTGTTGGCATCATATCTGGGAACTTCTCTACTTCTGGCTTGCTAAACATAAAAATGTTACCATAAGCTTACAGCTTACCAATGGTGGACCCAGGGAGGCGCAATTTTTTTTACGAAAATTATATAAAAATAAATGGATCCATGATGGATCTGATGCCTTCCCAGCTAGCCTATTAGCAAACTTCAAGTGAATCCATGATAATATATACAGGGCTCGATTTCGAACGTTTAGCCTTTATGAAAAGCGTATAAAAAAGAATGAACTTATGGAAAGCCAGAAGTCAGTGAGGGACCAAAGACGCGCATATTCAGGAGCGTTTGCCGCTGTGACTCAAAATGCATTAATAGTTTTTTATTACTAAACAGGAGCAAGCAAAGTAAGATTTCCACTTTTACAAAACGAAGAAATAGTCATTATTATTTATTTCGTTATTTTAGCTTTAATCTTTAATTCTTCCACAATAACCTTGCTCTTTTATTAAAGTCGCGCTTAAATGCCGCGCAAGTGTTCGATCTCCTGGCGGCGGCTCACGAAGTCAAGTTGCTAAAAGTCACGTACGACAGCCCTAAACCTCTTGCCCCTCTACTGGT
The DNA here is from genome assembly GCA_963576565.1 of Aspidapion aeneum. NCBI lineage: Eukaryota > Metazoa > Arthropoda > Insecta > Coleoptera > Brentidae > Aspidapion > Aspidapion aeneum. The sequence continues at coordinate 22,425,948 of OY755039.1, forward strand.
TTCAGTCTGCAGAAAAAAAATGTTTGTCACGTTTTACTACTCCCTTTAAAATTTTATTTTTGCCCCGTAAATGGAGGGGCCATTCCTCTTGGAAAAAAAACAATAAGTTGAAATGCGGTGTTATGGTAATTGCAATTATTTAAGTTTTTAAAATGATTGAAAAATTATTTTACAATTATAAGGAAATTACAAAAATGCAAGTGATTGTTATTATTTGTAAAAAGCTATTTTGCTTTTATTATTTAAAGCAATTCACGTTTTACTGAATTTAAGGGGTAAGTTCGGAATGTATTACGAAGGAAGAAGGCTCCTAAATTAAGCATTTTCACATTTTGTAAATTATCAAAAAGTGAAAGAAATAAATAAAAAATAATTGTCAACTACTTTTTTTTATTTTGCAAGTAGTTTATAATTAAGTTATTTTTTTGTTGCAATTAATTACACAGTTTTCTAAATACATTCCTGTAACGTAATTTGTAATGTAATAGTTACTTTTCAAAGTATTGGTTTCTAACTCTGGTTGAGAATAAATCGGTACACATAAAGACCAATAAATTTGTTATTCATAAAGTTGAATTTGTGGAATATTTTGCTTGTGCGTGTAGTAACCTCCTTTAACATTTTTACCATGTTAGAAACCTCTACCTTTACACTTAATTACGGATTTGCAGTATTGATTATTAGTCATACAGTTCAAATGCTATCGAAGAGATGGCACTACAGCAATTAAAATGAAGGGGTTTTAAGGAATTTATGCATCGTCGTCTTTGGCCTACTCAGCCGGCTAGAGGAACGTCATTAGATCGCAAAAAGAAAACCATTTTCTTGAATTGCTAACTTGACAACAGCGCTAAACTATTTATCTCTCTTAGTGCCATTTATTTAAATAGCGATCTTACTTCAATTCACATATTTTCAATGGCCAAACGATCGTTGACGAACCCTGTATATCAGCCTTGAAAACAGCTTTTTTGTAAATATCGCAGAAACAAATTATTAAGCAAAATGTAGTCTACTATATTCCGAAAACCGCACGATGCTCCGTTAAAAAGTTAGCATTTTTAAAAATTTTTAATTGTCAAAAAACTGTCAAGCGTCAATGGATTTTTACCAAAATATAATCAGCTTGTTAAAGTGCTGATTCTTATTTTACCTGAAAATTTAATGAAAATCGGTTCAGCGGTTTAGGAGCTATCGTGTTACGGACAGAAATAATATACACATACACAGAGACATCACGACGATTGCTAAGACAGGTCAAAATAAAGCCAAACAACACATATAAAAACAAACAACACATTTTTGGCATTAAAAAAAAAAAATTCGACTAAAATAATACCTTCTCTAGCCATTGCTACGCGAGCTAGGAAGGTAAAAATATATATCGAGCGTTGTTACTTATTTGCCCATAGTGCAAAAGAAACTCGCAGTTTTATTATAGCGCGTGTGTATTGGCGATTTGTTTGCCTAGTCTTAATATAATATAAAAAGGAATAAATAAACAACAAAAAATCTTATTCGCACTTCCCCCAGCTTCCCCAGATATCGGCAATAAAAGTAAAAAATTTGCTATATTTTAACAATTAAAAAAACTAGCAAATCTAAATTATACTACATTATAGAGAATCGCGGCACTTTATAAGTAAAACTTGAAAACACCTAATTTTTTGAGGCACCTCAATCAACGACCTAGGAAATTGCATAGATAATAGTATATTACATAATAGGAAAAGAAAATGACAAACTTTGTGAACGCTATTTTTCCTAAGAACATTGTTGAACTATACTAATTTTTGTAAAAATTGCTCTTTAATTTTGCACAAATCAAATGAAACTGCTTTTCCGCACATGTGTTGAAACGTACTTTGCAACACATGTGCCGAAAAGTATGGTAACAGTTAACGTCATTGTACACTTTTCTATACATGTGCGGAAACATTTCTGCACTCGGGTGAAATTTAACGTTTTCTGAGGATGCAAATCTTGTGAAATCCATCATTTTCATATGTGGTCGTAGAAAATGAAATAAACATGATTCTATTCTGTTAAATTTATTGTGCAAGATAAGTTTAGATGAAGTGTACAACTGTATGACTGACAAACTTAGCTAGCTCTTGAGAATATCCATCTTGAATGGCTTCAAAACGGACATGTGACCATCCTTAACGTCACTAGAGTCACTACTATCATTAGATAATATTTGCATGGTTTATTTTTTGCCAAGGGGTTGGTTCTAAGTATTGGCCGGTAGTTATTTACCTGTCACTACTTTACAACCCCAAGTCTTATTCGTATTTAATATTTAATCTGATACCGTTCCGGTCAAATCGGTCCAACGGAGTTATATCGATTCGAGCCGTCAAGGATCTTTGCTTAAAATTAAGGGAGGCAGATAAAATGATAAAGGGTTGGTTCATTGGATCTATGGGACAAACATCCAAAATCTCCCAAATTTGGACAATGGGATACTTGTATGTTGTAAGTACTTGATTTGATTTTGGTTATAGGAAAAAAGCCCAAACTTTAGTTCGGCGAGGCAAGGCAACGCCTCGCCGTAATTTGTTCTCGCGAGTCTCTCTCAAAAAGCCCTGGGTATAACTTTTATTGCTTAATAAATATTGAGAATAACTTGCAAATATTGAATTGCCTTTAAGCCCTTATGCCTTGTAAGGTTTTTATTTTAGGGCTGGGTGCACCTTCGTGACAATATCTCTGACAATAAACATCCCTGTATACACAAAAAAGTCGTAAGTTTTGACATTATTGATATATCAAATACACAGAAAATACTTATTGGATAAAGTTCTAGAGAGAAATGTTACATTATTTTTATGTTCTCACCCTAAAAAAATCCTCTAAATTTTTGCCTCAGGTGGTCGTATAGTTAATACATTGCCATGGCCTTTCCAGTTACTTTGTGTATTAACGGCCATAAACTAACTGATTAGTTTACAAATTAACCTGGACTAAACTAACCAGCCAATATCCAAGTTAGTTTGTAAACAAACTAACCTAGACATTTTATAAACTAACCAGCGAATATCCAGGATAGTTTGTAAACTAACCAAGTTTGTATATTAGCCGTAACATATATCATTCAATGTTTAAAAAATGTACCTTCATTAAGTCTTCTGCTATTTGCATAAAAAGTCTCTCAACATTATCCGACTCTTTAGCGGACGTCTCCAAAAAATACATGTTATGTCGTTCTGCAAATTCTTCTCCTACGTGGGTGGGTATTTCTCGGTCCTCACGATCAATTTTATTGCCTAAAAACCATTTGGAAACTTCAAAATGACCCTTACTTTTTACAGTAAACTGAAAAAATTATAAAAAATTTGACCTCTCAGAAAAAGTGCACCTTAAGCAAAGCACCAAAAATAGTCTAAAAAGGTCTACCATTCTAACTTTTTATATAAGTTATTTACTGAAAGAAAAAGCTTGTATCTGTCATATTTCTGAAGAAATCTAAGATTTTTTATTCACTATAATATTCTTACCAACCAAAACCCGTAACACCTTGCTACTCGCATACTCTTCAATTTCTCTTAACCAGTCTGGAAGACAGTCAAACGTGGGTTGACAAGAAATGTCATAAACTAAAATTAATGCATGCGCCGAGCGGTAGTAGCTTTGAGTTATGGACCTAAACCGCTCCTGACCGGCTGTATCCCATATTTGTAACTAGAAAAAAATATTAAGGATGTACAGGGTGTTCAGTTATATTTTACTGAATAGCTATCTATCTACTGATATTGATCAACTATTGTGCCGTCCCTAAAAAGAAAGCCGCATGTAGAAATTTAACGTTTTGAGAAAAACGGGTTTAAGGTTTTGTACCTTTTTATTGTCTTATAATTTTGAAATAAAAAGTTATCAGGTTTTGTTTTGTGGTAAGACAATTTGACTAAATCAAGATGTTTTATTTTAAATGTGTATTTTCACTAAAAACAGTAGCACATACGGCGTTTCTGTTAGTATTGGGTTGCCGTATTCCGATTCGACACTAACGAATTTGAGTGTTTGTACCTCTAATTTTTAAAGCTTTTATTTTTTTTTCTATTATCAGGACATTTGTTTAATATTTTCGTTTTTCAATTTAAGAAGGTTATACAATGATCTAAAACAGCATATTTTTTATTTAACTTTTTAGGTTAATCTATTATATTTATCAGTACATGATGATTAAAATTGGGCAGTTTTGAACCGTTTAACGTACCTCCGGGGAGAAAAAGAGAAACTGACCCACCTTTGCGACACTAGAATTTTAAGAGAAATTTCAAAGTGAAAACCGTTCGTCGATACATCAAACCGTTTTTGAGCTACAGGTTTCTCAAAAATTTGCCTTTTGGGGTTGTTAATTTGTTGGCCTTTAACTTTTTTATTTATAAAAATTTGATTTTGGTTTAAATTGATTTTTACAGAGTTTTTCATATAGAATCCAACTGCCAAATCGAATTTTATCTGTCATTTTTAGTTTTTGAGATACAACATACTTGATATTCTTTTATGGAACTACTTTCTTTTTATACGATTTTCGAAATCAGCGTAGAATTTCCTTTAAAATGATGTGTCACACTTATTTTATTCCATGACGAGCGAAGTCAAATGGAGAATAAGCCCATAAACTAAACTCTAAATTTTATCTACTTAGTAATGAAACGATTCCCACATAGGAATTATTGATATACCTACCTTAACTTTTTCATTGCCAACTTCCACACTTTTGATCATAAAGTCAACACCTATAGTGGCACCCTGTCCAGGTGGAAAAAGGCCTTGCGTAAACCTTCTCACAAGACATGTTTTGCCCACACCAGCATTGCCAACTAGTACTACTTTAAATAGAAATTTGTAATCGTCCATGTTTTTTCACTATTTCACTATGTGAAATGGCAAGAACGTGGCAAGCTTATTTATAGGAGTTTGAGAAATTTCATTCTTATGGAATCAGCTCGTTTTACTAAAAAATGGTTAAACAATATTACATTACTCTGGCTTAATGTCTTCAAAGGCAAAATTACCAATACAATTAAATGTTTTTCTAGCTTGGGAGGTACGGCTTTTTTACCAAGTTTGAAGTTCAATTTTCACAGAATGCAAGAACGTCTGTCAATAAAGTGCCGAACCATCCGTTTCCTTTTCTACAATAGTAGTAAACTATCGTTTGAGTTTTGATTTTTTTGTAAGTAACATTTTAATAACAGAACACTAAAATTTTAATTTATACAAAATTTCAAACAACTGACTACTGTCTTCTGATATTAAATTCACAGTAAAATCCACGGGAATTATAAGCTGTATTAAATTGCAGTGCCATAAAGATATACATGGATTAATCGTTAAGATAAAACTCATATAAGATTCTTTAATTTATTTAAAGAAAGTTCGAAGATAAAAGTGACACTATCATTTCCAAAATGCTCGAAATGGGTGCAGTGTTTTCAAAGAATTATTGCATGTCTAGGCACCTTGAATGCAGTGATCTCTATGTAATGTCCCCCTAAGTTGGAATCATAAGGAAAACTTTTTTATTATTAATTTTAGGAAAAAAGTTATTCTTCATAAAAAGTGCTGAATTATCCAAAACCTAGAATACAGTCATCAAATATCAAATTTTTTCAGTGGTATACGAGGTTTGTCAAAAAATATGAGTTTTGCTCAAGAGTAAACTTACTTTTTAGGATGAAATTTGGTCATTGAATTAATAGTACCAAATGGATTTTATTCTAAAATACTGTTAATTTAATATTTTTAATATTTTAGTTTTCTTAATTTTGAATTTTTTTTATTCAAATTAATTTGATTATTGGGTGATTTTACCGTTACGTGTGTGACATTCAGACCCATTGTTGCTTTTAAATCCAACAAATCGTAATTATTAAATATAATTTTACTAGGTTAAGTTGTTAGTTTTGCTTAGGTTAACGCCAAAAAAATCACTGATGGAAACATATTAATTTACCTATAAGTTTTTAAAAAATCGTTACGTGTGTGACATTTGACAAACTGCCAAATACTTAATTCAACTTTTATTTTTTAATTAATACTTGGTAATGTTTAGTACAATAAGATTTATATTTCAATGTCCCTTTATGCATTTTATTATTTTATTAATAAATTTAAAAGTGTGTTACGTGTGTGACTAATGAACAAATAGAAAAAGTAACAGCTAATAACATTTTATTTTCAAAAAGAACTTTAACTAGACAACTAAAAAGGCTTATTTGGGCTTGGGTTTGGGTTAGGCTTATTTAGTTTTATAAATGGTAATCTGCTCTTGTTTTCTTCATAAAAGAACACACTGCTGGCCATTTTGCAATCGATGACATGTGTCTTCTGAATGCCAACGCCAATTTCTGGAACCTGCTGTCACGGATTTTTTTCTATTCAGCTCGTCCATTTCCAACTGTGAAATATGTATATCCTGCGTTGCTTTTAAAACACTTCGAGAGAGCCGAGAAGCCGAGCACTAGAAGTAACAGTAGCGGTGGACTGAGCAGCCGCGAAGTTACTTCAAGAGCCTTTCTGCCCTACATCCCTAGAGTGACAGATAGGATCGGACGTATTCTGGGAAAACACAACATAAAAACGATCTTCAAGCCATCTAAGAAGATCGAGAACCACTTCAGATCTGCGAAGGATATAAGGAACCCACTAAGTTCTTCGGGGGTATACCGCATTCCCTGTACCTGTGGAACTGTCTACATCGGAACAACCAAACGGTCCGTAAACACAAGAATCAAAGAACACAAAGCCAACTGTCGACTCGGACATACGGAAAAATCCGCAGTTGCAGACCACACACTAAACAAGGAAGACCACCGAATAAAATTCGAAGACACACAAGTTCTCTGCGCCTCCTCTTCATACTATCTAAGACTCTATAGAGAAGCAATCGAAATTCATAAACACCAGCAGAACTTCAACAGATCTGAAGAAACTCTTAAAATTAACAGAACATGGGTACCGGTTCTTAAAAACACTAAACGGCTCGCTTACAATAACAAAACTGAATCAAGGGAATGTGACCAATCACCGACCAGCTCTGATATACGCCCCGCCCACCTTAGCGTATATAACCTGCGCCCGCGACAGACTAACCACCAGTCTTCGAGAAGCCGACAAACAGTCAACATCTCCTGAAGATGCCATCCACTCGAGATGGCGAAACGTCGAGAACGAATTTCCAACGACGACGGCCGAACAGCCCGAAAGCACACCTACCAACTTTGAATTTGTCTTTTTTAAAAATAGGAGTAAGCATACCATACCATCACTAAAAATGACCACATCTTCTTTTTGACCTTCAGTAAAAATTATCTCAATCAACTTATTAACAAATAGAAATAGGGTATTTTTAGTATTTTCTTTTGTGTCAGAGCATATCAAGCATTATTATGCATACGTTCGCAAAGTCGACCTTTTTATTCCTTATTAGAAATACACATCGCAATTGGATGTTTGCAATAAGAAAACCTCAAAAATTTTAGCCTACACCTAAAGCATTACTGAGTTTATTCCAGAGAGAAGAAAATTTTTTGCCTAAGAAAAGAAAAGGAAAGAAAAACATTTACCGTTTAAGTGGCGCCTCCAGTTGCTATGTATATGATTTATTCAACTACGTGCATTTTATACATCAAACCTTTTTGTAAATATAATTTTTTTATAAGAATGTGACTATGTACTAAGTATATATAATAGTAGTAGTAAGAGGCTTATTTAGGCCTAACTGAAATAACCTTATTAGGTCCAGTAGCATTCGCAGATGAATACAACGAATATTAAAATTATTTTGTTTTATATTTACGCCAATGACTAAGTATACGAATTATTCCTTTCAGAACTACCTACTCAAAGAGTTGGCATTTAAGGCGAAAACTGTTTATATAAAATTATTACAAAGAAAATATTGTATTTTATTGCAAAAATTATAAATATTTGTTACGTGTGTGACAGATTTATTTCGGTTGATATTAAAAAGCTTATGAGATGCAATTTTTTGCAATTTTGTTTCTGGTACCTCAAATGTGTTGGCTTTTGACAAGAAATTGCGGTTAATAAGTGCCTATTTTCTGAGTTCTACATCTTCATTTCCTTCGAACGTGTGTGACAACAGTTTTGTATTCCATGTATTTTTACGATAAAACCAATACAAACATGCGAACATTGGCGCGAGAATTTGTACATTTGTTGTATATGGTACTACGGCATGGTTGATTTATTGGTTAATGTCAAAAGCTTAAGGTAAAATAGTTTTTTGAGATGTTTATCTTTAAGCTAAATCAACGGATATTCTGATATAAATAGATTAATGCTTTTTTCGCCGGATTTTTTGGGAAAATAGAAAAAGTATATGAAGTCCTTACACAAGATCATTAACTATTATTGTTGGCTTTAATTTCAGGCTAATTTTGATAAACTATAAAACTGTTTAAAACATGTCCTCTTAGGACCACTTTCTGTGGAATTGCCCTATTCCGAATCGGTAACGAACATTAAAAACTGAAATATCTTGAAAACGGCCTAACGGATTTTAACCAAAGTACCTTTTCTGCTTTAAAATGCTTAGTTAATCTTTATATTCTAACCAAAAAAAAGTCAAAAAAATACAGTAAGAAAAAATTATGGTCACTTTAAACAATCAGAAGTGCTAGGGTCACTGCATCCTGGAAATGCAGTGACCCTAAGAAGTGCAGTGTAAAGCACCCTCTAACGGCCATATTCTGATTTCGCTCCCCAGCGAACCCCCGGGTACCAATTTTAAAAGTAATACGTTAAAAAAAATTAATATTTAAAAAATTCGATTTCTATTTTTTAGCTTTAACACTCTCTATCTCGGAAACGGAGGAATTTTGAACTAAAGTAAGTTGAAGTAAATCGACTTATTTTAATCTAAGGAATCTGATTGATACTGACAATATTTTTCCCTAAATACAGACTTCAGCTTCAGGTTTGGCTTTCCTGGCTCCGTCTCAGCAGGTAAGTCTAAATTCTATTTAAAGGTGTGAACTAATAAGTTAGAGTTTATGGTAATCCTGTACAATTTTTTTTTATTGTACTGCTTTTCCTTCCAGAAATATTAAGTGTCTCTTTGAATGTTGACCTTTTTTCTGATGAGTTGTTAAGAAAAAAATAAGGGAAGTGCTTTTTTTTACCATATAACATTGTTGTTTATAAAGATATTATAGTGATTCTTACACAGAAAAATATGGAAGTGATTGAAAAATACTAATTTTATTATATGTAACCTAAAAATATGTGCATACTAATTACTGGATAAATAAAATATACACTTTCCAATTTTTGATACCCCTTTTTTGATAACCCGCACAGTTCGCCAAAAAAAAATTGACAAAAAAATTCTCCAAATTAATTTTTTGTGTAAATATATTATTTGCACATTAAATTAATAAAAATATATAAAATTAAAATTTTTAAGAAGTTTTTATAAGAAAAAACAAATATATTCAAAAAACCTAAAAAAATATCCATTTAGAAAATTAAAAAGTGGTAAATACACTACTATTATTGGAAATCTAAAAATGCCTACTATTTTAGAAAGAAGCAGCTGTCAATAATTGCTTCAAAAATTTTGGTTTTTTGTCATGTACAGGGTCATCAGTTATATTTTACTCAATACCTACCTTTCTTTGATGCCCAAAGCTTACTTACGAAATTATACAGTTTAGTATTTTCATGAATCAGGTATATTGGGTAATTTTGTACCGAACTGCGCCTAGTAGTTACAAGAAAATTTAGCAGTTAGGTGTTTATTTTATTATTTTTTTTTTATTTCCAACTTTTAGGTTTAATTCTTATTTATTCAGCCTTATCAAAAGCACTATGCATTGAGTGAGGGTGGGGGAGAAGAGAGGGAGGAGGGAAGTAGTAAAATGGTGTCGAAAAAAAGTATTAAAGCGTGTGCAGAAAGAGTTTTTGAAATCGCTCTATATTTGTGGAAGGTCTAGCAACAACTATTACTAATAAGAAGGGAGGGGAGGGGAAAAGAGAGGGAGGAGGAAACAAAATGATGTTGGAAAAGCCTTCAAGTGTGTGCATATATATATAGCTATTACTATTACTAATAAGGATGGCGGGGAGAAGAGGCGGGGTGGACTCGTAAAAAAAAACTCGTGTTGGAAAAAAAATCTGAAAGCATATGCCAAATTATTTTTGAAATCGCTCTATATTTGATAAAATTATGTGAATATGGTTTTTGAATAGGGTGGGGGGAATGACAGAAGGGGAGGTGGGTGGAGCAGGGAGAACTGCAAAGTAACCACAGCAAATTAGAGGACAAATTGCCTGAAATGTAGATAATTTGTATGCCTTAAAGTCTACATCATGTGACAAAATGGCGTCTGAAGACCGCCATGTATATTCCTGTATAAAAAAAATATAGGATATAGCACCTTCGGGATCAGTAGAAATTCAACGGCACCTTTTTTGTCACAATCATTACCCTTTCTGTCGCCGTGCTGCAGTTGGGTAAAAAAGACAAGTACACGAAAATGATATTCCGTAAAAAAATTGAGATAAAAATACAGCCAAGTTCTCGAAGAATACAAATTTCAAAATGAAAGGTTCTTACTAGTTTGAAATTTTTTTTTAAAACTTTGCTATTACAGCCAAAGTTGTTTATGTTCAATTTAGCACTGTGCGTAAAAGTAATTTTCAGCCGTAATAGCCAAGTTTAGAAAAACATTTCCAAACTAGTCAGAACCTTTCATTTTAAAATTTTTACTGAAGAACTTGGCTTTACTTTTATCTCAATTCTTTTTATGGAATATCATTTTTGCATACTTGGCTTTTTTATATGAAATGTTTTTGTAATGATTTCACTCCTTTTTTAAAGAATATGTGGAATATTGTTCAAAACTTCTGCAATGCCTTATTTTGAGGTTTTTTAATTTTTGCTCATGGTTTTATCAGAGTTTCTATCAGCCTTCCAAAGCTCAGCTCTCTGAGGTTTCTGGAAGCGGGCATTGTTACATTTACATAACTTTACATTTATAGAGGAGGGAAGTAAATTAAAATTTTAAATTTTTTCCTATAGTTTCATCATAGTTCCTATCGGCCTTCCAAAGCTAAGCTCTCTAGCGTTTCTGGAAGTGGGCAATGTTACTTTTACATAACTTTACATGTATAGGGGAGGGAAGTAAATTAGAATTTTGGGGTTTTTTGATCTTGTCGAAGCGTTTGGTCCTAATTTCTATCAATCTGCCAAATTTCAGCTTTGTAGCATGTCTGGAAGTACAGTAGAATTTTGATGATCTATACATGAGTAAGCGAGTGGCAATTTCGACGTTTTTTGAATTTTCAACTTTATGGAAGTTCATGAGGGGTTGTTAACTGTATAACTCTACCGTACTGCAATTCGGTGCTTTTGTTGATAAGCTGTATAGTTTTTAAAATATGAATTTTCAAAGTTTAGCCAATAAAATTCGCTAAATAACAATTTGTCGACCCTTAGGCCAGGATGTGGTTCTTTCGCATCTCTATGGCCCCACCATACTGCAACTTGGTGCTTTTATTGATAAGCTGTATAGTTTTTGAAATGTGAATTTTCAAAGTTTGGCCATTTTGGTTTTATAGTAAGCTACCCTAAAATTCGCTAAATGACGTTTTTCCGAATCCTAACTTAAGGTGTGGTTCTTTTGCATATATCTAGGGGGAGGGGGTATAATAACTAAAAGCATTTATATTTTTTTCCAGGGGGAGTAATTACCACGTTACCGCTCCCCCCCTTAAAACCGCGCTTGTAATTACTGGAATATCAATAGTAATTGGAATTTCACAAAATTTCCCCATCAATAACTGGCAAAAAACTTAAAATTTTGAATAATTTTTTTATTTTCAAAAATGTTATTTCTTACAATTTTGACAGTGCTGATCCATCACCAAAAGCTGACCATACATTTTGCAATTTAAACAAGTAATTATATTCAATTCTACTCTGGCACAGAAGAAAATCACATTTTCTAAATACCCTTTCCCAGATGCAATTTGCCAAGTTCCTCAGTACAAACACATTAATATTTTAGTTCTTGCAAACAGATTGGATGTGGCCTCGGATGTGGCTCTTCCATAGCAGCTTATGATTGAAAAGAATTCCCAAATATTTCACTAGTTCATTATCATCTTTTGGGATATTTTTGAATGAAAAAGTAACATTTTGTGTTTTTGATGTATTCAAGATCAAGCCTGACCAAGCCATTTCCCACAAACCAATCCCACCCTCTTCTGCATGTTGTTGTTTTGCTACATCAGCAAAAAGTGCTGCATGAATCAAATCAAGGTTTATTGGTAGATCAGCAATATATATCTTCATCTTCAATATTTAATACCTCCATCTAAGTATGATTTTTTTAAGTGCTATACTTGAATCAAAATTATATATTGCGAGTTTTTTTAGGAAGATGTCATGTGGCACACAGTTGAAGTAAGGTCACTGTTCAATGTACTTTATTGCCATAAGATTTACATGGTAAATATAGACAGTGTCAGGTAAAGACTAACCAAGGCCAACAAAACCTGGACTAACATAAAAGAAAATAATTCCTTAAACTAATTTATGCAATTAATCTATGTAACATAAACAAAGATAAGTTTTATAAATTACAAATTTTAGAGTATATAGGTGGTATTTCTTTTTCACTCTTCTCAGATTTAATGTCCTCTGGAAGTTAAAAACTCCCTTACTGAGTAGTATGCTTTATTTATAAGCAGTTTTTTAAGTTCCCCTCGAAATTTTTTAAAGCTTTGCAAGCTTTTTATGGTATTTGGAATTGCATTAAAAAATTGTTGCACAAAAGCAGTATGGACTCTTAGCATATAATGACAGATTGTAATTAGAGATTCTAATATTTGAACTGGACCTTGTATGAGTATGAAGTGTGTTTACAGATGGAAATTTTTGTTGCTGTTTTTTCTTATGTTATGGGGTCACTCCTCACATAGTAGTAGAATCTTTAGCTTACAAACGAAGGTTTTAAGGGTTATTTTTGGTCTTAAGGAGAGAGAAAATGTCAGAAATATTTTTATTCCTAATAAAAAATTGCTAACACTACCTTCCTTATATATATACTGAAATGTTTAATGTATGTCAAAGAAAACCTAAGTGAGTACAACTTAATGTCAGAAACACACGATTATGGTACAAGAACTGCTACGAGCATCAGGTTACCCTTTACCAGGTTAGAACATTCTAGGTTTAGTAAGAACTATTATGCCCCAATTTTTTACAATAAATTGCCAAAGGAAATAAGAGCCCTAAAATTAAATGAATTTAAAACTAAAATTAATTAATACTTGTGTCAAAACGTCTTTTATGACCTAGAAACATTTTTAATCAAAAATTTAACTATTTCAGATTTTTAGCTCTGTCTGTGTTATATTTTAAGTGTGTTTGTATATGTATGTCTGTGTTTCTGATTTTAAAATGTTTTTTGTTCTTGATAATAAAATAAATTTTATCTTATAAGTAGGTTTTATTATGATTTATAAAACTTTTAATAACAATTTTTAACTACTTATTTTAATTGTATTATGAATAGTGATATTGCTGTTTTAAATAGTTTATGACGACACCATAATGTGACAATGTTAGTTGTTAACTATTGCACATGTTTTTAAGCTAATATATTTCTATTGTATTCTATTCACAAATAGTACTGCTTCAAAAATTAGGATAGATGGAGCTGTCATTAGATTATTTTCCCTAAACACAGGTCTGCAAGAGTCCTGATGTTTTAGTTTAAATATAAGTCACAGTAATCTTTTTTGCAATAGAAGAATGCATTCAAAGTTTCTACATTCATCCCAGAACACAACTTGGTATCTTATGTGACTGTATCCTAAGGAGTAGTATATGTTAATAAGCTGTTTAGTTGTGAGTAAGTTCTTTAGGTTCTTCTGTATAATGAAGTTCCTTCGTTACATAGTAACATTAAGTTGAAGGGTGTCATAAGACAGCAGAAAATGAAAGCAGCATATTTCGCCTCCTGTAGTAAGTCCATCAAAACATCAACTAAATCTAAGATAGCCATGGTCATTTTGTAAACTAATGTTTTTTGCTAAATAAAAGGATTATATATATTTTCTAAACAACTACATACAAGAAATCAAAGGACCTGCACAGGACTATGCAGGATTTGTACAGGGCCATACAGGCTGATACAGGACCAAGAATTTGTAAAAGACCTGTAGGACAGTCCACAAATTTGGTTCAGCTGGTTACAACCTGAACCATTTCAAAACCAACATACACCAACATTTCCGCGCACTTGCCGCTTCTCCAGTGTGATAGGTGATCACCCCTTGCACAGGACCATCCTCTACCTCTGATGAATATATATTCACATGAATAATAGGTTCAAGTGTGTAGAGTCATGCATGTGATTTGATCCCACACCCTGTGGCAAGCAAATGCATGTGCACTGAGCTACCAGGGACTCTCAAGGGAAAAGTAGTTTATAAAAAGGATTTCATTGGTTATAAAGAAATAAATAAACAAATAAGATGGTCTCTTGGTTCTACTACGTTATACCTCGCTCGTCAAAACGCTCTATATAACGATTTTTTTGTATGAAAATGATTCTTTGGACTATTTTTAGTCGATTTGGATACGGGAAATTAAAAAAAAAAGTATGGTTTTTTTTTAAAATAATTTTTTAAAAAACGTTACATAGTGATTTTCTTTGACTTGTTTTGGTTGAAAAAAATCAATTTCTATCACTGCATCGTCAAATTTTCGACATAAATTTATGAATTAGCTTAGGATTAATAATTTAACAAATTTAAATTAATTACATACCTAGTTTTTCGTGTTTTTTCTCGGTTTTTTCACATAATTTTGAAAATTTGTACAGTTGACCTTCCCACAGATGTTTTGACACATTGATTGAGTTTTTGCTTGGCCGACACTTTCCAGGTCATTCGGCCATTTCAAATTTCCCAATTGGATTTGCTTACGCTGACTTACCCTCAGATGCACCGTAAGCACTGAAGCGCGATCATGGATTTAATCGCGATTAAGTCCTTGTTGCTCACATACAAAACAACAAAGATAGAGAATGGATCAGCAAAGCCTTGTTACGGTGCATCTGAGGGTAGGAAATTATTTAGTTAGAACTATTCAACAAGAATCGGCGCAGCCGATTCTTGCTGATTGTTTGTGCGGTACGGTTCGGTTCGGTTCCGTTCAGTCCGGTTCGGTTCGGTTTGGTTCGGTTCCGTTCGTTTTGGTTTAGTTCGGTTCGGTTTGGTTCAATTTGATTCAGTTAAGTTCCGTTCGGTTTGGTTTTAGGTTAGGTTTGTTGGGTCTTAAAGTAATTCAGCAGGAGTCGGCGCAGCCGACTCCTGCTGAATTACTTTAAGACACAGCCAACCTAATCTAAGATCGACCCGAACCAAACCGAACTGCTGAATTTCTGTAAATCATCATTATCATAATTGTTTCTGCATCATTTTTTTCATTATAAATGCTCAATAGACGATTTTGGACGATTTTACGGAGTCAAAAATGCGCGACAAATTAAAAGAGCAAGATGTCAGGCCGAACATTAGATTTCAAAAATTTGGTGTAACCATTTTTCTATGCGTAAATACATTTCTTAAAAACTTTTTATCGCCTCTTGCTAGATAGTTGGTCACCTTATTTTTGGCTAAATTACCATTTATTTAAAGCTCCGTCGATTGTGAGCCGTCCCGCTCTTTCTCGAAATAACAAACGTCAAATAAATTATTTCTATAGCAATTTGTATGAGTTTTTACTAATTTTTAAATTTCTAAAAAAAATGCGAAAAATCCGCATTTTTTTTTCTTGAAAACAGTATAAAACGACCTCAACTTATCATTAAAAAAAGAAACACCCATTTTCAAGCATCGAGGTATAACGTAGTAGACCCGGTCTCTTTTAAGGCAGGGACAGATGGTCACTTTAAAAACTGAATTAGGTATGGTGGTCTGTGCTGAATTATTAAAAATTCATCAAACCTTTAATAGGTAATTCTTAAAACTAACTTACTATTAATCGAAATTTTATCCATCAAAAGCACTTATTTAATTATCATTTGCTTTTATCAAAATAATTATTTTTATTCACAGTTTTTATTTATTTTTTTTACCCTGGACCCAGGACCAGTGTTGCCAGGATGCCAGAAACTTATGAAAATATATTACTAAATGCAACGCTTGAAAATTACCAGGTTTTGGAAAAATACCGTATATTTTTAACCCTCCGCATTATGTCGGGTCCAAAGCTCAAATTTTTTAATCAACCAATCAGAGCCCAAGAAAAAAAAACCCGCGCGGATAATACCGTTAATGGACAGCCGGCTTTAGGCGGGTGGATTCTATTCACGCGGTTAGGCGGGCGGATTACAAAGGTAATCCAATTTTTTTAGATTCTGACTTGTTTTACTTAAAAAAATACATATACTTAGGTCTAATATATGTTTATTTATGGTATTTTATATGCATAAAATACATCTAAAGATATATTAAACCTAAAATTTATAATAGGTAAATGAAAAGAGGTACACGTCCGTTACAAATAGTGGATAACCCAAAAATTAAAAAAGATAAAATTTTTTAATTTTTTTATGGTTGAATATATTTTTATACTTAAGATAAACCAAACATTAAAAAAATATACAAATTTATAAACAAATAAATACAAAAAATGCACTACGCAAGAAATGTTTCGTAATTTGGCGCGTGGTTTACAATGATACTCCAGCCGTATTTGACACCCGCTGACTTAGAACAACGCGCACAATGGAAAAAAATAATAAAAGCGTGATGAAAATTGGACTTTTCACACTATACTTGGTGCGGAAAATCCGTTTTTTCACACGGTATGTAATTTTTTTTTACTGTGGGACAAACAAGGCATTTATTCTTAAAACAACGTTTAGAGAATTATAAAACCTTCAAAAAGAGGTGCAATTCGGCCCACATTGCAACTTAAAAATTTTGAATCCGTCGGTCGTAGTTATAGAGTTTGCACTAAAATGATATTATCCTTCTGCGGAATCACAGCTTTGAAGCTTCCAGAAATAAAATACATCAAACCGGGCAAGCAGCGGCTGCTCGTGTCAGCACAACATGGTAGTACCAGAATTCTGAGTAACAAAAAAATCGGGGTGTTTCTAAAGTCATTAAAAAACATACGTACTACTACCTACTATGTTTGCGGTTACTAATTTTATTTTTACCTTCCTAGCCAGCGGAGCAACGGCTAGAGAAGGTATTATTTTCGGCGAAATATTTTTTGATCAGATAACACCGAAAATGTGTTATTTGGGTGTATCTGGACCTATATTAGCAATATCGGCGTGACATCGGTCTGTGTGTGTCTATCTCTGTCCGTAACACGATAGCTCCTAAACCGCTAAAACGATTTACACGAAATTTTCAGGTAAAATAGCGTTCAGCACTATAACGAGCTGATTAGATTTGCATCAAAATTTAAGAATTTAAAACATGCTCAGTTTTTAACGGAAAATCAACTCAATTTGCGGTTTTTGAAATATTGTAAAACATGCTTTTCACAATGATATGTAGCAAAAAAATAAACCTGGTATATACATGCATGTGCTGGAAGTATTTGGTATATTCTAAATAGACCTACATAGCATTTCTATAGCACTTCTATAGAACGTCAACTGATGTGAAAACGTCCCCCAATTTCATGTGCATAGCAGCACATATTTTTTAATAAATATTCCTTGTTCTGACAAAAAATTTGTAATCCATATATTCTATAATTATAAAATGTGACATATATCAATATACTAAATATGTGTATTTAAACTATATATGTGCACTGTTGTGTGTCAGGTGGATCCCAAATAATATCCTAGTAAAGATTTTTTTTATATATTACCCCTAAATCACAAAAAGTATATACCAGGTATATACTGAAATAATATTTCAGGAATAAACTAAAAGTATATCCTCTAATATTTATTTTAGGATATACAAAAAGAGTATATCGGTAATAAACTAAGATATGATATTTGAGATTACTTTTTTTACGTACATCAGATATGTACATCAGGTATTTACATTTTACGTCCCATGCGGGATCAAAACCACGGCTCACTTGTTTAGTGATCCGTACGGATCAGCTGTTTGGTGATCCGTGTCAAAAGTGCACCTGGAATAGGTTTGCACTTACAAGGAAAACCTATTCCGGGTCATCCCCACTTTAGAGTTGATCCTCCTAGTTGAAGGCTCCAAATTTACCTCGAGACCTCGAGGTTTGTCTTGATTTAATATTTAAGGTAATTTAATTAAATAATGTCGCACCATTTAGTTAGTAAGTTATTTAGTAACACCTGTCGTTCGATGTTTGGAAACCAAAATCTTATTCATATGTCAAAAGAATATACCGGAAAACTAAAATAATATTCTAGAATATTAATTTTAGAATATACTAAAATATTTTAGGATTAAACTAAAAGTATATTCTCTAATATGTATTTTAGAATGTACGAAAAAAATATACCGGAAATAAACTGAAATTATATTCTAAAATATTCCTTTAGAAATGTACTAATAGTATATATCAGGCTTAAAATAAAAATATATACATATATATTCTTTAAATTATACCGGCACAAAACTCTAATATTTATTTTAGAATATATATGGGGTATAAACTAAAATCATATTCTAACTATTCTTTTCAGAATATACCAAAAGAATATAACAGACCTAATCTAGAATATACTCTTATACTCATTTTAGAATATGCCAAGAACATATCGGAAATGAACTGAAATCATATTCTATAACATACTTTTTAGAATATACCAAAAGATTATTTTAGGTATAAACTGAAACTATATTCTGGAAAATTATTTTTAGAATATACCAAAAGAATATATCAAGTATAAACTAAAATCATATTCTAAATATCCTTTTTAGAATTTACTAAAAGAATATATCAGACCTAATCTAGAAGTATAACATACTCTTATATAAATTTTACAATTTGTTAAAAAAACATATCGGAAACAAACTAAAATCATATTCTAGAATGTTCTTTTTAGAATATACCAAAATAATATTACAGGTATAAACTAAAACTATATTCTGGAATATTCTTTTTAGAATATGCCAAACGAATAAATTAAGTATAAACTAGAAGAATATTCTATTATATTCATTGTAGAATATAGCAAAAGGATATATCTAGTACATAAATGCTATATATAGAAAAAACTTCACATATTAACAATATTTTCGTCCATTCCATGTATGTGCATAGAATATGCAAAGAAAATAATATTTTCTGACTATCGGGAGTATATACGGGATATATGAATATACCTGGCTTGCTACATGGGTTCGTTACTGAGATATTTACAAAAAAATGTTTTCAAGGCTGATATATATTACTTGGAGTGTGAATTCATTTATTTTAAAAGAAACTAACTTATGCCTACCCAAGGGCGTAAATTGAAACACCCATGATCCGCACACAAAAACAATACGAGTAATACGACTAACTGATGGCCTGTGCCAGGCACAAAATTTCTTTGATTTTTCTCATTTAGACAACGCTAAGTATCCAACATTGGCCCTATCTCTGTCGCTTATATAAACTGCTCATAAAATACATCTATATTCGAAGAAGCCAACAGAAAATTAAGTGGCACATATCCATTGGGCAGCGTGTTCTGCGCTCCTTTGGGTTTTAATGGCCCATTTATCGCGTCGAGTCGTAGTGTGATCCATAGAATTGCACAGGGTTAACAAATTACTTCTAGTATATTTTAAATAAGTGTTGAAAATAACTCTTTTGCACACGATCAAAGGTAAGGTTTACAAATCGAGCGAGTGTACAAACAGGTTTTTGAACTAGTTTTGTACTAAACTTTTCGTACTACTAAAAATAAGAAACACGTACTTTTTCTTATTTATTATGAAAAAATTATATATTTTCAAAAAAATTTATCACACTTTTGTGGCGTATACAGCCAACAAAACAACAAAGTGCACATTTTGACCTAGGTTACAGGTACAATTATTTTAAAGTCTAAATTGACATTTTGTACATAGCCATAACGTTCTTCTTTTTACATACCCAGTTAAAATTATATGCCGCTTTAAAAACATACCGTAGATTATGGTCCTGGTAATGACTAATCACCACTGAAAGGCAAAAGTAACCGTAGATTATGGTATTTACTGTGCTCTGACAACACTGCCTGTACCTCTTTTTATGTCCATGTCACTAGTGTCACTGCCAATCTCACAGCACAGAGTAAGTCTACCAATCCCTTGTTCTCTGCGCTGTACTGCCGTTGCACGACATCGAGTCAACAAACCAACTCACAAGTCTTTGACATTTCATTATTGTCAAATGTGTCTTTAAAAAAAAAAAACAAAATATTATTTAATTGTGTTAAAAATTTGTAGAATAATAAAAATTTGAGTGGGCCCGATGAAAGTTGACCTGGCCGCTATGGACGATATCGACGACAACTCGCTTTGTGATCCTGTGGTAAGTTAATATAAAGCTGGGTTTATAGACTTGTTTGCCTTCCATTCTTTCAGAAACTATCATTACACTGTACACACTATCAAACCTGTTTTTACACTTTAACTTAATGTTAAGGTCTTAGTCTAAATATTTGACTGAAATTAGTTTAATATTTAGTTCTCTTTCTTTTCAGTCTTCTCTGGTTGAAGGATGTCGCTTGCCTGTTCATATGAAAGGAACTCATGATTGGCGTAAGTCTTTTTTCATAAAATTTAGGCTAAATAATCTTGTTTTAATGTATTAGTCTACTTAATTTTTTATAATTTTTATTACCCAGGTAATATGTTTATTTTTTTTAGCTCTTGCAGAAATTATCAGTATTAAAGATGTCCAAGGTTCAAAATACTACTATGTTCACTATGTTGACTGTAAGTATCTTAGTTACAGATTTTTAGAATTCATTATTTTAAAATAAACAAAGTTTTACCTTACTGTGTTTAGTTTTTTTAGAACACACAGTTTATAACACACAGTTTATAATTTTTAGTTAACAAAAGACTGGATGAATGGGTTACTGAAGAATATCTTGATACCAGAAAAGTTCATTTTCCTAGAAAAGAATCTTCTATTAACACTACTGGGATGACAACACCAAAGAAGATTCATATTGGGAGTGGTGTTAATAGCTTTAATAGTGCAAGTGGCCAAAACAATACTGCTAACAGTTGTCACTCTTCAAGACCCACTAGCCCCATTTTAAATAACTCTGATTTAGTCAATGGAAATGCATTGTTGGCTGCTGCATTGCAAAAACGGATAAGGTATACTTTATTTTACTAGAACAACATTCACTGACCAATTGAGTCAAGGGGTGGGACACTTCTAAAATAGGTGTACAAATTTTGTTTAAAATACATTGAAATACTTTAATACTTTGAAATACATTAAAATAATTTGAAATAGTTTAAAATAAATTGAAATAATTTGAAATAACAAAAAATAAATGAAAAACAAAACAAATACAGAAATAGGTGAACAAATTTTGGGGAGTGTCCTAGCCCTTGGATTGACTATGACATTTAAATCATAAAGTGCCTGCCAAATCTTTAGTTTTACCTTTTTTCATTTCACTTCCAGTTTTGCTGTTTTACAAATTTTAATGCTACCAAGGCATGGCAGCCGGGTTTTTCCCTACTGAAAAGGTTAGGTTTTTTGTACCATTGGTACTCTGCGAGTGTTTCAACAAAAGTGGTGTGACAGTTTTTCTTCGTGCATAGTGTATGTCCAAAAGCCTTAACATGATTTTTGCAATTTCAAAGGTGACATGACCAAAAAGGGTTTCCAAAAAGTTACCATCACTTTCCCCTAAATAGGATATCAAAAAATTTGGTGATTATAAAATTGTGGCTCCACATTTTTATTTGAAAAAGAAATCGTTTTAAATAAATATATAAACAAAACAGTTTCTGGCCAAATGAAGAAGAGTGATCCGCAAACAATTTCTTACTTATCTATAGAATGTTGAAATTTCAAGATTTATTGTTTTTAGTAGATCTGCAGTTTTAAAGATACTATTTTCTTAAAAGTTTTAATTTAGGCTAAGCTGTAAGGCTTACATCATTTGTTATTCTTTATGATAGTAAGAATCTGCAGCAATATATTTTTTGAAGCATCATAATAAAATAAAAAATAAATTCTGTATTTCATTAAAAAACTTTTTAATTTTTGCAAATTTATTTATACATGCGAATGTTGTTGAACAAAAAAATTAAAAGCGATTAAGACTATTCCAAAAATTAGTTAGAAAAAAAATTGTATTTAATTTTTTTTATAATTGTAACAAATGCTAAGACAATAAAAAAAATGAAACACTTTCTAAGCAAAGCAAGATTTTTATTTTTAGTTGAGTGACCTGTGGAAGTTGTGGAAATTTTTTTTAGATTACCCTAGATTACACAATTTTAAGACATCAGGTGTTTGCCTCCAATTTTAGTAGGAAAGCTGGTGTGACATCATAAATCCTAAATGACAGTTTTTTCACAAACTTTTTCTTATAACTTTTTATAAATTAGTTTTAGAGCAAAACTCTTAATACATTTTTTGTTTTCAATAGAATGAACCAATAGAATTCGAAATAAGATGATGAGCTTCATAACTTAAAAACTAACAAAAATCTTAATCTTTAAAAAATTACAAAAAAATCAAATTCTTTTTTACCCAAAAAACAAAATTGAGCAAGAAAGTTTTACTCAAATCCATTGGCTATGGATCACTCATTAAAAAGTCGCCTGGTGTTTGCCTCAAATTTGAGCAAGAACGCCTGTGTGATGTCAAAGATCCAAGATTGTGATTTTTTCCATGTATTTTCACAAACTTTTGCTTTTAACTTTTGCCATATTAACTTTAGGGAAAAATTGTATGGGTTATGATCTGTTTGCAATAGAACAGCAATTGAATTATCGTTTTAGTAAGGTTTATATCTCAAGAACTATAAAAGATATTTTTTTTAAATATTAAAATTTTTAAAAAAATTTAGGATTGAGCAAAAAAGATTACCACTACCCTCGTTCGATTGGTGGTGAATCACTTTAATGTTAAGCCGCTAGGTGGTTGCCTCAAATTTGAGTAGGAGGACCTTAATGAGGTCATAAATCCAAAATGGCGATATTTCCAATTTTTTTTTTCAAAATATAACTTTTGCTAAATTAGTTTTAAAGAAACATTGTAAATAAGGGTTTTGAAAACAGCGATGAATATAGTGAAGAAGTTAGCTTTATATCTGATAAACTAACAAAGATACTAATTTTTAAAAAAATATAGCAAAATTTTTTTTGCCAATAATAATTTTACATCTTTGCTAGTTTTTAACATATAAAAGCTAAATTCTTTACTACATTATTTAATGCGGTCTTGTAAACATAAAACGTATTTACAGTTTTTCTCTAAAACTAATTTAACGAAACTTATAACAAGCCAAAGTTTGTGACAAAATATGAAAAATGACGCCATTTTAGATTTATGACGTCACACAGGCCGTTTTATTTAAACTGGAGGCAAACACCCAGCGACTTAACATTTAGTGATCCATCACCAATCAATCGTGCTCAATCTAGAATTTTTATAATTTTTTTAATATTTAAAAAAATAACGATATCTTCTTTAGTTCTTAAGATTTAAAGCTTGTTAGAACGACTATTAAATTGTCGTTCTATTGCCAACAAATCATAACCTATACAATTTTCCTCTAAAGTTGATGTGGCAAAAGCTAAAAGCATAAAGGTTTGTAAAAAAACATGGAAAAAATGTAAATCTTGGATTGATTTGAGATAGTCTTAAACTTCCCTTTAAAATTTTTTTTTGGGTAACAAATATTAATATATTTTTTACTTTTTAAAATATAAAGCTAATTTTTTTACTATATTAATTGGTGTTCAGTTGCAAACAAAAAACTTATTGACAGTTTTTCCGTGAAATTAATTTACCAACAGTTATAAGCCAAAATTTGTGAAAAAACATTAATAAAAGCCGCCATCTTGAATTTATGACGGCACACAGGCCCTTCCACTAAAGAGGCATTACCAATCGATTTAAAGCAGTTTCAAAAAATCTTCCACAACTATCCCACGGGACACGATTTTTGACGATAAGCCTCTATACTGTTTGTAATTTAGGATTAATCAGCAGCACACCACAAAAAAGTTCAAAGGCAGAAATTTTTAAAACATTTTCGAGTTCAGTAGGTTACGAAGCCTTTAACCTTTCTTCGGTTGTCCATGCTATTTACAAACATAATCCTTACTAAAACAAAATTTACTTAAAGCTACGTTTACATTTGGAGAGTTTACTGGCGGAAAGTACTGGCAGCCACTAAACTTGCCATATGTAAACTACAAGAAAGTTCACTTGCTACTCTCCCGCAAGTACAGCTACGTTTGCATTTAGAGAGTTTACTGGCGGAAAGTACTGGCAATATTACAAATTAAAATTACTCGTGACTGAGCGCATTTATATCCTGAACGAGAGGATATGGTGAAACTTTTGAAATTTTTCTAATAGATGGCACTAATAACTCAATTTCCTTAAAAATTGACATAGCGCCTTCTTTGCCTGTGGTCTTCAAATGTAAACGTAGCTTATGGTGGGTGTGCTGGTCACCAGTCTTCGAGAAGCCGACAAACAGTTAACATCTCCTGAAGATGCCATCCATTCGAGATGGCGAAACGTCGAGAACGAATTTGCAACGACGACGGCCGAACAGCCCGAAAGCACACCCACCATTGGACGATGGCCGCGAAAGCCTTTCACAATTTGTAAAATTTACTTATTTTAAGTTATCGATCAAAATGCCTTACAACCTTGTTTTTGGTTTGGTTTTACTTTTTTTATTTTATTTTAGAAAAAGGAAAGCCCCTTCGGTAGACAATGAAGACTCCCAAGACGCCATACCCCTAGCTCCTCCCACACCAACTCCAGCACCTCCCCCTCCCGGCCCTAGACAGTCTGGTAGTATGGTGTCTCACCATGATGATGTGGTTACTAGGATGAAGAACATTGAACTGATAGAATTGGGACAACATAGGATAAAGCCGTGGTACTTCGCACCATATCCACAGGTATTTTTTTTATTCTTTTGCCTGCAAACATACTTCAGAGAATGTCAATATTTTTTGGTAAATCAACATATTTATTGCAGATAATATATATATATATATATATATATATATATATATATATATATATATATATATATATATATATATAATATACATATATGCTTCAATCCCTTACCTTTTTGCTAATAATTTTAATTTTACTTCTCTTGGCAACCCCCTCATTTATTTATTAGTCCTGGAAGTTATGAAAACCAATGTGGTACTGAACGTAAAAGTTGTGTGAAAGGTTTTGATAGTTGTTTGATCGGCAACTACAATTTTTTAACGTTTACCGTAGTAAAAGTATTTTACGCAACTGTTCGCGACCTTTTCTTGTTAACCAAATATTTGAGGTGTATTTTTCGTTATGATAACGATGTTTACAAAACGTTTTTTATGCCCAAAATTTATACTACACTTTCTAGTTCAAAGCTCAACGTTTTCTGGTCGTTGTGCCGCAGTCGAGTCGTGGCCTTGATTAAGCATACATGGTTCAAACAATTATCGATCTGCACAGAGGACGCGATTATCCAGCATCTATATAAACAAACATAAAAAAGCTAATTTCTATATTTTCTTGAGGAAATCTGATGTACATGAAAATCAAACCCCACATATTATATAAAAGAAAAACATTGTTTGAGTCATTTCACGGCAACTTCAGAAAACTATATTTTTGTACAAATACGTCAGAATGGAGGCGCGTCGATTTTAAATGGCTAAAATAGGTAAAATTTGACAGTAAGCTGTGTTGCCTTCATAAAATTTGTTGATAGAAAATCTTTTTATTAGTTTTTTAAACATAAAGTTTTACATAAATTCTTAAAAGTATTACAAAAACATCAATTTGTGGTAAATTAGTTAGCAGACACGACTCTGGCGACGCGACGTTTACCCGACTACAAAATCATCCATCAAATTGGTTCAAAACAGGGTCGAGCTTGACTCAAAGTTAACGTTTGTACGCAACGTTAACGCGCGAATCACGACGTGTAGCCAATGACTTTTGCTACTTGGGAAAGGAAACTTGTATATTTTGAGAAATTAAATTAATCAAGGTCATGTTAACCAGACGCTAGCGCTACCAAGTCCACTTCCAATCCCTGGCTTCGCATGCGTAGATCTACCAATATTATTTACCTCATGTATTAGAATCGATGTACAGGGTGATTTTCACTTGAATGATTCTAACCACATGAAAATAGAAAGTTTCAAAAACCTAACCTAACGAAACCTAATCAGATCTAACCGAACCGAACCAAAGCAAACTAAACCAATATTTTTTTTCAAAAAAAAAACTTTCCTGACTTCCTACCTGGGATGCTAGAGGATGTGAATCCGAACCGGACCGTACCGAACCGAACCTATCCAAACCTAACCCTACCCAACTAAACCTAATTAGCAGTACGTGTTGTAGTTTAGTTTGGTTAGGTTAGGTTTGGTTCAGTTTAGTTAGGTTCGGTTTGGTTCGGTTCGGATTCACATCCTCTAGGATCCCGGGCAGGAAGTCAAGAAAGTTTTTTTTTGAAAAAAATTATTGGTTCAGTTTCCTTCGGTTCGGTTAGATTTGATTAGGTTTTGTTAGGTTAGGTTTTTGAAACTTTCTATTTTCATGTGGTTAGAATCATTCAAGTGAAAATCACCCTGTATGCATCTATTCTAAGACATGAGGTAAATAATATTGGTAGATCTGCGCTTGCGAAGCCAGGGATTGAAAGTGGACTTGGTAGCGCTAGCGTCTTGTGGTCATGTTATAGTCTCCGCATATTTTAACTGAACCATTTGCTTTTAATATTATATGTATACCATTTTTAATATAATCTATTTAAAAATAACTAGACGCTCTGAAATTACAGAAGGATGGGTAAGAGAACCGATTGCTGAGAAATCAGCCTGACTATAGATTTTTTGACTGAGTAGGTTTAATACCACAATTGACACTGACAGTGACAATTTGTCTTACAAGTCTAACAAGAACGGTATTTCTTACAGGAAATGGTCAGCCTACCATGCATCTACATCTGTGAATTCTGTCTGAAGTATCGCAAAAGTCGAAAATGTCTCGAACGACACCTGATAAAATGTAACCTTAGACATCCCCCAGGCAACGAAATTTACCGAAATGACAACATTTCCTTTTTTGAAATTGACGGACGAAAGAACAAAGTCTACGCTCAAAATCTGTGTTTGTTAGCGAAGCTGTTCTTGGATCACAAAACGTTGTACTATGACACGGACCCTTTCCTTTTTTATGTTATGACAGTCTTTGATCATCGAGGATTTCACATAGTTGGGTAAGTACCCAAGAAACATTTATATGACTTACAACCTGACCTGTGACCTGAACCGACGTCGGATTTAGTGGAATTTTAAGTTGCAAGATTGATTATGCGTTAAGCGACGTCGCATTCATATCAAAACCGACGTTATCAAAACACGTCAGTTTTTTTAACGATCTCGCGACGTCAAATAATGCAACGCAATATACCATTAATTTCCCAACGTCGGTCTTACGTTCGTTTGTTCGACGTACAAAAACTCTGACCAGTCCAACGACCAACAGACGTCGGCGTCGGGTACGTCCGGCGAAGACCCTAACCTCAGACCTAAACTAGCGTTTAGTTTGGTTGGTGTATTTTCCGTAACTTTTACTTGACCTATTCCACGTCCGTTCATATGGCCTACGCGTCACATGTACAGCCTACTGTCATTTATAGACGCCCATAACCTAACAACAAGTGCATTTGTTTGGTCAAGAGATATTTTGGTCAGGACGGCTACGTTTCAGGACATGACGCAGTTTTATATATTTTTTGGATTTTGGAAACCATAATACCCCATCCTCTTCCCACACGTGGGGTATGGGTTTTATTTCCCTTAGATTTTTGATAATAAAACAAACATTTCTAAAAAATAAAAAAAAAACAATGATTTCGGTGGGTAGTTAGCTTTGGGACCGTGGGCTTTACCTATTGTAGTACAAAAAGAGCGGACGTTGAGTTCCAATCCCTTGGTAGGCCGACGCAAAATTATGCGGGGCGAACGTCCGAATTTAATGGGACGAAATACGTTTGCCGGACGTCGGACTTCGACTCTTTGGTTATCTTTCACAACCAAAAGTGGAGAACCGGTCCGAATTGGTATATTAGTAGTTCACATTAAGTCAGACACAGTAATCCGCCATTTTAAAAAGGTTAGCGTCTGTCGGCCATTATAAAATAATTTTTCTTTTTCTAATTTTAAGTAGAAATGAAAGAATAATTGTAAAATTATTAACAAATTTGAGTTTAGTGAGGCAGCAAAATATTTTTTTTACAAAAATAAAAAAAATAATAGAAATTAGATCTATTTAACAAATATATATTTTAGTAAATTTTTGCATATTTCAGGAGCGCTTGCTTTTTCTGAAAGTATTTTAATCACATTTATCAATAAACATGCCTTCGTTGTAAAATTTTTGTTGGATTCCTGCTTTAAAATATAAATTATTAATATTGTAATATCCCCTTTCATGCATGACTATAATTGTCATTTGTAAAATGCACCCATTTTTATGAGACTTATAATTTATAAGTTATAATAAGTGTAAAATATTTACTTATCAGGTATAATTTTAGTTACTCGACAGGAATTCTTTTTAGCAAAAACTATATGTAATCTAGGCAATGGAAACGAAACCAAACGCAACTTACCTGTTTGCGACTAAATTTAAGTGACGGAAATCCAACGTACAATTACGTTGTTAATTAGTAAACTCTATTACCTATAAGGTCAGATGCTGACGTCGTAGCGACCCGAATTTGTATTCCCCATTTAGGTGCAAACGAGGGTCGTCAGGCGGTCGAAACGACGTCGGCACCCGACGTCGCGTTTATCGCAAGCAACGTATGGGTAACGTAATATGACGTCCAAATGCTGCTTGGGTAGTTAAGACAAGATTTCGGAAAATCTACGTTCTAGAAGCATTTTATATTACTTTTTGGCAAATGGCCAATTGCGACCCAGCTGAATCCGAATATCCCGCTTGCCACTTCGAAATGTTTACAGGGGCTGAGATATTCAAGATGGCGTCTAACATTGCGCCGAAATTTTAAATTGCCGCGGTAAAGCCCCAATTGACAGGTGCACATTTAACCTATATATTTATGAAATGGTGTTATGAAATAAATAGTTTATATTTAAATGGGTTGTGTATTAAACGTACCTGAGCTGAAAAAAATATTTTACTGAAAAAAAATACTTTTACTGTGTTGCTATTTTTGACCTATTTATACGCCACTGTAAGTGTAATACATTATTTAAAGAAAAAAGTTCAAGTTAAGGGTTAAATTCACTCACTATAGCTACCTAGAGTCCTTACATTTTTCCGTTTACCTTATATTGTCGTAAGAAGCTTAGTTCTTAAGAAAATTGGAAAAAAACCTGTAAAAAAATTGATTAGTTTGGTGATTTTAAACAATTACTTTAAATTAAGAACACCATTGGAGTGGTAACTAGGGAATAACTTCCACTTTGTTATACAGCTTTTAAAAGGACATTTTATTGTCTAGGATGAAGTATAACACATATTTTTTGGTTAGGTTAGGTTAGAGCATGGTTTTTAAGACAATCGAATAAAACGTGTGAAAAACATGTATTTTTTACGATATTTTTAAATCACCCCCATTTACGGACGTCGCTGGAAACTTTGTCAAATCTCACCGAGTATCACATTGTTGCAAAGTGAATTATACTATCTACAATAAAGCAAGGAATATATTTTTTTTATATTAAGCTTAGTGTCTGACAAAATTAGATAAAACTTGTAAAAAATGGCTTATTTGACGCCAGATGTTAAACATCATTTTAAAGAAAATTTTATTGACTATAGTGAAATATAACACATATTTTCCTTTAGAAGTTGGTTTTTAAAAAAAAATCGAATAAATCATGGGAAAAACATGGGTATTTATTTAACTTTTTTAACCCCATTGAATGACACCCTTTTGAAAAGAGAATTTTATTGTCTACAATAAACTATATTCTACATTTTTCCGTTAGAAGCTTAGTTTTTTTAAAAATTTGAAAAAAACTTCAAACTTTCAGATTTTGGAGGTTTTTGAATCCATAAAAAAATATATTATTTTTTGGTTATACAGCGTGTTATGGAGTAAATAGTTTATATTTAAACAAGATGTAGAAGAGACCTTCCAGATAAGGCAAAAAATATTTTAAAAAAATTTGTTAAATAAATGAGGGAGATATTTGGATGTCAACATACAGGGACTCTATAGCTACCTAACGGGATTTATGCGACAATAAAGAACGAAAACAAAGGTCTGTGTTGCCACGTCTATAAGTTTTTTAAAATGTTTTACTTACCAGGATTAAAGCATTAAAAGTTTTTCCTTAATCTACAGAAACTGCAGGAAATGGTGTCCATCAACATTTAGGCACAGTTCGGCTCTTGTAACCATATTTCTTCTTACCGCCGGGAAAACGTAAAGCCTATTTCTTTTATTTTGAAATAAATTTATGATTCTTTAATCTTATTCATTTTGTGT
Source organism: Aspidapion aeneum (assembly GCA_963576565.1). NCBI lineage: Eukaryota > Metazoa > Arthropoda > Insecta > Coleoptera > Brentidae > Aspidapion > Aspidapion aeneum. The sequence continues at coordinate 22,456,643 of OY755039.1, forward strand.
AAAAATGGGTTCTGAATACACGTCAGTTTTTAATTCCCCCCAGGCATTAAAATGGTTGGTTTAAAAAATTTGCCACTGGCCTTGCATAATATGGTGGAGCTCCATCATGAAGAAACCATATATTTTGTAAAACGTTTAATGAAACATCTTCTAGGAAGTACAATAGTTCGTTTTGGTGGAGTTTCAAGTACCCCATTCAATCTGCTTCGGCAAAATTTAGGTCCTATTAAGTTATTATTAATTATATCCCCCATACATTTACTGAAAATTGTATTTGCTGCTGGTGCTCGCGAACTACGTGGGGATTTTTATATGCATAATAATGCTCATTACGCGCATTAAATATACCATGCCTTGTAAATATCTTCATCTGTAAATAAAATTTTTCTTATCCAATTTGGATCTGCTTCATGTTTTTGCAAAAACCATTCGCAATATTGTCTTCTTGCAACATTGTCTTCTGGATGAAGGCCTTGAACTTTTGTAAAATGATAGGGATATACTCCTTCTTCATTTAGAGCCCGCCATGTTATAAAATTAGAGTTTTGGCCAAGTTGTGCAGTTAACAGGCGCGTAGAAATTTGAGGATTTGCTCCAGAGCCAAAACATCGCCGCGTCTTACGCGACCTCGGTCTGCCGCATAAGGCAAAAACTCTCCACGTTCACGCAACCGTTGCACAACACTAACTATTGTTTGTGCTGACGGTGGGGGCTTATTATTATTATTATAAAAATGCTCAATGTATAATCTTCTAGCTCCCTTGCATTTGAATTGGCTATCACCATATTTGTGTATTCCTTGTTGGAACGCCATATTCTGCCAGCCATTTCACTGTTAAGGTGCTGCAAAGTAAAACTATAGCTACCTATCACTTGGTATCAATAAAAACTTAGTTTACATAAACAGCTACTATCACTTATTGCTAAAAAATAGTACAGAGTAAGTTGTTGTTTATAAAAACTGTAACTGGCAAAAATTCACAGTTTAAAATTACCAGAGCGAGCAGAAGAGTCTCACGACGCGATAAATACTAAACTAAAGAAAATTGTGCAAAATAGGTACTACCAGAAGGGTTTTGGGTAAATTCGGGGAGCAATAAAACTGATTGCCGACGCGTTGTCGCAATCAGTTTATCTTATCTGAAACCATCCTGAAAGCAACAGTAATATGATACATTTAAACTTAATTTGACAACACTGCATCTGGAAGGTCTCTTCTACATCTTGTTTAAATATAAACTATTTACTCCATAACACCCTGTATAACCAAAAAATAATATATTTTTTTTCTGGATTCAAAAACCTTCAAAATCTGTAAGTTTGAAGTTTTTTTCAAATTTTTAAAAAAACTAAGCTTCTAACGGAAAAATGTAGAATATAGTTTATTGTAGACAATAAAATGCTCTTTTCAAAAGGGTGTCATTCAATGGGGTTAGACTGATTACACACTCTCCAGCGGTGTCCGTTAACTGAAGTAATTTAAAAAAGTTAAATAAATACCCATGTTTTTCCCATGATTTATTCGATTTTTTTTAAAAACCAACTTCTAAAGGAAAATATGTGTTATATTTTACTATAGTCAATAAAATTTTCTTTAAAATGATGTTTAACATCTGGCGTCAAATAAGCCATTTTTTACAAGTTTTATCTAATTTTGTCAGAGACTAAGCTTAATATAAAAAAAATATATTCCTTGCTTTATTGTAGATAGTATAATTCACTTTGCAACAATGTGATACTCGGTGAGATTTGACTTACAGCAAAGTTTCCAGCGACGTCCGTAACTGGGGGTGATTTAAAAATATCATAAAAAATACATGTTTTTCACACGTTTTATTCGATTGTCTTAAAAACCATGCTCTAACCTAACCTAACCTAACCAAAAAATATGTTTTATACTTCATCCTAGACAATAAAATTTCCTTTTAAAAGCTGTATAACAAAGTGGAAGTTATTCCCTAGTTACCGCTCTAATGGTGTTCTTAATTTAAAGTAATTGTTTAAAATCACCAAACTAATCAATTTTTTTCCAATTTTCTTAAGAACTAAGCTTCTTACGACAATATAAGGTAAACGGAAAAATGTATAATATACTTTATTGTAGACAATAAAATTCCCTTTGTAAAAGGGTGTGATTCATTGGGGTAAGACTGATTACACACTCTTCAGCGGTGTCCGTTAATTGAAGTAATTTAAAAAAGTTTAAAAAGTACCCATGCTATTCCCACGATTTATTCGATTTTTTTTAAAAACCAACTTCTAAAGAAAAATATGTGTTATATTTTACTATAGTCAATAAAATTTCCTTTAAAATGATGTTTGACATCTTGCGTCAAATAAGCCAATTTTTACAAGTTTTAGCTAATTTTTTCAGAGACTAAGCTTAATATAAAAAAATATAATCTTTGCTTTATTGTAGATAGTAAAATTCCCTTTGCAAAAATTTGAAACTCGGTGAGATTTGACTTATAACAAAGTTTCCAGCGACATCCGTAAATGGGGGATTTAAAAATATCGTAAAAATACATGTTTTTCACACGTTCCAATGGTGTTCTTAATTTAAAGTAGGAATTATTTAAATTCACCAAACAAATCAATTTTTTTACAGGTTTTTTCCAATTTTCTTAAGAACTAAGCTTTTACGACAATATAAGGTATTTACTTTTGGGTCACAGGATGTGATAAAAAATATGGCTAAACTCAACAGAGGCGTCCCTACAAAAATTACCATAAAAACATTTTTGTCAAATTTTCTTAAAAATACGTCAGTAGGGTAGAATAAGGTAGAAAGTCAATTTTATTCCTAAGAAGCCTAATTTAACAAAAATTGATTTTATTGGTTATTTTTAAAAATTTATATAAGTACGCCCCTGAAGACTTATATATGTGACATAAACACAATTTTTTTTCCCAACATGTATACTACACATTTTTTTCCCTAAGAAGTGTAGTTTTTGAGAAAATTTTATTGCCATAGTGAACTTGAAATAAAATTAGAGATACTGCTTTTAAGCTTAGCATTTATTTTATTTCTCTAAAATAATTTTACGATTATAATATTTATTTTTCTGAAAAATTTTTCACTTGGTATTTTTTAAAGAAAATTAATTAGAACATCCCACCGATTTTCGAAAATGTTGGTGGCCCCATCTATGGATTGCTTACCAGATAATGTACGCTCGACACTCTGTATATAATAAACGTATAATTTTGAGTGGCCCATTTTATTAATATATATTATATTCTATATTTGGACATTGTTTAAAGTTAAACTATAAATAAAATTTTATTATTATTGTTTCAGCTATTTTTCTAAGGAAAAGGAATCGACCGAGGACTACAACGTTGCCTGCATCCTGACTCTACCGCAGTACCAAAGAAAAGGTTACGGAAAGCTTCTGATCGAATTCAGTTACGAGCTGTCTAAATTCGAAGGAAAAACGGGATCACCTGAAAAACCGTTGTCAGATTTGGGATTGCTATCCTACAGAAGTTATTGGGCTCAAACCATTTTGGAAATTCTGCTGTCTATGAAATCCAAAGAAGGCGACACTGAGAAGCCCCAGATTACTATCAAGTGAGTTTATTTATATACTGAGTATCACAGAACTAATGGCAAAAGCAGTTCAAAGGTTTATGTATAGTTTATAATCGATATTAATGGGTAATATTTATTTTCATTTTGAATTTGTTTATTGATTTATTTCCAATTATTTTGCATACAATTTTGAGTTAATTTTTTTCGGGGGCGTGGAATTCAAGTCAATCAAATCAAATCAAATCATTTTATTTTCCGAATAACTGTTAATTTACAGCATGGGTTTCGTCACAAATTAGTACTATTCCTAACAATTATAAAACATCAAACAAGTTTCATGGCTAATCGGGCAAAAAGGAGTTTTTTGTTTCCCTTATATTTTTCCGTGGGTAGCTTGAAAGCTTAACCTCACGGGGGTCCAAGATCTAATGGACACCTAATAAGTGTTGACAGTTAACCGTTTCGTCCTTATGGGACTCCTCAGAACACTGCTGGTCAAGTGACAAATCTTGCGAAGTTAATCAGACGGTTTTGTCTCTAATTAAACGTAATTAGTGAGCGAACTATAGCAAGATGCGCCATCTACCGAGATACGAGAGAAACAAAAAACCAAAAGCAGCGAAACACTGCTATACAATGTCGATCAATGAAAAGATCGAATCCAAATAAAAGAAAACAACTATAGTCCGGGGGTGAGGTTAAGCTTTCAAGCTACCCACGGAAAAATATAAGGGAAACAAAAAACTCCTTTTTGCCCGATTAGCCATGAAACTTGTTTGATTTTTAAATTCACGGGTATGAAATTTCACGTTTATTATAAAACATCATTACAAATTAAGATTTAAAATAAATAAATAGAAAAAAATAATAACCATAATAATATGAATATCAAAGTAAAATCCAATTAAATTAAAAATCTAAGGAAAATTAATAATTAATTATTATACACATTAGTTTTTAAAATGCTTGCTGGGTTATTGCTACTAATAAATAAATGGTCTAATGGTTTAAGCTACACGGTTTTAGATTATTAAAAGGGTTAAAAATTGTCCAAAAGTGCTGTATTAAAATTTTAGAACAAGTAAGGAACTAAACAAAAAATAAAAATAAAAACGGAAAAACAATCATAGTATCACAATAGCACCTACAAAAATGCAAGATACAGAACTAAATACTAAAAGATTAAGCACTAAACCAACATAATATGTATAACCACCCAAATAAAAAAAGTTACAGATAAAAATGAAGTCAAAAATAAAAATGAGCAGATGTACTCATAAGGAATGGTTCAGGTATTCTGCAACCGAATAATAGGTCCCTTGACAAAGCAGCTGTTTTACTTAACTTTCAAATAACTTTAAATTCTCTATACTTTTTATTTCACTGGGTAAATTTGTTTGGGTTTGTTTGGAATTTGGCAAGTTTGTTGATAATTATAAGGGCGCTCCCTGCGTCACTACCAGAGTATAGAGTTTTCCAAATTCAATGTTTTTGGGAGTTTCGGGTAACTATTTCTAGTGGATATAAATTTTTAAAAAATTAATAAAAAAAACACCCAACTGCTAAAACTTGTATCTACTAGTCGCAGTTAGGTATAAAATTGATAGGTATACCTATAATGTACTACATGCTTCAACTTTTAGTTTTGATGTCCAAAACGCACTTGCGAAATTATACAGTTTTGTATTTTCATTAATCAGGTTGAATTAGCAGTTGGGTGTTTTTTTTTATTTAATTTTTCCCCCTTTTTAGCTCTATATTTGTGAACGTTATAGCTACAACTATTACTAATAAGAAGGATGGGGAGGAGAGAGGAAAACAGAGGGGGAAACTAGTAAAATGGTGTTTGAAAAAAAAGTCTTAAAGCTTGTGCAGAAAGAATTTTTAAAATCTCCCTATATTTGACAAAATTATGCAAATATGTTTTTTTAAGAAGGTGGGGGGAATGACAGGATGTTAGATGGGTGGGAGCAGGGAGGTCTACAAAGTAATTACAGCAAATTAGAGAACATTTTCTATGGGTTATCAAAGGTATTTTATTAAAATCGCCTTAAATTTAGGTAGTTTGTATGCCTTAAAGACGACATCATGTGACAAAATGGTGTCTGACAACCGCAATATTGACTTCTGTATACGAAAATATAGCCTATAGCACCTTCGGGATCAGTAGCAATTTAACGACACCTTTTTCGTCAAAATCGGTTCACCCGTTTAGCCTCTAGCGCGACACAAACATACATATATACTCAAAATATCTGAAGCGAAAAACATTACCCTTTCTTTCGCCGTGCTGCAGTTGGGTAAAAAAACTGACCCCCCAATTTGCGAGCCTCGATTTTTACCAGAAACTCAATGGTGAAAACCGTATCTTAATATGGCAAGGCATTTTTAAGCTACGGGCGGTTTTTGGAAAAGGGCATTTATGGAGGGGGGTATATAAGTTTTTTATTTATGTATATTTCATTTTGATGTAAATTGCTTATTGATTTTTTTTTAGGAATTCAATAATTGTTAAACGAAATTTTATCTCTCACTTTTGTTTATGGAACTCGAATGGGATTTTGAAACATGATTTCTGCCTATTCAATAATATGGTTTGCTTAACAAATATAATTTTGACCTAATAAGCATCCTTCTCCTATTTTTTGATTTTTTTTGGTCAAGACAAATTAATGATACGTATGAATAACAAACCTTATAATATTTAAATCACAAAATATTTTAAATTGCGGTTTTCGGCATTAGATGTTGGATAAAACAATATTTTTGCAACAATTTTTGTGATATATCTAAAACTGTTGTCAGAACTTTGGTTTTCGAGATGAAATAAGACGCGAACAGTAGCGGCTGGTGACGTTATAAATTGAGGGAGCAGAAATTTAAATTGCATGAAAAATGAGATAAAAATACTCACCGAAACAATTTTATTTTAGTATTTTCCAAACAAGCATCTACTTGGGATAGTTTTTAGTTTATTTGTTTATAGATCAAAGTCCATTCGCCTTTTTTTTTATAGCCCAGTAGAGGAACCTCACAAATCCCACAGAATTTTAAACAGTCTATTAACCTACTAAGTATATGTCTAATTTTTGTCACATTTTCATTATGTTCGGTATTGTTTTGCCTATAGGCACTATTCGATTGGCACCTAATATCAGTCTTGCCTGGCATAGAAAATTCTATGTGGTTATTTAAATGAATACCACTTACTTTGTGTCTTTTTAACTTTTCACTAAAGTGCTTGATATCACACATTCCCTTTGCACGCAGGATCACTTCGTGGATTGTTCATAACAAGACAAATAAAGCAAAAAAAAGCATTTCTTTTTTCACAACTGCACAACCAGTTTTCAGCATCGTATAATTTTTTATTAAATTTTCTATTATAAGTTTTTATGGAACACCCCTCGGTATTACTTACACTAAATTTCGGGTTAATTTTTAGGTCCGGTCTATGTGGCCCTAAATATTTGATTTGTAATCGAAGTTCATACGTCAGCATATTTAAATTTGCACAGTTAATTATGTAATCGACGGTATTTATTTCCATTTTATAAACAAACGATAACGAAAACAAACAGTGACATGCGACCGGCCAAATCAAAACAAATTCATGCGTCTTCACTAAGGTAGAACCGGCAACTCTAGAAAGGGCAACGTACGTTTCGGCACAATGATGATGGCCGACTTCAACTAAAACAAACATATCTCCCGCCCCCGCTCGAGAACATCCACTCATACCCCGCTGAAAAACCGGTGAAATTGAAACCTTGCCCCGCGCGGCGCTGCCGGCTTGTAATTATTTACGCTAAAAAAGTTAAAAGTTCATCGAATTAATCGCTTGTTGTTAACCATAGGTAATAAAAAGAACTAGACAATCATGTCGTAAGGGAAGATTTAATTTTTGTTTAAATAAATCAATTAAAAATACTGTTTGTTGTCTAGTTTTGAGAGGGCACTGCCTCGTTGCCTTCCGTCTTGCCGCCACTGGACGCGAAATTCAATTTAAAAAGAAATATATCACGCAACAAGGCCGTTTTTGAAAGGGACAGTGACTGAAATTTTACATGTACTTTTTTGGCAATTTTATCCGTTTTTTTAACGCATACGCGCTTAGCAAGAATAGCGCACTGACAGTCCACCGTAAGCCCTTAATCTATGCCACTTAGTTTTTATTGTTTAAAGCAAGAAGATCGATGAAATAACTGAACTGCGTCAGATTTTATTGTCCAGTGATTTTTGAACAACTAATTAAAATTGCCCATATGTTTGTTATAATCTTTACTGTCAAAAAATAAGAAAGTTCCTCTTTATTTTAGTGAAATCTGCGAGGCATCAAGCATTAAGAAGGAAGACGTGATCTCCACTCTTCAGAATCTCAACCTAATTAACTACTACAAAGGTCAGTATATTGTAACGTTAAGCAAAGAAACGGTAGACTCACATTATGCTTCTATGAGAAATAGAAAAATTCGAATCGATTCGAAAGCGCTGCACTGGACGCCCAAGGACTGGGGAAAACGAGCAAAGTGGTAAAACGTAGCTAATTTTTGAAATAATATTTTTAAATTTATTAGGTATCAATTTTATTGTGATTTTTTAGTTTATAAGAATAAAGTTAAAGAAAAAGTAAGTAAAATATATATTTTATTTATTTCTTGCTCTACCGCGACGTCGCCACTATACAAAGGCTCTATTGGGTTTGGAAACGGTCCAGTATTGGCTAAAGTATCTATGTATATCTCTATTTAGCCTTCTTCGATCCATCTTTGGACATTCCCTCGCAATATCTTCCACTCTTCTCTCTCTGTCCATCTAGTTTTCGTATCTCTTCCCCTACTTCTTTAATTTTCCCAAGGTCTCTAGTTTACAATACATTTGTTCCAACGATCGTTTTTCTGTCTGATATGGTCGGCAAATTTCCATTTTAATCTTGCTACTTCTCTCGACATCCCAAACGTTTGTGTTCTTTCTTATCCATTCCTTACTTTTTCTATCTGTTGGCTTTATATGTAACATTTCTTACCTTATCCATGTCTGATTTTGTAAGTGTCCAGGTCTGAGATCTATAGATGTTCTAAGGGTTTTTTTATTTTAGCTCACACTACTACTATAAGTAGTGTGAGCTATGGTGATCCTAATTTTTTCGAGAAAAAAAAAGTTGCTCCGATTTAAAAAAATTTTATATATCTTTGCGTTTCAGATGATTTTGAAACTGTTTTGTTTTGCTGTCTGTCTGTCTGTCTGTCTGTCTGTATGTCTGTCTGTAACGACCAACCCGCATAACTCAAAAACCGCTTGTCCGATTTTAATGAAATTTGGTACCTAAGTTGGGTCTTGGGCCGTGATGGTCCCATTTAAAAATGAACAAAATCCACCGAACGCAAGCCAAATAAAAGGGTAGGGGTAGATTCCAAAAATTAGAGTTTATGTGAAAATATGGCGTGTGTGATATCAAACGAAAGGTAATTAAGTCTGGAGTTAAAAAAAAATACATTTTAGTTTTTTTCAAAATGGTGGGGGGTAGATTAAAAAAATTTGAGTTTAAGTCAAAACATGGCTTGTGTGGTATCAAACGAAAGGTAATTGAGTCTGGAGCTGAATAAAATATATTTCAGTTTTTGATTATATTAGCTCACACTATAACTGTAGTACCTAGTGTGAGCTTAGGTGCCCATAGATTGGCAGAGTATTTTAATATGTAACTTGATTTATCGAATGCTGCCCAGGCCAATCTTACTTGCGTCTTGATTTCAGCTATTTAGTTTAATAATTTGTCCCAGATAAATATATTCCGCTACTTGTTCTATTTTTTTAAGTTTATTCTGATCGTGAGATTTTCATCTGTATTTAGTTTTGGTGTAGTTCATACTCAAGCCTATATTTTTAGCTGCCGTATCCAGTTCCATCATTTTTATCAGTTCTTTTTTCTTATCTGTTATTAACGCGATATCGTAGCAGGTTCAAGTATTGTCCGCTTACTTTGATGCCTATTTCTTCCCAATCTAACTTTTAAAAACATCTAGGTCTGGTTAAATAGTTTAGTGGATATTGTGTCACCCTGTCTGACCCCTTCTTATGCGGATCGGCTTGGTTCCTCCATGGAGTTTGATTGATGTAGTTGGTTCGTTATATATATTGGCTATTCGATTTTGATTGATGTAGTTGGTTCGTTATATATATTGGCTATTCGATTTTGATTGATGTAGTTGGTTCGTTATATATATTGGCTATTAATTCTGGCTATCTGTGATCTATTCGGCTATTAATTAAAGATGCTTTTACTGCCCAGTGCTTAATGCTATGGAAAGCTTTTTCAAAGACTATTAACGCAATATATAGTGGAATGTTGTATTCGTTGGCTCGTGGTAGGTGGTCAACTGTACTGAAACCTTTTCTGAAGCCTGCTTGTTCTTTTGATTGATATTCGTCAAATAGTTTCGTGAAAAGCCTATAAATTACATTGAGGAGTGTTATAGGTCGATAGTTTTTTAGGTATGCTCTATCGCCTTTTTTGTATAGAATAATGGTTATGGATTCTTTCCAGTTGTTTGAGATTATTTTCTCTTTTTGTATAGAAGATATCAAAAAACTTTATGTGCCATTGACCGTTTTCATACTACAGCGATCCTATACAGGGGCTTTAAAGTGTTTTCGTTTTTACTTATTGACCTGTCCGCTTATTGCAGACAATTTGCCAGCTCGTGGACACCAAGGTGATCTGACTCGAAGTCACTTGATGCCCGGGACAATCACAACTCATTCATTCACACATTCATATCACATGAAGACCCAGCAGGCCTTCTTGCTAAGCACCCCGCCGGTGATACCCTTTGTCGGTTACAGAAGTCTTTATTGTTCTAGCGCCATCTACACTCTGAACACGGGACCACCGGGTTAGCGTGACTTCCGAACCACAGCCTTGTCTTGATCATCAACTTTGACTACTTCGTTGATGCCCAAAGAGGCTTTACCCAAACTTCCGGTAAACGGATAGTAGGTTCGAGTTTGTAGTGACAGGCATGGGAATCGAACCACACACACTCTGATTACAAAGCGAACGCAGGCCCACTGAACCAATCAGGGCCATGGGTTTTAAAGTGGGATCTAGGCGTAGGACGTCAAAGAAAAACATTGTGCAATGCTGCCAGTCCTCGAGCTAGTATAGTCAAAGTAAAGTTTTTATACTCCTATCGCCATCTTTGAGACAAGACGCCAAACTAAACTAACAGGAATAATGCCACACTAATTTGGACTAGAAGCCTGTAGATTTCAGATGGTTGGTATGGTAAAACAGAAAATATTTTCAAAATTCAAAAATATTACAACAAAATATCAAAAACTGCTGTGAAGCTGCCCCAGGGTTTCGTGAAAAACCAAGCGAATATTTTCCTAATTTCCCTGGTTGCAGTTACAATAATTTTAACTTTTTGAGCGTATGCGTTTTAGCGTACATAGCTTTGATCACAACCGTTTTATTTATGTAAATTAAACAATTTCTTTAAAGCAAGTAGTTATATAACAAGAAAATAAAATATCGGTACATATTCCAAAGTATTGCATGCAGTCATATTTATCCAATTCGCATAAAGATTAAATTCGTAACATTAAAATAATAATTTTCATTAACAACTTTTTATCCAGAGTCTATCAGTTACTACAATAGCAAACGTCCTTGTTAACAAAAGTTTTTATTGTAAAGCAAAACGATTCAAAGGCAATTTTCATAGTCCACGAATTTTTGGCAACAACCGATAGATACTAGGATACATTATTGTTCAACATTGTTCAAAATAAATGTCTCACCATATTTACAGTCAGGAGCCACCACTTCACATTATTAACAGGAAAAGTGGCGATCTAATTCTCGTGTCGGCCTTATTTCCGATTTTTGGGATAGGAAATGTAGTCCTTGGCGGTCGATTTTTAAAAAGAAATCCTTGACCAGATATTTTTGTTGTGCTACTTTTACGTGGTAACGAACCTTGTTTTTGTCGGCCCGAACTCAAGAAAAGCGCGCGTGTATCCTGTTGATGCACTTTAGTTTTGGGTAAAAATGGAACAGAGGTTTGACGGATGCTACGTACGAACCGAGGTATCAAAAAGGCAAAGTGATTATGTCATAAGTCAGTGCTAGTCAGTGGTTAGTTGATCGAAATCTACGTATAAGTGTTGTTCAATTGTTATGGTTACTTTTTTAAATAATCGAATTTTCTTACGGGTAAACCTCCAATTGGATAAAATGAATATTTAGGGTGCTTATTTAGCTTTTGAAATTTAAACTGTTAGCTGACCAACACTGCCAAAGAGTATTAGCATTGCGTGAAAAATGTTTAGAAAAAAGTTTTCATTATGGTTTACATAATTTTTGAATAAAAAACAATCAAAATTAACGTTTTATAACATAAAACGTATAAAAATACAAAATTAAAAAAATAAAGAATTTGGATTGTGTTACCAACCCCCGCTACTTTTAATTTAATTAATATTTGTATCGACCGCCAGTTATACCGCGTTCAGGATTACTCGTCCACAAGTATACACTTTCGCAATAGCCAGGACATATTTATTTGTAGACAATTTAGAGTATATAGTAGATCAGAAACTTGTAAACATTGGGATTATGCCATATTAGGTGAGGTTCGATTTTGCTAGAAAAGTCTGGCTGGATTTGACATAACTAAACCTGACCTGATATATGACATTAACTGATACAACCTAACCTGTACCTGACTTAGTATGACATAAATTGATCTAACCTATCTTGACCCAACGATCTTATTTGGGTTATGTCAATCAGGTTAGATCTAGTTAGCTTACGCTGGATCATTTTATGTCATGTAAGGTCAGTTCAAGGTTAAATCTAGTTTTGTGTCATATAAGGGTAGGTAGCTAACTCGGCAATCGCGAGTGTATATTTAAGGTTTAAGGCAACACGGCGCCAGTAAGGCTGACCATACCAAGCTACGCAAGGCTTCTTTAGACAGAGGTAACGTCAAGATCCAACTAATCAGCGATCGAATAAAAGGCCTTTTTGCGAACTTTTTATGACTAATCGACGTTGTACACATAGTCTGCCATAATGCAGTAACTATCTTAAGAAAACCCCATATTGGATCTTTATGTTACGTCATATGAAACCTTATTATTACCAGGTGTTATTTAAATGATACACCAAACGTTAAAAGGTGGTAGGAATGGGGTCACTGCAGTGACAAAAAGTTATCTTTTGGTTAAAAGCTGTGTCTTTCCAAGTTATAGCATTTGTCAAGTTTAAAGAGTAAGGAGACAAACTGTGAAATTTAAAAATGACAAATTTGACAATGTCAAATATACAGGGTGTCCCAGAACTAATGGTACATAGTTAAAAAAATATTACGATTTAGCCATACTTACCTTAGTCCAAAAGTTCGAACTAACCGAGATACAGGGTGTTAAACTTTATTTTTTCAATTCGATTTTCTTTAATAACTTTTTTACTAATTAATATTTTCGCAAAAAATAACCAGCGTGTAATTTTCTTTGATATTGTCAAGACGATTCCGTTAAAAATTTTGATGTATAATGTACAGGGTGTTCCTTAGACCACTACCATTTCATAAAAATCAGTGTATTTTTTTTGTGCCTCGGTGTATACCAGTTTTTATGTAAAATAATTGTTTTCACATCATTTTTATGTAAAAAAGTTATAATGTTTTAAAGTCGCTCAGAGCAACGATTTTTGAGATTTTTGCATTTAAAGTTTTTATTGCATGTGATATGCCTAAGTTATGTATGATACTTCAATTATTTCTACTAATTAATATTTTTGCAAAAACTAACTAGCATGTAGGTTTTTCTGAAATTTGCAAGACGATTCCGTTGAAAAATTTGATGTACAATGTATAGGGTGTTCTTTGGACCACTACCATTGCATTAAAATCATCAGTGTATTTTTTGTGCCTCGGTGTATACTTAAGCAGGTTTTTAAACAGATTATTATTTTAATTATTAAATAATTATTAATAACAAAAAAAATAAAAACCAATTAGAAAAATTATACATATTTCATTGCAACAACAAATTTTTAGAGAGAAAAACAAATTAAAATCTACAATAAATGTTAAAAATGGCCACCGTTAACGTCTGATTTTGAAATAAAGATTTGCATTTCTGAACGCCTCTCCAGCATTTTGAATTTTTTTAAATAGTTCTTCTCGGGTATTTATCTTGGTCTCATAGACAAATGATTTCATATAGCCCCATATACAAAAGTCCAGGGGGTTTAAGCCTGGGCTTCGACAAATCCAGCGATTAGGAAATTCAGTATTTAGATAATCTCTAACACGTCTGGAAAAGTGTGCTGGAGCACTGTCTTGCATAAAAAACATATTTTTCTTACTTTAATAGGTATATATCTAGAAGGTCTGGTAACTGATTTTGCAAAAAGTCAAAATATAGCTCTGTATTTAAAGTAATATTTGTCAATTTTCAAATTTTAACTTAGTTGCTAAAATAATATATATTTTTTAATAATAATAAAATTAATTTAATAAAATATTAATTTTATTAATAATTAAAATTTTCTTTCAAAACAATAAAAAATACTTGCATTATTAAAGGATACGTACTTACCTTAAAAAAAAACTAATACGAAGAGGTTTTTGTTCCTCACTAAAAGCATAGCCCTACACAGTTGCAATAACGGACAATAACTTACAATTGTTTTAACATACTTATGAGAATTCAAGAACCACCCTGTATATTTTTTAAGAAAACATCCAATCTTAGATTGCTATAAAAAAGTATTTATTATGGCTAATATGTATGAAGTAGGTAAGAATTTAATCAAAAACCTTTTACCCATATAATAAAAACTTCTAATTTAAATAATATCTTGAATACCGTAAAAAAAATTAATGTTTTTAATAGAATCTTGTATACACCGAGGAACAAAAAAGTTAGACCTACTTTAATGTAACGATACTGACCCAGAAAACACCCTGTATAATATTTTTTTTAACCAAAACCAAAAAAACGCAATTTTTTGTGCAAAATTATTAATTAGTAGAAAGAATTGAAGAAAGTATCATACATAAATTAGGCATATCACTCACATGCAATAAAAACTTTAAATGCAAAAATCTCAAAAATCGTTGCCCTGAGCGACTTTAAAACAGCATAACTTTTTTACATAAAAAGGACGGGAAAACCATTATTTTATATAAAAACTGGTATACACCGAGGCACAAGAAAAATACACTGATTTTTATGCAATGGTAGTGGTCCAAGGAACACTCTGTACATTGTACATCAAATTTTTCAACGGAATCGTCTGGCCAATTTTAAAAAAACTTACACGCTGGTTAGTTTTTGTAAAAATATTAATTAGTAAAAAAGTTATTAAAGAAAATCGAATTGAAACAATAAAGTTTAACACCCTGTATCTCGATTAATACGAACTTTTGGACTAAGGTAAGTATGCCTAAATCGTAATATTTTGACCCAAGGAATCTACAGTTTAACCATGTACCATTAGTTCTGGGACACCCTGTATATATAAAAATGTTATATTGCGTTTTTCCAAAAATAAATTGTAGAGACAGCGTGGCCAAATAACCTTTGCAAACAGATTTAATTTTTTGAAAAATTATTTATGTTTATGAGCTTTTGTAGATATGAACTTGATTACAGAAAATTCGAATACTAACATTATCACTACATTTATTATTTTGTTAAATTTGTTGAAAATACACAGATTTTTGGTAATAATTTTGAGAATTTTTTTTCAAATTAATTACACTTAATTTTTATTTTTATTGTAATGCATAATTCTAGAAAACTTTGATTGTCTCTTGTAATTTTTAAAGAAGTTATAACAGAAAATAGAAAACAAAATGCTAATTTTGAACCCTCTAGGTTTGGTACATCATTTAAATTACACCCTAGTTTTGTGTGTTTTGAGGTTAACTCCTTAAAGTACTACTTTAATTTTTGTTACATGTGTGCAGTTTTTTAGGACCCATTTGATGATTTAAAAAAAATCCAGGTTTATTTGTCTAGATATTTATTTATGAACCATATAACTTACACGTTTACACTGAAATAACCTATCTTTACACCAAAAATAACTTTTTGCTGCGAGATGTTAAATAACTAAAATAAAAACTATACTGTTCTTTTATACATCTATTTAAATTCGTTTTAACCCCTACCTGCCACACTTATGTGTGTATGAATTCTTGAATGGGTGAGAAAGGAGTCCTCCTTCAAAATCGGGTGAAAGTCAAACTGCGCATGCGATCTCACTTTATTTCCGCATCTCTATTGGTCCTAACGTGGGAAGATGCTCATTCTAACTCGTTTCAAGAATCCATACACTGGTATAACATAGATGCCACATGGGTTATTGCAAAAACACTATACAATATTTTATTGAACTTGATTTTTTTTCGTTCATACTGAAGGGTTAATTTAATGAATGTACTTTTAAAGTAGGACTGGGGTCAATTAACTCACAGTGGCAGCTAAGGGTCAAAAACTATATACCCATTAGGTTTTGTATGATTTTAATTTTGTATTATATGCTATAATAATTCTCAACTCGAGTGTTCCGACCATCATAGAGCTATACACTGACAAGACACATGGGTAATAAAGATCTAGAGAGACATCAACTTAAAACAGAATGTTATTGTAGTCATAATTTAATCATTTTAGACAAGCTTGCCAGGTCTTCATGGAATAAAATGTCATTATTGAGCCTTTATTTCATACTAAGCGAAATGTTAACAATTCAATATTACTAATCGTGTGTAATTGGCTCAAAAATGTGTATTTACGTTGATGGAGTAACTTATCAATCAACGGTATTTATTAAAGCAAATTGGCGCGAACGAACACACAGTAAGAAAACTGAAAGACCAAATAAGACCAACCTCAGTTAAAAAAAACAACTCTCGTAAAATTAATGGTTGTTTAATTCTTTTGGATAGAATAGAATATAATTATTTGAACCAAAAAAATTCATGAACTGTTATTGGTATTATCGTTACTTAGTTTTTGTTTTTACTGGATATTTTATTTCCTTCCACTTTGCGTTCACTCGCGCAAATCTGTTCTGAGGTTTGGCAGATGAACTTGGGAACACTCGAGGATTAGAACCAAGACAAAACCAGAAACCCTGCGCAAAAAGAAATAAAACAACAATTTTACCCTAAGAATATGTTTTATTTTACAAATTTACAAAGATTTTAACTCCATATTAATTATAAAGGTTATCAAATATTACAAAACGTTAAGCTTTGAGGATACCAACTAACGGTAGATGACGTCACAGTGTAACGATGTTAGCCAACTGAAGTCACATGTCAAAAGAATATTTTTTCGAAGACACTTGCACCCAGTGTTGCCAGTCTTTTCTGACGACTTTCCTTCAACTTAAGTGACAAAACCGCCTTCATATCCTTCAAAACACTTTTACACCAAAGCAAAAAAAACTTTATACCATGCACAAATTTTTTAAATAAAAATGGAAGAAAAAACAAAACAAATAAAAGATTTATAATTTAAATCATAAATTATAAAAACCAAAATTAACAATAAAGTATTATAATAAGTTAGGTTTGGTAAAATTATTGGAATATCTGCAATATATATAAATTTTCCTTAAAATAGTCAAAATCCTTTAAATTCGGATAAAAATCTTCAATAGTAAAATTTTTTTGTTAAAAACTCTTCATATTGAAGGAAAACCTTCAAATCTGGCAACACTGCTCGCACCCAACTATAGGTGTGTGCCGACACCAACCGATGTTTCTAAAATTCTGATATGTTTGGGTTAGAATGTGATGGCCCTTCTGATTTATACTCAAAACCGTCTCAAAGGAGTCCAAAACCATTTTAAAATTAAATATTTAACAATAAACCGAACAAAAAGAGTTTGTTTTTTAGACATAACTGATGAAATATCAAATCCAGCGCTTTGATATTTCATGCAGTAATTAAATTAAAAATGTCTGTAAAGAGTTAAGTATATCTAAAAACACGTTTAGTCCTCCTATTGGTTTTCACCTATTGTAGCTGTTAAAATAAATAATTTTTAAGTTTTTATATTGGGGCGTTCCTAGTTTTTTATTTGTAAAATGAAAAGGTTTGCTTTTTGTGTAATAATGATTTTTAAAATATATTAAGTAAATCACATATTGACAGCGCGATTTAAACCGAACTAAAAAGTGGTCCTGACATGCACAACTTCTAACAATCGTGTTAAAGAATAATGTGCCTGATTTTGAGTATGTATTCCATACCCTAAAAACCGAAGTATACTAGTAACATAAACGCACGCTCCAAGAGTTCTTGCTTCAGCTTTCAAAGTACAATAATAGGCTTCAATTTAATCCGGTAAAGGCCTTTCCTCCTCTTCAAACACGATTGTCAATTGAGGTAAAGTAAATACCTATTAAAATATATATTTTTACTGTGCCACTGCTTTCAATTAATATTGTCAATATGATAAAAATTTATAAAGCAATATCAGATTTTACAAATATACACTCGAATTCGAAGTGATTTATTTTCATTTATTTATTAAAAAATAAAAAACAAATTAGATGTATGGTATAGAATAATCTAAATTAAAATGCGAACTAATAAAATATATATCGCAAAAATCCATCCGTGTTTTTATTAACAATTAAATAATTTTGATTTTATAAAGAAATATGTGAATGATTCGAATTTTTTGCACCTGAGTGTATCAATATTACCTAAAAAGCGAACTTTTCTCTTTTACAAATAATGAAAAATAATTTGTGTACTGGCTATAAGTTAAAACCCAACAAAAGAATGATTAAAGGTAATTTCAGGGATACTTATAACTTTAAAAACATATAACCATAAATAATATAAAAATAGGTATGCCACTGAATAAAAATTTGAAAATAGCTGGATTTAAATTGTGTTAGCTTACGAGCATTGACCATGTTCTTAAACACAAATTCTTTTTGGGCATTTTACTGCAAAATATTTAAATTTACTGTTTACTTGTGTTTCTACGAAACGCCCCTGTGTCTTAACCAGAAAGGCCACCACATCCCAACCTAGGTTTTTATGATGATCGGCTGGTGTCGGCGCACATCAGTTGTGTATGAAAAATTAAAATATGGAAAGCTGTGTGTGTTACGGGGTGTGTTCAAATTCAATTTTTGGTTGTCTTGAAAGTAAAATATTTTCTTGACATTTGTTATCACTTGTCTTGCATCGACACTGTCACGCCAAAAAATAATATAACTTTTTTGTGTTTTTCAAAAATTACTGCCAGTAGTAGTAATCCAAACCTTGGAAAATAAACGCATGTTATTAAAAATAAAATTTATTTAACAAACAATACATAACAAACCCTCTGAAGAATCAAAGGAACAAGTATTTTATTTAAATTATAAAAATGTACAGACTTTTTACAAAAATGTATCCACATACAATTTTTTTATTATCATTTTATAAATATTTTCTAAAGATTGCATTTTTTGGCATTTTAAAATTCCAGATACAAAACTGGTTAAATTTTAAAATCATTCCTATTTTCGTATCTATATCTTCGACTCTTCTGTTAGTTACTTTCGCTACACCATATGTTTTTTTCAAGATAAATACTATAAGAGACAGTAACACAATGTGCGGCGATATCAAAAAAAGTTTAAAGTGGAGAGAAGTAATACAAAATAATTTAAGAGTGTTTAGTTTACTGAAGGATTTGACACATATTTTAAATTAAGCTCATATCTACATCTCTGTTTATCCTCTAGAGGAAAAAAGTACAGCGAGAAAGTTATGACTAAAATTGCTTCAAAAACTGTCACAAACCGTTGACTGAAGTAAGAATTGGACTTCATATTTAATTTTTTAAATTAGATTAATATTTTATTTAATGGATCGCAAAATTTTGCACTTTTTAAATTTAGTGTGACTTGATCCACTAAGAATATGTCTGAATTAAACAATTAGTAGTATACACTGTGTACAGAAAGAATTAATTCTAAAAGGTTGCTTGTATTAAAGTAAAAGAAAAAAGCCAACACAGTTCAAGGAATGTAATGGTTCTTTTTTGGCAGGATTATGTTTACAGATTGTGCCAGATAAAAGTAACTTTCTAAATACAGCCAAATGGAATAAATACTATAACGAATAAATGAAAGCGTGTTGGGAAAAACGCTTGGACACGTCTATTTGTATTTTTAAATAGGCTTATTTTTCAACAAAAAATATACTATGTGTCCCAATGAAAACGAAACAGAGGCGTTTTTGGGTATTTAGAATATGTTTTCGAAAAATTCCTCGGACACGTCGATTTAGTTTTTGAGGCGGACACTTTTTGGCTATCTTGAAATTTTTGTAGCACGAACCCCCTTCGAGGGGTATACTTTACCCCTATATTTTGAATAGGGAAAGTGGGTCTAGTGATACCTTATTTTGAAGCTCTCTTGAATATCTTTACAACCGTGTAAAAATTTCGAAAATACATCGATTAGTTTTTGAGATATTTGCCTTCAAATTTTCAAATTTAACATTGAATGATAAAATAAAAATTAAATCCGAAAAATAATAAATTTCTAAATACATTTTTTGGACCACAGCCTACAAAAGTAAACCGCTTGAAATTTCTTCGTGTTGCAGGCATCTATGCACTAAACACCATTTGAAGAAAATGAATTTAATTTAATTATTTGGTATTGGAGAAAATTATAGCAACAAATCATGTTTACACAAAATAGTTAATTAAGTACATTTGCACATGGACTACAGATTGAAATCGTATGAGATTAGAACTGGTGTATGTTTTCTCTGGTTTGGAAAAGACAAATTTATTATTAAATTGACTATTCTGCTGGACAAAAATATAGCAACAAACTTTTTTCTCCAAATGTTTTTAAAGCCTTGGATAATTAGTTTAAGTTATTGTGGTATAGTAACTAATAAATGTTTTAAATATGAGTTCTGGAAAAGCAGTTATAATCGAGATTAAAAATCGATTTATGAAAATGTAAAAACAAAGTATCAAGCAAACCGAAACAGCCAAGAATTTATTATTAGATCGATCTACATTATTGAGAACTATAAAGAATTTATTTAAGAGTTTGAGGATTTGTTCTGCTGCTGAGAAACACTGGACGGCCAAGAGTATCATCTAAGAAATTTGATATTTGTATCAAAAAAATGTGTCAAGGTAAGCCATTTATACCATCAGAAAAACCCTTGGCAGATTTTAAAGAAGGTTGGCATTGTGACAACAATTCCAGAACTGTAAGACTGGTCTAGTTCAACTCAACGTGTTAAATCATCATCCAGCCAAAAAACCACTACTTTGAATAAAAAAAATGGGCGTTCCCATTTCAAATTTGTTGTAAATCATGCTCACTAGACAGTCAAAGAATGGATAAAACTGATTTTTAGCGACGAATCACAGTTTAACCTGTTTCAAAGTAATGATGTGAGACGACACCAACATTTCCAACCAGGTAAACTTTAATTCGTCGCCATAAAAGAGTTTTTTTCAATCTTTGGCAGTCCAGTGAGCATGATTAACTACAAATTTGGAACGGTAACGTACATCATACGCATTTTTACAATTCTGGAATTTTTTTCAGTGACAATTTTTTTTCAATCCTGTCAAGAGTTTATCACATTATTTTGATACAACGATTAAGTTTCTTAGATGCTTTTCTTTAGCGTCAGGTGATTCTCAACGACAGAACAGATCCTCTAACTTTAAATATATTTGGAGTTCTTCATAATACAGATAAATGTAATAATATATTTTTAGCTATTTCGGTTTAACTGATACCTTTTTAATTTCATAAATTGATTTATAATACCGATTTTAACTGCTTTTGCACGACCCATATTTAAAATTCTCATTAATTACTATACCACCTATCAGTTTAACATTAATAACCCAAACTAAATATCTAAGGCTTTGAAAACATGGGGAGATAAATGTTTGTTGCTATATTTTTGTCCAGCAGAAAAGTGTGTCAGTTTAATAAAAAAATTATATTTTCCAAACCAGAGAAAATATAAACGAGTTCTTATCTCATACGATTTAGAAAACATTTGCTCTTATAAGTCGTCGAAAGCCAATCTGTATTTTATATGCATATGTACTTAATTTGCTTTTTGATATAATTTTATAATTTGTTGCTATAATTTTGTCCAATACTGTATATTATATTACACATTTCTATAGTCAATTTAATACAGAAATAATTTATAACAGTCCAAACTCCAAAACATTTTTTTCCTTTAATCAAAAAATAAAAATGTTAAAAATTTACTTTTCCGGCGTTAAAACACATATTTGCGCACTGCAACGAAAATAATTGTAAACTGGCTATAAGATAAACGTGAATATACAGCTCAGCTTTACAAAATATGAATCACATCCCTAAAATTGTTGATGAGGAGCAAGAAATTTGAACTACTTTTATCTGGGACACCCTGGGTTGCAAGCATCCATTAAGAATTACTTTTGTTACTTTGCGTTTGGCTTTTTTTAGTTTACTTTTCGCCATAGAGCAAAAATATTAGTCTTAAATCAGCACGTGATTTGGAAATAATTAAATTTTCATACAGCGGCCCAAAAAAAGTTATTAAAATAAACCATTAAAAAAAATTGATTATTATTGTACAAATAGATATGTTAATTAAAATGAATAAAAATCATATACATGTCAATTTAAATTTTGACACCTGTAGATTTTTATATAATGATGGAATTTTTTTCTGACGAGACATTTTATAGTTTTAAAGCTATTATTAAAAAACTACAATAATTTCTATTAATACAAACCACTATTATTAGTAGGTAATAGTAGAACATAAAATAACACACTACAAAAGCTAGGCTTCAAGTGGAGAGTATTACTTGACTTTTTGAAATCTACAGGGATGGTAAAAATATGTTTGCGTATTTTTTTTTGCAAAATAGTTTTGTTGAATACCTTTTTTTGGTTTATTTTGTATAAAAATTTGTAAATCACCAAAATGCACACAAATGTTATTTTAACACTTTTGCTTCACAACACAAAAGCCAACCATATCCTGTAGAGGGTGTTCCAAATTCGATGTTTTTAGGGAGTTTTAGGTGTTTCTTGACTAAATAAAAAAAACTAACCCCCCCTTGCGAGGCTCGGTGTTCAAGAGTTAAAAACGCCTTTTTTAAGCTACGTGGGGGTTCTGCATTTAGCTAAGGGGGTGGCTATCACTTTTTATTTATGATTTGAGAAGTTTAATTTTGGTGTTAATTGTTTTTTATAGATTTTCTAACTGTCAAATTGAATTTTATTTATTACTTGTAGTTTTTGAAATTTTACATAAAATTGTTATTTCTTTATGGAATGATATTTCTTGGAACTTTTATATTGTTTGTTTTCACTTTATATTAGTTTTTTTACAAAATTTAAAATATTTTAGTATAATAAAAAATAAATAAACAGGTAATTGAAAAAAATACAAATAATCGAATAAAAGTTCATTCCATAAGAAAAATATGGACTTTATGTCATATCTAAAACATTAAAAGTGACAGATAAAAGTAAGTTTGACATTTCGATTCTTTATAACAAAAAAACTATAAAAAAAACAATTAAACGGAAGTGAAATTCTCATTAAAAAAAAATTATAGGGCCCCTCCTAAAATGCCTAAAAAACTCCTGTCGATGCAAACGGCGTCCTATATCAAGATGCATTTTTCACCTTGAATCATTCATTAAAAATCGAGGAGCAAGGGGTTCGATTTTTTCTATCTCGCCTAGAAATACCTCAACCCGCCCAAAAACACAACGAATTTTGGACACCCTGTAAATGGGGTTATTGAAAACGTAAAAAAAAAGTTTCGTGTTTGTCTGTTTAAAAATAATCGGGGCTTATTTCGTTTTAATTCAATACCGTTATGTAGATGCATGATAAAAAAATTAAATTCTCGAAAAATCGCAGAATTTTTTATTTAAATTTAAGTCATGAAATTTTTTAACAAATTTTGGGTAAGGAAATTTTAAAAATGATATCAGTTCTGCACGGCCGAAGTCTACTAATTCTTTGTACAGGGTGTCCCAGCCTTTTACGTGTTTGGCTTTTTGACTAATATTCGTCATAGAGCAAAAGTATTAGTTTGACATTTTTTGAAAAATCTCTTTTAAAAAAAGTACCTCCAAATGAATCAACCTTAAAAAAAGAATCAGAGAAAATTTTGTTATCTTGAAATTTTTATACAGGGTGTGCCAAAAAAGTTTTTGATAAACTGCCACCTTTGCTCTATCACGAATAATAAACTGAGAAAAACTAAACGGCAGAAAAGGCTAGGACATCTTGTACTTTATTTTATACAGGACACACTATGTATACGGTGTATTTTCCCCTTTAACATGAAATTAAGATCAACTTGCTAGTGCAATATGGTTTGTGGAATAAAGCGCTAGCAAATTCAAAGTCTAAAAGTTCTCCACATTCAAGTTGGCAACGAAAGTCAGATGAGAATAAACAAAAATTCAGTATGAAATCACATAATCGAACATAAACCAGTCAGTTCTGCGCCTTTATTAACAGGCGGCAATTTTTTTAAATTTACCCCTTGAAGAGCGGGTTTTAGGTGGGTTATTTCAGGCTCTTCATGCGCATTTTCAGATGTTTCTAAACTTATATTTTCTACAGCTACACTATCGTCGGTAATAGTTTCATGCTTTTGATTTATCACAGACAAAGGTTTACTAATATTAATCTTAATTCGATTACTAAGTCCTACACTAGGGGGTATGGCAACCGGCGCGTTATGCGTCAGTTCAATGTTACCATCTATCGATGTGATGATTTCCGTATGTGCTGCTTGATTATCGTCGCTTAGGTTGCCGTCGTCCTCCGCTTTTTCTACGTCAAGTGGTGCTCCATAGTCTTGTGATGGTTCCAGTAGTGGTGGCGCTAGTTGAGGGATCAAGTCTGCAATAATAAAAATATACTTATTTTACCAAAGTGCAATAACTCAAGGTTCCACGCAAAACCGTAAACAACAATTCCAAACCACGGGAGAAATTAACGAAAAATTATAAAAAAAGGTTTTCTGTGCTTTGGCTATGTGCACCAACGCCCTACCAATTGGGCCACCAAAACCATGATTATAAACTTTTTTCAAACTCAATATCGTCGTTGGCAATAGCTCCTATATCAGTTACTAAAATTTTACAGGAGGCGTCAAAAATCGAGTGAATATTGACTTGCAGTTATTTTTTCTTTCACGGTCTTTCAGGTGGGAGAATTTACAGTAAGCATTTTAAACATTTTTTAAATTTAGGAGATTTTACATGACGTCGCAGAATTAAATGACGCATCAAAATCTACCATTATCTTATTTTGCAAAAAATGGCAAATAGGAGGTATTGCCAGGTCGCGTATTTACGTTTCCGTGCTCATTTCACGTCGGCGCGGTTTTGAAATAGACACGGAAATGTTACAATATATTTGGGCTCAAATACGTGTTGATTTTAAGAGTTTTGATCTCGAAATGAGCACGGATCTGTAAGAGAACATCGCTCATTAAACTATTAGAAAAGCGTATTCAACTGTCAGGTTAAAACGCTAACATAGCGAAAGCTAATCAATCAAATCTAACCGAACCGAACCAAAGCAAGCTAAACCAATAATTTAAAAAAAAAAAAAACTTTCCTGACTTCCTACCCGGGATCCTAGAGGATGTGAATCCGAACCGAAACGAACCGAATTGAACCAAACCGAACCGAACCAAAGCAAACTGAACTAACAATTAAAAAAAAACTTTCCTGACTTCTTTCCCGGGATCCTAGAGGGTGTGAATAATGTTGTAGTTTAGTTTGGTTAGGTTAGGATCGGTTCGGTTCGGATTCACATCCTCTAGGATCCCGGGTAGGAACTCAGGAAAGTTTTTTTTTTGAAAAAAATTATTGGTTCAGTTTGGTTTGGTTCGGTTCGGTTAGATTTGATTGATTAGCTTTCGTTAGGTTAGGTTTTTGAAACTTTCTATTTTCATGTGGTTAGAAATCAAGTGAAAATCATTTAAATCATTAAAATTTATTAATAACAGAACAACATCTGTCGTCGTAGTTGCCGGTGTAAGACAATGCACTAAGACACTGAACTTTGCAGGTATAGTTAATGGAAGAGTGTTCTTCAAACTTCAAAGAATTTCAAAATCTTGAGTAATATTAGTACAAATACTTTTAAACTGCTCCATAATTTTCATATTAACAAACATATAACCTCAAAATCAAACTAATAAACAACGTGAATCCAATTTAAGTTTCAAATGTGCACTAATAAGTAAACCCCTGCGCTGCGTAATTCAATACAAATCCGTGCCTTGTTCGAGCCTCGGCGCCTTAAAATCAACACGCATTTGTAACCAAATATGCTGCAACATTTCCGTGTCTATTTCAAAACAGCGCTGCCGTGAAATCAGCATCGAAACGTAAATACGCTGCCAGGTCACAGATGATATCACGGTCAGTGCCACAGTGTAGGAGCGCTAGTTCTCAGGGTATTCACAGCCATTCAACCAATTTTATAATTCTTCGTTCCCACTGTTAAAGTGTGACATCAAATCAAACGTAAGTATCAACGTCTGAAAGCATGAGATCACCTGTTTATGTGTTAACATTTTTAATCGCAATGTGTACGATTGCCAATAATAATTTTTCCAAGTAAAATAATATTCCAAAACCGTAGGCAACAATTCCAAACCACGGGTAAAATTAAAGAACGAAAAATCATAAAAAAAAGGTTTCCTGTGCTTCGGCCGGGATTTAAACCCAGACCTTTGGCTATGTACGTCAACGCCCTACCAATTGGGCCACTGAAACCATGATTATAGGCTTTTTTAAACTCAATATTACGGTCAGTGTCACAGTGTGGGAACGCTAGTTCTCTAGTTCTCAGGGTATTCACTCAACCGAGCCATTCAACTAATTTTATAATTCTTCGTTCCCACTGTTAAAGTGTGACATCAAATTAAACGTAAGTATCAACGTCTGAAAGCATGAGATCACCTGTTTATGTGTTAAAATTTTTAATCGCAATGTGCACGATTGCCAATAATAATTTTTACCAAGTGAAATAATATTCCAAAACCGTAGGCAACCATTCCAAGCCACGGGTAAAATTAAAGAACGAAAAATCATAAAAAAAAGGATTCCTGTGCTTCGGCCGGGATTTAAACCCAGACCTTTGGCTATGTACGTCAACGCCCTACCAATTGGGCCACTGAAACCATGATTATAGGCTTTTTTAAACTCAATATTACGGTCAGTGTCACAGTGTAGGAACGCTAGTTCTCAGGGTATTCACTCGACCGAGCCATTCAACTAATTTTATAATTCTTCGTTCCCACTGTTAAAGTGTGACATTAAATTAAACGTAAGTATCAACGTCTGAAAGCATGAGATCACCTGTTTGTGTTAAAATTTTTAATCGCAATGTGTACGATTGCCAATAATAATTTTTACCAAGTGAAATAATATTCCAAAACCGTAGGCAACCATTCCAAACCACGGGTAAAATTAAAGAACGAAAAATCATAAAAAAAGGATTCCTGTGCTTCGGCCGGGATTTAAACCCAGACCTTTGGCTATGTACGTCAACGTCCTACCAATTGGGCCACTGAAACCATGATTATAGGCTTTTTTAAACTCAATATTACGGTCAGTGTCACAGTGTAGGAACGCTAGTTCTCAGGGTATTCACTCGACCGAGTCATTCAACTAACTTTATAATTCTTCGTTCCCACTGTTAAATTGTGAAATCAAATTAGACATAAGTGTCAACGTCTGAAAGCATAAGATCACCTGTTTATGTGTTAAAATTTATAATCGCAATGTGTACGATTGCCAATAATAATTTTTACCAAGTGCAATAATATTCCAAGGCTCCACTCAAAATCGTAAACAACAATTCCAAACCAGGGGTGAATGAAAGAACAAAAAATCATAAAAAAAAGGTTTCCTTGGCTTCGGACGGGATGTAAACCCGAACCTTTGGCTATGTACACCAACGCCCTACCAATTGGGCCACCAAAATCATAAGTTTTTAAAACTCTATATCACGGTCAGTGTGAGAGTATTTACTCTACCAAGCCATTCAACTAAATTTATAATTGTTCGCTCCCACTGTTAAAGTGTGAAATCAAATATGCTTTCATTCTTTATTTTACCACTGGTTTGAAATAAAGATATATTAATTTTTAGTTTTTGTTACAATTTTTACAATGACAGGTCAACTTTGACAAAAAATTAACTATTAACAGAAATTTAACTATTAGGAATGGTAAAGTATCTTATAACAAAAGTTATAACATTAATGCGTGAGCTGGGGCGTTGCGGGGTTAATTTGGGGGTGAAAAGGAACAAAAAATGATTTTAATGGTATTTCCGGCAAAAGACAATGTCTAAAAGATAAATTATAGACCATCAAAAAATCTAAAACTTTGTTTAAGTCACTTGTTCATATACCTTAAAATGTCTGACAAAAAACCATTTAAAAAAAAAAATTGTTTTGCCTTTTTGCAAAAATAATGGTTTGAAAAAACAAAAAATACCTCTTTATTTTTGTAACGGCCACACTATTTTCCAGAAAAATAATCAAGAGGTTTCCGAGATATTCGTTTTTTCGTCTAACAAGGAAACTTTAAATAAGTTTTGTTAGTTCTAGTTCTGCTAAAAAAAATTAGTAAGACTGCTCGCTAGTTTCTTATTATATACTTAATTATAGATATAACACTTTCGTAATTTAGAATGACAATTAGAGGTTAGAAATGCGCTGGAAATGAAAACTTGTAGTATGAGTATATTTTTTTACCATATCACATATCTAGTTGAAATGAGTGTATATTACCATATGAATGTAGTCCTTATTTATATGATGTTACCAAGTTTTTACTTTGCCGCACAGTAAAACTTTTCAGAATAAATCGATGCGGGAAAGTGAAAATACTCTGCCAATATATGGGTACCCAAGCTCACACTAGGTACTATAGTTATAGTGTAGTTGTGAGCTAATACAACTAAAAACTGAAATATATTTTATTCAACTCCAGACTCAATTACCTTTCGTTTGATACCACACAAGCCATGTTTTCTAAGTGAAAATCTCTAAAAAATTTTCAAAATCTATTATTTTATTTAACTCCAGACACAATTACCTTTCGTTTGATATCACACACGCCACATTTTCAAATAAACTCTAATTTTTTTAATCTATCCCCACCCTTTTATTTGGCTTGTGTTCGGTGGATTTTGTTCATTTTTAAATGGGACCATCCCGACCCAAGACCCAGCGTAGGTACCAAATTTCATTAAAATCGGGCAAGCGGTTTTTGAGTTATGCGCGTTGGTCGTTACAGACAGACAGACGGCGAGACAAAAAAGTTTCAAAATCATCTGAAACGCAAAGATATATAAAAAATTTTGTAATCGGAGCAACTTTTTTTTCTCGAAAAATTAGGATCACCATATCTCACACTAGTTGTAGTGTGAGCTAAAATTATCAACACGTACTAACAAGCCCATTGTCGCAGAAGAAATCTATTTTTTTATGTTTGAGTATGTTTTTAAATTGGAACTGAATTCTAATTCTGTTACGAAAAAGCATAAGCTAAAAAAATTAATACCAAAAATACTACAGAGGATAATTTTGTGAACAAAAAAATGTAATTAAAGGCTTACCAAGTTTCGGACATTTTGAGGTTATGTAAAAAAGTGACATAACAAACTTCTAGGTTTTTATGGTCTATAACTTATTTCCAAGACATTTTTTTCTCTGATTTGAACCTTTGCCCAAAAATCGGACTAATATAATGTTTCGCCCTTTTTGCTGTTCAGGACTCTTTACCAAGAATTTTAGACATAGCATTACTTCGCAATATCTGACGATCTTGCGCACGCATCAATTTCCATTGCAAACAATGACTTTAGGATGGTAGGTGATGCATCCCTATCCTGAGCTCTCTTGTTCATGAATTTCTAACCTCCAAAACCAAAATTTAATAAATTTTTTTAACGTTTATGCTATAAAACCTTACCTTTATCGTCTGTAGGTTCAGACTTTATCTTAATATGTTCCCCTTTCTTTACGCTGACCACTTCTCCAACTTCCATAAATCCGTCATCTTCAACAGCGACCTTGTATTTAGAGCTTTTTCTTGCCTAATAACCAAAAATATATTGTAAAATTTTATAGTTTTAGCATAAAAGTTTGAAATTTTAGGTGTTTAAAACTATCGAAAACTATTAAAACTAGCTAGAATATTTGAAATTTATTCCATGTCAAAATGTAGTATAAATTCACTTTGGCAGTGGTAGATAAAAACTCACCTTCTCAAAGTTGTCAACTTTAGCATCTTTGGAGAAATTGTCACCTTCCTCATCTGATTCATCGTCAACCTGTAAAAAAATATAAAATACTTGAATTTTTTATGCAAGAAAAAATCATGATAAAAAGTTTCGCAAGATGCTAAATGTCAAGTCTATGTGTAGTTTATCTTAAAGGCGACATATGTGTTTCCCCAGACGTAAAATAGATTTACTTATCTCTCTTTGTGTTGCTTTTCTAGACATTTTTTTAGGTTTGGAAATACTTCAGATTAGCCAACATAAACAAACAATATAACCAACGAGATAAGCCATTTTGAGCATTCTACGTGAGCCAAGGCACATTGACATAAAATTAATTTTCAACTTCATGAAACTTAAGAATATTAGTCCAACACTTGCTATGATAAGTGCGTTTTACCTAGTAGAATATCGTTGGCTCCCTATACCCCCATCATTTTGTCCTGTGGACTATGCTGCCGTGCATATGCTATAATGCCGTTAACCAACATTTGGACAATTTTGATTTTTTGGTGCCGTATTAATCACAATATTATTCTACATCAATTTTTATAAGCAAATCTTCTTTAGCTTTTGTGGTTTTCAAGAAACAAATAACTTACAGTTATCAAGGAGCATTGTTTGTTTGTTATTTTCCGGGTTTTTTTTTATCAAAACCAGGAAAATTTTATAGGTAGTTAACGGCATTCTAGCTTAAGGACGGCAGTATAGGCGTTATTGCAGTGAAAGTATCACGTGTGAGTTTACAGAACCAGGTATCTACTTCAATAATCTTAGAGGTCATTCCTAAATTAAGTAACGCTCAAGGGGGAAGTTGTTTCAGCCTTGCGCTACGCGCAATGTTCTTTTAATATGTTTTGCTGATGCTTAAAATGTATGAATTTACTAAGTTTCAATCATAGAGCAAAAAAAAACCTCCTCGTAGTTTTGATCTTTGCTTGGTGGTACACTAATATATTTTAGGTTTCATCAAATTAATCGGACACTGCCTGCAACTTCCGTAGCTATGAATTTTTTTTTCATCCAGAAGCAACTTAAAAATTTCGATACCGGGGAAGTGCGCTTCGAGAGCAAAAAGGATGACAGAAACAGGATCCTGTTTGAGAAATTATGATTCGGTGCATAGTGTGCACAGATAAATATCAGGATAAACAGAAGACTTTCAGAAATTACACTCAAAAAGACTTTAAAATTACTTCACCTTTTTTCAACCACTTAAGTATAAGCAACTCTTTTTATTATAGCAAGAATTGTGCCTAAAGGACTTAATAAACATTGTTGCCCAGATTAGCTAAAATCTGTCAAGCAATACTAAAAATATAATTTCACATACCCATATATTCCCAAAAAAAAATTCCCTCACTCCTTTTGTATCGGCGACCCTTTTTATACTGACACGAAATATAGCTGACTGACCAAGGAAAATACCACGTTTTGCTGAAATCCGTTTAGTTATTTTAGATATATTATTATTATTATATTATAATTATATCCTGTATTCTCATATACTCCAAAATACTTAAAAATTACGTCACCTTTCAACCCTATAGGTATAAATGAACAATAAACATTATTGCCAACTTTAGCTAAAATCCGTCAAGCGATACTGGAAATATGATTTTTGTTTGGCATTCCCATATACTTTCAAAAAAGTTTAATTTAACTTTATCGCTTTTCGGCCTCTTAAGTGTCGGCAACCCCTTTTATAGTAGCATCAAATATAGCTAAAGGACCAACAAAAATTGTTGCCAAGTTTGGCTAAAATCCGTTCAGCCATTCTAGAGAATTAAGTTATGTCCCGTATTCTCACATACTCCAAAATAATTTAAAATTAAGTCACCTTTTTTCAATCCTTAAGCCAGCCTAGGTATAAGCACCCCTTTCATTATATAACAGCATAGTAGCTAAAGGACCAACAAACATTGTTGCCAAGCTACAATCCGCCAAGCGTAGTTACGCATTCCTATATACTTTCAAAAAAGTTTTGATAAAATTCAACGCTTTTCAACCCCTTAAGTATCAGCGATCGATCCAATTCACAGTATCACCAATTATAGCTAAAATACCAGTTTACAGTATTGCCAAGTTTCATTAAAATCCGTTCGGCGGTTTCGAAGATACGAGTTTTGTCTCGGATTCCCATAAACACAATTCACTTTGTAAGAGATAAGTAAACGAATTTATTTTAAGAGTTAATCCCACGTAGGTCACGCTTCTCACTGGTTTAGTAAATGTCGGCCCCTAAGAAAATTACAATTATTCTGCTTACCACAATGTTAATGGGAGCAACTTCATTCAGTATGACGTCGTCGTCATCACCGTCATCAAGAGGTTCTTCCACAAGTTCTTCCTTATTGTCCACCAGGACATCTTCCAGTGTGCTGGTATCCTCGCTCTCTGATGGTAAGGAGACCTAGCAAAAAATTGTTAAATCAGAAAAATATAGACCAATTCCGAAAATTTAGCTAGATTTTTAAGATTTTGGAGAATACGCTAGAAACCGAGGTGCAGTTTTCCTAGAAACAGGACAATATCTCTGAACAAGTGCAAAAAGGATGAAATATAAAAAAATAAACTAACAAAGTAAAAGTAGAAATATTTGCAAAGATGTTTTAAACAACTGTTAAAATATCCCGATGGGCAGTTAGATTAACTAAAGTTGCGAACCGCCGCTAAAACTGCTTCGCGAATTCTGCCCAGTTATTTTTTAATGTGATTACGACGGTCGCTATGAAAACGGATGCTCAAATAGGTTTACGCCGCAAAAATTTACTGAAAGTACGGGGCTCTGCTCAATCCCCCTTGAGGATCAGCATAGCGCCTGTTCGAAATAGCGCGTACAATCATAATAGCACGTGTTCGAAATGGCGGTGATCAAAATAAAGCTGATCAAATTTATTTTTTAATTTATTTTACCTTTTATTAAAAAGTGTGGTAAAAAAGTATACATATCTGAAAAAATTAAAAAAATATAGAAATACCAAAGTGTACTGCATCATTTCAAAGGAAATTTTACGCCAATAACAAAAATCGAGTAAAAATTGTCATTCCATAAGAAAAATTATAACTTTGGGTTACATCTCGAAATGTAAAAGCGACAGAATAAATTCAAAATGACAGTTGCATTCTGCTTTAAAAAATCAAAAAGAAAATCTTGAGAAATAAAAAGTCATAGATCCCAATTTAAAATACAGACTTTTTGAAAAGTATATAGTTCCCGAACTATATAAAGTACTTATGTATAATCATAATATTCAAATGTATGAGTTTTTGCTTAAAAAAAATTAAAACGAAAAAACAGATGGAGATATGACGTCCAACATGAAGGTGAGACGCGGGTAAAACATTTTTTTTTTGTAATATTTTTGTTTTATTCTAAATGTCCAAAAATTGCTTACCACTTCGGCAGGCGACTTGGGTTCATATTCTTCATCCTCGTCATCATCTAGAATAATTTCCAGTCCAGGAATCAGTTTATTTTCGGGAGATGGTTTAATTTCTTCCACGGACGCCTCCAGTATTGATTTCTGTAAAAAAAATAATTTTAATAGACCAATTAGTAGGCAATTTTTAACCACCCGCGCCCGCTGCACACATGTTATTGTACTATTAACTAATAGCCACAAAGTGGTATCAAATTCCTTTAGCAGCTGTTGTAGTTTTGAAATGTCAAACTTTAGTAAGTATTGCTAAGTAAGAATAAATATTAATTCTTTATACAGGGTATTTTATTAGATCTGAACCATTGCTAACTTATGATTTAAGTCAAGAAAACATATTATTATTGTTTTTTTACTAATACAGTCTGTTTGATTAAGTCTGCACTATTGCCAATTTTTTTGTTATTGGATTTACTAGATTGGTTAAATTAGCAAACCAGTGGTATTCTTCTTGCTGATTAAGACGATTAAAATAGAAAAACAAATAAAAACGTGATATTTATTTATTTCTTGCGATTTCGTTGTAAATTTTGTTTGTCTGTCTGTCTGTGACGAAATTAGGGTGAGAAGGGGACATTACTCTAATCTAGTGTCTCCCAACGTTTTTTTATGGACAAGCATGGTGCAAAATTTTAAACTTGTAACCGGAAGTAACATATTTTAACGGCGTTTGTAACTAATGCCACGGACTAATAGGCAAAAGTTATTAACCATGCTCATTATTTTCATAATTATTCGACAACCATATACATAAGAAACATATCTCAATTTAAATTTTTCTTTTTAAACATCTTTTCAAATTGGGCTATATAGAACACCAAGACATACTATATAAAAAATTTACTATGCATACATTACCTTAATTACTAGACTTCACCTCTGTTTCAAAAGATTTATTAATGTGAATTAATCGCAAAACAGTTAAAAGTACATCTGGTCAAAAACAAAGGCTATAAATATTTTTGTCGGACATTGCTTATATTTTTCTTGGATCCAAATTTTTTTCCGAAGTTTTTTATGACAAATTGGTATTTTTCAGGTATTTGACCATTAAGGTGCAGTATTATTACTTTTAATTTCTTAATTTTTTAAAAACTAAATCCCCCTAGAATATTGTAATGCTTTTAAAATAAAATATGTAGGATACTATTTTATATACATTCTAAAATACTTTTACGAGGCTTTGTTTATAAAAACATAAAAAGTAATCAAAATCTGTACCTCTACAAGTTTATATCGATCGGATTTATCAAAAAGGTTACAAAGAGTACACCCTATGCATTTATTAAGGGACTTGTGAAGGCAAAAAGTGTTTATATTGGTAGATACGAACTTATAACATTTTTAGTTTTCAAAGATTTCCGATGAAATGAAATTATTTTTAAACTGTAAATATTTTTTTACATATTTGAACACAACTGAAATAATTTCAAACGCCTTCCTATGTGTGTGTGTGTTTTGTCCAGATTTTCAACAAAACAGGTCTGTGTGCGCTGCGAGCTCCAACGATATGCGCAAAACAAAAATGATTATACAATTCTTACAGCCATTTGTTTGTAAAATTAGCTTACCTGGAAATCGTCATAACAAACAGGATGATAGTTTTTGTCATCGACCCTAATGGCGTTTGTCAAGTGCCATTCTTCCTTTTCTTCATGGAAAAATTGGTCGAAAGCATCTTTGCATACTTCGCATCTAAAAAAATATTTAGAATATTCAGAATAAAATCTATATGTTTGTAGTGGATTCATTTTACAAAAAAACTTTATCTTTGTATTACGCCACCATTTAGGATTTTTAAAAAAAATTAAGAAACCACTGCGTTTCTCCTGGAAAAAGAAAAATCACTAATGTGCCAGTGGTTTATAAACAAAATAATATTTGCCTAACAAAATTTGAAAAACTTATCTTTCTGATAAACAACACTATTGCGACGTTTCGATTGTTCTTCTACAATCGTTTTCAAGCTCTTCAAATTATTCTTTTATCAATACTATTTACTTTGCTTTATGTTTATGTTTGTTATTCATTTATTTATTTCTGACAAATTAAAAAAAAGTTCAGAAATAAATAAATAATAAACATTAACATAAAGCAGAGTAAGAAGTATCGATAAAAGAATAATTTGAAAATGAAATGTTTAAAGACCTTGAAAACGATTGCAGAAGAACAATCGAAACGTCGTAATAGTGTTGTTTCTCAGAAAGATTGGAAGTTTTTGTTGGGCAAATATTTATTTTTTCTTATAAACCACTGGCAAATTAGTGATTTTTCTTTTTCTAGGAAGTGGTTTCTTAATTTTAAAAAATTCCTTAATAATTCCGTAATACCCAGATAAAGTTTTGATTGTAGAATATTTAGGGACCACAAAATGAAAATATAAATAGTAGTAGTACTTTTCAAAAATATGAAGAAAGAAGAAGTTTTGTTATTTATTTTTTTTAAATATTTTTTATCCACGTAGGTAAATAAGTTATTT
Organism: Aspidapion aeneum; assembly: GCA_963576565.1. NCBI lineage: Eukaryota > Metazoa > Arthropoda > Insecta > Coleoptera > Brentidae > Aspidapion > Aspidapion aeneum. Next base: position 22,492,481 of record OY755039.1, read on the forward strand.
TATGATCCCTCAAATTACTAAAGCTTTAATTATAGAGATATTTTAAAAAAATATATAACAAAATGTTTTTATAAATTTTTTTATTGAATTACATTATAAAGTAGTAGGATTCATTAAAAGTTGAATCAAAAAGTACAGGGCTTCCTAAATTTGATGTTTTTGGGGGTTTCAGGTATTTCTTGGGGACATAGAACAAATCTCATCCCCACTTCGGGCCTTAATTTTCAAGAAGTGATAAAGGTGAGAACCGTATATTGATATAGCAAACCATTTTTAATCTACATGGGTTTTTTGAAAAGTATTAGGGAGCACATAACTTTTTTATTTATGGAAATTTATTTTGGTGTAAATTGGTTATGTATAGTTTCCTAAATTTTCTTCTGTCACCTTTAGGTTTTGAGATATTAAATAAAGTTGCATTTTGCGTATGAAATTGCCCTCTTTTTATTAAATTTTAGAAATAGGCGTAAAATTTTCATAAAAATGACGTCACAACGAGTGTTTTATTTTTATTCATTTTTTTTATTTAATCAACTTAGAATGTTGTAAAGCCGGTATATAAATTAAAATACTATAAGGAATAAAAGCGTAATTCCATAAAAATATAAAAATTTTATGTAATATCTCAAAAAGTTTTATAGAAAAATCTATAAAAAAGCAAACCCCTTCTCGCTTAAAAACGACTTTTTATATCAAAATACGCTTTTTACCGTTTGGCTTCTTGAGGTTACTTTTTTCTCCTAGAAACACCTGAACCCGAAACCAATTAGGGACACTCTGTACATCTACCATTTGTATAATTTTTTGGTGTAAGTAGACACTAACCTTTCGCTAGTACTGCTCGCATCAGCCGGTACACTAGGTATTTCGGCCTCCTCGTCGGTATCATCACCCTGTAATTCTGATGCCTGTAATTGCTGATCGAAGTAGTTTTTCTCTGTAAAATAAAAATAAAAACTTCTTGCCGTGTTGGTATTTTTAAAATATCGTTTATTAATCGTAAAAGCTTTGAAAAATAGCTTAAATTTGGAACACTTAAATCGATTTGACACCAGGCCCTCCTTTAATTTGTCGACAGTTTTTTTAACTGACGGCCGAAAAAACATAAAAATGACAACTACAATCAGGCCATGGTATACACGTTTCTATATAATTTAATATAGAACATTTACAAAAAATAGTTTTAAAACGCAAGATTTATGCAAAAACACGTTTATGGCCATTGTCCTGAAAAATCACAACAATTCGAGGTTTTAGAGTAGAAACATTCTACAGGGTTCGCCAACGATCGTGGCACTAAGAGAGATAAATAGTTTAGCGCTGTTGACAAGTTAGCAATTCAAGAAAATAGTTTTCTTTTCGCGATCTAATGACGTTACTCTTACCGGCTGAGTAGGCCAAAAAAAGTTAATAAAATCCTTAAAACCCCTTGATTTTAATTGCTGTAGCGCCATCTCTTAGATATCATTTGAACTGTATGACTAATAATCAATACTGCGAATCCGTAATTAAGTGGGGTAACAGGTAGAGCTTTCTAACATGGCAAAAATGTTAAAGGAGGTTACTACACGCACAAACAAAATATTCCATAAATTCAACTTTCTTTCACTTTTTCATAATTTACAAAATATGAAAATGCTTAATTTAGGAGCACCCCTCCTTCTTAATACATTCCGAACTTACCCCTTAAATTCAGTACGAAACGTGGATTGCTTTAAATAATAATCACTTCGTACATCCCTACCCCCAAAAATGTTGTCCTCTATTCTGTTTCCTGGATAGTGTACGGTGACTTTTAGCAACTTGACTTCGTGAGCCGCCGTCAGGAGATCGAACGGCACAAGAGTTTCACAAAACACACTTGAACGGCATTTAAGCGCGACTTTAATAAAAGGGCAAGGTTATTGTGTAAGAAAAAATTATTAAAAAATTGAATTTTTCTCGATTTAATGTTTTCTGATTGAAGCTAAAATAACGAAATAAATAATAATTACTATTTCTTCGTCTTTTAAAAGTGGATATCTTACTGTGATTGCTACTGTTTAGTAATAAGAAACTATTAATGAATTTTAAGTCACAGCGGCAAAGGCTCCTGAATATGCGCGTCTTTGGTCCCTCACTGACTTCTTGCTTTCCATAAGTTTATCCTTTTTTATACGCTTTTCATAAAGGCTAAACGTTCGAAGTCGAGCCCTGTATACATTTTCAGTCACAAATTACCTTTGGAAGCCTTTTAACCTTTAAAAATAACTCAGTAAAATTGACATATCGCGAAAATGTCATTCTAGTTAACAAATAATAAGCTTGACTTGCCCGTGACCTTAAATAACCTTAAAACACCCTCTCAAATTAAATAAAAAAAATTGTGTTTTTTGTTTTATCTCGCAACAGTGAGCACTACCGTCAAATTAAAAAAAAAAAACGGTTTTTTTTAACTTGAGTGGATGTTTCAAGGTAACTTAACATAATAAAAAAAGTTAATATTTGTATTTTTTTTTCATAAATCTTAATTTTTCAAGGATATTTAAGGTCCGATGACATTAAAACATTTTTTTATAATCCTCAATATCGCATTATGTAGATGAGATTTTTTAACCATTTTAAATAAATGGCCGCCAGAGTTCCTTGTGACAAATTGAAAAAGGGCCTCTGGTCAAACCGATTGAAATAGCGTTATTATTAAATGTGCCAAATTTCATGCTTGTAGGTTTACTAGCCGTTTTATTTTAATACATTGGTGTATTTTCAAATAATAGACATACTTAATAGCATGTCAAAGTCAAGGTTTTAATTTTCGCAGAGAAAAAAGTTAGGCGTCCCGGCAAAATAAAGCTATGCATCAAAAATTCAGGCTGTTACTAATTACTTAAAAAATAGACCGTATGGTGGACTATCATAACAAGGTAAGATTATTCTTAATTTTAAAGAAAAACCCTAAGAATAAAAATATTTATTAAGTACATTAGGGCCGGTTTCCACCTATGCGTTCCAACAATTATTTAAAAAACGCATCACGTAAAGGGACATTATCTTGCTCTTATTTTAAATGCCGCGTCACGCGTTTTTAAATCAAGGTGGGCACGTATAGGTAAAAACTGAGTTTTAGGTAATAAACTTTGATAAAATATTGTCCATATGTGACAAAAAAATCACCTAATTAAAACAAAAAATATTTGACGACAACACCCAGTATAATACTAACCTCTTTCTCCCAAATCCTCAATCTCCTCATAATTCTTCCAGTCCGCCAGTGAATAATACCACCTCCTGCTCTGCGCGACCCGAACTTTGCTCTTTCCTTTTCTGTTCTGCCTAAAGTGCCAGTCCAAGTGTTGACTGTACAATTGGCTGGCTTCCGGGGCAAATCTCATACCGCAACTGCTGCACTGCAACCCGCTATATAGAGACAGGTACAGCCCGTGCTGACGTACTCTTAAAGTTTCGGGTCGGTTGAACTTTACCGATCGTAATTTGCTAAAATGGTATTTCGCGCCTTCGTTGGACAAACCGACAAATGTGTTGTGTCCGCTGTTTTTAATCACTGGCTCAGGTTTCTTTTTTTGCTCGACTGGTCTACTATAATTAATGTTTGGCTCTTGTCTAATATGATCAATTTTTGGATGATCTTCAAGTGCAGGAATTTGAAGAGGTTTCGCTTCAACAATCGGTTGAGTTTCTATTATTGGGGGTTTAGTGTCTTCAACTGGAGCTGGTTTGACGAAACCAGAAGCTACCAGTTTTTGGAATAAGTCGTTGATATTGACTGTTGACAGAGGTGGTGCCGCGACTAGATTAGTAGGCTCTGATGAATTCTCTGTTGGATTGGGGTTAATTAATTCGTAGTTACCGGCTGAAGGTGTGGTTGGTGTTGCAAGCGCATTTGATATTACGTCAAAGGTATCTAAAAAAGCAGAAAATATTGTAATTAAATAAATTAAAATTTAAAAATAAAAACTTGAAATCTTACCAAGAATCTTACCCTTACATCATTAGGACTAAACTGTATTTTCTATCCAAAGATTAACGTATAAGACCTTATCCCAATGAGACTCTTAAGGAAAATGAAAAAGCAATATTTTTTTTACCTGTCATGCAAGTGTTTAAAAAAAATAAATAATTGTTTATTGAACTTTGTTATTGTTTTAAATAAAATTAAAAAAATTAAACTGTACAGACTTGTTGTACCTCTCTTATTGAACAAAATTAGGCAAGGAAGTCATCCTTCCATGTCTTGGGTGAGTCATATCGTGCTTTATTTCAATTAACTGGAACTTTTTTTAAAAAGGGGTAGGTAATTACAAATATATTTGATCCATTTTTAGTTTTACCTAGATATGACATCCATATTTAAATAATTTTGTAGATCCCTTGCAGCGAGTTCAGTGACTAATTTTATAGTGTTTCAGCCTTTTAAGCCTTTGGCTTTTGTAATTTTATTATTTGCTATGAAGCAAAAGCGCTAATTTACCAATTTCATGAAAAAATTAGCTTGTGTTTTAGTCAAATTAATATTTATACAGGGTGTTCCAAAATCACGAATGCATGAGACAAGGTATATGATCTAAATGTACAAGGCAGAGAAAGCAAACGGCGTGCATCCTAATAAAAGGCGTCTAGGGATAGCTTGCGTTGATGCAGGGGACTGGCTATCATTTTCATGTACTTTTGAATTGTATACCTTATCTCTCGCTCTTATGACTTCTTCATGCAAGAATTGAAGTGGGACAGGCTGTATACAGAGTATGTGAAAACCTATTTAATAACCATTTTTCAAAAATAATTGGTTTATACGCAAATAAATACGTTGATAAAAATCATTAAAAATCTTCCATATTTATAAAAACTTTTTTATATTTTGACCACACTTTGTTTTATTTTAGTTAATTTTTTGTCTACAATTACTATCTTACAACTTTTGCTAACGAATAATAAACTCAAAAAAGCCAAACGTACAGAAGGCCGAAACATCCTGTATATAACCTATATTCAGTAATCTAAGAACATATTATAACTCATATGTTTTTTAGCAAGTATTAATAGTTTATCTACCTTATTTCTAGATGCACTTGAAGAACTTCCTTTGTCTTCGCCGTTAAATTCCGACAAAATATTTTCTAATTTTTTTTTACAATGGGACGCAATAAAAATATTTACAGTATTTTGACGCATCACGCGGTGTTTAGATTAGTATTTTGGCCGTAAACATTGTAAATAATTTAAGATATTAGGTGCAATTTTTGTGTTTATGGTTTAGTTTTTAATCAATATTCAGTACTATTGAGTTTATTAAACGCTATTGTTTTGAAACTAATAAAAACTTTTTCGTTTGGTGCTGTTTTTCGCAAAACCTTTTAGCCTACAGCGCTACATTCTCTTCAAATATTTTTCCCAAATTTTCGCTTGCGGCACCATTTTTTTTATTTTTACCAAAAATTTTCTTTTGTGGCGCCATTTTTTATCAAAAAATACTTATTTTTACAAATTGTGTTGGCGTCGTGACCATTTCCAAACTTATATTTTTCAATTTTCTTTCTCTCCAGTAGCTATATTATATTGCACAATTACCCTTAGCGACGATCCTAGGCCAGGTGCACCACAAACGGCTGGCACCCAGGAAAACATCGATTCAAAAAATTTGGTATAAAGAATTTGAGGTAAGAAAATTAGTTCCGATACCGCATCTGTTAACGGAAGAACAGAAAGAAGCTAGGGTCAATTGGTGTCAGAAAACTCTAGACCGCTTCGAGGCAGGAAATTCGAAAAACGTTTACAACATTGTCAGTGATAATGAATCATGGATTTACTCATATGAACCCGAAAATAAACGTCAGTGGTCTGTTTGTGTATTCCAAGATGAAGAAAAGTCATCCGTTCTCAAAGTGTAGCACAAAAGATGGTCGCGACATTTGTCTCAAAAGCAGGTCATGTAGCAACAAGATGGAAGATCAAAGGACAGTTACTGCCGATTGGTACATCAACATTTGTTTGCCGAAACTCATCGCTGAGCTTCGAACCCAGAACGACGAATCTTCCTCCGCGAAGACAATACAAGTTCGCACAAACCTCAATCAACTGCTGCATTTTTAACTCACTCAAAAAAACGTCGAATTGTTGGACCATCCTCCTTACAGTCCCGACCTAAAACCCGGTTCCCACCTACGACTTTCTCGTGCGTGCCCGCGCCTGCGTCACATGACTGTCATAACATTCTATATTGAGATCATGTGACGCGTGTGCGGGCACCCAAGAGAAAGTCGTAGGTGGGAACCGGGTCTAAGTCCTAACGATTTCTATGGACTGCGAGTCGACGCCTTCAAGAATGCAATTTTGACAGTATCAAGAACGAGTGGAATTACAGCTTTGACAACTGGTTTGAGCTCATTCAATAGTCATTAATTTTCATGGAGAATACTTTAAGAAACATCTACAGTTTTATTCCAGCTGTATATGCAAAACTTAACAGACAACTGTATTTGATAAAGAAAATGATATTATGAGGTGGTCATTTTGTAAGTAGCATAGTAGGCAAGATGAACTTTTGCCTCTGCAAAAATTTCTCGAAAAAAACAGACAAACTAGGCAGGCTCGAAATAAATTTTCAAGCGTAGGAATGGTAAAAGTTACATACTCAAGTAATTCGTTTATGTTTAAAGGGCTTTAAGCAGTAACAGTGCAAAAATATTGGCTAATAAAAGATGTATACACTACAAAATCTTCTAGCTCACAGTGCGAACCTGTAAAATTAAGGTGTTTTGGAAATAATAGCCGACAATGGTTGGGAGATATTTAGATTTTTTAGCCGTCCGAAATCCACAGGTATAGAAGGCTATTAGTATCGTCAAAACCTTTTTTTATGTCCACTCAAAATCAGTTATCTAGATTATAAGTAAAAACCGTTTAACCAAATTGTGCTGTGCACAGCAGAAACTCAGTAAGGCAACATTTAAAAACATAGATTATTATACCATTGGAATCCACGTAAAATACTACACCAGGTGTTTTTTTTTTAATTTTCTCATCCCAATCACAAAAAATAAAAAAGTTAGAGATGTGAAAAAAACAACTTTAAAGTGAAGTTCCCGAAGGTGCACTTTGACGCCTTAGTTACTAGGTTTATGCTTTGTTCCCCAGCAATTTTGCTAAATTCGCATAAAAATCTTTGGCACTTTGAGATAAGACCATTAATTTTTTGTGAGGAGGGGTTTGTAAGGAGGGGGTTGTAAGGGTGTAGAAAGAAGGGGTTGTAAGGGTGTAGAAAAAAATAGGGTGATTTCGTTGTTGAATCTCGCTGTCATTAGAGCATATTACCATGTCCTAAGTGGCTGATTTATAGCCCAAAGGAGATGGGAATACGACTGCGGCATCTACCTCCACGTGGCACACCTGGACATGGGCGCATCATACTACACCAGGTGTTTTTTTAAAATTTTTCTCATCCCAATCAGAAAAAATAAAAAAGTTAGAGATGTACAAAAAGCAACTTTAAAGTGAAGTTCCCGAAAGTACACTTTGACGCCTTAGTTACTAGGTTTATGCTTTGTTCGCCAGCAATTTTGCTAAATTCGCATAAAAATTCTTTGGCACTTGTAGATAAGACCAGCAATTTTTTGTGAGAGCGAGGGGTTTGTAAGGAAGTAGAAGGGGGGGGGGTTATAAGGGTGTAGAAAGAAGGGGTTGTAAGGGTGTAGAAAAAATAGGGTGATTTCGTTGTTGAATCTCGCTGTCATTAGAGCATATTACCATGTCCTAAGGGGCTGATTTATAGCCCAAAGGAGATGGGAATACGACTGCGGCATCTACCTCCACGTGGCACACCTGGACATGGGCGCATCATAATTTGGTTAATTAGATATAGCCATCTGGGGTGGGACCATGACTTAAGACGTCTCTTCAAGAATCATTGGGGGTTTTGCGGTAGCTTCTTGAACAGAGCACTAAGAAGAGCTAAAGGAGCCCCTGACGGAACCCTCAATGTTTCTTGGTTGGCTAATCAATGACCAGGCAGGCGACATACTTAGCATGGTCTTTTAAACCATTCTTAATAACTTTACAGTGCAGTGCATAAAAAATGTCTTGTATGCACAGGTGCACGGTTTAAGAAGGCCTTTGATCGAGTTGACCATTCACTTTTGATATGCAGACAACATGCTTATGGGGTCGGGTGCCAATTGTTTCCTATTCTGAAATATTTTTTAACTAAACGTACTCCAAAAATTAAAATAAATAATACCATTTCTGGTACTGTAAATATTTACTCTGGAGTACCTCAGGGTTCCCATTTGGGTCCAATTTCTTTATTAATTTAAATCATTTAATTTTGCAGATGATATCTGTCACCAGGGCAAATGGTATGCTAGGATTTGTATTTTTTTATTTTATTAGGTACATAATAAAAATACAGATTTCTTTTTGTACTTAGTACATAACATAAATAAACTAAAAAACAAAGATAATACAGTGAGGTAATAAACCAGAGTTAAGCAACCTGGGAGAGTTGATGTAAAAACTGTTTTATAGACCCGAAAAAATCGAGAGAGTGGCTCTGATTTGCTAAAGACATACTTCTGGAGAAGAACGAGTTTTTGCCATAGTTATAACGGTGGAAAGGAATATAAAAAAGATAATGATTTCGAGTATTTACTTCAGGAGCAGTTAGAGTTATTTTACTAGTAAGGATCGCGCAGTCGACTAAAGAGTTTATGATTTTGAAAAGTAGATAAAGGTCATGGTGTTCATTCTCTTCTTGTTTACAAAGGAATGAGATTTAATCGTTGATGGAGAGTTTCATAGGTCATTATTGAAAAATTTAAGATTAATGTATTGTAGAAATTTTTTTTGAATTCTTTCGATTCTTGAAATATGAGATTGGTAGTGTGGACGCCACACAGAGGACGCACATTCAAGATGATACCTCACAAGGCTTTAAGAGAATTTTAAGTGCGTAAAGAGTACTGAAGTCATGAGGGTTTATTTTATTGAAGCCAAGCATTCTGAATGCCTTTATAACTATAGACGTGATATGATCAATAAAGGATAGTTCAGGATCAAGAATAACACCGAGATCAGTTATAGAGTCAGATATTGAAAGGACTTTACCTTTAATGAAATAGTTATGTAAAGTTTTCTCTCGTTTCCTTGAGAATATCATTAATTTGCACTTGAAGATGTTTAGTTCCATTCCATTGTCATCACAACACTTTACAAAGTTATTGAGTTCTTGCTGCAGCTCCAGACAGTCCTAAGGACCAGAGATAATTTTAGAAGATTTTAGATCGTCAGCAAAAAATAAGTGCCAGAATTGAAACAAGATGCAGCATCATTTATGAAGCAATTGAAGACAACTGGAGCTAAATGCGAGCCTTGTGGGACTCCTGACAAAACCGTAATGTCCCGTGATATGAAAACATTGATGTTGACCTTCTGGATACAACCAGTCATGGCAATCTGCATCCAGCTTACTATGAGATCGGATATACCATAGAACTTTAGTTTTTTTGCGCATTACATTATGTGGAACCTTATCGAAAGCCTTGGCAAAATCTGTGTATATTGTATGAACTTCAGAACCATTCCCCAAAGCCTCGATAATTTTCATTGAATGGGAAATAAGATTTAGTTCAGTATTCCGACCAGCACCACATTGCTCATTAATGATTATTGGAGATAAAAAAGGTGTTAAATGTTTTGTTACAAATTTTTTAAAGATTTTAGGTTCGGTTCGGTTCGGTGATACTGATTGGCCTATAGTGTCTAATGTTTGAGCTGTCACCAGACTTATGGATAGGGATGACATAACTGGATTTCCAGAAGTCAGGGAAAATCCCAGAAGTGATTGATGATGAAGATTAAATGAAGGGGTCTAGAAAGAATAAAAGAACAGTTTTTTAAGAAAATTGGAGGCATGTTATCAGGGCCAGGTGCCATTGAAATATCAAGAGTAGAAAGCTCACTATAGAGTCTGATATGAAAATACAGTAGTTGGTAATGTTAATGATGTTGTATAAAAGTTTATCCTGGTAATCTGGCCGATGCTGAGAGTAAACAGAACTAAAGTAGCTTGCAAACAGATTTGCTGCCTCAACCATTTCATTATTTTTATTATCAAGATATAAATTGGAAGGAATAATAGAGGAGTTTCGTTTGGAGGTTATGAAATTCCAAAAGCACTTTTACCATTAAGATCATTTTCCACATTCTGGATGTAGTTTTTGTAGCATAGAGACGATAAGATTTTGCATTCAGACCGTAGATTTAAGAATATGAGATAGTTTTGATCAGATGAAGTTGACTTAAAGTTTTATGGGCAATTTTTTTTATTAAGTATTGAGACAATGCTGTGAACTCACTGATGTGGAGGGGATAAAATTTCTCAATCCTTTAATAATGATTATATTGACAAGAACAATTGCAACGTAAATTTAAAGTTTTTACTGCGTTAATTGAAAATTGACAAAAATTTAGCATAGTTTAAAATCAAGAAGAAGTTTACTTTCATTAACATGTATCCATAAAATTATAACTAAGACTGTTGTATGTAATGTCCTATTTTTTTGTTTAACTTTAAGGTCCCGACGTGTCATGTTAAATCAACCAATATAAGTCGCACTAATATTGGTAAAAATAGTGTGACCAACGATTAATGGAACTGTATAATAAATATATTCCTAAAGATTTAAATTCGGATTGCAAATCAGCAAGTTTTAAGCTTACCACAACGATGGATGTTGAATCTTAAATGTTCACTATTTTGTTTATCTCTTCTAATGATGTTTTATCTGTTTTATTTTATTATATAACCAATAAAAGGAACTATTCGTGTACTAATTACTATAGGAAGTTAATAGTAAAAATGGTTTTTGTTTTCTTTATTGCATTTTTTGTTTTAATATTAATTTATCAAGATTTTATAATTGTTTATTGATATTATATAGCAACTATCACTGGTGATGGTCCTACACCACCATGAAATGGTCCAATTTTGAATTAATAAATAAAATACGATTTTCATTACCACTTTCCTCTAAACTATAAAAATAATGCGGATGGTGAATAAGAGGAAGTGATTACAGGGGCCGTATGTGAAAAAAATTGACAGTTTTTCCAAAAACCATATTACACTGGTCGGCATGAAAATCGGCCCTGACACCATTCTTGCCGATTCTTATGTAAAATGACCTCCTGAATCCAAATATGAACTCCGTTTTCCCCATCAGCCCCCATTTTTGGGGGAGACCCCCCTACCTATTTTTACTGCTTATCGATAGTTTGGTGGGACGAAAAGGATTGGAGAGTTTAGTGTTCTCAAACATTAATATTTATAGCAAGGTGGTAAGCCATTTGCTGGGGGGGGGGGGGAGGGTGTTTTGCATAAATGGTAAATGGACATTGTCGATTTTACCATTTTATATGCATTCTCTAATTATTTTTATAAAATTTTAGCTTAACGATAAAGGTAATAAACGTTATAGCAAGGTATAAAGCAACATATTAGTATATAAAAGTATATATATATATATATATATATATATATACAGAAACCACTGGCGTATACAAAAAATCGCCTTGAAGAGGCTTGGAAATTTTTTCCACTTTTATTTATTAACATATTAAAAAGTAGGAAAATAAATAGTTTCAACATAATCTATTTTTAGATTCTAGGGGGCTTTCGCCCTCAAGCCCCCCTCCTCCCTTGTATACGCTCATGCAGAAACTATAATAAAAAAATTAAATAATGTTCCTTTATTTGTGAATGGGACAGCCGAGCACGGGACAAACATTACATTGTCAGAAAAATGTCGATCCTTATTAGTCCCGCAAGATAATATTTACTTGCCGCCTTTGCACATCAAACTTGGATTGATCAAACAGTTTGTAAAAGCACTGGACAAAACAGGCGACGCATTCATATTTTTGAAAACTAAATTTCCTCGTCTTAGTGAGGCTAAAATTAAGGAAGGTGTTTTTGTGGGGCCCCAGCTTAGACAACTTTTTTAAGATTTGACGTTTATTGAACACCTGAATCAAAAAGAAAAACGGGCTTGGTTTGCATTCCAAAACGTGTGTAAGAACTTTTTGGGTAACTATAAAAGTGATGATTATGTCGCTCAGATCGAGGAATCGCTCTTAGCGTACAAGGCCATGGGATGTGACATGTCCCTTAAAGTGCACTTCCTTCACTCGCATCTGGACTTCTTTCCTGAAAATTTAGGAGCAGTCTCGGATGAATACGGAGAACGGTATCATCAAGACATCGCTAAGTTGGAAAATAGGTTTTCAGAGAAGTGAAATGCAAGCATGTTGGCGGAGTACTGCTGGTTTTTGAAACGAGAGGGTTGTACCTCAAGGTATAAAAGGAAAGCAAGCACCAAGTGAAGGTACGAAAGTTCTTATTTATCAGTGGCGCACCCAGGAATGTCTAGGGGGGCCCGACGCCGACGCCTCTATTTTCTGTGTTTTTTATGAAATATGTGGAGTATATGTAAAAAAATGTAAGGCTTAGGGGGGGGGGGGGGGGGGGCGGGCCCCCTTACATAAGAATCAGCGGAAATAATGCCAGGGCACAAGAATTTTTTTTTTGCAGACCAGTGTTATTACAGGGACTCAATGTGAGTTAGTGTCTCGCAAGTAAACTTATGTTGCGAGAGTAGTCTGAGCAAATTTACTTGAAATTAGACACAATTTCAAAGAAAAAGTATTTTCTGTCATCAAATTTTTCAAAAATACTTTACATTTTCAATGGTTTTTGAATTGTTTACATAAGAATCAGCGGAAATAATGCCAGGGCACAAGAATTTTTTTTTTTGCAGACCAGTGTTATTACAGGGACTCAATGTGAGTTAGTGTCTCGCAAGTAAACTTATGTTGCGAGAGTAGTCTGAGCAAATTTACTTGAAATTAGACACAATTTCAAAGAAAAAGTATTTTCTGTCATCAAATTTTTCAAAAATACTTTACATTTTCAATGGTTTTTGAATTGTTTGGATCAGCACAGAGTTCCCACGGAAACTTAATTGCTTTTATCCAGACACTTTTTAAAATTCAAAACTAGAATTACTAACTACATATTAAAAAGTGGTTTCCACCTTCTCTACAAGAAAAACTAACTAAAACCTTCCCCATTCAGTACCATACCACCACCGAACAATCAGTTTCAACTTTGCTTTGTACTAGCGTATTAAATTTGGAAATCGCCCCGAAATTAGCCCCCTTACAGATAAATCTTCATATAAATGATATTTACATTCTCATTTATGCTGAAAATTAATCTTAGAATCATCCATCAACCGATGCTTTTTATCATAATCAGAAAAAATTCTAGAACCTTCACAAAATCCCAGAAAAATATTTTTTTTCATTTCAGGCTTGGAATTTTAATTTGGAAAATTCCAGGTTTCCAGAGAACCTAAATAGATCCATGTTAGAATTCATAAATCGTCATCTCCACCAATGTAACTTTTAATCAAATTTTCCTTTCCTGTGTCTCTGAATCTTCATAAACTATAATAACTCCATAGTTTTCTGCTATTTTCATTTTCCTCAATCTCTTCAACATTTTCCAACAAAATCAGTAATTTTTTCATTGCCTATTTTAAGATATCCATTTGGTCCGTGTGGCCTGGGGCCCAGATTTAACTAAGTTTGTTGGCCCACTGGGTTTACTAAATCAGTTCAACAGTGGAGATGAGAAATTATCTCATACCTTTTTCTTTGTACCATTTTACCTTTTCTGGTCATTTTGTGGTTAAGGTTGTCCAAAGGACTTTTTTTAAATTCGTATAGTCATAAAGCAGTAACAAACTATTTAAACACATTTTGTTTATCACACAAAAATATGACTTTAAAATCAAGGCGCCTTAAATGTGAAAACCAAGATCAATTTCGATCATGATATATTTCGTTTCAACTATAAGTGAACATCGCACGCCAAGCCGCCAACATTCGATTCCTTTCATTCGAATGTCGAAAGCTCTGAGAAAGCGTGGGAGTTTGGAGGCAACTGTTAATATTTGATTAGGCTACAAGTTTCTTTGATAAAGTCATCACTACCAGAATATATTGACATATAATTTTGTTCATAATGAAGATTTTGGTAATTTCGAAGGTTAACATTAAGAATGTAAGCATGCCACACTTGTCAAATTTGTCGAAAACTTGGCGACCTTTCCTTCATTGGAAGTTAAATTATTTCTTTTTTGCTGGTACAGGGTCATTCACCAGAAATGTCACCTCCCCCTTTCTCACTTAATATGCATGGTAAAAACATTTTCAGAAATGAATATAATATGCTTAAATTTTTACGATCTTTAAAAAGTTATAATCCAACGTTGTCAAATGTTTTATTCCAACCGAGACATCCTGCGTTTTAATAAATTCTTACATTTTCCGTGTATGTCTGATTTCAAAAATATGTATATAAAACATTTATTACTTTGATAAAAATTTTCCTAGATATAGTAACACATTTTTCCACTAAGATCATAAAGACTTCTGCCTAGAAGCTCAATTGCCTCGACATTCAAATGTCGATGGAGTTTCTTTATCGATAAGCTTAGGTGTATTTTATTTGTTTTAATGATAAAGGACCCTGAACACCGCACCCTGATGCTCTGATCAAAATGTCTTATGGGTACAGTTGACACAACATAACATGACTGGTTATCGAGATATATTTATTTATTTATTTAATCGACTTTTATTACAAAATAAGGCGAGGTTTAGTCAGACTATTCTTACACCTAACCTAGAAGATGCAGGGCGGGTTTGTGAAGGAAGTTTTTCCAAATATGAAGTATTATGGAAAGAGAATTAAAACGTCACTAGAGCAAAAAAGCAGCACACTTATCATTATTAGTATCCCTAACAAATTCTAATACATTGTTGGTAAAAAAAAATAGTCAAAAGCAAATAGGCCAGTTATTAGAAGGAAAAAGAGACCTCCAGCTTGCAAAAGGTGGTATGGTCGCAATTTTCACATGTTGTTCACATTGGAGTCCTAAAAAAAAATTGAGTCATCGATTTGGGGGGGTGGGGGGTAATAAAAAGCGCTTTAATAAATTTTTTCGTCAGACGAGTGGTTTTCGAATTATGAGGTACACATTTCGCATCCATTCTGGATTATGGCCAAATTGTGTTTTTAGTGGCCTTAGAAACTGCTTATATTTGAGAAAATCTGTAAGAACGTAAAATAAAGACTAATTACTAGCCAATAAAATGAGATATCATTTAGTTGCCTGGGTAGTACCCTGAAGTATTAGCAGTACACTCGTTTCTTATGTATTACCATAGTATATGCAGCAAGATCACGAAAAAAAATCATGTTTTTTTATAGGTTTTATTCAGTTTCCAAAAAAACTGAGTATTTTCGGGGAAAATGCTAAAAAAACCTTTTTCAGAGAAAACAAAGTGTATTTTTAGCCATTGTATCACAAAGTGGTGTAAAAGCTATTATTGACAGCCTCAAGAACATTTTATTTGTTTTAGAAAAACCATGATTTTTTTTTTGTGATCCTAAAAAATAGCTCCAATTTGTGGATGCCAATTGAGTGCTAACCGTGGACTTGGCTCATTTAGGTGATCATCGTTTAAAAGATATTTTGATGCTTACCTTTTGAGAAAATGACATGAAACTGAATAATTTGACTTTATTTTGCATATACCATGGAAATACATACATAGGCGACGGGTGTAACACTTCAGTTCGTTTCTCAGCAAGGGTACAACCTTGAGAACTCAATGATTTTATAGGCTATTAGTTGGTCTTTATATCATGTTATTAGTTATTACAGATTATCTAAACAATAAACAGTTTCAAAGTAAAAGGCCACAAAAAAAATTGGTCCAAATCCAAAATGGTGGCGGAATATTTAGCGTCATAACTCGAAAACCATTCGTCTGCGAAACGTGCAAGAGCGTTTTTGTAGCAAATTTTATTGTCTTCGACTTTTGTTTAAAACTTTATTTTCTAAAACATACAGTAACCAAGTACTTTAAAAAAACCTTTTTGTGCACACTAAATCCAAGATGCACCCCCCCCCCCAAGGTCAAAAACTCAAATTTGTTTTTAGGACTCCAATGTCAACAGCATATGTCAAAATCGCGACTACACCACCATTTGCAAGCGAAAATTCTATAATGACTGTACTATAATAAGAACCTCGCTCGGCATAGTTCGGTTACCTGAAAGTCCGTCGAAAATGTCGATATTTAATCGATATATTTGCGGACGTAAAAATACTTATTACCATTTTACGCCCGCTTTGAGAAACCAAAAATATCGAAAAATCACCGTTCTTACAAAAACAATATATTATTTTCACAAAAACTTGCCCGAACCATTAATTCATTATGGTATTATATAGATAAACAGTTATACAATTTATTTTTGCTTGTAAAATAATATGATCAGTCAAGTCTACAAAATACTTAAACTTAGCTAAATTCGTAAAATTTTTCATTTTTATTTTCTCATAAGCAAGACTCAGGTTTCTTTGCCTAAGCTAGCATAAACCCTAATAGAAGTATTGACAAATTTAAATACGCTCTATCACAGAAAATATATATTATAGCATAAACATACATTATTAACATCAGAAAGAAAATTGTAATATAGGGCGTGCGGTTTAAAATAACTTAAAATAAAAAAATAGTAACACCCAGTGCCTAATGTAAGATTCTACTACAGTATTTTATCTATATTTACTTTTATTTATATCAAATCCTAAACAAATTGTCTAAAGGGTATCAATGTAATTTGCTAATGTACACACATCGTCAAAAGTCTTGGCCCCCCTAGGTATTTAGAAAAATAAAGATAGTTAAATTTTCAAATATGTTGCAGAATATTCTTTAATTCAATACTAAAATATATGATGCAGAACCTTTTTTATTTCATTTCCATATAATGCAGTATTAAAAAATATCGAAAAGTGATCAGAAATTCTTAAATTCTAAAAAAATAAACTTAAAGAAAAAAACGGTAAAGGCTTAATTAAACATAACTCAATATTCTGTGTGATCGCCTCTTCTTTCAATAAGTTGACCGACACGTCTGGGCATCCCTCGAATCAAGTTATCAATAAAATCTACCGGTAAGTTGTTCCACTCTTCTTGAACAGCTGCAGTCAATTGTTGAAGTGTTGCAGGGGGATTCAGTCGATTGGATATTCTTCTAGCAACTCCATCCCACACGTGTTTAATGGGATTCATGTCGGGAGAGTTCGCTGGCCAGTTCATTCTTTGGATATTTCCCTCCCGCAACATGTTTTCAACCCTTTGCGTGCGATGTGGTCTGGCATTATTATCTTGAAAAATGAAATTCTCTCCAAATTCATTTCGCAAGGGCTGAATGATTGGTTCGATAATGTTTTCTGCGTATATGGTGCCTGTCATTGTTGGCTGAATGAGGATAAGTGGAGTACGACGACCAAACATTATGCCGCCCCAAAACATTACCGTGCCGCCCTGGTAGGGAACAACTTCTCGGGCAAAAGCCAATCGTTCTGCTCTTCCTGGACCTCTCCAGACCCTTTGCCGTCGACTGTCACTCTGTAGGCCAAATCGCGACTCGTCCGAAAAAAGAACGTTGCGCCATTGAGGCAAAAGCCAATTTCTGTGCTCCTGAGCCCATTGACGACGGGCAGCTCTATGATGAGGTGAGAGTTTTGGCACTCTCAAAGGTCTTCTTGACCTTCAATTTGAAGAATGTAATCTTCTTCTTAGGGTGCCTGTCGAAACAACTCTCTGGTACGTGCGCAAAAAATAACTTCGGAGGGCTGTTGACGTTATTGTTCGGTTTCTCCGTGTAAAATTAACCATATAATGATCTTGCCTCTCTGATGTTACTCTGGGTCTTCCACTAACTGGTCTTCGCGCAACGCTCCCAGTTTCCAGAAAAAGAAGGACAATGCGTTTCACTGAAGACCGTGGGAGTTTCAAACGACGCGCAATAAGATGGTTTGATAAACCCTCCTGATGTAAAGCTGGCATTTTTCTCGAAATTTAACTGACCTTATTAAGAATAATCTGCATAGTTCCCAAATAAGGCAGTTTTTTTCTCCGATAATGTTTTTATATTGGCGATAAGATATCAAGGAATTTATCAACAAAAAAATTGCCAGCGTACCTGAAACAATTTACAGGATGATCAGGGGGCTAAGACTTTTGACGATGTGTGTATATATCTAACCGAAAAAAACCAAAATCAATTAAAACATTTTTTATCAAAACTTAAAACTCCTCTTGAATAATAGAGGAACAAGACGGATCTTTTGTTTTTTACCAACATTTTGGTAACGTTGAAAGGAGTGCTGGTTTAGGTTCGATAAAATCGGCGGAGCGTGCTGTTATTACATATGTTCACAAACCGGAAATGCCTAGTAATATTTTTAAATCTCTTAAAAAAGCCAGAACTTAAGTTAAAGATAGATGTTTTGACGTTTACAGTTCGCGGGCAACCTAAAAACACGGTATCTGAATTGGTTATGGAGTTATAATCATTAGCTCTTTGCCAATATCAAAACTGAGACGGAAATGATTGAGCTACAGGTTCATTCAGAGACGAGTCAAGAATAAGATATCATCCAGAAATTTAGATGATTATAATAGACTGAAATAATTATGGGCTAGCGATTTTCCAGATTGTTTTGGAACTAACTAAAAGGTACCGTAATGGGTATTAATCGCTCTGAAAACGAGTGGCGGCTGCTACAGGGAGGGCAGTGCAGTGCCCTCCCAAAACTAGACAACAGTATTTTTAATTGATTTATTTAAAAAAAAGTTAAATCTTCCCTTACCACATGACTGTCTAATTCTTTTTATTATCTGGGGTTAACAACAAGCGATTAATTGGGTGAACTTTTTCAGCATAAATAATTACAAGCCGGCAGCGCCGCGCGTGGAAAGGTTTCAATTTCACCCGTTTTTTAGTGATGTATGGGTGGCTGTTCTCGCGCGGGGGCGGGAGGAATGTTTGTTTTAGTTGACGTCGGCCATATTCATCGTTCCAAAACGTTCGTGGCCCTTTCTACGTGTTGCCGGTTCTATCATTAGTGAAGACGTATGAGTTTGTTTTGATTTGGGGTATGTCAGTAGTAAAAAGCCTTGCCGGTCGCGTTTCATTGTTTGTATTTGTTATCGTTTGTGAAAATTTGGAAATGGAAATAAATACCGTCGATTACATAATTAATCGTGTAAATTTAAATACGTTGACATATAAACTTCGATTACAAATAAAATCTGTAGAGCCACCTAGACCTAGAAAAAAACTAATAAAAAATTTAATAAAAAATTATACGACGCTGAAAACTGGTTGTGCGGTTGTGAAAAAAGAAATGCTTTTTTTGCTTTATTTGTCTTGTTATGAACAATCCACGAAGTGATCCTGCGTGGGTGGCAAAGAGAATGTGTGATATTAAGCACTTTAGTGAAAAGTTAAAAAGACACAAAGTAAGTGGTATTCATTTAAATAATCACATAAAATTTTCTATGCTAGGCAAGACTGATATTAGGTGCCAATTGAATAGTGCCTATAGGCAAAACATTACCGAACATATTGAAAATGTGACAAAAATTAGACTTATACTTAAGACTGTTTAAAATTCCATGGGATATTTTTGACGTTGCTTTACGGGGCCATAGAAAAGAAAGGGGAATGGATTTTATCTATAAACAAATAAACTAAAAACTACACCAAGTAGCTGCTTGTTTGGAAAATACTAAAAAAAAATTGTTTCGGTAAGATTTTTATCTAATCTCCCCCCCCCCCCCCAATTTATAACGTCGCCAGCCGCCACTGCTGAAAACTCACCCAAATATACCCACAACAAAAAATCAGTGCTGTTTAAATCTGACTCTGATCGGTGATAAGCCCTCAAGCAGAAGCTGCGCTACCCTGTATATACATATTCCCGTTTACATACCGTTCATATTGTGACAAACTGTTTACACACCAAGGGAATAGGTGCACGTCGCGGTCAGCTCAATCAACAGATTTGAATTCAATTAGGAACTTTTTGAGAACATTTATGCCCGAAATGAAATTAACAATGTAGTTTTTTTCTATAAACAATGGATGCAAAGTATATCTTTGGTGGTAGTTAATTACCTTTTTTGAATTTATCTTTTGCCTTTTTTTTTGTTTAAAATAAAATAGATAATAATTCTTTTTGCAGTGTCAGATATCTAATACTGTATATAAAATTATATTTTGGCGTCCTTTTAAAATACTCTGCCAATATATGGGCCCCTAAGCTCACACTAGGTACTAAAGTTATAGTGTACGTGTGAGTTAATATAACTAAAAACTGAAATATATTTTATTCAACTCCACACTAAATTACCTTTTGTTTGATACCACACAAGCCATGTTTTGACTTAAACTCAAATTTTTGAAATCCACCCCCACCCTTAAAAAAACAAAAACTAAAATGTATTTTGTTAAACTCCGGACTCAATTACCTTTCGTTTGATATCACACACGCCATATTTTCACTTAAACTCTAATTTTTGAAATATACCCCCACCCTTTTTTAAAAATAAATTAAAATGTATTTTGTTTAACTCTAGACTCAATTACCTTTTGTTTGATATCACACACGCTATATTTTCACATAAACTCTAATTTTTGAAATCTATCCCCACCCTTTTATTTGGTTTGTGTTCGGTGGATTTTGTTCATTTTTAAATGGGACCATCTCGACCCAAAACCCAGCCTAGGTACCCAATTTCATTGAAACCGGCCAAGCGGTTTTTGAGTTATGCGCGTTGGTCGTTACAGACAGACAGACAGACAGACGGCGCAACAAAAAAGTTTCAAAATCATCTGAAACGCAAAGATATATAAAAATTTTTGAAATCGGAGCAACTTTTTTTTTCTCGAAAAAATTAGGATCACCATAGCTCACACTACTATAGTATAGTATGTGTGTGAGCTAAAATATATCTAGACATTTGCGATGAGTGTTACTCAATTGTCAAAGATTAGCTTGGAACTTTGCCCAGGCCATTTTCTGAGATACTTAAGGCGTTTTGGATCTGTAAATGCATCAGCAGCTGCCGAACCAGTGTCTTTAACTTAAATCTTTAAAGTCAAGCAAACTGATGTTTGTCAAAAATTGTTTGGGTCAAGGAAGAGTGGCAAACAACAACAAAACATTTTAGCATAACCCTCAAACTTTCCAAAAAAGATGTCAAAAATTATTATTTAATTTAAATGGTGTTTTGGAATGCAGTCACATTTTTGAAAGAATAAAGTTAGCTTTTTTGATAAACAGTTTATTAAAAAACCAAACGGTAATTTTATGTTTACAGGTTTTAATAATAAGTGTTTGCTTTACAAAAATTAGGAAGTACTTACTCAAATTGGGCATCATCAAATTCTGGAAAAAGCTGGGCGATTTCGATCTGCTATCGGGCGATTCCTGGCCTGTAAATGGCCCGTTAGAGTCTGTCGATGTGAAAGGTTCCAGTTGCGGCATTTCTTGTTCTATTTGTTTGGGGCTCATGGGCATTTCTCCTTCCATGTCCATAATCCTAACCTGTCCAGGCCGAATGCCCTTCGGCAATACTGAGAACCTAATAAAATGTTTTCTGCCATGGATAAAGAAAGGTTTAGGAAGACCACCAAATTCTACTTTAAAAGGAACATCATTTATTAAACATGTTTTAAGAGCATCTACAAACTTTAAAGATACTGATTCCCCATCGATTACAATCCTTTGTATTTTAGCATCAAGAAACACAGGGACTACTGACTTAGCATTAAGAATTAAATTTACTTTTCCCACAACTAAATCAGTTCTTTTTTCGTCGCTTATTTTAACATGCGGATTAGGTCCGTCCATCTGTACAGTTAAGGTCATATTATTCTCTGTGGTCACAGTTAGAGGTGCGCCGCCAAAGAAACACTCATAGCCAACTTCGTTAATGAAAATTTCGCGAGTTGGCACACCCAACTTTACTAAGAACGGGAAGTTATTAACTAGACACTCTTTGTAAACGTCACCGAAATTTAGAATATACCCCTCCCTGTTGTTAAATACTACACGTCGCGAACCACTTTGGAAAGAAATCTCTCTTGGGTCGTCCCAGTTCATGAAGATTATCGCGATATCACCATATGTTCTAATCTCTCTTGGAATATTATCTATATTAATAGTCTTTATATCTTCCAGAATTGACACAACCATTTCTTCCTCTTTCTGGAATTCTTCCTCAAACGGAGGCATTGGTTGAGAATGAGGGTGAGGTGGGAACTCCCTTCTCGGACCCTGCGGACGCCAATGTGGTCCAGGTTGTGGTTGATTTTGCATCCAAGGTCTCGATGGTCTTTGAGGAGGTATCGGCGGCATACCTCGTCCTCTGCCTCGCCACTGATTGGGTGGCATCCCTGAAAACGACGAAAACAAATTGGAGGATAAGGAGATACTACAATGAACACAAAATTCCTCTGAGACACATTGTGTCCTTTTTATCAAATTTTTTTATTTAATTAAAACAATGACACAAATATTTTTTTATTTGATTTATAAGTTACAAACAGCTTTATTCTTTTATATTAGGTAATTTTAAGAAATATAGCAATCTTTATATATAGGGTGTTTCATTTAGTCTGCACCATGGCTAACTTAATATTTAAGTGAAAGAAACATATTGGTTATTCTTAAAAAATAAACTTTGTTTCTATTATGTTTCATTATTAGATAAAATAAAAATTAATTCTTTATACAGGGTGTTTCTTCAAGTTTGCACCTTGCTAACTTGATTTTAATAATTTTAATAAAGGAAACATATTATTTAAAAAAAAGAAACTTTGTTACCTAAACCCGTTTTTTTTGTTATTAAGTAAAAATAGTTATTATTTCTTTATACAGGGTGTTTCATTAAATCTGCACCGTTGCTTACTTATGATTTAGCCCAAGTAACATTTCTTTATTTATAGCAGAAGCTAAAAGGTTGCCAGCGCCTTTCCTTAAAACCATTAGTTTCAATGTTTGGTCGCTAGCACGTTCCCATTACGCTTATATACCCCTTAGACCTCCTAAATGGGACTCCTCAATTGGTGGTGGCAACCTATGTATTAAACTCATTATAAAACCATAAGAAATAAACGCTAGCTTCGCCCTCTAGCGGTTCCACCAGTATAGAACCTTTTAGAGCCTAAAGCTATTATGCCAGGTTCTAAAAGCAACTCAGAAACGTCCTCTATCCTGATATAAAACTAGATTTGGTAATTTGGTATTCTGGCAATTCTGTTGAATACCATAATACCTTTAGAGTAAATAATTTATTTTAGATTCACAATGGCGATATTTTAGATTCACAATGGCTATATAAAATAATTTAGGTAATAAAATTGCCAAAAATGTCAGAGTCCCAAAATTATTGTATCACATAAAAATATACCTATATATGAGGAGTTTGTCGTTTTGTGGATCATCAAATTGCCTGCCAGACTTATTTTTCTGATAAAATCGTATCTGAAAAGCCCTCAAAACAAGCGCGCCAGCTCACAAATGCTTTTTAATAGTTTTCTGATAACTAAATAACAAATATTTAAAATAAATAAAAAATAATTTACACTATTCACCATTAAAAAAGTCCGTTTGGTTTACATAAATCAAAATTAAAGTAAAATTATTGTTAAAAAACACTGCTAAAACGACTAGATAAATATTTTCTGTTTACAATATTTTTAAAATAATTCTATATACGCCATTATCGTTTTATAGTGGTCACTTGGTTTTATTTGTTACTCTATCGCAACAAGGATTTTTGAGTGCGCTTATGAAACCAATAAAAAAGAGAAGGTAAACATAGTGAACATAACCTCACTTAAATTTTTTATATTTGTTTTTTAAAGTGTTGTGTTAAATTTAAATGTTTTTTTATCGTGCAATTTGCACACAATCAGGAGGGCCAATGCAATGATATCCGTTGTGCCTGCAGGTTGGAGGAAAACCTCTTATATTGGCCGTTTAAACAGACCTTATCTAGGCTTGGGTGCCATACCCAGGAGGATAATAATCAATCTTGCAATAGGTAGGTACCAATCTGTACTAGTACTAGTAAAAACTAAAATACGAAAGTATTTATTTACTTCTGTTAGAACCCTTAAGGAAACAAAGTTTTATATGACCTCCTATTTAAATAATATTTAATATGCAGCTATGGGTAACCATAAATACAAAAGAATTAAGTTTACCTTTAAGCCTTCCAATAAAACCGGTTTAAAATGCCTAAAAGTAATGGCAAAAACCAAAAGTCTAAAGTTTATATTTACCACTCTTAAAAACCTTAAGGAAACTAGGTTCTATATGGCCGCCTATATAATCATATTTACTATTAAACTACTGGTAACTACAGAAGCAAAAGGATATAAAGTAACCTTTTAGCTCTATTATAAAACACTTTTGTTATGACTTAAAGTAACGAAAAAAACTAAAAGACCAAAGTTTATATTTATTTATTTTTAAAAACTTTAGGTAAAAGGGTTTTATAAGACCATCTTTATAAATCAGAAATCAATAAAACCAAAAGTATCTAAAAGGAACAGAAGAACACTTTTTGGTTGTATAACACCTCTTTAGGTAATTGGCAATATAAATTACCTTTTTGTAGCCAAATTGATCCTAAAAGCCATAACAGCACCCTCTAAATAACCTTGGAACCAAATTAATAAAACCTTGAGTGGTAATAATGTTATTTGGGAGGTTAAGAAAACATTATTATTAATAAAATTAAGTTTGTAACCTAAACCTATTGCTTTTTTTTAATAAGTCAAAATAAATATTAATCCTTTATACAGGGTGTTTCATTAAGTCTGCACCATTGCTAACTTTTTTGGTGTTGGATTTACTATATTGGTTAAATCAGAAACAGAAGTATTCTTCTGCCTGATTAAGACGATTAAAATAGAGAAACAAACAAAAACCTGGTATTTATTTATTTCTTAACGTAAAGTAACGATTTCGTTATAAAGTTTGTTTTTGTACTTGTTTGTCTGCTTCTGTAATGAAATTAGGGTGAGGGGAGAAGTAACTCTGATCGAGTGTCTCCCAACGTATTTTTATGGACAAGTAACAATTATTTGACAACCATATACAACCATATAAGAAAGATATCTCAACTTGAATTTTTTTTATTTTGATTTTTTGAACTATCTTTTTAAATTGCGCGATATAGAACACAAAGACGTACTATATAAAATATTTACTATACATACGTTACCTTAGTTATTAGCCTTGAGCCCTGCACCACAAACTGTTTAAAAATATTTATTAAGGTGAAATGACAAAACAATAAAAGTACGTCTATTCAAAAACAAAAAAGGCTATAAATTTTATCGGACCTATCTTTTTCTTGGATTCAAATTTGTTTGTTTTCTAAAGATTTTTATGACAAATTCGTATTTTTCAGGTATTCGACCATTAAGGTGCAGTATTATATATTTTTTATTTCTAAAAAAAAAAAATTATTAAATCCCCCTAAATTAACACATGTGCGAGGTCTGCATTTGTACTGAATTCGCGGGCTATTCACACTTTGAAGTGGTACAAAATTTACCATTCAAAATAAACTAACGCATTGGCATTAACGTACATAAACGACTGTTGTCTATTTAAAAAAAATGGGTAAAATACCTTTAAGTTCTAGAAAAAAATAGTTTTGATGCCGGGCGAAAAGGCGACATATTTAGCATGTCTAATAGTGTATTGCCTAAAGCTTAATATAGGCCTTAAATTTAGCTAAATATCTGAAAAACTGCACGAGCTATAAACAAAATACTAAAAAAATAGACTTTATTAACACCCTGTATCTCGAAAAATAAACGTTTGCGGACCTATGGTTATATGAACTTTGAAACACCTTGTATGTGTCTCACACAAAACATAGACCTGGGCCGAGGGGGATTTCACTGGCCGCAATATATGTACAAATTTTGATGAAATAATGCGGCATTATTTCGCATTTTTTCGCATTTTTTCACATTTTTTCAAATTTTTTCACATTTTTTCGAATTTTTTCGCATTTTTTTCCATTTTTTCTGCATTTTTTCACATTTTTCTGCATTGTTTCTTATTTGTTATAATTTTTTTTCTTATAAATCAAAAATCGTATGATTGCTCTCCCCGAGTTCAAACAAACAAACGGAATTAGTGTTCGGTAAATATTTTAGTAATCA
Organism: Aspidapion aeneum; assembly: GCA_963576565.1. NCBI lineage: Eukaryota > Metazoa > Arthropoda > Insecta > Coleoptera > Brentidae > Aspidapion > Aspidapion aeneum. The sequence continues at coordinate 22,518,660 of OY755039.1, forward strand.
CGCATTTTTTTTGCCCATTTAAATGAAAATTAAATTAGCCCTGATTACTGCTGAGTCTTCAACGAGGTCTTCAAGTTATATTTTTCTAAATGCAAAAAATAAGGACGTGTTATATTCGTTTTTAAAACTGCCATTAATAAAGGGATTAATAAAGAACGCGATTCTTCCGCGAAATCGCTTGTTAACAGGAGGAATTGTAAACTCTTATGTGCTTACATTAAGGTTGATTTTCGTTTATTTACTAAAAATCAGGTATGAAAACTATTTCCATCTTTGTTGCACTTTCGATATGTATATAGCACCTGCTCTGTCTTTTCCTCAAAAATGGGACTCCTGAGCTGACGCGAACTAAAGTCCGCGTCAGCTAAGAAGTGATATTTTTAAGGCAATAGAAAGAGCGTGCGCTGTACGCAAATCCACATTATGCTGGTTTTACTCCAATAATGTGGGACGACTCTCGACTGACAGACTTTTAAGATTTCAAGGACCAATGACAGACCAACCTCGAACAAAACAAACAGGACAGGGAAAAACAAAGAACAGACTGACCAGCCAAATAATAAAATCAAAACAACCTTAAAAAAAAACGCTTACAAAACAAAGACGTACAAAAAAAATGTACCAACAAAGTGAGACTGAACTAAGCCACGGCTCGGAGCACTTTTTTGAGTTTTTGTAAAAAATTCTTTCTAGGCCACCGATTCGAAATATTTATGTCATGAATATTTCGAATCGGTGTCCTTAGAAAGAAGTTTTTACTTATTCGGCAAAAAAAACCAAAAAATTGCTCCGAGCCTTGTCTTAGTTTTTACAAAATGTGCCTTCCACTCAAATTTCAGCCAATTCTGATGTTTTTTTCACTCAAAAAGGTATGTATATCACGTGAGTCGTTTTGCCGCATTTTGCAACGTCGCTTCTACATTTCGGAGCTAAGGTGACAGACTGGAAAAAAAGCATGTCTACTCTTAAAAAGTTTTATAAACATGATTAATAAAATACCTTTTTAAAAATTAACCTACCGAAAAATTACCCTTTTCTTTTTACCCTTTTTACAACACTGCCCGAATACAATGAACTCAACAATTCTTAATTTTATTATTTAGCATTTTTCCGCACTATTTCGCATTTTTTCACATTTTTTCGCATTTTTTCAAATTTTTTCGCATTTTGTCAAACAATGCGAACATATGTACAAAAAAATGGTCAGTGAAATCCCCCTCGACCTGGGCCACGGCTCTCACTGAAAACTGAGGCTAGCTAAGTTGATAATTACATATTTCAAAATACTCTTTTATTTTCACATTCTGTATGGTTTAAAAGTTGAATTGAAAATGCTTTATTGAACCAAGAAATATTATAATTTATACAGGTTCATACGTCAAAATCTAACTAAATTTACACTAATTGTTCTTTAAGGTTGAAACTTTTTTGAACATAAATATATTTTGATAAATCTTATTTTAAATTTTAAGAGAAAAAAAAATATAGTAACAAAGTACAGTACTTGACACTAGTATTACAATACAAGGAACATACCACTAAGTTTACTTATAAGTATATCAGAGTAGGAAGTCTACAAGACTTGAAAAAAATGTTTAGTTTTAGTTTTAAATTGCTTTCCTTTAAAATTTTTTATTTCATTTGGTAACTTGTTGTATAAATACACCCCAGAGTAAAGTATGGAGTTTTTGCCAAAGTTAGTATAATGCTTGAGTAGCTTGATGTGATTATTATTTCTAGTCCTGTAATGATGAATTTCATTTCTAGAGATGAAATTTAAGTTGGTTTGTCTAGTTTTTTCAATCGAATTGTGAATGTAGTTGCAAATTTGGTGTTTGTGTTTACAAAAATCTGTTCTAAACTCAATATATTAAAATGTTTGTATAAATTTCTTGTATTATACCTATAAGAAAGATCATAAATATTTTTTATTGCTTTGTTTTGCAAACATTTTATTGGCTTTATTAGCTTTTTATGAGTAGCACACCAAATTGCTGTAAGATATTGGAGATGACTGTGAACAAGGCAGAAATAAATTGATCTAATCAGATGTTTGGGTAGATAATAGCCGAGCCTCCTCAAAACTCCCACCGGTGCAGAAATCTTATACCTTATTTTATTTATGTGGTAGTCCCAACTAAGTTTCTCATCAAGATACAGACCTAGATATTTTGTGACAGGACTATAGCATAGCTTTTCATTGTTAATAGCTAATGCAGTTTTATTGCTAATTTCCTTTCGAGATATGAACATGTATGATGACTTTTTAATATTAAGGGATAATTTGTGACTTGTTAACCAAGAGGAGATAAGTTTAAGGTCACACAAAATACTATTTTTTATATCCACCTCCGATCTTCCAAAATAAATCAACACTGTGTCATCAGCATAAAGTTTAAGTGAACCCTTTAGACGCAGATTGGAAATGGAATTTAAATAAATTAAGAAAAGTGTGGGGCCCAAGATTGAGCCTTGGGGTACCCCACAACTTATTTCTCTTTCAGAACTTAGTTTTGTACCCAAGCTAACCTGTTGCTTTCGTTGAGATAAGTAATTTTTAAACCAAGTATAATGATTATTCTTAAAACCAATTTTATCAATCTTCTTAAGCAAAATCTCATGATTCACAGTATCAAAGGCCTTCCGTAAGTCAAGCGATACCACTGCAGCTAGTTCCCTTTTATCTAATTTAATCTGAATTTCAGTAACTAAATCCATAGTTGCAGAAGCTGTGTCACTCGACTCCCGGAAGCCATATTGACCTGTATAGAAAAAGTTTTGTTTGTTAAGAAAACTCTTCAATCTGTTGTAATTACCTCTAATGAAGGGAGGTCGCTGTCTGATATCTACGCCTCTTGGGTAGAACTGTGGAGGCACGTTTTGATCCATATGTTGTTGAGGAGGCATATTTCTTGGGACAAAATTGTTTGGAGGCAGGTGCTCAGGTAGTGGAGGGCGTAGAGGGGGCAGTGGTGGAGGTGGTATATTGATTCTTTCATCCTTATCCTAATAGAACAAAATAATCTATTAGCGAGGGGTCAATTTACAACTTTGGAAAAGTTACTTTGGTATTTGAGGTTGTATTTGATGTATTCAATCTCATCAAATTGGCTTTCGAGACAAGCATTCCAGGATAGACCAAATAAACAGAATTACTAATATAATAGAAAAAGCACTAGTAGAGGGAAAGGTTTCTTCTGCCTTCTTTCTACATGTAGCACACGCATTTGAAAAAGTGTTGCTTAATTTTAAACTAAAATGTTTTCTGCCAAAACAATATTATGATATTTTGGAATCATACATATTTGATAGACATTTGAGAGTAAAACAAGAAGATTCATACTCAAATTTAAGAGACATTCAAGCAGGCGTTCCCCAGGGTAGCGTATTAGGCCCTTATTTATACTTATTATTCACTTGCGATATTCCAAAGCCAGAAATTGTCACTTAGCAAAATATGCCGATGATACTGGTTTATTGACGGTAGCAAAATCTATTGAAGTATGCATAGAAAAACTTTAGGATGCAGTCGCTGTTGGACCACAAAATGGCGAATAGAATTAAATGAAGTAATCACATACAAATAACAATTAACAACATTCCTGTCAAAATATCTCGGTATGACACTTGATGGCAAATTGCGCTGGAAAAGACATGTTAAAAAAAGAAAAGAAGAACTTGAGATAAGGTATCGAAAAATGAACTGGCTAATTGGAAAGAAGTCTAATTTAACGGTTCATAATAAGTTACTGCTTTATAGACAAATACTGAAACAATATTGGAGATATGATATTCAACTATGGGGTTGTACTAAAGAGAGTAACATTCTAGTTTTACAGAGAATTCTAAATAAAGTATTAAGAAACATTGTGACCGCACCTTGGTACATTCGGAATAGTGACCTTTATCTTCACCTAAAAATCGAAACATTCGAAACTGTACCAGAAATAATCAAAAAGTACGCAAAAAGACATGTGAATGTGGAAGCAATTCAGCTTCTAGACAATACTATGCTAGTTCAAAGACTAAAAAGAGTGAAGCCGTTTGAGCTAGTGAACTAAATGGATTATATAAAACAAAATAATGCTATAAACACAACACAATTGTGAGTTACAGACGAAGCAAAGCGGGGAAAACTGTTGAGTGAACCCTAAGTTTAAATCTAACTTTTCTAGTAAATTAAGTTAAAACAAAATTGCTAATTAGTCTTATTGACTAGAATGTATTACAATAAACACAGTGTGATTCACAAGTAAAAAAAAAATGTGTTCCTAATAAGACCAACCGATAGTGTAGGCCACTTAAAATTATTCCTAAGAATCACACCATACAACAAACCTATAAGAATGAGAAGGTTTGTCAGTTTGTTGCAAAGTTTGTTCCTAAATAAACATATACGGAAAAAGAAATGTTTTTTGTGTTTTATTTTAATAGCGATATAATTTTCGTGTCCGAATAAGACCACCCAAAAAATTTATAAGAATGAAACTTTAACTAAACTTTAAAAATACAACATTCTAACACATGCAAAAACCTCTACCTTTTCAGGAAGGATATACTTATCAATTTTTGCAGGTGGTTACCCAACAAGGCCAATTTTATTCTTCGATAATAAAAAAACTTTCACTCCACAAATCAGATGAAAAATTAAACCTAGTCCAGCCCCTAAGTTGCTTATATTCAATAATTGATACATAGCCTGGAATAATATTTCTCTTATTATGCTCCTTTGAACCTTAGTGTGGCCTTAATTGGGTCAGGTATCTTATTACTAAACATGATACAAAACAAAATATTACCAGAAACTGAGCTTGCGGACTACTATTTCCATGGAACTGAGCTTGAGGGCTACTATTTCCATGGAATTGAGCTTGTGGACTGCTATTTCCATGAAATTGAACTTGTGGGCTATTACTTCCGGATAGTGGTTCTTCAATGACTTTCTGTATTTGCGCAACAGGAAGCGGTACCATGCGTTCATCTTTGTCTATTTTAGGGCTGGAAACAACCTCGGGTTTCTGGAGCTTTCTCCTCTCAAACAGTGGACCTTCGCTTGGTTTTTCTGAGGGAGATTCCTGAAAATAAACGTATTCGGGATGTCAAAACTAAGAGAATTGAAAGAGACCTGAGATTTTTGACAACGACATTAAGATTGTCAAAATGTACACATCAATTGTACTATTAAAGGACATCCTAATTAATTTTTCAGAAAAAAACTTAAGCATTAAAATTAAGTTTAATTTCGATAACTATCCATGACCGAAATTATCTGAATAGAAATATGTCAAACAATATATATGTACATTTATAAAAGATTTAACAGTTTATTAATTAATAAAGAATCTTGCTTATTTGAAGGAAATTCACGAGGTAAAAAGTTTTAACAAAAAAGTTTCACGGGCAAGTCCTCAGAGGTAAAGGTAGCTCGGGGATCCAGGGCTCAGGCTGTTTTCTGGGAGCAGATTATATCTGTCTCCGTCGCGACGTCAAAATTAGCCTCAAAACCGAGGCAACCCTGACCGAAGCTGCAAATTGACAGTTGGTCTCTCCTCAGTAAACACCATGTTTCATATTTCTTTTTCAGATACCCACATCATCATTTTATCTCCTTCCATTTTATGGTTATGCTCGGCCTAATGAGGCCGAAACGCGTCCCCGAGCTACCTTTACCTCTGAGGACTTGCCCGTGAAACTTTTTTGTTAAAAATTTTGCTTATCTATACAGAATTTGAGAATCATTTCCATATACAATTTTAAAAAGATGAGATCCCTTTTAAACCAAACTTCACTAAATCTAAGGGTGAGAAAGAACGAATTAACCTAAACGTCAATTGATGGAATATTTTTAAGATATTTTCATTACCAAATAACTTAACTCTATGAAAGAGTTCTTTGAACAATCATTTATGAAACCATAACTTTTTAAGGCTGTAAACAATGGGAAAGTTAGAACTTGTGTGGACGTTAGAACATTAAATCAACATATGAAGAAACCCTTTTCCTCTTTTCGAATGGAAGCAGTGAATAATAATTTAATACAACGCAGCTAAATTTTCCTTAGTTTTGTAGCGGTTATATGAGTTTCATCTAACAGAAAAAACAAGTCTATAGCGAGATAGAATGTCCAGAGTAATTTTAAATGTAGAAAAATGGTTGAAGCCTATAAATGATATCAAAATTACAGACTAAACTGACTGATGAACTATATATAGCTTATTAGCCACCCATACCGTAGGTAAACTTTTTTTGGTTGACTCAAAATAAATTATTTGGGATAAAAAGGTCTAACTACCAAATTTTGTGGTGTCTGTCTGTCCGTCTGGGAAAAGGTAACTCAAAAATACGAAATCTGGCACCAAAATTTTGCCCCGTGGATAAAACCATTAAATTTTGGTGGAGGGCTGCAAGGGGGTAGTAGGGAGGTTCAAATAATTTTAAAAATCATAATATGAGAACCACAGCAGCTAGCAAAACTAGGTTTAGATTAAGAATTATATTTTTAACAATTTATGTCATAATATGAGTTTATGAGAGGCACAATTTTTCGAATATGAATTTTTAAATAAATCATATATTGCAAACCACAAACGCCGTTTTTAAACTTAGATTGAAATACCACCGCTCGGTGCTAAACAGTATCCGAGCCTGTTATAAAATTCAGTTCGGATATTACTTAGCATTTCCTGAACGCTTAATGCAATACGCGGCGTGACGAGCTAGAAATCAAAAACAAATACCCACTTCTCACCTGTTTCGCTGCACACGACAGAATAAAGAAAAACTTCGTGAAGACGAGAGGTCACAATGTATTCCCCTACTTTCCCACTATCAGCCAGAATACGGGTTTAAAACAGCGAAAAATATTTCAAGACACCGCCCAAAATATAATTTTCTCTCTTTTACACATATTAAGCACAGCAAGCAGTCTATGAATCCTATAGCTTTTAACACTTAAAAACGGTTAGAGATACTTACTAACCTAAACGTAGTGTTTAAAATAAAGAAAGACAATGCAAGTACGAAATTTTTATTTCTAATAAGCAAAGATATTATAACATTTTTTTCTAAATTATTTTCAACCAAAATGTGACACTCACCTGTATTTCAAACTCGTCATCACTGATTGGTTGCAGCGACTGATTTAGACTGTCTTCATGATCCTTTTTCTTGGCCTCCATTAGTTTATTCTTTTCAATTTGCATGAAAATTTTGCTCATCAATTGTTGCTGCTGTTCTTTTGTCATTGTGCCCGATTGAATGCTTTTTGCGTCTTCGGGAGAGATGAACACAGCTGGATCTACTACTGGCATGATAGGAGCGTTTACTCTCAAGTCCAGATCTTGGGCAGCTTGGATTTTCTTTTTGTTGTCTGTGAAAGAGTAGAAAAAATATAAACTAAACATTAATTTCGATACCATACAGCTTTTACTTTACTTTACAAAAAAAAGCTCTCAAGTATAATACTAGTGTGTAATTTTATAGTTATGGTCATGTGTTCGATAAAAGAAAAAATATTTATATTCACATTCTTACATAGAATAGTCGCGTCTTAGGAAACCTGTCGCGCTGTCCCATCAAAGCATCTATGTTTTTTTAATTGGAAATACTTGTTTACATTAGATTTAAATAAGTTTATTATTGTGACTTTTTATACAGGACATTAACAAAAAAAAAAACATGTTTTTTGTATTTTAAGTTTTAAAAAAATCAATAGCATAAAATCGCTACTAAAAATTAATTTTTTTTTTGTAATATTCCTTCTTTAATTTTTAAGAGAGTATTTATCAACATGAAATTTTTTAATTCAGTAACACTATTGTTCTTAAATTTATTATTCTTTTAAATCATTTGCTTCCAAAAAAAGTATCTCATTTTAGAATACTCTCCCCTAACAAAATACACTTACATGATTTTGACAAAACTTTATCCCTGTTGGTCGCAATCGCCAACTTTGCTCTAATCGCATCAAAATCGCTCTTTTTAGTATCTTTGGCAGGTTGTTCCTGAGGTGACTCTTTCTCCTTTTCGGTGGAAATAACAGGCGGGGGAGGAGTTTTTACCCTTGGCTCGACAGACTGAAGTGGTTTTTCAGGCGTGCTAAGAGTGGGGAGGACGGGAGGAATGGCTAGTTGACGTAGGTCTACGTCTTCGTTTCCAAAAAGTCTACAAAAATAGAGAAACATTAATTATATTTTGGGATAACTAATTTTTTTTTTTAGGAAATAGTTCATATTATGGCAAAGTCGTTAAATAGGAATCAAACAGGTTATTGTATTTCTCCACTAATTTTTAATTTATTTTAAACAAATAGTCCCGACATGTTTCGTAAGTAGAAAAAGTTAAAAAACCTTTGTCAAGCTATTAAAACAGTTGAGTCATAGAAATTTTATGATTCAACCGTTTTAGTAGCTACGCAAAGTTTTTTGTTAACATACAACAACAAAATGTTTGGCCAATTTAGTTTAGTAAGTTCCCCTGAAGATGTAAATTTCTACTTACGAAACATGGGACTATTTGGTGGGTGTGCTTTCGGGCTGTTCGGCCGTCGTCGTTGGAAATTCGTTTTCGACGTTTCGCCATCTCGAGTGGATGGCATCTTCAGGAGATGTTGACTGTTTGTCGGCTTCTCGAAGACTGGTGGTTAGTCTGTCGCGGGCGCAGGTTATATACGCTATGGTGGGCGGGGCGTATATCAGAGCTGGTCGGTGATTGGTCACATTCCCTTGATTCAGTTTTGTTATTGTAAGCGAGCCGTTTAGTGTTTTTAAGAACCGGTACCCATGTTCTGTTAATTTTAAGAGTTTCTTCAGATCTGTTGAAGTTCTGCTGGTGTTTATGAATTTCGATTGCTTCTCTATAGATCGAAATTCATAAACACCAGCAGAACTTCAATAGATCTGAAGAAACTCTTAAAATTAACAGAACATGGGTACCGGTTCGGTTCGGTTAAAAACACTAAACGGCTCGCTTACAATAACAAAACTGAATCAAGGGAATGTGACCAATCACCGACCAGCTCTGATATACGCCCCGCCCACCATAGCGTATATAACCTGCGCCCGCGATAGACTAACCACCAGTCTTCGAGAAGCCGACAAACAGTCAACATCTCCTGAAGATGCCATCCACTCGAGATGGCGAAACGTCGAAAACGAATTTCCAACGACGACGGCCGAACAGCCCGAAAGCACACCCACCATTGGACGATGGCCGCGAAAGCCTTTCACAATTTGTTGATGGGACTATTTGTTTAAAACAAATTAAAAATTAGCGGAGGAAGACAATAACCTATTTGATTCCTAATTTATTTTTAGGAATGAATGTTGTAATTCACTTCGCAAATCTGTGGCCTTCCTTGACAGCTGTGCATCTTTCTCTTCTTGGAAAATATTTTTTTCAGTGCACTGAATACCGATGTACCTAAGCAAATCCAATAAAATACATACACGCTCTCTTTCTCAAAGAGGCACAGAAAGAGGCGATTTTTTTTAAATATGTTTAAAAATTTCAGCATTATCTAGATTTCTTCAAATTGCAAATTATGTTTCAATTTTTGCCCAGCAGCGTATAAAAAAGAAAACATTTAATTGATCCAGGTAACAAACGTAAATTCCAGAATTTTAAGACTCTTTTGCCCTTTTTTCCACTGCAAGTTGCCCGTCGAGTATGAAATCCGTGTTGAACAGCTTTCGTGAAAGGCTGCGAATGTGTAACAGTAAAAAAGAAAAAAGGGACAAAAAAATCGGCGAAGGTATAAAGACATCTAAATTCTTGAAAACGTCCAACGCAGGGCTACAAATATTTCACCAGCACTGAGGAACATGCAATATCAAGATAGGTTGGAAACCCTGAGAACCCACAGGTGAGAGAAGTAGGGGAGATCTTATTGAGACCTACAAGATACTCCATGCGAACTTCTTAATGGAAATTGAAATAATCGATAAGAACACAAACCCTGACCAAAAAGGACATTCCTTGAAACTTAAAACAGAGATCTCAGATTTTCACTGAAGAAACAGCGAGCGCGATCAGTGTAAATAGTTTTAAAAACAGATTATTCATGACAATGCAATAGCAGTTTACCGGTTTTACCGCATATCTACCGAGACCTAATAATAATAATAAAAATATGACTTACATGTCCATAGTTTTGCTTTTTTTCAAAGCTTGATCGGATCCTTCTGTCGAAGTCCTCTTTTTACTAATTCCGGCTGGAGGCAATTGTCTGAGATCAATATCCATATGTTTGGTAATAGGTTCAACCGGTACTATTGGCTCGGGTGCATTATTTTTATCTTCAATTTCAATCCGGGCCTGCTTGTCAGGTGGAGGCAAGGCCCTTAGATCCACGTCTTGTGGTACAGCCTCCTCAGGGCTTGGCGAACGATGCCTCATATAATTTCTGTTCTTTTTAGGTTTTCTTTTAAACAATGCGTCATTCGAACTAAGACTATTACCATTGTTACTGATGTTATCATTCTTTGGCTGTTCTTTCGCCACTAAGTTACTTTTGGGCGATCTCGATTTTTCGGTCTTATCAGATTTACTAGGTGAACTAGTGATACTGGTTGTAGAACTACTTGAGCCCAAGTGAGGCGAACTACCACCCAAGCTGCTTAAGCTAAGGGAGCTTCCGCTAATACTACTCAGTTTAGGGGAGGGAACATCACTGGGTTCAATTTCCATGTCGACAACTTGGGAGTTGGTGGACGATTTTGGAGAGTCGGTCGGTTGAGATACAATCGGAGGAACTATAGATGATATCTTCGGAGCTTTTGGAGGTTTATCTGGTTTGCGAGATAGGCGAGGATCACGTGCATTTTTTTTACTTTTTTCATGTGATTTTCCATGATAATTTTTAGGTGATTGCTTTAGCACGTCACCGGAGTTCGTTTCTGGTGGTCTTGTCAATCTTGGATCAGGTTTCTCTGGTATCTGTGGTTGTCTACGTATTCTCTCGCTATCTTGCTGATGCCCCTTCAATCGTGGGTCGGTAAACTGTTGACTTTGGAGGTCTTGTTGTCGTCTCATTCTAGGATCAACGGTATCATTAGCGTTATTTGTTCTGCGAAATCTTGCTGGCGCATTGTCATTCTGCCTTTTAATTCTAGGATCAGATAACGATTTATCTTGCTCTTTTTCTTGTTGTCTGCGCAACCGTGGGTCATTCGACTCGCGAGGGTCTTGCCTGCGCAGTCTTGGATCGCGGACTGGGGGTTTGGCTTGAACCAGGGACGGGTTTACAGGGTTTATTTTTACTGGCGGTGGCACTCTTTGGTTCAGCGCTGAAGCGGCCTAAAAGAACGTAAAGGTATTTATTGGTAACACGCTTTAAAAATTTTATATTTTGGACGATAGAGTTAGCTATAGGTAGTTAATTATACAAAATATGAGGATCGCAGTTTGACAATGGATACAAGCTGACAATAGGTCATAGATTATTGATCCGGACGAGGTGAAATTCGCAGGTCGTGATCACTGTACATTTTTCTGGATATCACACCTGGGAATCACATGAAAATCCATGTGAATCACCAGAAAATAACTGAGAATCATTGGGAAAAAATGGAAATTACTGAGTTTTTTGGGGTAGCAAATTTCGAATCTGGATGTTGCCGGACCAATTTTGAGGTTCAATTTTTTATATATATTCTGAAAATTTAACTAAATTAATGCCTTAAAGCCGCAGTTTAAAATTAATTATGCTTACGCGATACATTTTGGATGTACAAAATGTGTAAAACGTAACCAAAACATAAAATCATATTAGTTTTTTAATTAAGTTGCAGAAACCCCCTTCCAGACCCCTCAAAATCTAGCATTTTTAGGTTTTTTAAAATTTTCTCATAAACCAAGCTTCTTAGGGGAAAATACATAATACACTTTATTGTAGGCAATGCAATTTCATTTTCAACAATGTGTAAGTCAATGGGGTGAGTGACTAATGAGAAACTCTCCAGTGTCGTCCACTTATTGAGGGTAAGCAAAATACTCTGCCAATATATGGGCCCCTAAGCTCACACTAGGTACTATAGTTATAGTGTACGTGTGAGCTAATATAACTAAAAACTGAAATATATTTTATTCAACTCCAGACTAAATTACCTTTTGTTTGATACCACACAAGCCATGTTTTGACTTAAACTCAAATTTTTAAAATCTACCCCCACCCTTACAAAAAAAAACAAAAACTAAAATGTATTTGTTAAAGTCCGGACTCAATTACCTTTCGTTTGATATCACACACGCCATATTTTCACTTAAACTCTAATGTTTAAAATATACCCCCACCTTTTTTTTAAATAAATTAAAATGTATTTTGTTTAACTGCAGACGCAATTACCTTTCGTTTAATATCACACACGCCATATTTTCACATAAACTCTAATTTTTGAAATCTACCCCCACCCATTTATTTGGTTTGTGTTCGGTGGATTTTGTTCATTTTTAAATGGGACCATCTCGACCCAAGACCCAGCCTAGGTACCAAATTTCATTAAAATCGGCCAAGCGGTTTTTGAGTTATGCGCGTTGGTCGTTACAGACAGACATACAGACACACAGACAGACATACAGACAGACAGACGGCGCAACAAAAAAGTTTCAAAATCATCTGAAACGCAAAGATATATAAAAAGTTTTGAAATCGGAGCAACTTTTTTTTTCTCGAAAAAATTAGGATCACCATAGCTCACACTACTATAGTATAGTATATGTGTGAGCTAAAAATTCAAAAGAAAAACATTTTTGTCACATGTTTTAGCCAATTTTCTTAAAACGAATCTTTTTATATCTATCTATCCTTTATTGTAGAGAATACAATTTCCGTTTAAATACTCTGCCAATCTATGGGCACCTAAGCTCACACTAGGTACTATAGTAATTGTGTACGTGTGAGCTAATATAACTAAAAACTGAAATATATTTTATTGAACTCCAGACTCAATTACCTTTCGTTTGATACCACACAAGCCATGTTTTGACTTAAACTTTAATTTTTCAAATCTACCCCCACCTTTTTTTTTAAACTAAAATGTATTTTGTTTAACTCCAGACTCAATTACCTTTCGTTTGATATCACACACGCCATATTTTTACATAAACTCTAATTTTTGAAATATACCCCCACCCTTTTATTTGGCTTGTGTTTGGTGGATTTTGTTCATTTTTAAATGGGACCATCTCGACCCAAAACCCAGCGTAGGTACCAAATTTCATTAAAATCGGGCAAGCGGTTTTTGAGTTATGCGCGTTGGTCGTTACAGACAGACAGACATACAGACAGACAGACAGACGGCGCAACAAAAAAGTTTCAAAATCATCTGAAACGCAAAGATATATAAAAATTTTTAAAATCGGAGCAACTTTTTTTTTCTCGAAAAAATTCTCTTTTAAAAAATGTGCAAGGAGCAAATCCTTTCCGAAAAAATACAAATAGAAAAGCAAATTGTATGTCATCAAAAAACTTGAAAACTTTTCTGGACACATTTGAGTCCTTATTTGACATATCTATGACCTTGATATAGTTAATAATCCCTTAAAAATTCTATGGTAATTTGGCAGACTGACAGAAATTGTGACCAAACCCTTAGAATAAATCCGATACATGTAAAGGCAGGGTTCCCACCAAAATCTAAATTTCAAATTCTCTGACATCATGAAAAATACCCCTGACATTAAAAATTTTAACATTAAAAATTGTTTTCATCTACAGTTTTTTTAAATACTTTTATTTTTTTTAACGAGTATTAAAGTTAATTAAACTTCGCTGTCCAAGGGTGGTGTTTTTAAAAATTGGCAATTTACCAAAAATTGTTACTTCTTTGAAATTATAACATAACGAGTTTCTTGAAAAAAATTTAATTAATAAAATACTTACAATTCCCAAAGGTCGTTTAGACATCACTTCAGGAATGAGATTCTTTGCGACTTCAGGCTTCATGAGGATATTCTAAAGAAAATAAATAAAAAATATTATTGTGTAATTAGATAAATTACTATTAATTAAACAAAAATATTTAGAAGTGACCATCCTTAATAAACTGTGTTTTACGGAATATTGCAACCTAATAATCCCAAAAATTAATCATTTAAGTAGCTGCTCCTAGAGCTTATCTAGGTGGTCAAGATTGGTAGTTTTTAATACATTACTACTTCCACATTTTAACTACTGTGCTACCATTTTATATTTGTTGCAACAAAACAAACTGAATCGTCTTAAGAAGTTGCAAAACAGGGCAAGGAGAGTTATATTATGATGTGATAGATATACACCAATAAAGAACATGGTAAAACAGTTACAATGGTGGTGTGAAACCAACAGAAACCACTACTCCGAGGGAAAATACCCCTACCGGCATTAAATTATTCTGATGGTTTGATGCTTTCGTTGGAAACTTGTTAAAACTGTTTGGTTTCCACTTTTTCCAACGTCGATCACAAGGATACGAAAACTTATGCGCTTCACGGAGCTATCGCCTGCATTCACCTGAGGATGGCCCAAAAGGCCGAAACCGGTCGTGGATTGGCATGGATCACTGTTCCTGATTGTCAGGACGTGTTCCAGACGGGGATCATTCGTATCCTTGTGACCGGCATTTGAAAAAGTGAAAACCAAACAGTTACAATGGTTGTCAGTTAAAGAGTTTTTTAAATTTAATTGTCTTAGTCTTTTTCTCTAAAATATTGGAAATGCACTGTCTTATTTTTAAAAAAAAACCTTTAATAGCGAAGTACAGGGTGGGCAAAATTCGATGTTTTTTAAGGGTTTTAGGTATTTCTAGCCGAGATACATCTGTCAATGACAATGAGTTGTCTAAGCGGATTGAAGAAAATCGGTCCCATTCAAATACCGGTTCAATGAAATTAGTCAAAACGCGACAGTCGACGGACTGTCCGCTCAACGCGACGAAAGGTAAATAAAAGAAGGCTTAAGGCGTTAATATAAACGTACTCCTGAACAACAAAAGAGATCAGGCAGGACCCTAACCCTAAATAAGTAGTAGTAATTTAGTTACCTTGCTTACAGGTGCCCCTCCGGTCTTCATTTGCTCCTGCAATTTAACCTGCGTTTGCAAAACTTCCAACTCCAAAGTTTTTCGTTGAAGTTCTAACAACTCTTTTTGTTTTTTTATCAATTCTTCCTGCATTTTTAGCGTCTCCTTGTCAATATCGCCAGCTGGAGTAGTTTTTGGCATCGTCGACATTACAGTTTCGGTCACAGCTTTTGGTTTGGCCGTGGTTTGTTTCATTGTCTGAAAAAATTAAGAACAATTATTTTAGCAATTATAGATAGGAATGACGTTGTCTGGTGACCATACACTTTCACACATTAAATTTTCAAATCGCAATGGGCGACGGTCAATAAAGGTTCCTGGTTTGAGTCCTGGCCGAAGCAATTATTGCACTGATATTTAAAAAATCATCCTAGTCATGTTTAATGACGTCGCACAAATAACATGGGCGTTGGGCTTTAGTGGAATGCTTTAAGACTTATGTATGTTATAGACGAAATCCTCCCATACAACGTGTAAATGGGACAAATCGGTCAATCGGTCCCAGGAACTTTAGAATTTACATCCAAAGTATCTCCTCTATATGTGAACATACGTGAGTCTAAAAGCTTTCCACCGAAGCCCAACGGCCATGTAATTTGTGCAACGATATTTAAAGTGGGTCAAACATACAAAGGCATAATACCGTGTTCTGAATATTTTGCTTTACTCGAAATACTTACATTATTCCTGGTCAAAAACTTGGGGTTTAAATGTATACTACTGGTTGGCTGCGCTGTCACGGGCCACGCTGGGTCTAACAGTCTAATTTGCACGTCTATGGCGTACAATTTGGTCTGTGGAAACACATCGTTCCACGTTTGTCGCAGCTTAAACATTTCTGCTCTGGTTTTTTCGTCCACCTTAATTAAAAAAACATATGTGAACTTGTCGAAGCAGATGCTTTTTACTGAAGCAAGATACAGTTATTGTTTCTAATCAAACGTTTTGGTAACCTTATCCATCCACATAAAGGTTAATTTTAACGCTCTAAGTATAAATTATCTCCGTTGTTAATTTTAATATTGATAAGATTTATACTCTAAAAAATTTACCAATGTTCTTAATTATTCGTCTTAAAGAACCAATACGAAGGTCGTGCTAAAAATTTTGTTTGTTTGTGTATGTTTTTTACTCGACCTAAAGTTTCTATACTTGTTTAGTCGATAAAACCATTTATCGGCAACTTCTAACCAGCACTCCACAAACATTTTTCTATTTTACTCATTAATGTTTTAGTTGGAAATAGAAAAAGGCACACTGCGTCACGTCTAGAAAATAAGAATTGACTTAAAGAAAGAAGAATTATAAAAAAGTTTATCTTCGGCCGGGACTTGAACCCGGATCTATTGCTCTGTACGCAAACGCTTTCATTAGGCCACCAAAGATCATACATACATTTTCGGAAAACTGATACCTTTATGTAAGCTCGCACTATACGTACTATAGTTATAGTGTACGTGTGAGCTAATATAACTATAACTGACATATATTTTATTTAACTCCAGACTCAATTATTTTTCGTTTGATATCAGACACGCCATATTTTCACATAAACTCTAATTTTTGAAATTTACCCCACCCTTGTATTTAGCTCGTGTTCGGTGGATTTTGTTCATTTTTAAATGGGACCATCTCGACCCAAGACCCAGCCTAAGTGGCAAATTTTTTGACGTAAGCAAAGTAGGTATGTAGCGAACCGCCTACTAAACTTATAAAGACCTTATGCTTGCTACAGACACAATATTGGCCAAGCATTCAAACGAGAAGTACGGCGGCGGTGTTACGTGTCTAAGAATTTTCAGCATGACCCTCATAAAAATAAGGTAGTGAAACAAACCTAATAATAGGGACTTATGGGAATAAAACTTGAGTTTATTTTAGAGTTGGCTTTATTCTGACAGATTTACAAAGAAAAACTGACAGCTGACCTCTCAAAATTAACATAGAAAAGCAGTAGTAGTAGTAGTAGTAAAATTTACTTGCATTTATACGGATAATTACATTTAGTATTGTTCGAGTCCAACCCCCGGTCAAATTTAAAAATAAAGTCGCTAACTTTTATTTCATAAAAATAGACACTAATAAATCCGGTTCTTAAATACACAAAGGCCGAATTTTAAAAGACAGCAGCTGCTTTTTATGTGTAAATCTGTCACAATACTGCCGATTTTAAAATAAGGTTAGTTTTTATTCCAATAACTATCTAATAAAAGGAGACGGTTATATTTGAGCCAATTCGTTTTTTAAAAAATTAATAGTGAAATAAGGGTACCTACCACTTTAAAAACATTGCAAAAAGTCACAACAATATTCTTGCTAAAGAGTGATGTATAGTCCTGGCCTACGTTCTTCACAATGCAATCGATGAGGTACAAAATCGGCAATTTGATGTCAGCTGAAACCTGTTTGTAAAATAAAGTAATGCCCTCTGTCGATCGTTCGAAGTACATCGTACTAAATATAACTTGAGAAGGACTCAATTAATTTAAAAACAAACTGATCTTAAAAACAAAATATTGAATTAGTAATTCGTTATTTTTTTAATTTGTTTTCGCGCCAAAAAATACTAATTTTTGAAGATTGTACCAATTTTTTCAACTGCGCCATTTTTCTCACGTAAAATTATTGCTCTCCTCCTAACATCACATATGTAGGAACGACAAATTATCAAAAGAGGGAGAGAATTTTACGCAAGGCATGCGCAGCTTTAAAAAAAATCACCAGTATTTAGAAGAGCAGCGGCCTCTATATTCTATTACATATATTGCGCAGATAAAAAAATAAAATAAAGGGTTTTAAAAAATAAATGTTTTTATTTTAAAATTTATTTAAGTAAATAAAATTTGAACCTGCCCCACAATCACCTTCCTATCTGAATTACAACGGGCCGAAACAACAAACTTTTTGTAACACCGACTGCATTATATTATATTGTTATACAAGATCGTAAAATGCGAATGATATATCAGTCAACAGTTTTTTTTGTAGGTCAAAGGCAAAATAAGGAAAGTGATTAAGTGATAGTAATAGAATAAGAAAAATAAATAGAATACTTGTAAAACCTGCGCAAACTGGAGAAAATAGGAAGAAATTGAAATCCGCCATTTTTTCACAGATTGAGCAAGGTCAACTTAAACCGGCACAATTTGAAAGGCAGCGGCATTGAACTACTACGTGGTAAAACATTATATGGAGCCACTGATCTCAATTAAATATATTCGACAGAGCGTCACGGCTTATTTTTCACGGGGACCTCTAGGGGTGGCGGCTTACACTACGCGTTTAAGGTAACTACGTTCTAAAGCCTGTGTCGTTATTCTTGAAATCTCCCCGAGCGAGTACTCCTCGAAATTCGAGCGAAAGTGGGCGTTTCTCCCCCAATCGTATTCTTGAAATTCTCACCCGAAAAACGTGTGACATTTTGGCGACTTTTCACCGGGGAGATCTCGATAGGTGCCGACGTGGTGACTTTTGTCAAAAACTCTGAGATAACCTAGAAAATGTTGTTTTGCTTACGTGTGGGTTTTGTTTTTTTAAAGTCTTTTCCCTGTGTTTTGTAAATGTTGAAGTATATTTTTTGGCCTCCATTACAGGCTTTTCCTTGATAAACTCCACCATTAAATCTTTTTGGGCTAAATATATTTTTTTTAAAATTGCTTTTTGAAAAATTATTATTAAAACAAATTTTTAGTTTTTTTTATAAATTAGTTTTTGAAAAAACTACTTTTTAAGAAAGTATTATTTTCAAAAATAATTTTTGTAAAAAAAATATTTTTAGTTTTTTTTTGTAAATTAGTTTTTTGAAAAAGCATTTTTTTTCGAAGAACAACTTTTTTTGTGGGGACATTTTTTTTGCAAAATGCTGGTGGTCGACACACCGGTTAGGATATGTTTGCTCAATTGAACGCGGTTAGATTTAACACAAATTTTGATCTCATAACATAAGGACAGAGCTATTATTTAAGAAAAAATAAGTCATATTTAAATAAAAACTAAATAAAAAATCTTGGGGCAAATTTAATATAACTCATTTTTTGTCCATCCACGTCCAGAAACAAAAAATCAAGGAAATAAAAATTGGGGTCACATCCCTTCAACACAACTGTATTTGGTTAATTGTCTGTCAAAATTTTTTGCTTTTTTATTGGTCAAAATTGTCACGTGCTGTCATCTGAAAATTGGCAACAGTGCGCTCATTTCATATCAGTTTTCATGTATTCCCCAAACCAAGAATACTGCATTTATGCAATACGGTGAGAAACGAGGGAGTGCTCACTCGTTGTCACTCCCCGGGGAGTACTCACTCGGGCAGATTTCAAGAATACTGCCACTGGCGACGCAAGTTTCGTGATCCAGTGACTCTTATATATGCTTGTTCACCATAACGCCCTCTAGGGGTTACCGCTTGTACTTAAAACCTGTGAAAAAATGGCGGCCAACGTCCCGTCGCCCCTATTGGAGGTTGCGCAGTAGTCGAAGAGCATTCTAATTATTTTTCTATATCTATGGTGAATATGGATATACATAGCCAACATTTTCATGTTTTAAGGTTCTGTGGCTTAAGGAACCATTCTTAAATTACGTAACGCTCTAGGGGATGTTTATGAGGCTTTTCACGAAAGTGCGTTACTAAA
Organism: Aspidapion aeneum; assembly: GCA_963576565.1. Lineage (NCBI taxonomy): Eukaryota > Metazoa > Arthropoda > Insecta > Coleoptera > Brentidae > Aspidapion > Aspidapion aeneum. The sequence goes on from OY755039.1 coordinate 22,538,350, forward strand.
GGGGGAGGGCGTGTCGAAAATGATGCATTTTTGCGTTACGTTATTTAAGACTCACAAAATTGGAGTTCGGTTCGGTTCGGTTCTCATCTCATCATCATCGCTCTTTTTAAAAGACACGGACGGACGTGCAAAGTTGACAAACTGTGCTTAAAGTACTTGCTTTTCGGTAAAAGCGATATAAAATCATTCGCATTTTATGATCTTTCGACTGTGCAGATTATTATATTTATTCTTAACTTTTTTAACATTAATGTCCGTCCTAAAAAAAATTAAAAAGCGTTTATATCGTTAATGTAAACATAAATGTCATACTGTAAACAAACAGGAAAAAAATTTTTGATTAAAACGTTTTTTAAATGATTTCTTTAGGGCAAAAATTATTGTTTAAATGAGTAGGGGGGAAGTATAATGGAATACTCTGTACCATATACCTTAATTTGTATATGCTAAATACTACTAGGTTGCAGCAATAATCACCAGTTTATTTTCCTTAGTCATTTAATGATTTATACATATCAGGGAATAAAGTTAATTTTAGTTTATATGTAAAAATAGTAATAAACAAAAATGAAGTCAACTTGAAAATCCTTGCAAAAATTTTCAAAATTGAATTTTACGTCCTGGGAAATGGTGTATCCCTAGGTTCATGCTCGACTCAGAAGAAGTAATCTTACTAAATTTTTTAAGGTTTCTTATTGTTCAGTGTTATTAGAGCCCTAGGCTATACTTGCTTGTTCATGTTGAAATACCCTAGCACATAAAATAGCAATAAATATCAGAAAGTTCTAGGCAAGAGTTATTTACCTCTCTTCTCCCTGCTTATGATTCATAGGTTTAATTTTGTAACATTTGAACAATTTCGATAGTTGTGCATAAAATCAAATTCTGCATTTATAATTATAAACTATTATTTAAAGCAAACTAAAAAAAAATATCATCTTTTACTGTCAGATGTGTTTGGTTGATTTAAGGCTGAACTTCTAGCCATTAAACTATGTACCCGCAAAAAATTCCAAGAAGTCTATCAATTACACCAAACCCTGAAAAAGGGGGTTAAGAGACAAATCGAGCTTATTATAGTCCTTGCTTAATATCCAAATATGTTAACATACAGGGACTCTATCCTTGCCATACGAGGTTACACTTTTGTGACTTTGACATGATATAAACACATTTCCTCGCCAGAAGTATTTGAAAAGTTAAATATGTCATGTTGGTATAAAATTAAAGGCAAAACTGTCATTGTTTTAAATAAAAAGATGCTGACTGTATTTTCAGAATTTTTCTTGTTGCTGTCATTATGCACACGATAAAGAAAGAGGTTGGAAATGTCACAAAAGTGTAACTGCCTATGGCAAGGACTATATCAGATGGGTCTGCATAAAGGTCATTATCAAACAAAAAGAATGTAAAGTGCAGGACATGTAGTATTGACCCGGAAACCGTTTAACAAGTATTATGTCAATGCGAGGTTTCCGATCGCCAAACACATCTTATCTTTGGGAAAATTCAACTAGATCCACAGATAACTAGGTCCTACTCCGTTAAGGACTTGTAGTACAAGAGACCACACTAATTAAATTATTATCCTAGATAATAACATGCACAATAAGTCAGTCATAACTGCAGTGACCTGACACTAAGACTAGTAGAATGAAGTCATCATTAAGGTGCCTTAAGCCAGTAAGAATCCGGAACTACCTGGCATCATCTTACTTTTCAGAAAAGCTACTGACTCTGGCCAAGGAGCATCCAGGTGTTTTTCATTTTTTTCCCTTTAACGCCACCATCCAAAAAAAAGATTAAACAAGATATATTTTAACCACTATAATTATGACAGTCCAATTCTATAAAATTGAAAACTACATACTCCAATCTTATTATCTTTTATTGTACTAATTTTATTTACTCAAAATTTTTTAAAAAAATTTTGGTCGCGAACTTTGCATATGCTCCAATTAAACTGCATGGCACAACCAAAATGGAAAAGCGCTGAAATGAAGATGATAAAACTTTGCACTTAATTTTTCTTTTTAGTTTTATCTTAACTGTTTCGGTTTATGATAAAACTTACGACTTCTGTACTTTTTTTTAAACTACTAAACAATAAAATTTTTGAGGTTGTCTACACAGCTCCGGCGCCGAACCAACTTTAAGGCTGGTTCTAAAAGGCTGATTGTTGTGATTCTGCTACCAAACCTTAATAGAAACTTACTTAAGTTTAATAAAACAGAAACATTGATGTCCGCGCGTTACCACCAACTCCGTCTGAGGAAGAGCTCAAAGATTAACATATTTAGTCTTTAATTTTACAGATTCGGGGTAAACAGATTATACAGTTGAAAATAGACAGGGTGTTATTTAGTAACACGTTAATATTTAAAGATGTAATTCTTAGGCTCATTGTAAAAAAAAATACATGAACATATGTCCTAAACATATTAATTTTTGAGATACAGGGTGTTAAAATAATGGAACGCCTTTTTTTTAATAAAAATTATATATCTTTACGTAGTTTTCGTATAAAAAAATTAAATCATTCATCATAAACTATAAACAAAGAACACCGCACCCGTTTACACAGCCCTTATGAGAAATTTTTGGCTCGGTGGAATTGGCTATAATTTTAGTATGTTATAGTAGGATATGTAACTAAAAAAAGATGTAAGTTTTTCTATGTACAGTTTTTGAGATATAAACGATCAAAGTTCGTCAAATGGTCGTTTTTGGGCATGTTCTAATAAAAATAACTCTTACATCTTGACCGAAAAAAATTAATTGACCAGAAAAATGACTTAGTAAAGGTCTATGGACAAAGTCACTTATGATGTCATTCTTGTCAATTTATTAAATAATATACACATTTTATTTTGGCACAGATAATTAGTTTTATATAATATTTAAAGAAAAAAAATATTTTTGTTTTTTGATTGCCCCCACTTTTATAGATTTTTTTTAATGCAGGTTTTTTTTACTAAATAAAAGTGACTGTTTTAAGCTATTTTCCGTATGACAAAAATTAATTTGTTAAATATTTTATAATAATATACAGCTTAAAGAATGTTTTTATTATATAAAAAAATACTATAGCTTTTGATAGCGTCAAAGGGTCTTTTCAAAAAAATATATATATTTTTTTTGCTCTTAAATAATTTTTAAGTTATTTTTGGAAAACGGCTCGGTGAATTTTAATTAAACTTTCTCCGCTTCTTTTTGTAACTTAGCGTCACACTAAGAAAAAAAAATTCTATGCCTAGTTTTGAAGATATTAATTTTTGTAGCTCTAACTATTCCTATATTTACAGGACGGCGACAAAAAGAAAGGTATTTTTACGTCCAATTTTTGCTGTGCGTACCGAAACTCTAAACAAATACGAGCCAAAACATAAGAAAAATAAAATATATACTCTCAAGAAATAGGTTTATTAACCACCAGCTATGGGTGTCATTCTCGGTGATTCCCGAAGCCCCTGTAGACCAGCGTATCCTAGGATACTACTGTGCATGCAAAAGTGGAGCAAGGACAGTATGATGCTACTCTCATATTTGCAGTGTACTATGGTACCTAGGATACGCTTGAAATCAGGGGCATAATAAGGCATCCCAGGCAAAGTTTGCTTCAAAATATCTTGAATGCCGCAAATAGACCAAATAATATTAATCAATAAACATATAAATAGAAATTATGAAGGTTATAGTATATGTATAAGATAATTTTAATATAAGTTAATTTGTTTAGCTACTTGTCACCATTATTAGTATTAAAATACTACAATAAAGTAAGCTTTTTTCTTACCCTGTATATATTTTATTTTTCTACTGGTTTGGCTCTTATTTGTTTAGAGTTTCGGTACGTACAGCATAAATTGGACGTTAAAAACTTTTTTTGTCGCCATCCTGTAAATATAAGATGTTAGAGCTACAAAAATTAATATCTTCAAAACTAGACATAGAAAAAAATATATTTTTTTCCTAGTGTGACGCTAAGTTACAAAAATAAGCAGGTAAAGTTTAATTAAAATTCACGGAGCCGTTTTATAAAAATAATTTAAAAATTATATAAGACCAAAAAAATATATATATATTTTTTTTTAAAGCCCCTTTGACTCAACCAAAAGCTATATATTCTTTAAGCTGTATTTTATTACAAATTATTTAAAAATTAATTTTTGTCACACGGAAAATAGCTTAAAACAGCCAAAGTCAATTTTATTTAGTATGAAAAAATAGCTGCAATAAAAAAATTAATATCTATAAGGGGCAATCAAAAAACAAAAATATTTTTCTCTTTAAATATTATATAAAACTAGTGACCGGTGCCAAAATAAAAAGTGCTAGTTATAAAATTCGATAATAGTGCAGATATAAAAAAAATGTATTTTTGACTATCCCCCGAATGTTATTTATTAAATTGACAAGTGACTTTGTCCTTACTAAGTAATTTTTATGGCCAAATAATTTTTTTCGGTCAAGATGTAACAGTTATTATTATTAGAACATACACAAAAACGACCATTTAACGAACTTTGACCGCTTATATCTCAAAAACTGTACATAGAAAAACTTAACTTTACTTACATTTTTTTTTAGTTACACATCCTACTATAAAATACTAAAATTATAGCCAATTCCACCGAGCCAAAAATTTTCCATAAGGCGGTAAGGGGTAAACGGGTGCGGTGTTCTTTGAACGGTCGACCGTTCGGTTATTAGTTCTCCTCGTTTAAATGCGAAAATTAAACAGTTTAACCAAAAAACGTCAAAAAATCATGCATTTTCATTGTTCTATTAACGGGTTATAACCCTGTTTCAGAGGTACAAAGGATATTCTTTAAAAAAATTTAGCACCCTGTATCAGCTCTGGTACGAATAGGTGCTGTTTAAAATAGCGCTATTTTAAAACAACGCGTAAAAACAAATTTAACATTGCGCCAATATTAAACAAACGAAAGAAAACCTAACCTGACACCCACCTGTCGTAACCTGACTTGATCTAACCTAACCTGACCAGACAACCTAACCTAACCCCGTTTTGCAAGCACTGATAACGCGTTGCTTCCGGCGCAATCCGCAAGCAAAGCGAGGTTAGGTTAGCTTGGCTTGGAAGGTAAGGTTGGCTTGGCAGGTTAGGTTAGCATGGCAGGTTAGGTTAGCTTGGCTTGGAAGGTTAGGTTAGCTTGGCAGGTTAGGTTAGATCAAGTCAGGTTACGACAGGTTCGGTTCGGGTTTAGATCAGGTTTTCTTTTTTATATTGGCGCAATATTAAAACAGCGCTACTTGGTTACGCGCTATTTTGAACCAGAGCCCCCTGTACCTGAAAAGGTAATACGTTTAAGATGTTCATATAGTTGTTTTTTTTTAAATGGACAAGGATTATCTTTTTAAATATTACCGTGTTCTTTAATAATAACAACCTATATGCCTTGCATCAGACTCAAATATTCCTCTCTTAAAATCGATTTAATGCAATTGACCCTTTGGGACACGTAATTGCGGTTTTCTTGTTTATTACAATTTAATATCCAGTGCGATCAAAAATACATCAACTTCCTTCATTCAAATTTTTAAGCGAAAAAAAATCCGGACTTCGGCATCCGGTGAACAGCCTTAATAACAAAATTGTGTCCTTTAAAAAATAACTTTTAACACTACAATTCTGTCAGACACGATTGCAGGTCATTTTAACTATCTGTCACAAACACAAAAAATTGATATTCACAAAATCACTTTTTTATAAATTACATACTTACCTTAATGGGTCCATAGCCTAACTCGTTTTCACCAGAAATGCAAAGTACAACAAAAATCCGTTTAGAATATCAAGCAGCAGAAATTTTTTAACATAAAATATTTCAAGAATGTCAACCGAACTGAATTCTCAAAAATAATTATAAATCGTAAACCATTAGGTGTAATTACTGAATAATTATTTATTAAGTTTCAAAAGCTAATAACATAATAATGGACCAATAAAACGAAAAATAAGACGAGTTTTTCGAAAGAAAAAAATAGAATAAATAAGATTTTTGTTTTTATTTCAAACATAAAAGATTCTGCATACTACTTTTTAAAAAATATATATTGAATTTCATATATTTTTTTAATAGGAAACAAAAAAATAAAAATTTACAACAAAATTGAAAATAAGACGAGTTTTTCAAAAATCAAAAAGTATTTAAATATTTTTTATTTTATTTTAAAAATTTACTCTAAAAATGTAATTAACTTAGACTACCTGCATACAGGACTTTAAAACGTCTGTCCTGTATATAACTATAAAAGATTTCTGTTAATTATTTCAAATTAAATAAATGACTGATTAAATTTACTTAAGTATATTACTTATATCATCTATGTTTCTACTTTTTGAATATAATTTTTTTCTATTACAATTGTATTAATTTTCTTTATTGTTTATTTAAAAAAGTTATTTACTTCATTCGCCATAGAAATACAACCATAGATTAAAAAAAAAGTGTGTTACATATAAAATAACATTACTGCATTGACAAAAATTAGATAAAATGTTTGTCTACATTCAAATTTTAAAAGAACATTTTTTATGTATATTTTTATTAGAATTTGAGAAATATTCTTTCATAAAAAAAAACTTATATCACTTAGACACATAAATATTTTCGCAAACAAAATATGAAACACCTAGAAATTCCTACCTTTAAAGTTCATTAGTCTTGACCTCGCTAAATTTTACTTTTCAAATATTATTAATTATTAAGAAAATATTTCTCAGTATTAAGGTTAATGTAATTTATGTTTGTTTAAAACCCAAGTGCAATAAAAACAATCAAGGTTAATAACATAATTCCAGTGTTGGAAAACCCCAATTTCGAATTATGATAAAGATAAAAATAAAAGTCGGTTATCTTAAAAAAATTTATTTTCACAAATTTGAACAGTTTATCTTTTTTCTCTATTTTATCAAAACCTAAAATTTTTATCTGAGGTATCATTGATTATAATTGTTTGCTTTCTAATTTACCCAACAAATCTGCCACAAATATTATTTATATTGTTAAAAAAGCAAAATATACGAAAACAAAGTATCAGATTTAGAGGGTATTAAAACAATAATTTTTTATTTACTAAAACAGCTATTACCTTATTCAAGATTTTTGACAAAATTCTTTGATAACTTCTTTAATGTTCAACCAAAGATATTATGCTATTAAAGCCTTTTGTCCGTAATCTTTAAATTTGTAACACCAGCCTATAAGTTACTCTAGGAATAGAAACATTATAAACAAACTATCTGAACTAAGGTTGTGACCAAGGTTACAATGTGAAAAAATAGAAAATTACGCGAGGCATGTGTGAGAACTTGGTTACCATAAAAACTATTAAAAATTAATTTGAAAAAGCCTACCTATATATTTGTGACGTTAGAGCATTCTTTAAATGGGATGTCCCAAAACTTACGGTATAGAGTAAGACCGTAGATTCCTTATTAGATTTGGCCACACTTATTTTAGTTCAAACGTCTAGTAGTACACGAGACACAGGTTATAACAAATATTGTTTTTTTTTTTAATTTTTCTGCACAGGGTTTCCCGTATTTTTCAACCAAGGTCTGTGGGCTTATTATTGTTAGGTTTATCCTAAACCACCAGAAAAAAAAAACACCAACATGTAAAATCTCTTACAGAACACCTTATATAAACAGAGTGTCCCACATAAAAGCAACTACATAGGGATTTCGGAAACGGTAAGAGATACAAGTTTGTTTAAATGAAAAAAAAAAGATGCGCTATTCTAAGCCCAATCCGGTGCTGTATCAATATTAAAGATATCTACAGCGGTTACTAAAATATCAAACAAAAACTAAAAATTGTGTTTTATGAAAAATTGAAATATCGCCGCCATCTTCCAAACAAATTTAATGAAATTTGGTAGTTTTGTATACGCAACTATAGGCCTTCTAGTTTTTTTGAAACCATAGCCAACTTTGTTATTTCTTATGACCGCCATATTGAATTTATACGTCAATAAATAGAGCATTAAAAGAGCTGTTCAACCATGTATAATTAGTCTTTGAATGACGGAAAATGTGAATTTATTTAAAAAACTGTTTTCACTTGGTTGACTGTGAAACAAAAGCCGTAGTTGCGTTTGCCAAATTACATAAGATCACATTATAATCAAATTTAACATGGAAAGGTTTCCAAATTGGGAGAAAGTAGATATGTATGGATGTTATATTTTGTGTAATAAGAATGCTGGAAGAGCTCGAGATATGTACTTTCAGAAATATCCAGAAAGACGACAACCCGGTTTGTCAATCTTCAGAATACTTAGAAATAATTTAATTGAATATGGTTCCTTTAAAAAATAAAATCGTAATCGACAACCTGATGAAAATACTGAAGCTTTGGTTTTACAAATTGTCGTTGACAATCCACGCATCACCCTTCATGAACTGGAAAATACTGTTGAAGTACCCAAATCAACTGCACAAAGAATTCTTAAAAAATGTAAGTATCACCAATATGCAACACATATTAGTCAAGCACTCTGAGATGGTGACTTAGAAAGAAGAACCTTGTTTTGCAATTGGTTGCAACCGACTATTTAAATCAGCAACATGGAATTAACTGGATCGGAAATCGAGATCCAGTTGCCTGGCCTGCACGTTCGCCGGACCTTATGCCTCTTGATTTTTGTATTTGGGGATACTTAAAGGATAAAGTTTATTCTACGACTCATAATACGATAGAAGAACTTGAGACAGCCGTTGTTCAAGCCATAGAAGAAATTCCTGAACCAATGGTTAAAGATGCATGTATGTCTCTAATTCATCGATGCGGGATTTGCATGAATAACAACGGTTGAATTTGCGAAATTAAATAAAACTAAAAACCGATAACAAAGCATTGAATTAAATAAGCAAAGATTTAATTCAATGCTTTGTTATCGGTTTTTAGTTTTATTTTAAATTAAATAATAAATGTAAACTTTTGTTTCAGAAATAAAAGAAAGATTTTAAGAAATTGTATTATTTCTTAGCCAGATAAAAATTCAAAAATAAGGCCTTTAAAGATTTGTATATAAATCAAATAAATAGAAAAGTTTTAAAAGGTACCTTACTAGGCGTGACAACAAACACAACTACACACACATTTCCGTCATCCAAAGATAGGCATTATTATAAACGGTTGAAAAGCTCCTTTTATGCTCTATTTATTGAAGTATAAATCCGATATGGCGGTCATAAGAAATAAAAAAGTTGGCTATGGTTTCAAAAAAACTAGGTCTAGAAAAAAATTGTTAACGTCATTCAATTAGCCATAGTTGCTTATACAAAACTACCAAATTTCATTAAATTTGTTTGCAAGATGGCGGCGATACTTCAATTTTTTAAAAAACACAATTTTTAGTTTTTGCTCAATATTTTAAAAACCCCTGTAGATATTTTTAATTTTGATACGGCATCTGATTGGGCTTAGAATAGCGCACCTTTTTTCTCTCATTTGAACAAACTCGTATCTTTTAAGGTTTCCGAAATCCCCATGTAGTTGCTTTTATTTGGGTCACGCTGTATATATACTAAACTCAAAAGAATGAAATTTGCCACCATATGAGCGCACCCCGAGTATTCTAGCTTTATTAGCTGTGGAGATATGTGTTGTTAAAAATCGGCAATTTTTCCAAGAAGTACCTATTATACCACAAGGGTAATTTTCCAAGCCATGTACAGGCCAAACTAATCATCCTAGAGAAAAGTGATAAAACATTATTTATCCAACACGTCGTAGTTATGACAGTTATTATTAATGTCATTTTAGACAATGCCTAAGTATGCTAAGTCAACTGAGAAATACAACTTTGAATTCCTCGCCCCAAAAATCACCATATTTAAACTAAGGTAAGTGTGGGCAAACCTTAATATGTTTACTTAAGGAATCTACAGTTCTACACTAGTTCTGGGTCACCCCGTACTTGTCAACATTTGAATTATTTATGAATGAAACAACCTCCTTTTACGTTAAGTTTAAAAAGAAATCTTTCTGATTCCAGAAGTTGGGACTATAACACTCACATTCCATCATTTTGCAGTAAAAATATAATATTTCTCTTATAACAATCAAGAATATTTGTTTTGGTATTTTAATGAAAAGATTATTTGTTTAGGTCCCTACAACAGTTTTGTGTTTATAAAAAATATAAAATAGAATATCCTCAAACGTAAAATTAAAACTGTAACTATTCCAGAGTAACCATTGCAAAAAAGATGAGAGGAAAAAATCAAAAGAATCAGTGTCAAAATTTACATCTCAAAAATATTTATGATTTACAGTTTTGATAGTGTTTTACAGCATAAATCAAAAATTTAAATCACTTAAAATTTAAATCAAAGGTATTTAAATTAACTTTAAATATATGTCAATGTAATTTATTAGCATACAGACAAATAAATTGTTTTAAAACAAAAAATTTACAATCCAAAAATGTTTATTACAAGCGACAGCATAACGTTTAGTATACATCGATTAAAATACTCTAACCAATTTTGTACTTTCCTGACTGAGGCCCAAAAATGTTTAAAATAGCATACTAGTACTTAGCCAAGTACATTGTTACAAAACTCCCTGTATTATTCAGAATAAGAATGTTAGATTTTCGTTTCGTTATTTCCTTAATCTATTATATTTTCAGTCCAAATATACTCAAGTTTCTACAATTTTTCTGCGCTGAAACATGCTTATAATTTGAAAAAATAGTTCTTTATTTTTAGATAGTTTTTGTATAGTTTTTTAAATAATTTCTCAGTTGTCCACGCAACAGGTCTTACCATACCGTCAGCATAGATCAACTGAAAGTAAAATTTTGACACTGAAATTCTTTCTATGTGATACCTTGGAAATAATCAAAAATATTAACCTTGGACAGATGCGCTTCAATGGCGTCTACCACCACTTTGGCCTTGTCAACATTCTCCTCTGCAACGGTAGTAAGCATGTTTATCAGAGGCTTACTGTTAAACGTCAGATCTGCCAAACTGGAGCTGTACTCCTGGGCAAACTCCTCCACTGTAGGCGCCGCCATTTTGACCAGCTCCTATCTGGAAAACCTAAAACAAAGAAGAACATCATATTTCCATTTTGTTTGAAACTCGTAGACAACGATTGAGTAAAAACAAAATTTCGACGACGTTTCGGTTCGAAAGTATATCTAACCGTTTGCAAATGTAAACCCAAAGCGGGGAATCGTGAAGTGAAAGTCCTAACTCAGGTAAGAACTTTCATTTCACAATTCCCTGCTTTTGAAAAATGACCCTTCTTAAGAGTAGCTTGGAGTTTAATAAGTGTAAACACACAAATCTTCTGAAAACTGCCATTTGAAAAATGTCTCCCAGATCGTGTCAATTTAAACTGCCCTTCATAAACCTAGCAAGCCCACGTCAATAAAAAATTAAGAAATGTATTCCAGAATTATGTGCTTTTTATTGCTAATTTAGTCCACTTTTTAAAACTTTTGTGCTCCTTTGGTTTCCACGGAAATTTAAAAAAATTATATGCGTGCTAGCTTTATATAAAGCTAGCAAGCCAATACAGAAATAATAAATATTTTTATAATATTTGTATGCGAAAATTAAGTGCTTTTTATGTACTCCCGTTTGCTAAAAAAAAATTAATTTACCAAGTTTTTAAGCTTTTTTTTTTAAAACTGTGGGCTTGCTAGGTTTATACATTACAAAAAAAACAGCTTAAGAACTTGGTAAATGGATTTTTCTTTTCAGCAGACAAAATTAGCACATAAAGAGCACATAATTCTGGAATGTATTTTATTTATTTTATTTTATTTTATTTTGGTGGTTTATATAAACTAGCCAGCCCACACATTTACAAAAAAAGCTTAAAAAATTGGTAAATTAAATTTTCTTTTTAGCAAACGGTAGCACATAAAAATCACTTAATTTTCACATATAAATATTATAAAAATATTTATTATTTCTGTATGGGCTTGCTAGCATTATACAGTGCGGACGTAAAAATCCCCCCCCTGTTAACTTTTGAACGGAATTAGATATCAACTTCAAACAAAAAGCATGTTAAATGGTATCAACTTTGCTACTTTCCGACGTACTGCTTTAAACCGTGGTGGTATCACTCGACCACTTTTCATTAAAAAATTTAAAGGTGTCAGTGACCTTATAGTCTTAAGGCAACATTATGGTAATGAGTGGGTACACTAAAAAGTAACTGCAATGTTACCATTAATTATAGGTTTTACTTCAATTCAATATCTGGCACTGCTGAAGAATAAGAGGAGTTGCAAACACTATAAACATAAACACACATAACTCCGTGAGTATTGAACCGATTTTATAACTTTTTATTTTTTTGATTAGAGAATCAAAATACCTTTAAACAATGTATCACACGACACGACCCCCCTTATCATTTAAAGTTGTTAGTGACCTTATGGTCTTACGCTCACACGACGATTCAAAGCAATACGTCAGAAAGTAGTACAGTTGATACCATTTAACATGCTTTTTGTTTTAAGTAGATATATAATTCCGTTCAAAAGTTAACAGTTAATCATTTTTTTAAATTTCCGTTGAAACCAAAGGAGCACAAACATTTTAAAAAGTGGACGAAATTAGCACATAAAAAGCACATAATTCTGGAATACATTTTTTAAATTTTTATTGAGGTGGGCTTGCTAGGTTTATGGAGGTTTTAAACTGGGGAGTTACAGCCGTTTTTCATCGATTTACATGTTTCTCACAATCATCTCAAAATAGCATGGCTGGCCGATATCCTTGATATATATCACGACTGATATTATAAATATAGACATATTGCCAGGGCAGTCAAAAGACCAAAAGAAAAAATATAATTAATATAATTTTACCTGACCAAACCAAGTGTCCACTATCGCTAGTTTTGTTATTATAAAAGATACACCTTTTAAAATGATAAAATAAAATTGAGCATTGCGTTTTTCACTTTTAGGAAAAATAACATTGTATTAAATTGAACTCCCATGTATGTATATTTTAATTTCTGTCCGATAGATCTTTAAATTCTAAACAAAAAAGCTTATACAATTTCCTGCTAAAGTGAAAAATATCGAATATATTTTAAAATACGCTTAGATGGGTTCTTACCAAATTAAATTTCAAAACTTCCCATCACATCCAATCTAAATACGAATTTTTATCAAGGTTAATTTTTTTTCCAAAAATGTGCAAAAATTTTGGTAAAAATAGTAAGTCCCGTCATTCATGGCATTTTACTATTTTTAACCACGAATACTTTTGCATTGCATTTATTGAAGTTCAAATACCGGGTGGGCCAAAAAAAACGGACAATTTTTTTTCATTATAACTTTTGAACTAAGTATACCATCGATTTGAATAGGACAAACTGCACTTGCCAGAGAATTAATCAGAATTTTGAATAAATAAATTTTTTTGTCCGCCATTTCAAAATCCAAGATGGCGGACGAAATAAAATTGTACCTTTCAAAGATGCTTTGCCTGCATTTATTTCCTTATAAATTTATTACTACCGAACCGATTTTGATGAAATAAAAAATATCCTGGTGAGAATTGATTGCTTCTTAAAGATCATAATCATAAATGACGTGTTTAGTCTTATTTTCTGAAAATGTTTTTTAATTTGTAGAAAAACACTACTTTTTCCCCGCACAATAAGCTGTAAATTAGTAAAATCGGTTTGGTTGTTCTCAAAAAAAATCTATTTTTGTTTCAGCCATTGTTTTACAGATTTACGATTGCATTGCCAATCGTGTCTGAATTAATTTCTTTATAAACTCATTATTACTGAACCGATCTTAGTGAAAGAAAAAAAATCATGGTGAGAATTGATTGTTCTTTAAAGTTTCCACCATCTTAGAAGTTAGGATGTTAAATTAAAAAAAAACTAAAACATTTGCGGAAACTAAGAATAAACACGCCATTTTGAAGAATCAAGTATGATTCTGTCCGCCATCTCAAATTTTAAGATGGCGATAAACTTTGATCATGATCTTTAAAAACCAATCAATTCTCACCAGGATGTTCTTTATTTCATTAAAATCGGTTCAGTAGTAATGAACTTATAAGGAAATAAATGCATTGGCAAGGCAATCGTATAATATGCAAAACAATGGTTGAAACAAAAATAATTTTTTTTAGAACCACTGAACCGATTTTGCTAGTTCGTACCTTGTTGTGCGTGGCAAGAATGCACCTTTTTTATTAATTTAAAAAAATAGTTAAGACATGTTCGCAACATGAGAATAAACGAGCATCTTTAAAGGGTACATTTTAATTTCGTCCACCATCTTGGATTTTGAGATTGCTGACAAAAAAATATATTCAGTCAAAACTCTGATTAATTTTCTGCGAAGTGCAGTTTGTCCCATTAAAATCGATTGTATAGTTCAGAAGTTATAATGAAAAAAAATTTGTCCGGTTTTTTTTTGGCCCACCCGGTACATCTTTTAAAAAAATATGAAGTAAAAGGACACGCGGTTAATGGTCTCAGTCAAAAAATGCTAATACCTATATTAAAATATTTGTAGGTATAGCTGGTTACTTATGTTATGCCAATTCTGGCATCATCAGACCCTAATTTGCCCATCCAAAGAATAAAATTATTTAAAAATTTTAGGAAACAATTTAATTACAGAAAAATAAAACTGTTCCAAAGATATTTTGTTAGTAAAGTTGTTTTTCTTTTGTTTATGAAAAAAAAGTCTAAATTTCATTTACGTTTTGAATTTGAAAAAAAATACTCTGCCAATATATGGGCCCCTAAGCTCACACTAGGTACTATAGTTATAGTGTACGTGTGAGCTAATATAATTAAAAACTGAAATATATTTGATTCAACTCCAGACTAAATTACCTTTTGTTTGATGCCACACAAGCCATGTTTTGACTTAACCTTAAATTTTTGAAATCTACCCCCACCCTTAAAAAAACAAAAACTATAATGTATTTTGTTAAACTCCGGACTCAATTACCTTTCGTTTGATATCACACACGCCATATTTTCACTTAAACTCTAATTTTTGAAATATACCCCCACCCTTTTTTTAAATAAATTAAAATGTATTTTGTTTAACTCCAGACTCAATTACCTTTCGTTTGATATCACACACGCCATAGTTTCACATAAACTCTAATTTTTGAAATCTACCCCCACCCTTTTATTTGGTTTGTGTTCGGTGGATTTTGTTCATTTTTAAATGGGACCATCTCGACCCAAGACCCAGCCTAGGTACCAAATTTCATTAAAATCGGCCAAGCGGTTTTTGAGTTATGCGCGTTGGTCGTTACAGACAGACATACAGACAGACATACAGACAGACAGACAGACAGACAGACAGACGGCGCAACAAAAAAGTTTCAAAATCATCTGAAACGCAAAGATATATAAAAATTTTTGAAATCGGAGCAACTTTTTTTTTTCTCGAAAAAATTAGGATCACCATAGCTCACACTACTATAGTATAGTATATGTGTGAGCTAAAAAACAGAAAAACTGTTTGGTAGCTCACCTTCTAAAAACACTTTTTTTTTATTGAAAACAAACTATTGCCACAGAAGTCACAGTTATTACTGAAGACAGATCCTTGTTAAAATTTCAAAAGTCTTTCAGGTATTTTATAATAATTACTTTTACTGAAGACAGATTCTTGTTTAAAATAATTACTTTTATCAGGTGTTGCCAGTCATTATACTCAGAGTAACCCGTTTATATTAGTTTTCAGGAAATGGTCATTCGCCCCTATTTCGACCCCGCCTAGTCCGAATATTTCAGTTGGTCCTAGCGAAATGTCGGAAGGCAGTATATTCAAGATGGCGGACAATATGACACCATATTCTAAACTGACACTATTAAACCCCATTTGATACAGAAGTTTCACATTCTGTCTGCGAGCATAAAAGGTGGTCCACGTCTTTTAAGTGTTCGCCATTTTAATTATAAAAAAAATAATTTAAGGAAAGAAATATTATAAAATGAAAAATAGTGGGGAATGTGAGGGTAATTACTCTCTCTCGACTCTGTTAGATAGAAAGAGAGAAGTTAAGACTACATACGACAGTATGATAAGCCAAGAAATGATTATTAAGCGCCGATACACACACGCGTTTTTTTGCAGCGCGGTGACGCAGCGTTACCGCGTTTTTCTGAAGAATGCACGCAAGACGAACGCGCGTTTGCCGCTCAACTGAGTGAATCGCGCCATTTATTTCATAGTATCACGGACCGCAATTGCGGTAACGCTGCGTCGTCGCGCTGCAGAAAAACGCGTGTGTGTACCGGCGCTAAGACGATTGGCGCCAATGCGGCCTCCAGGATTAAAAAAGGGGCGCCCGTTTTAATTGATGGGAAAAAGGATAAAGCTAAGGAAACAATTTTTGATAATAAAAAAAATATGAAGCTTTCGTGGTTTATTTTAATGGCAAAGAAATTGATAAATATAACCTTCTAAAAATAGCGAAAAAGATACTTGAACTTAAACTGCAGGACATTGTGCAGTTCAAGGTCAAAGGACGAAACCACGTGGGTGTAATCTTTAAAACTTGCAAAGGGGCTAATAATTTTATTAGACTTGCAAAGGGGCTAATAATTTTATTAGAATTCAGAAAGACGAGGCAAAATCTGGTGACATGCAGAGGGGTGATTCGGGAGATTAATGTTTCCTTCTCAGAGGAGGAAATCCTCGTCACGAGTCAGGCCCACTGCAGAATTCTTATCATAAGATGTTTTAATAGAAAGGACAAAACAACAGGAAATTAAGTTAAAACAGGATGAGTGAGCTCAAAAACTAAAACTAAACAAAAACAAAGAAGAAATAGTTACTAGAAGACAGAAAAGGGTGAGGAAGGAAGACAAAAAGAAGATATAAACAGTAAACTAACCAAGAAACAGAAAAAAAAGATTATCACAAGGATAAATAGAAATCAAAAGAAAAAATATAAAACAAATAAACTGATCAACAGAGATAAAGAAAGAAAAATTCAAACAGGCCTCCAGTGCTGCTATACTAGAAAACCTTAAAGGTCCAGGGCATTGTATCTGGCCAACTGTCCTTGTGCCAAAGTCAATACTTATCAATCAATCAATAAACGAAACTGAACTGATACATGAGTTCATGCAAAATGTTTCAATTCTATAAGCGACAAATAATCTTATATTAGTTTAGTAGCGGCAGCACAGATTATTAGGCGCAGGGCACTTAAACACCCTAAATGATGAATTAACCAAGTTCCATTGTGTAAGTATATTTTCAAATATTTTTTTGTAATACAAGTTTTTGTTAAATTCTTCAAGTTAAACCTGGAATGAGGAAATGCGACTGCACAGATTACTGGTTCTAGGGCACTTAAACATCCTACCTACAAGTTTCATTGCATAAATATATTGTTAACATTGATTTTTCAATATATTTTTTTGTTTTCCTATTTTTTATCTATATCTCCATATTAAAACTTGGAACAAGAAAATGTGACTGCAGACTACTATTTGTAGGACACTTAAGCACACTACCAAGTTTCATTGAACTGATCTGCAGTGGTTCATGACAGATCTGATACTTTCCAAGCCTATTAGCACACGCCAAGTAAACTTCATGCTATATCAGCCTTGCAAACAGTTTTTGTAAATCTCAGAAACAAAAGCTCCTACGAAGTTTTTGGTTATACCACAAAATATGTTCTACTATGGGTGTTCTCAAAGTTGAGTAATTTATTTCAACAGGTTGTAGAACTCATAAAAATAAGTAATTGTACCAAAAATAATTTACATAAAAGTTGCAGAATAAAGAAGTTATTGACAATTCAAAAAATATAAAATTTAAAAGCTTTCCGCGTACAAACGACATGCTGCGGCAGCATTTTGTTAATATTATGACCACTAGTTCATAGTTTTCATATACATATGCCATTAAAATGGCCAAAAACAAAAATATCACGCACTTTAGCGAATTATTTACTACTGGTCAAAGCGAAATTCGCACTGAAAACCATACAGTGAATGAATAAATGATGAGTAATTTGTATTTCTATAAAAAAATGAGGCATACCCAGTATCACCAGTAAACAAAACATTAATAAAAAGTCAGGTCTTACAGTTTTTAAATTTTAAATTTTTCGAATTCTTAATAACTTTTTTATTCTGAAACTTTTATATAAATGATTTTTGGTGCAAATACTTATTTTTACGAAATCTACAACCGGTTAAAATAAATAACTCAACTTTGAGAACACCCTGTATTCCGAAAACCATATTGATGCGATGCTCTGTTAAAAAGTTAGTCTATTTAAAATTTTTTAACTGTCAAAAAACTGTCATTAGTATTAATGAATTTTGACCCAAATCTAATCAGCCCGTTACAGTGTTGAACACTACTTATTTTACACTACAAAAATTTTATAAAGATCAGTTAAGCGATTTAGAAGCTGTCGTGTTACTGACAGACATACACACAGACAGACGTCACGCCGATATTACTAAGATAGGTCCAAATACACTCAAATAACACTTTCTTCAGCATTATCTCAAAATAAATGTTTCTCAAAAATAATACCTTCTCTAGGCATTGCTGCGCGGGCTAGGAAATATGTACCTATCAGAAGACTTAATATGTACTTTTTTTCAATTGATTTTTGGAAATTTTTACAGAAGACAATCTGACTTATACAGTTATAAGTTTGATGTCTTTTTTTTAGATGTTTATTCCAGCATAACTAAACAGTCTCAGAAAAGACCCAATCTTACCATTTTACTAAAACATTTAATTCTCCCACCAATTTCATGACAAAAGTAAAATAAATCTAATATCTTTGAAATGTGTATTAAAAAAGCAGAAAGGCTCTTTCACCACTAAATCTGGTTAATTTTTTAGAATTTTTTTAATATTTATTTTAAACTAAAAGTCAAACAACTAAAATGACAACTTTAAAAGTGTGTAGGTAATAACTTTTAACATCTATCCTGAAAAACTACCTAAAAAAGTGACAACATGGGGTTTACTCATACTTTTAATTATGCTGTTTTAAAAAAATATACAAAAACAAACGTTTTTACATTATGTGCAGGAAGTTTTGTGTTCCTCTCAAAAAGTACTAACTACATAAAACAAAAACAACAGAAAACCATTTTGGTATGGCAAAATTACATTTAAGTATTTCTACTGTTAACTATGAGTAATAGCATGTTTGTAGGATAGTTCATATTTGCTTGTGTAATGTTACTTTAATGGCAATTTCACGAATTTAAGTTACAATAACAAAATACTCTGCCAATTTATGGGCACCTAAGCTCACACTAGGTACTATAGTTATAGTGTACATGTAAGCTAATATAACTAAAATGTGAAATATGTTTTATTCAACTCCAGACTCAATTACCTTTGGTTTGATACCACAGAAGCCATGTTTTGACTTAAACTCTAATTTTCGAAATCTACCTCCACCCTTAAAAAAAACTAAAATGTATTTTGTTTAACTCCAGACTCAATTACCTATCGTTTGATATCACACACACCATATTTTCACTTAAACTCTAATTTTAGCTCACACATATACTATACTATAGTAGTGTGAGCTATGGTGATCCTAATTTTTTCGAGAAAAAAAAAGTTGCTCCGATTTCAAAATTTTTTATATATCTTTGCGTTTCAGATGATTTTGAAACTTTTTTGTTGCGCCGTCTGTCTGTCTGTCTGTCTGTCTGTATGTCTGTCTGTAACGACCAACGCGCATAACTCAAAAACCGCCTGGCCGATTTTAATGAAATTTGGTACCTGGGCTGGGTCTTGGGTCGAGATGGTCCAATTTAAAAATGAACAAAATCCACCGAACACAAACCAAATAAAAGGGTGGGGGCAGATTTCAAAAATTAGAGTTTATGTGAAAATATGGCGTGTGTGATATCAAACGAAAGGTAATTGAGTCTGGAGTTAAACAAAATACATTTTAATTTATTTTAAAAAAAGGGTGGGGGTATAATTTAAAAATTAGAGTTTAAGTGAAAATATGGCGTGTGTGATATCAAACGAAAGGTAATTGAGTCCGGAGTTTAACAAAATACATTTTAGTTTTTGTTTTTTTTAAGGGTGGGGGTATATTTTAAAAATTTGAGTTTAAGTCAAAACATGGCTTGTGTGGTATCAAACAAAAGGTAATTTAGTCTGGAGTTGAATAAAATATATTTGAGTTTTTAGTTATATCAGCTCACACGTACACTAGAACTATAGTACCTAGTGTGAGCTTAGGGGCCCATATATTGGCAGAGTTTTTTAAATCTACCCCCACCCTTTTTTTATAAATCACCTAAAATGTATTTTGTTTAACTCCAGACTCAATTACCTTTCATTTGATATCACACACGCCATATTTTCACATAAACTTTAATTTTTGAAATCTACCCCCACCCTTTTATGGGGCTTGCGTTCGGTGGATTTTGTTCATTTTTAAATGGGACCATCTCGACCCAAGACCCAGCCTAGGTACCAAATTTCATTCAAATCGGGCAAGCGGTTTTTGAGTTATGCGCGTTGGTCGTGACAGACATACAGACAGACAGACGGCGCGACAAAAAAGTTTCAAACTCATCTGAAACGCAAAGATATATAAAAAATTTTGAAATCGGAGCAACTTTTTTTTTTCTCGAAAAAATTAGGATCACCATAGCTCACACTACTATAGTATAGTATATGTGTGAGCGAAAATATTTTAAATCAAAAAAATTAGCAGAAAAATATAAGAAAAAATATGAACAGTAACTATAAAAATTGTGTACAGTGAAACCTCTCCTTGCGGACACCTCTATTAAGCAGACACTCCCTTTAGGCGGACAAATTTGTTGGAACCAAGCTTTTGCCTATGTCTTTACATGTAAAATTCCCTCCTATAACCGGACACTCTAATAACCGGACGCGGACAATTTTTTTTGGTTAAAACATTCTGAAACCTCCCTTAACCGGACGCGAACCTCTGAAAACGGGACGGAGCGCTGCACGACATGGGCATAAATATTATCTAGTATGTTGGCAACAAGGTACTCTGCGGCCGGGGAATTACCTCTTTCTATTTTAATGCGGAGACGAAATACATCTGTCGTATTTACAACATTATTTGATTCAGCGGGACTGCTGTGTTTATTGTTCAGTTGGGTAATAATAGATCTCTTTGAAATGGCGCCTAGTAAAAAACTTCTTATTTTATGTGGAGAAATGGAAGTTGTTAACGTTTCATGGAAGGAACATCTATCAGCACGAAAGATCGCCGCAAAATTTAATATCGGAAAATGTCAAGCAGCGGAAATTGTTAATAAATATATATCAAAATTTCGCAGCTCCCTCTTTTAAGCGGACACCTCCAATAAGCGGACAAAATCGACGGAACCGTGAGTGTCCGCTTATCGGAGGTTTCACTGTATACAAATATAAAAAAAAAACATTTAACACTGCTCAACAGGGATGGCCCAAGCACTGACACTGCATTTCCCATTTGTACTGCCAGACTAATCCTTTGGATAATAAAGCTAATTAAGGGCCTTTGGATGATTTATTCTAAAACTAATTATTGAATAATTGTTTAGTTTCATTACCCAAAGAACCAAATGTCTATTGTGTAATGTAATAATAAACTGCTTACTTTACTGAACTATGAATGAACATACAGAAAATATTAAAAATAAAATCAAAGAAATATGAACAGTAACTATAAAAAATGTGTATAAAAATCTAAATATCAAAATTTTTATACAAACAGGGATGGTCCTAAGCACTGACACCGAATTTTCCCTTAGTGCTTCCAGAATAACTTTACTTAGTCAAGATTAATTATTCAAAATACAATTTAGTACAGTATAAACATGGATCTGGTGCAAAAATTACATAAATTACTCCCAATTTCCACAAACAATATCAACAGTCAAATTTTTAATCTGACTATGACTAAAACAATCAGTTAAAATTATTTAAAAAAATTAAATAAATAGAACAACAAAACTAGTGTTGATTTTTAATTATTAGGATATCCCAAGGGATATCTCATTATGATAGGATAGGACAGAATAGACCATAGAGCAAAAAAAAATAGTTGGGTATTAAAATTTGAAGTTATTTATTGAAATAGGAATCATACTACAAGGAATCTAAAATATATTGTTACAATTCAAATACATTAACCAATCAACTTATCCTCCTAAAATATATTTTTTCAAAGATTTTTTAATATTTATAGGAAGATCACGGATCACCTTTTCTTAGGTGATTTGTGGGAAGATGGTTAAATACACTAATGCATTTATAAAATAACAATATTGTTGTGCTATGATTAAACTCCATATCATAATTTTTGAGATAACTTTTTGACAGTTATCAGCTGTTTACCATAACAAAGGCCAATGAAAAAAAGTTTAAAAAAATGTCTCAAAAATAATGATATAAACTGTAGTTGGTTTTTTTAATGTTGTAATCATTAACATTTCTTGAGTCATGAGTGGATTTGACCCCAAGTAATATAAACTGATTAAAGTATGCAGATAACATACCTTTCTTAAGCTTAAACATACAGATCATAGTAAGGTAGTACAATCTCTCTTTTACTGAGAACCAACCGATTGCATTAGGTCTACACATGTGTAACGGTTGCATCTAAGAATTATTGTTCTCATGCCTTTATTGGCTCTGCAATGAAAGTGCGAGTAACAAAAACGCGGTGACAAATGCGATGTAACAAAAGCGCGATGTAACAAAAGCGCGATGTAACAAAAGCGCGATGTAACAAAAGCGCGATGTAACAAAAGCGTGTTGTAACAAAAGCGCGAGTGACAAAAGCGCAAGTAACAAAAGCGCGAGTAACAAAAGAACAGTAACAAAAATGCAAGTAACAATTTCTTTTTCCAGGAAAAAAGCCATGCACTATTAACTATGGAAATAAATGTATTGCCAGTTATACACATTGCGCTTTTGTTACATAGCGTTTTTGTCACTCGCGCTTTTGTTACTCTTTCATTTGTTACTTGTGCATTTGTTACTTGCAGTTTTGTTACATCACACTTTTGTCACTCTCAGTTGTTACTTGTGGTTTTGTCACTCGCTATTTTGTCAATAGCACTTTTATTTTATTATATAAAGTTTGTAATGATAACACAAATAAATTGAATTTGTATATCTTGGGTATGTACAGATCCCCAAATGCAGATATCATACCATTTTTTAATAAATTAGAGACGCTTCTTTCAGGCATATCAAGCAATGCAAGTATAATACTGACTGGAGATTTAAATGTCAACTACCTAGATCAAAATAGTCATTTTGCTGAGTCATTAAAAAATATTTTAAAATCAAATAACAATGCATGTGGATCATCCCACAAGAATAACCCCGACAACTTCAACTACTTTAGATTATGTATGCTCAACTTTCAATAAGGATTTGGTTTATCAGATCATGAGGCTGTGCTCTTCAGTTTTCCTATTAAACATCCCATCGAAATTAAACCTGGTAGTAGGAGAGGTACAATCTTTTCCAAAGGGAACTATAGAAAATTCTCTCTGTTATGTGGCCAAACAGACTGGAATAGGGTGTTCTTTGGTCCAGATTCTTTAGATAATTTTCACTTACTTATGTGCACAAAATTTAATATATCTTTTCCTGTTATTAATATTAAAACAAAGAAAAAAAGTCCATGGTATACAAAAGGGCTTCGAATTTCTGCAAAAAACATTCTCTTGAAATTGAAAGCATAGATTTTTTGAATTATTATAAAAATTATCGTAAAGAACATTAAAACAAGCTAAACAATCATATTATCTTACTAGGATTTAGCAATCTCATAATCAAAATAAAGAAACATGGAAAATAGTTAACAAGTTGAGGGGGCAAAATTCATCTTCAGTGTCTACAGATCTTAAAGCTAATGATTTAAACTCTTTCTATTGCAGTATAGCCCAGAAACTTTCTAGTAAAACCAATTCAACTAAAGATCCATTGGAATATTTAAATAGTATTTCTGTTACAAACTCATTTTCCATAAGTCCCACAACAGCTTTTGAAATTAAAGAAATCTTTCAAAAATCAAAAACTTTACTGGATGGGACAAAATGTCTCTTAGAATTTTTGAAGCACTCCCTGAATCAGTTTTGATTGTCCTTGCTGAAGTGATCAATGAATCATTTAATTTAGGAAATTTTCCGGATTGTTTAAAAAAAGCTCTAATACTACCTATCTTTAAGGGAGGAGATCACAACATTCCTTCAAATTTCAGACCTATTGCACTACTACCAACATTGTCCCAAAATAATTGAAGAATTGGTACAAATTAGGCTAACAAATTTTTTAATAGAGAATAGTATCCTTAGTAGTACACAGTTTGGTTTTCAAGCTAAGGTAGGCACCAGTGATGCCATATTTAATTTACTTGAACAGCTCTATCTCAAACTTAATGCAGGTGAAAGGGTCGCAGCAGTGTTCTGTGATCTATCGGAGGCCTTTGATTGCGTGGATCACAGAATACTGTTGGGGAAGCTTGAGAAGTATGGAGTCAGTGGTGTAGCAATAAAGTGGTTTAAGTCATATTTATCTGAGCATTCACAATCAGTCATCTTCAGTAATAAAACCTCCACCACACAACAGTAAAATCTTGGAGTTCCACAAGGATCCATACTTGGACCTCTATTATTTTTGATATTTGTGAATGATATTTCACATCTTTCTATAAGTGGTAAAATCACCAGTTTTGTGGATGACAACACATTCTTGTGGCATGATGTTATTGCTGAAAGACTCGCAGTTACAGTTCAAAATGACCTTAGTCTCATTAAGGAATGGTGTGATGCAAATTTATGATCTTTTAATGTCTCAAAGACACATATTTTAAATGTGATCTGAATAATATTCAACTACAGAATGAAAATATTACAAACCAAGGTATTAATAAGTTTTTGAGTATCATAATTGATAATTCACTGAAGTTTGATGAACACATTAAAAAGTTAAATGGTAAAATTGCTTCAGGCTGTTTTGCTCTAAGAGTAGTAGCACAGAACTTGGATTTTGTTACGGCAAAAAATGTATACTATTCTTTGGTTCAATCACATCTTTCTTATGGCATATGCTTTTGGGGATGCTGTTCAAATCAACTTTTTAAATCGGTATTTACTTTACAAAAGAGAGCAATCAGAAATCTTTGTAGAGTAAAAAGACCTAGTTCCTGTAGACCTTTATTTCAGGAACATAAAATACTAACCTTGTGTTGTATCTTTATCTTGGAGACTGTTTGTTTGGTGTTTACAAAATATTGAGGTGAATTAGAAAGACCAAGTATCTACTCTAGTTGTTGTCCCTTTTTATTGCAACTTCCAATTCCGCATTCTACCTTCTTTAAAAACTCATTCATATACAATGAAAAAAAATATTTAATAATTTATCAGTAGAAATTAGGCAAATTGTTTGCTATAAAAAATTCAGAAGGATGACGAAAGAATTCTTAGCCACAAAGAGCTATTATAGCTTGGAAGAATTTTTTTCTCACTAGATAAATAAAAATGAAATATTTGGATTCAAATTTTAATAAATTTTAAGTAAGCTTACACTTTTCCAGTTTTATAGATTCGACTATTATAAAACCAGAATGAAATTTACTTACTGGTAATAATTATTATTTTACTTTAATTATATTGTAAGAATAGGTATACTTATATTTTCTTACTAATATTAACCTATATAGTGCAGATTAAGTAGACAATAAGTTAGGTAAGCATGGCTTTGTCAATGTAATATTCTTCTACAGACAATAAAGCTACTTTTTGACTTTGACAATAATGAACAGGCTTTATCCCCTAAATACAAGCTACTTGGACAGTAGTCAAAGTGGGGTTGTACTATGCTTTTAAAAACAATTATTCTTGAAAATAATGATAGGTTTTTACTAATTAAATCTATTAAAGAAAACCAACTTTTTGGAAAAAAACTTGTGAATGTACTCAAAATGGGGTTTTAGAGTGTGATCTAGCACAAAACAAAGGTATTTTACTTGATTTACAGATTTACCCATTCTATATCCTCATTATCCAATTTTATATTGTTTTTATTGATATTTTTTATTTTATGTGGAAAAGAAATATCATTAGTTTTGTTTTGTTAGCATGTGTCTCCCTCCAAGTGCTGAAGCAAGCATACTTCTCTCTTGTGCATTCCCATCTGGGATATGCTCTTTTAGTGTGGGGTCATGCAACAGGGGCGCAGAGGGTGTTTGCCATGCAGAGGAGGGCAGTCCGCATTGTTTCGGGTCTTGGGTATAGGGACAACTGTAAAGAAGCCTTCATCAGCTGCAGGATCCTGACTTTGCCTAGTGAGTTCATCTTACAAAACTTGCTTTATGTGAGAGATAACTTTTTTCTTCAGTACAACTGTAACAGTGATATACACAGCCATAACACTAGAAATAAAAACAACTTAAGGCCAAATTTTTATCGACTTCATAGGTGCCAGAATGGACCGGGATACCATGCCGCAAAACTGTTCAATAAGCTCCCAGAGGAGGTAATTAACCTCAATAAAACTCTTTTCAAAAAAAAGATAAAAGAGTATTTGTTGGGAAAAGCATTTTATTCACTTGAAGAATTTTACAACTCCACACTCACTTGGTCAACTAATAAAATTAAATAGTGCTGTTTCTTTCATTGTACTTTTTGGCTGCAATTTTTCTAGTCCCCAAATTTATTAAATTTTATCAATCTTTATGTGAGTAATGTGTCCTTTTTTATGACCAAATTTTCTTTTATAGTCACTATTTTATAGTATGTACTTTAGGTGTATTTTAAAAATTTAGTTAAGTATTTCCCAAATATTAAAAAAAAATATAGTGTAAAACTATTTGAACTTTTACTAGTAGAATTTTTTAGAACTTTTTTTTTTTTAGATAAATTATTGTTAGAAAAAAAAAATTATGACTTGTGTAAACACTTTGTGTATCTAACACCAATAAATATTGTGAGGTTATGTTTGAGATAACAAGCAAAAATTTACAAGCTGAAAAAAAATGCAAACACTGTAAAAAAAAAGTAGTGTCTGCAGTGGATTGCGAAAATTGTGCATCAAACTACCACCCTAGCTGTGCAGCTCAGGCCGGGGTCACAAATAGCCAAAATAAAATAAATTGCTGTATCACGCAGCAAAAAAGTGAGGTTAAAACTGATATAAACAACGAAAAACAGCAAGAAATGGAAGAAAAAAGAATGAAAACTATCATTGAAGGACTATTTAAGGTACACCTGGATCCTTTTAAAAAAGCACTCAGGGATGAGATGATAGAATTGAGGAAATCTGTACAGTACATTTCTGATGGATTTGATGACCAAAAAAAGGCCATTGAAGAAATGATGGCTGAAATGAAACAGCTAAAGGACGAAAATACAATCCTAAAGCAAAGAGTGGAAACACTTGAAAGCAAGGCAAACTATATAGAGCAGAAAGAGAGAGAAAAAAACCTAGTGGTCTCAGGTGTTCCATCTCAGGATGAACAACCACAAAACACTGTGCAAAAAATCCTTGAAACGCTTAAAGCTGAGGTCAGTACCAGGGATATTATGGAAGTTTATCCAATAAACACTAAAAAAGGGTCTCCTCTTCTGATAAAATTCAACAGCTTAGAATCAAAATACAAAATAGTTAAAAGAGTTAGGGAAATGAAAGGAATAAAAGTACAAGAGTGTGGATTGAAAGGAGAAAACAAAAATATATTCTTTAATGATGACCTTACCAAGCAGAATCAATTACTATTCAAGAAAGTACGGGATCATAAAAAAACCAATAAGCTTCATGCAGCCTATGTAGCCAATGGCAAAATATTCCTTAAGATGACAGAGAAAGGGGCGCCCATAAGGATAAAATGTGAAAATGACCTAAATAATATACAATAGGTAATATTCTAATTAATTTAGTACTATACTGTGATATTAAAGACCTAAAAAACTAAAAATGGCTCAAAATTTGAGTATTTTGTACATAAACATAAGAAGTATTAGAAATAAACTAAATGAACTGAATGATATAATACTTTCATATAACAAAACTATACACCTAATAGTGTTAACTGAAACATGGATGTACTCAAACGAAAAAGATTCCTACAACATAAAAAACTACTCTGCGGTGCATGACTGTAGGAGTACTCGTGGAGGTGGATGTAGCATTTATATAAATAAACAATTAAATTATGTACAAAACAACAAGCACACCATAGAAATTGAAGACTGTAATATAACTTCATTTTATTTAACAAAAGAAAAACTGACTGTATATGCTATATATAGGCCACCAAATAGTAACTGTGAGACATTCACAACAAAAATGGACAAACTTCTGGAGCAACAAAAAAACCCAAGCATCATAATAGGGGATTTCAACATGGACCTACTTAAAACTTCACAAGCCACCAATAACTACAAAAATATAATTGAGATGAATGGATATAAGTTCCAAAACATCATATTGACACAAAATGCTACAAGAACAACAAATAGTACAGCATCTATAATAGATCATGTAATAACTAACAAAAACTTGGCATGTTCAATAAAACTATATGACAATGATATATCAGATCACAAAATTATGCATATAGAAGTAAGAAAAACTGTCTACAACAGACAAAAGGAACATATTAAAAGGTCATACCTAGCAGAGAATGATTGGATAAAAAGTATGGAGGAAAAAATGGAGGAAACAGAAATAAATACATTCCAACAACTCTCTGAAATTATTTCCTCCACAAAAAAAAAATACACAAAAGAATATACACTAAAAATAAAACAAAACAACTACTGGGTAACCAGTGAATATATAAAAAAACTAAAGGAAAAGGATATGCTGTACAAAAGGTGGAAAATAGTGCAAAATGATTGCAGCGAACAAAATTACAAAAAAACTAGAAATGACCTTAACAATCTTAGGAAAAAGCTTCAAAAACTGTATGCAGAAAAAAAATTCAATGAAGCTAAGGGAAACTCAAAAAAAACATGGAAAGTTATAGATGAGATATGCAACAAAAATAAACATACAAGTAAAAAGATACATAAAATAAAAAATATGTCTGGAAAAATAGTAAGCACAGACAAAGAAATGGCCATGGAGTTTAATAGACACTTCTCAAACATAGGAGAAACTTTGGCAAAAA
The DNA here is from genome assembly GCA_963576565.1 of Aspidapion aeneum. Classification (NCBI taxonomy): domain Eukaryota; kingdom Metazoa; phylum Arthropoda; class Insecta; order Coleoptera; family Brentidae; genus Aspidapion; species Aspidapion aeneum. The sequence continues at coordinate 22,567,523 of OY755039.1, forward strand.
AAATACAAGCAAACTCACAAACCCAATTTAGTGAAGAGGAAGTGGAAAAAAGTATAGTGCTGGAGCCAACAACAATAAAGGAAGTACAGGAAATAATTAAAACAATAAAAAATAATTGTGCCCCAGGGACTGACAACATCACAAAGGAAGATCTGATTAAGTTAATTAATATCATAGGTCCCAAAATAGTTCAAATTACAAATGATATCTTAAAAACTGGACTCTTTCCCAAAGAATTAAAAGTTGCTAAAATCGTCCCTATATATAAGAAAGGAGCACATGATGACATGAACAACTATAGGCCAATATCACTGCTCAGTACATTCGCAAAAGTTGTAGAAAAAACTATTAAAAAAATACTAATAAACTTCATTGAGACAACTTTCCAATTTGACTGTCAGCAATATGGTTTTCAGAAAAATAGCAACACCCAAGGAGCAACAGTGGACTTATTAGACTATGCTACCAGTGAACTGGACAAAAACAAATATGTCGTAATGATCTTTGTTGATCTACAAAAAGCGTTCGACACTGTAAATATTGAATTATTGTTAAGCAAGTTGCATAGAATGGGATTTCGTGGGGTGTGCTATAATCTACTTAAGTCTTATTCAAATGGAAGAAAGCATTATACAGTAATAAACAATAACAATAGTGAAGAGCTAAATCTAAATGTTGGAGTTGCACAAGGATCGGTTTTAGGTTCCATACTTTATTTACTATATGTACATAGCCTGAAGTTTGCAAACCTTGTAGCAAAATATTTTCAATTTGCAGATGACACAGTATTAGTTTACTCCAGTGAAAACGAAAATGAACTTGACCAAATTGTAAATAGTGATTTAAAACAGTATTATAAGTGGCTATGCTATAATAAACTCACAATAAATGTACAAAAAACTGTATATATGACTCTAAAACAAAAAGGAAAAAAATCTCCCAACATACAAATTAATATGAATGATGTACCTCTTAAAAAAGTGACTGAATACAAGTATCTAGGGCTAACTATATCAGACAATCTAACTTGGAATAAACACATACAAACAATAAAAGAAAAAATTGTACCAATACTTGGAGCAATCAGAAGAAGCTCATTCCAGTTAAATCATAATTCAAGGCAACTATTGTACAACAGTTTTATAGAACCATATTTTAGATATCTGGTATCTTGCTGGGGAAACACAAGTATCCAACAACTAAACCAACTTCAAAGACTGCAAAATAAAGCAATCAAAGTAATCTTTAATATGAACTTTTACATTGCTAGTGACCAAATATATAAAACACTGCCTTATCTAAAAATAAGTGAACTTAAAACTCTGGAACAAGTAAAACTAATCTATAATATAGAAAATAAATCTATTAAAACAAATGTGAAACTGCAGAAAAACCTCCAATATTATAGTTATAGTACAAGGACAAATAACAAGTTAAGAACTGATTTTGCTAGAACAAAACTAAGACAAGATTCACCGATTCACAAAAGTGTGAAAGCTTACAATAGTATTCCAGACAATGTACTGCAGGGATCTAACAAAAAAGTGATACATAATCTCAAAAAACATATAAGGGAAAACCGAAGACAATAAAAGGACATGAAATAAAACTACATTTCTTTATTAGAATAAATATTTATTTTATTTGGTAAAATGTTAAGTTATAAGGCCTCGGTGCCAGTTTATTGTTAACTGTTTTGAGGTCTGTAATAAATTGTTATTAAAAAAAAAAAAATAAATGATTTGATTTGATTTGATTGATTTGATTTGATAAGTTTTAATTTATTAATGTTAAAGAAATTTTCTATTCTTTTGATGAACCACTGCATCCTGTCTATCAACTCTGAGATAGCATATCCTGCACGTAGAATAAAAGTGTTATCTGCAAATAGATTGATAAATTCCAGCCCTTCAATATAATTAATTCATTTAAAAATATTGTAAAGAATAATGCACCCAAAACCATAATACTCAAGATAATAATTTAGTTTCTTTATTAACATAAACAGCCTCTGAGGGGTGAACAGCTAACCCAAAATGTGTACACCGATTGTGAAAATCCACGATCTTTTGCTAAGATTGTGAGGGATTGTAAAGGATTGTGGAGGACTGTGCAGCATGCCTGACGGGGCGGGGGGACGACAGCTCATCAAAAATTCTTGCAACCAAAAAAAAAAAAAAGGTCATCATGTCTGTTGGTTCCTTTGTGAGGGATTGTGAAGGACTGTGGTCAGATTGTGAGTGAGTGGGATAGACTGTGTAATGTGAAGGATTGTGCGTGATTGGGATGGATTGTGTAAAGATTGTGGTAAGATTGTCATAAGATTGTGAGTGATTGGGAGGTATTGTGTAAAGATTGTGAGAAATGTGTACACCGATTGTGAGAGCTGTTCACCCCTCGCAAGCCTCTATCTATAACTTTGATGGCTCTTCTTAAATCTAGGAAAACAACAACTACATATTTGTTACTCTCTACATCTCACCCTACACTTTGTATTGATAAGCGGAATGCTGTTTCACATGAGTGGCCCTTGCAAAGATTGTGAGATTGATTTTCAAGAAAAATATTGAATTTATTAAAATAAGAGACCACTTGGTTATAGACCACTTTCTCCAGTACCTTTTCAATGCAAGACAGTGTGGTAGGCATATTTTATTAAAAGCTTTCCTTTAGCCAACAAAAATGTTTATAATTATAATAATGGAGCAGGATTGTCAGCTGCGTAGCCTTTTAAAATTTAGGCTGTTTAGCATTTTGGCTAGAGAATCACATTGTAGGCTCATTAGCGTTTTGGTACTTATTTAAAAGTTCTGTAGGATGGTGAAAAAATTTGGTTTATCTGATTACCCCCGAAAAAATGTCATTAAAAACTAAATGATCTAAAAGCCAATGAGTTGAACAAATACCAAAAGATCCAAACCTTAATAGCCTCTTCCTAATTTAGAATTTCTCATAAAATGAGCCTTTAACTCCTGATTTATAAGTTGCTGTTTGTTAAAGTTGGGCAAAGTTCGGCCTTGCCGTTCGAAGTTGGAGATAACTCATCTTTATCTTTCGCCGTTAGAGATTCGTAGTCTGCCACGTACGTCACACTTAGTAGTTTTTGTTTATGACAAACGCTAAGTCAGAAAAGGTTAGAGGCTCCATTTTAAACAAAAAAAACTATAAAAAACCCCATTTGTTTAGGTTATTATTACCGAACGCTTGCGAACGGAAGACGGCAACCTATAAATGCTAAAATCCATCTATGAACTGTGAACGGCAACTTATAAATCAGGGGTAACTCTAACTTCTTGAAATAAGCATTTGCAAATATCTGGGACATATGCTAGACTAGAAAAATGAATGCGTCATGAGATGTTAAATAAAAGGAAATATGATGAAAAATTACGAAAATTATCAACCTATTCTTACCCTAAATAAAAAGAATCAATATTGCGGCTACACTAACACCATTTTCACCACTTTAAACTCAAACTTAATGACTTTTTAAAAGAAATGCTCAAAAGCAACACGCCTCGTAGACTTCTCTCAAAATTTCTACGCAACAAAATGGAGGAGAAGGAGAACGACAGATTTTCGGATGGATTCAATTGACATGAAACCGTGCACCCCTTGGAGCACGTGATCGTGCACTGGACTAGTGTATAATCGTTGGATGCCGTATTCCATTGGGGAAATGAGTGCAGCACTGGTGGTGCACTAACACTGAAACGGTGCTGTCAAAAATTTGCACGAGTGCAGTTTCAATGGAACACGCGGAAAATTAAAAATCGCACTCGTGTGGTATGCATAACCTAAATGACCTTAACCTCACATTTTTTGTTTTGTTATATATCGTCGACGAGTCGTTAAATACCGAGATGAATTCCAAGACGTGCGCAAGCGTTGATCTGTCACTTCTGCCAACCAATCAACTGAGAGATATTTCAGTATTGTTTTATACAGCAAAACTTTAATAATTCCCAGTTCTTTTTGATGAAAATTCGTCGTTTTTGTGCTGTGAAAATGCCGGTGACGTGCAAGTTGTGTGACAAATTATTTAGTGCCCAATTTAATTTGAATAAACACTGTCATCGGGGTTCTACTGTATGTGTACATTTTTTAAGATTTAGCGCATTTAAATTTGTCAATACTCCCATGGCAAAACAAAATAATCGTGAAATGCAATATAGAAGAAAAATATTAATCGCAGCACATAGATATTGTAAATTTTTGAAATCAAAAAGAAAAGACGAATCTTAAAATGCAAAAATATACAGGGTGTTCTCTCTCACTCTCATTGTCACACCCTGTACAGGGTGTCCCAAATTAGTTGTTTTTTTTTGTGGTTTCGGGTATTTCTAGGGGAAATAGAAAAAAAACTGAGCCCCCTCTGCGACGCTTAAATTTTAAGAGAAGCCTAAAGGTGAAAACCACATTTAGATATAGCAAGCCGTTTTTAAGCTACGGAGTGTTTTTGTCTGCATTTTCCTTTTGTGTAAATAGCTTTCTTATAGTTCTTTTCTTGAAGAATTGACAGATGTAAACGGTTTTTATTTATCTGATTTGGTTTTTAAAATATTGCATAAAGTTGTTTGTTATATTACTTACAGATGAACTCTCTTTTTATTCGATTTTTAAAATCAGCTTAAAATTTCCTCTAAAATGATGTATCACACTCAATATTTTAATTTCTAATTTTTTTTTATTGTTTTCTTTATTTTTATTTTTTAATCACCTCTTTATTATTTTCTTATTTTTATAATTTTATAATATTAAAATATTTTAAGCCCATTAGGCAAACTAAAATATGTGGTAAAAATAAAAAAAAATAATTTTATGTGATATCTCAAAAACTAAACGTGACAAATGAAATTTAATTTAACAGTTTAATTCCTCTTAAAAAAGTGTCTTAGGAATGTTTTCACAGAAATAAAAAATATTAATAAATAAACAAGTTATAGACCCCTTCCCAAAATGCAGACTTTTGAGAAAGAAACTACGGGGGTAGTTTAAAAACGGCTTGCTATATCAAAATGCGATTTTCATTTTTTTAGCCCCTCTAGAAATACCCCAAACCTCCCAAAAACATCGAATTTGGGACACCCTGTACATGGTGACGGATAGAAAAAAATTATGTTGGCTTTTAATGTTGTCATAATTAACCAAAACAATCTACAATTTATTATAGCCCTTTATTTTCAATGATAAAGTTGCTGAGTGCTCAGGTTATAAAAAAACCACCCGATGCCTACATAAAATCATACCTAAAAATTAGAATTGACCATTATTTTATACCTTGAATTTTTTATTATACTTTAAGCTCTTTCATCTCGCGCCAATCCCGGTATTCGCGCCAATAATTTAAATTAGACATTTTGACGTTAATTTTGGCGCATGCTCCTTTGATGGAATTCATCTCGGTATTTAACGACTCGTTATCGTCGTTGGTTCGATACAAAGTGCTTTGTGTTTAAAATGAAATTTTACAGGAGACACAAAAAACTTCCTATGACTATTATGAGCTGTACAAATCCTTTTTGATTCTTGCTTTAAGCAACGTTAAGATAACATTTTTTTGCAAATAGTTTTTTATAGGATATCAATTATGAATAGGGCAAATTGATTATGCAAAAATCTCATATCAGACCAACCACGATGGATATTTTTTGTTTTAAAGTTAAGATAATAATAAAAATTCGTAATGTAAATAAATAATGATTTTATTTAAAAGAAGTCAATAAGAATATTTTAAAAATGCCTACCTCCTTGTTAAATGCAGGCTTGTGCTCGTATATACCAACAGATAGAGTAGGAACCTGTATGTTTTTCAAAAAAACCTAAACAGAAGTGTACCCAAAATTCGAACATAAAGATTCAAAACACCTTGTATACATATATAATTTTTCACAAGTTTCTTTCAACTAAACCTAACTTTCCTGCCTTGCGGAATATGTTGTTCAATAACCATTTGATCGAATGCAGTATTTATTTATTTATTTACGTATTCACATTTACAAGAATTAGATAAGTACAAAAATTTCTTAACCGAGAATTACCTTCTTGGCAGAAGTCTTGAACCTATCTTTTGAAATGGTAATAGTCTAAGAGCCCAGTAGGATTTTGGGCTTGAACTGCAAACCGATACTCATATATTTTAATCGATTAGTCATAAGACCATGTCCCAAAAAAAATGGAGATACTTGCGAAAATCCTGCATAAACAACCCGCCATCTTTGTTTAAAGATGGCGAAAAGGAGTTTGAATTAAATGTACGTAACATTTTTATTATGACATCGGTTTTACCCACACAAATTGTGATTAGCTTCTACTATAATGGCCTCTTCAAATCACTATCAATAGTTTGTTTTTTTTTGTCTCTATACTATAAATTCTGTAAGTTCCTCAAATACGCTATTTTTTTTTTAGGTTTTTTGATTTTTTCAAGAAAACTACTGGTTTTACAAAAAAAAAACATAAAAAAAATATGCAGATTATTAAGATATATTCATCGTGGGTCTAATATTTGCTGTAGATTAAGCGGTTCTCGAGTTACACTCAAAAAACCACTAAATTGGCCTATACCTACCCCCAGGTACAAAATTTTCATATTTTCACCAAAGTCTTGAAAGTTACTAAAAAACTATACAGAACGAAAAAGATGTCAAGCTAAATAAGAAACGGCTATTAGTTTCAAACAGAAACTAATGTCGGCTTAAACATGGCCGAAGCGTAATTTACAATTTTATTTTTGAGGGTAATTTTTTTATGTAAAACAAACCCCTACGGGGTTAAAATGTACCTCAGCTAAAAGACAATTAAATTATCTTTAAAAAAGGATAGTACACTTTTTGTCGTAAAGTTAACAGCTTTCCTGAAAAAAACAAAAAATATTCGGCATACATAATTCGATGTTTTCGTTCCATAGAAGTACGACAATGGCATGGGTCCATTAAGGGAAAAAATTATTTATGCACAGATAAGCGAACCCGCAGTTACATACAAGTTAGCGTCAAAAATCTTACAAAAAACATATTTGATACTTTTCTGTTAAATTGACAGGTGGTCACGTGATTTTGACAACTTCTTAATGGTTTGAGCTAGAGACTTGGTTCTTTTTTGATTTGTAGACAAAATTATCAAATTTTGACGGCAAAAAATATTTTTAAAAATTTGTAATACGGTGCCGCCTGGCGCCCAAAACACATTTTATAACTTGTCGAATCCGCATTTCGATATTTTAACTGTTGCATAATTAAAATTTTATACTTTATTGTCATTTTTCATCTCCATTTCAATTGGCACTATTTCTAACTTCGTTATCCATGAATTTTTAACACTGAAATAATATACAGGGTGTCCCAGATAAAGTTCGATTTCAAAACTGTGTAAGGAATACAATTTTGGTTAAAATGCTACAGATGCTCTATAGGAGTTAAAAATATTTACAGGGGTTTTTGTAATGTCGAGCAATAAATAAATATATAATAATAAAGACAATTTTTAGTTTTTGCTTTTTTTACATTTATCCAAAGTTGTATTTCTTACATAAATCTCCATAAATTAAGTAGGTAAATGAATCTGGAATACATACTACATTTAATAGGCCTAAACTTTTCTTTTAGTTTTAGTACCTGCTTATCTAGAGGTAAATATTTGCTTTGTTTCACCTAAAAAGTACATTTCTACTATTTTCCCTGATAAATGGATAAAACGAAACAGTCATCGATCATTTCGTTTACGAGTTACATCAGTTTAAAAGATTTTTTTTCATGTACCCACTCAGAGAGGCAAACACAAAAACTTATATTAACGCTGTTACCGGTATAATATACCGCTATTTCTATATATAACGTTTTTTTGAACCCATTAAAAATTATTATAAAATAAGTCTTGTTAGTATGTTTTGGTTTATTGAAAATCCAATCTTCTAGTGTACCCTTTTCAATTGAATTTACCGCCAACTTTTTGAGGGCTCTTTATTTTTACTGTTTGTTAAAACGGCCGGGAATGCAGTCTTGCTCGAGGTCTTTCCTTTCCTGAGCTGGTTACTAAGATTAAAATCCCTTGTTTTCTGTATTTGGGACTTATTGCAATAGTGCCAGGCACTACTTGTGCCGGGCACTATTCTGACAGATTCGCATTGAAAGCTGACAGTTGATCTTTTAAAATTGACATACCAAAGTCGGATTTATAAATCCAGTCGTTTATTTTCCATTAGTAGTGGCGGCACTATTAATGTTGGCTCTTATAATACACAAAGGCCTAATTTTGAAAGAAGACAGTTCTTTTAATGCGAAAATGACAGAATAGTGCCCGGCACAATTATTGCCTGGCTTTATTACAATAGGTCCCTATTATTTCTGCTCTTCCTGGCACTAAAATTAGCCAAGAGAGTAAGAAAGAGATGCCACGAGAGTGAGCGAAAACAAGATATAGATATATATATACAGGGTGTCCCAAAACTCTGAGTATACTCAAACATCTTCTGAACTATTGAAGATAACTGAACCATATTGGGCAGTAATCGTTAACATCAAGAGATCTATTTTATGAAGAGGCGGTTGTGCTGCCCCTGCAACTTAAAATTTTTAATTATAAATCCTTATCGATTGATACCTCGTTTTAAAGGTTTTGATAAACTAATTTTTTCAGTTTTTGTCAAAATTTACAAGTTTGTTGTTTTAAACAAAAACCCTATTGAGAGATATCTTGTTTGAAAGGTCTTTGAAAAACCATGTACGCCAACTGTCCCTTGCCTATGATAAAAAAAGTGTCAAATTTTATCGACTGTCAAACTTATTATTTTACCATTTTTTACAAATTTTTAAATATAGCTATACCCGCCATCCCCCATACGTGGGAATTTTTGACACATATTTTTTTGTTGGTATTGCCAGGTTTTGGTTGTTTGCCTCTGGTCAATTACAGCATTCCCAGGAAAAACATGGAAAAGCACGGAAATATGGATAAAATTACTTATACAGTCTGTGTCTATGAAAGGTCAGTACAATTAAAAGCCACCTCCTTTAGTCCGACATTGCTCCGTTTTCGAAATACAGGGTGTGTTTTAGAAAATAAAAATCGAATAAATAGCTAAATTATAAATATAACTTTTTTCTTAGTGTATTTTTTAAACTTTTTTGTTAATGTATGCATAAAATAAATCTCTCGATGTCATCGATCACTACCAAATATGGTTCAGTTATCTGCAATAGTTCAGCAGATATTTGGGTAGACCCGGATTTTTGGGATACCCTGTATATATTGTACCGATATAAAAATATGCCAGTGGTGATTAATTTTGATCGGACATTTTTGTCTACAAATCTAAAAAAGAACCAAGTCTCTAGCTCAAATCGTTAAGAAGTTGCCAAAATCACGTGACCACCTGTCAATTTAAGAGAAAAGTATCAAATATGTTATTTGTAAGATTTTTGACGCTGAGTTTAAATATGTAACTGGGATTCGCTTATCTGTGCATAAATTGTTCTTTCCCTTAATGGACCCATGCCATTGTCGTACTTCTATGGAACGAAAACATCGAATTATGTATGCCGCATATTTTTTGTGTTTTTCAGGAAAGCTATTAACTTTACGACAAAAAGTGTGCTAACTTTTTTTGAAGATAATTAAATTTCCTTTTAGCGGGGGTACACTTTGACCCCGTAGGTGTTCGTTTTACATAAAAAAATTACCCTCAAAAATAAAATTGTAAATTACGCTTCGGCCATGTTTATGCCGCCATATCTACCTCAGTATCAGTTTCTGTTTGAAACTAATAGCCGTTTCTTATTAAGCTTGACATCCTTTTTCGATCTATATAGTTTTTTAGTAACTTTCATGACTTTGGTGAAAATATGAAAATTTTGTACCTGTGAGTAGGTATAGGTCAATTTAGTGGTTTCTTAAGTGTAGCTCGAGAACCGCTTAATCTACAGAAAATATTACACCCACAATGAATACATCTTAACAATCTGCATATTTTTTATTTTTTATGTTTTTTTTGTAAATCCAGTAGTTTTCTTTAAAAAATCAAAAAACCTAAAAAAAAACAGCATATTTGAGGAACTTACAGAATTTATAGTATAGAGACAAATAAAAAACAAAGTATTGATAGTGATTTGGAGAGACCATTATAGTAGAAGCTAATCACAATTTGTTGAGTAAAATCGATGTCATAATAAAAAAGTTACGTACATTTGATTCAAACTACTTTTCGCCATCTTTAAACAAAGATGGCGGGTTGTTTATGCAGGATTTTCGCAGGTATCTCCATTTTTTTTTGGAACATGGTCTTATGACGAATCGATTAAAATATATGAGTATCGGTTTGCAATTCAAGCCCAAAATCCTACTGGGCTCTTATACTATAAAAAAATCAAGTTGACTACAAAATTTGATAACATTTCTGCTAATTCTATTAACTGGATTAAACATAAAATAATAAGTACGACAATGTGGGACATGTAGTAGTGGAGTATTATGAGTTATGTAACCTGGAATATGAAATTATAAGATGGAAAGACATTCTGAACTACATATAAAATTATTAATAATATTAAAAGCAAAACATACGTCATAATACTCCCTCCTGTCCTTCAGAACATTTAATTGCACATTCTTATATGTATCCTCCACTGAGAGGAAAATGCCTTTCCTACTAAGTTTATAACATGCAAATTTAATAAATTTACGCTGGATACTCTCGAGTAGATCTATGTAAATATTAAAGAATGGTGAACATATGATGTAAGAAAACTCAAGAATTGATCTTACAAAACTTATAAATAATAGTTTTAGTGTGTTGACATTTGTAAAATCCTGGCAAGATCTCTTTATGAAACCCAACATTTTATTTACCCGGCCTATGATCTTTTCATAATGTTCAGAAAATGTTAATTTTGAATCAAGATATACTCCAAGATCCCTCACAACAGATATTTCTTTTACTACTTTACCACCTAACATGTGGGTAAGAAGGAAATTATTTCTTAGTCTCCTAAATCGCATAACTTGACACTTTGCAGTTCAGTGTCATACCATTTAGAGTACACCACCTATCAATTTTATCTAAATCATTTTGGATTCTAATTTGGTCCAGCTGTGAGTAATTCTGGCATATATCTTCAAGTCATCAGCAATTAATAGGTATGCAACCTCCAAAAAAGAACAGATGTCATAAAGATATTAAACAAAGGAGGGCCCAAATGTGATCCCTGAGGAACCCCCGATGTGACGAAAAAAATATTGGACAGATAGCCTTTAACCTTTACTTGCTGTGACCGACTTGATAAATAAGATTTTATCCATTTCCATAATGGACCAGTGATACCATACTTTTTTAATTTTGACATCAAAACACCATGGTTCACTCTATTAAAGGCTTTGCTGAAGTCCATGTAAATAGCATTATTATTATAATACTTCAATAACATTTTCTTGAAAAAGAAAATTATTCAAAAACATTTTCTTCAAAGAAAAAATTGTTTGAAAATATTTTCTTAAAATTTTTTGTTTAAAAACATTTTCTTTGAAAGTCATTTTTTTTCATAACGAAAATTTGTTCAAAACAGTTTTTGAAGAAAATATTTTTGAACAAATTTCCATTTAACAAGAACATAATCTAACCTTACAGCTAGGTAAGGGTGTTTTAACATACCATAAAAATGACAATACGACATGTGCCTCAGCACTAATGGGGTTTCGTCCGTGTTCTATTTTTGGACAGAATTGAGACCCTTTGAACTTGTTTATGACGAATTTCTCATTGCTCAACTCGAGCCGAAAGTGTTTCTTGAACTAAATAATATATTTATTTTTACTTATAATCATAGCTGCCAGAAAACCCCAACTGTCAGAAAATTAAACCCAGGGCCCCAGTCAACCAAATCCATGTAAATTTGTTGTTGAATCTGTAAACGACATTTTCAATAAAATTTATGATTTTTGGGGTTTCCGCTTTTATTGTTTGCATTGCACAAAACTGTTCCTCTTCATCTTCATCGCTGCTCCTACCTAGCAGCGAGGAAAATAATAAAAAATCGCTCACTACTTGATCTGCACTCATTTTTACGTCCCACGACAATAATAAGCGTTTAAAATTAATGGCGGGAAAAAGTTTTCGGTGCGGCACGAACCCTCAGAACCGGTGTCAAAAAAGCCGCACTCAGTGCAAAACTGAATTCATAAGTTCCTCAATGGAATACGAAAACTGAAAAAGTGCATGTCAATGGAATACAAACACCGAGCCAGTTGTGCACTAGTGCTGCACCCATTTCCCCAATGGAATACGGCATGAGTGTACTATCGTGACCTTGATCGTGAGCAGTGTACTCTGTTCCTGTGCAAATTTCATTAGCACAGAACACCAAAGCATATTAGCACTAGTAATCAAAAATTCAAAAATAAACAAACAAATAAACTAAAATCAGTCAATAAAAAGTTTTTTGGCTTCTTGGTGGTATTCTTTCTGTTGGTAAAAAATGGCGAAAGCAGGTAAATTTTTGAACATTTTAAAATGGCAGATTTACAAAGGGCTCATATGTAGCAAAGTTCTACTGCTTGAAATGCTATGTGGGTGATTCCTAGTGTTGGGCAGAATCGCATATTGAGGGTCCTAGTGTCTTGTACCTTGTAAGTGAACACATTTTCGATTTTGGTTTTTCACAAGGGGTGATCAGCTGAACCAAATTTGTACACTGTCTTACAGGACTTTAATAAATTTTTGGTCCTGTACATGTCCTGTACAAGTCCTGTATAGTCCTGTGGAAGCAGCGGCATGCCTGAATGGGCAGGGGGCTGAAAAAGGTGCCCATAAAAAAAATTCGCAACCAAAAAAAACAAAAGTCATGTCTTAACTCTTGTTTTTCTTAGACTCTTAGACGGCCGATGCATTTGCCGGTCCTACTACTTAATCATGCTTAGGGCACACATGGAGCGCCAGTACCTTTGGGGCGGGGGGGCGACAAACCCCTCGGGCCTTCTCTCACGCTGTGCTGCTGTGTGGAAGTCCTGTAGAGTCCTGTGGGGTCCTGTATAGTCCTGTGGGGTTCTGTTTTGATCAGGTTTTTTTTGTGTGTAAACTGTTTACACTTAAAAATGGTTAGAGATACCTACTAACTGAAATGGCATGTTTAAAATAAATAAAGACAATGGAAGTCCAAAATTTTATTTTTAATTGCACTTTATTTTGAAAACCATGTTGAATTGTTTTAAACAAAATTTCAAGGTGTGTTAGTGTACACCTTGCTTACCATTTTACAACAACTATGAATACCAAAAATGCTATGGTGAGGGAATAGGGATGCCATGATTTAGGAGTGATTACCAGTATGCTTTTCCACTTGGTGCCACATGCCATGCCAAAGTACTCAATCACCACACTTTTGAAATTGAAAGAACATTGAGGGAAATGCAAGAATATAAGTTATTGTTTAACCTGATGTTAACCTATAAATTCATAAGAACTATATATATATATATATATATATATATATATATATATATATATATACATATATAAAATCTTTTCTTTTTCTTCAAAAAAAGCTCTTGAGTATACACAAACTTTTACAATCATAGCCTTATATTCTGTGTGAACAAGTCTACATCTAGGGGGCCTAATTTCTATAAGACGACACAAAACAGATAGAATATAGCATCTATTAATAGATATCTACTTACGATTTCCGTAGAAAGCGTTCCGGCGTTGCCAATTATTACTTGACGAAAATTAATAACCAGAATAACACTTTAAAATTCTTTTCTTTTTTAGATTTTAACCAAATGTTTTTGTAATTTATTGAACATTGACCATTGTTTTATGTTTTTTCCTGTGATATAAATAGGTATACCAAGGTATCACTGATGATGGCTGTATAAGCCGAAACTAGTATAATCTAAAGAAATTTAGTGTGGGATGACTTAAAATTTTCTTGACTTTTAAATTCTGCTTATTTGTAAAACTGAAAATTATTATTTTAATTATTTACTTTCTTTTTAAATAATTCATTAAATGATAAAATTATTTACTTTTAGGAACGACAAATTTTAAGGTATTATTCTGGTTGTTTATGACCCTGTTTGTGTTACTGTCTGTTTTTGAAAAACAAGCTTTATTCAAAGACAGATTGATTGAAAACCTAAATTTCAATAGACACTTTTTCCAAAAAAAATTTTTTTGAATGACACTTTTCCCAAAAGGTCAACTTAGTAAGTTTTCTGAAAACACGGTTTTCAAAAACATTTTTTTCGAAGACATTTTAATCAAAAACCTAAATTTTGAATAACATTATTGTCGAAAACCTCAAATTTGAAATTTTTTGAAATTATATTTTTTTGAAAAATGATTTCTTTAAGAGCTTTCCTGTTCTCCTTTTGGGAGATCGAAATCAGTGTTATCCTAACTCTCTTAAATTGATGGCAAACATCCGGACCTGTCCATTGGGGACATTTTTTCTCCTGTCAGGGACAGGTTACACCCGGTTTCCACCTATGCATGCCCACCCTGATTTAAAAAATGGATCAGGTGACGCTGCATTTAAAACTGGTGCAAATCCATGGTCCATCATGTGATGCGTTTTTTGAATTGGGGTGGGCATGCATCTACATGCTTAAAGATAACTAAAAACAAGGAGAAGTCAAGCTATAAAAATCCACTTTTTGCTGAAGTTTCTGGTGATTTGTATATAACGTGTTTTTTACCCTCATTATTTTCATGTACCAAATTCACACTTGAAAAGTCCTCTACAACATGTTCTAAAACGCCACTAGATTAAGACTTCTAAAACCTACTAACTTTCTGCGTCTTTTTTGGTCACATTTTTTTAATATAATTTTTTTAACTTAAAAGAGACGCGAAATGAAGTTATAAAAGTTCACTAGTTTAAGACTACAACACTTCAAGACAATTTTAAAGATGGCGCTCAAGGCAAGACAAAATATCTATATATCTATCTATATAGGATTATGTTTTTTTTAAAAGCTAAACAAATTTTTTTAACAGTAAACACTTTCACAGAGTATTAATATGTCTTTATCAGGTTAAATGACTGATGCGTCGTGATCGTAAAGGATCAGGGATCAATTTCTTAACAGGTTTTTGGACTTTACAGGCCAAAGCACTGCCTGAGATTTCGTCAAAGTAAAAAATGCGGACAATAGGTGGCGTTGCTGCTAGTAAAATCTTAAAATTATTCGGTAGAAAAGCCATGCAAGTCGCGTTTTATAATTCGTGTAGAAAAGGCGTGAATCCAATGTGATTTTAACGTTGATACAAATCACTTGAAACTAACGTAAAAACAGTGCGGTTTTAATTTGATAAAGGCGTTATTACAACGCAGTTTTTAGCAACGTTATTTTTTATAATGTTAACGAATGACCTATTAAGCTTGTTTTCATATATAAAATAAACGTTTTTTTCTAGCAGTTTTTAAAATCAACGTTTTTTTTTTCTCACGCCTTTTTTACGTGTTAAACACGTGATTGTGCTATGTGGGTTATTATCAATTGACAAAGGTCAGGATAACACCAATTTCGAACTCTAAAAAGTAAGACATGAAATAAGCGATCTTAAGGAAATTTTTTCAAAAAAACTTTCGTTTTAGAGATAAACGTTAAATTCAAATTTTATTTATTGCAAAAGCCTACAGCTGTATAATTTAATGTTTCTAAAACTAAAAACTTTAAACTAACCATGTCGTTTACTGATAGGTTTAATTATTTTATTTAAATTTAAACTACATTGGTATTGACAGGCACTTATAGGTCTAAAAATATGTTTTCATTTTCAATAACATGTTCAAGTGAATAATTTGCTAATTCCAACAGGTAAATAGTTTTACCCATGTAAAAAAAAGAGTTTCTCGAAAGTGCAGTTAACAGCCTGTCAGTAACTAGCTGATTTTTATTTCTAGTACTGTGTTGGTGCACATTAGATCTTTTCTGAAAGTAACTAGTTTTGTTATATTCGTGAATCATTGTCAGTGATTCAAATAAAATGAGATCATAGAACGTTAAAATTTTTAACTCTCTGAAATATGGCTGGCATGAATTTGTTTTCG
Organism: Aspidapion aeneum; assembly: GCA_963576565.1. Taxonomy (NCBI): domain Eukaryota; kingdom Metazoa; phylum Arthropoda; class Insecta; order Coleoptera; family Brentidae; genus Aspidapion; species Aspidapion aeneum. The sequence continues at coordinate 22,583,569 of OY755039.1, forward strand.
CAATCTTTGATATTATGCGATATACCCTTTTTTGCCGTAGAAATACTATCTGTGTTTTATAAGTAGCGGTGTATCCCCAGAAAGGAATACAGTATCTGATGTGAGACTCAAATAGAGAATGATAGACTTCAACCGCGACCTCCTGATCAAGGGTATCTCTCGGTATCTCCTGTAATTTTTAATGCATAGAGGCTTGATGCTAACTTTTTGATCAGGTTATTATAATAAATTGAGAAAGTTAAGCAATTGCCAATTGTTAGGCCCAAAAATTTATGATCATTTACATTTTGTAAAGTTTCTCCATCTATTTGAAGGTTTAATTTAGTTTTATTTTTATAAACTATATATTTTGTTTTATCTAAGTTTAAAGCCAACTTATTTGCATCAAACCACTCCTTAGTCAGGCCCGGATCGTCCTTAATAATCCTCTCCGGCTCCTTTTCATCATTTAATGACCAAGTTGTGTCGTCTGCAAAAAATGTAAAAAACCCTTGTATAGGAAAGTCTGAAATATCATCTAAAAAAAGGAGAAAGAGGATTGGACCCAAAACTGATCCTTGTGGCACTCTACAAATTACCGGGCTACAGTGGCGTAGCGTGGGGGGGGGGGGAGGTTGTCCCCCCCCCCGCCCCTAGGGTACTGGCGCTACATGGGTGCCCGAAGAGCCCTAAGCTTTATTAAGTAGCTGGGCCGCAACGGCAAATTGAGAGGGCGGCAAAGGAAACTAAAGACATGATGACCTTTTTTTTTGTTTTTTGTTTTGGTCGAAAGATCTTTGATGGGCGCCCTGTTTAGCTGTCGGCCCCCCGCTCCTTCAGGCACGCTACGCCGCTGCTCTATGGTTCCACAATACTGCAAGTCGGTGCTTTTGTTGATAAACTATATAGTTTTTGAAATATGAATTTTCAAAGTTTGGTCATTTTGGTCTTATGGGATTCCCTACCCTAAATTTTGCTAAATGACGTTTTTCCGAATCTTAATTCAGGGTGTGGTTTTTTCGTATCTCTATGGTTCCACAATACTGCAACACGGTGCTTTTGTTGATAAACTGTATAGTTTTTGAAATATCAATTTTCAAAGTTTTTCATTTTGGTCTTATGGGTTTCCATACCCTAAATTTCGCTAAATGACGTTTTTCCGAATCTTAATTCAGGGTGTGGTTTTTTCGTATCTCTATGGTTCCACAATACTGCAACTCGGTGCTTTTGTTGATAAACTGTAAAATTTTTGGAAATATGATTTTTCAAAGTTTTGTCATTTTGGTCTTATGGGATTCCCTTTTCACGCAGTTTGTTATAAATAGTTTTACCCATGTAAAAAAAAGAGTTTCTCGAAAGTGCAGTTAACAGCCTGTCAGTAACTAGCTGATTTTTATTTCTAGTATTGTGTTGGTGCACATCCGATCTTTTCTGAAAGTAACTAGTTTTGTTATATACAGTCCGCAAAATTTAAGCATACTGAAAAAATATAAAAGGCATTGCATATTTCTACAAATAGCAAAACGAAGAAGAAAAACAACATAATATAACATAGTTTTTTTACACTAATTCTAATTTTATATGATTCTACTTAGGTCCCCCCAGAAAAAAATCTGGGCCTAAATTCGAGCTTACTGAGGATCAAAAAAATGACATCAAAGAAGCTTTTGATCTGTTTGACAGTGTCGGCTCTGGCAAGATTGATTCAAAGGACTTAAAAGTGGCAATTAGAGCCTTAGGATTTGAACCAAAAAAAGAAGAAATTAAAAAGATGGTAGCAGATATTGATAGGGTAAGGACAAACAAGAACCTAAAAGTAGGGATCAACCGATATGATTTTTTTTCTGGCTGATACTGATATCGGCTGATAATACCGATACACGTATGGCCGATATCGCCAGATACCGATACATCGGCTATAAATTTTTATTATAAAGATTTTGATTCAAAAGTTAAAAAAATTAATAAAGATAAAAAAGTTTAATAGACAGTTAAACTTTTTAAAATTTTTCATTGCTTATACCAGTTTTACAGGGTGTCATGGCTTTCTCTGCGTTGGAGTTTTGTGATTATATTATTTGTAATAAACTAAAAGTGTTTATCATTTGTAGTAAATACACGTTGTGCCACAAAGGCATGCAAAAAGAATAAAAATTAAATGTTCCAATTTAAATTTTGCCATTTGCAATTTCCAGAAATATACATAAAGGTTTATTTTACTCACCCTGTAGATTTTAAAAAATAAGGAGAGGAAGGAAGTTAATTAAAATTTTGGGTTTTTTTCTATCAGTCTGCCAAATTTCAGCTTTGTAGTATGTCTGGAAGTATAGTAGAATTTTGATGATCTTGACATGAGTGAGTGGCAATTTAAACGTTTTATGAAATTTCGTAACTACTTTACTACTCTATGGAAGTTCATGAAACTTGGGGGGGGGTTGTTAACTCAATGAAGATCTACGACTGTGCAAAGTTTGTAGCTCATTCCGAAGTAGAGTTCTAGATAGGTCAAATATGGGCTGAAATGTTTCAAGAAAATATGGTACAGCAGTGTACGCGAATTTGGTGGGCACTGCCGTGCCCCCAGATTTGATTATTAACTGTGGAGAGTCAACGATCATATTTAAAATCTTCAATAAATAATATTAGATCCAAGTAATTTCTTTGAGCTTTTAGTTTTAGTAAGTTTAATGGTCTTTAAGTCCATTTTAGATTGTGTGGATTAGCCAAACAGTTTGATCTCTACCCATAACATTTTTATATGCAAATATTATGTGTCATAATTTAATTTAAAATCCCTTTTCTTAGGAAGGCACTGGCAAAATTTCCTATGAAGATTTTCTTCAGCTGATGTCTTTAAAAATGGCAGAGAAGGACTCTAGGGAAGAGATTCTGAAAGCATTTAGACTGTTTGATGACGACGAAACCGGCCGTATTACTTTTAAAAACTTGAAGAGGGTTGCAAAAGAACTAGGTAAGTATTTCATGTAAAAAAAGATTAATTCTAAAATATAAGATTTTTATTTTATTTAAAAGAAAGTTGGGAGATAAAATGTGACTAGATACTTTTATTGCCAAAACGAGGGACATTCCGTGTTTATTACTCCAAAATAGTTAATATAAAATTTCACGAAATTTCACGTTTGATAGTTAATATATTTTTGGCAAAAATAAAAAAGACTAATATTTTGGCAATAATTAAATTTTGCCCTGTGTAAAAGTAAAAGTAGATGTACAATACTACAAAATTATGAAAAGCGTGCCATAAATCTTTGAAAAACATACAAAGAAACAAAGTTTTAAAAAAAATTTATTTCTTTCATAGTTCATTGAGCGAATCCAAGCAACTACTTACAATGCAGTTACTTTGAATAAATTGTACTAGCTCAGCAAGCACAAACATTACTACGAGGGCTTTATTTTATATTTTGCATATACGAACATAGAGGACGACACTAATCGAATGTCGTTACTAAAACTAAACTTCATTCTTTACCTAATCTAAATTCAAAACGTCAGTGCGATACATGTAGTTTTGTAGCTACAGTGAATTTTTTAAGTTAACAAATCGATCAAAAAATTGAATTAAACCGAGGATATTTTTGGCCTATAATTTTTGACAACTTTTGAAGGCAATAGGGTGTTTGACAGTAGTAAAAAATAAATATATATTTATTTTTAGATATCTCTTTAGGTCTTGGGAATGCTAAAAACAAACTTTTTTGTTTAATTTTTTCTCAAATGCATAGTTCTAATTAAATAAATTCATTAAATTAAAACAATTAGCCACGTGATTCAAAACAGGCGGTCTACCAATCAGCTGCGAGTGACGTCACAAAACAGTAAACGCGTTATACTGTTTTATTCCAGTTTTATATGCAAAACTTAAAAGACAACCCTCGTACATATGTTTCGAACTTATTTTAATCTCATCAGTGTGGCATTAGTCAAAAGCGGGCTATAACGCCTGACTACCGTATACAAACATAGAAATTCGTAATCTACGATTTTTTATGAACATTTTGGTGTATTACACAATATTGTATTACAAATAGGCAAGCAACAAATTAATTCAGAACAGTTTGGAATAATACCGCTTGAACAAGTTCACATCTAGGGTTAAAAATTTCCATAAGAGGATAAAAGACAGATAGAGTATAGAATTTATTAAAAAGAGACCGCGATACGCCCGAGTCCCGCAGAAAGCTTTGCAGCGTTGTCAAAGGTAACCTTGATAAATTGTTACAGGCGCACGCGATCGCACTCGTCAAGGGGCGGACAATTTGAAACATATTTTTAGGGCGAGAATTATTACTTGACTTGTCACCATACAAGAAGTGGACTATTACAAACGTGAACATTTTATTTTTAAAATTTTATTAAATGTGAGTTATTTAGTTCCTAAAACACCTAGATCTGATAATAAAATAAATTGTCTGTCTCAATACATGATAATTCAAGAACACCTCGAACAATTTTAACCCAATATGATACACAAGTTTTATGTCGGCATTAGATTTTGGTTAAAAAAAGGGTTAGATAAAAGTATTATTTAACCAATTTTACCTTAAAATAATCAACTTTACTATCAACTTTTCTTGTATCGATTTTTTTTAAATGCTCCTTTTGTATTTAAAACATTTTTGTTAGTGGCGCATGTCGCCTGCGAGCACTTAAAGTAACATTACTTCAATATTTTCTGAAAATTTTTGTTTTTAGTTTAAAAGGCATTACTACTCATAATTATGATATTTGTCTTGAAAAAGTACTAAATGAGCTCCGCGAAACTACTTTTGAGGCTCAATACCACCTCTGCCGCCCCCTAAGGTCTCAACCACCCTCCCGCGTCCTATAACCACGCTGCATTCACTGTGTTCTACCATTACCTTTGGTAGGGTTATACTAAAAATGCATAAAAAAAATACTAAAATTAAATAATATTGGCTTACCAATAGAATGGTAAACTGTGGTGTAAAAAATTGACTTTAGTGAATGTAAATGTTACATAAAACTGAAAAGTTGACCTTTTGCGAACCAAGTAGCGGATTATACTAATATTTTCGCTAATCCTTATGGGCCAAAAATCCTACCCCTAGATACAAGGCTGACCACGCGGTATGTGTCTTTAATAATAAGAAATAAGCAATGGTAAACATATAATTTAGAAACTAAACATACCATTCATATGTCCTAGATAAAGTAACTGTATGGGGCTATATGAGAACTTTGGGAAGAAATTGGTGCTTTTCTGAACCTAAAAGCTAAATTTATTTTTTTGAAAAATTGAAATGTTGTCACAGTCTTGTATACAAATATAATAAAATTTAGTAGTTTTGTAGAAGCGACTACGGCCAACCGAATGACGATAACGAATTTTTTCTAGGCCTTCTTCTTTTTTGTAAAAACCGTTTCCAAAATCCCCATTTTGCTACTTGTCTGGGACCTGTATATCATTGATATCCTAATATAGTCGAACCTCTATAACTCGAACTTAAAGGGACAACCAAAACAGTTCGAGTTATGGAGAGTTTGAGTTATAGAAATTCGAGTTAAAGAGGTTAAAATACATGTAAAAAGTGCAAGGGCCACTTAAAAGGTTTGAGTTATAGAGGGGTTCGAGTTAGAGAGGTTCGGTTCGGTTAATATCTGTGGTATTAACGCCTATTTTGATTTGCTTAGGTGAAAACTTGACTGACGAAGAGCTACAGGAAATGATTGATGAGGCAGACAGGGATGGAGACGGTGAAATTAATCAGGAAGATTTTTTGAGGATTATGAAGAAGACAAGCCTGTATTGATGACTCATGCCTCATAGGATAATATTTGAATATCACCACTATATTCCTATAAAGTGCAAGGTGGTAAAGCCAGGTACGCGTTTTTCTTTGTTTTTTAAATTATTAAAAGAGATTTTGTTTATAGATGATGTTGCCCAATAAAGGTTTAGCTGTATTATAAAACACAAATTTTAAATAAAGCTTCTTATTCAAGCACATGTTAATATGTGGTTTTTGAATCTTATTAATATATTTGGAATAGAGACAGTGTTGTGTATAGTTGAATATAGTTTTTAATTTCTTCGTGACTTTTGACAATAACCTTGGTCTTCCTCGGACGTTCAAACTAAACAAATTATAAGAAAATTCATGGAAAACATGGAAACGACATTAAAATAAAAAACATTTCGAACAATAATTTATCTTTTGTTAATTAGACACGTTGTTTTAGTGGCGGTAGAATTACAACTACACAGCAGTGTCTTTGTTCCCACTACATTTGCGTGTAGTTAAACTACAGGGACGTTATAATCTTACCAAATAATATACATTCTTCTTCTATTTTTTACGACTATTTCAGAAGACTGCAAGTTTATTAGACAAAAGACAAAATAGCTTTATATTTACCCCACAACATTTTTCGCACCAAGGAAACCCACTCATAAAATGGATATCATTAAAGACAATTGCGCGCAGTTAATTGCGGAACCATTACCGCGGGGACAAATGCGCGCAACCAGCGCGATTAGTTGCGCGCATTTGGTTGCGCATTAATGGATGCCCGCATTTGGCTGTGCGCAATTGTCCGCGCATAGTTGGTTAATTGCTAATTGTTGCGCGCTAGTACTTGCGCTTATTTGTCCGCGCGCAAATGACCTGCTATTGACTTAGCTCCCACTAAAACATAAAGTTACTCTTTCTTTTTCTTTCAAACTTAAACACAAATAGTTCTTTTGAGTTCTTTTGATTGAAAACCTAACTCACACTTATTTCAAAAACAATAATTTGGCCTGATGTTTTTTTGAAAAATTATTTCTTTAAGATATATCCTAACCCCGTCCATTGGAGACATTTTTTTGTTTGGTTTTCACTATCTCCAACGTCGATCACAGGGATACGAGTGATCCCCGTCTGGAACACGTCCTGATAGTCAGGAACAAGTGATTCATGCCAATCCACGACCGGACCGGTTTCGACCTTTTGGGCCATCCTCAGGTGAATGTAGGCGATAGCTCCGTGTAGAGCATAAGTTTTGTGAAACCAACAGAAACAACTACTCCGAGGGAAAATACCCCGATGAACCGAACCGAACCAAACCGGTTCGGTTCGGTTCGGTTTGGGGATACTCTAGGATCCCGAGAACGAAATCAGGAGAATTTTTTTTTTGAAAAAATATGTTCCAAAAAGAGATCCCTTAGTCGCACTATATGATTTGTGTTTATTTAACGGTTAGGTAATTTTGCCTTTCCTGACCTTGCCTAAACTGTTTATGTGAATATACCTAAGCACACTTGATACGCGCCATTTTGTATATTTCGATCTTATTTACTTGCGATTTTTTTTCTGATCTTTTGATATTTTGTTTTTTTTAATGTTCTGTATTTTCAATCTTTTGTTTTTCGATCTTTTTTATTTTGAATCTTTTGCTTTTTCAATCCTTTGTTTTTCTATCTTACGTATTTTCGATCTTTTGTTTTTCTATCTTTTATAGTTTTGATCTTTTACTATTTCGAACTTTTGTTTTTCGATCTTTTGTATTCGATCTTTTGTCTATCGATCTTTTGTCTTTCGATCTTTTGTCTTTCGATCTTTGTTCCGCCACCTGAACAACCGCCAGGAAAATATAGGATGTGTATTGTTTACTTCTTCTTTTTTACACACTTCACAGAACATTGATGACGTTTGGTTAGTTGTTGAACAGTATTGCCAAACAACACTAATCTATAAGTTTCTATAAAAAAATAGGTTTCAATAAATTTGAATAAAATTAAATCTACTGATTACCCCGCATTGGTAGCTCTTAAAATAATTGTCTGATATCAAAAACCTTTTAAATTTAGATTACATTTTGTCAACATTATATGCACGGTAACACTGGCTCTAAATAAGTCTGCGCTATTCGGCCACAAGTAAGGTCAAACATTATCCTTTAGTAAGGGATAAAGTTCAAACTAGGTAACTGCGCATGCCTCCAATAAAGTATAATGTGAGAAATGGGACATGCAATAAATTTAAAGTTTATAAAAGTTTGTCGATTAGTTTTTTAGAGATATTTAAATATAAATATGTTAATGTTAAACATAAAATGTAGTTTTCACTTATCATAAAAATTTATTAACACTTAATCCCCTAAAAGTAGTTCTGGTAGTACTTTGTAAAACACTCTTTATAAAGCAAAAATGTACGGATCGATGTCTTTGTCGAAAATAATCGCATTAATTTAAGAGCTCCTGGGCTCTCACAGACCGTTATTGCAAAAACAACTCAGTAATATAGTCGGAAAATTTTCCATTGACACAGCCGAAAGATCTTAATCTAATTTATAAAGTGAGAGTGTTCTTTATTTTATATAACATTTATTAAACGTCCTTAAAAATATCCTTAGTTAATTCTCAACGATGGATAAAAAACACATAGGTTGGTCTTTAGTTCATATTTGCACCGGCGCCGGCGGCGCACAGTGTGACGAAATTGAAAAAAAATGGACATCTATTATTTCAAATTAGCAAATGTTTGTATTGATATAATAATCATGAATATTGATAAAATTGAGCGAAAATATTTGTTTTATCGCACTAGATCAGTAGATCATAAATCTATAGGTATTAGTGATTGCTTAACTGCCTTCTTCATCAGTTTTATCATGTCTCTGCTTTCTACTCGTGCTATCATCTATTGCTTCATGAACAAACTAGAGAAAAATCACCCGATGCAATTACGGGGAATCATAGGATTCAATTATTGAGTGTATTTTTGATTTATTTCCTGCCACCACAGAGGCGCGGGGCCACGTAGGTTAAGCCGCGTACACTATTTGCGTATCCCAAAATTCCCTATTCAATTGTCACACCCCTGAGATGTAGCTAGTAGGTCGCTTTTGGTAAGGCCACTAATTTCGAAACAATAGAAACTCTGTTTTTGTTTCGATAGTACTATCAATACTATCGATAGTATCTCTTGAGACTATCGAAAACTATCGATAGGGCTGACTATCGATAGTATCCGACCACTAATCACAATGCTATAAATAAATTCTGATCTTGATTCAAGCCAAGACAGTGAAATGTGTATAAAAATAATAATTGTTTATTTACCTTGTTTTGAATCCCTCTCGACTAATGCAAAATAAATACCGCTGGAGCATGTAAAATGAAACCATTTTTTTTTAAGAATAGCAAATATTGGCAAATACAAAATTTCCGCTTTTGTTCTCTAAAGGTGGCTCTGTCAAACAAGATGTTTGCCAACTTATACAAATTTAAAAAAAAAATTTAAGTCCACGGAAACTTTCACTTTGAAAAAAAAGAAAGAAAATCAGTGTAGGACTTACTGCATAATTTTTCAAAAAAATTACACAAATACTTTACTAAAGGTGTAAAGATTATGCATACAAAAAATTCTTTTTTAATAACTAATACTTTTGTAGTAATTTTTTTTTAAATGAGCAACTTTTTTGCATAAATTTTTGTGACTTACACTGACGGGCAAGTTTTAATTAAATTTATTTGAAAACTAAAAGTAAAAAAAAAAATAATGTGAACCAACATAGCCTAGGGTATTACCAATTTGTGATGATGAAAAAAAATAGTACTTTTCAATGTTGACTTTATACACAGATGTCCACTTTTTTTCCCATATCGATACACTGTGCGGCGGCGTAACTATCTTTCTGACTTGGGCGGGGACTAGGGGGGGCCTGGGTTGTGTGACCATAATTTTTTACCGCAAGAAGAGTATATATAAATACAACCAAGGACATAGCTGTCAAAGCTTTGTTGAATGAGGTTGAATAAAGTGTAAAAATACGTATTATGTACACGGTAAAAATTTTTGTCAAAACACGTTCTTTTCTTGAATACATTGTTTTACCTTAAAACAATTTGTTTTGAATTAAAATATTTCTTTTTAGTTCAACGCAGCGTTTAATCTTGAAATGAGACTTTATTTTTCTTCTTTAATTGTTTTATTTCAGTATACTCCATTTTGTAACAAAGCAAGTTGTCTTTATATAAGTAATATTTTGCTTCCAGAGAACACGGTGCCTTAGATTAATTCAGTTCCAATTTATAATAAAACAATTTCTGTTTCACATTAAAATAAAAGGCAAGACATTTTTTGTGCTACATCAAGAAAATATTCTCTTTGTGAATAGGAAAGCACAAATTATTTTATTCAACAATAAAGCAATTTGCTTTGATCTAAGACATTTTTTTTACCGTTTATGGCAAAAACGTGAATCCTTGGATGGATTTTCGAAAAAAGCTTATTACGCCGCAAGCGAAAATTTTAAGAAAATTGGACTTAAAATAAAGACGATTTAAAGCTTAGGGGGTAGCTTCAAAAGGGACAATCGGGGAAAACAAAAAAAAAACAAAAAATTCTGTCTGCTTGGTTTGGTTTGGGTTATTCGCCAAAGAGAGCTGAGCTGGGGAGATATTTAGGATTGATTCTAGATTTCCGCCGCAAGGAAACATTTTGAGAAAATATGACTAAAAATATGTTTTTTTGCGTTTGGAATGCTTTAAAAATATTGCTTAAATTAAACTTATGTAACTTGTTACATTTAACGAGTGCCTTCAAAAATATTTATGTATATTTTTTAAGTTTTCGTAAAATCTTAGGCTTAGCCTGATGTAATGGAGACGAGTCATATTATAGAAATTGTTGTAAAATTTGGAAAAATAGTAGTTTTAATGTTTGAAAAACACTGCTATACTCAAAGAGTATATAAGTATGGTCACAAGGTCTGTGTGACTCTAACTTTCTTGTCTGCGGTGAAAATATTTCCTAATGTCGAATTCCATTTATATATAGCAACCAAATTTTTTTTAATTAAAAATATATGTTATATATGCCAGTTTTTTCGACTCCTATATTTAGTGGCCACATTTTTCTGGGGGGTTGGCATGGGGCCGGCCCTCCCAGGCCCCCCTGTAGTTACGCCAGTGCATATTTGTAAAAAGTTGCTTTTTTGCCAGTACCCTGTTTAAAATCTTATGGGCCATCACTGAATAACATCAACTTCTATATGGGAGTACCTCCTCAGAAAGAAAAGCTATCTACGTGCCTGTAAAAACAAACATATTTGAAATGAATTTTGTTGGAATGGGTACATCGGTCTATTTTTTTAAAGTGATGAGTAACAGGCTAAATTTTTGTACATAGCTTTATTTTTCTTTTAGTTTTTTCATCTGCTAAAATTCTTGAAAGTTATTCCTAACAGAGTGTACGGCCGCAGAAATCTTTCGACCTTTTGACTGAGTAAACCAAACATGCAATTTTGGGGACAGTGTTGCCATTTACACATTAACACATATTTTTAGCTACAGAAAAAATATACCGGTTACTAGTAGCACTAAAAAATTATTAACCGGCAATTCTTTTTCTGTGGCTTAAAAATGTGTTTAAAATTACAGGGTGTCCCAAATTCGATGTTTTTGGTGAGTGTCGGGAATTTCTAGGAGAGATAGAAAAAAACTGAGCTCCCCTTTGCGACACTGATATTTCAAGGGAACCTTGAAGATAAAAACCGCATCTTGATATAGCAAGCCGTTTTTAAGCTACAGGGTGTTTTTGAAAAGCCTGCATTTTGGAAGGGAGACGTCTGTAACATTTTAATTATGAAAATTTTGTTTTTGTGTAAATAGCTTTCTTATAGATCTTTCCTTGAAGAATTGACAGATTTAAACGGTTTTTATCTATCTCTTTTAGTTTTTGAGATATTACATAAAGTTATTTTTTTCTTATGGAATTACACTCTTTTTATTCGATTTTTGAAATTAGCGTAAAATTTCTTTTAGAATGACGTATCGCACTCAATATTTCATTTTTAAAAATGTTTTATTGTTTTTTTTTTAGTATTTTTGTTTTTTTTATATTTTTTGTTTTTATTTAAGTTGATGACTGGGTTAAAAATATTTTAAAATACCTATCTTAAAAACTAAGAAAAAAATTATAATAAAGCTCTTTCCACGAAAACTAAATTTTCATAAATAACCATGACGGATCTGACACCTTCCTAGCTAGCCTATTATCACACTTCAAGTGAAGCCATGATAATATATTAGCCTTGAAAACAGTTTTTTTAATATTTAATAAGTAAATATCTCAGAAACTAAAGCTAGTAGCGAAGTTTTTGGTTCTAACACGAATTATTGAGCAAAATATAGTCTACTTTATTCCGAAAACAGTGTATTGATAGGATGCTCCGTTTAAAAGTTAGCTTTTAATTGTCAAAAAACTGTCATTAGCATTAATGGATTTTGACCAAAATCTAGTCAGCTCGTAAGAGTATCGAACACTATTTTACCTGAATCTTTTATGATAATTGGGTTAGCGGTTTAGGAGCTATCGTGTTACGGACAGAAATAATATGCACACACAGACAAATATATCCAAATAATACATTTTTGACGTTATCTGAAAAAAAAATTTCGTCGAAAATAATACCTTCTCTAATCGAACCGCGACTAGGTGGATAATTTGCCGTTAATTAGTCGTGAATTAGTTGTGGAAAAATTAATTTTGTCGCTCTTATTTTTGACCGTTTTTTTGGGTGCTTCGCTAACTTCATATGTTGGCACCCATCGCAAATCGAATCGCGACTAGGTGGATAATTTGCCGTTAATTAGTCTTGAATTAGTTGTGGAAAAATTAATTTTGTCACTCTTATTTTGGACCGTTTTTTTGGGTGCTTCGCTAACTTCATATGAAGTTAGCAAAGCACCCTCGTAAAAATGGCTTTAGACATGACGTATCGAAATCGAATATGGTAGATAATTTGCCGCTAATTAGTTGTGGAAAAATTAATTTTGTCGCTCTTATTTTTGACCGTTTTTTGGGGTGCTTCGCTAACTTCATATGTTGGCACCCATCGCAAATCGAATCGCGACTAGGTGGATAATTTGCCGTTAATTAGTCGTGAATTAGTTGTGGAAAAATATTAATTCTGTCGCTCTTATTTTTGACCGTTTTTTTGGGTTCTTCGCTAAATTCATATGAAGTTAGCGAGGCACCCTCGTCAAAAATAACTTTAGACATGTCCTATCGAAATCGAATATGGTGGATAGTTTGCCGCTAATTAGTTGTGGAAAAATTAATTTTGTCGCGGTTATTTTTGAGTGTTTTTTGGATACTTCGCTAACTTCATATGAAGTTTATGAAGCACCCAAAAAAACGGTCAAAAATAAGAGCGACAAAATTAATTTTTCCACAACTAATTCACGATTAATTAACGGCAACGTTGCTTCGCTAACTTTCATGCTCATGTACTATATATTATAGCATCGCTCGCCGTGGGCAACCGCCTTTAAAGTTTTTCTTAAAATTTGAGCGTCGCAAAGGGGGGGCCAGTTTTTTCGTATCTTCCTGGAAATACCCGAAGCCGCCCTAAAACATCGAATTTGGGACACCCTGTATACGGAAATAACACTGTCCCCAACATCGCATGTTTGGTCAACCCGAAAGATTTCTGCGCTCGCGCACTCTGTTTTTGGGGAGGAAAAAGTTGTGCGTCTCGGCAAAATAAAGCTATGTACGAAAATTAGCTTGTCATTCATCAGTTCAAAAATAGACCGGTGTACTGTGGACTACTTGCATTCCTGTAAGAAAATCAACAGATATGTTTATTCAATTTTAATTAAATCTAGTTTATTTCGTATTCCCTCCATTTGTAAATAGAAAAATAATGAAAATAACCAATGTATAAATTTTTATTTATTCTGTTCGATGAAAAAAAAATCTGGCTCGCCATACTTTTTAGGAAATTAGACATTTTAAAAATACAACAAATGTTTATAAGTTTATTTTTTTAGTGGTACCTTTGTTATATTATTAACTTGAAATTCAGTAAATAGATGTTATACAGGGTGTCTCTAAAAGGTCTGTACAAAATCTTAGCACATATTTCTGAGGTCAAAATAACTCGATTTAATGCAAATTACCTTGGTCCAAAATTGCTCCGTTTCAGAGATACAGGGTGGTGAATTTAAGAATTAAAAATCGATTTTATTAAAATTTATGAACATTTCTCAACGCATTACTTTAAAAATTGGTACTCGGGGGTTTGTTGGGATGCGAAACTTAAATATGGACATTTTTTTACTGTCGCCGTTAGAGGGCGCTTCACAATGCTCATTTTATGGTTTAAAATGACCATAACTTTTTTCTCAGTGTATTTTTCAACTTTTTTTGTTGATAAAATAATTTCCTGAACTTTTTTAAGCAGAAAAGGTACTTTTGATAAAATCTGCTAGGGTGAGCCGTTTTCGAGATATTTCGGTTTTTAGTGTTCGATGCCGCAATGGAATATTGAAATTATTTTAAATCAAAAGATTTTGCTGCTACCTTTAAGGATTAAATTTAGTCAGTAAATGAGTTATTATTATTTTTTTGTCGTTTAATCACTTTCGGTAGGTATTCAGTCAATTTCTGGGAAAATAGGTTCACTTGGTTCAATTAAAATAAAAAACAGCCTGTATCTCTGAAACAGAGCAATTTCGGACTAAGGTAAATTGCTTTAAATCGACTTATTTGGACCTCAGGGATATGTGCTAAGATTTTGTACAGACCTTTTAGAGACACCCTGTATATTTTTTTAATTAATTTATTTCTTGATGAAAAATGGCAAAACATCGATAGGGGCATCGTACAAAATAGATACTGGTCCATTGTACTCGGTTCCATTGTTGCCATCTGTCCATGTGCCTTTGGGAAGGTAGACTGTCCTCTGTACTGCGTTTTGTTCAATAACTGGTGCCACAAGAATGTATTCACCCAGAAGGTATTCTAAAAATATATACATAGCAAAATATAAAATTAAAAGAGAAGCGTTTTTAGCTTTTATGGACAGTCTTTATTAAATGTCTATATTATTAGCAAACTTTTCGACACATTCCGTGTCATTATAATCCAACCACGTTTTGCTAACTGCTGTGGTCCCTAAAATATGATTTTTTAAACAGTTTTTATATCTCTAAAACTGTGACTCTTAAAAATATAATTCCCAATCTAACTTGGGTCGCGGTAAGCGGGCGTACAAGGCGTGCACGGCACACGGTCAAATTTACAAAATCATAACAAAAACATTTTATGTAAAAAAACCAAATACGCGAGTATTACGTAAAAAGAATTGAGATAAAAGTAAAGCCAAGTTCTCCAATACAAATTTTAAAATGAAAGGTTCTTACTAGTTTGGAAATGTTTTTTTAAACTTTGCTATTATAGCCAAACTTCTTTATGATCAATTTAGCACTGTGCTTAAGTCATTTGCAGCCGTAATAGCCAAGTTTAGACATTGACAACATTTCCAAGCTAGTAAGAACCTTTTATTTTGAAATTTGTATTGGAGAACTTGGCTTTACTTTTATCTCAATTCTTTTTACGTAATTCGATTTTCGCGTACTTGGCTTTTTTTTACATAAAATGTTTTTGTTATGATTTACTATTTTTTTAAAGGATTTGGATAAAATTTAAGTTTAAAGTAGTAAAATATGCGGAATATTGTTCAAAACTTTTGCAATGCCTTATTTAAAATTTTTGAGGTTTTTTAATTTTCTCTCATGGTTTTATCATAGTTCCTATCAGCCTTTCAAAGCTTAGCTCTCTAGCGTTTCTGGAAGTAGGCAATGTTACTTTTACATAAATTTACATTTATTGGGGAGGGAAGTAAATGAAAATTTTGCGGTTTTAAAAATTTTTTCTATAGTTTTATCATAGTTCCTATCGGCCTTCCAAAGCTCAGCTCTCTAGCGTTGCTGGGAGTGGGAAATGTTACTTTTACAAAACTTTACATTTATAGGGGAGGGAAGTAAAATTGAAATTGTTATTATTTAAACACAATTTTTCCTAGAGTCTAACCACAATATAGTTATTAATTTGGGTCTAGCACATAATTGTTCGATTCAAGTTTAAAAGGCATATTATTTCCTTTTAAACACCAAAAACACTGATATTTGAGTCTAGGTTTTACAAGTTCCTATAAAAAATTACCTCACCATATATTGTCCAGGAGCCCATAAGAATTACTGTTTCTTATATCTAAGGCACCATTTTACCTTTCAGTACTAATTTTCTTGCTCCATAAAAAATGTCTCGTTTCTTTTATGATTTATACATTCACTACTAAAAGTTTTATGCAGTTCTACAACCTGCATCTTGTTGCGTAAAATACTGATATTTAACTTTTTACTAGATTACTTCACTAACTAGGAGTTTTTAATTTAACACTTTAACTGCGGTTTTGATACTCATCTTTTTATGTTAATATTTTCACTTCGTTTTTAAGACTTTTCTTTTTTTTCTCCATGTTAATAGTTTCACTGCGTTTTTAATAATCGCGACTCGTCTTTTAATATCCAAAAATATGTTGTTTTTTACGGCACATGTTCAAAACTATTTAGGCAAATTTGAATAACAAGGTAATAAATATTAATCTGGTGACAGGTTTAACCTATTTATCCAGAAGTGTGCTCAATTAATTTGTTATTTTTTAATATTTTTAATTCCGAGAAGAACAATAAATCAGCCACCTGTTTTGTGTTTTGGCTCCAAGAAAGTAGGTCAACAATTAAAAATTATTTAATATTTAATATTTCGGCGAAATTCCGGTGCTGACTAAGTGTCTTTGGTAACCTACTTTACTAATTTAAAATAAATCATTATTTTGTTTTTTAAAAACATCTTTAATCTATTTAGTTCACAGGTGTTTTGCTAAATTTGTGCACCTATTTGGTTTATTAAATGATTTTATAATTTTATTTTTACACTTGCTTCAGATAATGATTTGTTTCTTGTTAATGGATAATTCTTAAGGTGGTAGCTATTGTACAACGATGTGTATATTTAGTGCATGGTCAAAGGTTAGTTTTATTATTCTTTTAAATAGGTTCGACGTTTTACTTTGTTGATAAACAGTTTTTTTTATTTTTATTTTATTTTTTTAGAGATTTGATTTCTTATTGCTTGCTTTTAAAACAATTTATGATCTTTCTTTTTCGGTTAAATAAGGTTTGTGTGCTGCCTGTTAAAACTTTGAAACCCTCATTTCCAATCCTGTCTAGATTCATTTCCTTATAAACTCATTATTGCTGAACCGATCTTAGTGAAATAAAAAAAATCAGGGTGGGAATTGATTGTTCTTTAAAGATTATAATCGAAATTTGCCGCCATCTTAAAAGTTAAGATGTCGGACAGAATCATACTTGACCCTTCAAAGAAACACGTTTATTATTTCCGAAAATGTTTTAGATTTTTTTATCTATAGAAAAGCACTACTTTTCTCCCGCTTAACAAGGTACAAAATAATAAACTCGGTTAAGTGGTTCTTACAAAATCTGCTTGTGTTTTACGAATCATACGATTGCATTGCCAATCCTGTCTGCATTCAGTTCTTTATAAACTCATTATTACTGAACCGATTTTAGTTAAATAAAAAACATCATGGTGCAAACTGATTGATTTTTAAAGGTCAATCAGTTTGCATAAAGGGAACTTGGAGAAAGGGCTTATTACCATCATAAATTGCAAACGCTTTTCGATCTGTGGGATCTAACCACCATATAGGTGCGTTTACTGGCGCTCCAGTCTCGATGTTCTTCTTCATAGCTTTCAATATGTAAGGAGTGTAATCGGCATGCAAATCGACGCATTTCTTAACAATACTTTCTATGTCATACTAAAAGAACGAAAAAAAAGTCCCATAAGCCTTACCTCATTTCTGTTGAAGAGCTTGGAAAAATGTCATTAACACCCATAAGAGATGGTGTCCTAATAGCCCACCCACTTAATGAGAACCAATACGAATAGGAAAGGTAAGTCAACAGAACTAGGGACACAGATTGCAACGTTTAGGCCTTGGCCACTTGATTTGACAATGCCACTGTTAACGAGGCCACCTGCTTCAAAGTTAAAATAATTAACAGATTTAACATTTCCCCAGTTGAAAAAAAAAACCCTCTTAAATTATGAATTACTTTGATCTAAGTGGCTCAAATGACAGATTAGCCGAATACAACTTTTATTAATATACAGCGATCCTGAAAACCATGCCTAAAAACAAGTTGCGGCGTTGCCATAAATTTTACTTGTTCTTAGCCTAGTTTTGCATGTAAATAATGCTTGATGTCGAAAACAATATTTAATCAAAAATATTTAAAAACTTATAAATGGCAAAAATACCATTTATATTCAAATCCCGTTTTGTTACAGTAATGAAACTTGGCACGATTTGAGTACAACACTATGGTATTATTTTGCTAAGCGGTGCTCATCTCGAATCCAGTGCGGAGCAACGATACAGAGTGTTTTATTTTGAATTGCATTTATCTGATTAAAATTCCGTATAAAATTCAAATGATTGGCACACTTTTATTTTAAGCTATAAAAAGAGCTTATTGATTTATTTTCTTCCAAGAATTAAAAAGTAGTTAATTTTTTTGAGAGAAATTTCTGGTGTGGGTGTTGAGTAAAAAAAATTCCAAGAGCTTAGATACTGTGTTAAAATTTAATTGGGACATAAACAAAATGTTTCTCTTTAAAACTAAAATAATGAAAAATCTAAAAAATTGGAAAAGTAAGTCGATTTCTTAACGTAACGATATTTAAAAAAAATATATGCCACATAAAATATCCTTAGCTTATTTTATAAAATAAGGACACTAAACAAGGATACCAAATGAAAAATATTATGTAATATGTGATACATGCTTTTTAACTAATTCGCCCTCCTGATTCCAAATCTGCAATTAGTTTTGCTGTAGCTGCAACGTTTTTCGAGATAATTAAAAAAAAACCGTCAAAATGCGTAAAAAATAGGTCGTTTTCAGAGAGCTGTCAAATTCGAGTCCAGTGAGATATCGACGCGTCATATTTTTTTGCCTTATTATAATCTTTTCTGAACGGAACGGATCAACAAAATCTAAGTTATCTGAATATACTGATTTTTTATGATTAAAAATAATAATAAATTCATTAATCATAATTCTAAAACTAAATGAGATAACAGAAAAATAATTGCAGATTTGAATTCAGCGCGATCAAATTAACTAAAAAACATATATCATATGTTAGTTTTTTTTGGAAAAAATAGTTTTTTGTTTAAGGCGAAAAACAGTCAATTTCTCGCGTTTTCACGTGAACTTTGACACGTTATATAAAAAAAAACTAAACAAAAACGGTATAAAATTTAACACACTATAAGTGATGATTTCTGAAACGAACAACATCAAAAGGAAGCTCATTGGATTTTGCCACATCCTGGATGGTTTGGTGTTCACATATTGCCTTTACTTACAGTTACGTTTTTAAAATCCCACGGCAAATAACTGAACTGCATGGAGGGCATGAAGGTGTTGGCCTGGGCCCAACGGACCAACAACTCTGCTGTTGGTGGCTCGGTATAGCCATTGCCGCCGATCATGTCTGGAAGAACCCTGTAAAGAAATTTAAATCATAAATAAAGTTTTTTCAAAAATCGTAGTAACACCGGACGTCGCAGGAACGTACTTTTTAGGTCTCTTTAGGTCATAATGTCCCCATGCCTAAAAAGTACGTTTCAAAAACGTTCAAAATGGGACGATTAAAAAATGGTTTGGACGTTTTTTAAACCTACTGTTCGAATTCAAAGTAAAAATATAGTTGCCCTATGTATGGTAGCCTTAGTCAAGTAGCATTAAGGGGACCTCACACGATCAGTATTAGAGTAATAAAAATATAAAGAGAAGTAATCAACCGCGGCCCCGTGTAAATTTTCCCTATTCGTGGCGGTCATTCCTGAAAACTTAGAATTTACAGAATCCCCGGCGATGGCAACATAGCTGCGTCACTGGAATCATCTCGCAAAAACCAAAGTGGGCTGAATTTTCACAATATTTTCATAAACATGAAAACACTAAATATAATAAGGGGCTATTCTTAAATTACGTAGCACTGTAATGTAATTCAAAAATCCAAAATTTTTGAATTACGTAATTTACGAATGTGCCCTAATAATCTCGAATAAAAGTTAAGGATTCTAAATTAAAAATAACCTGCTTATCCATATTAGTCGCACCAGAGACTAAAAAATAGCCCATATCAGGTGTTCTGGAAACTTTTTTTAAATTGTTAAGCAGTAATTTTTAATTTTTATGTTGATGGTTTTTATACGTACTAGTCTTAGAGTAATAATAATATAAAGGGAAGAAGTAAACCGCGGCCCCGTGTAAATTTTCCCTATTCGTGGCGGTCATTCCTGAAAACTTAGAATTTGCAGAATCCCCGGCGCCATGGGACCACTACGTGTGTACCAAATTTCATCCAAATGTGTGTCAAAAACTCATTTTTCTATGAAAGGGGGTGGGGGTAGAGGTGGGAGGATATTTTTTTCTTAATATTGTATTGTCATCGGATCACTATATGTATACCAAATTTCATCCAAATCGGATAACGGAATGTCTGTCAATAACAAATTTTTCTATGGAAGGGGGTGGGGGTAGGGGTGGGAGGATATTTTTTTCTTAATGTTGTATTGTCATGGGACCACTACGTGTGTACCAAATTTCATCCAAATCGGATAATGGGAAGTGTGTCAAAAACGCTTCTCAAGATTTGATAGATAGTTAGTTAGTTAGACAGAACATCTGAAGCTAAATAAACGCTTGTAAAAAATTGCGTAAAGAATTTTTTAAAGATGTTTCTCATCTACACATTTTATCAAAAAAAAATTGTTAGTCCAGCGCCGAGTTGGCCGGCGCCCAGTTGGCGGCGCCGAGTTGGCCCGGCGCCCAGTTGGCGGCGCCGAGTTGGCGGCGCCCAGTTGGCGGCGCCGAGTTGGCGGCGCCCAGTTGGCGGCGCCGAGTTGGCGGCGCCCAGTTGGCGGCGCCGAGTTGACGGCGCCCAGTTGTCCCATTCCGTCATATTCATATTGTAAAAGAAGCTTAATAACCCGTTTTCTGACGTTAAAAAAATAATATATATATATAACGTTTTTTCAAAGTGTTTTTCGAACGTTAAAAAAAATATTGATTTTTAACAGTGGAAATGAAATGTTTTTCTAACATTGAAAAATAAATGTTTTTTTAACAATGAAAAATATATTTTTTCCAAATATCTCTAAAGATAAGTTAACATAAATAACGTAAATAAAATTCTTCTATTTTGGAACCGCAGGGCAGCAACAGTCTGTTGAGGTTTTCTTAAACTCCACACTCAGTAAAGGAAATTCGGATCCGTAGCTTCTGAAAATAAAATTTAAAATTCTATGTAAACAATAATTTTGTAGTAAGTGCCTCACTACGAGGCCAAACAATTCATGCTCAAGTGAATACAAGGCAAACAATTTCAAGGCGCCTATTCAATTTAGCATGAATGCAAACAAAGCATTCGTTTGGTCCCACCGCGAGGCTTGCGAATTCTGCCTCAAATGAATACGCGGCTTAAGGTTCGGCGGCTAATCACTCGCGGTGAATTGTCGCATTCCCTGTCTGATGTATGGACTACCAAAAATCCACAAAAATGATGTGCCTCTTCGCCCCATTGTCAGTACTATAGGCTCACCAACATACAAACTTGCTAAACATCTTGCTTCTCTCTTGCAACCCCACATCGGACTAACGGATTCGTATGTAAGAGACTCCACGCACTTCATTGAGAAGATCAAAAACATCGTCATGGACGAGAAAGACATCTGTTAGCTTTGATGTTGTGTCTTTGTTCACGAAGGTACCTTTAACCGACTAACGAACTAGAAGAGAAGGCGTTGAATAGCGCCCCTTATAAACCCAAAGTCTGGTTTCGATATGTAGATGACACCTTTGTCGTTTGGCCTTATGGTAGAGACAGCCTTGATGAATTTTTAAACCACATTAACAGCATACACCTCAGTATACAATTTACAATGGAAACAGAGAACAACAGAGAATTGGCATTCCTTGACGTACTAGTAACGAGGAAAGAGGGACGACTAGGACATACCGTACACAGAAAAGCTACTCACACAGACCGCTACCTAAACAACACATCTAATCACCACCCGTGCCAACGAAAAGAGGTAATAAGAACATTGGTAGCGAAAAGAATCTGCGAACCAGAATATCTAGACAAAGAATTAAACCATCTTAAAAACGCCTTCGTAGCAAATGAATACACTCAAAGCGACATTGATAAATGTATACGACCAAAGCCGAGCACTAGGAGTAACAGTAGCGGTGGACTGAGCAGCCGCGAAGTTACTTCAAGAGCCTTTCTGCCCTACATCCCTAGAGTGACGGATAGGATCGGACGTATTCTGGGAAAACACAACATAAAAACGATCTTCAAGCCATCTAAGAAGATCGAGAACCACCTCAGATCTGCGAAGGATATAAGGGACCCACTAAGTTCTTCAGGGGTATACCGCATTCCCTGTACCTGTGGAAATATCTACATCGGAACAACCAAACGGTCCGTAAACACAAGAATCAAAGAACACAAAGCCAACTATCGACTCGGACACACGGAAAAATCTGCAGTTGCAGACGACACACTAAACAATGAAGACCACCGAATAAAATTCGAAGACACACAAGTTCTCTGCTCCTCCTCTTCATACTATCCAAGACTTTATAGAGAAGCAATCGAAATTCATAAACACCAGCAAAACTTCAACAGATCTGAAGAAACTCTTAAAATTAACAGAACATGGGTACCGGTTCTTAAAAACACTAAACGGCTCGCTTACAACAACAAAACTGAATCTCGGGAAAGTAACCAATCACCGACCAGCTCTGATATACGCCCCGCCCACCATAGCGTATATAACCTGCGCCCGCGACGGACTAACCACCAGTCTTAGAGAAGCCGACAAACAGTCAACATCTCCTGAAGATGCCATCCACTCGAGATGGCGAAACGTCGAGAACGAATTTCCAACGACGACGGTCGAACAGCCCGAAAGCACACCCACCATTGGAGCAATATTCCTATCCAAATATATATTCACTATCATTATTAATAATTGTGCTTTTAATTTGCCATGTTTATTTCTACAAAAGGTAAATATTGTAACCAAAATTGCACAAAGCGTATCTGCTATCGACTCGTATGAACTCGCAGCGAATTGCAACTAAACATGGCGATGGCCCGTTCTGGTAGTGGACCTATGCGGCAGCGCCCTCTATAGTATAATTTTTTTAATGTTTAAAAAACAAAACATTTATTAGCTTCATATATCTTATATTCAACGTTAGAAATGAGATCTAGGAAAAACATTATAAAAATAACCATATATTGATGGTATTATTTTGAATGTTAGTGAAATTATGGTTGTTTTAATGCTGGTTTCTTAACGTTATTAAGAAATATATTTTTGGTAATGCTTTTACATGAAATTTTCGTTAGGATTTTCTACACGTTTTTTTAATGTCAAAAGTTGACCTAATTTTAACACAAATTTGTGTTAGAAAAAAAATATTTTTTTTTCAACAATTATTTAACGTTTTCTACGATTTTGTGCTTAGTGGGCTGCAATATAAATCTGTCAAAATACTGCCTGACACTATTATTGCATGGCTTTGTTCCCATCCCACATAGCACAATCACGTGTTTAAGACGTAAAAACGCGTGAGAAAAAAAAACGTTGATTTTAAAAGCTGCTAGAAAACAACGTATTTCATATACGAAAACAAGCTTAATAGGTCATTCATTAACGTTATAAAAAATAACGTTGCTAAAAACGGGGTAGTAATAGCGCCATTACAAAATCAAAACAGCAATGTTTTTACGTTATTTCCAAGTGAATTCTAACTAGATTTTTATCAACGTCAAAATCAGATTAGGTTTGCGCATTTTCTACGCGACTTGCATGGCTTTTCTACCAAATATTTTTGAGATTTTATTAGAAGCAGTGTCACCTATTGGCGATATTTTTCACTTCGTCAAAATCTATCCGGGAGTGTTTTGGCGTCTAACTACGCTAAAAGTTAGTAGGTTTGAGAAGTCTTTTTCTAGTGGCTTTTTAGAACATGTTGTGGAGGACTTTGCAAGTGTGAATTTGGCACACAAGAATCAAAGAACACAAAGCCAACTATCGACTCGGACACACGGAAAAATCTGCAGTTGCAGACGACACACTAAACAATGAAGACCACCGAATAAAATTCGAAGACACACAAGTTCTCTGCTCCTCCTCTTCATACTATCCAAGACTTTATAGAGAAGCAATCGAAATTCATAAACACCAGCAAAACTTCAACAGATCTGAAGAAACTCTTAAAATTAACAGAACATGGGTACCGGTTCTTCAAAAAAAAAGTAACGAGGGTAAAAAAGACGTTATATACACAGCACCAGAAACTTCAGCAAAAATTGCATTTTACAGCATGATTTCTCCTTACTTTTAAGTTATCTTTAAGCATGTAGATTTAACAAAACAAATATTATATGGTATGAGATTGTTTTCTAGTAAAAAATAATTATTTTTGTTCACGTTAATTTAACGTTGATGTGGTTTTTGTGCTATGTGGGATAGGTCCCTATTAAACTTAACCTAGCTTAACCTATCCTATAACCTAATGAGCTTTACTTACATGCCATATCCAACCATATTTAAGGTTAGCAAGGTTGTTATTAAAGTGGGTAGACCATTGTAAAAGCTCCAGTTTGAATCTTTGTCGATAATTCTTATAAAGTTAGATAAGTGTTGAGTCCTGAAATAATATAAAGATCAGATTTTTATCTTTTACACGAGTACCCATATGTGAAGCAATAAAGGAGAGTTATAATTTTTTTATTACGAATATCGCTAGAAGAAGAAGTTTTAATCGTAGTCTTGACAGTTGTAAACAGAAATCCTTGCATGATAAATGTATAAAATATTTTTTTAGAGAACAAAATTTCTTTTTTAACAGTGTGTTACTTGTAATGTTTACTAGTTAGTTTACCTACTCCTAACGGAACAGTGACGTCCATAGATGAAAGTATTTTACAGAAATCGTCAAAAATCTAGTTTAGTTCGAAGTTTTTAATGAATTTTCTTAAAAATGAAGCTGTTTGTGGAAAAATGAGTTATGTCACGCTATAGACAACAAAATGTTCTTATGTTTTAAATAATGTAAAACATGCTTGAGTCCAAATTGCAACTAACATTTTAGTGCGTCCTTAAAAGAAATGCGTTTCCGTAATTTTTTGAGACAACAAATAGAACTTGGCGTCGGTAAAAAGTAGTATTATTACGTAACCCTATTAATTTATACATCATTCGACAGAAAATTTTGTTCTCTAAAACAAAGCCTAAAGGTGGTCGCCCACTTGTCCGGCACAGCACGGACCGTTGCTATACGTCGCCTACAGGCGACGGATAGCTTGGTTGCCCACTTTGCCGGTGAAAACCGTCACGTCGCGGTCGTCTGTTGCGAAGATCTTTTTATTTTAGTTTGTATCGTTGTTTGATAATCTCCTCAAACAACGTTTACATGTAGCAGTAACAGAGTCAGTATGTGTGAAAACAACAGTTTTCCCACTAAACACAAAACCATTTTAATAACGTCAAAATAATGTTTAATTTAAAAACATAACGTTATGTTGGATGTTAGTTCTAACGTCACATTCATTGTGAAAAAGAAGCTAACGGTCAACAACTGCCGAAATAATTGTTAAAACATAGCTATATGCGATCGACAGGCTTCCAGAAGTTGATGCTGGCCTGCGCCAGCCTGTGATGGCCGTCTCCGCGTACACTTGGCTAGCCCATCCCGACACGAACCGTCGTTTGACGGGAAGAGTCGGAGAACTGGAATCTGAGCCGTGACGGGCTAAAGTGCGGTAGTCTATTCATGTGCTTGGTTTTAATGTTATCCGTATTCTGATTTGCCGGAACGGGACGGGGCGTGACGGACAAGTGGGCGACAACCTTAATTCATGGATTTTCCTGAAATGCTTAGTTTTTTCCGAGAACCGTAAAAAACATAATAGACATATTTTTAAGTTATCTATTATCTACAAAAAAGTGTTTTATACTTTTCTTTCTAAGAGTCCTTGCTTTTGAGAAAGTTGTTTAAATTTAAAAATATTGTTGTATTTATTGTGCACGTTGGGGATGATTAAGCGTACGTATCACTGGTGGGGTAGTACAGGTAGCTTAAAAATATCTCATTTGATAGTTCTTTTTATGGGCTTTAACTTTCTTTCAACATATTTTCTCAAAAAGAAAGTTCTTTTTGAGTAACAGACTGATAAAGAAAAAAACTCGAAGATGGCATGTTGGCGGCGTCTTTTTGAGAATGTTCCTGAAGGGAGAGGGATCAAAGCTTGTACTATCTTTAATGGAAACGATTTTATTTTTTTTTATTATACATGACTCTATCAGTATATCTATTAATTTTGAGTTTAATGTATAGGGTGTTACGTAAGATATTCACTGTAATTGGATTTTCTTAAGCCTTTGCGACATTCATTTGTTTTGTTGGATGCTATCACGGCACCGGGTCTTAAGGCAAACTCTATGCATAAAACGAAAGCTGCTAGGGTTTAGCCCCATATAACGACATAGCAAAATAGCACGGCACAAATCTTGAATTTTTATTATTATTTTAAAAATACGATGAACATAACAATAAACATAGCATAACATAAAAAAAAACCACCTTATACACCAACCTCAAGGTCTGTAGAGGATAGGTTACCCGGTAACTTTCTGACCAATCAGAGCCAGTTGTTGAACGCCGGAAATGACCTCACCCGGAGTGCCCATTTAAATGAAAAGCATTTAATATAGCAGGAAATCTTTAAGTTTAAGTTTCTTGCGTTCCTTTATTGATTTAAATGTAAAAATTCTTTGTTATTTTTTCTTAGTATCTGTAATAATTCATAAAATACATCAACCAATTCCATTATAAAATTTATCTTATAACAAATATC
This sequence comes from Aspidapion aeneum, assembly GCA_963576565.1. Lineage (NCBI taxonomy): Eukaryota > Metazoa > Arthropoda > Insecta > Coleoptera > Brentidae > Aspidapion > Aspidapion aeneum. Next base: position 22,610,412 of record OY755039.1, read on the forward strand.
CCAAATGCATAATGTCTAGGGAAGCTTTTAGCTTCTTATGTCCGTTAAAATATCTACAAGTAGAAAGTATAAGTAAACTAAAAGAAGTATTTACAGTTTTTAAATAAATAAACTCGGAAAAAAGATCACAAATGTAAAAAATAAACCTTTTAAAATACTTAAAAAACATGTAAACATAGCGCCCTAATCAAATCTTGGCACTCCAAATGACTCGCTGTCACCTCTCACACCGCTTCGACTATAGAGTTACCAGGCAACCTATTGCACCAACCTAATGATTAAATATTTAAAAGTGGGGTTAAAACTAAGGAACGGCCGCATAAAAAGCATGTTTCAAGTTTGTCCCATTACAGGGCATCTTGTAGTGATTTTTGACTGCATATCCATACTCATCAAAAAACCCGCCGCCATTTTGGGTGCCACGCCCAATTTAACCCAAAACAAGCCCAAAACTAGTTACAAAATAGTCTTTTCGAGTATTATTATAGGGTGTGCTTTTACACCTACTCAAAATGACAAAAAAAACAGGTTTTAAATCCGGTACTGATATCTATCAAATGGACCAAAAAAGCCGGACAAAATGTTTTTGTTGCACTTTGAAGGAAATTAATTATGCTGTAGAGCAGACGTATTTTTTTGTCCGCTGTTATAAAATCTAAAGTAGTGGATTGAATCAAGCTTGCCTCATCAAAAAGGCTAAATTCTTGTATTCTTGTATTCCAGATATTTTTTGGATTTTTTATTTGAATTAACAAGCTTTGTTTTTGTCACCTGAAACGAGGTTATCATTCAAATCGGATCAGTAGTTCCCAAAAGATTAGTATTTTTCACCCATTATTTTACACATTATACGACTGAATGCTTTATCAATTCTGTATGCATCATTTTTCTCATAAATTCATTCTTGCTTAAGCGATTCCAATAAAAATAAAAACCAATATGATGACAATTGGTTGCTTTAGAAGGACCATATCAACATTTTCCGCCATTTTAAAATTAAACTGGAAGACAGAATAAAAAACTTTTAAATGTTTTTTAAATTTGTAAAAAAACTTTTGTTCTACGCCGCGCATAACGAGGTACGAATCTTTAAAAGTGTTTAGTGGTTCTCTAAATAATAATTTCTGTCTGTCTTCATTAATTTCGTCATAAATTCACTAAACCGATTTCAATAACAAAAAAAATCATGTTGAAATTTTTTTTTTACGTGTAACCAATTTTTAAAAGCTGCAATTATTTGACTTCACCCTAAAAAGTAATAAGAGTTTGCTTTACGCGAATTTGCGAAACTTCGCTTAAAATATTCCTCGACTGATATGTATTTAAATGAAGTGCTGGATATTTATTTATTTGAAACTTGCGCTTAAGACTTTTTTAGTTTGCTCTTAGCCCAATTCATTTAATTTATTAATGTAATTTGGCGGGAGAAATGTTTTGACGCAGTCGCGTAGCCTCTGAGGAGTAGAATATTAAATCACTTTCTTGCCCCCAAATCTGATATGGAAAAAAAATAGTGGAAATCAAAGGTGTATGGTGGTTATAATTTTTTATCTCAAAAACAAAGCAAAACACAATAAAAACTCAAAAAACAAAATTGACTTGTATCGAGAGTATTAAAATATTTAGGAAAAACCAATAAATTTTTTAGAGTTTGACACGATGTATAATAAAAACTGTGCATTTCCGGACTGATGTTTATACATATTAAACTTTTATTTTAAAATTACCTAGGAAACCACCTTTTGGAGTTTCGTTGAAGTTACATAGGAAGACATACTTAAAAACACCCTGTAAATCGTAGGCTGAGTTTACTCGTGCCAGCCGGTGTTTTTGTCGCGTTTCTGTCCGTGATATATTTATTTAGGGGAAGACGGGGGAATTCCACCATGCGGGGTAATACCGCCACCCCAGGTATCTAGGCAACCAGAAACACGAGAAAGCTGCCGGTTGCAACAAACAGATAAGCTGTGGTGCCAGAACCTAAAGCATTCCAGTTACAACGTGTCGCCGCCTTAGTTTCATTTCAATCAGTCAGTCAACTGGTGGTCAGATTACCGTTATTTAAATTTTAGATTAAAATTCGAAAAAAGTTCTTTTTTCTATTGGCCAATACATTTTTATAAAATATGTGTTTTATTTATCAATCTTTCTAAACCAGTAAAAAGTATAAGGTATGAGCACAAACTAATATGGCAGTATTACCCCAAGGATATAGCGGTATTGCACCGTACCATGGAGGAATTCTGCCAACTGAAACTTTTTAAACAAATAAATATTTCTTTTAAATTTATGAAAAAAATATAAATTTTTTTAAATGAATTTTGTATAGTTATATTAATAAGCTAACTAAATAAAAAAGATTTTGCAATTAAAATTCATTTTAAACGCTTTAATTTTGCGCTTTATATATACAGTGTGTTCCGGTTATAACGTACCTAGGTTATAACGTACTTTCGGTTATTACGTACATATTTCATTGGTCTGGCCAATTGGCTTCTTTTTTACCGGATATTACGTAGCTTTTATACCTTCTACTTCGGTTATAACGTACCATATTTTGACTAATTCCGGTTGTGATGTATGACTGTACGTTAAATCCGGAATATTACCGGTGAATCCCCGAAAAATTCAGGGATTTTTCAATAATCGATTTCGCGGTTTTCTCATTCGAACGCGAGTTTCAGGCGGCAGGCCGTCAGTGTTTTTTTTATAATGTACGTCCGCTTATTAACCCATTTTGGGCCGTTGATGCGTATACGCAACACTACAGTAATATTTTTTTTACAAAAATAGGAATCTTTTTAGAATGAGATCTAGACAAATCTAGAGCAATTTCAAAAATTCTTTCAGCATATGCTTTCAGATTTTTTTCCAACACCATTTTACTAGTTACCCGAACGCCCCCCCCCCCGCCTCACCCGCCTGGAAACTTTACAATACCGAAATAAGATGTCGCAGCTGGATTTCAAATCATTTATTGCATTGCGAATGCTCAAAACAAAGAATTTTGTTGCTAGAGCACTTCTGATAAATCCGCCTACTGATATGAGAGGTGACCTGATGCGACACGTCATAAGCAAAACTGACTCCAGGTGCTGTATTCTTGAATCCCGTGCCCGTGAGTGAGTAGCTTCTCACTTACTTTAACCCAGGTGATTGTGGGAGAGGATAGCTGCACTCACCCTGCACTCGACTCACGGACCGTCAAGAATACGGCCTCAGAAGAAGATGTCGGGTATGCAAAAGTCAAACGATCTACATTTGTAAGCGTTGCACAGTATATCTGCACGCCGACTGTTTCCGGCAATTTTACTTAACCCTTTAGGCCATAGATGCGTTAACGCAACACCCCATATTTTGTTAAGTAAATTTTTTTTACGGTACTTTTACATTTATGTGTATTGATAATACGAAAATACTTTTTTTTTTTTTATAAATATTGTTTTCTTTCTATCCTTGGCCCAAAATGGGTTAAGTACACATTTTCTGATCCCTTGAGGGTGCGTTATAACCGAAGTATACTGTATATATATATATATATATATATATATATATATATATATATATATAAATATATATATATATATATATATATATATATATATATAAGTAATGTACTTCTATACATCCACCTTATTCTGTGTTAAAAAATAATAATAATTAGTATTTAAAAGAACATTAAGAAAATCAATAACAATTATGAAATTGTTATTGATAAGTAAATTGCTTTTAAACTTTGGAATGCAAACATCATTAGTTTAATATCTTAATAAGTTGTTTTTAACATTATAATTAAGAACCAAATATCATTATGTACATCATTAGTTTAATATCTTAATAAGTTGTTTTTAACATTATATCATTATGTTATCATTTAAGTGAAAGGTCAGCATATAAAAGCACATTTCATAATCAGATAATTCATTCAAGTTCTAGCTATAGCAGTAGTAGCATAGTAGTAGTAATAAGTTTTACTAAATAAAGAAAATTAGTTTTTAAAAAGCCGTCTGTGAATTATTGGAACTTAACTGGCGCTGCGAACAGGATAGCTGTTTGGCATTATCCTGACGGTCTTATATTGCATAAGAAACGACATATTGCCTCCAGCTACCAAAAAGAACACGTTCCGGGAGAACCTTCGTATTGTATCCATAGTCAACTTGGTTCAACTACAGAAAAACAACCACGACTTGGGACCGAAGACTACCTCTCCATTTCGCACAAACGGCCTTTGGACAAGTCTATTACGGCAACTGAAGATTACCTACCATAGAGATGTTTTTTCTGTAAGTAAATTTTTAAATGTTTGCTAAAGACAAAACCACTGACAACATAAAAACTAAATTTCTGCATAAACTAAAAGAAGGCAGCACGTCCAATAAAGACCTTACTTCCTTCAAAACTTTAGAAAACCAAGAAAATCCAACTTCCGAAGAAGACATGCAATTATATTCCAAAATTTCCTTAGAAACTGAAAATTTAGATTTAGATAGGTTAGAACATAGTTTAAGTAATTTAGCGATATCTAACTCTCAAGGAAACTCTACTAATCCTCCTATTCAACCGCAAATACCACATATTAACACATACACGCAAAGAAACATGCCTGACGAAACATTCAAACTAGCCTGCGACTTTTTACCAACTTTTGACGGACAAATCGAATATTTAGAAAATTTTATTCTCGCTTGTGATGAATTTCTTACAACATATGGAACAACTCCAACAAAATTAAATTTTGCGCTAAATGCTGTAAAATCTAAATTAAGAAAGGAAGCGCAACTATATATTTTCCTTAACCCGCAATTTAAAACTTGGGATGAAGTAAAAGCATCCTTACAGAAAGAGTTTGGAAACCCCATTGATTTAAGATCATTACTACAATCTTTGCAAAATTTGAAAACTGATAAAAATGAAAATATACAACAATTTTTTGATCGAATTAAAAAATTCCTAAATGAAATCAACACTAAAATTAACTGTGAAATTTCTGACGTAAACTTAAAAATTTTTCATTTAGACCAAGCAGAGTCAACAGCGATTTTACCGGTAGTTTCCAATTCACCAGATGACCTACGACCTGTCTTTATTCAAGAACTACCAAAAACCATGACAGACTTACAAAACAAAATATCTAATTATAACATTATAACAAATCAAATGTTTAACAGATATCAACCTAAAAATTTTTCACAACCTCAAATAAAAAATCAAAACACACAAAGACAACCTTTTTTGCCTCCTCCAAACTTTAGACAACAATCATTTCCACAAGGTCCAATTAATATTCAATCAAAACCAATAAATCAAAAATTCCCCTCAAATATTCCTGCATTCAGAAAACCGCCAATGTTTAAACACCCCACACCTAATTCGAAACCAACACCTATGTCAGGAGTATCCACCGCAGTATTTAAACCATTACCATCAACATCTCAACAAACACCTTTTCAACAAGCATATCAGCAACGTAATCCCAATTTCTTTAGACAAACTGCACCATTTAAACAACATTTTGAAGAACTAACTAATTTAAAAACACATCAAGAAAATTCTGAGGTTTCCGAAAACTCTGAGTCTTTAGATTTTCTATCCAACCAGAACTCACCTGGGAAGATGAAACTGAAAATAATTCAAATTTTCAGGAAGTCTCGAGACATCTAGAATCGACTTAAATCACATTGGTCGTTTTTCATCCCTCCCTTACTTATATCTTCAAAAATTAAACATTAAAATTCTCATAGACGCTGGTGCCTCACATTCAATCATTTCACCTCGTTTTGCTAACTTACTTCCAGATTGCATATATGAACAGCCCTTTTCAGTAATTTCTTGCAACAGAGAAATTATAGAAAAATATAATTTTAGATACCCCCTCTTAAGTGAATTAGGTATTACAAATATTATAGACTTTCACGTCATTAACTGGCACGAACATTACGATGCTCTTATAGGCAGTGACATATTTCAACAAATGCAAGGTTCTATTGATTATTCTACAAATAAACTACGCCTGAAAAATAAGTTAATTCCATTTCATATTGCTATGACCAAACCACCACCTAAAATAACCCATTCATCTGATAAATTAAAAATTCCTGTCAATCAGAATTTTGGAACTGGACTTCTACCTTCATTTGAATTACATAATTACACATTTCCAGATTGTTTAGTCCACATAGAAAATGGATATTGCGAGATACCTAATCCCTTTGACGAACCGATTGTCACAGAATTCAAAGCAAGGTATAATGTAATCCCTTCAGAATGTTTTAATATTCAAACAAATTTTACAAATATTAAGAATCCCCATGTAATTGAATCTCTTAGATTAAGCCACCTGAATTCTGAAGAAAAAGAGGCAGTCATCAAAACTTGTAAATAATTTTCACCAATCATGTACACTGATAAATCTGACTTGTCTTTCACTAGCCATGTCAAGCATCATATCCGTACCAAAGATGACAAACCAATCTATGTAAAATCATTTCGACACCCTCCATCTATGTTACCAGAGATAAATAAACAAATTCAAAAACTTCTTGATAATAAAATTATAAGACCTTCTATCTCTCCTTTTTCCGCACCAGTCTGGATAGTTCCGAAAAAACTAGATGCCTCCGGAGAAAAAAAAATTTAGAATGGTAATCGATTACAGAAAATTAAATGAAAGTACAATTGAGGATAAATTTCCATTACCTAAAATAGAAGAAATTCTGGATAACCTGGGAAAATGTCAATATTTCACTGTCTTAGATTTAGCCCAAGGTTTTCATCAAATTGAAATGGACCCCAAATCTATTGAGAAAACAGCTTTCACTGTTAACAACGGTCATTATGAATATCTAAGAATGCCGTTTGGTCTCAAAAATGCCCCCGCCACATTCCAAAGGATGATGGATGAAATTTTAAGAAAATATCTTTTTAAATTCTGCTTTGTTTACATGGACGATGTTATTATTTTTTCTAAATCACTTCATGATCATATCCTTCATATTAGAACCATCTTTCAAAAATTAAAGGAAGTCAATCTAAAAGTCCAATTAGATAAAACCGAATTTTTGTGTAAAGAAGTTCCATTTTTGGGCCATGTAATAACCCCAGAAGGTATAAAACCAAATCCATCTAAAATAGAGTGCATTAAAAAATATCCTATTCCAAAAACTCAAAAAGAAATAAAAGCATTCCTTGGTCTCGTTGGATATTATAGAAAATTCATTAAAAATTTTGCGAAAATTGTTCAACCCTTAACCAAATGCCTACGTAAAAACACTAAATTAAATCCCACAGATCCAGATTATGTTAACGCTTTCGAGAAATGTAAAGAACTAATGACAAACTCGCCAGTTCTAGCTTACCCGGATTTTTCAAAGCCATTTAACCTTACCACAGATGCTTCTAATGTAGCCATAGGATCCGTCTTATCTCAAAATGATCACCCTATAGCTTTTTATTCTCGAACTCTTAATTCAGCCGAACGAAATTACTCTACCATTGAAAAAGAATTTCTTTCTATCGTAGAAGCAACTAAGCACTTTAGACCCTACCTATACGGACAAAAATTTCTAATCGAAACTGATCACAATCCTCTTGTATGGTACACATCTCTTAAAGAACCCAATTCAAGATTAACCAGATGGAAACTCAAACTTGAAGAATTTAATTTCGATATTAGGTATAAGAAAGGCAAAGAAAATAAAGTTGCTGATGCACTATCACGAATTCAAATTAACGCATTAGAAACTGAATCAAATATTGCTAATAATGACACAAATGACACAACAAACATCGAAGACTTTGAAAATGATACCGTACATAGTGACAGTGGTGCATTAAATGTCAATCTGTCTATTTCGGAATTGCCTATTAATTACAGTAACCAACGTATAGTCATTAAAATTGGTCAAAATTATCACGTTTTCTCTAGCCACCTTTTCGAAAAGAACCATAAAGTAATAACAGTTAACAAAGATTCTTTAAATGCACACTTTATGAGAATCCTAACGGAACATTTAACTGACAATAAAACCTTTTGTTTATTTATCCGTGATGAAACTCTAAAAACTGAGTTTATTAAATTTTTACAGGAAAATGGCAATAGCAAAATACGCATAAAATTTTCAACAATATTATTACCTGACATTGTTCTCAAAACGCAACAAAAAGAAATTATTTCACAGTATCATTCACAAAATCATAATGGTATAATCGAAACCTATAATCATCTTAAAACAAAATATTATTGGCCCCAATTAAGAGAGTCCATCCAAGATTACATAAATAAATGCGAATTATGTTTAATAAATAAATACGACCGAAATCCTTACAAATTAAATTTTCAAGGACCTTTAATAGCCCCTAAACCATTTGAAACGCTGTATATCGATCTTTATAAATTTAGTAATCAACTATTTATCACTATCATAGACTCATTTTCTAAATTTGCACAAGCTTATGCCATATCAGATAAAAATGCCATAACAATCTTAAATAAACTTCGTCATTTCTTTTCTGAACATGGTTACCCAAGAAAAGTAGTCTTTGACAATGGAAAAGAATTTAACAATAATATAATGAAAGAATTCTGTTCTCTTTTTAACATAGACACTCATTTTACTACCCCTTGTAATTCTACTTCAAATAGTATCGTAGAAAGGCTACACTCCACATTAACAGAAAAATTAAGGATTCAAAATCAAAATACCCCTAATGAATCCTTAGCTCAACTTATGATTACTGTAATCTTAAATTATAATTATAGCATCCACTCCACAACTGGTTATCCACCATTTGCTCTCATAAACTCACCTTGTTTCTTTGAACCAGAAATTAGTGAAATGACAGTTTACGAAGAATATAATCAAAAACGCAAAAATGAGATTTTACCTTTTTATGAACAAATTTATCAAAAAACATTACAAAATCAACAAAAAAGGACACAAAACCAAAATCCTGTATCACCCGATTCAATGCCATCCACTTCAAATAACCAGATAGTTTTTATACGCGACAAACAAATTAATACTAAGAACAAACCACTTTACAAAAAGCAAACCATAAAAGGACAAAAAGGACCAATATTAACAGTAGGAACCAAACAAAATAAAAATACTAATACACATATAAGACATATAAAGAGATTAAGAAAGAATCTTTCTTTTCAGATTCCTACTTCTTCAGACTGTTCAAACTGGAAATAACACTAATTAACGCAACTACATACTTAGAAACGCTATCTAACCAAACCTACATACAAGACCACCTTCATTCTACCTATGTAAATTTTAACTTATCCCAAACTTTTGAAACATTGCAAATTTTAAATCAATCATTTAGTATTATAAATAGATCAAAAAACTTTTATGTAAAACAACAGATTTTTGCAACAAACGAATTAATATCAAATTGTTTTGCTACATATCATAAATTAATTCCTAATCGTGAAAAACGCGGCTTAGCAAATTTCTTGGGTACAGGAATAAAATTCGTAACAGGAAATCTTGACGAGCAAGATCTACAAGAAATAAATAAACACTTCGACATATTGACACGAAATCAAAATAAATTAACATCTCGATTAAATTATTATAGTTCATTAGCCGAACACATTTCAAACAAATACAATGATCTTATAAATAATATCAATTTTCATTCAGGCGAACTCCAAAGAGTTCTTACCGAAAGATATAATGAAACTGATAAAACATGGAATATTTTGAGTATTAATTTACAAGTACAAAGAATTAAAAACTACCTAGAAATGTTAGAAAGAACAATATCATTTTCCCAGACCGAAACACTAAATTTAGAAATTTTGGATCCGACTGAAATTAAATTACTTTGGGAATACTTACGAACACACTATCCTAAATCCTTTTTATGGCCATTAGGACAGCCTTTAGAGTTAGTACAATTATGTAAAACCGCAATTCTTATCAAAGATAATGTATTAGTTTTAGTTATAAGAATTCCAATTTTTAGGGATTACACTTGTAAAATGTCAATTGTTTATCCGATTCCTTATGATAATTTATTAATGACAATACCTTCAAGTTATGTCTGTAATTCAGATTGGTTTAAAACGTGTAAAAATAATAATCATAAATGGTATTGCTATAATCAAATTAATAACTTTAATATTACTCAACATGAAATTTCTAATTCCTATAATTATGTCATACAAACGGAGAATAAACAAATTATTTATTGCACTTCAAAAACTAACCCTATCTTATAGTTGTGTCAAAAGATAGTACGTAAAGACGTGAAAAACTGTAACATTGTTAAATCAAATTGTACAGTAGTTCTTAATCAAAACAGATATGAAACAAAAATTAATACTATTGAACATTATCATCTTGAACTAAAACCTTTTAGAAGCACTTCAAAAATAAATTTGAATTTAAATCATGTATTGCAGCCAGAAAAAATTAATGAAAATCTTTTTCAACCATTAGAATTAGAAACCTACAGTTTTCAGAAAAATGGGCATAATTATTTATTGTTTTTTATTCTCCTTTTGATTATCGTTACTATAGTTTATATTTTTCAAAAATATTTTAGAAATAAGGTAATATCTAGAAATACTATTAAAAGATGGTTAGAAGAAGATAAACAATTAGATGAAGATATAGAATTACAAGAGAAATCGTGAGGACACGATTCTTTTTAAGGAAGGAGGAGTAATGTACTTCTATACATCCACCTTATTCTGTGTTAAAAAATAATAATAATTAGTATTTAAAAGAACATTAAGAAAATCAATAACAATTATGAAATTGTTATTGATAAGTAAATTGCTTTTAAACTTTGGAATGCAAACATCATTAGTTTAATATCTTAATAAGTTGTTTTTAACATTATAATTAAGAACCAAATATCATTATGTACATCATTAGTTTAATATCTTAATAAGTTGTTTTTAACATTATATCATTATGTTATCATTTAAGTGAAAGGTCAGCATATAAAAGCACATTTCATAATCAGATAATTCATTCAAGTTCTAGCTATAGCAGTAGTAGCATAGTAGTAGTAATAAGTTTTACTAAATAAAGAAAATTAGTTTTTAAAAAGCCGTCTGTGAATTATTGGAACTTAACTTATATATATATATATATATATATATATATATATACATATATATATATATATATATATATATATTTGGTAATGCTTACATGAAATTTTCGTTAGGATTTTCAACATGTTTTTTTAATGTCAAAAATTGACTTAATTTTAACACAAATTTGTGCTAGAAATTTTTTTTTTTTTCTACATTTATTTAACGTTTTATTTGGTGCTTAGTGGGATGACTATTGACTTTCTTAAAATGCTTGCTATGACAAGAGAGTAAACGACGCGATAAGTTATTAAGCAAACAGCATTGAAAATGTTCGACCTCGGAGTTTAAGTTTTGCGATTTCGTAGTTTTGACTATTTTTTAATTTTAAATAGGGTAATACAAAAATTTTACCTCATAAAAAAATATATTTTGATTTTTTCACACGCTCGTAGGAAAAATGTAATCTATTCTTAGTAGAAAGTATCTTTATCGCAGTTACGGCTTGTCCGAACTACGCCGATGCGTGCGGTAAAGTATCACTTTCCGCAGTTGTTAGGTAAATAACTATTTTATTTCTTTCAAAGTTACACGCCTATAAATATTATTTTAACAATAAAAATAATTTCGTAAATTAAATAAATAATTATTTTATTTAAGAAAAGGTCAATTGGCAATATTTTGAAAATGCCGACCTTCTTGTTGAATGCATGTTTGTGCCTGTAAGCGAACAGATTAGTTATCCGTATTATTGCGCTTGTTTTGTCGTAGTCACAGACTTCAAAAAAATCTGAACTAATTTTTTTGAAGTCTGTGGTCGTAGTTGTTCAGCAGCCTACATTTTGTATACGCTCCATATAATAATCATAGGCGTGTAACCCGAGAATAGCAACTAGGTGGCTCTTCTCGGGTGTAACTTTGAAACAAATACAAATGAAGGGTCCAGTGGAAAAAGAGATTCCATTTTTCAAAAAGTTGAGTAAAACGAAATTTAAAGTGGGAGTCTCAATGTTTTTCCACAGTGCTGCCTATTTTTAGCCGTAGCTTTTAGTGGAATCTCATTGTTTATCCCCTGTAAGGTTTAGCATGTTACTACTTCACGTTACAAGCTATTTCGGAAAAAATGGAATCTCATCGTTTTTCACTGGACTCTTCAAATGGATATACAGGTTTTGTATTTTTTTATTGGACAAAATACATTAGGTGTTTAATGCTGCCAGTTATTTTTGTTTTTGTTTTATTTTGAATTTTCGGGGAAAACCTAAACTTAAAGTTTGTTTTGATATTTTTGGGCTCTTTAGCAGAAACCTTCAAAAAATAAACTCCTTGTTTGGGAAAAATTTCGATCTATTCTCTCTTTGTTGAAAGTTATTTTCTTTTTGATTACCTGATCATTTTAGCAAAAATCATGCGCGATTTGCACACGTTGGGAATTTGAAGCGCCCCCTTGTTTTTGACAAGGGAATGAAGAACTCACTTCCGACAAGACACTCACAGAAGTCACACGTGTTTTAAGTTTAAGACCGAAATTCCAACCACAAGAAAAGTCGCGGTGCCGCGAGTGAAATTTCGGGACTGCTGCTGTTTTCCCAGAAGGGGCGAATTTAACTTTGGGGTAATTTTTTGTGATATCTCTAGTTTTCTCCCCTTCAGGGTAAAGCCGTCAAATTGGTCCTTGCGACCCGCGCCTATTAGGGCTTGTTCTTAAATTACGTAACGCATTAATGGTGCCCACTCACTTACAGGCGGCCGGCCGGCAACGTGCAAAATTTTTTAGTGACGTAAAAGCGCCAACGCGTTTAATAAGAGTTTAGATTCAGTCAGGCCATTTACTGTTTTATATACACTGCGTCCCATTTAAAACTTCCACCCGGAATTTCTCAAAAACTGCTGAAAATTTTAAAACTGCCGAGACACGTCGAAAAATTTTTTGAATGATTAAATAAAAATTAAATCCAAAAAATATAAAATTTTGATTAAATTTTTATTTTATCAGTCCATGCTAAATTTGAAAGGTTGAAGGCAATTTTAACAATTAGACCTTCAAAACAAGGTATCACTAGACCCACTTCTCCTATTCAAAATATAGGGGTAAAGTATGCCCCTCGAAGGTGGTGCGTGCTACAAAAATGTTAAGATAGCCATAAAGTCTACCCCTCGCAATCGAAATTGACGTGACTCGGCATTTTTAAAAATTGTCATCGGTTCTCGAGAAATTCCGGGAAAAGTTTTAATTGGGACACAGTGTATTTACAGTCGGTTCCATAAATAATAATTTTTTAATAAATCCGTGGTCGGTTAACGTATAGGCAGCCAGTTTTACATAAATAAAATAATGCCAACAGCAACAGCCGTACAATCACAGAACGTAATCAAAGAGCGAATCTGGCAACGCGTATGAAAACGAGCTAGGTTTCACAAAGTGGAGGGAGAGAGTAAACCAAGAAGAAAACGAGCGAGATCTCGCTCGATCGAGCGTCCTGCGGTAATGCCAAAGCTTAATTCGGCAGACCCAACCGAAGCTTTTTTTTCTGTGGGTAACGCTGGCCCCGGACTGTCAGGCCTTGGGCCTTGCCTTCAGTCCGAGATGGAAATGGCCCTACACTATACAGATCGAAAGGCCGAGACGTCAGTTCGTTTCTAGAGATGGACTGTCAGTTTTAAGACCATTACGGCACACATTAACAGTTGTCAGTTCATGTATTGTTAACTCAAAGTGAAACAAAAAAGAAAAGGAGATTTTGGGTCAAAGCGTGGCTTGAGAAATGAGCTGTCTCATATGGGATTAATTAGCGTTTTAAAAAGTTCCAGTGCAGAAGATTTAAGAAATTATTTAAGAATGAATGAAGCATGTTATTAAAAGTTGCTTAAATTGGTGAGACCATATATTAAAAAAATAATATACAAAATTGCGGCAGGCTATTAGCGTTGCAGAACGATTGATTGTTACTTTGAAATATTTGGCCATTGGACTTACTTTTAAAGAAACAAGGTGTCGGTGATAAATATCAAGGAAATTTCCAACAAACTCTTCGAAATTTGGAATTTTTTACTGCAAAAATATGTAAAAAGTGATGTGCGGACTAACGAAAATATCAAACACAAAGATTATAGATTATAATATCAAACATGCCAAATAATGAACGAAAATATCAAACATGCCAAATAATGAACGAAAACGGGCGAATCGAACCGAAGGACTGCAGTTGTCTGGCTGTTCTTGGACGAAGGTCTGATCGAAAACAAGATCGATAGTCCGTGGCCGCCTGTAAGTGAGTGGGCACCGTAAGAGGGAGAGAGGCTTATGGTACTTGCACTGAGTTATAGAGAGATGCCTAGTGGTTTTTGAGTTACGTAATTCAGGGATCGAACCTTACCTACCTCCATCCAGATCTAAACTCTACCAAATCACCGAATTTGGCTACTGCTTCAATGTAGTTCTTGGTTAGAACATTTGGCCAATCGTAAACATCTGAATGTTTCGGATAAACTGATGGCTAAAATAAACAAATAAATAAGTTTTTTATTTAGGATTAATTTGTCTAAGAAAAACACAATTTCGTAGCAATGTGGATCCAGATTTGACCAAAATAAATTACCCTGATAAAAATGTTTCCCCAGCGCTCATAATATATTGAATGTTGGATGAGATGATATGGGTACATTCAAATCTCTTACATTCTCTAAAAAGATTCTATGTAAAGGATTTGGCACTGGAAATATAGATAGTTTAATTCCAAATACTACAATTACAGTAGAAAGGAACAAGTAAAAAAAACCTTAAATATTTAAAATTACGTAAAAAAGGTGAATTGCATTTAAATATAAACTAATAAAAATATAAATACGTTAAAAATGCAAGCTTTTTTTAGATATTTTCCACATATTTCATGAATGCAAAGATAAAATAGGATAAAATACGCCATCATAAGGCCTTGGACCCCCTCTAAAGGCCTCGTACCCCCAAAGACTTGGAAAAGTACAAAGTTATTAAGGACAAGCAATACGGATTTCGAAAATATAGGTCAACTGGCGATTTACTTACATACGTCACTCACTTATGGCAAAAAGCGATTGAGTTACGGGGTGAAACAAGAACAATTGCCTTAGATATATCTAAAGCATTCAATAAAGTCTGGCATGAAAATCTACTCAACAAGCTCAAAGCAATGGGATTTTCGCCAAAACTTTGCACTTGGTTTGACATTTACCTTAAGGATAGATCCATTTATGTTGCACTGGATGGTCAGAACTCCAACTCTTACCAAATAAATGCTGGTGTGCCACAGGGAGCAATCCTTTCGCCAACACTTTTTTTGATTTACATAAATGACCTCATAGATAAAACAGTAAATCCACTTTATTACTTTGCAGATGATGGCAATGTAGTCTCCTCAATCATACCACCCACATGTCTCTCCGCGCGTGAATTCCATCATCTTAGACTAACTCAAATATAGCAGATAAATAACGACCTGGAGATAACACAGGACTGGGGCAACTAAAACCTTGTACAGTTCAACGCGCAGAAAACCCAAGCAGCCTTGTTTTCAAAAAACACCAGCACCGGTGAGCCAAACATCATGCTATCGTCACATTGCAGAGCCAGTTGAACATCTTAGGAGTCACTGCAGAGATCAACATGTCTTGGCACAGTCACGTGGCAGATATCGCTAAAAGGGCGTCCTAAAAGCTTGGGGTGCTATTTCGTACAAGACATCTGTATACACCAAGCCAACTGCTGACACTGTACAAAGCCCAGATTCGACCAACTATGGAGTACTGCTCACATATATGGAGTGCGGCACCCAAACATACCTTAATGGTTGGGCAGAATTTCCTAAGTTGTGGCGATTTTGATATAAATTGGTACGATTAATAAAGTTATGAAGACATTTACAAAAATCATATTTTTTTTCCGGCGACGTAATATATGCGGCGTCGCGACGCTTTCAAATGTGATGTGACATTGATCCAGATTTTCTGAAATAACTTAATAACTACATTAGATAGGACAGTTCTAATTTCCCTTTTAGGCAGACAATGAGTGTGCCTTTCTAACAAGGTATTACACTTTAGAAGCGTGATTAAGTTCCATTAAATAAAAATTGTTAAATTTAGTTTTTATCAAAATTTACATTTTTGTATTTTTCCTTAATTTTGGTTCATCTGAAGCGGTTAAGTGGTTTTAGGGGTGATTTGGGGTTTGGTTGCAAACTAAGGTTCCTTTTGAGTCTGCCTATAAGAATATATTATAACTTAGATTTTTCACTCGCAGGAAATGATGCAAAAAATATTTGAATTTGGTCAAGTCAGTTTTTTTATAAAATCCATGGATTTCGCTCATAACAAAAACATTTTTTTACTACACTTTATTTTAAACAATTTTTTTCTTAAGTTTTTATTATTATGTTTTAGAATTTAAAGAAAATTTAAAAAAAATATATTGCAGTTCAAAAAAAATAGTCAGGGAGTTTGGGAATTTAATCCAAACACAAGGAATGATACTTTAAAAATCCTTGAATTTTGAGTCAATTTTGGCACCTCTTCATTCATGTCCATGTGATTTTTATATTTCCAGGGTGATTTTGTTCCTCCAAAAGAATTTACTTTCCCAAGGAACAACCTTTCAAAATTTGTGTAAATCTCCAAAAACCATATTGAAGTTTTCATGCCATTTGCCCCCAAAAATAGCTATTTTTAGAGAATCTATGAAATCCCATAAAAACAAGTCATTACTGTTATTAACTAGCTGTAGATCTATGACCTGAACTTAACTATAGAAATTTTTGTACTTCCATTATATAAAGCATTAATTCTTCTTTAATTAGTGGGGGTGCTGACCAGATACTATCATCCAGTTTATTAAAATATCGTGTGAAGCAAAAAAAAACGAAAAAAAAAACGGAAATTTTTTTTTGTTATCTCTTGAACTATGTTACCGATTTTATTGAAAAAAGCTGATGTTTGCAGTTAATGAATCAGAATTTTAAGAAAAAATAATTTATCCGCAATCTCGAAATTACAAGATGGAGCACAAAATCATGCTAAACCCTTTAAATTTGCTTGTTGAAGTGTAAACTTCTTTAGGCGCGTTTTAGCAGTTTTGTGGGTAGTGAATTGAACTGAGCCGTCAGGTTCGGCTATGTAACGCTCATTCGGGTGAAGTCGGCTCGAGGTGACTAACTGCGAAAAGAACATTCAGCAAGCGATATGATGATGCAGATGAAGGCCAGTATTAATAATTTTTGTTGAAGATAAGCACACACACTTTTTTTAATTTTTATGTTCCAGATCTTTTTTTAGTTTTTTTTTTAAATTTATAAAAAAATCCTATTTCTGCCACGCACGGACGAGGTACGCATTACTAAAATCAGTTGGATTGGAAAAAAATTAATTTTTGTTTTCATTTCCTAATAAATTAATTATTACTAAACCGATTTTCCTCAAATAAAAAGTATCAAGGCAAAAATTATTTGCGCTTTAAAGGTCCCTATCGAAATTTATCACCTTCTTAAAATTTAAGATGGCGGTCAGAATCAAACTTAAACTTTCAAAGAGGTTTGTTTATTCTTACGAGAAACTATTCGTTTTTTTTTAATTCGTTAAAAAGCTCTTTATCCGCCACACAGAACAAAACTTAAATCATTAAAATTGGCTTAGCAGTTTCGCAAATATTAATTTTTATTTTAACCAATGATAGAGCAAAGCTGTTTCACAAACTATACGATTGCCTAATTTTGTCTGCATTTCCTCACAAATTCATTAAAACTATACCGATTTCAATTAAATAAAAAGTATCATAGTGAGAATCGATTGGTCTTTGAGCATCACCATAGCAACTTTCGTCAATTTTTAAATCAAAGATGGCCGACTAAATAATATTTGTCTCTTTATGAAGGATCGCTATTTTTAGTTGCGAGTAATTTTCATCCCTATCGATGTTAACCATGATGCTTTTTTGTTCATTAAAAGTAGTTCATTAATAAGGAATTCATAAGCAAATAAATGCAAGCAGAATTAAAAAAGCAAACAAGAAATCCATCCCAAATTTTTAGGTTCATAGATTGTTTGCTAATTTCCGAAGAAAGTTAATACTTTGAAGCTGATTTTTGGCTCACAGAAAAATATCATTTACAAAAAATGCTTGTTTGAAAAAAGCGAAAAAAATACAGTCGAACCTCTATAACTCGAACCTGAAGGGACAACCAAAACAGATCGAGTTATGGAGAGTTCGAGTTATAGAAACTCGAGTTACATAGGTTAAAATACATGTAGAAAGTGCAGGGACAACTGAAAAGGTTCGAGTTATAGAGGGGTTCGAGTTATAGAGGTTCGAGTTAGAGAGGTTCGACTGTATTTTAATATAAACGATATCTGATGGACGCCAGGAATAATGGTGCCATATCCTTTAAAGGACTGATTAGCAGGGATAAGCGTTTAGTTAACTCTCTTAGCAGTGTCTTACCTGTGGGCCCCAGGAGGTCTCTCCAGCATCAAACTTAAACGAATCGATTCCTGGATTGTCCTGAAGAGTTTTTAACCTATTGGAAAACCAATCAACTGCCTGAGGATTGGTAAAATCAATTTGATGTGAATCTTGGCTATTCCACCAAATGGCTTTGTCGCTGCCGTTAGTACTTTTAACAAAATATTCTGGAAATATAACACAATTAAAAATATCAATGGTTTGTTTGCTATTTTTTGATACACCTTTGAGTGATACCTTAGAGTTTTCATAAAACAGTGTAGACTGTAAATAACTTGGACGCGTGTTTAATTCATCGTTCTGACTAGAGACCCTGTATGTATGACATATTTTTACAATATTTCATACATACAGGGTCTCTAGTTCTGACTACCGCCACCGCTATCTACAGTGTGTCTACGGATTGAGTTACGGTAAGGTATAAATGACAAAAAATTTCTATTTAGATTTTGATTTTCTGGGAATCGCTAATGGTTGGTCTTGAACTAACATGTTTAGAGGGGCCAGAGCCATTCATGGGGCTCACAAGAGGGCAGATGAAGTCGGCCCTAACAGAGTGGACCCAGAAAGAGATACAAAGGGAATGGACCAACACAGGAAACGCCAGACAGGCGAAGGAGTACGTGACAGGCTACAGCAAATTCCGTAGGGACTGGCTGCTCCGTAGAACACGAAGAGAGGTGGGAGCCATAGTGGGAGTCCTGACCGGACACTGCGTCCTACAAGGACACCTGGCAAAGATGATTGTGAAGGAGGACGCGACGTGCGAGCGATGTTGGGCCGAAGACGAGACGTCGGCGCATTTTCTCTCATCATGTGAAGCATACAAGGAGGCAAGAAAAGAGGTATTCGAAGAGGAAGCCTTTGAGACGAAGGACCTTCGGAATCTGAGGTGGCCCGATATTCTGGCCTTTGTACAGAAGACGGGCAGAAAGAAGGACGCAGTAGGGGGGATGCCCGGGGGTTGGTGAAAAGGGCGCTTCATGTGCCTAGTCGCCAGACCTAGAGCCTACCCCACACTACTACTACTACATGTTTAGAGAATGAGCCAAATCAATTAATATACAAGGTGGTTTAGTAGGTTGATTTAATAAAAAGTGTATAGAGTAAAAGAGTAAAGTACTTCTGTTTTAAGAGATAATAGAAAAGGTCATTAAGAAAAGATGTTGAGAATTAAAAATTATGACTGATTCTCAATTTTCAGAAAAATCAGCTTTAAGTCATCTAAACAAAATTTTCATACTCGAATTATAAAATCAGAGTTGGCTGATTTTTATGAAAATTGAGAATCTGCTGTAACTTTTGAATCTAAACAACTCTTCTTAACATTTCCCGATATCTTTTAAAACAAATTTATTTTACTTTAACGTCTTAGTTTTAGACCAAGCAGGAGCAATTCCCAGAAAATCAGAATCTAAATCGAACATTTCTTATCATTTATACCTTACATCATCAAATCAGACTACTAAACCACCATGTAAATTAATTAATTTGGCTCATTTTATTAACATCTTAGTTTGAGACCAAGCAGGAGCGATTCCCAGAATATCAGAATCTAACTCGAAATTTTTTTGTCATTAATACCTTATCGGCACTCAATCCGTGGACACACTGTATATGATAGAAAGGGTGTTTTTAGCAAAATTATCAATGAATGTAAGTTTTTTTATTTATTTATATGGGCAGTGCCCCTCCAAGTTCGCACACCCCGCCAACTTTTCTAAAACCATTTCAGCTTACATTTGAGCTATCTATAACTTTGCTTTGGAATCAGCTACGAAACTCAAACTTTGCACAGTCGTGGACTTTGGTTTACTCTCGAAGTTTCATGGACTCCCATAAAGTATTAAAATAGTTACGGAATTTTAAAAAACGTCGAATTTGCCACTCACTGACTCACTCACTCATGTGTAGATCATCAAAATTCTCCTATACTTCCAGACATACTACAAAACTAAAATGTGGCAGTCTAATAAAAAATCAAAATAAATTTAAAGTTATGTAACAGTAACATTAGAGACTTATTGGAAGTGAAATAAGGTCTAGCAGTAATAATGCCATTGGCGGCTCGTGGGGTAGTGCCACGAAGCCATGGCACTACTTTATTTTTCTACAAAAACACTTTTTTTATTTTTGAAACATATATATATATATATATTTATCGGTTTCACAACGTTCTACGTCTTCCGATACCCAATCTCCACTCGTTTCTATTTGCCCATAATTCATCATCTAGGCCTCTTATTCTTATTTCACTATCTATTCCTTCTCTCCAGCTTCTCCTTGGTCTTCCTCGTTTTCTTCGGCCAGTTGGTTTCCATTGTAATATTTGTTTAGGTAGTCTTCCATCATCCATTCTTTGTACATGTCCGTACCACACCAGTTGTTTTGTTCTTATATCATCCACTAGAGTACGTTCACCCACTGTCATAATTTCTCTTATTCTTTGATTGGTAACTCTTTCTCTTTTTGATCTCCCTGCTGCTCTTCTCCAATAGTCCATCTCCGTAGCGGAAAGCATTTTTTCTGTTCTATCTTTGATTGGCCACACCTCTGAGCCATATGTAATAATACTCTTTACAATTGTGTTATATATAAGCTTTTTGTTATGTTTTGATATACTTTGGTCCCAAATTATTCCATTTAATAAAGTTATTGCTCTTCTTCCTTGTACGTTTCTATCTTTTATAGCTTTGTCTAGTGTTCCGTCAGCTGTAATTTTCAGACCCAAGTATTTATACTCATCACAGGACTGAATTCGCTGCCCAGTATTTAAGATTAGATCCTGTTTCGTTCCACCAATACACATATACTCTGTCTTATTGATATTAACCTCCAGTCCCCACTTATTGTACTCTTCTATTAGTTTTCGTGTCATATATTCGAGGTCGTCATAATCCTGAGCCACCACTATCTGATCATCGGCGAAACATAAAGTATACAAGGTGGTTTCATTCAACGGAATTCCCATGTTTTGGCATTTTCTCTTCCAGACTTTAAGGACCTGTTCCAAATATATCTTGAAGAGCGTAGGCGAGATACAGCAACCTTGTTTAAGACCTTTATTTACTTGAAAGCCTTTGTTTGGTTAGTTTTGCTTTTATTTTAACTTTTGCCTTACTATTGCGGTATAACTCTTTGATGGCCTTAATTAGTTGTACGCTTATGTTTGTCTTTTCCAACGCTTTCCATAGTAGATTTAGTGGTATACTATCATATGCCTTCTGCAAATCTACGTAAAGCAGATGGAGCTCTTGTCCGTATGCCATTTTCTTTTCAATAACTTGGGTTATACAAAAGAGATGATCTGAAGTCGATCTACCCGCCCTGAAACCAGCTTGTTCTTCTGCCTCCATATCTTTATATTCGCTCTCCACTTTATTTCTTATTATTTTGCCATATATTCTGCTTAGCGTACTAGTTACAGATATACCTCTATAATTGTCACATATATCTTTCCTTCCTTTTTTGTGTATTGTGGATATATATGACGTTTTCCACTCAGTTGGTACTACAGCTCCATTTAAATATCTTTGGAAAAGATTCCGTAATCTACAAAACAATTCTTCAGTGCCATATTTAATAAGTTCAGCTGGGATATTTCCGGGTCCGGCAGATTTACCGCTTTTTAAGGTTTTGCACACGTTTTTGACCTCAGATATTGTGAGGGGTACTGGAGATCCCATCGTTCTAATGATATTGTCTCTTTCGTCTTCCTTGAATTCTGCTCTATCTTCAGTTAAAAGTTTTTTAAAATGCTCATCCCATTCTTTGTCTGGTATTGGTGAAATAATATCTCTGCATGTTTCTTTTTTGATCGATCTTATAGTTTTCCAGCTTTCAGTACTTCTCCTACCTCCTAAGTAAGAATCTATTTTCTGGCACTTTTGCATCCATGATTGATTCTTCTTATCACTGATCATTCTTCTCACCTTTGATTGCGCGATTTTGTATTCTTCTCTGCTTCTATCTGTCTTTTGGAATAAGTACGTGTGATATAATTTCCTTTTTTCCTCTATTTCACTTTCAATCTCAGCATCCCACCAGTATGGTTTTGTTCTTTTAGGAGTTTCTTCCACTAATCCTAGTGCTTCTTTTGCAGCTTGATGGATGCTTAATGTGATACATTCGTATTCCTCATCTGGGGTTTCACCTGAACTTGAATTAAGTTTTTCGTTCAGTCTCTTTTTGTATAAGATTTTTACGCTGTCATGTTCTAGGCTTAGTAGATTATATTGACAGTGATCAATTTCCTCATTCACTGTATCATCAAGATTTTGTTGATGGAGGCTTCGGCCTTGATAAGGAAAGAGAATTTTGGTCTCCAAAAAATTTTTGAAACATATTTTTGTTATTTTATTTAATTTTTATAAAATATGGTAAACCCTGTGCAATGCAGTGGATCACACTGCGAATCGATAATGCGCGACGCCTCGCCTGGCTCGCCCGCAGCCTGCCGTTGAAACGCAGAGTAAGTGGGGGTGGAATGTGTGCCGCTTGTTTGCTGGCGCCGTCGAACAGAGAGAGATTTTTACCCGTGGCCTATATGAGCGACAGACTTGGACAATGTTTACATTGTATAATGAAAAAAAGCAACTTAAATTTATGCCAGGTACGCCAGCTATCGTCGTCTTGTTCTTGTTTCTCTAAATTACACAATAAAAAAGATATCCGTATACTCTGCATATTGTTCTATTTTTTAAGTGAAAATTAATAAAATTAGCCTCTTAATAAACTATTTTAGTGGTTTATCGCTAGAAGAAAAACTAAAAATTAAAGAATTAGGCCGGTCACTACCAGATTTAATAATTGAAAAACGAACGTGGAAGTAGACAACAATCGCGTTTGTGATAAAAATAATGTTCATTATTGTAACTTTTTTGTAACTTTTTTGTAAATACCTATACCTAAAGACTCTAAACTAAGGGTGTAAGTTATTATTTAAATTAATTCAGCAGAATTTTTGATAAGTTTTAAGTCATTTCATAGTGTAATTTGGGTAGGTCTGGGTTAGTTTCTTTAAAAAACCAGGGTTAGAAACCTTAAAAAATTGTAAACATATCATACAAAACTATGCGTTGTTGGTTTTGCGCCACGAAAAGAATTGATCGAGGCATGTTTTTTAACGAATTGTGGGCAAAAATTTGATGCAGCATCCAAATTTTTTTTTGAGTGGCTATTAAGCAAACACGAGCTGCCACTGAATAATGCTAGCATTACATTGAAATTAACGCTTGCGCAGTTGTGCCGTAAAATAAAGTAAGACTTATTTTAATGATTTGATGAAATTTATCAGAAGAGCTGTTACTTTTTTAACTGGCCAATTTGCATTATATGTTTCTTTTCTTTTAGGAAGGAGGTGTTTCATTACAGATTTTTTGCTTCTTTTTTGTGATTAATTTATATAGAAAAAATTTAAAAAAGAATCCGATCATCAGAGTACGATCGGATTCTTTTTTCAAATCCAAATTAAAGGCATTTCTCGCTTGCAACCCATTGTACCCATTCCTGTCTACCAGCAAATTGTCTTATATTATATTAGATACAGTGCACCTAAAGACTGCGCGCTTTTACCAAAGACCTACTTAAACAACGTTGAGCCTGCTATCACGGCACCAGCCGAGTCTTCAGGCACATCCCATGCATAAAACGAATGCTGTGTTCCTAAGGTTTAGCCTCAAAGCGTCATAGGCTGTGCTTTGCTCGCACACCTGTTGCATTTTCAAATAGAGACAGTTTACCTATGTTCTATGGTATCACTGGGTCTGTTCCATCAGGCCGTTCGACAGTTATAAAACCGTCCGAAAAATGGGGTCGTGATCGATTTACTTCAGGCGTGTGGTCATATGCGAGAAAGTTAAATTTAAAGTCACGTGACTAAAAGAAAGGGTAGGTTTGTTCGTCTCCGGTAAAGATAGATCGAAGGCAACGTATGAATTCAAGAGCACGAAATTAAAGTTGCACACAGAAAGCATTACACAATTACATAGGATTATCATAATATATTTTCAATTTTAGTTCTTTAAAATGCAGATGAAATTACATTAATTTAATTTATAACAAACGTGGAATTTCGTACCCGTGAATTTAAAAATCAAACAAGTTTCGTGGCTTATCGGGCAAAAAGGAGTTTTTTGTTTCCCTTATATTTTTCCATGGGTAGCCTGAAAGCTTAACCTCACGGGGGTCCAAGATCTAATGGACACCTAATAAGTGTTGACAGTTAACCGTTTCGTCCTTATGGGACTCCTCAGAACACTGCTGGTCAATGTGACAATTCTTGCGAAGTTAATCAGACGGTTTTGTCTCTAATTAAATGTAATTAGTGAGAGAACTATAGCAAGAAGCGCCATCTACCGAGATACGAGAGAAACAAAAAACCAAAAGCAGGCGAAAACACTGCTAACAATATCGATCAATGAAAAGATCGAATGCAAATAAAAGAAAACAACTATAGTCCGTGACCTACGACAGCTCTTTGTCTTTCAGGCCGGATCAACACAGATTCTAAGTTAGGAAAATCACATTTTGCAGCTTGTACTTTGGCGAAGTCGTTTGTTCTTCCGCCAAATCTGGTGTAAAATTTTACATCCGGTGTTATCCCTCTTCTTTTAACTTTTAGTTCACAGGTCACCGGGATTTGCTGCGATTAGGGTAAACCCTTATGTTTCTATTCCTATCCAATCACCTACTAAACTAGTTTTTATTTTTTTAAGCAGGCTACCCTATGGTCAGTATAGCTTTTTTCGATGTGGTATACCTACACGATCCGCAGTCTCCCGGTAATAAAAATTAAGAGGCTCTTGCAAAAAAATCAGCAGATGGTGCAGATGTTGCACAATTTTTTTTTGAAAATTTAAAAAATATTTGTATCTTTACGTGGCTTATCCGGCATTTTCTCATGTGTTAAAATTGGTTGTGAAACTCAATTGATTTTGACAAAAATTTAAATTTTTTGGGTTATTCACTGTTTTTTAAATTTTCTTAGACAAATGTAAATTTAATGTAATTTTATGGTATATTTTTATCTCAGGTGATGTAAACTAGAAATGTGTGTGTTTTACATACAATTTTTCCACGCCTTCTAATGCGCCTGTCTTCAATCTTTGTATTTCAGAGGAGTCCGAAACCAGTTTAAGTGGCTTGATGGAATGGAAAACTTATGTTCGATAACAGTATACCTGGAACGCAAAAAGGATTTTTCGTACCGTTTTATGACTGTCGCACGTGATGATGGAACGAAACTACTGTCAAGAGCGGATTTAAGGGGGATGTAGCAGGGTAATTAGCCCCCCTTAAAATATAAAATATACACTTTTTCCTATTAAGATAAGGGAAAACAATTTTCGTCGACTATTACCCCGCCCTAGATTTTGATCCAGATCCGCGCTTGATCACTGTCCGGTGTCCGCCTCGGCCAAAATTGCAGGCCATAAATCTTCTATTTTTATTATTTTTTTAGAGATGTGACGGAGAAAATAATAAACATAGTATAACAGAAAAAAATCAGCCCGATACACCAATCTTTTTAATGATTAACTATTTAAAAGTGGGATTAAAAATAAGGGGCGGCCGTATAAAAAACAAGGCTTTGGGGAGCAGACGTAAGGATCACCGAAAGATCACCGATCATATTCGAATAATAGCCACGTATTCTTGTGGACCATGAATACGTCACGTCTATCTACACTTACCAGTGTCGTACATGTTTTTTTTGAGTCTCCTCATATTTTTGGCCAGGGCAAGGCACCTTTTAAAAATAAAATTTAAAGGAACCTTTAAATTAAACGAAGTTTATAGTCATTAATAGTCTTTTGGTCCTGTTAATCATAAATTAATAAATCAAAAAAAAAAATATATTTGTAGTTTTATGTTTCGTGGTTCAAAAAATGCAAAGAATAAGTGTGATATTATTTTAAACAAAAGCCAAGAAAACATTGCGAAAATTTGTTAAATTTGATAAAAGCCATAAACCTAAAAAAGCAGTGTTGTTCATTGATTTTTACCATAAATATATAACATATTATAAAACTTATAAGACAAGCAACAAAACATAAATAAATCAAGCAAAATGTGAATGAATAAAAATATAGTTTTACTGTGAAGAAACGTTGTTTATTAAAAGTTAAACAGTTTTATGATTTTTTTCTTCGGTAGTCGGTTGTTCAAACCTATTATTTTTCATAGGAATTTAGGGACCTGTGAGCTGTTCTTTTCTATTTCATACCATTTTCGAGATAGTGAACATCAAAAAAATTGGCAATTTCAACTGTCACTTTCTCGAAAACGGTTCGGAATTCATTATAACCCTCCAACCTGCTATTTTTAAAAAGAATTCAGTTTAGAATATATTGTGCCGCTATTAAAATAAAAAAGTTGCCTGGGGTATCTCCAAAATAAGACACCTGTATGTTTGTTCCTATTATTTTATTCATACGTAAATGCTTTCAAGCAATTTTTGTTAACAACTTTTTTCGTATCGTATTCGTATTTGCAACAAAAATCTGGAAGGAATTGAGATACCCGGTATATCCTTTTTATTCCTTAATTTAATTATTCGCAGAAAGAAAAACAAAAACTCACCTTTATAATAAAATTGTAAAAAACTCCTTCAAAAAAATTAAAATAGGAAGTGAGCTAAAGATATTAACTTGCAACCAATTACTCCGAATACACTAAACGCGCAGAGCGCGCTGCAACAAATGTTGCAAGTGAGTACGTCGCGGCAAACGCGCAAAACATTTTCGAAGCTAGTCGGTAAATCAGAAATGCACAAAGAGTTTCTTCGCTCAGTGAGTACCGCAGCCAACGATAAAGACCGGCCATGGCGCGTTATAAGCAAGTCGGCGGTCACGTGATCTTAGGAGTTCCAGGATTCTTATTGTATTGCTTAATATATTATCTGTTTTTACACAATTTAAATAAATTGACCCAATTTTTTTGTTTTTATATAGGCAAAAATTTAAAAAAATATTTTGTATGTGTTTATTATAGATAAAAGAACTAAATCTATAAAATAAAAAATTATATAAAATTTGCACTCTAATATCTTCAGGTATACATAATATCGTTAGTTACTTCAAATCTATACAAGTCTTTTAAAATTGGACATAACAAACCTAAGCTTTAAGTTTTTTAATTTTTCTTTGTCTTGTCACAAAGTTTGATATATATTTCATCAATGTGTAAGTTAACTACCAACTCATGTTCTTTTAAAAGCTGTATCTTACTTTTTAAATATTGCACACTACCGGAGAGATTACTATTTGTTAGCGATATTTTACAAATCAGTTTTTTAATATTGCAAGGGTGCAGAAGTCATATTACCTTAGTTTTGTAAATTGACATGTATGCACTGGATGACTGGATAAACAAAGATGAAGCCAATATTAAAGTGTATCCACAATATCTTCGATTCTCAGGTGACCTTTTCAAGCGACCTAATTGTTCAATAAGAAATGACAATTGAACACATTTTTCACTCTCACTATCGAAAATGTCACTAAGGATATCTATTAATTACTTGAGCAATCTTATCTTTTACCACTTCTTTCCCGTTTGCAACTTTCATTTCAATAAACTGCATTAGCTTTCAATTGTAGCGGGGCTGTCCAAAAATAAAACTTTTTTGGCAGTTTGTTTTTTGGTATGGACACATTGTTAACATTTACAAAAAATGACAGATCTCCCTCAACAACTAGAGATGCTAACAGTGATGGATTGTTGTTCAAAAATGTCATCAGGCACAGGCAGACTGTGTCACGTTCTTGGGTTAAAATCCAATTTTTGTTTATTTTAGTATTAGATAGAACAATAAAATTTTGAAATGTCCTCAATATTTGATAAAACTTTTGATTTCTTATGAGCTTGAAGTGTTTCAAAACTTTCTTGTATTGCAGTTTCCATTTGTTGCCTCACGACATCAGTTAATCGAACAGTAGATACAGGTTGTCTACTTAGGTATTTCGGAACATTTTCAAAAATCCATTTACAACACACTTATCAAACCAAATAACCTGCTATGAGGAAGGAAAATGTTTAATGCAAACTTGTGGACGTTTTAAGATACTTAAATCATTAGGAATTTTTTGCAACCAAATTTCATGCTTTTGTTTATCCACTGGCAAATTAAAAGTTGACACATATTCGGTTTCAGTTTTATAGTTGGACCCGCAACCAACAACACTACACGTTCGCGGCATTGTTGTCTTTTTCGTGGGCTGCGTTATTTTAATAACTTTGATAAAATTCACATAAAATTCGTCCCCGAATTAAAAAAAAATCGACGTAAAGAAACATACCAAAACTGAAAATACACATGTTTTATAATGACAGCTGGCCCGGAGGCGTTCTTTTGTGACCCTCCTACGGTCACGTGATATTTCCGCGCCCGGGCCGGTCTTTCTCATGGGCTGCGGTGAGTACGTGTCTTTTCCGTGCTTATGGGATTTTGCAATCTCGGAACACAGCGCGCACACCAAACACTACAAACAGGACAAACATTTTCGGCGAAACTGTTTGGACTGTTCGTAGTGTTTTGTTGCAAGTTAATACGTGTACTACAAACGCACAGAGCGCGCTGCAACAAATTTTGCAAGTCAGTACGTCGCGTCGGTCGCGGCGCACGCGCAAAACATTTTCCGAGGCTTGTCGGTAAATCGGAATTGCACAAAGAGATTTATTCTTTCTTGTTCGTTCAGTGGGTACGGTCGCTTGCTGTATTTGTCGCGTTTGCCCTGTCTTGCGTTTTTTTTCAATTGGCACTTACAAAATGGAATGGACCAGGGAAAAATCCCTGGAACTTAGTGACGAATTCGAAAGATATCCATCTTTATGGAACCCCAATAAAATAAAATATATAGATTCATGACGGATCTGATACCTTCCTAGCTAGTCTATTAGCACAATTCAAGTGAAGCCATAATATATATCATTTTCTTACACCTCAATTCTTGTAGGTAATAGGGACTTATTGCAATAAAACATGGCTTTGGTAGTGCCCGGAACTATTCGGACAGTTTTACATAGAAAACTGACAGCGCGAGCAAAAGCTACAAACACGACTATCTTTTGCGCACGAATGTTTGTTGCATTCGGAGGAAAAAGATCGGAGTGTTTGGAGTGTTCGTAGTGTTTTGTGCGTTTGGAGTGCGAACCGAACCGACCCTTAAGAGAAACATGAACCTTGGATTTTACGTGGGATTTAATTTTCGACATGATAGCGGCACTGGCGTTCGGATATGATTGGTGATCTTTACGTCTGCTCCCGAAAGTCTTGTGTATAAAAAGCATGTTCCAATAACTCATTTGTCCCAGCCGCGTTAAGGTCTACAGATTTGGAGGGGGGAATTTCCCTTTTTTCCCCTCCCGTAGATCCGACCCGTCGAACATATGCGACAGCCGACAGCCCGGCACGTTTTCGGTGTCGCATAGACTGCGTCAGCCGTACGGAAAGGGTTTCCACCACCTACCAAATACAGGAAAAACTAAAACGACAGACAGGCGAGCCTTAAACTACTATACCGATCGACGAAAAGAGAGAATGTACTCTCTGACCAGTGTTGCTAGATGTACGATAATTATCGATTTTGTACAATAATATAACGAATGTACGATGTACAGGGTTTTCCCGTATATTTTTACACCATATCTAAAACGTTTATTTGAATAGATATCAAAATATGATAAATACAAAAGTTTCATATTTTTTTACGAAGTTTAAGAATTTTAGTTGAGATATGGTGTAAAAATATACGGGAAAACCCTGTACGATAGTAGCTATGCGATAACGGCCTTTTGTACGATACTTTAGTAGTGAAATCAATATTTTTAAAGTCCCTGACAAACCTAAATATATACCGCTATAAAAATTTTGAAGAGCACTGGAATACTTGACATTACCCATTTGCGGGGTTTACCGAATTTGGTTTATTATTGTTTTGCTCCTTCCATTTTATATATTTTGCTCGCGCATCGGACGTTTTTGTATTAATTTTCTCGTGTTAAAGGACATTTATTTGCAACTCCAGTTTAGTTTAGATTTAAATAGTCATCTATATTAAAACTGAAACATGTCGGCAACAACCTTTATCAGAAACAAACCAATTGGATTCAGACTGTAGAAATAGACGAATCTGATGATGACATTATATTTGAAGAAATATAAACGTGTTTTTGTTTTTTGTATTTATACCTATGACTGTAGAATAAACATTTTATGAAAATAATACATCGTTTTTGTTCAATATAAAGATGTAAATCCATTTTAAAGTATTGTTTAACCCCTTTTTCGAAAATTTATTAAGCAGGAATGTTTGTTTTTAAGTATCGATATTTTGTACGATAAGGTACGATAATTTTAAACGGCTCATGCGATAATTCTCTTTGTGACGTGTAGCCATACTGCCTCTGACCTTAATAATACATTACCTTTCAGATCGGGACAGCGCTGTTTGCACTTTTACCTGAGAAGAGCCACCAACTTACTATTCTCGGCTTTTACCTCTTTCCTGACTTTGGCGTCGGTCAGTCAGCGGAGTTATAATATAATAAAACTAACAATCGTAAATTTTAGTACCCGTGAATTAAAAATCTAAATTTGTGTCTAATCCTGTAAAAATGTTTTGTTTCTCTTGATTTTTTCACATTCAACTGTATTGTCATAAAGGAACTTAGCAGAACACTGAATGACACCCTTTCTTAGTTTAATTATTTATACAGCAAACTCCACTAAATGTCGATCCATTTGTTAAGGATGAGTCAGCTTTTAATTAAATATAATATTTTATAGGTTGATAATAATAAACCAAGGTTGCGCTGCGCTCAAACTACAAAAAAAACTTATTACCTTTAGATTTCCCTTCTTCCGCCCTTTCTTCACACTTTGCATCTACAAAGGGATGAATCCACAATGTGACGCGGTAGTCCAGTTCTTTGAGGGTCTTTACAGTCTGGCTAATATTGCCAAATTTTTCTGTGTTAAATTCTTGAGCACCGTAACATTTCTAAAAAATATATTCAGAGTTGCTAAAGTGGTATCATTTTTATAAGCCAAACTGAAACAGTGGCATACCGAGACATTCGCCTTAGGGGCGGGGGGGCTTTAGCCTGTCTTAGGGCGTTCAATTTATAAAGGTGCGCTTTTAATTTTTAAGTTCTAACTTGACAAGGACATAGTCAAGCTTAGAAAAACCTTTCCAAACTAGTAAGAACCTTTCATTTTGAAATTGGCTTTTATCTCAAATCTTTTTACGGAATATCATTTTCGCGTATTTGGCTTTTTTTTACACAAAATATTTTTATTATGATTTCACTCCTTTTTTTTTAAAAAAAATTGGATAATATTTGATTTTTAAAAATATGCGGAATATTTTTCAAAATTTTGCAATGTCTTATTTAAAATTTAACGTTTTTCCCATGGTTTTATCATAGTTCAGCCTTCCAAAGCTCAGCTCTCTAAAATATCTGGAAGGAAGCAATGTTACTTTTACATAACTTCACATTTATAGGGGAGAGAAGTAAGCTAAAATTTTGGTGTGTTTTTTCCTATAATTTTATCATAGGTCCTATCAGTCTTCCAAAGCTCAGCTCTCTAGCGTTTCTGGAAGTAGGCAATGTCACTTTTACATAACAACATTTATATAGAATATTTTTATAGAAGTAAAATATTGGAGTTCTATAGTTTTATCATAGTTCCTATCAGCTCTCTAGCGTTTTTGGAAGTGGGCAATGTTACTTTTACATAAATTTACATTTATAGGGGAGGGAAGTAAATTAGAATATTGGGGTTTTTTGATTTTTTCCAAGGGTTTAGTCATAATTTCTATCAGTCTGCCAGAAATGCAGCTTTGTACAGTGAATATCGGTTATAACGACATTGAATATAATTGAATGTCGGTCGTTATAACCGAGCGTCGTTATAGACAAAAAAGGCAAAAAACTTGGTTATATATTTTTATTACGAAAAAGTAATTAAATCTGTTAAAATTTTCATTAAAATCTATCTTTTTTAAATATAATGTTATTATGTATTCATATGTATTATGTATGTATGTATAGGTGCATACTTAATGTACATTTGTATACAAAATTCACAAACATTCAAATTTTTTACCCCTTTTTTCAAACGTTATTTAATTTCAATTATTTTCTCAAATTAGGTATACAATGAATCTACTTAGTTACCTAGTAAGTAGTTGGCTTCGAGAACACATTTTCCTTTAGGTCAGATCAACGCTGATTGTATTTTTCCCCAATAAGCCAACAATACTTACAAACGGATATTTTGGTACCTGTAAACTAAAAATTAAACAAGTTTCGGTGTTTATTCGGGTAAAAAACTTTCCTATCCTTGTTTACCGAATTATCCAGGAAAACTTGTTTAATTTTTAATTCACAGGTACTAAAATTTACGTTTATATTTTTCTTATTGTTGCATTCTTACGATTTTGGTAGAATACTCTAATGACTAGTATATATTTTTCACAAAATATTTTTTATGTGAGCATTAAAATATTTTTAATCCTGGCCTATCTGAAATAAAAAGTTTAAAGAAACAATAAAAAATACCACTTGGCTCGCTGTATCTTTTTGTTTTTTTTGCGTGCATTGAATTTCAGATTTTAAGAAGGAAGGGGGGTCCGTCTTATCATTAGTACCCGATAGGCCCTTAAACCGACGCTGGATATAACACAGTGACGCACCCAGGAATATGTATTGTGTGGCCCGAGGTGCCATTATGCCGTATTTTATGCTATTTTATTTTTATGAAGTATGTAGAAAATATTTTAAAAAAATTTTGCATTGGGGGAGGGGGCAGGTCCTGAAGCCTTTTTTATTTATAAAAACTTTATTTTATCTTAAAGTTCTTTTTATAGATTTTTTTATAAAAAATCCAACGGTCAAATTGAATTTTGTCTGTCAGATTTAGTTTTTATAATATCATAAAATTAGTATTTTTGTTATGGATTGAGTTTTACTCAATTTTTAAAATCAGCGTGAAATGTTCTTTAAAATGACCGATCACACTCAATATTTAAATAAAAAAAATTTTTTTATTGTATTTTGCATTTTTATTATTGATTTGATTTGATGACCCCTTTATTTCTGATACATTTTTTAATTTTAATAATTTTAAAGTATTTTAAACTCACTTAATCATTGAAAATAAAACATAAAAATAGAAAGAAAAATATAAAAATTACAATTAATATAAATAATTAAATCCTCCTTCTCCATAAAGAAATAGGAATCTTGTGTAATACCTCTTAAACTTAAAGTGACAGATCAAATTTGATAGTTAGATTTTTTATAAAAACCCCAACCCCAACACTTTTTCTAATTACGACACTGGACCTCAGTTATACTAACC
Organism: Aspidapion aeneum; assembly: GCA_963576565.1. Classification (NCBI taxonomy): domain Eukaryota; kingdom Metazoa; phylum Arthropoda; class Insecta; order Coleoptera; family Brentidae; genus Aspidapion; species Aspidapion aeneum. Next base: position 22,644,333 of record OY755039.1, read on the forward strand.
TCCCAGTTATCATCAATTTCAAACTGACCACCACTGGTGTAATTGTGATTTCTTATATCTTTAGCAAATTCCAGAAGAATATCATCGGTTATGTCCCTTTTATATTTGGCCCACGTAGTCCAAATTGGCTCTTTGATCATTTTTTCGTTGGGGTGATCAGAAGGTTTTCCCAAATAATTGTTAACTGCATAAAGGTGGGCTTCTTTTGGGTTATCTTTTGAGACCACTGTGAGTGTTAAATTATTCTGAAAAATATATTTACAGTAAATGTCTACAATCTTTACAATAGCTAGTTAGTTCAGGCCCTACGGTGTGTGATACTGCGCTTAATGGTTAAAAGCAACACACTTCCTCTTAATAGACATAAGACTCACCCGAAGATTTTACGAAGGGGAACCACCCCCTCAACCCTGGCAGGGAGGGTGTTCCCCCCCCCTCCTTAAAACGTACCTTTTACCTTTTTTTTAATAATAACTCGAAAACGGTCCACTTTTCTAAAAATATTCTAAAGATCATTTTGCAAACGGATATTTCCTTTTTATTTCTGTACCTTAGTACCCTCTAAAGGTAGTGGTTTTAATGTTTTTTTTTTATTTTTCTTGTGGCATTTTGTATCCCACACATTGCTTTTTTCAAAAAAGAATTTTTTTTTCAAAAACCCATTGTATACAGTTAAATATTTAATAAGTTAGACATTTCTTTTTAAAGTAGCCGCTTTGAAATAAAATTAAATGTGTTTGTAGAAATCCTCAAATCACACAATAATTTTGAACGTTCATTTTCTCAGTAAATAATACTTAAGGTGAGTAACACAATATTTTTGATCAGTATTAACTTAAAACTTAATTTTTCGAAATAAATTTCTTTAAATTGGGGGGTGAAGGGCATCCCACCTCTCGCCCCCCTCAAAAATGATCTTTTACAGTATTTTAACTTGGCCAAAAACAATTAAGTAACAGTTTTTGAGGCTGCCCAAAAATCATCTCTAACGATGTATAACAAGCCCCCCTTACATCAGTGCCGCACCTTTTATAGGCATTTAAATAAATGAGGGGTGTGGAATTATTTTTTCAATTTTGCTGTCCTATATGTCTGCTTTTAAAACTTATTTTTAAAGCTGAATAAATTTTCTTTCCAACGATGTTTATCAGCCCTCCCTTAAGGCAGCGGTAGATCTAGCACAGACGCACCAAAAAATGGTCAAATTTGGTATGATATAAGGAGGGCGTGTTAAACATCGTTAGAGAGGACGTTTCATCCTTAATAATTGTTACTTAGTTGTTTTTTGCCAAGTTAAAAGCAAATAATTGGGAAAATACTGCAAGAGAGCATTTTTGAAGGGAGTGAGAGGGGGGATGCCCCCCACCTCCACTTTAAAGAAGATCAACTAGAAAAAGTCAGTTTTAAGCGATTACTAACCAAAAATAATTTTTTACTCACTCTCATTATTATTTACTGAGTTGTTTGTTCAACATTTTTGTTCGATTTAAGGATTTCTACAAACACATTTATTTTTATTTTAAGGCGGCTATTTAAGAAAAATATGTCTAGCTTAATTAGTATTTAACTGTATACAATGGGCTTTTAACCAAAAAATAGTATTAAAGATGAAAAACACCACAAAAATATAAAAAAAATTTTTAAACATTTTTTACTTTTTACGTACGCTAATGGAACATGCGGCACTGCCTCTAGAAGGTACTAATGTACATCTTTAAAAGGAGCTTAGAAAATGATTTCTAGAAGATTTTTGGAAAAGTTAACAGTTTTCGAGTTATTAGCAAAAAACTATCAAAAAGCACGTTTAAGGGGAGGGAATTACCCCCCTGCCAGGGTTGCGGGGGTGGTTCCTTTTCGTAAAATATTCGAGCAAGTCTTATGTCTATCCATACCAAGTGTGTTGCTTCTTTTATTAAACGCAGCATATCGCTTGATTCTCGGATGTAGGGCCTGAACTAAGTAGCCAGGAAGATTTTCAAAGATGTGCTGGATTTGCGGTAACTATACAGTAAATGATATTGCTGATTCTTGTGGCTCAAGTTCTCCACGGGATCTGGTTGATGCAGCCTTGGCATTTTGAGATAATCATATGACGGCCGGTTTGGAATAGTAAAGTAAAATCCCTGCACTAAGCGCAATAATAGTAGCTGTCGCCGTCGTGGTGTAGTGGTAGCAATGTTTGTTTCCCACACCGGCGGTCCGGGTTCGATTCCTGGCTAGGTACTTGGTTGTTTGTGTTTGTTAAAAAATGCTTTAACTCTGCTCAAATTTTGCGAAACTGGGCGATTGATTGGATGGAAAGTCCCAGTATAAATAAAAAAATAAAATAAAATAAATATAGCTTCGGTAGCTTTGGTCCCTTTTCCTTCTGGAACATTTTTATTTAATTGTTGTTATTAAAAATAACCCTTTCACTATAAAAATCAGCAATAAAATTTTTTGCATCTACCAATATTGTTATTATTATCTACTGACTACATAATACACTATTGTAAGTGGATCGAAAAATTGCTTGCGACGAAGTGGGTGTTGGAATGATGGCTCGTTGCAGCATCGTGCTCCGTTAAGCCGCAATCCTAAGATTTACGATTTAGCAAACTTGATTTGAGATTTGAGTATGCAAAATATGACGACCGTAGTTTGGCAATGGATTCTAGCTGATATTAGATAGTTTTTGGTCGCGCCAAATTTAGGTTCAATAACTTCGCCGACAACGATAACTAGGAATATTTGCCAGTTCAAAATAGCATTTTTGGTACCGGTTTTAGTCGACGCCGACGCACAGTGGAACGGATTTATGGGAATGCACTTTAGTCTGAAACCCCAATATTTTGGCCAAAAATACCTCTATAAACTTAGCATTACCACTTAAGAATTGGATATTCGCAATATGTGCATCAATTGTTGTAAATTTGTCGTAAATTTGTCGTGAAAGAAAAAAATTTGTCGCGCCACCCGTTTTCCTGAAAAGGGTATGTAATGTTAAGTTGATTCTCAACTTAGCATTACCACCCCAGAAAAAACTAAAATTTTTAAAAACCAATCTATGGAATAATTGTCGTAAATTTGTCGTAAATTTTTCGTGAAAGAAAAAAAATTGTCGCGCCACCCGTTTTCCTGAAAAGGGTATGTAATGCTAAGTTGAGTCTCAACTTAGCACTACCACCCCAGAAGAAATTAAAATTTTCAAAAACTAATAAATGCATTTATTGTCGTGAATTTGTTGTAAATTTGTCGTAAAAGAAAAACAATTGTCGCGTCATCTGTTTTCCCGAAAACAGGCAGTGAGCAATTCTGAGATTTCTCAGCCAAATCTTAGTGATCTTTAAGCCTTTTCACAAAACCTACGAAGATGTAGGTGATCATATTTAACCTTTTCGCGCAATTGTAAATTTTTGGTGAAACAATCATTATTCATTGATCGCCAGGATTTTGCGTTGTTTTAGAAATTATGAAAAAAAGTGAACTTCTCAAGAAACATTGATATGCATTAATTCGTAAATTTGTCGTAAATTTGTCGTGAAAGAAAAAAAATTGTCGCGCCACCCGTTTTCCTGAAAAGGGTATGTAATGCTAAATTGAGTCTCAACTTAGCATTACCACCCCAGAAAAAATTAACATTTTCAAAAACTAATCTATGGAATAATTGTCGTAAATTTGTCGTAAATTTTTCGTAAAAAGAAAAATTTTCTCGCTCCACCCGTTTTCCTGAAAGAGGGGTGTGCATTAATTGTCGTGAATTTATCGTAACTTTGACGTGAAAGAAAAAAATTGTCGCGACACCCGTTTTCCTGAAAAGGGTATGTAATGCTAAGTTGAGTCTCAAAATAGCATTACCACCCCAGAAAAAATTAAAATTTTTAAAAACTAATCTATGGAATAATTGTCGGAAGGATCAGGCACACCTCTTATGGGATTTCTGTAATCCGTCAAACTTTATGAAATTTTGGTATGTTGTAGACTGAACCTTTCTTATCAAAAGTTCTCATGGGCCCAACTCAAATTAATGACCAGTTTTTGAAATACAGGGTGTTGAAAGTGATAATGTCCAAGAAGCACAATAGCTCTTTAGACGGGTTTTCCAAACATATACGCACTGTTAGTGTTACGTATATTACCGATTTATTTATTATTTTTAGTCTGTCTCTTCAAAACCTTATCTACAGGGTGTTTAAGTAAATATTATTCGAATTTTTTAATAAGAAACAAGCTTTAGTATGTTGTAGATTAAACCTTGCTCATCAAGAGTTCTTACGGGCCCAACTTAAATGAGTGACCAGTTTTTGAAATACAGGATGTTGAAAGTGATGCCCAAGCTCAAACTCAAACTCAAAACATTTATTGCCGACAAAATCAAAACAATGTTTGACAAAGCAACGTCAAAAATTTGTACAAAATGTCTGGAATTTGTGAAAATTTTTCAGTTTAATGAAAAATTTTCCAATTAAAGAAATGTGTTATTCAAAATTAAGCTTCTAACTTAAATTTGGAACAATATGTTATTTCATTTTTAAATTAGTAAGTAAAATACTTAAATAAATACATATAAACATTTTTGGTAAAGATAGTTTTTTGTAGCGTTTTTAAATTTTATTTCGTTCTCAATTGATTTGATCTCTGTTGGTAAACTGTAGGCTTTTATAGCATTATAAAATGGTCCCTTTTCAAAAAATGTTGATCTATGCATAGGAATAGCGAGCTTAGCTCTGGGTCTGGTTTCAACAGTCATATTACTGCCGTATCTGTCACTATTTGTTGGAAAAAGAGCTTTGTGTTTTTTAACAAAAATAACAAGTTGTAGGAAATATATAGATGGCACTGTCAGTATTCTTAGTCTGGTGATTCTTAGTCTGGTGAAGTGCTGAGCACATGAAGTGCCTGGTTTAAGTTTTAGTAAACACCTTATGATTCTTTTTTGCCATGTATACTTGCATATAGTATGTTTTAAGACTGTCAAATGAAACCTAGAGATCTGGTCTTATAACAGCACAAGAGCTATTAAGTTTGTTTTTTAATTTATTTATTTGTTGTTCCCAACGGAGAGATGAATCTATTGTGATTCCTAAGAAATCTGTAAATTCTAAAACTGGTATAGACTTTCCATTGAACTGAACTTATAAAGATTCATCAGTTTTGATTTGTTTGCGAAAAGTTAGTAAACCAGTTTTCCCCATGTTAAGCCTAAGAGAATTTTCTGTAAACCAGTTTGACATTTCATTGGAAGCTTGAGAGCATTTTTTAGAAAGTTCTTGACTATTACGTCCAGATGCAGTCACAGTTTTATCATCAGCAAACTGGGCTACTTTGCCAACTGTTATCTTTTCTTGAACCTGTTCAACATACAACAGGAAGATAAGTGGCCCCAGGATTGATCTCTGAGCCACCCCCTGCTGCATGTCACACCAGTTCGAAAAATACTGTCTGTGTCCTTGTGTTAGTGAAACAATTTGCTTTCTTTCTGTGATAAAAGAAGCACAATAGCTCATTAGACGGGTTTTCCAAACAAATACGCACTGTTAGTGTGACGTATATTACCTATTTATTTATTATTTTTAATCTGTACCATTAAAGCATTATCTACAGCAAGCGTTAGTTTGTTTTAGATTGAACCTTTCTTATCAAAAGTTGTAATGGGCCCAACTCAAATTAATGACCAGTTTTTGAAATACAGGGTGTTGAAAGTGATAATGTCCAAGAACTTTTGATAAGACAGGTTCAGTCTACAACATACCAAAATTTCATGATGTTTGACGGATTACAGAAATCCCATAAGAGGTGTGCCTGATCCTTTGTCGTAAATTTGTCGTGAAAGAAAAAAATTTGTCGCGCCACCCGTTTTCCTGAAAAGGGTATGTAATGCTAAGTTGAGTCTCAACTTAGCACTACCACCCCAGAAAAAATTAAAATTTTCAAAAACTAATAAATGCATTAATTGTCGTGAATTTGTCGTAAAAGATAAACCATTGTCGCGTCATCCGTTTTCCCGGAAACAGGCAGTGAGCAATTTTGAGATTTCTCAGCCAAGTGATCTTTAACCTTGTCGCGCGATTGTAACTTTTTGGTGAAACAATCATTATATTACGTCCCGTTTTTACTTTTCAATATAACCCTTTGTGGTGTTAATATAAATATTCATTGCTACGCCAGGATTTCGCATTGTTTTAGAATTAACGAAAAAAAGCGAACTTCTCAAGAAATATTATGTTGTCCTTTTAACAATCATAGGCATTTTGCTACAAAAAACGGATATAAATATGTTTCATACTAACAATACACCATCTTCTAGTAATACTAAGTACCTACTAGTTGTATAGCTTTATTTATTTTATTGTAGGCAAAAGTTGTTACCTAACAAAGTCGAGAAGCCCTCCCTATCCCTTGTTACACTTTGCCAAACTTACAGGAAGCCCTCCAAATCCTGTTACGTGATTTATAGACGACCCCTAATAAAATAAAAATCAAGTATAGCATAGTCAATTGTTACGAAAAAACTTTTCGGTCGCGTGTAAACGTGTTATGTCAACCTGCCAACATTGAAAGCCCTGCACCAAAGCATCGAAAAAATAATATCTTTCACCAAAGTTCTTTGAGCCGACAAGACGTTTTTGTTTAATTTTTTTTATTAATTATTCCGAAAGTGCACAATGAAAAGAGGGAAACCTCGTAAAATCCCACAGGAGGATATCGAAAAGACAGTGTTCAGATATAAAAAACGGGACGAAATGAAATGATTGTTTCACCAAAAATTTACAATCGCGCGACAAGGTTAAATATACTACATCTTCGTATTGTGAAAAAGCTTAAAGATCACTAAGATTTGGCTGAGAAATCTTAAAATTGCTCACTGCCCGTTACCGGGAAAACGGATCATGCGACAATGGTTTTTCTCTTACGACAAATTTACGACAAATTCACGACAATTAATGCATTTATTAGTCTTTGAAAATTTTAATTTTTTCTGGGGTGGTAGTGCTAAGTTGAGACTCAACTTAGCATTACATACCCTTTTCAGGAAAACGGGTGGCGCGACAAATTTTTTTCTCTCACGACAAATTTACGACAATTATTCCATAGACTGGTTTTTAAAAATTTTAATTTTTTCTGGGGTGGTAATGCTAAGTTGAGACTCAACTTACCATTACATACCCTTTTCAGGAAAACGGGTGGCGCGACAAATTTTTTTCTTTCACGACAAATTTACGACAAATTTAAGACAATTAGTGCAGATATTGCGAATATCCAATTCTTAAGTCGTAATGCTAAGTTTATAGAGGTAACAAATAGCGCAAACACACGTGTTAGTCTGATCGGTGATTGGCTTCACGTATTATGTTAACACCCTACCCCCCTTCTATCTAGCAAGTTTGACCCTTAATGCAATAAAGTAAAATATAAACACTTGAAGTCAACTTAATTATTATGAATTTTTTGTATTGATTCGTAGTATTTTCCCACAAAATTATTGATTTTCAAAGTATACGCCTAATTAAATATGTAGATATTTTCTTAAAAGGTGGCAGATTTTTTTTAGATTAAGATACCTAGTGGACATCTTTCTTTATTAGATTTTATAAACAGTTTAGCGGGCGTTCCTGGGCGAATTTTTATAGGACCTTTTATAAAAAAAATTCTTAAAAAAACATGGCATTCTTTATATAAGTGTAAACTCACCAATAATCTAAAAACCACTATGAAAATATACAGGGTGTCTCTCTCATAACTTAGGGGCCATAGGCTAACAGATGATAGATGAGGTCATGTCTGATAAAAAAGTTCCTATGATGCCTGGGTTAAAACTCTTTCTTTGTCGAGATACATAGCATCAAAGTTGGCAATTTTTTATTAAACTTTTTTGATAATAACTTTTTAATAAAACGTAGTAAAAATATGAAATTAAATAAAGTCGTGTTCTAGAACAAGGGCAATAAACTGAAATAAACATTATTTTGAAAAAAATTTGTCGTCAATCTTTTTTAGAAAAAAATATTTTTTTGGTATAAATTTTTATCAATGCCATATCAAACGCAATGTTTTTTTTTATATTTCTTGGTAATAAAAACAAATTTTTAGCGAGACAAAATAATAATATATTCTTGATATTTTTTAAGACTAAGTACTTAAGCAAAAATTAATTTCTTTAAAAAATTATTATTTTTTATACTATTTTGGAGGTTAATTTGACAGCCTGTATCTCCTCAACTTCATCATCAAAAAAAGGAATACCACATTTTTGAATCACAAATAGCTGAGTATTCAGCTAGCTGTGACAGATTTTCTTTTTTTTGTAAAACCCTTTTTCCCTCCACTCCTCTAACTTTAAAAATCCTATTATATCTTAAAAACAGATGATTGTTGAACCCCATGTTATATAAACTTTTTTCTCGGAAATAACCTCCTCTATCACCTGGTGCACTATGGCCTCAAGTTCTGGGACACCCTATATAGCAAATATAAAGCACCATTTACCCTAATACCGTATTAAAAAAATAATAAAAAGCCTATAAAGTTTTGTGTTACATATTTTCTAATATGGTACAGTCGGGGACTTAATAAATGGCCGCTGCCGTTTTCAGAAGAGCTTGGATGAGAATCCCAATACCGGGCGAGGTTTATGAATGAATGAATTATTGAACATCGTATCGCGCGCTTTCATTCCTTCGACTCCACGTCGATCGGCTGTCGCTGTGCACTTTTGTGCAATGCAATTTTTGCTATTGAAATTAATAACTATTTGGAATATTGGCCGATAAACGCCCTTACTCAAATAACCAATTTTTGCTTGTAGTTATTTTTTTTAGCTTTACACTTTTAAAAATAGCTAGGAATACAAACATGTTGCATTTGTGTTTCTCTATGTAAGTATGTAATAAAAAACAATAAATTAAAATCCTGAAAAATTACTATTATGTGTATTTTTTTTGTTATTGGATATGCGTCAAAACAATTGTTATATTTTTATTGCTTGCCTCACAAAGTAATAAAAAAGATCCCAAAAGTTGATCTAAAGGTTTGTGTTTGTAAGAAATAAATAAAAGTTTAAATTACCAAAACTCAAAACTAAAGTGACTTTGGCGGCCTCTCGCGGCAATATTATAAACACTTGTCCTTTACCTCTTATATGGTGATATAGAGGGCAACGAGAAGTTTAATTTAATATATTATAATATATATTTTTACAAAGTTAGCAATTTAAAAAAATTAAAAAACTGCACTTTTTGGGTACCCCTTTGGTCAGGAAAATTTTCGTCAAAAATTTCAAAAAAAACATTTAGTTGATACTGTGCCACAAAGAAGCTACCGAGTCCCTTACACTAACCTGAAAATATTACAGTTGTAGATGTAATGGTTATCGATAAAAATAGAATCATAAGTTGAAAATTTTCCAAAAATTAATAATTTTGTAAAAAAAGTCAACTTTTTTGCTATTGGAAATACGTCAAAACAATTGTTATATTTTTATTGCTTGCCTCACAAAGAAATAAAAAAGACCCCAAAAGTTGGTCTAAAGGTTTGTGTTTGTAAGAAATAAATAAAAGTTTAAATTGCCAAAACTCAAAACTGAAGTGACTTTGGCGGCCTCTCGCGGCATTATTATAAACACTTGTCCTTTACCTTTTATATTGGTGATATAGAGGGCACCGAGAAGTTTAATTTAATGTATTATAATATATATTTTTACAAAGTTAGCAATTTAAAAAAATTAAAAAACTGCACTTTTTGGGTACCCCTTTGGTCAGGAAAATTTTCGTCAAAAATTTCAAAAAAAACATTTAGTTGATACTGTGCCACAAAGAAGCTACCGAGTCCCTTACACTAACCTGAAAATATTACAGTTGTAGATGTAATGGTTATCGATAAAAATAGAATCATAAGTTGAAAATTTTCCAAAAATTAATAATTTTGTAAAAAAAGTCAACTTTTTTGCTATTGGAAATACGTCAAAACAATTGTTATATTTTTATTGCTTGCCTCACAAAGAAATAAAAAAGACCCCAAAAGTTGGTCTAAAGGTTTGTGTTTGTAAGAAATAAATAAAAGTTTAAATTGCCAAAACTCAAAACTGAAGTGACTTTGGCGGCCTCTCGCGGCATTATTATAAACACTTGTCCTTTACCTTTTATATTGGTGATATAGAGGGCACCGAGAAGTTTAATTTAATGTATTATAATATATGTTTTTACAAAGTTAGCAATTTAAAAAAATTAAAAAACTGCACTTTTTGGGTACCCCTTTGGTCAGGAAAATTTTAATCAAAAATTTCAAAAAAAACATTTAGTTGATACTGTGCCACGAAGAAGCTACCGAGTCCCTTACACTAACCTGAAAATATTACAGTTGTAGATGTAATGGTTATCGAGAAAAATAGAATCATAAGTTGAAAATTTTCCAAAAATTAATAATTTTGTAAAAAAAGTCAACTTTTTTGTTATTGGAAATACGTCAAAACAATTGTTATATTTTTATTGCTTGCCTCACAAAGAAATAAAAAAGACCCCAAAAGTTGGGCTAAAGGTTGGTGTTTGTAAGAAATAAATAAAAGTTTAAATTGCCAAAACTCAAAACTGAAGTGACTTTGGCGGTCTCTCTCGGCATTATTATAAATACCTGTCCTTTAACTTTTACATCCTCATATAGAGGGGCCCGAGAAGCTTAATTTAATGTATTATAATATATATTTTTACAAAGTTAACAATTTAAAAAATTAAAAAACTGCACTTTTTGGGTACCCCTTTGGTCAGGAAAATTTTCGTCAAAAATTTCAAAAAAAACATTTTGTTGATACTGTGCCACGAAGAAGCTACCGAGTCCCTTATACTAACCTAAAAATATTACAGGTGTAGATGTAATAGTTTTCGAGAAAAATAAAATCAAAAGTTGAAAATTTTCCAAAAATTAATAATTTTGTAAAAAAAGGTCAACTTTTTTGCTATTGGAAATACGTCAAAACAATTGTTATATTTTTATTGCTTGCCTCACAAAGAAATAAAAAAGACCCCAAAAGTTGGTCTAAAGGTTTGTGTTTGTAAGAAATAAATAAAAGTTTAAATTGCCAAAACTCAAAACTGAAGTGACTTTGGCGGCCTCTCGCGACTTTATTATAAACACTTGTCCTTTACCTTTTATATTGGTGATATATTACAAAGTTAAGTTTTTTAACCGAACATTCAAACGGACTACAGACCAAAGCTAATTTTTTCTGCAATTATGTGTATTTTTTTAACCGAACATTCAAACGGAATACAGACCTAAGCAAAATTTTTCATGATTAAATTTAACCCAGGAATGCGAATAAATTATATGTGTTGAACGACGCGCCACGAAATCCGGTCAATAACCTCGGCCGGTATTGGGATTCTTATCCAAGCTCTTCTGAAAATGGCAGCGGCCATTTATTAAGTCCCCGACTGTACAAATTTTCCTTGAATTTCATCAGTTTAGGAACTCTCTAATACTTTTTTTTATTAAAACGAAATAAAGCAACTATGTATTTACAAATGCAACACTATAATGTTTATCATGTCCAACATATAACATCGAACGTTTAGCCTTTATGAAAAGCGTATAAAAAAGGATGAACTTATGGAAAGTAAGAAGTCAGTGAGGCACAAAAGACGCGCATATTCAGAAGCGTTTGCCGCTGTGACTCAAAATCCATTAATAGTTTTTTATTACTAAACAGGAGCAAGCACAGTAAGTTTTCCACTTTTAAAAGACGAAGAAATAGTCATTATTATTTATTTCGTTATTTTAGCTTTAATCAGGAAACATTAAATCGAGAAAAATTCAATTTTGTAATACTTTTATCTTAGACAATAACGTTGCTCTTTTATTAAAGTCGCGCTTCGCGCCGTTCGAAGTCGCTGAAATAGTTCAGGCCCACGGGGTCCGATACTGCATTTAATGATAGAAGCCAGACACTTGGTATGAATAGGCATAAGACTCGCCCGAACATTTTACGAAAGGGAACCACCCCCCCAGCCCTGACAGGGGGCTGGTTCCCCCCCTTAAACGTGCTTTTTGATAGTTTTTTGCTAATAACTCGAAAACAATCAACTTTTTCAAAAATCTTTTAGAAATCATTTTCCAAGCATACAATTTCCTTTCCAACCATGTACCTTAGTGCCCTCTGACGGCAGTGGTGCACATTCTATTAGCGTACAAAAAAAGGGGAAATTTTTAAAATATTTTTTTATCTATTTTTTTGTAGCATTTTTTATCCTTAACACTATTTTTTTTTTCAAAAAAATATATATGTTTAAAAGCTCATTGTATACAGTTAAATACTTATTAAGGTAGGCATGTTTTTTTTGAAATAGCCGCCTTGAAATAAAAATAAATGTGTTTGTAGAAATCCTTAAACCAAACAAAAATTTTGATCATTCATTTTTGTAACTGAGTAAATAAAAATAAGAGTGAGTAAAACATTATTTTTGGTTAGTAATAACTTAAAACTGACTTTTTCTAGTTAACCTATTTCAAAATGGGAATCCCCCCTCTCACCCCCTCAAAAGTGCTCTCTTAGAGTATTTTCCCAATTATTTGCAAACTTTTAACTTGGAAAAAAACAACTAAGTAATAGCTATTAAGGCTGATGAAAAGTCCTGTCTAACGATGTATAACACGCCCCCCTTACATCAGTGGCGCACCTTTTATAGGCATTCAAATAAATTAGAGTTTAGAAAAAAACTTTTTTTTTTAAATTTCTTAAATTTTACTGTCCCACATATCTGATTAAATTGATAAACTTATTTTTAAAGCTAAGGAAATTTCCTTTCCAATGATGTATATCACTCTTCCCTCAAGGCAGCGGTAGATCTAGCATAGACGCACCAAAAATGGTCAAATTTGGTATACACTTGAATCTTCATTTAAGACAACCTTTTTGGAACAGTATTAATACACACACTACGTTCAATGAGAGAAGCAACACAATGAGTATGGATATACAGTATACTGTAACAATACGGTTTTTGCAGATTTGCTTTAATTTATTTAATATTTATTTTAATATATTTGTCCACTTATTTCTTAAAAGCAATTCAAATATTAACGGTTTCTTGATTTCTTTTCTCAGTGAAACCAAAAACCTAGAGAAAATATATCTGGAAGTAATTATTTTTAATTTATGACTGTTTATGTTATCGCTGGTCTAGACCTAAAAAGCTCTATTCAGATATGTTAAAGCAACCATATAAGTATTATTTAAAATTATAGTTATACATAATATACCATACCCGTTTTGCCAGGGTCTTCGTCTTAACTTAACTTGTCATATTTAAAAACAACAACTGTCATTGGCAAGCCTTAATAACATTTTGTTATTTGGCACTCTATATACGTATTGCAACATTTTCTCAGTTAACAAGCGTTAATTAGTATGTTTTGCATCGTAACTAGCTTTAAGACATTTATTGAGAAAATGGCAACATAAAAACAGTTAGTTTTCAAGCGAGCTTTCTGACTGTGGTTAGTTTTTAAATGTATACGGCCAGTTCGTTCTTAGGGCCTTTATCTTATATCAAGTTATTTAAATTGTGAAACTGGATAAACAAACAAGTCATGTTCCAACGCTTGTGAAGGGACTTAGGGGTAGAGTACCTAGAAATTTCTTTACGGGTCTGAGGACAGAGTTTAGTTGGGTTTCTTTGGGTCAACTTCTTTCTTAAAATGGGGTTTTATTCAGGGGAAAATACTTTTCCTTTGAATAAATATCTTTTATTTAATTCTTAGTATAACTCAATTTCTATCTTAACATATTTTATTAATTATTTACCATCATTTATTTCTGAATTGAGTTATCGTTTATACCAGTTTATCACTGTTTTAATTAAACATCAAATTACTTTTTTAAATAAAACTTTCTTGTTGCCAAACATTTTGTTTATAATTTTATAATTTCCTTACCTTAAGTACCATACTATAACAGGTACCATCTGAATTAATTAGTTTATAAAAACATTTTTACATAATGAATTTTATAAAATAATAATTTATTTAAAATATACCTATAAAAAGGTAAATAGAAAGTGTAAAATATTAAGATAAAAATGGTTGCAACCAATCTCAAAAAAGAGAAAATATAGTCCATAAGCAGTGATAATGTCTAGTGTATGAAGAAAAAGAAGATGAAGAACAATTGAACAGGTATGTATATATTTCCTACATTGATTGATTTAATTGAGAAAAACACATATAGCGCACTTCCTTCAAGAACCGTCAAATTCCCTTTCGAGAGTTAAATTAGTCAATCAGTATCATATTTAATCTTTTAATTTACTATTTTTAAGTTGTTGCAAATTTGGTAGCTAACAACATTTAAGCCTTGACCACTTTATTTGACAGTACCACTGTCATATACGCCAGGCCCTGTTACAAAGTGGTGCCAGTAGATTTGGGTAAATTAGTTTTTGGAAAATTGGTGAAAATTTTACGTTGCATTTTGAGAAAAACATAGTACTTTAGTTATGTCTAAGCCATTGGTAGTATTTTATTGGAAAAACTAAAGGAAAATTTTAAAATTGTTCGTTTGAAAAGAAAATAGTTTTGCCTAGTTTTGTTTAAAACCAAAACTAATTTGTTGGAAGATGTGCTATAAATGTTATCTTGGTTGTTTAAATTACTAACATTATAATCTGTGTTCCAATTATTTTTTGAATTTTTAATATTTTTGTATATCTTTTACTTAAGACAGAAAACACGAGAAAAATTATATTTTTTCTGTTGGATATAAGATCAGTCTTAAACATTTTTTTTTTTAACAAAAGATAAATTGGTAGAATGTTTTTTATTGAAAAGTTGAGTTTGAATACTATCTGACTCCAGCACGCGATTAGTTATTTTGCCTTATTAAGGCCTAACTAAATTCTAAACTTGAGTGATCACTCTTAACTCGTTGTTGAACACTAAGTCTGTCCTAACTATCATTATTTATTTTGTATTGTATAGTCAATGTAACTATCTAAACTGTTTAATCTAATTGGACAAAACAGTCCATCATTTTTAATTGTAACACAGTTGTTAAAATAAAGTCTCATTAAGGTTAATATTTTCTTGTATTGCTATTTAAAGTCTATTTGTAGAAACTTGTGGAATCATTTTTTTGTTCTAATTCAAAATTTTAAAGAAATCTTTTATTGAATACACATAAAAATTAAAATGCACTGCTGGCTGGAATAATAATTACCAACCCTTTCTCTGACAAACTAGAGATTTTTAAGGACAACCGTCAAGTATAAATAAGAAGATATGATTTTTACTAATTAATTTATCGCACAAAAAAACTGCTATCAAGTTTTTTTTATGGTTCTTCAGTATTGATAGATATTTCTTAAAACCTTGTTAACTAAATATTTAAACACATATTTGTTTTAATAATACAAAGATGTATTATAAGTCATTTATATCCTTGATTTTTGTATTTTTCTTGGTAGATATCGATTTTTCTACTTTATTATGGTTTTATTGTTTTTAATACCTGTGCCAAGCGAAATGGCAAATAGATTCCGCCAAATAATTTTATCATCATAATGCTCCAAAATGGAAAAAAAAATCATTAATAAACCTAACCTAACGTAATTTTTCATGAATATTGCATAAATTTAAAAATTATAACATTAGTTTCTATTTTTTTTTATTACTTTTCATACACAAGTGTGCATAGTAGTACACTATACCTCTGCTTACATGGTCTATCTGCAACAGATAGTTGGCAATCATCATGACAATTTCATTTTGCATAAATTTGTGCTACAGGGCTATTGTTAAGTATCTAGTCAAAATAAATTTATTAAACTGAACTGGCTACTAGCTCTACCCTATCCTGTATAAAATATAAATCAGATGTTTTTTTCTCTATAATCATAGATATATGATTGAGATTTATTAGATCCACCTATCGGTAAGCATGAGAGGTATTCTATTCTAAAATTTCAAGTTTTATTTTGTTTTACAGATTTTCAAATTTTATATTTTTTGTTACAGACTGTTTTTCTTTGTATCTCAATAACTAAGTTGTCGACAAGAAAAAAATTTTCATGAAGTTTAAGATACACAAACAAATCTTCTAAAATTTTAAGAGCACTATTTATTAAAACCTGAACTAAGTGAATAAATGTAGCTATAGCTATTCGGTTTTATATAATTATCATTAAATTAAGAATTTGCATTTTATGTTACAAGAAAGCTATGTTTCTTTAAAAACAACAAACATATCAAATTATTCTTGCTATATAATTTTATTAAACATATATTATTCTTTATAAAAAAGAACTTTATTCTTAGTTCCCAAGTTTTCAGTGAAGGTAAATGTCAAAAAAAGAACCTCTTGTATATTTGTTTTTTTTTTCAGAGAGACTTTATTTTTCTTTAACTAACATGTAGGTAATATCCAAGTAAATTTATTTTTATACTATTTTTAATCAAATTGAAAGATATTGTGTCGATGAACCTTTGTTCAAAGTAAAAAAGTATTTGTTGTCAAGTCGTTTCTGAAAAATGGTATAAATAAATAGTATAATATTTTAAATTGACGCCACTGCGATACCTTCAATTTTCTTTGATCCAGGTACTAAACTCTCCGGACAAAAATTATGTGTTTTGTTCGTTAACCGTCTTAATTATCTTAATTGTCTCTGGTTTAGAATAAATTATTATGTAGGTAGTACCATAATAATTTATAATAAGAACATTTTGGGAAAAACCACAGTAAAATTTCTATTAAGAGAAAAATCATTATCTTTGCCTTTAGAGAAATTAGAGCGTATACGTGCGAAGTAAATAATTATAACTATTTGAGGTAATAAATCACTTATTAATCATAAGTCTCTCATAAATTTTTAACATTTTTTAACATGAAAACTTAAAGCACAGTGTAGATTGTCGCTATGTTTAAACCAACTATTCCAATTAGACCATCAATTTGTATCTAAAAACAATCGAAAAATTAAACTAACAATATTATTTTTAATTTAAAAATCATAATGTATGTTTCTTCATAAATGCTAAAAAAATCAAAAACTTCATTAAGTCAGCACAAGATGACAGTTATTTCTTTACAAGAAATTCTTACCTTTGTCAATACAATCTTATACATTTGGTATGCGTCCAACTTAGTAGATGTATTTTTGTCAAAAACAAATTGAAATTGTTCCCTGGGAAAAAGGATATTATTGAATGATAACATATTTTAAATCTTAAAGTAATAAAATAACAAATTTTCGCTAAAAATTTAAGAGCAACTAAACCTTTTGTAATAAAAAGTTTTGGAAAAAACATGACCTATCCTAGCATTCTCATAATGCCACAAATAAACATGGTAAAGATTTTTTGATATCCGTTTTTGCTTGTTTTTAAGAAGATTTAACAACCAACTAAAAATTATTTTGATTAATTTGATAAAGCTGAAAATATTTTAATGTCACCTGTGTTACATATCTTTATGACCATCAGTTTCTTTTAAGGGAGAAATTGCACAGTTTACTGTAAAATACATTATTTTTGTAAAATTTTATTTAAGAAGGTACAGACAAAATTAAGAGCAAATTTTAAATAGTTAGAAACATAATTAATTAAAATAAATAAATTTGATAACATCATGCCATGTTTGAAATATGTAGGTATAAACCAACCCAGACCTAATCAGTGATGTGAAATCGAAAAAAAAAAAAGTAAAAACAATTAAAATTGTTTCTATAACTGAACCAAAGGTAATGATATAAATAAATAAATCTATATTTTTGTTTTATAATTTGACTTGCTTTTCAAAGTTGTTAAAAGTTTTTGATGTTTTTCCTAAAATAATAACTCACGTATTTTATTTAAGTTTAGTAGGTAATCATTTTATACTTATTCGTCCTAAAAGTTATATTATTTAAACAAATAATTATTGAAATAAATTTAAACAATTTGACCCATTTCACTTTTTACTAATCAAAAGATGCCCATCTTTATTAAAGGAAATGAGATTTGTAGTAAGATATTGACATAATTTAAATTAGGTTCTACGTAACCAATTAGCTAATTAATGAAATTAGATAATAATAATATAGATAATGTCTAATAAAGTTCTGGATTGCTTAAGAAGAAGCAATAGCTAACACCCTTTGACATAAAAGTTAAAATAAACCAAAGAATTTGGTATTAAATATTTTGTAGATTAGATAGAGACAATTAAATTAATTAGATAAGACATTATTATAGCATAGAGGAATACGTAGTATATATTTCTCTTTGGTTATATTTAACGTTACAAGACAAAGCTTTTTCTTTGCTTAAGGTACTGCGGTAACTGCACTAGAAAAATATATTATGGAAAAAAAATCAATTTATTCAAAATGGGAAAAAATCGTTCAAAATTAAAATGTGTCTACCATCTTCTGAAAGGAACACATTTTTGTCTAAAGTACCCTCTTACAAAAGCATTTTAAGCTTGTTTTGAGAATTTTTAAAACACATGTTTAAATCAGGTACCTATAGACCTTTTTTGTGTAGCAACCAGAGCCTTTTGTAAATCGAGTCACAAGAGCTTTTAAAATGAAACACTATTTGGGAAAAACCCTTCTTTTATAGTATAAGAAAAGTAACATTTTACCTACAGTATCAATTAATCAATCAATCAATCAATTAAACTAGGTGTAAGTACTCTATACCCTGTTTTTATATTTTTCAAGAAAAAAAAATGTATTTAGAAAAGTGCAGTTGTTTGTTTTGAATTCCATTCAAGTCGGTCAAGTGATTTTTGAGTTGCTCAACGAAAACTTCATACATGCATCAATTTTATATTTTTGATAAATATTTAATAATCTTGATAAATCAGTAACGATCTGCTGGTTAAAGTTTATATAAAATGTCCTATAGGGTGAATTAGAAAGAAACCATAAGATTTTAAAAACTTCTTACAGTTAGTCAATATATAATATCTTAAGAAAAATATTTAAATGTTGCCACTAAGAACCTAGAATATGGCTATTTGTCAAAATCATGACGGTTTTTACCTCGCCGTCTAAAAACTAAACATTCAGCACTAAGAAAGTAACTCACATTGAGCAGCAAGGCACTCACCCGTTGTTCAAGCGATCTACTGAAATCCGTTCACTTAAATTTGTCTTTATGAATCTAATCAATTAATAAGTATAGGATTTATATTTTTTTATAAATTATACTATAAAGTAATTAAAGACCTAGTTAACTATTGAGTTTTGTTTCTATTTTTATTAACTTTAAATGTATTATTTAAATTTTAAACTTAATTTGTCTTTTCTATAAAACAACTACTACAAGTGAAACCTATTGGTCTTTTTGTTTTGTTAAAATCAGAGGTTAAGATTTGGAAAAGTGAATTACTTTATTTTTCTTACGCTTTATCCAATGTTTATTTTAAAATTGATCAATGTTTTTTTTCCTTAAATTTATAAGATCATCTTTGATCATAATAAGCCTTTATCAATTTCAACAGAAAGTAGCCCACAAGTATATCATTGATAAGTCCCTATTGATTTACTTTACTAATTACTTGTATTTATCAAAAAGAAAATAAGCGCCCTTGAAAATGCCTACTTGCCACATAAGGCCTCCATCTTTTTACTCATACTGTATGTTTGAGAAACTACAAATCACAGATGTATTTTTTTTTAAATTTATTAGTTGTAAATAAAGTTCTATAATTTTTCAATTAATTTTTCTTTGCATAGTCAGACGATTTCACAGTTTTGACTGCAAATTATGTTGGTGTCCAGAGAATTAAACTTTTCTTTCATTTACGGTATCGTTTTATTTTTCCTTATGTGCCGGGACTGTTTTGGATAAGTACGTCCAGAATATTCTTAGCATACTTAGGGAGCATAACATTTCAAAAGTTTTAAGGTTTATATACAAAGATTCTTTATTGTATTAACCAAGCTCGCGTAAATATCTCAGTAACCGAAAGATTTAACACTCTTTGTACACTTGCTGTTGTTTTATTTTTTTGCCTTGTTTTTTCTTGTAAATAATAATAATTTTCATGCAATTATTATCAGACCATAGTTTTACATATTCATTCAAAAAGTATTTTTGATGCGTAATTAGTATTTTGTGGTGGTTGAACTAATTCTACATAGTTATTTAAATAAACAATTTTATTTTTCTTAATTTTGAGGTGAACACAAACATCTCAATCATAATCTTTACCAAAAATTTTAGTTTTTTTTTAAACAGGTCAACTACCGGACCTTCACCATTTTTGTATAATACGACACATATTTTGAAAATCTCATAAAAATTAGCGATCTTAATCTAGGATCTGAAGGTTGAAAGAAAAAAAAATCTTTTCTAAAAAGTTATTTTTGTTGTTCTCATATTTTAAATTTTTATTACTAGGTGTAGTTTTTTTTCCTCCTTGTTGTATGGCTAAATTTTGAGTTACACAAGCAAGCGTATCTATCATCACATAAGAAAATATAATAATATAAATCCATTAAGTAATGACTTTTTGCACTTTAACTTGAATTTTGCGTTTGTAGAACTATTATTGTTTTATTCGCCTAAAATTTTTTTTATTTTTTTTATACATCTATTACGAGCACTCATTTTAATTTGTCATAAATGTATTTTAATTTTTAGTACTACGAAACCGATTTTAATGGAAAATACTAGTGTTATAAACACTGAGTCAACAGCGTAATAAGTTCATGTAATGATATTTTAAAGAAAAAGTTTTGTTATATTTTCTAAACGTTGTAGAAAATAGGTGTTTTAACTTCGTTTTCTTTTACAGGTGATGACCACGACAACCACGATGAAGTCTTCTGGATTTTGGACTTCTCTCACATAATATGTTTATATTTTTTTTTCAGGATTGTATTGTATTTTATTGTTCTGTGTTGTATTGTTTCATATTGAGTTCTATATATATATATATATATATAACCACTAATTGTTATAAAATTGTTCAGTAACTTTTGACAGTTTCTGTTTTATATATGAGAAGAGTCTATTTCTATTTTTTGAGCAATTATATATGAGAGAGAGGTATATTGGAGTTAAAGCATCCTAGAATTTTTCTTTTAACGTTTTTTTGATATGATTATATGGTATGGCAAATGTTTGTGCTAGAATTATACATTTATGTATATAGATTGATATAAAACAATAGACCAATAATAATTCGCCAAGTGAACTCGTCGCGTTTCCTTTTTTCTTTTGTTGTTTTTTTTGTAAGACGATGGCGAATTTATTTTTCTCGCTGTTTGAATCATTATAGATTTGATTATTTTATGAAATGTTTTTTTTTATGGAATGAGTGTTTTAGCTGGATTTTATACTTCCCAGCAAATTGAGAAGAAAACTGGGAGGTTATTTAGGGAAATTCTTCTCCACTCGATAGGGTGCTTCAAATGGTATACCTATAATTAAAATGTTTAATTGGTCTATATTTGTTTTGTTTGTTGCCGTGTCTCCTAATATCGTAACTCAATTTTTGAATTACGGTATAGTCAGTTAAATGTTTTAACCAATCTTTATCAAGAAAATTGCTGAATTGGTAACCGTCAAACCATAGCTTATGTGGAGTACAGGTGAACTGACTAAAACAGCGGAAAAATATATGGGTTGGGGTTGTCAAGTAATTTTGTTAAAATGGGTCAAGTCAAATTGTTTTGGGAAAACTATTAGGTAAAGGTAAAACTTTGCCTATGATACGACAATAAATATTTCATCAGGAGAGTTCAATGAAGTCAGTAGACGTCACACCTTGTAGATACCACTAAGAGATCTAGGTTATTTTCTATTTCGTCATGTCGGGAACTCATTTTGAGTTATAATGGATAATTAATAGACCGGAAAATTTGTTTAACAAGAAGATTTGAAATGAGTTTCTTTCTTCGTTACACACCTGTGTTTTTCTAACTTCGGTGAAGATGACCACTTCCTGGGAGTGTTGAATCCACAGTGTCTTATGTTTTCTAATTAGGAAGACAAAAGCGTTGTTGTTGAATAAATTTTATTTTATTTTACAATACATATTTTAATTTAAAAATGGTGCGCGTGCCTATATTTTTTTTATGACGAAACATGATTATAGATTTGGTACACGAATGTCACTATACGCTTTGCAAGAACCTGTACTGGAATAATGGGGTTTTGTTTTAAAACAGGTTTTTATAGTAGACAGTTGGGCAATTTTTCTGACTTGGTTATAAAATAGGTTAATTAGATTATATTAAAATTTTAAATGGTAACTAAAAGTTTTACTATGTTTAGTATTTAACGGTATATGTAGGAATAAGTGTTGTTAGGAAAAAACCTAGGAGATACAACCATAACAGCAGACGGCTCTGTATGTCATATCAATAAAATTGTTTGGTTCTCATACGTGATATTTTAAAAACTGTTTAACACAAGGAAAATTAGAGATTATAAAAACAGAAAAGAACAGCAGAATAACGTAGTATTTTATTTTCTTTTAATATTTTTGTGACCAACTCATTACTCTTTTTAATTTGAAGAGCTTATTTCAACTCTTTACGACCTTTGATATTATTTAAAATAATAAATTTATATATATTTTATTTATCAAACCTAAAAAAATAATTAAAAAGTATGTTTTAATAACATCAATGAAGTAAGTAAATTCTAAGTCTATAAATTTTTGGCGCACAGCAAACATTTGTTTTTTCCTCTTTCAGATATTAATACGTAATTAGCATAAAAACAAACTGAGTGCAAAAGCACAAATCTAGTAAGGAAAATTTTAGTAATCCTGTATATCGGTATTCAGCATAACAGCCGTTGGCCTAGAGACAGTGTCTCTGTCGCGTTATGGCTAAAGTTCCATCTTTAAGTGTAAAGAACTTTTTATTGTTTTATTCCTTATACTTTGTTATAAGAGAGATACTATGTTTCTCTTCAGATAATATCTGCATCTATCAGATATCTTTAATATTTTTTTTTTACTTAAACAATGAAAATTCAATACCTAACTCTTTTTAATTTTTTTGGTATAGTCATTTGTCTTAATGACTAAGTCATTTTTGATCTTTTGTAAACTTTCAGTTATTTATCCTTTACCTTTTGTGTTAATTTAAAAAAATAATTACTTTTGATAAATATTCACATACCTTTGTGTTTTGTTTTTATTTACCTATTGGTTAAAATATGAACGTAAAATCGTAAAGTCCATTATTTTAAAAAATAACTTAGTTTTTTTTATGATCCTTCTTGCTGAGAACTCTTGTTTTTCTAAGTTCCAGTAAACCAAACAATAACCACGTCATCGATGGTTACTTGTTCGATTTAAACATATTTTTTTTAATCACTTTAAAGTAATTTTTTTTAAACTGGATATTATCATAGCAATCGTAACGCTGATAAGATACCTTTTTCTGTTTTTTTTGTCATATTGAGAATTGATAAAGTCAATATTATCCAGGCTCAAATATAATACCCTTTAAAACTATTTCAAATCTTTTGTTAGTTTATCAATAAAACAATATTTTTTTTTTGTATTTTTCCCATATGGAAAATATGTTATAGTACTCTAACTCTATAAGTACTTTTTCTAGATAAAAATCTTAATAACTTTTAAAATCTGAACCTTTCCTTACCTATATGAGAATGAAATTTTTGCACTTTTCATTAGGTAAATATAAAAATTTAATTTAAATTACAAAAATGTTTTATCTTCTTCTAAAAATGTGATGTTTTTTTTAAATGTTTGTTTTGTTTGCTCTCCTTGTTTATTATTGATTTAATTTTTTTTTGCATTCTGTCATCAGTAATAAAATTATATGCTAGTGCACAGGCTTAAGCACTACATAAGAAAATAAATAACTAAAATATTTTTATTTTTATTGTCATCATTAAATTATTTTGTTATCAACTAAAACTATGCCTTGATGTTTTTTTTTAAATGTGTATTTATGGTAAACAAAACTACCTATATCAATTTTGATGGAAATAAATAAATTCTTTAAGTAACTGAATAATTTTTTTTTTTTAAAGAAAACTTTACGAAAAAGTTAGTATTTCTAGTTTATTTTTACTAGCAAGCATTGCCTCATTTCTTTTTATAACTTTTTTTTAAGTCTTGCAGTATCTAAAAAACCTGCTGGATTTTTTTTAATATACGTTTTGTTGTTTTTTTTTTAATCAACCTAATAAATTTTGTTTAATGTATTTTAGAGCATAAATAATTTTGTATATTTTGCGACAGCAAAAGCTCTGAGTTCTTATTTTGTAGTTTTGTAAAAGAGAAGGAATTCACTCAAGAATTTTTTTTTTTACACTCAATAGAGACAATTGAAGCAATAATCAACTGTAATTTTTGTTTTTTTAATCATTCGCTTCAATTAGATTTTTTTTAAAGAACTTTGTTGTTAACTAGGTATATTTTTTTATTTTGTTTGTTTTGAGTTATTGAAAATCGTCCACCGCCTCGAAAATCGGCAAAAATCTAAATTGGTCAAGTTTAAGTTTAAAATTTTTTTCATTTAAATTTTAAAGTCAAGTATTTTGACTCAAGGATGTCTAATTTATATACAAAGACATCAATTTTAACCTACTTTGTTTTGCTGCTGTTCTTAGTTTTTAGGAAATTGTATAAAATCATCCTACAATTTAAAAGAAAGTAAAATTAAATTAACTGAAAACTATTTAGAAAATGAAAAACCTAACAGATTATTTTAAAAATTATACTAAATCAATTTAAAATAAAAATATGTAACAAAATCTGAGAAATAAAAAGTTTAAATTGGAAAATTTTTGTTTTTTGCGAAAATTAAAAGAAAATTCGGAAAAATTGTGGAAATATTCTAGGAGGAGTTTTATTCTAAGTATTTTTTTTTTGTGTTTATACATCTGGCTGGATTTATTCTATTGATATTTGTTCCATTTACTTTTTTCTGTTCTATTTAAATTTGTTCGATTGAATTTAAATCACCATAAAATTAAAAAATTTTTTATAACATTAATATCCTAAGTATGATATAAATTTGTAATAAAGTTTCTTTATTGATGTTTATTGTTTATCTTGGTATATTGGAATTTTTTTTTTTTAAATTTTCTTCTATTCTATCATATGAGTTATTTTGATTTGATTTGATATATGTTTTTTTCGGTAGAGTATTCCATGTTTGTTTTAAAGATTGTTGTATTAACCTGGTAGTGTTTTTTATTACAATGAAAACGATAAACCACTTTCTTTTAAAGTTTTTTTTTATTCAATATCAACTATTTCTTTTTAATTATTATGATAAATGTTTTTTTTTTACATTTTAAAGTAATTACTAATAAAATATCAATTTGTGTTTGTAATTTCCTACTTTTATTTTTGTTTAGAATTTGTTTTTTATTATATTTTTTTTAATACAAACACATTTCTTTGGTTAGACAAACTTTCTTAAGTGTTTGTCGTCTAACAAGTTTTAGTTCATCTAAAACTTATACAAAAACAATGATCATAAAATCTAAAATTTTCAATCTTTATTTTTTTATTTTTGCTTAAATTTAATTATTGTTTTACATAAGGTTGGTTTATTGTTCTTAAAAACATTGTTTTTTTCTTGTATTAAAATCACTTTATTTTTAGGTCAGCTACTGCAAAGTTTTATCAGCCTGTTTTTTTCTACAAGGCAAAACAGTTCCATCAAACCAGCAAGCCAAGCCGAACCAAACCACTCCACCATTGCGGTCCTTACATCATCTTAAGCAGCCATCAACGCTATGTCTTTTTACAGTCGCTGAGCAAACCTCCAATTGGATATTTCTGCGCAGATTCATTGCAGAATTTGCTGTTCCCGTTTCAACGATGGCCAATGTATAAATTCAGATGTCACTATATACATGGTGTTTTTTCTAAACACTATAGGGGAAACGGTTTGGATTGGAGACTCCCTTCCTTAATTTACCTACGTTAATTTAAATGTTTTTATTTGTCTCCATAAATTTCTGCAGCAGACTATATATATATACTTTTCGGCAGTAGTTTTCGTACAATTTTTCTTAAAAATATATAGACGTATATATTTTTATATTTTTTTTTTGTCAAGTTTTTTTGCCCTCATTTAGTTTAAGTTATCGTTGTTATTAAGCTATACAGATTTCTGTTCTTGCAGTACTGTTTGGAGTCTACTGATCGTTCACCATGTTTGTTGCTGACTAGCTGATCTAAGATGTTCTACCTAAACCAGTGTTGCTGTCCAGTTTTTCAAGATGTTTGTTCCAGCCAGAATGTTTTGTTGATTGTCGCTAATATCCAGGAGAAGACAAACGAAAACGAAGATAAATTAGATTAATTTGATTAAATTTGTTTGCACTATTTAATGCTTGTTGTGATAAACCATTTTATTTTGACTAGCGTTGAAAAAAAATTGTTTACACTTAAATCAGGGGGGAGTAATGTAACAATACGGTTTTTGCAGATTTGCTTTAATTTATTTAATATTTATTTTAATATATTTGTCCACTTATTTCTTAAAAGCAATTCAAATATTAACGGTTTCTTGATTTCTTTTCTCAGTGAAACCAAAAACCTAGAGAAAATATATCTGGAAGTAATTATTTTTAATTTATGACTGTTTATGTTATCGCTGGTCTAGACCTAAAAAGCTCTATTCAGATATGTTAAAGCAACCATATAAGTATTATTTAAAATTATAGTTATACATAATATACCATACCCGTTTTGCCAGGGTCTTCGTCTTAACTTAACTTGTCATATTTAAAAACAACAACTGTCATTGGCAAGCCTTAATAACATTTTGTTATTTGGCACTCTATATACGTATTGCAACATTTTCTCAGTTAACAAGCGTTAATTAGTATGTTTTGCATCGTAACTAGCTTTAAGACATTTATTGAGAAAATGGCAACATAAAAACAGTTAGTTTTCAAGCGAGCTTTCTGACTGTGGTTAGTTTTTAAATGTATACGGCCAGTTCGTTCTTAGGGCCTTTATCTTATATCAAGTTATTTAAATTGTGAAACTGGATAAACAAACAAGTCATGTTCCAACGCTTGTGAAGGGACTTAGGGGTAGAGTACCTAGAAATTTCTTTACGGGTCTGAGGACAGAGTTTAGTTGGGTTTCTTTGGGTCAACTTCTTTCTTAAAATGGGGTTTTATTCAGGGGAAAATACTTTTCCTTTGAATAAATATCTTTTATTTAATTCTTAGTATAACTCAATTTCTATCTTAACATATTTTATTAATTATTTACCATCATTTATTTCTGAATTGAGTTATCGTTTATACCAGTTTATCACTGTTTTAATTAAACATCAAATTACTTTTTTAAATAAAACTTTCTTGTTGCCAAACATTTTGTTTATAATTTTATAATTTCCTTACCTTAAGTACCATACTATAACAGGTACCATCTGAATTAATTAGTTTATAAAAACATTTTTACATAATGAATTTTATAAAATAATAATTTATTTAAAATATACCTATAAAAAGGTAAATAGAAAGTGTAAAATATTAAGATAAAAATGGTTGCAACCAATCTCAAAAAACAGAAAATATAGTCCATAAGCAGTGATAATGTCTAGTGTATGAAGAAAAAGAAGATGAAGAACAATTGAACAGGTATGTATATATTTCCTACATTGATTGATTTAATTGAGAAAAACACATATAGCGCACTTCCTTCAAGAACCGTCAAATTCCCTTTCGAGAGTTAAATTAGTCAATCAGTATCATATTTAATCTTTTAATTTACTATTTTTAAGTTGTTGCAAATTTGGTAGCTAACAACATTTAAATCTTGACCACTTTATTTGACAGTACCACTGTCATATACGCCAGGCCCTGTTACAATACTCCCTCCAATAATATAACGAAGGTGATCCACCCGCCTACTCTTGGCGTGCCAAGTTAAAAGTTTGCAAATAATTTAGAAAATACAGTATTTTAGAGAGTAGAGAGCATTTTTGAGGGGGGTGAGAGGGGTGATGCCCCCCCATTTTTGTTTGATTTAAGGATTTCTACAAACACAATTATTTTTATTTTAAGGCGGCTATGTAAAAAGATACGTCTAGCTTAATAACTATTTAACTGTATACAATGGGCTCATAACTAAAAATATCTTTTTGAAAAAAAAAATTGTGCTAAGGATAAAAAATACCACAAATATTTTAAAAATTTTCCCCTTTTTTTGTACCCTAATGGAATGTGCTCCACTGCCGTTAAAGGGTACTAAGGTACATCGTTGAAAAGGAAATTGTAACCGCTTGAAAAATGATTTCTAGAATATTTTCGAAAAAGTTGACTGTTTTCGAGTTATTAGCAAAAACTATCAAAAAGCACGTTTAAGGGGGGGGGGGCACCCCCTGCCAGAGGTGGGGCGTGGTTCCCTTTCGTAAAATGTTCGGGAGATTCTTATGTCTATCCATGCCAAGTGTGTTGCTTCTACCATTAAACGCAGCATATTATGGCTGGAATCTCGGATGTAAGGCCTGAACTAAAAGCAGAATTACGGATTCGCAGTATTGATTATTAGTCATAAAGTTAAAATGATATCTAAGAGATGGCGCAACAGCAATTAAAATCAAGGTGTTTTTGGATTTTATTAATTGCCGTCTTTGGTCTACTCAGCTGTTAAGAGTAACGTCATTAGATCGCGAAAAGAAAACCATTTTCTTGAATTGCTAACTTGACAACAGCGCTAAACTACTTATCTTTCTTAGTGCCATTTATTTAAATAGCGATCTTACTTCAATTCACATATTTTCAATGGCCAAACGATCGTTGACGAACCCTGTATATACATATAGAGATCATTGCCGACGGGGCGGTTATTTGTCGTTTGGTGCGCAAGAATATTAAAATTGAGATGATGAGTAGGAGAAGATGGGGAAATATTTTTTGCCTAAAGGAAAACTTTATTTGCAATTTTAATGCTTTGTTTGTGGTCAAATGTAAGACTTTTTATGTATTGTTTTAAAATTTTTCTTGTGTTAAATAAGTAGTATGAAAGGAACTGTTTCGTATTACCCCTTCATTTTGACTATCGTGGGGTAATAGGAAACAACGTAATGAGGCAATAAGAAATATATTATTTTTTGTTGCATATTGATACAAGAATGCCTTGCCGAGTTGATTTCTATTCTCGGTAATGAAGCACAAATCAGTCAATAGTATCTCGTTGGATTGGAGAATTCCAGCGTGGACGGATTAGCCTTAGCGACAATCCAAGGTCAGGTGCATTAAAAACGGCTGTCACTCAGAAAAATATCGACGCTGTGCGCATGCTCATTACGAAAGATCGCGAGATTGAGTCTTCATTAAGGATTTCAAAGACCTCAATTCAAAAAATTTTGCATAAAGAATTAGGGGTAACCGAAGAACAAAAAATGCTAGGGTTTGAGGTAGGAAACTCGAAAAAAGTGTAAAGATTAGTCAGTATTGATGAATTGTGGATTTACTCATATGAACCCGAAAATAAACGTCAGTTCGGGTGTTCCGAGATGAAGAAAAGCCAACAAAAGTAATTCGTTCTCTCACAGTGTCTCCAAAAAGATGATCGCGAGATTTGTCGCAAAAGCACGGTATGTAGCAACAATTCTTCTGGAGCTGAGCTTCGAAAAACGAACCCCGAACGACGAATCATCCTCCACCAAGACAATGCAAGTTCGCACAAAGCATAATTAACCATTAAGTTTCCCAAGTCCCAATAATTTCTATACTTTTCCGAAAATCAAGAATGGACTGTGTGGTCAAGGATTTCAGAGGAAGCAGTCGACGCCTTCAAGAATGCAATTTTGACCGTACCAATAAACAAGTGGAATTACAGCTTTGAAAACTGGTTTATGCGCATGCAAGAGAGCATTAATTTTCGTGGAGAATATTTAACAATAAAGTCCTTAAAAGTTATCTACTGTTTTATTTTAGCTGCATATGCAAAACTTAGTAGGTGCAAAACCCTAAATTCTACAAATATGATTTTTATTTAGCTGTAAATAATTACACTTTTAAATTAACATTATATTGGAGAAATAAATAACATATGCTTACGATTAGTTTAACAAAACTGTTTTTTTTTCAAAAGCCATCAGATCGTATTTACTTTTTGGTAATTTTGGATTGGATTAAGAAAACAGTCTAGAATCACATGACACAAATTTTTCTCTTCGACATTTTTGATCAACTTATTTTATGTTCACGCAAGATGTAAAATTCTATTTACCTTTTTCCTGTGAATATATGGTCCTTCGAGCTTCGAAATAAAATAAAGAGTGCCGTTCTTTTTTTTGTTTTGATCAACGAACAAGGCCGCCTGGTCATCCACAATTAGAGCAATTCCTTTAGAGTTAAGCCAGTATCTTTCAGTAACTCCCGAATTAGCATCTTGTTTGGGCACATAGGCATCGTCTCCAGAAAGAGTTACTTTTTCCAGAGGCCAGTATTGGATTGTTAGTTCTGGACCACCAAACCTTAACATAAAAAGTTTTTAATGTTATCAAAAATTTTCGCTACTCTTAGCAGGCTAGCACAGACAATGGCGGTTCTGAAACAAAATTCTGGGGGGGGGAAGGGGGGTAATTGTGAATCGCACAGCAAGCAAGTAAAAGGAAATATTCGCACAAGAAAAAACGCTACATAGAAAAAAGCGCACGCGTAGTAAAGGGCACTCTAAAAAAAGCACGCAAAGAAAAAAGCGCACATAGTAAAACAGCGCACAGAAAAATCAAACAAAGAAAAGTTTTGACGTATGAAAAGATCATAATGAAATAACTGTAAGTCTTTAGATTTAGAATAGTACCTACTGTTACAGGTAACTTGATCATCTTAATTTTGCTCACAAAACTACATGGTGTGTAACTTTAGGGTAACTTTCTCGAGATACAGAGCATCAAAGTTGGCGATTTTTACACTTTTTTGATAAAGATTTCTTTAAAAGTCGTGTGTTAGAATAAGAGAGAGAGTAGAGATAAAAATATTTTAAAAAAAATTTTGCTGTCAATTTTTTTCAGGCAAAACTCTTTTTTGAAACAAACTTTTATAATGACATATTAAACACGATGTTTTTCTTGATATTTTTTGTTTATAAAAATAAGTCTCTATGAAGACAATTTAATCACATATGATTGATAATGTTTAAAAAAATAAGTAAGCAAAAATTAGTTTTTTAAAAGATTTTTATTTTTATAAATTTGTAGAAGTTATTTTGACAGCCTATATTTCCTTAACTTGTAATTTTATCAAAAAAGGAAGTAATAAATTTTTGGATCATAACTATAGCTAGTATTTAAATGACTATGACAATTTTTTAAAAAAATTCTTTTCCCCCACTCCTCTAACTTTAAAAATCCTATATCTTAAAAACAGATGAGTAAGAAATAGAAATAACCTCCTCTATCATCTGCCGCTCTATGGCTCCTAAGTTATAAGACATCCTGTATTTTGTAAATTTTTTAGAATTTGCAAAATATTTGAAAGTTTTTTATTGAAATTTATAAAAACTTTAAAAATTATCAAAGTATTTAAAACTTGAAGATCTCTTATTATTTGTGAACTATTTTAATATTTTTGAAAATTTTTGATAATAAATGAATAAATTTTGTTCAAAACCGCTTATCTAGGTTTATAATTATCCTAAATCATGGGCCATTACACTAGTATTATTGGTAGGACCCTAGTCATATTAGGTGTAAAAACTCTGATACTTGAAAAAAATAGGTCCAAGCTGGATTTTTGTGTAATTATTCCATCTGGGACACATCCCCATATATTCTCCGCCAAAATCCCTCTTGAGCGTCGCTAGATATAAGGCCCCAAAAGTCCTATTATATTATATTATATTATATTTTTATATATTATATATTACATATTTTTTTATTTTATTTTTTCTTAGGCTGTAGTTACCTTGATTTAAAATGTTAATACTTTATATTATTAAGCTTGATCCCCACTTGTACAAAACACCATGTACTTAAGTTTAGTTTTTGTTTCTTTAAAGTAAACAACTTATAGAAAAAGTTCAACTTCTGTATAGAAACTGCTTTAACATTTGCGCAAATGTGAACGCTTTTATTATATTTGAAATTCCAGCCAAACTGTCATTGATAGGAAAAATAGTGTTTCACTAATCTTTAATGGGACGAAGGGGTTTTAACAAAATAAATGTTGTTTTTAAAGGGTTTCAAATTATAAACATATGTACATAAAGTTTTACCTAAGTCGTTATATCATGATTTTTCCCCCAATATATATGTATATTAAAAGCTTTAGTTTCTAAGATATCTACGAAAAATCCATTATCTTTCTACATATAGCCTAGTTTTTGACAGCGAAAAATCATGACATAAAAATCTCAAATTGCATATTAATACGAGTATTTGTTAAAACCTTCTGTAAGTACCTCTGTTTATAATTTTCAACCCTTAATAAACCATCCTTATGTTCCATTTATTTTGTTTAAACCCCTTTGTCACATTTACGTTTAGGCAAAGACTATTTTTTCTAAAAATTACTTTAATATCTGTTAAGCTAAAATTTCAAATAAAGTAAAAGTGTGCACATTTGCGTTGTTGGTCCGGCTGGTATTAATCATTTTCCTAACCTTTACTTAAAGTTGTTTAACAAAAACTTAATTTTAGTAAATGGTGTCTCGTACAAGTGGGGATCAAGCTTATTATTATAAGGTATTACATGTTAAGCTACCTACAGAGTGGAAAAATAATTTAGAAAAAACATTTTTAAATATATTTTTTAAATGTTAGGTTAGGTTTTTTCTAATAGTATAGACCAAATGAATTTACTTATTTTTTTCTCTCCTGAGTTTTTTTTTAATGTTATTAGTTTTCCAGAAAATCGCAAAAAATTTATTTTTTGAATTTGGGGCCTTATATCTAGCGAAGCTTAAGGAGGATTTTGGCGGAAAATATGTGGGGATGATAAGTCCTAGATGCTAAGGAATAATTCGTCGCCTTCCTCACGAAGGGGCCTAACTAACAAAATTACGAAAATTGAAATCTTTTGAATATTTTGCGTTCTAACTGTTCTCGTGCAATTCTTTGGTCTCACGAAGTGGCATATCTTCATTACAAATAGTTCAGATTTGGTTAATAAAATCACTTTTGGTCTAACTGTAGAACCCGACCTACCCCTTTTTCGTTTTTTAGCTCTCCTGACGAATTTACCAAATGCTAGTTAGGTCCCTTCGCGAGAAAGGTGACGAACTATACAAAACTTCGGCTTGCACCTATTTTTTTCCAGGTGAATTCCTAATATGACTGGACTATAATAGGTCGCAGGCCTAGAGTAAGATATTTTTTCTTACACTATGGTCGTAGGTAATATTTACACCGGTACATAAAATAAAAAAGTGATCTGTATTGATCATCCTTATAATATAAAAACGTGGCAATTTTTCGCACAAACACAAAACAATGAGAAAACCGCTGAAAAAATATAGAAAAGTTTTTGAAAGATGTCAACGAAGCTCTCCGAAGTTGTACCATTTTCGCAAATTCACCGTGTAATATTGCAATACTTTGATCAAGTTTTTTGCAATTTATTCGCAATTTTGGGAGTGTACGGGCAAACAAAGCCAATATTTGAATTGGTTATCGTTAATATCCTGAGGGTCTCTCGTTCTCGTATTGAGACATCGCAGCCTGCATAGATGAAAGTTTTCCGAAAATGTATGTATGGCTTCGGTAGTTCAATGCTTAGAATCTTTGCCTAGAGAGCAAGAGATCCCGGGTTCGAGTCCCGGCCGAAGCAGAAAACTTTTTTCTTATTTTTCTTTCTTTAATTTCACTTGTTGTTTATAGTTTTAGGTCCTTGCATTATTTGCAATTTGGTATTTTGAGAATTATATTGGCAATCGCCCATTGCGATCAGAAATTTTAACAGACTAAAAGGTGATCTAATTTTTTCAGACGTTGATAGTTTACGTCTAACTTTAAGGTTTTCATACCTTTGACAGTGGGAAGGAAGAATTATAGAGATCAGTTTGATGACTTGGTCGAGTTAATACCCTAAGAGTCTCTCGTTTTTGTATTGAGACATCGCAGCCTGCTTAGATGAAAGTTTTCCGAAAATTTATGTATGGCTTCGGTAGTTCAATGCTTAAAATGTTTGCCTCGAGAGCAAGAGATTCTGGGTTCGAGTCCCGGCCGAAGCAGAAACCTTTTTTCTTATTTTTTTTCTTTAATTTCACTTGTTGTTTATATTTTTAGGTCATTGCATTATTTGCAATTTGGTATTTTGGGTATATAGAGATGTAGAAACTACATTTGCTTGGATTATTTGCCAGAGTTGTTATTGTTAAAGTTAAGTTTTTACCCGTGCGTGTTTTTGCGTGTTCGGGGGGGGGGGGGAGGGTAATTATCCTTTTTACTAAATTAAATCTTTGCTAGTAGTCAATTTTCCACAAATTTGCTAATTTGGAGATTTTGCCTTTCTCTATAGTGGGTAGAATTAATTTTAACCAAGCAACGCAGACGCATACATAAGACACACGAATATCCGTGTGCAAGGTAGGTGAACAAACCACGCGTTGCCTCCTTGTTCTGTCTCTTGTATTCTTACAGCGCCAGTGGCCTGCAGAATACAACGTTTTTCGAGAATGGAAAAATAATATATGCAATTAATCAAAATATATCTTACGCAATCTTTAGAATAAAAATTAATGTAAAAAATGCTTATTATGTTGAATATCTCATGACGTAAGTTTTTTAAAATGTGATGATATGAAAAAAAGTAGTTTTAATTTGATCTAGGTTAGGTAACGCCTTTCCGCTTACATTGTATGGCGTGTTTCCTTTGAACTTACCGCTACTCGATCGGTCTTCCCAGGCGGGCTGATATGCAAAAAATTTGAATAGGCTCTCCGTTTTCGGTCTAGAAGCAAGTCATATTACTTTTTGGCAACAGACCATTTCCCCCTAATTCGACCCCGCTGAGTCCGAATATCCCTGTTGCTAACTCAAAATATCGATTGGGATGGAGAAAATCCCCCCCAAATCCCCAGTTCAGTTTTATTCAATTTTATCGAAAACTAACCTTTTTATCGAAAAGTGCAAAGTTTTTGTGGAAAACAAAATTCCCTTTCCAACGCTGTGTTAAGCGATTCAATGGCGTTCGTAAATTGGGATTGTTTAGAATAAACATGTTTGATATAGATTTTATAAAATTTTCTCAAAAACTACACGTCCTGGGAAAAATGTGTAGTATACTTTATTGTAGACAAGGAAATTTTCTTTTAAACGCTGGAATATAATGTGAGGTTGATGTCAAATGAGGTCTCCAGAGGCGTACACAAAGAAAAATCTCCATGCAATAATTTTTAATACGCTGTGCAACTGAAATTGTGCAAAAATATAAAACAATTGTTTAAAAAAATATGAATACATCTGTGTTAATTTTACCTATTGGATTGTGTAATTTATTTTGTGTAAAAATGTTACACAACAGTACAATTATTCTCAATAACGTTGTGGAAAAGCTGATTGTGGAATAAAATTACACAGATAAAATGTATTATTTTTAATTAAAATTTGTGCAAAATTTTTCAATATGTTTTCTTTTACGTTAACAACAGTTTAATTTATCTTAACAAAGTTGTACAAAATTGTGTCATTAAAATGTTGATATAATACATCTAAAAACTAATAACTATAGAAACATATTATAATTTTGAAGTTTTTTTTCCTACCCAAACTTACCCATCCCAAAGTGGGTTTGCCAACTTTTAACTTGTATTAATGTTTTCAATCAAATGTATTTTTAACACAAAAACGGGTATTTAGGGAAATTAAAAAAATATTTCAAATTGTAGAAATCGGTCGTCGGATCGATTCGTTAAAAGTCGTTTTAGCGATCGCCCCACCGCATCGGACTTCCGTCAGTTTAATTTTGGGTTTTGGCTGGTCAGTGGGGTGATCCGTCTAAGATTAGTGCCATTAATTGATAAGTTCTTCCGTCAATGTTAAGTGTATAATGGATTCTATGGATTTTGAGGAATTAGTTTTCAAAAAACTGGAGGAATGGATGACTACTTGCAGTCCTTAAAAAAAGATTTCGGTGTAAATAAACTACTACACATAGGTCTCTACCCAAACTTTTGAGTATAATTCATCCAATTTCTTTGGAATATTAATAATAAAGAAAACTATATAGGTAGGTTCCTATTATCGAGATGTTAGTTAAATTTTAAATAAAAGGTATATTTGCTGGATCTTGCTGAAAAAACTGTGCATCAAAATGCGCTACATTTTGCTTCCTCTTTCAACAATTGTTCAAATTTCCAACAATTTAAAAAAAATACTAACAATGTTTTCTTTTCATTTTATGGCGAAAAATGCATCCGAGAAGATTCCATATTATTTTTTGTATCTTTTTAAACAATCTTACAAATATTTTCAACCATTCGGTGCATTTTTTCATCGCTTTTTGTAAAGCATTAAGGAAGCACATCCTGCCATTTTGCTAGGTTTTATACAATTGTGTAAAATTTTCCAGGGATTGTACAAAAGTGTGCAAGACAATATGTTTCATTTTTTTAAGTATCAAATCCATTCCATACTTTGTACTTTGTTATCTTTTCAAACAATTTTGCAAATATTTTCAGCGATTTCTTGCATTTTTTGTTTCCTTTTTGTTTTAATTGTTAGTCAAGTGCAAGTGTTTCTGGTTTTGTTTTCTTCTTATAAATTACAAGATAAAAAAAGTAACAGTAAAAAATAAGTAACCGATTTTTTTTTCTGTGATTTAAAAATTGTGTTTGAAAGTCAATGACAACATTGTCCCCAAAATTGGCTTGGTTTAGCTAGTCCGAACCTCGAAACATTTCTGCGCTCGTGCATTCTCTTACAAATCACTTCCAAGAATTTTCGCAGAGAAAAAATTGGGCGTCTTGACTAAATAAAACCATTTACAAAATTCCAGTTTTCAACGCTTAAGCTATTTTTGGTATAAACTGCGCTTTTTTATGACGGCCGATACTAAAATTCTATATTTAAACATTTTATTTTTTAGCTTGATCGATTGTACAATTGCGTATCCAGAAAACAAAGCCAGTTTTTTTACAAATGTGCAGAAGTTTGTTCAAAACTTAATGTGCTGTTAGAATCAAAGGCTGATTAATTTACCAAAGATCAGATACAGCGGTTTGAAGAGGGTTTCCATAAACCAGACGAAGGTAAATAATAATTTTTGCAAGACTATTTTGATTAACTAAAAATTGGTAAATTAAAAGTCAAAAGATACATTTTGCGTGTCTTACTACCACGGTATCTATAAAACTGCAACATTTATTTAAAAGTTATCAAAACATTAGCCGGAATATTCTGACTATTACATAGAAATACTTCAACGTCCGTTAAACTTAGTTCTAATTTTCTTTTGGCTAACAAGCAGATATTTTGTTTCGCTGCATTCCTTGCAATTCCCAAACAATGGTAAATCCGAACGACGGAACCCCAGTAAACAAGAATCTTTAAATAGATATATTTTACAGGCTCAGGTTAAATTTATTAAGCATAATACTATTTCCTATTACTACGTTATGTAGAACGTCTGTCAGACATGATAGACATAAAACAACCCGCAAAAATCTCTAACGTTAATTATCCGGTGTTTAGTTTTCATTAATAAACCATAAAATTTTGCTTGCCTTGACTTCTATGAGGTAAATTTAAACTATCTTTAAATACAACAAACTCAGCATAGATACCAAATTCCATCAAAATCAATCCAGTAGCTTTAAGTTAAATGCGCGTTAGTTACCGACAAACAAATATACAGACAGACAGACGGCGCGGTGCGACCAGAAATGTTTTCTTTCTTAATTCTCTGAAAAGCAAAAATATATAAAAGTTTTTGTACGTGTGCTAAGCTAACAAAAAGACCTTATAAAAGCAGTGAAATGTATGTAAGAAATACATGTTTTTATTCCTTATTCAAAATTACAAAGAAAATGTAAACAATTAGCTTTCACGGTTTAGTGCTTTTTAAAGTTTACTTAAAAATCTTATTTATTCTTTTAGAGTTGAGGGTATATACAATCAGCCTTAACCAGAGAGTGGAGAAAAATGTTTTATTTAAGCTGACTGAAGGCGATAAATTTCTATTTCAAAGTGACCACTCTTTGAATGCGTCATACTTCCACGAAGCACAGGTAAGCTGGGGTTCGATCATAAACAAATTTATTGGGTTTTTATTTGTTTGTAAAAAATAAAACGATCTCATTAATAAAAAATAAGTATAATCAAATTTTTATTTATAAGTTAACAGTGCTGTTAAGGGACTGATATAAGTTAAAAGAACTTGGTACTTTTTTTTCTACATGTCTAAACTCTCAAATTTAATTTTTAACAGAATCTGAAATATATACGTGAAGAAATATAACTACCTAAGTTAGTTTTTGGGCTTAGTTTTTTCAAAAACCTGTTCGTCGCTTAAGAGCACTGAGAGTAAGTTTAAGTTAAATATGTAAGAAAACATATAATACGCCTATTATTGGTTAAATAATTTAATGTGTTAAAATTGTTTGTACTCATAAGAAAAACGAAAATAATAAGTGATTTTTTAGTTTGGTATTTTTTTGTCAAATAAAAATTGAACATTGTGTACTTGTCATAAAAAGTAATAAAGCGTTTTTTAAAAATATTTACAAAAAATATATACACAAAATTTAAAACGAAATGCAAAATCATATATAATTGTAGTCAGAATTATAAGTTAACGTGACAATTTTCACAACCTATTAAAAAAAGTACATCTACAGTATTTTGTACACATTCAGGGATAATTTTTATATAATTGTTGAAGAAAATTACAATTTTAAAAATTATTTATTTTTACATAAAATTTTAGGAAATATATGCACAAAATTGTGCAATTTAGCGTAACTAAAAATATTTATTGTACAATATATAATATATTATATTGATATATTATATTTTTTGTGGTAAAAATAAAAATTTGACTGCAAAATATAATACCACAATGTGCAAAAAAAAGACACACATCTTTTTAAATTTAACTACATAATATTGTGTAAAAATATTTAAATAAATGAATATTTTTTATAAAATTATACAAAATTTTTGAACAAAATTATGCAATTTTTTCAAAATGAAAAAAAAATGCAAAATATATGAACAAATTGTGCAAAAATATGTAAATTTTTTTATATAGGTCTCTATAACAACATCTTGCACAGCATTGTGCAAAAAAAAAAACAGTTGCACAATGGTTTAAAATTCTACAACAAGTTCCGTTGTATAAATCTATGCAAATTTTTTTCACAAATTGGTTTTATACCCATTTCAGAAACAAATTCTGCAAAAAAGGTTAACAATTATTGTTGAAAAAAATTACATACATTTTTCTCTGTGTACTTATATAAACAAATTTTGAAAATTAACCAAAATAATCAATTTTTATTACATATTTTATCTAATAAAAAAAAATTAAGCTTTTTAGGAAAAAAAAATCTTTTTTACTTATTCTATCCTACCAATGTTAGGTTTAAAAAAAAATTGAAAAAAATGTTTTTTTTTAATATTTAAAAGTGACCTCAATGTACGGACGCTTCTGGAGAGTTAGCCATATTTTCTATCACATTTTGTGTAACACTATTTAAAAGGAAATTGCATTATCCACCCGAAGGTATAAATAACTTAATTGTCGGAAGAAGCTTAGTTCTTAAGAAAATTTAATAAAACCTGTAAAAATATTTATTAGTTTGGTGATTTTAAATAATTACATTAAATTAAGGATACCACTGGAGCGGTAACTATGGAATAACTTTCACTTTGTTATACAGCGTTCGAAAGGAAATTTTGTTTTTTAGGACAAAGTATACAACACATTTTTTGATAAAGAGCTTGGTTCTCAAGAAAATTGAATAAAACCCCCATTTACTGACGTCGCTGGAGAGTTTGTTATAAGTCAAACCCTACCGAGTTTCACATTGTTGAAAAGGGAATTTCACTGTCTTCAATAAAGTGTAGTATAAATTTTTCATTTATCAGTTTGTGGTAAAATTAGATAAAACCTGTAACCAAAATGGTTTATTTTCTATTTTTTTTAAATTGATTTAATTTACGGATGCCCCTAAAGCTTTAACTATGTAACCAATCTGATCATATTATACATAATTTTAAAGTAAATGTTATTGACCATCATAAAATATAACACATGATTTTCTGTAGACCTCAGTTTTAAAAAATCGAATAAATTTTGGGAAAAACATGGGTAGTTTTTCAACTGTTTTAAATTACACTGAAGAGTTTCTTATCAGTCCAACTCCACTGAATTTTACCTTGTTAAAAAAGAAATTTTATTGTCTACAATAAAGTATATTATAAATTTTTCTCTTAGAGCTTAGTTTTTAAGAGAATTGGAAAAAAACTTTAATTTTTCAGATTTTGGGGTGTCTGGGGGGGATTTTTTCCAGCCATTAAAAAAAACTAATGTGATATTATTTTTTAGTTATATAAATATATATTTTGAATGTACACCTGTGTCAATTTGGGCTTTGCAGCGGCAATTTTATATTTCGCCGCCATGTTGGCCGCCATCTTGAATATCTCAGCCCCTGTCAACATTTCGAGGTGGCAAAAGGAATATTCGAATTCAGCGAGGTAGAAATGGGGAGAATTGACTATTTGCCAATAAGTAATATAAAATGCTTCCAGGAAGTGGATTTTCCGAAACTTGCCTTAACTATGAAGCTCGTCACGCCAACCACGTACCATGGCTTTTCGACCGTCGGCGTCGGTTCCCACTCCGCCGTGGGATGGAGGCTTATCGGAGGAGAATTTATGAGTAGTCAGTAGCAAAATAAAATTTTAAAATCTTGCAAGAGGCAAAAAAGTAAATGATTTGTTTCCTTTCTACTAAACTTCTAACTACTTGAACGAACCTGTTAAATCGGCCCCTATAGAATTCATTGTTAATTTAATGGTACCTAACTCCTAACTTTTCTAAAGAGCAATTTATGCCACTGTGTGGAAGGTACGTACCAATTTGTATCACTCGGACTAAGATCTATCACATATTCCAAATTGGTGTCAAGATCACTTGCAGAAGATAAAATATTAAAACCGCCATCTATGGACAAGATTTCTAAACGACGTCCATTTTTGCTTGTTATGTTACAATGCGATTGTTCATGGCAAGTTTCTAGTTGATTTTTGCTTATAGGGTGGTTTAAGAAACTCTTAAGTTTAATTTCGTTATCTAAAATAATAAAAAAGTAGGTAGGGAAAGCGTACTTAACATGGGATAGTAAGGTAAAATGGGATACCGGCACTCCTGACCAAACTAAAGGTGGCAACGTTGCGCTGTATCGCTAGATTTGTGTGGGATATCCCATTTTACCTCAATTAAATCACTGATGAAAACTAATTCATTTTTTTCGATGCCGCCTATTTAAAAACGATTTTTCGTTTTCGTTGTCTCTGTGTCTTTTTTGTAATAAGCATTGGAATTATTTTACTGGTTATTATTAGGTTATTATTTAACCAAGAAATAATTTGTTTTAATTATACTTATCCTTGTGCCATATTAAGAATAAAGATCACATTATTGTTAAGATTCCTAGATGATTTGTTTAAACAAATTATATCTCATTTTAGTTTTATCTTTGTGTCATATTTTTAAAAATGTTTTTTATTAAATCAGTTTTTTTTATTTCAATGTTAATTTTATATCCCATTTTACCCTAGTAGTATTTCCCATTTAACTTGCACAATTAGGGTAAAATGGGAAACTGCAGTGGTTAGTGATGCCCGCGAGAGTCTCGTGAAAGTCTCGTTTAGAGTCTTGGACCATGCGAGACGACGAGACTCTCGCGGGTCTCGCATGAGTGGTCTAGATTTTTCAAAATAAAAAAATATATTTAAGTGTTAAGGTACTACAAATGAGCTATAATAAACAAAAAATAATGTTTCATAAACAGCATAATGTTTTAAACTAAGAACGTCAAAACTTTTTTTTTATAAATTTTTAAAGCTTAAGTATCCCATTTTAAGTACACTTCCC
Source organism: Aspidapion aeneum (assembly GCA_963576565.1). Classification (NCBI taxonomy): domain Eukaryota; kingdom Metazoa; phylum Arthropoda; class Insecta; order Coleoptera; family Brentidae; genus Aspidapion; species Aspidapion aeneum. Next base: position 22,686,309 of record OY755039.1, read on the forward strand.
TTACATACATATGATATATTTGGTCCTTTAACCTTGGAAAGTTGCACAAAAGAACATTAAAAAATTTGGTTTTTTATTGTGACTTTTAAGAAAGTATGACAGAAAATAAAATAAAAAAATAATTAAACTCTCTATTTTGAGAACAAAGGTCTGTGCAAAAGTTAGACAAGCCGTGGTTCGTAAAAGTTCATTTATCATGTCGTATTATACAGTGTTGCCAGGTCAAATTTTGCACCATCCCCAGAGTATATTTCAAAAACTCTAGAAAATCCCTAATTTGTATAACGCAGGCGCAAAGCATTACACTCTGCATTCTGCATTCGTCATTAACAATGCAAATAATAAATATAAACTAACATTAGTTTAAAAAAAATTTTTGGTAACTAAATTAGTATAGGTAGTTTTAGTTTGTTTTTGGTATACATTTTATTCTTTAGTTTGCAATTCAAGACAATATTAACACGTAACTGGTGATGTCGGGTGCAGAATACCCGGGCAAAACTTTAGCACGCCACCACCGCACCGTCAAGAAATAACATGCGCGAAAGCGCTCTCCGCGTATTTTTTACACGTCCTCACCAGTAACGTTACAGTTTTTATTGCGGTCACTGCCTTTTTTGGTGTATATAATGGCAACCAAAAGACAGCCCATAAAGCCAACTGACCCAGGATTTGAAGAATGGGCTCTGGCCCTGCTGGATGACAATGAAAGTGTGTATAGTGGTGATGAGGGAGATATTATAGACGCAAATTTTCAAAGTGACCACGTGAGTGCATATGAGCAGGAAGCATCGGAGAATGAGGACTTTCCTGTTGCTTTACGCAATGTAGACGAGTACATTGGCCCTCCATCAAGCCTTATATCATCGTTCCCAAACTACCAATAGGATGACCAGTCTTCGTCAGATGATGATGAACCACTGGCAAAAAAACAAAAACGCTTACGGAAGCAGGTAAAGTACCGAAGCAAAAGTGGTTTTGTTTGGGCAAAAGAAGCACCTTCTTAAAATGTGCGCAATCAGAAAACATAATATTCCCAACAAACATTTAAAGTTGTAACGACGAAACCCCAACTAGAAAGAATTTCTTAAAAGTAACCGCAACGTACTCCCGATACGTCTCAGTTACAGAACCAGAACCAATTTCTGGTTATAACTACTTGGCCAAGTGTTTAAAGTCACTGTAGTAACAACTACACTACTACGTCGCAGCCAAGTATCTACTACGTCGTAGAGGCTGTTTTTTTTTCGTAATGGCATAAAAGTAGTGATGTAGTTGCAAATAATATAATCGTTCCTTTTTGGTAGAATTATTACACAATATGGTGAACACTACCGTAAACAAACTGGCTTAAAAGTTTTTTAGTTTGGTTATGGCTATAATATGTACTATGTTATCTAAAAGTGAGAAAATTTACTAGCAGAAGACCAATATTCAACTGCGACGCAAATTTTTATGTGAAACATGCATCATATTTATTGCAAAAAACCGACGCGCCTGTAAAATTGAATCGTTTACTGGTATCAGATGGAATTTTTTTGTTGTGGTTTTTGAGGTTATGTTTTCCTAATCTGCAGTTAACTCTAACAAATGGTGTTTAATATGTGCATTTGGCAACATTCAACTAATTTGCTTATAAAATAGTGTATCTCCATAATCCGGGCTCAAAAAACGAAAATAAAAATATTAAATTTTCTACTTACAAAAAGAAACATGGCGTCCCAAACAATATTCCCTAATAGTCGAAAGGGTAACTTGAAAGTGAGCCTAAGTTACGGCAACGTAATACGAACCACTTTTATGGCAATGTTCCGTTTTAGTTTTAGACAGCACACTCGAATTTCTAATTTTCCGTCGCGGCAACGTATTAGTCCCTAGCTTCCGCCACTATAAAAACACCTTCACAGTAGTAGGAACCACGCGATAAGCAATATCACTACACTTAAGTTATTGGGGTGAGGCCAATTGTCATTTTTGTCAACAACAATGCCTAATCCTGGTTTTTGATGTGGAGTTCTGTGTTCTGTAGCATCGTGGTTGTGTGAATTTGTAAGTTTTTGTTGATGTGAATGATGAAAATGCGTCTCGTAGTCGTAAAATATGAATCTTTATTATAACCTCTTATTACAAGTTTGTTTACAATTTTTAGTGTACATTTTGTACTTTCGGGGGCGCCACTTACCGACCGGAGAAAATACTTTACAAAAACCAATGCAAGTATTGTATTAGAAACCAAAATAAATATTGTGATTTATTTTACTAGAAACTGATCAGGCAATGTCCATTTTCTAGAAAGTGTTATCAAGGAGCTAAAAGAACGTAGTCATATATATAAAATCAACTTATTTTTTTATAAATTTAAGTAAATAATATTTTGTTTTAATCCAGGGATGAAATTAAAGAGCGACAAATTACTTAACAAAATTAAGTGCCTTGGCCGGGACTCGAACCCGGAACCTTTGGCTGTGTACGCCAACGCCCTATCAATTGGTGGGCATATCCAACAGTTCCTGGTTCTAGTCACGGCGGACGTACAGAAAACTTTTGTTTTTATGATTTTTCTTTAATTTTACCATTTTCACCCCTAGTTTGGAAATTTTATTTACGGTTTTGAGTAAAACCTTGCATTATTGCACTTTGCTAAGTTGTATTTTGTTATTGTTTGTCCTACTTAGATAATATTAAGAAATATTTTTTAAATGCTGGATGGTGTCCATGTGATGTATTTCAATTAGTATAAAAAGAAAGAAAATACGGAAGTGGTATATGGTACTGATGATGCTTCATTGCAAAAATGGTCTACCTGAAAATAAATGCTGTTGGGTCAAAAAGACCGAGTTGAACAGTTTTCTCTATGTTTTCTTTCTTTTTAACTAAAAAAGTAGAGGTTGAACATTTCTAGATCGGTTGGAAATCCATGAAAAACTACTTCTTATTTATAAAAGGGGCCACAAAAGTAGGGTTAAGAATGAGCGCGACCAAGATGCGACTGCAAAAAGTCTACGTTTCCAAAGTAGAAACAGGAGGTAGTATCTACTTTAAAAGATCGACACTAAAAAAAAGTCAAAGTATTTACGGCTTTCAAGTTGTTGCAAAAAGTTATTTTCTCTACATTATTACTTCAGATGTTACTATGATGACACCAACTTTTGTGGTAATAATTAAAGTTATAATGTAGTTGTCGGATACACTTGTTTGACACTTCAATAAAGCTTAACTTTCTAGTGGTAATTAAGTAATAGAAAAGTCACTGCGACTACGAAATATTGACTAAAAAGAAACTAAACTTTGGCAACGTCCTATCATGGTAGAGAAGACTATCAGAATAGACTATCAAGTAACAATCCTAAGAAGTAGTTTAGAGGGTCGTTTTTACGAAAGCTCTACTTTTTCGTGATACTAGATAGTAGAAAGAACTAAAAAGTGCCGAATTTTTGTTGGGATGTGTAGCGGTTACTATAAATGTTAGTTGGGTTATCTCCAACCTTCCAGGACGAATTGGTCCTGCAAAAGCTCTTGGTACTTTTTGCATGCCACAGTCTTCATGGGAACTTTTATTCAATACAGAAATTTTGAATGAAATAATACTTCGAACAGTGGCGGATCCAGGGGGGGGGGGCACTAGGGGCACCTGCCCCCCGAGAATTTTTTGAATATACAAAAAATGAGTAAAAAGTAATGTTTTTGCTAATAAAAATTCAAAATTTTTGCCTGCGGCGCATGAAAGTGTCTATTGTTTTTATCATCGAAATTACAACCACTGACTAATTCAATAAAATATATACCGTTTTTTACCAACAGAGAATGTCACCTAAAGTGCCCTCCCCCGAGAAGCACCTCTGACTTCGAACCAATGAGAAACTGGCGATGATTCGAGAAACTTTGTCTGATAAAAGCCGTACTGACTATAGAGATACTGATTTGGTGGAGTTCAAAGCATTTTTGTGAATTCTCATGTTTACGGCTATCTTTAAATCAAATAATGAGGATCTCGAAGCTATGTTTGCGACAGATGGCACTGGGCGCGACATTTGTCGTTGTATGATGTCACTCAAAAGGGTTTATGTTTTATTGGTAAGTCTGCGATTTGACGATGCCTCGGATAGAAACGGGAGAATAAAGAGAAATCCTACAGCCGCCATTTCATGGGTATTCGACAAGTTTATAGAAAACTGTGGTGATTGCTATTCCATTGGAGAGTATGCCTGTATTGATGAAATGTTATTAGGATTTCGCGGTCGCACATTATTTACTAAATGCGTATATGTATTCCGGAAAAGACAGTGATGGCAGAACTCTGTACAAAAATGAACAAAATCTACCCAAACCAACACAGGCTGTATTGCAGCTGACACGGCCGATTGTCGGTACAAACCGTAACGTGACAGCAGATAATTGGTCTTCTTCGATTGGTCTTGTTCAGGAGCTTGCTTAAAGAGGATTGACACTTGTGGGGCATTGCGTAAGAATAAAAAGAGTCAAAGAGGTTCCAAAAGAATTTTTGTCTGCAAACTCAAAAAAAGAAGGAGACATCCTGTTTCGGATTTACCAAAGATATTGACGCTCGTATCATTCGTTCCAAAAAAAGGCAAAGCCGTTCTCTGGATTTCTTCCATGCACCATATTCAAGCTATTGGTCCAGAGACGCAAAAGCCAGAAATAATTGCTTTCTAAAGTCCATATCATTATTTTTGGGATTACATCTTACGATTTTTTTTCGCTGGCCTATGGTATTTGTTATGGTAACAGCTGATTACTATCAAAAAGTTATCTCAAAAATTATGAAATGAACTATATAACACCACGAAAGGTGGTGTTGATGCATTAGATGAGAAGTGTACAGTTTACTCCACAAGTCGTCGTACGCGACGTTGGCCGCTAGCAATATTCTACACCTTATCAAATACTAATTTCCGAAAAATTTATGTATGGCTTCGGTAGTTCAGTGGTTAGAATGTTTGCCTAGATAGCAAGAGATCCCGGGTTCGGTCCCCGGCCGAAGCAGAAAACTTTTTTCTTATTTTTCTTTCTTTAATTTCACTTGTTGTTTATATGTTTATATTTTTAGGTCCTTGCAATATTTACAATTTGGTATTTGATAATTATATGGGCAATCGCCCATTTTGCGATCAGAAATTTTAACACACGAAAAGGTGACCTCATGCTTTCAGACGTTGATTATTTACGTCTAATTTGAGTAATCATACCTTTGACAATGGGAAAAAAGAATTTAGAGAGATCAGTTGGATGACTTGGTCGAGTTATTACCCTGAGAATTTCTCGTTCTTGTATTGAGACACCGCAGCCTGCATTGGAAGTTTTCCGAAAAATTTATGTATGGCTTCGGTAGTTCAGTGGTTAGAATGTTTGCCTAGATAGCAAGAGATCCCGGGTTCGATCCCCGGCCGAAGCAGAAAACTTTTTTCTTATTTTTCTTTCTTTAATTTCACTTGTTGTTTATTCTACACCTGGTTGAATGTCAGCATGGTAAACGGCTATGTTATTTTTACTGCATGCCCAGGAAATCCAAAAGTTTCCCGATTACAATATATCAAAATGCTTGCTAAAGAACTTGTGGAGCCTTATCTCAAACAACGGCTCCTAAATGCACGCTTGAACATTGGCAGAAGATTGCAGAAACCATTTCCAGTAGAAGCCAGACATGACTTGAACAAGCAAGTGAGATGCGGGAAGTGCCCGGTTGGCTTGGATCGGAAAACAAAGAAAACCTGTGGTTCGTGCCAGACACCAATTTGCGGAAGTTGTATAGTTCCTATGTGCCGAGAATGCGTTCAATAAAACCTGAAATTTTATTTTCATAGAACATTTTAAAGAGTAAGAACATTTTTATAAGTTTTATGTATCTAGAATACAAGTTAAAACCTGTCTTTTATCAAAAAAATCCGATTTTTTAACTACATGTGTTTTTTTTGTAATTTTTTCACTAAATCATCAATTGAACTTTACTAATCAAGTTAGTAACTTTTTTTGCAATCTGCAACACCTTGGTAGCTAAAGTAAGAATTTTTATTATTTTCATTTGGCAACAGGAGAGCCTTAACAAAGTCTGGGTTTCTGTAACCCAACCTCACCAGTTATGTGCTAATAATTTGACCTCACCAGCGGATCCAGGATTGCCAGGGGGGAGGGGCCAAAGTGGCAGCAAACATCAAAATATTTTTTATTAGCGGTTTTTAATAGATCTGAGGTGTAAATATTAGTATCTACCAGATTTATGGCGCCGCAGGCGAAATTTTTTTAAAAATGAAGTAGAATTTGTGACAAATTTTAAATACGTGATGCTGCTAAACTAAAAAATAAGCTATATGTCTGAGTGAGGGGGGGCCCGGGCCCCTCTGGCCCCCCCTGGATCCGCCACTGCACCAGTTACGGGTCAAAGCTAAAATATCTGGATTTTTCATCAGTGTTTTGGTATATAGGATGCCAGACAAAACTTCTGTTAAAAGCTCGTTTCTTATTCTACTTTTGTTTAAGTTAATGGTTGAAAAAATTCTTTCAACATTGGCACTTGAATGTGGCAATTACTAATTCTAAAATTACATTCAATTAAATACCAAATATAAAATATACTTGGTATTTAATTGAAAAAAATCGTTTTTTTTTAATTTTCCCTAGATTTTGGGACAAAAATCCCTTTATCCCTGCCGTACAGCAAAAATCCCTAGATTTTGAGACAAAATCCCTTTATCCCTACCGTACATCAAAAATGCCTAGATTCGGGATAAATCCCTAACCTGGCAACACTGGTTTCATATCTCTCATGGCTTTACTTTATTTCACGAGCCACGGCTCGCAAGCCTGTACCAGTGGCGTACCTGTAACCAAAAGTGCCCTACGCAAAGGAGAAATTCGAGAAAGAATCATATTTTGCTTGTATCTATGTATCAGGGGCGGCGCGTGAGGGTCAAAAGTGGCGGTTTGCAAAGTGAGGAACAAAGACAAATTTAAAAAAAAGTGTTAAAAACATTAAAAACTTACCCAATTTTTAGATTTTGTAAATTAATCGAGCGGGAAGCATAGATTTTAAGTTTTATTTTTAAAGCGGTCGAACAATCTGTTTATAGTTTTTACTAGTAAAGTTTTTGCAAAGTCAGTTGAACAAAGGTTAAAGCCGACCATCGGCATATCCTTTAAAGAAAGTGACATGGGCGGCGGTAGATATACTCATGAAAATTATTTAATTTAATTATGGCGTAAACTAAAGAAATAAAAATAGATAATAAAACTTTCTATTCCTACACCTACAGAAACGACACTGATTTATGTTCTAACTCTGCATACGGCCGACTAAAGGGGTCCCGAAACGAACACCTGAAAGCAATTAAAAGCGTATCTCAAAAAAATCTGCCGTCTACCCTTTGTGCTCGGACCGCCAAGAGCCGCGCCGTTTCTCTGTCTGTAGGGTTGAAATTGTGCCGTCTATCCACCTGTGCTGGGTCGGTCAGAAAACAAGTACTTTGTGCTCGGACCGCCAAGAGCCGCGCCTTTTCTCTGTCGGTAGGGTTGAAATTATACCAGGAAGATTTTATATGAATTTGGATAACTTTTGAAGGGCAGATTGAAGCAAAATTTCATGAAATCGATAGAACCCCGTATTAGGAGCATTTCAGGTGACTTTGCAAAAACTATACACTAGCTGCGTTCGGTATTTGCATCTCAGACGCGACGGATTTTTGGTCACTAGATTACAGATTAGTCTGAGCAAATTGGAATTACCGAACGATCCGGATCAAATCGATCAAATTTTTATAAATGGTTTTAACCCTAAATATTACCAAAAATATTATGTACATATTGCAACTTACGCCCAGCTATAATTTTGACAAAATTTTCCTGTGATGTCAGAAATGTATATAATTTGTTGTCTTCAACATCAAATAATTCAATTTCAATCTTTTTACATAAAAAATATTTTTTAAACAAAACAAATACCCAACATGACGTCACAATCTCGGATCAATCTGTTTCGTCGGTCAAAATCCACGGAGCAACCAGATTTACGTCCGACTAGTCTGAGCAGAATTACCGAACGACTTACATCTACCTCCCTTAGATCTAGATGGAATAAACGAACGATTTCGATCAAAAAGATTAATCCGACGTAAATATCTCATTGTAGGTGGTAGACGCTTTTTACTCATTGGGCGTCGACCGGTGAGATACCACCATGCCAGAAGTGAGTAGCGCTAAGTGGTATCACCACGTTCCGCTACTGCGCTGGCAGTCCGGTTCCAACAATGAGTAACAGATAGCATGATGGCGCCTCCAGGATCAAAATATTCCGGAGGTAAAATACCCGACCACTCGGATCTCCGGGCGTCGGGTGATCCTGGGGGTCCTTCATGCAAAGATATTAAAAGAGGACCAAAGGCTCAACTCAGAATTGATTTTAGCAATATAAGAGGATTAAGTACCAACATGAATTCATTTCACCAACATCTTGAAGAACAAAGACCTGACATCCTTGTTCTCACTGAAACTAAAATCAGTTCTGCAACACCTATTGTGAACTATCTTTATCCCGGCTATGACCTACACCATCGATTTCGACATAATTTTGGGATCTGTGTGTACATTAAAAATGACCTTTCATGTCATCGAGAGGAGAAGCTAGAACCAGCGAACCTCGATATCATATGGCTGAAATTCACCTCAAAGTCATCGACCAAGTTCATTTGCTGCCTCTACCGACCGCCAAGTAACACCGAGTATCAAAACTTTTTTGCGACATTATCCGAAAACTGTGATAGTATACAGTCTAACTATCCACATGCGGAAATTGTTTTTTTAGGCGATTTCAACGTCCACAATATACCCTGGCTAAAACACCACAACAAAACAGATAATGAAGGCAGGGAAGCAGAAGCTTTTGCCATAAGTTGTGGTCTAACGCAGCTTGTCGATGAACCTACCCGTATCTCAGAAAGGGGTGAATTTGCAGCGCTTTTAGACTTGTTCCTAACTACAAATCCTGACTTGTACACAATTCAAGTAGATCCCCCACTTGGTTCATCCGATCATAAACTTATAAGAACAAAGTGCGAAATGTTCATACCGCCAAGCCAACAATCACTTCCTCGTAAAATGTGGCACTATAAATCGGCAAAATGGAATAACCTTAAACAGTTTTACCTGGATTTTCCATGGCAAGAGGTTTGCTTTAAAACAGCTGATTCCACTATTTGCTGTAATGAAATAACAAAAGTAATCTTATCTGGAATGGATGCGTATATCCCACATACAATGAAACGCAGAGTTAATGCAAAACCTTGGTTCAACAGCCAGTGTCAAACGGCTGTACAGAAAAAACACAGAGCATATAACCTTTGGAAACGACAACAAACCGCTCAAAACCACACAGAATTTATAGAAGCCAGAAATAGTTGCAAAATTACTATTGACGCCGCCAAAGAAACATACAATCAAAGAATAAAAAACAGGTTGCTGAATTGTCCAAGTAGTTCTAGGTCCTTTTGGTCTCTTGCAAAAGCCGTTGGATCAAACTTCACCAAGTCATCCATACCACCACTTACAGATAAAAATACTCACTTAGCCACAACATCAGAGGAAAAAGCCAATATGCTGGCCAAAATCTTTTCCTCCAACTCAAACCTAACAGTGCCAAATGGAAAAACTCCACCGTTCATTGAAAGGGTTTCCCACAGTATGCCAGAGGTACCCTTTTGTCACAGAGAAATACGAAAATCCCTTAAAAATTTGGATACAAACAAAGCAATGGGTCCAGATGGCATTCCCGCGATAGTACTCAAAAATTGTGCTAGCGAACTCACCCCAACTTTCGCAAAATTATTCAATTTATCTTATAGGCAAGGAGTATATCCATCATCATGGAAGTCTGCCGCAGTACAACCCATTCCAAAGAAAGGAAAAAAGACAGATCCGTTAAACTATAGACCAATTGCTCTACTTCCGGTGATATCAAAAGTAATGGAAAGAGTTGTGAACAATCACCTAACCAAGTACTTGGAAAAGTACAAAATTATCAACGACAAGCAATACGGATTTCGAAAATATAGGTCAACTGGCGATTTACTTACATACGTCACTCACTTATGGCAAAAAGCGATTGAGTTGCGAGGTGAAACAAGAACAATTGCCTTAGATATATCTAAAGCATTCGATAAAGTCTGGCATGAAAATCTGCTCAACAAGCTCAAAGCAACGGGATTGTCGCCGAGACTTTGCACTTGGTTTGAAAGTTACCTTAAGGATAGATCCATTAATGTTGCACTGGATGGCCGGAACTCCAACTCTTACCAAATAAATGCTGGTGTGCCACAGGGAGCAATCCTTTCGCCAACACTTTTTCTGATTTACATAAATGCCACCACTTTATTGCTTTGCAGATGATGGCAATGTAGTCTCCTCAGTCATACCACCCACATGTCTCTCCGCACGTGACTTCCATTACCTTAGACTAACTGCAATATCACAGATAAATAACGACTTGGAGATAATAGAGGACTGGGGCAACAAAAACCTTGTACAGTTCAACGCGCAGAAAACCCAAGCAGCCCTGTTTTCAAAAAAGACCAGCACCGGTGAGCCAAACATCATGCTATCTGGAAGTGCTGTCGCATTGCAGAGCCAGTTGAACATCTTAGGAGTCACTGCAGAGACCAACATGTCTTGGCACAGTCACGTGGCAGATATAGCTAAAAGGGCGTCCCAAAAGCTTGGGGTGCTATTTCGTACAAGACATCTGTATACACCAAGCCAACTGCTGACACTCTACAAAGCCCAGATTCGACCAACTATGGAGTACTGCTCACATATATGGAGTGCGGCACCCAAACATACCTTAATGCTTTTGAACACCGTGCAAAAACGAGCTGATCAATGACCCCGCACTTACCCGTAGCTTGGATAGTCTCGAACATCGAAGAACTGTGGGCGATCTATCTCTCTTCTACAGGTATTATCACGGAAAATGCTCTGAAGAGTTGGCACGTATGATCCCCCTGGGAGTAGCACCTACTAGGCGAACACGTCAAACAGACGGTAACCATCAATTTATTGTCAAAATAGAGGCACCAAGAACCTCATTATATCAGAATTCATATCGCTGTGGAATAAACTCCCTGCGACAGTTTTCCCTGCAGGTTACAACCTGAACCGTTTCAAAACCAACACACACCAACATTTCCGCGCACTTGCCGCTTCTCGAGCGTGATAGGGATCTCCTTGCGAGTGCGCATACCCGTAAAAAAAAAAATCGAACGCAAGTACTATTAACACTTTGAACATATACTATATACATAGGTAATAGATGGTCTTTGGTAACAGTCACTTCTTTTTATTTTTATAATATACAAGTTCAATCCGTCTGTATTATTTATTGGCAAAACATTCAATCACTTTCTTATTAAAGTTGTCAATTCTATTAATAAACTCACTTTCAATGGATAAAACCGCAAGCACTGTAAGTCGTTCTTCACTTATTATAATAGGCAAAAATGTTTTTATACTATTAAGAGTTAAAAAGGTACGTTCAGCTTCAGCTGTCGTCATTTGGGTAGTAATAATTATCTGTAAAAATTATTGAACTTCTGTAAATGCGGCTTCTAAATTATTATTAACAATAAACTTTAATACGGCAGTAGATCCTGTCATAGATCTATATTCTACGCGAGAGTACATAATTGACAGTTCAGTTTTTAAACATTTTTGCAGTTCCCATCTGTTTTTAATATAAACCAGAAACAACCCCGATTTAAAACAAATTTGCATAGCTGTGACGTCAGTTGAATAGTGGTATCCTTTTTAATATGTTGTACAATCTGTATTCATCCGTCCTTTATTCGCGGGAGTTTGACTAACAGAACCGACAAAATCCATCGCGCTTCACCACGGCGCACAACGCTCACCACACCACGACAAGAGACCGAAGAGCAAACAACGATATTAAAAACGCAGGCTTGCACCTCGCAGCCTCGCACAAATTATACAAATGTTTTAGGCATGAACCTTCCTAAATAGTGAGAAAAAAAATAATATTTTGTAGTAAAAAAATATATTACTGTACTCAAAATTAGCCGGTTGTGCAGCCCCGCAGCCTTTATTGAGCAACCGTTACTGGTATGTATATGTCATATTTAAATTGTAGCCCTATGTCGGCAATTGCCTTTGCTGAGTGCCTAGTTACGCTTAACTACCTGTATTGTAAAAGTACGTTACGTACGCTTTGTTCTTACCTCTGATTAAATTTAATTTGACGCCATTCTCCGCATAGTCTAACTCCAGTTTAACTTTACTGGACAAATCATTAACCACAAACCCTTCTATAGAAGAATACCAATATATTGACAAAAGAACAAAAAGGCCTAAAAATTAAAAAAAAAATTAAATGTTTCGCGTTTTTACAGATTTTTCTTCTTTTTATGGGCCCTTCAATATTTTACAATTTTTTTTGTTGCTTGTTTTACAAGATATTTAAATTATGTAAAAACATTTTTCCACGATCGTGTGGGAACAGTGGCGGATCCTGGATTTCCGGGAGGGGAGGGGCCAGAGTGGCAGCCAACATCAAAATATTTTTCATCAGCAGTTTTTGATAGATCTGAGGTGTGAAATTTAATATCTAAAGGAGATTTATTTTTTATAAATAAGTAGAATTTGTGACACATTTTAAATAAGTGATGCTTCTAAACTAAAAAATAAGTTATAGGTTTAGGAGGGGTGGCCTCTGGCTCCCCCCTGGATCCGCCACTGTGTGGAAAATGGATTTATTTACACTTTGTCGTGCGGGAAGACGCATTTCTCGCGCTAGAGCAGGAAGAGTTAACAAAGGTTAAACCATCAATTAAATCCATGGTGAAATAATCCCAATGATGTCGAAAAGTGACATCGTTGTTTTGTCAAGTTACCTTTGCTTTTTATGACTAAAATGTTGATTGCGGTTCACAACTAACTTTAAACTGCCAAGTTGAATAAAATATAACTACGTAAAATTTAGATCACGAATATGGTAGCCACCTGTCCGGTTTTCCTCCAGACCGGACAGGCCGACAAGCTTTTTTGCAGATTTTCCTTTTTTCTGGTGAGCCCTTCGATATTTTACTCATCTCTTTATCTTGCTTGTTTTACAAGATATTTCAATTATGTAAAAATATTTTTCCCCGATCGTGTGGGGAATGGATCGATTCACACTTTGCCGTGCGGGAAGACGCATTTCCCGCGCTAGAGTGGGAAGAGTTAACAAAGGTAAAACAATCAAATAAATCCATGGCGGTATAACCCCAGTGATGCTGAAAAATGACGTCGTTGATTCATCAAGTTACCTTTGACTTATGGCACTAAACTGTTGATTGCGGTTCACAACTAACTTTAAACTGTCAAATTAAATAAAATATAACAACGTAAAATATAGATTACGAATAAGGTTACCACCTGTCCGGTTTTCCCTCGGACCGAAAAGTTCGGTTAAGAACACGTCCGGGTGCCGGTCTGTCTTGTCTGAAAACATATATATTTTTTAAATTAAACGTTCTGTATTTATAATCTGATCTGATAGGTCTTTTAATTCTAAATAAAAATTGTTTTTGAGTTTTTTTCCTAAAGTTAAGTATTACACTTTTTTGGTAGAAAGCAGTCTAAGCGTAATTTTAAATTTCAAATATTTTCATCATTTTTATGTAAAAAAAATTAGACTTACTAAAACTTACAAAATTCAGGGTGTTTATTTTAAAAACAATATATGTTTAAAAAAAAAGAGCGTCAGAAATTCTACTAGTTTGCCAATTTAAACTTTTTTCTATCTTTAATAATAACAAAGTTAGCAATGGTGGACATTTAAGTTGGAAGACCCTGTATAAATGCCAGTATGAAAATATCTGTAGCTACCTATCTTTTCTTGTAATTTGACCTACCATTACAAGCTTCATTAGATTTTTTAAAATTAAAGTCTGAAATATTGAAACATTTTCCTGGGTCACCCTGTACATTATTTAGAGTACCTTTTGGTGTTTTGTGGGAACCTTATAGGTGGTGACCCAAATAAAGGTTTCAAGACCTGTAAACTTAATGTCCTAGTTATATTTTATTAAATTAGGAAAAAGACTAGTTTAAATTAAGTCAGTCAGTATGTTTATAAATAAAAATTGGTATTAAGCTTTACCTTTCTAGATTCCAGAGAAATTCAGAAACTTTTTTACTTTCAATAAAGTCGTTTTTCTAACTCAAAGCTTTGAATTAATTTAAAATTTAAAAAAAAAGGTCTTTCCCATACAATATAATTATTATAGGTCTATGGTATGCACCCACTAACGTAACATCAAAAGAAGAATTAGGCATGTGTATTGTGTATATGTGTTACGGCTTTCTCAACTTACCATTTAAGTTCACACTATTCACCATTTTTACTGCATATCACACAAAAACAAGATTAATTTAGAAATGATATTTTATTTACTTATTTATTGATTCATTTTATCAAAACACTTAAAATGAGGAACAATCTAATCCGTCAATTTAAAAAAAATATTTTTCGTTTAACGAAAACAAAAACAAAATTCTATAGTTTAGTTTTGGAGTAAAAAATTAAAATATAAACAAATTCAAGGGGCCATCATTGACATCGGCGTAACTCCAGGGGGGCCTAGGTTGGCCCCCTTAGGTATGCCTATAATATAATATGGGGACTATCTGCTTACAAAAAAAAATTTCGGGGAATCAACTCGCCTTTTCAAAAAATCCAGAAGCAATTAAATAACATAAATAACTAAACATGCAAAGTTACATTATTACATTTGAAGATTTTTGTTTCCTTCTTATTTTAAAAATATTAACAGCATTTTCAGATATAACGCATTAATAACATAGACAATGAATTTATCAGAGCATACATGTTGGCAAGGAAGGAATATATGTCAATTTTTGCATACCTTTTATATAAAAAAACAGTACAAAATATCAGCTTAACTCTATAATAAGTCAATACGAACAGATAGTAATTCATAAAAATTTATAAAACCAAACTTTTTTGCTCGAGAGAACAAGAGAAAGGAGAATCTCTCAACGAGAGGGTCTTTCCCTCTCGTCTCGTCTCGAGCTTTCATTCGAGAGAAAATATGTCGACGGGACGAGAGGCGTGAACCTCTTGTCTCGGCGGCAACACTACTGGAGAGGGCCCTGGTAGTAGTTCAAAGCTATTAGGGGGAAGGAAGAAGAAAGCCCCCCGAAATAAACGATAAAATATGTCATAAAAATATCTCAGTAACATAAGTAGGACAACAAAATTGCACAATACGAAAATTTTTAATTTTTACTGAAATATTTTAGTCCCTTTCCCCCGAATATTTTTCGTAGGAACGGCCCTGTAGAAGGTGCTGGATTAATAGGTATATATCTCTTAAAAGTAGGTACCTATTTCTAAGTGTTTGTTTACGTTATAATGTTTGCTTACAATTTTAATTTCGGTCGTTTTTTTATTAATATTGGGAAAAATGCTTTTAAGTGTTTATTTAGGGAAGGGCTTTAGATGGGAAAATTTTGGATGGGTTTCTCTTACAGGACATCAATCCATTCACAAGAGATCAATTTTAAAAGAAAGGATTTGAATTTAATTAACCTACCAAGCAGCGGCGTAGTTAGAAGTCATGGGGCACCGGGGCAAATAACTTTTTAAGGGGCCCCCATAAGTCAATAAGAAGATAAAATGCTTAACAACGAAAATTTGTCTCTTGCCATAATAACAAAATAAAATCTCTTTTTGTTGCTTTTTAATTTGCAAAATTATTCATTTCATCATCGTTTTAGTACCTTATGAATATAAAATATACATTTACAGTGGCGGATCCAGGATGTCTGCAAGGGAGGGGCCAACAAGAAAGTAAAAACAAGAAAAATTTAGTTGTTTTTAATAAGTCTCACTCTAAACTTAAAAATCAGATAAAAAAATGCGGCGCAGGTGAAATTTTTAATAAAACTTGAGTACTTTTTGTGAAGAAAAAGCAAAAAAATTACTTTAAGTTAAAATTTACTGCCGCTTAAAAGCAATGTTTTTAGTGGGGTCGTTTTACGCCGGGGCTTCGGGCACTGCCCCGTTTTGTCCAACGATAGGTACGCCACTGCTATCAAGTCATTCATAAAGCGCTTTGGAATACAATTAAACATGTTCTTTCTGGACTGCGTATGTTTCCGACTTTGTGCCTAAAAACATTTTAAATACGCCGCACAGTGTGACGAAATTGAAAAAAAAATCAATTATTTTAAATTAGCAAATGTTTGAATTGATATAATAATCATGAATATTGATAAAATTGAGCGAAAATATTTGTTATATAGTATATTTTTAATTTATTTTTACACAGATTGTGGTATAATTTTATTTGGAAACAAAAAAAAATTCCAGATTTAAGGCCTACTAAAAATAAAACAGCATGTCTTCACCTAGTTAATCCGAATCATTATACTCAAAACCTACTTCCATATTCATATCATCTAATAATTTTTGCGCTTCTGGATATAGTGAAACATTTTTGCTCACACTACTAACCTATACTATAGTAGTGTAAGCTATGGTGATCCTAATTTTTTCGAGAAAAAAAAGTTGCTCCAATTTCAAATTTTAGCTCACACATATACTATACTACAGTAGTGTGAGCTATGGTGATCCTAATTTTTTCGAGAAAAAAAAGGTTGCTCCGATTTCAAAAATTTTGTTGCGCCGTCTGTCTGTCTGTCTGTATGTCTGTCTGTCTGTCTGTCTGTATGTCTGTATGTCTGTATGTCTGTCTGTAACGACCAACGCGCATAACTCAAAAACCGCTTGGCCGATTTTAATGAAATTTGGTACCTAGGCTGGGTCTTGGGTCGAGATGGTCCCATTTAAAAATGAACAAAATCCACCGAACACAAACGAATTAAAAAGGGTGGGGGTAGATTTCAAAAATTAGAGTTTATGTGAAAATATGGCGTGTGTGATATCAAACGAAAGGTAATTGAGTCTGCAGTTAAACAAAATACATTTTAATTTATTTTTTAAAAAAGGGTGGGGGTATATTTTAAAAATTAGAGTTTAAGTGAAAATATGGCGTGTGTGATATCAAACGAAAGGTAATTGAGTCCGGAATTTAACAAAATACATTTTAGTTTTTTTTAAGGGTGGGGGTAGATTTTAAAAATTTGAGTTTAAGTCAAAACATGGCTTGTGTGGTATCAAACAAAAGGTAATTTAGTCCGGAGTTGAATAAAATATATTTCAGTGTTTAGTTATATTAGCTCACACGTACACTATAGCTATAGTACCTAGTGTGAGCTTAGTGGCCCATATATTGGCAGAGTATTTTTATATATCTTTGCGTTTCAGACGATTTTGAAACTTTTTTGTCGCGTTTTCTGTCTGTCTGTCTGTAACGACCAACGTGCATAACTCAAAAACCGCTTGCCCGATTTGAATGAAATTTGGTACCTTGGCTGGGTCTTGGGTCGAGATGGTCCCATTTAAAAATGAACAAAATCCACCAAACGCAAGCCAAGTAAAAGGGTGGGGGTAGATTTAAAAAATTAGAGTTTAAGTGAAAATATGGCGTGTGTGAGATTAAACGAAAGGTACTTGAGTCTGGACTTAAACAAAATACATTTTAGCTTTTTTTTTTAAAAGGGTGAGGGTAGATTTCAAAAATTAGAGTTTAGGCCAAAACATGGCTTCTGTGGTATCAAACGAAAGGTAATTGAGTCTGGAATTGAATAAAGTATGTTTCAGTTTTTAGTTATATTAGCCCACACGTACACTATAACTATAATACGTAGTGTGTGCTTAGGTGCCCATATATTGGCAGGGTATTTTTTCCAACCGTATTTTTGTCGAATCGATCAAAATAATGGGTCTGACGAAATTAACAAATTATGCAAAATATCTTCCATGTTTTGTTTTCTGCCAATTTTTTTGTATATATCACAATGCTATAAATAAATTATTATCTTGATTCAAGCCAAGACAGTGAAATGTGTATAAAAATTAAATTGTTTATTTACCTTGTTTTGAATCCCTATCAACTCATGCAAAATACTCTGCCAATATATGGGCAGACCACATTCATGAACCTAAGCTCACACTAAGTGCTAAAGTTATATTGTACGTGTGAGATAATTAAACTAAAAACAAACTGAAATATATTTTATTCAACTCCAGATTCAATTACCTTTCGTCTGATACCACACAAGCTATGTTTTGACTTAAACTCTAAATTTTGCAATCTACCCCCACCTTTTTTTAACTCAAATGTATTTTGTTTAACTCTAGACTCAAATACCTTTCGTTTGATATCACACACGCCATATTTTCACTTAAACTTTAATTTTTGAAAGCAACCCCCACCCTTTTTTCTTAAATAAATTAAAAGTATTTTTTTAAACTCCAGACTCAATTACCTTTCGTTTGATATCACACAAGCCTTATTTTCATATAAACTCTAATTTTGGAAATGTACCCCCACTCTTTTATTTGGCTTGCGTTCAAAGGATTTTGTTCATTTTTAAATGGGACCATTTCGACCCGAGACCCAGGTTAGGTACCAAATTTCATTCAAATCGGGCAAGCGGTTGTTGAGTTATGAGCGTTGGTCGTTACAGACAGACAGACAGAGAGACGGCGAGACAAAAAAGTTTCAAAATCATCTGAAACGCAAAGATACATAAAATTTTTTGAAATCGGAGCAACTTTTTTTTCTCGAAAAATACCGCTGGAGCATGTGAAATAAAACCATTTTTTTTCCTATGAATAGCAAATATTAGCAAATATAAAATTTCCGCTTTTCTTCTCTAAAGGTGGCTCTGTCAAACAAGATATTTGCCAACTTATACAAATTTAAACATTTTTTTTTAAAGTCCACGGAAACGTTAACTTTGATAAAAAAAAACTGTAAAGAAAGAAAAACGTTACCCCTGTACATACTTACTGCATAATTTTTCAACAAAATTACAGAAATACTTTACTAAAGGTGTAAAGATTATGCATACAAAAAATTATTTTTAAATAACTAATACTTTTGTAGTAATTTTTTTTTAATGAGCAACTTTTTTGCATACATTTTTGTGACTCACGGACGGGCCAGTTTTAATTAAATTTATTTGAAAATTTAAAGTTAAAAAAAAAAATAATAATGCGAACCAATATAGCCTAGGGTATTGCCAATTTGAGATGATGAAAAAAAAAAGTACTTTTCAATGTTGACTTTATACCCAGATGTCCACTTTTTTCCCCATATCGATACACTGTGCGCCGCTTTTTTATTTTAGTCTGGTCAGAAACTATTATAAAAAGACGCACTATCCGAAATCCAGCAGAATAACCGCCGCACAGTGATCTGAGGCAGGTCATAAGTGGTCAAATCCGACATCCTGATAACATCCTTAACCGATGCTAATTGAACCCTTAAATGACCCCAGGGCTTCCACGCATTAAATGTTAATTTCTAAATCTATTATTTTTTAAGCTATAAAGGGTTATTCATTTAGTATTATTTTGATGCAAAATCATCATAAGCCTAAAGTAAAAAAATAAAACTAATTATAAATAAGTCTATAATATTATTAGGGTTATACCGTCCGAGTAGTACCCGTTAATACCCTACAACAGGGAAACTCGGTTGTTATTAAAGTTATCGATTTTCTGATTACACTGCCGTGCTCGTTTTTTGAGCCCCTAAAAATCGTGTAATCAGATTTTTGCTATATCCCGTGGTTTCGCTAATACAGGGAGTTTTTGAAAAAATTGCACTTTTAATTATTCCTAGTACCTCGCTTATTTGGAAGATATTTTTATTCTGTAAAAAAATATATTGTTTAGTTTTTGAGATATTTATCATAAAAAATTTATATACGGATCTAAATTTTTTTTATTATTGTTTTGATTAGTTTCATGCTATTATTATCTTAAAATGACAAAACTTTTATATTTTTTTGATTTAAGGGTAAAAAAAAAATATATTTTATAGTTTTTTGGTCCAAACCTCAGAATTTCCAACGTAAATGTAAATTAAAAATTGCAAGACACACTAATTGAACAATTTTTAGTTTATCTGTTTCAAAACGTTAATCAAAAGAGGATCTCATGAAATTTACTTCAATATGGAAAAACAAAAGCGTGGAATTGACATTGTCATTTTGCTTGTCTTTTTTGTGAATGGCTCACTCAAAATTATTCTAAAATGGTTAGAAATCGACCATATCCAGATTTTGAAAAATGTGATATGTTTGACTGGTTTATTCAAGCAACAAAATTCTAATATTTAAATGGCAGACATATTTTTTATGCAAAATGTGTTAAGAAAATTTACTCAAAAATACCAACAATGTCTTACACATAATGGCAATTAGTTATTATTTTTTGTAATACGTTTTTTCTGTTTTGTCGTAGACTTTGTTTCAAATAAATATTTAAATTTACGTAAAACCATTTTAATTTGCCAAGTATCAAAACAGTTAAACTTAAAATCATTCAATTAGCATTTTTTAATTTATATTTATGTTGAAAATTTCTAGATTCGGACTAAAATTTTTTAAAAAAGAATAAATATATTTTTTTAATATTAAAACACAAAAATATTAAATTTTTATTATTTTGTGATAATAATAGCATAAAACCAATCAAAATAGTAATAAAAAATCCAGGTCCGTATTTAATTTTTTTTTATGATAAATACTATATCTCAAAAACTAAACAATATTTTAAAAAATTGACAATGTAATAAATATTTTCTTCTAAAAAGGTTTTTACAGAATAAAAATATCTTGCAAAATGAGCGAGATATAAGGGATTATTAAAAATGCAATTTTTTCAAAAATTCCCTGTATTAGCGAAACTACGGAGTATAGCAAAAATCTGATTACACCATTTTTAAGGGCTCAAAAAACAGCACGGTAGGGTGCAATCAGAAAATCGATATCTTTAATAATAACAGAGTTTCCCATTTAATTCCATCGAAAATGGGACACGCTGTACATGCTATACCTTTACTGGGGATGGGACAATTCGCCGCGGCCGATTCGCCGCAGCCGATTCGCTGCAGCCGATTCGCCGCGGCCAATTCGCCGCGGGACAATTCGCCGCCGACCGATTCACCGCGGGGACAATTCGCCGCGAAATTTTTTGTTTTATGATATTACCATTTCTATTTCTAATTAACACACCTTTTTCGTTATTTATTTCTCATATTGGTTCATAAATGGGAAAATCCGCCATTTTAAACCCGCCATTTTCAGGTTATTAAATTTGAGTCAAAAATTGTATTATGTTACCTTCAGCGCGGCGATGTTTCAAGTAAGTTTGAGGCAAATCGATTTATAAATAAGAAAGTGCGCCATTGTGGAACCGCCAATTTGATTCGTTTAAAGTTTAAGTTAGAAATTATAATCCGCAATCTGAAACACCCCAAAGTTCATAAATGGAAAAGTCCGCCATTTTGTATCCGCCATTTTGATTTAAAAAAAAGTTAAGTTTAAAATAATAACCAGCGACCTCATAGATCTCAAAGTTCCGAGTTTGATGCAAATCGGTTCATAAATGGAAAAATCCGCCATTTTCGAACCGCCATTTTGATTTTTTAAAAGTTGAAGTTAGAAATCATAATTTTATTAATTTTTTTAATAAAAAATTTTTTGAATTGTATACCCACCACCAAATACCTAGTTGGAAAAGTTTGAAAAAAGTTATAACAAACAAATAAACAAATATATTATATGAAGTCAAACTAAATAAAAATGTTTAAACAATTGCCGATGGTAATATCATAAAACAAAAAATCTCGCGGCGAATTGTCCCTGCGGTGAATCGGCCGGCGGCGAATTATCCCCGCGGCGAATCTGTCCGGTATTATTATACAGGTTGTCCGCGGATACCCTACAACAGTATCGGTCATTCCTATACTGTCCGGTATTACTATGCAGAACGTCCGTACATATATGACAACATAAGCGACCATTTCTTTACTGTCCGTCACACAGAAAAATAAGGTTACCCTTTATCTGTGGTCCGTCATTATAATATCGGTTGTCCGAGATTTTTATACAAACCCTTTGTTTTCTAATTAACACACCTTTTTCGTTATTTATTTGGTTTTGGGAATGGAACTTGTACGCTTTTTTTGAAATAAATAGTTTAAACCTACGACGATTTGTTATTACGAACCTACCCCTTTCTCGACTGTCTAAAAGCTAGTCGTACTGACTATAGGAGACTCTAGGCCCCTTGATTTCTTAGAGTGGCGCCCAATTATCTAGATTCCTGATAAGAGGTACACGCTAAAAGTAACAAAACCGCTTCCTTTATCAAGCGAGGAAAGGACGTAGTAAGTAGTTAGTAGTAGTGGTGGGAAGACCATTTTTGGTCTACCGACTAGGCACACGTCGCGCCCTTTTCGCAAACCCCGATTTGTCCATACATCATATAATAAACTGATGCATGTGCCCCTTAGGATGCAAGTTTTCTTTCTCTAGGAGGACTTAATTTTGCCTTGACACCTCTTTGTCGAGGGCAGGGATCTTTATACTGCGTAGCAAGTATACACAGTGGACCCACGCTTTTATACACCCCTTCCGAAGGGTAGTCCTGCTAAGCCATCTATCTAACCTCGCTATCGTCCCAGCCACTTAGTTATAGACGATAGACTTCTTTTCTTTTCAGCGCAATTGTCGCGATCGTCGTTAGTTAACTGTAGGAGATTTTTGCTGGCGCCATCCTGGTTCCGACTATATAGTACTTATAGCAGGCTTCTAGGTGCGTGTCGGCTCCTGGACTACACCTGCGATGTTCAAGGTCAACTTATATTTTTGCGTGCATCGCATCGCATGCTTATTTGATGACGGCTGTTGAACGCTGAAGTGGAAGTGGGCGACAGGGCGACGGATTTTTTTTTTGGATCGTTGTTCGAGACGCGAGCCTGGTACCTTCTGCATGAGAAGCCGGCCACCATACCACGGCACTACCCTGCCACCAGGAAAGGACATTGCAATGGCACATTTCTAATATTTTCAAGTTTAATTTTTTTTTACTTTTAATTTAGTATTTTATAACATATTTCAATTTTATTTTACACTATTGTTAAGTATAATGCATTTTTGTTAGTTTTTTTAACTCGGTTTTGAAAACATACGTCTTAATAAAAAGCATTCCAAAATTAGAAGTATTTTCAAACAAAATTAAAGAACAAAGGGAATTTATTTAATTTTTCAATTAAGCTGAAGTTCTCAAAAAAAATGGGAGTACATCAATCGGAGCATCGTACGATATAGAAACTGGTCCAGTGTATACGTTTCCATTATTGCCATCTTTCCATGTCCCTTTCGGCAGGTAAACTGATCTCTCTGTAGCTTTTTCTCTGATTATTGGTGCCACAAGGATGTCTTCACCAACAAGGAATTCTAAAAAATACAGCCCATAGTTAAAGTAAGTACATGGTGTTTCAGTATATTTTCTACCAAGTCTACTTTTTTATTACGTGTTTGTGCTTAGCGGGTGTAGGGTTGAAATAGAAAAGGGATTTAATTTTGGCTAGTTTTCTAAGCTACTAAATGGACTACTAAAATTGACTAAACTTGCAATAAATGACGCGGGACTGACGGTTCCCAGCGGCTAGTATAAAGTCAGCGGTTTATTTGACCTTCGTATGCTGAGGTTAGATGATGCCACGCTTTTATAGCTCACCCATATTTTATCTTACGAGAAGCACTTACTACAGGGATTTACTTTTGGTCAAAAAAAAGTTTGGAGGTGATACCTTTGGTAGGTAAGCCAGCTAAAGTTAAATCCCTTTACTCTCGTACTCGGGAGTCAACAATATACACATACACCTTGTGTGTTAGAACAAAATTAGACAGTATTTGTTGGGAATCATCAGTGACCCAAGATGTCATGTCATACACGTTATTGAATATATCACTTCATTTACGTAGTTGGCTCATTATATGGTTTTTTTGTTATAAAAAAAATTGAAAGTAAAAATTTTCAAATAAAATCTCTTTAAAAGTCACAGTATATTTTTTCCTGATAATCCCATTTATGTTAGAAAACTACATTATTCTCAACCTTTCGAGATAAAAATTCCCGACCAGGACTGGTATTCTCATAAATTGGCTAAAAAGCGCTAAGCGAAACGCACCGCACCCTTCTTGAATGACATTTGCGCTGACCAATCGAATTTGGTATTCACACGCCCTTGGGATGGAATTCGCTAAGCATCCTTCAAATTCTCGCTTTTTGTTGGTTTTTTTTTTGACATTTGTATACATTAAAAATTTTTTCGACCCAGTTAGTTATATTGTGTGTGTTTCTTAGTGTAACTTTAAGATTATTTTAAGATTTTGTAATTAATTTTTATTAACGATTTTATTATTATTAGTATTGTTATTTGTTGATACTCTTGTTCCCACTCTGTAAATGGAGCTCTCTGCTGAGTGGGTAAATAAATAAATAAATAAATAAAATAAATAAATATTTGGTATTTATTGATAAAGACGAAAATCTAGAGAAGATGATGGTTAGAAACGGTTTTAGTAAAAATATTGGAGTTTGAAATGTTTACAGTTTAGCTAAGTGCAAAAGCCTTATCAAGGTGAGTACATACCCGAAAAATTAGCGTAAATATAACAGTCTCGAGATTATAACCACACTAGTGTCATCAACGGGCGTTTAATTTATTGCATAGTAAATAAATAAGGTACATCGATTATCGTTTTATAAAAATACTGAGCGCAATCGTATGTGAATACCATTTTTGCAATTTTGATCAGGTGCTTAGCTAATTTGATGTCGTAAAACGGTGAGCGTCTCAAAAAGGCTACGCGTTCTTGATTACGAGAATACCTGTCCAGGGTGTTAAAAATTTCCTTTTTGGACGAAAAATTTCTTTGAGATAGATTTGTTGATGTATAATTATGTACATACTACCAAGGGATAAAATTAGCATTTTTTGATCCCAAGTCGAAAAGTTTGTATCACGAGGGTAGCGAGGCCTGCAATTTTTCGAGGGATTAAAATACACTCTTATTACGAGGATTAAACCATATTTTTTAGTTTGAAATTTCTTCCAAGTTTTTTCTACATAACATATAATTTTCGAGTTTTTAAGTTTTTAAGATTTTAAGCTTTTTTATTTTGCACTTTTTCACCTAATTCTGGAACTTTTTATCCCGATTTTTACCTTTTATCCCTGATCTATCATTTTTTATCCTGGGGATAAACAAATTACACTTTGTGCGAACAAATGTTAATATATTAAAAAAACATACGCGTTTATGAAATGTAAATGGTGGTAATCCCAGCGTAAATTGGAACTTTAATTTTAATTTAATAATATTTAGCGAAAAAAATTCGCATAACCGTGGTGATTCCGTTATAGGATTATTATTCGCTCATCGAATAAATGCATAAAATTGGGAATGCTGGAAATTCTCAAGTATCGCACACACTTCTAGTCATTTAAAAAACTTTGTTTGTACCTAATCGCAGTATACCTATATCCAGTCATGGATTAAAAATCAAACGTCGGCGAACTTTCAAAACCACAGAATATCGATTAGGTACAAAGTTTTTGTAGTTTCTAAGATATTTTTTTTTCGCTCAAAAACACGTTTATTGTTAATGAATTTTCTCCTTCAGAAAATTATCGTGTACAATTGTACTTATACTCGCAGTCTTTGACATTGAGATATACTTTTTAAAGAAATAAAAAAAAAGATTATTTATTTAAATGCATGCCAAAAAACTTTTCAAAAAATTTTAATTTTTTTTTTAATTTCATTTTTAATAACCGTTTTTCTGGCAGCGTGCGGAAAACGTCAAATTTTTTTATGCATTTTAATTTGAAACGTGTGATTTTTCCGAACAGGTGTTTTTCAGCATGCCAAGCAGCACAGTAAAAACTAAGCACAAACACGCATTTTAAGTAAAAACAAAACCAAAGCAAATAAGAACCTTATAATTGAAAATGAATCACTTGGTATGTCTATCTCTAATTTTACTTTACAACACAACACTCTTATAGAGCATACTTTTAGATTCAAACCTGGCTTGGAACTAATCTAACGGCAACTAAGTGAAGCTGGAAAGAAGTGATTGAAAATAATTCAAAAATACTTATGCCTCGCTTTACTGAAGACCCAGTAATTCCTGAAGATGTATTGAAATCAATATCTGGTAGCTGCGTAACCAATTGTGAACGTCGATGCGGGTGCTGAAAACATGGATTGCGATACACAGATTTATGTAAAAAATGTCATGGTTTTGAAAGACCTTTGTCCAAATAAAGAAACTCAGTTACCCGAGGAGTTAAGTTATATAGAAGAAAATTTTGAAGATACAGAAGCTCAGTGTGACCGAGGTTTAGACGACGAAGAAGAAGAAGAAACTGAGATTTTACCAAAAAGACCAAGACAAGAATAGTAGTATTATTTAGTTATGTAAATATTATATTATTTCCCCTATACTTTTACACCATATCTTAAACGGTTATTTGGCTAGCTATGAAAATATGATAAATACAAAGGTTTCATAATTGTTTACGTAGAAGTAGTATATATATATTTAACGGTTTCACAACGTTCTACGTCTTCCGATACCCAATCTCCACTCGTTTCTGTTTGCCCATAATTTATCATCTAGGCCTCTTATTCTTATTTCACTGTCTATTCCTTCTCTCCAGCTTCTCCTTGGCCGTCCTCGTTTTCTTCGGCCAGTTGGTTTCCATTGTAGTATTTGTTTAGGTAGTCTTTCGTCATTCATTCTTTGTACATGTCCGTACCACACTGTCATAATTTCTCTTATTCTTTGATTTGTAACTCTTTCTCTTTTTGATTTCCCTGCTGCTCTTCTCCAATAGTCCATCTCCGTAGCGGAAAGCATTTTTTCTGTTCTATCCTTGATTGGCCATACTTCTGAGCTGTATGTAATAATACGTTTTACAATGGTGTTACATATAAGCTTTTTGTTATATTTTGATATACTTTGGTCCCAAATTATTCCATTTAATAAAGTTATTACTTTTCTTCCTTGTACGTTTCGATATTTTATAGCTTTGTCAAGTGTTCCGTCAGCTGTAGCTGTTTTTAGACCTAAGTATTTATACTCATCACAGGACTAAATTCGCTGTCCGGTATTTAAGATTAGATCCTGTTTCGTTCCACCGATACACATATACTCTGTCTTATTGAGATTAACCTCTAGTCCCCACTTATTGTACTCTTCTATTAGTTTTCGTGTCATATATTCGAGGTCGTCATAATTCTGAGCCACTACTATCTGATCATCGGCGAAACATAAAGTATACAAGGTGGTTTCGTCCAACCATGTTTTGACATTTTCTCTTCCATATTTTAAGGATTGTTCCAAGTATATCTTGAAGAGCGTAGGCGAGATACAGCAACCTTGTTTAAGACCTTTATTTACTTGAAAGCCTTTGGTTAGTTTTGCTTTTATTTTAACTTTTGCCTTACTATTGCGGTATAACTCTTTGATGGCCCTAATTAGCTGTACGCTTATGTTTGTGTTTTCCAACGCTTTCCAAAGTAGATTTAGTGGTATACTATCATATGCCTTCTGCAAATCGACGTAAAGCAGATGCAGCTCTTGTCCGTATGCCATTTTCTTTTCAATAACTTGGGTTATACAAAAGAGATGATCTGAAGTCGATCTATCCGCCCTGAAACCGGCTTGTTCCTCTGCCTCCATGTCTTTATATTCGCTCTCCACTTTATTTCTTATTATTTTACCGTATATTCTGCTTAGGGTACTAGTCACAGATATACCTCTATAATTGTCACATATATATTTCCTTCCTTTTTTGTGTATTGTGGATATATATGACGTTTTCCGCTCAGTTGATACTACAGTTCCATTTAAATATTTTTGGAAAAGATTTCGTAATCTCCAAAACGGTTCTTCAGTGCCATATTTAATAAGTTCAGCTGGGATTTCCGGGTCCGGCAGATTTACCGCTTTTTAAAGTTGTGCACACATTTTTAACCTCAGAGATTGTGAGGGGTACTGGAGATCCCATCGTTCTAATTATATTGTCTCTTTCTTCTTTCTTGAATTCGGCTCTATCTTCAGTTAAAAGTATTTTAAAATGCTCATCCCATTCTTTGTCTGGTATTGGTGAAATTATATCTCTGCATGTTCCTTTTTTAATCGATCTTGTAGTTTTCCAGCTTTCTGTACTTCTCCTACCTCCTAAGTAAGAATCTATTTTCTGGCGCTTTTACGTCCACGATTGATTTTTCTTATCACTGATCATTCTTCTTACCTTTGATTGCGCGATTTTGTATTCTTCTCTGCTTCTATCTGTCTTTTGGGATAAGTAGGTGCGATATAATTTCCTTTTTTCCTCTATTTCTCTCTGAATCTCAGAATCCCACCAGTATGGTTTTCTTCTTTTAGAAGTTTCTTCCACTAATCCTAGTGCTTCTTTTGCAGCTTGATGGATGCTTAATGTAATATTTTCGTATTCCTCATCTGGGGTTTCACCTGAACTTGTATTAAGTTTTTCGTTCAGTCTTTTTTTTTATAAGTTTTTTACGCTGTCAGGTTCTAGGCTTAGTAGATTATATTTACAGTGGTCAATTTCTTCAATCAATGTATCATCAAGATTTTGTTGATGCAGGCTTCGGGCTTGATAAGGAAAGAGAATTTTGGACTCCAGAAAATAGTGATCACTTCCGCATGTTGATCCACGCTTTGCTCTGACATGTTGAATTTTTAGTTTGGTCTTTTGTTTATTGATAATCAATGACGGATTTCAGGTTTTGTGAGGGTTTGGTCCAGGTATATTTGTGTATTTCCTTATGTTGAAAAAAACCGTTTTGGATTTTTAGGTCTAATTGCTCAAATACTGTAATTAGTCGGTTTCCATTGTCATTAACAAAATCTTCTCTATATTGGCCAACTGTCAGATCATTAACTCTATTACCGGTTCTACTATTTAAATCTCCCAATATGACAATTTCTCTAGATCTACTTACTGCTGATTTTTCATTGTGTATTTCTTCAAAAAAATTGTCTTTCACGGCTACATTTGCATCGTCATTATACGCATAGATTCCAAAAATCGTAAGTCTCATTCCTTTTATTGTTATATTCATTTTAATTAACCTTTCATTTACTGCTTCCCAGTTGGTGATAAATTTTCTAAATCTTTTGTTGACCAAAATAGATACTCCTTGATGAGCATGTTTTTCTTTTGCCACTCCGCTATAGAAATAGTCATATTGTCCTAGGTTTTCAGATCCTTTTCCTTTCTTTTTCGTTTCTGTTAGTACAGCAAGGTCTACCTTCATTGTGCTGCACTTATGTACTATTTCATTAACTTTTTGACCCATTCCTTGCACGTTCTATGTACCAAAAATCATATTCCTGTTTCTTTGCTTGGTTCGTCTTAGGTTTTTATTTTCTTTACGAGGCGTTTGATTGGGTTTTTTAACAGTGTACGTTTTTTCCGGGTATCAGAAAGTTAGTCTGATGCCCCAACCCCCAACCTGGAGGACCAGGTGATTTTTGATGGAGGTTTTCTTCCCCTAGGCTTTGACGATTCCAACGCCGGTACTACAAGGCAGCATCTTCTTCACCTGTGATCCTAGGCAGCAGGAGCCCTTACAGGGTGCTATCATTCGAGCCAGATAAACCCTGGTTTTTTACGAGGTTGTTACTCCCCCCTCTCCTCCTTTCCCGTTAGTGCAATGGGACCCCAGGCTTGAGATTGGCACAGCGGAGTTTAAGAATTTTAGGGTCTAAATGTAAAAAAGATTTTTAAATATCAAAATTTGACAGGTCGGTGGTTTTTTAAATTGAACACCCTATACACTAGATACAATGAATTTCTGAAGGAGAAATATCATAAAAAAAGTGTTTCTGAGCGAAAAAAACAACTATCTTAGAAACTTCTTAATTTTTTTGTTTGTAAAATATTGTAGATATTTAGCACCCAAAGAGCTCTACTCTCACCTAGTTTTGTTAAACTGACATTATTTTTTCAAAAATAAAAAGTTAAAAACAGAAAATACGGTTTTTTTAATTTTTCTTGAACGTTTTGAGGTTATGTAAAAAATTACATTTACAAAAGTTTTAGATATTTTTATGACTTACGAAGTCAACTTTTACCGGAAATCGCAATAATACGATTCCTTGCCTCTTTTACCCCCAAACCTAACCCGCAACGCCCCTGCTCACGCATTTATTTTTTTTTTACTTTGTTTTCGCCGCTCTACAATCTTCAATGCTTTAGGTCCTGTTAATATTTCTTTTTCTCTCAAAGTGCAATTTGACTGGCCTGAAATGACAATCTCCTTGAAGTATTGCGGTCACAAAATACCACCGGGTGATCATAGGTAATTAGAACTAGAGAGAGAAAGGCTACACTGCTTGTATGTTCTCACTCTAAAAAAACTCTTAAAATTTTTGCCTCAGTGTCCCGTATACGTAATGTATAGCCGTGGCCGTTCCAGCTACTTCGTATATAATTCAATGTATATAAGTAACGAGAAATCAAGTAACAGATACTCGTATTTTGTACACCTCCATTACAAATATATTTTTTATTATATTTATATACAGTGTGGACATCAAATGTTGTTTTCTGCAACTGTTGAATACACACACATGTACCGAAAATAATAAAAAAAGAAAGATAATTTTACGTCCGTAATAATCTTTCGAGAAAGGTATTAAGAAGAAGTATGTATATTCTGTAGTATAGTCTAGTATTTTTTACTTTAAAATTGCTTTTTTGATAAAAACAAACTGCAACGATCTTCAATAAACCAGAGCCAATAGCTTTTTTGTTCTAACAAAGAAGAAAAAACAAACTTTAAAAACTCATGTTACCTACCATCATATATCGGTAGCGCTTTTTCATCAGTAGGATCTAACCACCATATTGGAGGATTCACTGGTGCTCCAGTTTGGATATTGTTTTTCATGGCTTTTAAAATGTAAGGGGTGTATTCAGCATGTAGGTCGACACATTTTTTTACTAATCTTTCTACGTCAAACTGCAAAAAAATTCAAAATTTCTACAGGGTTACTGTTAGTTCGATACATTCCTTTAGGGATGTGATGGGATAGGTGGTAAGGAGCAAACAGTCCCAATATGCCTTTTGCTAAAGTTAATAGTTAATGAGATATAAAAATTTTTTAGTTTTTCCCCAAAAATTTTTTTTAGGGTTTAAAACGTTGTTTTCCTAAAATCTGCTGTACATTTATTTTATATTTTAACCAGAATACATGTTCAACACTATGATCTTGATGTTTGAAATAAAAAAAATCCGGAAAAAATTTAGATAGTAAATAAATTGGAAATGATTTTTTTTATAGTGTAGTATTTTCTAGCTATTATTTTTCCAGAATCTTAAGGCTACTTTTGTCAAAATTTTGTTAAAACTTCCTTATCGCCATCGCCTAACAGAACACAAATACTATCAAAACTGCTTGGCGCGATTTTGTAATTAAGAGGAATTGTACAACGCACTTAAAATGCCTCAATCCTTCCATAAGACCCAATGTAAAAATCGTGCCACCATCAACAGCTGATTTTAAGGCCTGTATCATTTCGTTGGCCTTGATTAAAGATTTATTGTGTAGTTTGACTTGCCTCGAAAAACATTAGCTGTTAACTCTTGGCCTGGATCCACATGTATCCGTGATAGTCGTCCGTTGTGTACCACGTGATCAATATCGACCAATGATATTTAAGAGAAAAAAATCCGCCTAAAAAGTTAAGAATCTATTCTGGTTAAAAGATTAAAAATATTCGAGACACTAAGTTGAAAGCCCTCATGAAGAAAAACAAAGAAATTTAAATATCTCAATAAAAAAAATTATAAAAAAAATACACAACTGCTAAGCTGACTTGTAAGTACTAGTACAGTTGAGTACAAAATTCATAGGTATACCTATAATGTACGACATGCTTCGACCGTTAGTTTTGATGCCCAAAGCGCACTTACGAAACTATACTTAGTTTTGTTTTTTCATGAATCAGATTATTGGGTAATTTTGTACCCAACTGCGACTAGTAGTTACAAGTAAATTTAGCAGTTGGGTGTTTTTTTTATTTAAATGTTTTTTTGTTTCCTACTTTTAGGTTTAATTCTTATTAAGCCTTATAAAAAGTACTATGCATTTACAATTCATTTAGCTTTACCCAAAAAATACGTGTAGTAGATTTTCTACGGACGCGAAAAATGTTACCTTCCATTGAGTGATGGTGGGGGAGGAGAGAGGGAGGAGGGAACTAGTAAAATGGTGTCGAAAAAAATCTTAAAGCGTGTGCCGAAAGAATTTTTGAAATTGCTGTAAATTTGTGCAAGGTATAGCTAAAACTATTACTAATAAGGCGGCTCGGGAGAAGAGTGGGAGAGGAAGGGGGAAACTAGTAAAATAATTTTGGAAAAAGTCTTAAAGCGTGTGATGAAAAACTTTTTTAAATCGCTCTATATTTGTGAGTATGACAACTATTACTAATAAGGAGGGAGGGGAGAAGAGAGGGAGGGGAAAACTAGTAAAATGATGTTGGAAAAAAGTCTTCAAGCGTGTGCAGAAAGAACTTTTGAAATCGCTTTTTATTGGTGAAAGTTATAGCTTAAACTATTACTAATAAGGGTTGGGGGTGGAGAGAGGGAGAGGCGGAGGGGGAACTAGTAAAATGGTGTTGAAAAAATTTTTGAAAGGGTATGCAGAAAGAATTTTTGAAATCGCTCTATATTTGATAAAATTATGTGAACATGGTTTTTGCATAGGGTGGGGGAAATGACATGAGGAGTGATGGGTGGGAGCGGGGAGAACTACAAAATAACTACAGCAAATTAGAGGACATTTGCAATGGGTAATCAAAGGAATTTGAATAAAATCGCCTAAAATTTAGATAATTTTTATGCCTGATTACCCAGGCTACCTCATGTGACAAAATGGCGTCTGAAGACCGCCATGTTGATTCCTGTTTAAAAAATGTAGCGTATAGCACCTTCGGGATTAGTAGCAATTCAACGAACCTTTTTTGTCAAAATCGGTTCAGCCGTTTAGCCTCTAGCGTGACACAAACATACATATTTACCAAACATTACCCTTCCTTTCGCCGTCCCAAAAACCAATTAACTTTTGCATAATGCATATTAGAGTTAAACTGTATAAAACCTTAGAATGATTAGACGAAGGTCGGATAGCGCTGGACGAAGGAAAATTGCATTTTCCCAGGAATGTGTAATGTGTGAACCTGATAATGAACTTAAATTTGGCATTCCTAATTAAAGAGCAAAAGTAAAGGAAATTGTATTTATTTACAGATTTTCACCAAATATATCGTCGCCTTAATGCAGAACTATTGTAAGTCACAAAATTAAGTTTTTACAGTAGTGCATTTTTTTTAGTTTGACTTAGCGTGAGTCGAGGTATCACCGCTTAAATTGTTGGGGCGGATGGTGAGGGCGTTTCATCAATATTTCATCAATATTTCTGCATTTAATAAAGCGCGCTTGGAGCAATACATTCCACAAAAAAATGAAAAATGGAAAAACTGGACAGAATAGTTCTGCATTAAGGCGACGATATAGATTATTAGGGACTTATTGGAATAAAACCTGACTTTATTTTAGAGTCGACTTTATTTTGACACATTTAAACAGAAAACAGCTGACCTCTCAAAATTGACATACCAAAGCCAAATTTAATAATACAGAAAATTAACAGCTGACCTCTCAAAATTGACATACCAAAGCCAAATTTAATAATAAAAACGCTAACTTTCATTTAATAAATACCGACACTAATAAATCCAGTTTTTAAATACACAAAGGCCGAATTTTGAAGCAGAGCAGCTGCTTTTTATATGTAAATCTGTCACCATATGGTCGATTTTTAAATAAGGTCAGGTTTTATTCCAATAAGTGTCTATTATTTAAATAAGGTAAGATTACGCGAATAAACCAATTTAGCTTGATAAAATAATCCTTTAGAAACCAAAAAAACATTCTTAGAAATGTAGGTACCTACTTAAAACTAAAAAAAGTGCCAATTTTTTGTTCTAAATTTATTTCTAAACTTTCTTCTATTGTCAAATGAAGTTACTCGTTCAACTAGACTACTCTCTAAACTAATAAAACTAAACATGTAGGCTATGCTTTCCGAATACTGTAATTCCATTACATTTTAAGCACCCTTAACAGTATTTACTCTGTCCTAGCAGTAGATCCTTTAACTTGTCTGTACTAGATACCTAGCCAAGAGAAACAAGTAAAGAAATTATTATTATATTAAACACAAAACCCTGTTTTGCCCCAAACCCACTGGAGGTTCTCCGGTGTAAGGGTGTTTAAGAGGGAGTAATTCATAGGCTTACGCAGCGAGGGGCAGGAAGAGGTATTTACCACCCTCCCCCTAAATTTTAAAAATAATTTAATAATTTCCTAATTTTCAAACAAAACAATCAATCAATCAATCAAGTTAGAACTTTAAACTTATTCCTATCTACATAGATACACTTATTTCTCACGATATATACTGTGAAGGATATAATTCGTTTTTTTCCGTGAATTAGTTTAACGAAAAAAAGTTTGGTCCAAATAGTCCTCTCCTGTATGAGACACGATGGTCTCAAGAAAACAAAAACATTGCTGCATTTAAAGATCACTTTTTGGCATCCTCAAAAGCCTTTAAAAACTATTAGAGAACGGCAATTCTGCAACTAGAAAGGTGACATTTCGTCTTTACAGTGCTTTACCAAGGCCGGTATTTATTATTTTCCTATGCCTCTAAAAGATCAGAATTATCCCAATGTGGAAATCACATTAAATGAGTATTAAAACTAATCAAACATTATCGCGCATCTGCAAAAGAAGTCATGAATATTATTTTATCTGAAGCGAGCACACATGCCGAAAACCTTGGAATACAGTTACAGTTGCCAAGGATAGTTGGGCGACCGCAAAATCGTATGAGCGTTCCTGCAAATAACTCACCAGAGCACTGGCAAATATCTTTATTAATACCTTATTTGGTGCCTCTGATAATGTTTTAAACCAACGCTTTTCCGATGAAAACCTACCAGTTTTCGAACTTCTGGTATTACATCCGTTGGTTATGCTGCTTGTCATTCAGTAAATTTAGGATCCGTACCATTTTCTTTTTACTGCATTTGCCCCTCCCTAAGTTTCATGCTGCATTACACCCCCATACGTCGAAAAATTATGTTAGGTGTATAAAGGCGGGTAACTATTAGAAACAAGTTAAAGGCTGAAAAAAATTATATTTGTGTTGACTTGCTGTATCAGAATCTCAGAAATAAGTGCACGGAAAAAAGCGCACAGATAAAAACTCACAGAAAAGAAACACACACGCAAAAAATCGCTTGCGGAAAAAAGTGCACACGAAAAAAGCGCAGAGAGTTCGTAACCTTAACTTAAATAATAATAAAACCGGCACATAAAATACAAAAGTGGTCTGTACAGGGTGATTCAGATTGGGCACTTTTAAGTGGGAAAGAGTACTTCTAGGTGACACAGAGGATAACAAATCCCCCATTGCGAGCCTCAAATTTCAAGACAATGTCCGGAATTTGAGAATAAAAACAAAGCAGTCTTTTAATTAAATAAGAAAATAAGAAAAGGTTTTGTTTGGTATTTTTAGTTTTACTGATTTATTTGAGCTTTTATAGGATTGCGGGGGGGGGGGGTGTACTTTCCAGGATCACCCTGCTCGCTACGTGCTTGAATTATCTGGATGGAATTTGGATTTCGATTTTGTTAGCAAGGGGCAACGATCCTAAACACACAGGATTGCCTATTAGCTCGAATCTTTCAGCGGTAGGCGGCGCCTTGCTTACGTCATTAGTGTACCTCTGCTCAGCGCGCTTCATTTAATAAACATTGCAATCGTGAGATTTTCTCGCTTTTTTCTTGCTTATTTGCAAACACATTTTTTATTCGTGTTAATAAATATAATTAATAATGTCATTCATTCAAAACAAATGAGTTGATAAATCAAGAGTTTGCTCTGAGAGCTGAATTTTCCCACCAGACGATATGTTGGAGTTTCTTTTTTAAATAGTTGAAAGTTTTAGAATAGAAGCAGAACTGTCAGGTACTTCAAATACAGTACTTGAAATTGTACTTCAAGTACTTACAAGTACTTCAAGTACTGTACTTGAAGTACATCTATAATCCAGTAATTGTACTTGGTACTTAAAGTACTTTTAACAATGTACTTGGAAATGTACTTGATTTTGTCAAGTACATTAAAAGTACTTCAAGTACAATAAAATATTCTTGAAGTACATGCAATGTAGATTTAGGTGAGATATAACTTTAATGCACCGAAGGCAAGTGGTAACCTCAGGATTGCCAGCTGTCCGGTTTTTTATCAACTATTGGCAGGGAAGTCCGGTATTTTAGCAACCTTGATAGGTACATCTTAATTAATTAGGTACACACTTATCCAAAGAATAATGCCTATAGGCTTAATTATTTGCACGCACCATTATTATTTTGTTGGTAGTACGGTAGTGCAGGTATATTGCACTTGCAGTTCGATTTTTGGGGATTCACCTACTGACTTGCAGCAGACGTAATTTTTTTGCTGGAGGTTGGTTTAAAGAACCCGAAAATTTATTTAGTCTGACTAGATACACCACAAAAAACTTCTTGGATACCTTTGTTATGCTTATTTATTTAGTTTGATTTAAACAAGTTTTTAAGCAGTTTTGTGGGCTATTATATAAATAGTACTTTCTGACTTTTAATACCTTTCTATGGCATTTGTGTGTAAAATGATCAGTGCAGAAAAAATAAATAAATGCAATTTAGTAATACATATTTACATATAATAATATTTACATGTTTTTACATCTTTGAATTTTTTTTACATTTTTGACAGTTCTTTTGGATATTTTTGGCATTTTTCTCATGTTTTGACATCTTTAAAGTACTTTTATTGTAAAAGTAAAAGACTTGGGGAAAATTAAGTAATTTTATAATGTACTTGGTACTTGAAGTAGGTAAATTTGAAAAGAAAATGTACTAACTTAGTACTTCAAGTACTTTTAAAAATCTTAATGTACTTGGTACTTGTACTTGAAGCAGGTACTTTCATAATGTACTTGTTACAGCTCTGAATAGAAGTAGGATTTTTTCTAAAAGTTTAATCAGTTTAAATTATTAGCTGTATGATGTATTGTATTTGTTGCGGATATAATAAAATACACTTATATTATGTAGTAACAAAAAGGTATTTCTTTGATATTACATTTATATTTCTACACTGAACGAGGGAACACAAAGCTTTTATTTCAACAATATATTAATGTGCTTTCTTTATATCAATTCACTTAATTAACATTTCTAAAGGTTTATTTACCTCCTAAATGGTCAACCACACCGTCAAATTAATTAAAAAAACGCAAAAAACGGAGATAAAAACGTCAAAAACACCTTAAAATCACACGAACTCTCAATACCAACAAAGCAACTGATCCGCTGGTGACGTAAGCAGGCAGAGTTAAATGGAAATAAGCAATCCTGTGTTTTGGCTCTTAAATTTTTTGTAAGACGCATGCTCTTTGGGGGCAAATTTTACCCCTATATTTTAAACTAAACTAAAAGTCTTAAGAGGCGCGTAGAAAATTTTTGACAATCTAGTGATCGTTTTTCAGATATTTGGCTCCATAATTACCATAACTTTATTTTAGCCTATTTTTTGTTGGTACAGTCGGGGACTTTTTAAATTGCCGTTTTATTTTTTTTTCTGTCAAAATTAATCAATTAAAGAAATCAAAAAAATTAATTTTTAAATATGTATGTATACAGACAGAGGTAAGGTTCACAATTTTTTTGTTTTGGTTCAAACTACTTTTCCGAATTTTTTTATTTTCCAGGGCGGGAATTTAAAAAGTCCCCGACTGTACAATATAACTTTTTCCAACTATAAATGTAACATATTTCTGTAGAATGTTAGCGTATATTTTGCGCCACCATATGGACGCCATACCATATTATTTATTAAAAGTTTGCATTTGCAACTGTTTCCTTCTCTCTCCCTCTCATGCAAATCAGTATCATGGTAGTTTGGTGAAAAATTTTAATTGGGTTTTGATATAAATAATATCATTGTTTGATGGAGATTACTTAGCCCAAACATACAGATCTAAAATAATTAGTCCTAAACATTTTGATAGTCTGTTTTACAAGAGATTTTTACTAAAAAATCTTTTTATTTTAAAGTTTAAAATTAAAAATAAGTATGATTTAAATGTGCTGTCAAATTTCTATGATACAGATTTGCATGGAAGAGATAGTGAGTGTGAAACAGTTTACATATAAAGAAAATAAAGAAAGAGTGGTTCGGTTTGGTTTGGTTCCCCTATTTATAATGACTATCATGTTTCCCGTGTTTTTTTTCCAATTTTTTTTGTATTGTCTAACCATCTGAGACAGAAAAATATGTCATGGTTAAAATGCACAAGTTGGGATACAATGGACATATTGTTTATGTTCCAATTTTTTAAGTGAAATACAAGGGGTTTGTACACCAAAAGGATATCCTACGGTATTTCCTGAGGTATTTCATCAAATTTCAATGGCATATCGTAGTATTTCCCAAGCACTTCCCGGTATTTCCTAGTATATTTCCCAGTACTTTCCAAGTATTTCCTGGTATTTCCCCTAACCTGTACATCAAAAGGAAATACCGAGCCACCCCTCATTAAAATATTGTGGCTCACAGTATTAAAGGCTTTACCACGGATCACCTAACAAAAGGTGATCCGTGGCTTTACTCAGATCAATATACAGTGCAACACCAATCTCCTTTATCTCGTCTTGTCTTATTTGTTGTTGGCTTTTTCTACAAAAACGAGAAAGTGCAGTCTCCAAACTTTAAAGTATATACA
The DNA here is from genome assembly GCA_963576565.1 of Aspidapion aeneum. Classification (NCBI taxonomy): domain Eukaryota; kingdom Metazoa; phylum Arthropoda; class Insecta; order Coleoptera; family Brentidae; genus Aspidapion; species Aspidapion aeneum. Next base: position 22,725,212 of record OY755039.1, read on the forward strand.
TATATTATATAAAGTTAGATCTAGTTTAAGTCAAGTTCTTTTTAAGTTGGCTTAATGTATGATAAATTGTGAGCTGAAGTGACCTTAAAGTAGCCTTTTTATTTTTTTTTTAAACTTTAATAAAAAAGCAATTAATTTGTGAGAACTGAACTGACCGAGGGGTGATCAGATGAACCAAATTTGTACACCGTCGTACAGGACTTTAATAAATTTTTGGTCCTGTTGTGTCATGTACATGTCCTGTACAAATCCTGTATAGTCCTGCCTGTGGTGTCCTGAATAGTTCTGTGGCTGCAAAGGGGCCCATAAAATGATTCATGACCAAAAAAAAAAGGTCATCACAACTTAACTTTCGTTTCTCTTAGAGAGCCGATTTGCCTTTTTTGCCAGCCTTAGTACTTATTGATGCTTAGGGCACCCCTTAGGCGCCAGTACCCTCGGGGTCCTGTGGAAGTCCTGTAGGGTCCTGTGGAAGTCCTGTATAGTCCTGTGAGGTCCTGTAGAAAAATTTGTAGAGCTACTTTGGGCAGCTGATCACCTCTTGGAACTGACCTTTAATATTTTGGGTTCATGATACATACAGTGACCCTATTAATAATAAAAGCAAACTATAGTCTAAATAAATTAATTTTAGGGTTGGTCCTCAGAAGAAGGTGTAGCCGTATACATTCATGTTACTCTCTAAGACATCATCAGTATGGCACAACCAAAATGGACCAGCCCAGAAATTTATTTAGCTTTGACTAAATTTAAAAAAATTCCTTTCATATCTCCATAGTATATAATAACCAAATAAATTAGTGAAAACTCATTGTGGGTGCACAAGGCAAGAATTTGTTGCCCAGTTCTCTGGTTGCCCACACATGAGACAGCAGAGAGGAGCCTCATGGCCAGAAACACAGAATTTTTAGTTTTCTTGAAGTCTGTGGCCAGGACAGTTAAAGTTAAGGTCAGTTCAGCCTTGAAAATTAGATTAAATTAAATTAACTTATCCTAAGCCAAATTACACTAACTTAAGGAGAAATTTTCTCGATTTTTACAGCTTTTCTGAAGTTTTTCACTTGTATTTTCTAAAAAGATCATATTTTTTGCCTTTAGCAAACTTGCTAAGTAAATAAACAACATTTTTTTACCAAAAATTTTCTTAAGTTAGTCTAATTTGGCTTAGGGAAAGGTAATGTAACTTAATTTAATCTAATCTAATTTGCGAGGCTGAACCGACCTAAAAAATATCAAATTAAAAAAAAACACGGGATCAACAAAAAAATAATAACGAAAACGTCACTTCTCTCTTTTTTTCTCATGTAAAGTGTTACTTTCACTCTCCCTCTCATGCAACTTGGTATGATGTGTGTTTGGCAGCAAATTTAAATCAGGAATAAATTATGTTATTTTTAAACCCAAAAATGAAAAAAAAATTTAGATTTTTTCTTAATACGCCTGTCTTCCTTCCGGGAGATCAAAAATCTGTTCTAGCCGAACCCCTTGAATCGCAAATGATATCCTAACCCTCGACCTTTGACCCGAAAACAAGATTATCAAAAAACGATTTTTAAAAATTATATTTTCAAAAACCATTTTGAGTGAAAAACTATTTTTTGAAAAAAGCCCACCTGTGTGAGTATTCTTGAAATCACCCCGGGGGTATTCCCTCAAAATCGGGTGAAAGTCAAACTGCGCATGAGATGTCACTTGATTTCCGCATCTCTATTGGTCCTCGCTCGAATTTCGAGGAGTACTCGCTCGGGGAGATTTTAAGAATAACGACACTGCAAACAAATAAAATTTCAAAAGAAGTGGTGTCACCCAGGCACATTTAGCTTTTTTATTTGGGTAACTGGATCTAGCTGGCTGTCGTTTTTGAAAATTATCTAATTTTCATTCCAAATTTGAAAACCGTGTTTCGCTATAGCTGCTGTGGTTCTCAAATTATAATTTTTTAAAAATATCTCCAACACCTTTATCTCCTTTGCAACCCCCCCCTTCCCCACATTAAAAACTGATGTTCTTATATACCATTCGGTAGCACAAAATTTTTGAGTCACATTTTGTTAAAATCGTATTGGCCTTTGAGTTATTGTGTACCAGACAGACGAACAGACACCATCGCAAAAAATTGGTAGTTTTTAGGTCCTCTTTGACTCAAAGTTATAGATGGCCAAAAATTATAATAAAATGTACAGAATTTGCTCATCTGATTATATCTGGTTACCCTATTGAACCAAAGGCGGTTCTGGAGCCCAATTCTGGGGGAGGTAATGGTCAAGCGGTGACTTTAAATTAGGGTACAGGAAAAAAGCTCATATGACAACAGCACACAGGAAAGATCCTCATAGGAAAAGAGCGGACACATCAAAAAGCGCACGTCAATAAAATAGCGCACATAGTAAAACAGTGCACAATGAAATAAAGTTAATCTTCTAGAATTCGAATGTTCAATGTAAAAAACTATAGGTTTTAAACCATTTCGCCACATAAAAGACGAGAGTATTTATATTAAAATTTAATAAAATTTTGAAATTTGAAAAAAAAGCTGAACATAATTGTGGCACACGAAATAAAAAATTGTACCTTTGCATCAGACCTACCTTTCTATATAAGTTCTTCGGTGCGCTGAATCCGAATGCAGGGTTCAATTTGACCGCACACCATAAAACTTCAAGAACATTAAATAACATAACGTTGCAATTTTTCGCGCACACAAAATAAGTTGCGTAAAACTCTGAAAATTGCAAAAAATTGAAGTTATGAAAATGTGTAAAAAAATTATGAATGATGTAAACGTGGATTTATAAAGTAGTTCTGCGCAGTCAGTGGTCAAATAGTCTCTGATTTTTTTTTATTGAGGTGAGTCATAACTAGGGACCCTGTATGTATATTTCTTTAAAATATGTCATATCATCTAGTCTTATCTAGAATAATGTAAAATTTTTATTTCTTGACAACATTTAGATAGCTCACTGAAAAACATATGGATCGCTATATACTGGGTAGGTCTCGTCAAATGTACAGACCAATTCTATCCGTTTTTTTTCGCGTGCGATTTTTTTCGTATGCGCTTGTGTCTTTGCGCAAATTTCTTCTGCGTTGTTTCCTATCCTATGCGCTTATTATTGGGAGTGTAATAAAGCCAATAAAAATATTTTTCTTAGCCTTTAACTTACCTGTAGCAGCTACCAGCATTTATACCTAATATTTTTTTTTCGAGCTCTGGGGGGGTAATTACCCCCTGTACCCCCCCCCCCCCCCCCGTATAACCTCCATTGAACTAGGGTTGCCATATTTTTTTAACAATTGTGTGTGCTTAAGACCACACGGCAGAAGTATAAACTTCAACAAGGCGAAATTAATAATACTGGCCTTCATCTGCGTCATCATATCACTCGCTGAATCTTCCTTTCACAGTTAAGTCGACTCGAGCCGACTTCACCCAAATGAGCGTTACATAGCCGAGCCTGACGGCTCAGTTCAATTTACTACCCACGAAAACTGCTAAACGTGCCTAAAGAAGTTTACACTTCAAAAACTCGCAGGCGACCCGATTCGCTGCCGGGCTAACTCGCAGCCGACCCGATTAACCGTCAGGCTAAGTTGCCGGCCAGATTACTCGACGCCACGCGCCACAGTGCGGACTCCTGTGGGCAATATTCGAAAAACTGAGGTTACATTTTAAAAGTTTTAATAGGACTGTCTAACAAAACATATGATCAAATCCAAGATGTCTTCCATAGGACAAACAAACCGATTTCCCATAAGCCGTAATGTTAACAAAAACGTAAATTTTACAAAAACAACAATAGCTTCAGTTTTAAGAACGGATCCTTTGTGTATATGGGAAAAATGCGTTTTTCTTAAAAATATTAAACTAAAGCGAGAAAATCTAAAATAAAAGGGACCATGTTTTCTTCAAAAAAGTAGGTTATGTTTTTGTTTATTTTGTTTTTTTTTTAAACTTTTTTTCTAGTTTTTTTACTTATTTTGAATTATTACATGGGCGCACCAAGGGGGCGAGGGGCTAGGGGCCTGGACCCCCCCAAACCACATATTTTTTTAGATATTTTCCATATATTTCATGAATAAACAGAAAAAATAGCATAAAGTACAACATCATGAGACCTCTGGGGGCCCCCCAAAGGTATCGGGCCCCCAAAGGTTTCGGGTCCCCCCAAAACATATTTCTGGGTGCACCACTGATTATTATGTCTAGTTTTTTTTCTGTTGTGAATTGTGGCAGCGGAGGAAGAAATGATAATGTTAGTTTTCATTGAATTTGAAGTTTTTTGAATCAATGAAAGTTTTCTATTAGGATCTTTTGTTGTACTTGACTAAACTTTTTGCTAAGTAATAGGCCTTCTATAGCGTTAAACTGTGAAAAATATTTCACTATGATTTTTAGGTTTAGACAAAGTTTAATTGTGCTAACCCTCCTGTAGTGACATGAAAAAGAGACACAACTTATAGGTTCTTATATGAGTTCCAACCGAGGTTGGTCAAGCAAACTTCTAAAAAGTACTTTACAAAATATGTTTATTTAAAAAAATATAAGTAAACATTATATAAAAAAAAACTTGCAAAATTAAAATACAGTTTTTCCTTGTCATTGGCCTCACACACTGTACATCACCATATGATTTTCCATGAACTATAATACATAGGGCTTAAGTACAGTCAAACCTAAGGTTCATCAGCTCACAACAGTACTGTTCAAATTTTACAACAGTACAATATTCGCTGTTGTATTACTACTGTTACTATTACTTTTATTACTGTTTTTTTGTAACAATATTTGCTCAATTATGTATCTAAAAGTTTATGCAAATAAATATATACTCTACTCTACAATTGGGAGTAACAGCATATGATCCATTAGGAACCAAGATTTTTGAGAGAAATTAAAAAAAAAATCTGAGAGAACCTATTTGTTTTTCTTGTGGTCATCAAAGTCAACAAGGATGACTTTTTTTTCCATCTATTTTTTGATGCCATAAAAATTTTTTTTTTGGTAATAAGCTCAGAACAGTACCGTAGAAATTTCACAACAGGACTTGTACTAGGTCCAGTCAGATGCTATACAAATTTTATGGTGTACAAGTTTCAGGTGTCAAAAAGCATGGAAATAAAGGAAAATTTGCACCAAAATAGATTAAGATAAAAAGAGGTTTGAGTTAGGGAGATTGTCAAATTCACCAGTTTATTCTAAACTGTTTTGAGGTCTGTAAAATAAATATTTATTAAACAAAAAGAAACTTTAATGATACAGGACTCCACTGGACTCTATACAGGACTCTACACTAGCAAGAGTTTATTTAAGAGTTCTGTAGGATGGTGTACAAATTTGGTTCAGCTCATTACCCACACTTTAACCTCATATTGTTTTCCTTTTCTTTCTTCTCTAGACCCTTTTTTCAACCATAATTTTTTTAATTTTTCAACCGTTTTGAAACAATAATCCATTCAGGAGAGACCCAGTCAGGATCATTGCTGTTTTGAAAGTTGCTTGCCTAGAATAGTAAAAAAATCATAGTAAAGTATTTCTTACAGTTTAACACAATTCTATGTCACACTTCTGCAAAAGTCCACTCGAGCACAAAAAAAGATCCCAATACAAAATGTTGCCAAAATGGCAGTTACATATTTATCCAAAACAAACCTGACAAAAAAAATTTCGAATATTTCAATTTATCATCTGTTAAGTCAGGTAATAGAGCACTTATCCACTTTCTTTTCCCTTCTTTGAGCTGATACTTGTTCATTTAAATCAAGATGATTTTTTAAGGTCAAAATACTTGGCATTCCATCAAAACTAACATTATCAAGATCTCCCCAGCTGCCACAATTCATAACAGCACAGAAACTGATAATAATGATTCAAACTGAGTAAAAAACTGGAAAAAAAGTAAAAAAAAACAAAAGTAAATAAAAACATAACCTGACTTTTTGAACAAAACATGGTCCCTTTTATTTGAGATTTACTGGCTTTAATTGATTTTTTTTTAGGAAAAACGCATATTTCCCATGTGCACAAAGGATCAATACTTAAAACAGCATCTTTGTTGTAAATTAAATCGTTTCACTTTTTTTTAAATTACGTTTTTGTTAACATTGCGGCTTATGGGAAAACGCTTTGTTTGTCCTATGGCAACCATCTTGGATAAAAAAACAGCTGATCGTGACAGTTCGTTAGACAAGCTAATATTGTAAAAGTATAGATAAATGTCTAGTGTGTCTGTAATCATAACCTATTTTTTAGTCACACTTGCGAAAGTGAACAAAATAAATAGTTAAAGTCGTTATTTTAAAACAGGTAGAAACAAATCGTATAAAATACCTATCAGAAAATTAATTGTACTAGTTCTGCATTTAAATATAAAAAAAAAATTCTTTAAGTTTTACAGTGATATATATTTACGCAATTTGTTGAAATAAAATTTTGTCAAATTGACGTCTCGCTTTTAAAATAATTTAATTAAAACTGTTATGCTTACAAAAAAATATATTTTTTAAATTTTATTAAGGTTATAAAAAAGATTTGCAAGGTCTGGCATATATCCTAATTATTAGTCCAATGAATTAGCAAAAAGGTAGCATAAATATTTTTTGCTACTGGCTGCTACTAAGGGTGCTGTATTTTTTAAAATACTATATTTCAATCCAAATAATTTATAACACATTTGAACAAGTTTCCCAACTTGTTTTTATTTTTGTAAATAATTATATTCTCTAATTTTCACTTAAAATTCGAGAAGCTATCTCTCTTAGTTTTTAAATATTTTTGGGTTACATTTTCTACGCTTACAAGCGTTTTTAGAATATTATTTTGATTTACTTTACGCTATATTTTTCCATATTTTAAATTTAAACTTCGCGCGCTTCCCCCAGCAATGAAGGATTTGAGATAAGCGGCTAAATTCGGCCTAGCAGACGAAAACGCCGATTGTCTGAGAGAACAACTCAACCACGCGCCACGTGCAAGGAAGGTCACCGCACCGCTATCATTTTATATTAGAATTGTGGAAGCTATTAATTTTACGCTTTAGTTTATTAGATGTTAGTGTTTGGAACGTTTTGAACTATAGAACAATGGAGAGTCTGGTGCTTCGCGTATAGTCGGGCTGGCCAGCCAAGTAGCTACGAAATACATCTAATGGTAAGTCGTTTCTTGATAATTTTTCATTGCTACGCTATTTTTAGTATTTAAGTTTTTAGGCTCTTTTTTCCCTGTTGGAGCCCTGTGGAAAGATACAGTCCCTCTTAACTCCCCCACGTTTTTCTCGAGCTATCTCGAGTGATCCTTCGATATATTATATTTTCTACAGAAGGCCTAACCTCACCAGGTCCAGGTTCGAGCCTGATAACAGGACCCCGGGAAAAATTAAAGTCTAAATCGCATTTTGTTAAAAATAAAATTTTTAATAAATACGCATGACCTTGATCGTTTTGCTGTGCTAGCAGTAAAAATAACAAGTAAAAAAGTACCGAACGCGCATTGTTTTCGCGCATTTCCTACCTCTTTTTGGCTTGGCGTCACCTGCACGTAGGAAAAGTTTCCAACACACGATATTAGAGAGGTAAATGAGACTTGTTTACATTTTTTATCGCCTATTTTCTTTTCTTTTTAAACGCTTTTAATTTTTAAATATTAAAAATTTCGGAAACTAATCGTTCACCGGTTTTAACGGAGTTTTTTAAAAACATTACAATGAGTACGCAACTTAAGAAGTTAGAAGCACTCCGTAATGTGCAACATAATCGCATTAATACTCTTCATAACTTAGCTAATGCATGCCTAACGGATGATACAAAACAACCGTGTTTACAGGTTCGACTTATCGACCTTGATGAAATTAAAGAAACATTTTTTATTTATCAAAATCAAATAATAGAGGCTTATTCGGCCAGTCCGGAGAGACTGGAAGAAGAAAATGAACGCCTTACTGAGTTTGACGACAGCTTCTATGATATTAAAAGAATTCAAAAACAACTATTTGAGGTGAAAATTGAAGCTCCTCAACCTCAAAACTTAACGCAAATTTCAAATTCTTCTGATCCAGACCGCTTTATGGCGTCTTTAATGCCAAGACTGCGCATTGTCGAATTTCATGGCGACATCACTAAGTTTCCAACCTTTCTAGATATGTACAATAGTTCTGTACACAATAATCCTAGTATTCCTACAAACGCTAAATTTAATTTGTTACTGTCCTACCTAAAAGGACCGCCTTTAAACGTAGTTAAACATTTACAAATAACCGACGCTAATTATATAATCGCTTACAATACGCTTCTAAAACGCTATCATAACCCCCGCTTATCGGCTCAAACTTATTGGCGCTCCGTGTATAATTTTCCCGCTCTCAAAGACGACAATCCAGAAACGCTGCGCACGCTGCTTGATGTTTTTTCAGAAAACATTGAGGCTTTAAAAACTCTAAATTACGCCACTGATCAATGGTGTTTTCCGCTCGCCAACATTTTACTAGATAAATTGCCTGAGGTACTACTTTCGCGCTTTGAACTAGCTAATTCTAGATCTAATGAAATGCCCACATATCAAGAAATTTATAATTTCCTTGAAAGTCAATGTAATTCGCTATATTCGCTACAATCTAAAAATAGATTTAAAAATAATAAACAGTTTTATAAAAATAACGCCTCGCCTTATTATACAAAAACGCTACTTGGTACGGAAAATACTCATTCTAAAGATAGATGCGCTTTTTGTGATTCTAACACACATTCAATATATTTATGTCACGCATTTAAAGGTAAATCTCCCTACGAACGCTATGCTTACGCTAAAAATAAAAAACTATGTTTAAATTGTTTAAGCTCAATACATTTAACAAATTCTTGTCAAAGTCTACGCTCATGTCGCTATTGCCCTGGTAATCAAAGACAGCATTCATTAATTCATTTTGAGCGAAATTATAATTACGCTAATTCTCAAAATCAAAATAGATCACATTTTGATGCTAACGTGAATTTCTCACAAAATCTCTCTAATATTTCTCCCAACGCATCTCCAAGTAGCTCACCACGTGGTTACTTCGCCAGCCAGCAAAGTTTTAGATCCCCGGCTACTGGTTGTCCGCTTCATAATTACTCTACTCAAAATAAGTTCCCTCAAAGTGCCTCTTCTCAAAATAATCAAAATTTTACTTCGACGTCTTCTAATTCACCAGTACCAATCGCAACTCCTTCAGGTTCTAACCCCACGCATTGTGGTTTTATTTCTGCGCAATCGCAAGTTTTATTGTCAACTATCCTCGTAAAAATTCAAGATGTCCGCGGTAACTTTCAAACCGTTCGAGCCGTGTTAGACAGCGGTTCGCAAAACACTTTTTGTTCTCAAAAATTAGCGCAACAATTGGGCCTTCCAAGACAACCCTTATGTTCAAATATACAGGGGGTTGGAGGCAACTCTCTTACTTCTGATCTAGGATCGATTTTTATTAAAATTTGTAATTTTCAAAAACCAGATATTTTTGTGTCTACGCAAGCGATTATTTTGCAAAAAGTTTGTACTGATTTACCGTCAGTAAAAATAAATACAGAAAATTGGCATTTTATAAAAAATTTACCCTTAGCAGATCCCACTTTTTACAACCCTTCGCCTGTAAATTTACTAATTGGTATGGATCTATTTCCACTAATTATACAGGGTGAAAAAATCGCTAGCGATGATCCAAATCATCCCTTTGCTATGGGAACTATTTTCGGCTATATTTTGATGGGACAAATAAATCAACCCTTAATTTCTACCCCGCCAATTAATGCTCTTTTTTGTCAAAATGAAAATGACTCGCTTTCGCAATTAATTTCAAAATTTTGGGAAACCGACTGCGTCCCCCAAAAAACTCATTTGAAACCAGAGGATGAAATTTGTGAAAATTATTTTAAACAGAGCGTGTCGCGTAATCAAGACGGCCGGTATACTGTCTCCCTTCCCTTTCGCACATTTGAAAATCCACCACAGTTTCCTGCAATAAAACAAGTCGCGCTAAATCGTTTCTTATCTTTAGAAAAAAAACTGCTTCGCGATAAAAACTTGTATTGTGAATATTCTAAATTTATGAATGAATATTTGGAATTGGGTCATATGGACTATGACTCAGAAAAAGAAGACGATTCAGACAGCTATTTTATTCCCCATTTCGCTGTTGTTAAAAATGAAGCTATCACTACTAAGACAAGGGTAGTTTTTAATGCGAGTATGACTGACCCCTTTACGCATATTTCGCTTAATCAAGTATTATTATCGGGTCCAAAACTACAAAAAGATATTATTCAAATATTATTACATTTTCGCCTTAACCCGGGACGCTCACCTGCGATATTCAAAAAATGTATCGTGGTATAAATATCAACCCTGATCATCAAAAATACCAAAAAATATTTTGGCGGTTTAACCCTAATGAAAAAGTTTCCGTTTTTAAACTACGAACTGTCACTTACGGAGTGAACTGTTCACCATATCTCGCTTTACGCACCCTTCAGCACTTAGCTGAGTCCGAATATGATAACTACCCTCACGCTGCTAAAGTTATACTTAACGATACCTATATTGATGACGTCACTACTTCATGTAAAACGGTTCAAGAGGCGTTAAATTTGCAGCATGAGCTTACGGAGTTATTAGGAAACGCTGGCTTGAAATTACACAAATGGTCTAGCAATCGCTCAGAAGTGATCTCTCATTTAGATCCTTCCTTAGTCAACCCCGCAGTTTTATCTCTCGATTCGGATGACGTCACTAAGGTCTTAGGCCTGTGCTGGCATCCTTCATACGACGAGTTTCGATTTAACATATTACCTAATCAGCAAAGCTGTACAAAAAGGACGCTTCTCTCTTTTTTAGCACGCTGCTATGATCCCCATGGTTATCTTACCCCAGTAACATTCACTTTAAAATATTTGATTCAACAAATTTGGTTACTTGGTATTTCCTGGGATGCCACGCCTAGTTTAGAAATAGTTCGTCAGTGGACACTCTATCAATCTGAATTTCAAGTTTTAGAAAAATTTAGTTTACCCCGCCACATTGACATCACCAACGCCGAATCCATCGATCTCTGTGGTTTTTGTGATGCGAGTGAACGAGGGTACGCATGCGTAATATACTTACGTGTCTTACGAAACGCTAAATATCACATATATTTTGTTCTTGCGAAAAGTCGCATCGCTCCACTTAAAAAATTTGTTAGTATTCCGAGAATAGAACTTCTAGCCGCTACTCTTTTATCTGAGGTCTTAAAATACACATATGATATCTTCATAAAAAGGTTCACAATAAATAATATTTACGCTTTTTCGGACGCAATGGTTGTTTTACACTGGATAAAATCCTATCCAAGTAAATGGAAAACTTTTGTCGCAAATCGTGTTAGTCTTATCCAAGATAATATTAATCCAGAATGTTGGTTATATACCCCCACCTTTCTCAATAGTGCCGATGTAGCCAGCCGCGGCTGCTCGCCGAGTGAGCTTTTAAATCATCCCCTATGGTGGGCCGCCCCTAGTTTTTTACAAGAATCTTTAGATAAATGGCCAACAAAAATCCCGCAAGTCAAAATAAATGACAGTTTAGAGACTGAGGAACGAAAAAATGTTGCTCTGATTTCTTGTGACCGAATGACTGAAAATTTTTTAGATTCGCTTTTAAATAATAAATCCGATTTTTACGCTATTCAACTACTTTTAGCCCGCAGTTTACGATTCATAAATAATTGTAGACTATCCGCAGACGTCAGAAAAAAGACAAATATAGATTATATCGATCTCTTTAACGCTTTAAAATGTTTGGCTAAGCACGAACAACAAAAATACTTTTCTGAAGTAATTCTTAACCTTCAAAACCAGAAAAAATGCATAAAACCCATACAAAAATTAAATCCCTTTTTAGACCAAGATGGTCTTATAAGAGTTGGAGGACGCATTCAACAAGCCATGACTATTTCTTACGGACAAAAACATCCTCTTCTTTTACCCAAGGAAAGTAGACTTTCTTATATTTTTATTGAATATATGCTCAAAAAGTATTTGCATGTTGGAGTGCAAACAGTCCAATATCTCATTAGTCAAATTTTTTGGATTTTATCTGCCAAACGCTTAATTAAAACGGTTTTATCCAAATGTGTTCGTTGCTTTCGCGTCAAACCGCATTCTTATGAGCAAATCATGGGACAAATTCCGTCCTACCGCTTGATTCCACAAAAGCCTTTTACTTTTAGTGGAGTAGATTTTAGTGGTGCTATACCTATCACTCTCAGTAAACACAGAGGTGTAAAAACACAAAAAGCATATATCTGCCTTTTTATTTGTCTAAATACTAAAGCTTTACATCTCGAGTTAGTGTCAGATCTAACTTCGGACGCTTTTTTAGCTGCGCTACGTCGCTTTGTTGCCCGAAGAGGTTACATAAAAACTCTTTTTTCAGATAATGGCACAAATTTCGTTAAATCAAGCAAAGAATTGCTTGATCTTGCAAGAAATGCTTGCACGCAACAAGCTATCGCCTGGAATTTTATCCCTCCATCAGCTCCCCACTTCGGCGGTCTTTGGGAGTCAGGGATAAAATCAGTAAAAACTCACTTAATTCGTACCATTGGCTCGCAAATTCTAAGTTATGAGGAGTTGTACACGGTTCTTTGTCAAATTGAGGCGATTTTAAATTCTCGCCCCTTGACCCCGCAATCTACCGACTGTAACGATCTACAGGTTTTAACACCGGGACATTTTTTAACACATGGACCTTTAGTTTCTGTTCCTGATGAAGATTTTTCAAGTAAACCTGAGAATCGGTTATCGCGATGGAACTTGGTCCAACGAATACAAGCCGATTTTTGGCGTCGTTGGAGCCAAGAATTTTTACATACCCTTCAAGTACGAAATAAATGGTTGGAACCATGCGCAGAGCCAAAAATAGGTACCGTCGTTCTTATCAAAGACGAGTTATCACCGCCCCTTCAATGGCGGGTAGGTCGCATTATTGAAATTTTTAAAGGGCCTGATGGGCACGCTAGGGTGGCAAATGTTCGTACCGCGTCCGGTATCTTTAAACGACCTTTAGTCAAGCTTTGCCCCCTTCCAATTGATTCAGATTCACCTACCGAAAAATGATGCTCATTTTGGTGGGCCGAATGAACAAGTTTCCCAACTTGTTTTTATTTTTGTAAATAATTATATTCTCTAATTTTCACTTAAAATTCGAGAAGCTATCTCTCTTAGTTTTTAAATATTTTTGGGTTACATTTTCTACGCTTACAAGCGTTTTTAGAATATTATTTTGATTTACTTTACGCTATATCTTTCCATATTTTAAATTTAAACTTCGCGCGCTTCTCCCAGCAATGAAGGATTTGAGATAAGCGGCTAAATTCGGCCTAGCAGACGAAAACGCCGATTGTCTGAGAGAACAACTCAACCACGCGCCACGTGCAAGGAAGGTCACCGCACCGCTATCATTTTATATTAGAATTGTGGAAGCTATTAATTTTACGCTTTAGTTTATTAGATGTTAGTGTTTGGAACGTTTTGAACTATAGAACAATGGAGAGTCTGGTGCTTCGCGTATAGTCGGGCTGGCCAGCCAAGTAGCTACGAAATACATCTAATGGTAAGTCGTTTCTTGATAATTTTTCATTGCTACGCTATTTTTAGTATTTAAGTTTTTAGGCTCTTTTTTCCCTGTTGGAGCCCTGTGGAAAGATACAGTCCCTCTTAACTCCCCCACGTTTTTCTCGAGCTATCTCGAGTGGTCCTTCGATATATTATATTTTCTACAGAAGGCCTAACCTCACCAACATTGGTTACCACCCCGGTTGAGAGGCCTCACATCATCTCCCGTTTAGGTATACCCTTAAAACCAGTCTTGCCGCCATTTGGACAAATATAAAATTGTGACAGCTCTCATCAACGTCTACTAAGTCACCTTATACTACTGTGAGCAAAATGGAAAATTACATATTTTAGAATAGCATATCGTATTGGCCGTTTTTTGTCAATGGGAACGCACAAAAACAATAATTTGAGATAGTCAATAAAATTATAAAAATACTGCTATCAGTCTTAAAATATATATGCCAAAAATTATTCTGGTGTTTGTGTGGGCGAATATTAAAAAAAAAATAGATTTTTTGCACTTTGGAGATCAAAAGTGCGCTTTTTATCACAAATTTTAGGGATAAAGTATCACTTTTTATCCTGTAGATAAAAGTGACGTTCAAAGATAAAACGTAAAAATGTTTTTCTTGCAAAATAATTTTAATAAAAACGGGACCCAAAAATGACTAAAGTATCTTTTGAGCACTCGGCGAACTGTACCTACATACAATTTTTTCTTCTCGGGATTAAAGTGCCACTTAAGTCCCTAAGAAGATAATATACTATTTTATCAGTTTTTTTTAGAACGCAAGGGCATAAAATATTCAGACTTGTTAAATGAGTGGCCTCTCACGAAAATCTGAAGGTGTTAAATATTTTTAAAAAAATTCAACACTTGTTGGGTTTAGAAGAATGTTCTGACAAAAATAACCAAATTCTAAATAAGGCATCATTAAATTTTTGCAAAAGTCTCAGTCTCAAATGGAAGCTATCGGGACGAAACCAAATTTATTTTCAAAACCGTTATTTCGAATGGTTAAATAAAGATATTATATTTGAGAAATTTTGTTATAAAACGGATTCAGAAAAATCAAAAAATACAGATTCGGAAACAGAGGAGTACCCGGACCGAGTTGTGGATGGCCTAAATCGGCTTTCTTAGAATCATCTTTAAGAACAAAGAAACTGAGGGTGCAATGTGTATGTGTATGGTAAAAATAATTATTTTGGGGTTGCTAATTTAATTCTTCTGGAAGGGACTTAGCCCCCACAAGCCTTCCTAACTAGGCCCATGAATCCGAATAAAAAAAATAATTTTAGTTTAATTTATAACACAAAAGTAAATTGATTTTTATTTTTAACGTAACTGTAGGTTAAACTGAATGTACTTTAATTTATTTTTTTAAATATTTTAAATAAAATGACATATATATATTTAAAAAAGTTTTACTTATTTTAACCTTTAGACTACACTTTATCACATACCCTATAAAAAAATAAACTTTTTTGAAAAACAACAAAGATATTGATTATTGTCCAAAAACCCTATTTTTGTCCGCACTGTGCGCGCGGCCGTTGTTTTTGTATGCAATTTTGTTAATTAAACTGTATTAAGCCTACGTAATACATTTTTAAATTAAAGTTTTAATCAAAATGGCAGATTTTTTTTTTATATGAACCGTTATATTTGGAATGTCTAAAATTACTGATTATGAGTTTTGAATTAAACTTGCAAAAAGACAAAATGGCGATCCAATTCCTTTCATTAATTGATATGTAATAAATTTCGTAGTTTGAAGTGTTAAAGAGGTCGTTGATTTTTTTTAAAACTAAACTTTAGGAAAATCAAGCTTGCGGGTCCAAATTGTGGTGGATTTTTCCATTTATAAACTTATATAAATCATAATTTTATCACCTTAAATTTTCAAAATTAACCATGGTCTGCCTGTAAAAAACTTGAGCTTGGAGGGGGCCCGGGCCCCAAGCGCCCCCCTTCCCCCCTACGTATATATTGTAACCTACTATCACAAAATAATGACCTACTAGGCTATATTCTTTGTGCTACTATTTCAAAAGCAGCTTTTCGTTGTATTCCGTAGCGGTTGAAAAATTTGGAAACATATTTTTGAAAATTTTTATTTAAGAAATTATTTTTTTTTCTTAGACAAAAGAGTTTTTAAAATAGCTCCTTCTTTTGGCAAGTCAATATCGATGTTAACCTAACCCTGGTAAATTAATCGCAAACGTATCTTATCCCATCCATCCTCGTCATCGTTCACGGCCACGCTCTTATCCCTCTCGGAAATTGGCAACCCTAGACATATATGCATGGCAATGGCAACCCTATAACTGAACATGACCTTAACTCTAACCCTTATTGCGATGATGGAACGAACTTAAAGTCTATTTATAAAGAACTAGAACAACGCAAAACACAAGAAGAGCAAAAAAAAATATTCTAGAAGAAAATATATTTTTTAATTTAAAACCAGCAAACAAGCCTTTTGATAAATAAAAAGTAGGTGGCATTAGGTAGATTATTTGTGTAGGAGCAGGATACTGCTAAGAATAAAGCCTAGGATACTAGCATCGCGATCCGCTTTAACATAAACCACGTTTCCATGTTTGCTGGGATATAAGAGAGCGGCTCCTTAAGTTAATTTTTTAACGGCCCCTTGAGAAGAAAATATATTTTTTTAATTTAAAACCAGCAAACAAGCCTTTTGATAAATAAAAAGTGTGGTGGCAACCGGTAGATTATTTGTGTAGTAGCAGGATACTGCAAAGAATACTGCCATCCTAAGCCTAACCCCCGTATTTGTAAAAAATCAAAAAATGCGATTGTTGGTTAAGACAAATTATAATAATATACTCTATTGTTTATACTAATGTAACAAATCGAAAAACTACAAAAAGTATTTAAAAAGTCAAACATTCAAACGCGATTTACTCCATTTCATATAAAATTCAAATACGGGGGTTACGCTTAGGACGGCAGAATAAAGCCTAGGATACCACGTTTCCATTTTTGCTGGGATATGAGAGAAGGGCTCCCATAAGTTAATTTTTTAACGGCCCCTTGAATTTAAAACCAGCAAACAAGCCTTTTGATAAATAAAAAGTATGGTGGCAACCGGTAGATTATTTGTGTAGTAGCAGGATACTGCAAAGAATAAAGCCTAGGATACCACGTTTCCATTTTTGCTGGGATATGAGAGAGGGGCTCCCATAAGTATGTTTTGGTTGGTTTATGTTTTGTAAGTTGTACGGATTGTTCAACATACGATTTGCTTAAAGTGCTGTTTGTAGATTTTTCAATTTGCATAATATATGATTGGACAATTGTTTGTTTGTCTAAAATACGTATTGTGAATTGTACTTTTTGTAAACATTACGGGGCTAGGTCATGACTGGTCAAATCCGACATTCTGATAACTACCTTAACCGATGCTAATTGAACCCTTAAATGACCCCAGGGATCCGATGCATTAAAAGTTAATTAGTATATCAAAGGCTTTGAAAACAATAGGAGAAGAATGTTTGTTGCTATAATGCTCATCGTATATTCAATCTTATAAAAATTCTGGGGGTACCCTAGTGCCCCGCCAAGTTCGCGTGCTGTACCATCGTTTCTTGAAACATTTCAGCCCATATTTGACCTATCTAAAACTTTACTTCGGAATGAGCTAGGAAAACTCAAACTTTGCACAGTCGTAGATCTTCATAGAGTAAACAACGCCTCCAAGTTCAATGGACTTCCATAAAGTAGTAAAGTAGTTACAAGACTTAAAAAAACGTCGAAATTGGCAGAAACAAACATCAAAATTCTACTGTACTTCCAGACATGCCACGAAGTTCATATTTGGCAGACTGATAGCAATTATGGCCAAACCCGTGGAAAAAATAAAAAAACCACAAAATTCTAATTTATTCCCCTCCCTATACATGTAAAGTTATGTGAAATTAACATTGCCCACTTCCAGAAACGCAAGACAGCTGATCTTTGGCAGACTGATAGGAAATATGATAAAATTATAGAAAAAAATTAAAAAACCCAATATTTCAATTTGCTTCCCTCCGCTATAAATGTAAAGTTGTATAAAAGTACCATTGCTCAACTCCAAGAACGCTAGAGAGCTGAGCTTTGAAAGAATAATAGTGTCAGGAATGCAAATAACCCCTGACTGTGCCACTGTACGAAACCATCTTGGAAAAGCGACAAACACAATTATGGTTCTGTTGAGATAAGAAAGTGGTTCCGCCTCCCTCCAAAATAGAAAACATTTGGTTGCCGCCCACTACACAGCAGATGGTTATGGCGAGAAAAACTATTGAAAAGCCTAGAGTGGGAGTTGTAATGGTTAAGCGTGGGGATACAGCAAGTAGCGAGAGGGTTTTCCCTTCAAAGTGATTGGACATGGAAATACTGTGAGATAAGAAAATGTTGTCTATAAAATGTATTTTATCTCTGTTTTTGTTTAGCTTATCTTGTTTAGCTCATTAGCTAGAATGTAAAGTAAATTTTAGGATTATCAGCAACGCCACTGACTTGGTTCCTCGAAACTCTTCAAAGAGGGGATAATGGATTATTTAGGTCCAACCTACCATTTATAAAAACCCAAACTTTGAGGAGACAAGTCGGTAGTTACATTCTAAGTTTTGTTGAATTTAACTGAAACCTCTAAAATTAATTGTCAGTAAAGAAACATAAGATTTTTATATTTAAAGAATATTTTGAAGTTTGTTATTTTGGTAAGTTAAAGTTTTATTTTAATATTTTGGGTTTTGTTCGTTTTATAGGTCATAAGAAAAGTCTTGTAACAATTTGTAAATTGTAACAGAGTTTTATTTTGTATTCATTAAAGTTTGTAACGTTTTTAAAACTGTTTCATATTTATTTTATTCACATAAGAGATCTACTACGGTACCCTCGTTTAAGGGTTCGATTTAAAATAAAATCGTACCCGACAAATTGGTGGAGGCTTGAGGCTTGTGTGAATAAGATCTTGCAAATAATTTTGTAAAATTAATTTTTTGAAAAATTATTTTTGCTTTAAAAATTTATAATTTTTTGCTAATAATTTTTTATCAGTTTATTTTTAATTATTTATTATTCATCAATTTGGTTTTTTTTTAATAAAAATTTTTAAATCAATGTTAAGACTATAAGACAAGCAACCCCTGTACCGAATTCCGACCAGGTAAAACTGAACTTCTTCAAAACTTGGATGGCCCAAAGTTGTGCTACCCCCTAGTCCGAATTCTATTTTTTTTTTATTTTTTAGAAATTCTAGAGGTTATTTTGATAGGGGTAATTTCAATACGCGCGTTATTTTTTTGTAATAAATAGAAATGGCCAATATATATATATAATATATAAAAATGAGACCCGGACCCCGGCAAAGCCAAAGTTTGTATCCCCAAATTTATGTGATTCCTCCTCAGAGATTATTGCTCGTGATTTTTTTTTGGAGCATTTTGAAAGATGTGCAGGTCCAAAGTTTTTGGGCAGAAAAAGAAAAATTAATCTATTTGGCACTTATTTAGTATACGTGGCTTTTACTTGGTTTCAAAAATATAAAGAAAAAGTAGAAAATCAAAATAAAAAATGGAAAAATACGCCAGATATGCGATTTTTTAGAAAAATTTGGCTCAGTTTTTTACATAAGTGAATTAAAAATTTGTTTATTAAATACAAAGCAAAAAGAGAATATTAATTATTAACAAATATTTGTGACGAATATGACGAATCTATGACTTTTTCTAATTTTTTGGAATATTTTGAAAGTGGTTTGCATAATGATATACTCACGAGTTATTATATTTTGCGAAAAGAACCTTCGACGGACCCAGATGATGTTTTGAATTTAATAAATCGCTTGAGTGCAACAAAGTTTAATAGCACATTAGTTATTAAATTTTGTTTACATTTTTTGCTTTATGAACTTTTTTTATATATATTTGTAGTATATATTTATAAAGGTATCAAGCACACACTAACTTCAAAAATTTTTAAATGTTCAATTTTGTTTATTTTTTCTGTAAATTAAAGTTACTATTTTTAAAATAATTATCTAAGGTAAAATTTTCGATTAGAATACATTGATAAATTTTATTATTTTAGTATTTTTTATATTTTAAGACGTGCCTTATTGTTATCATGTTGAAAAATAAGCACTTACTTAAATTTCGAAAATCCAAGAACTCTAAAACACCAAAGTTGAATTACTCTTTGTAAAAATTTAAAAAAGTAAAAAAAATAATTATTTTTTAATATTTAGAAGCGAATGTAAGCACATTTAAAAAAAAATTGGTACAGAAACACTTAAATTTATACTTTTTATTTATTGAACGCGATTAAATATTTCTTATGCAAAACACCCACTTCTAACTTTGACATTCAGTAAGACAATATTTCGAAAATACGAAAAAATTATATTTTAAACAACAAATTTGGTATTGGAATGAAAAGGAAAAAATAAGATTTGTCAGTTTATGAAAAACCAAGTACAAGTTAAGATTTCATATTATGTTTTTGTTAGCCACAAAAGACCCGCTTGAGGTCGCATTGGAAAGGGTCTCGATAGCCACTTGAATAAATTAGACTTTCGTGTTCTAATAATTAAGCTAGTGCCAAAATGAGAAGTTTTGCCGTATTTAATTATGCTTTCGTGAAATAAAGTACACAGATGGAGTGAAATAAAGTGAATAGTTATGTCCGAAAAGCAATGTTTTTCCAAAACACGCATTTTTAAAACATTTTTGGTTTCCTTCAATGATTTTTTTCAAAACATAAAAGGTTGAACTAAAGTTCATCAGGAACTGCAGCGCCACAGGCAATACATTTCTTAAAAAGCTCATATAAAATTGTATTTTTAAAATTAGTTGTTTTAGAGTTATTGAAAATAAATCTTAAAAAAGAAATGAAGGATGGATTTGTGAAAAATTGGTAAATAACATAACCTTAAACTCAATTAGTAGAACTTTGTTTTTAATTGGCGCACGAAAAAAAGTTTTGGAAAAAACTTATATAAAAATAGAATAGCAATATCGCTATATCTTTTAAACAATTTTTTCTGTTAATATACTAAACTTTTTAGGTATAAAAAGCGATTTCGTGGAAAATCACAGAATGTTTTTCTTGTTTTAAAATCTGGACATAAAAAGAAAGTCACGGTTTTTAGTGACAAGGATAGAAAATATCGGCAAAATATTTATACAGGGCAAATTTATAAAATAGGCAGAAGACCAAGTTAGAAATTTTATTTTATTTTAAAAAAAGATTAAATCAGTCAGTCGGAATTTAAAATTTCAGACTATTAAAAATGTTAAGTGCTTTGAACGTCAATTTTTTAAGTCAGTTAAAGTCGCAACAAGAAAGGAAGGTAAAAACATGTTGTAAATTTAGTTGTTTTCATAACTATTGCTCAGCGCTGGAAAAAATTGAAAAAAAAACTTAAAATAAGTTATAACTTATTATCCATAAAAAATTATTTTAATATTTTTTCCTACAAAAAATAACATAAAAACGACTTACATCGGTATCTCCAAGAAAAAATAAATTCTTTCGATGGATGGTGCATACAGGATTCAAGTGTAATGTAGAACTTCAACATAATGTTTATCCACTTATTTTCACAATTTTTTTTAAATATTTTTAAATTTATTTTAGCATAAACACACTTAGGTTGACACGTTTCACAATTTTGGAGATCACACACATTACAGATACATAAATTACCGAACAGGACGATTTACTTTTTATTTAATTTTTTTTTACAAACCGACACGACGAACCTTTAATGCCAACTTTTTGGTAAGACACACGTCCAGATGTTTCACGACGGACGAATAGCCACTAAAATCCACACAAGTACGACGAAACACCCAACAAATGGGCAACCTGTGCAGTAGGGACTTTTACTGGAACAATGAAATACAGGGCGAGTGAAAAAAATTAGTAATAAAAAAAAATATATGTTTTTTGATATTTTCTAAAAAACATAAAGCTAAATATACAAAAACAGTGAGATTTAAAAGGGTACGTTTTGCGCATGCCCCAATAGAGCATATCTCTTAGCAAAATAAAAAAAAACAAATTTTTTTTTTTAGTGCTACTGTACATTATTTGGCATACCAGTATGAGCAATGGCCAGTGTTCAAATTGGTTAGCTGAACTAAATAAGCACGCAATGACCCTTCAGCTTCACTCGTAGCTGAGAAAGCCAACAACTAATCAGTTTGCACAAAAAGTTTAACTGTTTTATATAAAATTTAATATTTAGCATAAATTTTGTCTCAAAAGATCTTTTGGCATTTAAATAAATTTTACTAAAAAGAAAAATATTTTTTTTTATTTTAATTTCTCCAGAAATGGGCTAAGCATATTTTCAAAGACACCCATTTAAAACAGGAATATTGTGTCAATGTCAAATTAGGACATTATATTAAAAATTCAAATAGCACATAAATAACTGTGCAGATTTTTTAATACATAATATTAGCTCAAAAGATTAACCTAAAGCTATTTAGCTCAACTGTCAGCTTTATTAACCAAAAAGTTAATTTTTGTTGAAAATTAAAAAGTAATTTATACTAAGATTTTTTTTTTAATTATTAAAGATATTACAATACGTATTTTCTTAATAAAGAACATTTTTTTAACATGTAATATTTCCTGATGAGAGACTCTGTATTTGTTAAAAGTAATTAACAAAAAATGCTAAATTTGCAGTTTGATATACATATACAGATTAAGTTTCGTTCTTATCTTAATGAATTCATTCTGTAGAAGTGAGAAGCTAAAAATCAGTGAATTGACTTACATTAAGACCACAGAGCTTTGGTTTGAAAATATAACACAATGGTTTATTGTTTATTTATAAAAAATAATTTTATACTTTTGTCCCTTGAATAAGTAAAAGATATAAAAATATTATATTGGGTACATCTTGTTTAAAAATATAGCTGCAGCTGCTCTTAAAAATAGAAAACTTATATTTCTATAGTATTTTGAAAATTTGAGGAGATGTAATTTTATTGATTTGATTTTATGCATGCATGTTTGTATTTTGGCGGGGATACGATTATTTAAAACTTTGGGGAAAATTTTTTGGTCCTTGCAAGGTGAAGATACATGATGAATATACATGGTGAAAATACCAGGTGAACATACAAGATGGACTTTTTTCTTTCACTTACAAGGTGAAAATACAAGGCGGATTTTTTTCTTTCACATACAAAAAAAAAATAGCTATATAGCGATAGCAAACGATTTCGCTAATTATCTACTTAAATAGTCTTAGGTAATGTGCGCGCATCATATAAAATATTTATTTGGTTAAATATGTGTATTAAATATTTTGAAAATATGAGAGAGATATTTTTCTTGGAAAATATAAATCACTTTTTGCTTATAATTTTGTGAAAATAAGCAACAAGTGATATTTGGAAAACTAGTTTTTAAATACTCTGTTGGCAAGACCCAAATTAATTATTTTGAAAAGGAATATTTGAATACTTTTA
The DNA here is from genome assembly GCA_963576565.1 of Aspidapion aeneum. Classification (NCBI taxonomy): domain Eukaryota; kingdom Metazoa; phylum Arthropoda; class Insecta; order Coleoptera; family Brentidae; genus Aspidapion; species Aspidapion aeneum. The sequence continues at coordinate 22,748,339 of OY755039.1, forward strand.
TTATAGTTAATTTTGTATTCGTACTATTCAGGACATATTTATTTTAAACAAAATGTATTTTTTTGCAAATGTAAATGGTTTAATATTTTGATAATGTTATACTAAGTAATTTAAACATAAAGACATTTTTTTAAATATTGTAAAGACAACAACATTATCTCTCATATTTTGAAAACAATCATCGGTATAAGCTCAGAACTAATGCCTCACTTTTGTTACATGTCAATGGTGCACAACACACGAAAGCAGCCTAAAAACTCCCAGCATTTGATATCAGTACCACAGTAATGATGAATGGTTCCAAAGTTTGGTTATAGTCAAATCTAAACAACCCTGAGACCATATAACGTCAGGTCGTCGAGGTCGCCGACAAATTGGTGGGGGGCATATGTCAGGAATGCAAATAACCCCTGACTGTGCCACTGTACGAAACCATCTTGGAAAAGCGACAAACACAATTATGGTTCTGTTGAGATAAGAAAGTGGTTCCGCCTCCCTCCAAAATAGAAAACATTTGGTTGCCGCCCACTACACAGCAGATGGTTATGGCGAGAAAAACTATTGAAAAGCCTAGAGTGGGAGTTGTAATGGTTAAGCGTGGGGATACAGCAAGTAGCGAGAGGGTTTTCCCTTCAAAGTGATTGGACATGGAAATACTGTGAGATAAGAAAATGTTGTCTATAAAATGTATTTTATCTCTGTTTTTGTTTAGCTTATCTTGTTTAGCTCATTAGCGAGAATGTAAAGTAAATTTTAGGATTATCAGCAACGCCACTGACTTGGTTCCTCGAAACTCTTCAAAGAGGTGATAATGGATTATTTAGGTCCAACCTACCATTTATAAAAACCCAAACTTTGAGGAGACAAGTCGGTAGTTACATTCTAAGTTTTGTTGAATTTAACTAAAACCTCTAAAATTAATTGTCAGTAAAGAAACATAAGATTTTTATATTTAAAGAATATTTTGAAGTTTGTTATTTTGGTAAGTTAAAGTTTTATTTTAATATTTTGGGTCTTGTTCGTTTTATAGGTCATAAGAAAAGTCTTGTAACAATTTGTAAATTGTAACAGAGTTTTATTTTGTATTCATTAAAGTTTGTAACGTTTTTAAAACTGTTTCATATTTATTTTATTCACATAAGAGATCTACTACGGTACCCTCGTTTAAGGGTTCGATTTAAAATAAAATCGTACCCGACAATAAGAACTGTGATGAAACTATAGGAAAAAATCTAAAATCACCAAAATTTTAATTTACTTCCCTCCCATATACATGTAAAGTTATATAAAAGAAACATTGCCCACTTCCAGAAATGCTAGGGAGCTGCGCTTTAGAAGGCTAATAGGAGCTATGATAAAACCATAGGAAAAAATTAAAATACCTCAACATTTTTAATAAGGCATTGTAACAGTTTTGAACAATATTCCGCATATTTTACTACTTTAAAACTTAAATACTATCCGAATCCTTGAAAAAAGGAGTGACATCTTAACAAAAATATTTTAAGTAAAAATAAGCCAAGGACGTGAATATGCTATTCCGTAAAAAGAATTGATATAAAAGTAAAGCCCAGTTTTCCAATACAAATGTCGCTGACAAAATTCTACTACTAGTAGTACTAGTTTGGAAATGTTTTTTAAAATTGGCTGTTACGGCTGCAAATGACTCTTAGGCAAAGTGCTAAATTAAACATACAGAAGTTTGGCTGTAATAGCAAAGTTAAAAAAAAACAATTCCAAACTAGTAAGGACCTTTCTTTTTGAAAATTGTAATGGAGAACTAGGCTTTACTTTTATCTCAATTCTTTTTACAGAATACCATATTCGCGTACTTGGCTTTTTTTACATGAAATGCTTTTGTTAAGATTAATCTTTTCAAAACCAGAGAACATTATAAACGAGTTCTAATCTTATACGATTTAGAAAAAACGTGCTCTTTTAACACGTTGAAGATCAATCTGTAGTCCATGTGCAAATGTACTTAATTTACTGTTTTGTATAAACATATGATTGATGAATACTAGGTGCTACTCGACCCACATATTCTGCCCTTTAGAAAATAACTTATGTCTGGGGACCCTGGACTCTTGAACTATTACCCTTTTTAACTTACAGTGGCGTTTTGATAATCCCAAGGGACATAACCTAATTGCATGGCTGGCATAAAAGTATTGACTTGTGCCCAACGAACTAACAACTCAGCTGATGGTAAAAGATTTTGGTACCCATTTCCGCCGATAATATCTGGAAGAACCCTGTAAGAGAATAGTATTATGCTGCGTTTTTATTATAGCAAACACGACCGTTTCTGCTTGCGTAATGTAAACCGTAAGCATGACTGACCTTCACAGTATCCAAATATATTTTATCGAATATCAAAATCTCGAGCTCTTTATATCGAAAATCAAAATCTCGAAGAACCAAAGTTTCGAATAATTATAAAATAAAAAATTAAAATATCAAAAATCAAAATCTCGAACAATTAAAATCTAAAAGTCGAAACTACCACAGATAACAAAAATATCAAAGATAGAACAAAATATTTTTGTCCGATTTTAATCCTTCCTCTATTTGATTAAAAATGTAGTTAACGCAACTGAATAAAAATTATCAAATATTTACTAAAATAATGAAATATTTACTAGTTTTATATTTTCTTTTTTTTCTCTGTATTTTTAAAAAAAACAAATAAACAACTTCTTCTTTGCTTTTGTTCTACTCTGGCGATAAGAAAGAAGCTGACGTAGATTTTCTTGATTTAATATTTAATTAATTTTACAGCGACATAAAAATGTCCGCCCACTAACATTTTTTAGATCTTTTATAAAATGCAACTTATAGATGTCAATACATGTTATAAAGGCAGTAATTTGTGCGGACATAAATGCGATATAAACAAGATATCTCTAACCTGTCGCTATCAAGGTTATACTCGCATAAATGAATTTTATGCTAAACAACTTCAATCTAATGTTATGCAAGATTTCAGTGGCGTGCGCTGAATTTTGAGACTGGAGCACTACTATTCTCTAATTGGCAAACATTCATTTCGGCCTTTGGTCTAACCCTATTTATTAAACCCCCTACCATTATCTTTGAGACAAATTTTGAGAACTTTTTTTCGTTGGCCTATGTTATTTATTATGGTAAACAGTTGCTAACTGTCAAAAAGTTATGTCAAAAATTATGATATGTCCTTTATATTTTTAAGATAAAACACACATTGTCATTGGTTTTATTTTACTGAATAACTCTTCGTTAATGAGTATTGTATTAAAGTTTAAATGAGCAAAGTTGTAGGATATTTTGATGCCAGGCTCTGATGCGAATATAATATCAATTTCTTGTCAATTTTTCAACATGTGTATTATTTATTGAAGTATTTTTGACAAAGGATCAGGCACACCTCTTATGGGATTTCTGTAATCCGTCAAACTTCACGAAATTTAGGTATGTTGTACACTTAACCTTTATTATCAAAAGTTCTCATGGGCCCAACTAAAATTAATGACTAGTTTTTGAAATACAGGGTGTTGACAGTCATAATGTCCAAGAAGCATAATTGCTCTTTAAACGGGTTTACGAAACATTTACACAATGTTACTATTACATATATTTGCAATTTATTTTATTTTTTTATTCTGTTCCTTTAAAATATTATCCATAGGGTGTTTAAGTAAATATTAGTCGAAAGTTTTAATGAGAAACAAGGTTTAGTATGTTGTAGATTAAACCTTGCTCATCACAAGTTCTCATGGTCCCAACTTAAATTAATTTCGAGTTTTTAAAATACAGAGTGTTGAAAGTGATAATGTTCAAGAAGCATAATAGCTCTTTAGACGGGTTTTCCAAACATATACGAAATGTTACTAGTACATATAGAGTATTTATTAGCTTTTTAATGATTCTTGACTTATTAAGTATTTAATACAGGGTGTTTTGGCAAATATCATTTTTTCAATAATATTAAAAAATATATAGGCGTTTTGTATCATTAAACTTTTGACTAATATTTATTTCAGCACCCTGCAGCTAATGTTTTAAAGGTACAGATTGAAAATCGTAAATATATGTAATAGTAACATTGCGTAGGTATTTGGAAAACCCGTCTAAAGAGCTATAATGCTTCTTGGACATTATCACTTTCAACACCCTGTATTTTAAAAACTGGTCATTAATTTAAGTTGGGCCCATAAGAACTTTTGATACGAAAGGTTTAATCTAAAACATACTAACGCTTGTTTCTCATTAACACTTTTGAATATTATTTACTTAAACACCCTGTGGGTAATGTTTTAAAGGTACAGATTAAAAATAATAAATAAATCGTAAATACATGTAATACTAACATTGCGTAGGTATTTGGAAAATCCGTCTAAAGTGCCATTATGCTTCTTGGACATTATCACTTTCAACACCCTGTAGTTCAAAAACTGGTCATTTATTTAAGTTGGGCTCATAAGAAATTTTGATAAGAAAGGTTCAGTCTACAACATACCAAAATTTCACGAAGTTTGACGAATTACAGAAATCCCATAAGAGGTGTGCCTGATCCTTTAAAAATAATCTCAGAGAATGTTTATGGAAGCATAGACATATATATTCTTTAAATCAAAAACGAAAAAGAAAAATCTAAAAATGTTTTAAAATACAGGGTGTTCCATTCATAAAAATGTGTCAACTATCTTAAGGCCCAATAATAATACAATACTACTATGTCAGTTTAGAACGTTTTCCTAGGTTGTCCGACGCCTATTCTCCACCTCCTTCGACCCTGACAATCATCTTCTGTCAGTTGCCATTCTAGTTTAGGACGCCCACTTTTTTTGCGCTATTGGTTGCAATTCTAGGACCTCTTTAGGTAATCTCTCGTCGTTCATCCGTTGAACATGACCATACCATATCAGTTGTCTTTTAGTTATGTCATCCCTTATGCTTCCCTCGATTCCCATTCTTTCTGTTAAGATCTCATTTCTTATGTGATCTGTTCCAGATACTATCATTGATCTTCTTATTGCATCCATTTCGACACTTTCCATTTTTGTTTTGTATTTTTCTGTTACGCGACAAGTCTCTATTCCACAGAACAGCGTGCTTTTCACCATTGTTTCATATATGTTAAATTTTACATTCTTTTTTATCTCTCTGCTCCATAAAATACTGTTAAGGCATCCAATAACCTTTTATGCATTTACCATTCTTTTTTCTTTACAGTCTGTTCCTGTCTTATCAAACGTGACACCCAAGTATACATACTCATTGCATGGAGATATTGTTTGTCCATTGTCTAGCTCTAACTCACTGGATTCGTTTCCAATACATAAGTACTGTGTCTTGTCCACGTTCACTGTTAATCCCCACTTTTGGTATTCTACCGTTAACTTTTTCTTTATCATTTGCTACAATTACTTCGTCGTCAGCAAACTGTAGTGTGTATATGGTAAATCGGTCGTTAAGTTGTATTCCCATGCCGTGCACTTTACCTTTCCAGTTTTTTAGAGCTACAGCGATATATATTTTAAAAAGAGTTGGAGAGATACAACATCCTATCTTAAGCCTTTCGTTACCAGGAAGTTTTTTGAAACTCGATTTCCAATTTTAATTTTAGATTTTGACCCTTTGTACAGTTCTTTTATTGCTTTTATGTATGTTTGATTGGTATTAGTTTCCTCTAAGACTGTCCATAATTTTTCTACTGGAACGGTATCATATGCTTTTTGTAGGTCCACAAAGGTAACATGAGTCTCAATATTTCTGGCGCTCCTTTTCTCAATTACTTGTTTAAGAAAAAAAACATTATCACTACAAGATCTGCCTGCACGAAACCCACTTTGCTCTTCTTCTTCTTGTTCATGAAAATCATTCTCTATTAGATCTCTAAGAATCCCACCGTACAATTTACTTAGAGTACTGGTTACTGAAATACCTCTGTAATTGTTGCAATCCAGGTTGTTTCTTTTTTTATGGATTGAGGATATGAATGCAATTTTCCAATCATCAGGTACCGGATATCCGTTTATGCATTGATTGAAAATATATGTGAGATTTTCTAGTACTTTCTCTGATCCATATTTGAGGATTTCAGCATATATATATACCCAGGTTTACTAGCTTTTCCGAATTTAATCTTTTAATTACTATTCTTTATCATTTCTTTTTCAATAATTACTTTCTCTCTAAGTAATGCTATATCTCTTCTCTAGCAGTCCCTTTTACTGTAGAAAATGAATTTCCATACTTCAGAACTCTGCTTACCTCCTACGTGTGTATTTATATCGTGGCATTTGCGTTCGAACATTTCAAATTTCTCTTTAGTACTGAGACACTTCAAGTATGTAAGTGTTTTCTCCTCGACCATTTCTTGTATTGTTACCGAAGAATTATTGATACAATGCACTTTAATAAATAACCTTGGTGGCCTACACTTGATAAGACTCACCAAAACTGGGAGGCTACGATGGGCAGGACATATAATACGGTCGGCAGATTCCAACGTGTCAAAGCGGGTACTAAACTCTAATCCAACTGCCCAAAGAAAACCAGGACGGCCAAAATTGAGACGTAAGTAAAGCTGGGGGGACTATTATAAAGAGCCACCAAACTTCTTATGCCCGGATTTGTAGCTAATTTGTTACCAAAGAATTAAATTTGTAGCTACAGCCGTTAGCAAGAAATCGCGACCCCTGTGCATTTACGGTAAATCTGAGGGGCTCGGTTTATAACCTTGGAGTGAAATACGATACGGAGATAATTTAAACGCCATAATTTGTAGCTCGGGATGGAGATGTTCAACCGGTATTAAAAAATATCAAAAAAACTATAATTTTAGTTTTATTTTTTTTTCAACGGTTTCTTGTTAATATTTTTGTTATTCTAAAGAATATTGAACCAGAATCACTTGCACTAGGCCTATAAAAGGCCGTTCGTATTCGTTACCGCTATTTAAAGCGTATGAGAGCGCAATTAAGCAAGAATAACAAAATATTAAAAATTCGGATCAGACCACTGTGCGCCGAGAAAAATGAACCTTGTACCTCGGCTATCAAATTATTTGTTTACACATGTTGGTAGTAGAGACCCTGTATGTATGACATATTTTAAAGATAAAGATACGCGACAAACTCTTCAAGGTCAAATTTATTTAAGTCAAAATCAAAGGATGAAAATATCGGTCTTCTATTATACTCTAGCGATGTTTAGAGAGAGACGCACTTTCTGTCCTTGTCAATTCATAAGCGTCGGAAAATAAAAATAAACGATTTTTAACAAAACTCATACAGGGGGTGCGGACAAACGTGTTTGTTTATATGTTGCATGATGATTGATGCCATTCACCGCTGACAATTTAAATTATTTTAGTGAAACGCCAATGAACTTGGCAAGAAAATAACAAACCAAAAAAATGTTAATTTTAGTGACTTTGTTGGGTTTGTCGCATCTCTCTGTTGTAAAAATATGTCATACATACAGGGTCTCTAGTTGGTAGCACCTTTTAAGTCATATAAACTGCGAAAGAAAACCTGTGGCGCCCTATTTAGTTTGTGAGATACAGGGTCAACAGTATTTATGTAATAGCAAGAATGTCAAATTTAAAACAGGTTTAATTTAGTATCCTGAAAATGGAAATGGCTACAAATTATTTGTTCACACATGTTGCTAGTACTCTTTAAGTCCTATAAACAGCGAATGAAAACATGTGGCCCCCTAATTAGTTTTTGAGATACAGGCTTAAATAATGTCAAGAATTTCAAATTTGGAAACACTATAAATTTTATATCTCGAAAACGGCAGCAGCTACAAATTCTGCGATTACACACAAGCGCCTTCAGCTAGACAATATAGGACAATATAATATGTGATTTTTAAGTTTTTTAACATTTACGATTTCAAAAAAATAATTGTTTTACATCTTGCATTAGACTTTAATCTACTAATTATGCTTGTTGTTTGAGATTAATTAAGTGAGCCCATCAACTTTATCCGGCATACAGTGGTCTCTGATTTAAATTATCTTCGTATCGTATTTCAGTTCAAAGTATAGAGGTGGCTTCTCAGCTTTACCACAAAGTCACAGGAGTCGCGATTTTTCGCTAACGGCTGCAGCTACAAATTTATTTCTTCTTTAATAAATTAGCTACAAATCAAAGTTTGGTGGCCCCTAGCTTTACTTACGCAAAATTGAGATGGGAAGACAGCGGCTACGGCAGACGACAAAACGATCGGTACGCTAAACTGGAAAGTTTACTTAGCTTATTACCTATTTATTACACTACAGTGTCTAAAGAGCCGACAATGCGGGTCTTTAGTCAAAATGCTAAAGAGCCGACAATCCATGCCATTATAAACATTTCGTTTGGTTAAGTTAGCTTAGAATCTTTGTTTATAGGGTTCAAAGAATTATCCAAAATGTTTTTTCATACTTTTTTATCCCTAAGTCAAAAAGTGACAAATCAGGGATAAAAGTAAGGAAACACCTTGGGAAACACATTTAAAATAAACGGATACCTTCCTTGCCCATTAGCACACTCCAAGGGAACTTTACACTCCACCCTATTATAAGCCTTAAAAAGTTTTTTAAAATATCTCAGAAACGAAAGCTTCCACAAAGTTTTTGGTTATAACTGAGGTTATAACATAAATTATGGAGAAAAATGTGTTGTACTATATCCCGGTATATTTTTTAACTGTCACAGAACTGTCAAAAGCATTAATGGATTTTGACCAAACTTCTTTTAGCTCGTTACAGTGTCAAACTCTATTTTTGATAAGAATCTCACGATAATTGGTCCAGCGGTTCCGAAGCTACACAGACATCATGATGAGATGGCTATGATAGGTCCAAATACACCCAAATAAAACATTTTCGGTGTTATTTCTCAATTTTTTTTAAAAATAATACCTTGACTAGCCATTGCTGGGTGGGCTTGGAAGGTTAAAAAAACCTTATTGGTATAAATTAAAATAAAACATATCCAAAAACTTTTACATATATTTTTAACTTATAACAAAAACTCTTACTGTCCCTATACCTACATTTCAAGAACAACTACAAGGTCTTCCAACCTTCTCTGTAGTCTACAGTGTATCAAAAAGTTATTTAAAAAAAATATTATTAAATGTATATTATAATATACATATATGAAAAAAACTGAACAAAAACTATATGTTTCAGTTAAAATTTTTAAATTTTACAAACCATCATCGTCTTCTTGATGAAAGAAATTAACAAGTACTGTAAAAATATTTTTGTATATAAGTATGTGTTTTTGTACTTATTTATTTGTTTGTTATTATTTTTTCTTTAACTTTATATTATTTATATAACTAAACTAAACTAAACTAGTGGGATTTTTTTTTTGTTTACATTGGAATTATTTATTTATTACTTTAGTGTAATACTATCCTTAAACATTTAATTTTATTGTTTATTTTGGTGACTTTTTTCTGGGCTTTTTCTTTAAGACTATTATTAGGTAATCTTTATATTTACTTACTTAAGTGCGATTTTCTTAGCCCACGCGCGAGACCACTCTTGTGGGCAAAACCGTATTTATTGTATTGTACGTTGTAATAATTTTACCAAAATGTATATATTTGACTACAATAAATGCTATATAATAATAATAAAATATTGCTGCCTTAAAAACAGTTTGAATATTTCTTTGAGACCTATAAACAAAAATTCTAACCTAACTTAACCAACAGAAATGTTTATAATGACTATAATGATTTAATATTTTTTATTTATGCCCATCTCTAAAAATTAACTTCAGGCCTAAATAGCCCACCAATCCAAAGAGCGTATTCGAGTAATTTGTGAGATCAATGAAAATATCCGTCTCCTTGGTTTTAAATGAAGTTGACGGGTGGTCTGAGACACCCTGTAATTTGTTTACGTAATAAGAATTTAAATAAACCTACTCACATGCCATAACCAACCATATTTAATGTTAACATAGATGTGATAAGTGCTGACAGACCATTAGATAGCCCCCAACCAGAAGTTTTGTCCACCAGTCTGACGAAGTTGGGTAAATCTTGATTCCTAAATACAAAAACCTTATTTTATTTGTAGTCAGTCACGCTAGCTAAGGATGGGTGTCCCAAAAGTTTGAGTCCACCCAAATATCTTCCGAAGTATTAAAGATAACTGAACCATATTTGACAGGGATCGATAACATTAAGAGATCTATTTTTTATTGGGCGGATGTGCCGCCCCTTCATTAGTGGGCGGCATAGCTGCGGTCAACTTAAAGTTTTTAATTGAATCTCCTATTGAGTGACACCTCATTTTAAAGGTCTTTGAAAAACTAACATTTCAACATAACCGTCGGTTGTCAAATCTGTCAAAAGCCCTGAACTGCGTAACTGCTCCTTGCTTGTGTCAAAATATTTTCGACTGTCAAACTTATTCTTTTACCATTTTTGACAAATTTTACAAGTTTTGTCTAACCATAGCAAGTACGAAAGGTCTTTCAAAAACATGTTGACGTAACTGTCACTTATCTACGTCAAACCTATTTTCTAAATTTTTGATAAACTTTGATAAACAAGTTTGAATTGTTTAAAATGTCTTGATCAAATGAAGATAAAGTTGAAATTATTTTTTTATGGGACATAGGTCTTTCGGTAAATGCATTGTTAAGAAGGCGTTTAGTTTTCCTGTAATATCTTGTTCGTCCATAAGAAGAATTATTTCAACTTTATCTTCATCTGATCGTGACATTTTAAACAGTACAAACTGAAGTTTGTTAAAAAATGTAGCAAATATGTTTGACGTAAACAAGTGACAGTCACGTCAACTTGTTAGGTCTTGAAAGACCTTTCCAACAAGCTATGGTTAGACAAAGCTTGTGAAATTTGTCAAAAATGGTAAACGAATAAATTTGACAGTCCATAGATTTTGACACGGTTGACATAGGCAGGGGGAAGTTACTTACGCAAAAATATTGTTTTTTCCAAGACCTTTTAAACAGGATTTCAATCAATAGGGTTTTTGTTTAAAACAATAAACTTGTGAAGTTTGACGAAAACTTAAAAAAATTAGGTTTGTTTGTCTATAGCTTTTGACAGATTTGACGCAGACAGTTGGCAGTTGTTGTTGTCAACATGTTAGTTTTTTAAAAAGGTTTAAAAGGTATCACTCGATAGGTGTTTCTATTTAAAAAAATTAAGTTAGCCGCCCCTATGCCACCCCCTAATGCAGAAGTGGAACACTCTTCATGTTATAGATTACTGCCAAATATGGTTCAGTCATCTTCAATAGTTCAGAAGATATTTGGGTGGACTCGTACTTTTGGGACACCCTGTATATAAATAAATAAATTTGAATTTAATGAAAAACACCTTTCATAGGATTTCTGCTAACCGTCAAAACTCATGAAGTTTTAGTATGTTGTAGAGTGGATCTTTCTTATTAAAAATTCTGATCTGCCCAACTTAATCTAATAATACAGGGTGTTGATAGTCTTAATGTCTAATAAGCATAGCTCTTTGGACGGATTTTTCAAACATATACGCAATGTTGCAATTAAATATATTTACTATTTATTTATTATTTTTAATCTGTACCAAAACATTATCTATAGGGTGTTTAAGTATACATTAGTCGAAAGTGTTAATGTGAAAGGATCATTATAGTCCAGTAACTAGAGCATATTAGCTTGCAAAAAGTGGTGTAGTCGCGATTTTGACATATGTTGTTTACACAGCTAACACAAAACAAAAATCTAAGAAACTACATATAGGTAGGTTCAGGGACTTTTTAATTGGCCGCGCTTGAAAATAAAAAATATTCCTATTTGAAATTAGGAATCCCAATATGAACCAAACCAAAAAATAGTGAACCTTACCTCTGTCTTTATACATACATTATAAAAACATATTTTTTCTAATATCTTAATATTTTACATTTTTACAGAAAAAATACACCGGCAATTTAAAAAGTCCCTGACTGTACATATAAAATCGAGATAATTCTGCCCAAATATGGAACAAGACTAACTGGCAAAAAATCGAAATTGCGCTTTTCGCTAGTAATTAAGCTTAAATTATTTTATATTTTTTACTCCAATTTAACGTAAAAATACAGTAATTTACTTTATTTTTTGTAAATATTCTATAAAACATTTACTGCTTTCGAGAGAAACTAAACTATTTTTAGTTTTCCATATATTTTGCAGTTACAGGGGCGGATCTGGGAACTTTATTTGGGGGAGGGAAATATCATAATAAATATTGCATAAAGCTATTTTGCATAGTGGCCAGAACGTGTATTCTGTCTGTCAAAACTAAATATGGTATAAGATGTCGGGGGGGGAAATTTCCTTTTTTTCCCCTCCCGTAGATCCGCGCCTGTGCAGTTACCACCTAGTTGGCTGAATTATTTTAATCAATCAATGCAATGCATTGGCATGCATGCTACACGACAAACAAACATACCACGTGGTGCCTGCTTGTTATTTCTCTCTCATTCATACAGCGCCAGCGGTCTGCAGAAAACAACGTCTTCTGAAAATTCACAAAGGCGCAGCCTTTAACGTTCCATAAGCGATAAAAGAAATTAATAAGCCGCGTCCACACTTGAACATTTCGACGATTATTGAGCCGATCAGCGAACAGAACACTAGTTTGGACGAGGTCTTAAGCTTGCTCGTGAACGATTCGGCGAATCTAGCCCTTCCCATCGCTTGTCTGTTTTTTTTTACCGGATATCAAACATAATGCACGCGAATGAATTCGTTGATTTGGACGGAATAAAATAAAACGGCGAGCAGATATTTGAATCTTGACGGAAAAAAACTGAGAACATTTGTGAGCATAGCACAAGAACTCTGTTAAATGTTCTGCTCATCGACGTCAAAAAATCCCATTCGCGGTTTTGCTCGCCGTTCTGCTTGTTGCGCGACTCAATGTTCGTCGAAATGTTCAGGTGTGGACGCGGCTTAAAGCGAGTATACACCAAACTGCTCCGCGAAGGGGCCACCTGTGCGCCGCGTGTGCGTCGCTCGTCGAATTCATTTCAACGAACTTTCTACGATTCACGAAAAAACTGCTGATGCCGTCATAAAGTGAATCAAACACACAAGGAGGAGCCGAAGAAAGCTGGTTTTCGGCAAACGGCTTGCAAGCGCCGCGCGCGCAACTTGAAAGCACAAAAACAGGACAAATACGTGTTTGCGCGCGGAGTGTGAGCAGCGCACACTCCACATAAATTATTTAAAATGTGATAATATGAAAAAAAAGTTTTTGGGATTTTATTTAGGGTAGGCAACGCCTTACCGCCTACATTGTATGTACGCCACTGGTTGCCATCCCGAGCAGGGGCTCAACTTGCCTGCCCCTAGCGCCGGCCCAGGGGTAATTTTCCTTAACGGGAAAAGTCTCATAAATATTTGAAAACATTTATTATTTTGTTTCAAATTCCAGTGAGGGATTTCGGAAAAAGTTTCAACCCGTGGTGTGTCAAAACCAGGGGCGTGGCTTGGAATTTTATTTGGGGGGGGGGGGGTTAATATTGATAGCTAGTCGCCCGCGCTATCCGGTTCGCGCCGAGCCAACCGTGCCGGCGCGGCGTGGTGTTATTTTGCAATTTTGTTTTAAACAGTTATAGCTTAACATCGTATATTTTTTCTTTGTTTATTATTCTGCTTAAGTTCATTTGAAAGCTTCTGCAACTAAGTACTTTTCCATGAGCTACCTACAGGTGTATAAAGGAGTTCCGTTTGCAATGCGACTTATTATTTATTTATAACAAATAATTCAAAAAATCCGGCTCCAAAATGGCGGAGTGTCTTATTTATGAACCGATATGTCATCAATTTGGAAGTTTGGGTATTTCATTAAACATTAAACTTTAAAAGATCAAAATAGCGAGTCTAAACTAGCGGACATTTTTATTTATGAATCGATTTGTATTTGGTTTGGAAGTTTATGAATCTAATACATATCTATCGGTTCATAAATAGAAAAGTCCGCCATTCTGGATTAGCCAATTTGATTTTTCTAAGTTTAAGTAACAAATTATATTACATAGCCTGAACCGAAACTCTATAAACGCAGTGGCGGCGCGTGGTAAAAAGCTTTAAAGGTGCACACAAAAAAAAATTATTTTTGGGTGCCACGTTAACTTTTTAGGCCATCGAGTGGGCAGTCATATTATATAATTTAGAGCAAAGAATTAAAAAATTAGACATTTAGTTAGATATTAGTTACCTACCTATTATTATTGTTTTTATAAATAAATAATAAATATATCATACCTAGTTTACCTATTTTCTCTTCTAATGGCAAAGATGAAAATTTAATTCTCTTTAAATATTGCACGCTAATGCTATCAAAATTAGAAACTTCCGCCATTTTGGTAAATACCAAATCGTCGAAATCAAAACAAACCGCCAGCGACCGACCGATAATTGTTGTCTAAGAGCACTAATTAAATGTGCCCGTGAGCTGCTATAACATGCAACGCAAAACGTGGTCGCGGGGGGCTTCACGGGGGTGCGGGCGGCAATGAGCCTAGTTTTTGTATAAGCGCGGTGCCGAAGGAAGGTTCAGATCCTATGTTCTGTAAAATTCTATTGGGACATGTCCTCCTCTCTTTCTATATTTTGTAATTAGCATGGGAACTAATCTACGGTGCATAGAATTTGGTTTCAATCCAGTTCCATTCACGGAGGCTGGTTTGAACACGAATACAAACATATACATACCGGGTATTAATTTCTAGATAATATTCCAGTCTTTAGTGAATTACTTTTGGGGTAATTATTAATTAAATTAAAGAATGATCAAATTTTAATATTTTTTCAAGTAACATTTGGAAGTACACGTGCACATTTGCACTTATGGAGAAACCGCCACCGTATACACGTGTATCTGTAGCTTATCGAAAAGTAGTTGAAAATCTGTCACAAGATTCTAAACAAAAGTAGACAAACAGATGTACTAGTCATGCTAATTATGACAATATAATATTTTTGATTTGATTTCCGCAATTATGCTTTTCTATACGTGGCTGTATGGAGCCATACTGAGATTATGTAGGTAAAATGAGTGCATCATCAACTATCAACTTCTATTCATGATAGAAAATTGACGGAATTAACTTTTAAAAAACAAACAAATCTTGTTAGAATTGCTATATGTACATAGGTAGAGTGATCTCAATGAGGGTCACTGCATCCTTGACGCCTGACGTCTTAGGCTGCGAAGATGCAGTGACCCTAACCTAAAAGTGACTGATGAAATTTAGCTTTTACCAAGTACCTACATAGTCAGAAAAAAAGTTTGTGACGTTCGCGTTAGTATAAATATTCCAGTTGCTTGAAAATACTACACGGTAAGTAGTCTTTGGTGTCATTTGCAGCCAGCAAAAGAAACAAATCCTTAGCAAATAAAAGTTTACTGCAGTGGAAGCTTCTTTCGACCCTGTCTCTTGCTGTATGGTTGTCGTAGCTGTGCCATTGTTTTATTTACATAATGCAAATAATTTTTATAGAATGTTGTTGTGGTGACAATATACCATTAGAGTAAAAGCTATACTGACCACGAAGATTCTGCTTAGAAAGAGAAAAACTAATTTAGCAGGTATTTAGATATATACAGGGTGTCCCATAAGTTAGGGACCATTGTGCAGTAGGTGATAGAGGAGGTTATTTCGGAGAAAAATGCTTAAATAACATGGGGGTCAACACACATCTATTTTTAAGATATAGGATTTTTAAAGTTAGAGGAGTGGGGGGAGGGGAGGGTTTTACAAAAAAAAATCTGTCACAGCCAGCTAAATACTCAGCTAATTGTGATTCAAAAATCCGGGACCTATTCCTTTTTTTGATAAAATTACAAGCTGAGGAGATACAGGCTGTTAAAATAGCCTTAAAAAACGTACAAAAAATAATATATTTTTTAAAAAATTAAGTTTTGGTTCATTCTTTTAAAAATATAAATAATATTTTATTATTATGTCTCGCTTGAGACTTGTTTTTATTAACAAAAAATATAAAGAAAAATATTGCGTTTAATATGGCATTCATAAAAGTTAATACCAAAAAAATTGTTTTTTTATAAAAAAAATTAACCGACTAATTTTTTTAAAATTATTTTTATTTCAATTGATTGCTTTTATTTCTAATACACGACTTTCCCAATTTCATATTTTTACTGCATTTTTAAAAAAAAAATATCGCCAACTTTGATGTTCTGTATCTTGACAAAGAAAGAGTTTTGACCCATGAATTATAGGAACTTTCTTATCAGACATGACTTCTTCTATCACCTGTTGGCCTATGGCTCCTAAGTTATGGGACACCTTGCATAGAGAAATAACTTCCCTCTTTATCCCTCTCGAGTCATGCGTCGCCTTCCATAAGCCGCGTGGAATGAATTTTATTGCATTGTTTTTGGTAGGGATAAAGATATTAAATTTCCTGGTTTGGGTGTGGTCCATGATTCAGTTACTCCGAGATTTTCGAAGAGCAATGTACCCATTTTTCGTTTATTATTGTCTCCGTAAACAACTTAGCATTTTAAAAAAATTTTATTTGGCAAAAAACTGTCTTTAGTATTAATGAATTTTGACCAAAATCTAATCAGCTCGTTAGAGTGTCGAATACTATTTTACCTTTTATGAAAATCGGTTCAGCAGTTTAGGAGCTATCGTGTTAGAGAGAGAAATAATATGCACACACACACAGACATTACGACGATATTGCCAAATAGGTCAGAATACACCCAAATAACACATGTTTGGTGTTATCTCAAACAATTTAAAATGTTTCGAACGGTTCTGGGAGGAACATCATCAGGTATCTCTTTAGCAATGGCTGAACTTGAACAAGGTGGGAGTACTTGAGCCGCAGCACAAACGGCGATATATCTTTGTTGTCCTTGTTCCGACATGTGTCTTAAGCCCAGTGGCGGCTGGTGACGTTATAATTTGGGGGGGGGGGCAGAAATTTAAATTGCATGAAAAATGAGATGAAAAACTCACAGAAACAATTTTATTTTAGTATTTTCTAAACAGGCGGCTACATGATGTAGTATTTAGTTTATTTGTTTATAGATAAAGTCCATTCGTCCTTCTTTTACATGCGCAAAGTGCTCGGATATGCACCAGTTTCAGACTCATCATGGCCCCGTAGAGCAACCTCAAAAATCCCACAAACTTTCATACAGTCTATTAACCTACTAAGTATATGTCTATTTTTGTCACATTTTCATTATGTTCGGTAATGTTTTGCCTATAGGCACTATTCAATTGGCACCTAATATCAGTATTGCCAAGCATAAAAAATTCTATGTGGTTATTTAAATGAATACCACTTATTTTGTGTTTTTTTAACTGATGAAATTTAGCTTGTACCAAGTACCTACATAGTCAGAAAAAAAGTTTGTGACGTTCGCGTTAGTATAAATATTCTAGTTGCTTGAAAATACTACACGGTAAGTAGTCTTTGGTGTCATTTGCAGCCAGAAAAAGAAACAAATCCTTAGCAAATAAAAGTTTACTGCAGTGGAAGCTTCTTTCGACCCTGTCTCTTGCTGTATGGTTGTCGTAGCTGTGCCATTGTTTTATTTACATAATGCAAATAATTTTTATAGAATGTTGTTGTGGTGACAATATACCATTAGAGTAAAAGCTATACTGACCACGAAGATTCTGCTTAGAAAGAGAAAAACTAATTTAGCAGGTATTTAGATATATACAGGGTGTCCCATAAGTTAGGGACTATTGTGCAGCAGGTGATAGAGGACGTTATTTCGGAGAAAAATGCTTATATAACATGGGGGTCAACACACATCTATTTTTAAGATATAGGATTTTTAAAGTTAGAGGAGTGGGGGGAGGGGAGGGTTTTACAAAAAAAAAATCTGTCACAGCCAGCTAAATACTCAGCTAATTGTGATTCAAAAATGCGGGACCTATTCCTTTTTTTGATAAAATTACAAGCTGAGGAGATACAGGCTGTTAAAATAACCTTAAAAAACGTACAAAAAATAATATATTTTTTAAAAAATTAAGTTTTGGTTCATTCTTTTAAAAATATAAATAATATTTTATTATTATGTCTCGCTTGAGACTTGTATTTATTAACAAAAAATATAAAGAAAAATATTGCGTTTAATATGGCATTCATAAAAGTTAATACCAAAAAAATTGTTTTTTATAAAAAAAATTAACCGACTAATTTTTTTAAAATTATTTTTATTTCAATTGATTGCTTTTATTTCTAATACACGACTTTCCCAATTTCATATTTTTACTGCATTTTTTAAAAAAAATATCGCCAACTTTGATGTTCTGTATCTTGACAAAGAAAGAGTTTTGACCCATGCATTATAGGAACTTTCTTATCAGACATGACTTCTTCTATCACCTGTTGGCCTATGGCTCCTAAGTTATGGGACACCTTGCATAGAGAAATAACTTCCCTCTTTATCCCTCTCGAGTCATGCGTCGCCTTCCATAAGCCGCGTGGAATGAATTTTATTGCATTGTTTTTGGTAGGGATAAAGATATTAAATTTCCTGGTTTGGGTGTGGTCCATGATTCAGTTACTCCGAGATTTTCGAAGAGCAATGTACCCATTTTTCGTTTATTATTGTCTCCGTAAACAACTTAGCATTTTAAAAAAATTTTATTTGGCAAAAAACTGTCTTTAGTATTAATGAATTTTGACCAAAATCTAATCAGCTCGTTAGAGTGTCGAATACTATTTTACCTTTTATGAAAATCGGTTCAGCAGTTTAGGAGCTATCGTGTTAGAGAGAGAAATAATATGCACACACACACAGACATTACGACGATATTGCCAAGATAGGTCAGAATACACCCAAATAACACATGTTTGGTGTTATCTCAAACAATTTAAAATGTTTCGAACGGTTCTGGGAGGAACATCATCAGGTATCTCTTTAGCAATGGCTGAACTTGAACAAGGTGGGAGTACTTGAGCCGCAGCACAAACGGCGATATATCTTTGTTGTCCTTGTTCCGACATGTGTCTTAAGCCCAGTGGCGGCTGGTGACGTTATAATTTGGGGGGGGGGGGGCAGAAATTTAAATTGCATGAAAAATGAGATGAAAAACTCACCGAAACAATTTTATTTTAGTATTTTCTAAACAGGCGGCTACATGATGTAGTATTTAGTTTATTTGTTTATAGATAAAGTCCATTCGTCCTTCTTTTACATGCGCAAAGTGCTCGGATATGCACCAGTTTCAGACTCATCATGGCCCCGTAGAGCAACCTCAAAAATCCCACAAACTTTCATACAGTCTGTTAACCTACTAAGTATATGTCTATTTTTGTCACATTTTCATTATGTTCGGTAATGTTTTGCCTATAGGCACTATTCAATTGGCACCTAATATCAGTATTGCCTAGCATAAAAAATTCTATGTGGTTATTTAAATGAATACCACTTATTTTGTGTTTTTTTAACTTAGTGCTTGATATTACACATTCCCTTTGCCACCCACGCAGGATCAGTTCGTGGATTGTTCATAACAAGACAAATTTTTTCACAACCGCACAACCAGTTTTTATCATATAATTTTCTATTAAATTTTCTATTATATGTATGTTTTTTTGGAACACCCCTCGGCATTACTTGCAATAAAATTTTGGTTAATTTTGTAACGGGCGAGCGGTCATTATGTATATTTATTTAATTATTTATTTAAGGCAACTACTTTATTTAGTTTTTATGTGAATATTTTGTGAGATAGTAATGAATGAATTAACCTAATAGAAACAGAGGTAGAGTGGAACACAACACCAAGATGACACATGCGAGTCTTTCCTGGTGCGCTTCATCTGAAACATTGTAGACCTCTGGAAAAACAAAGTAGTTCTCGGGGCTGAATCCATGTTGGCGTTCTACAGTCTTGTTAGTACATGAGTAAGCTTACTTACCAATTCAAATCTTAAACCTCTAGACAACTGCTACTCGATTGGATGATATTTCTTTTTCACTATATTTCACTGTTTTGTTTTGATATGTTTCTGATATGAACTGCCCATCAAAGTTATTTAGATCAGGCCAATCTGAGATTAACTAAACTTCTTGATTTGGTCTGAAATAGCTTTTTACCAATTTTTAGCTATAATACACTACTATACTCAGCTTGCTCTAACATTAAATAATCGATAGGTTGTTCATCAGATCTGTAGTTTTATTTTTAATTTTGTTGTTAAATAAAAAGGCCTTGTTTCTGGACTAGGCAAGTGTATATTTTAAAATAAAAAGATGAAAATATGAAAATATGACAAATTAAAAACAATTTGAGAAAAATGTGACAAAATTAATTATTTGACAAAATTAAACAAACAAAGCTAAATCATGTTTTATTTTAGGCAATTCTATTTCCACCCTCTTCCCAAGTATTTTAGACTTTAAATAAAAATCCCAAGTATAGGCAAAAACTTGATAAATTAATAAAAATACCAACATTACCCATGTTTTAATCAACTGATTTAAAACCCATTTTGATCCCAAAATAGTTTCCCACAAATCAAAAGTAAATACACAGAATTGTCTAAAATTATCCAAGTTTGTCAAATAAAGAAAGGGTTGAGGCAGTGTAATAATTGATACTTGACATTACTTACAAAAGTTAAAGTTTAAAGCACGCGCTTATATTTTAAAACCCGACTGACTTTTCAAAACTCTAAGACGGAACTCAATTTTAACTTTACAACTTGAAAAAAACTGCTCTCAGATTATCCCTTCTTATTTGACATATTTGGGTAGGCGTACCTAAATTGGAAAAAACCTATACATATACATATTATTCCTAAAATTTTGTGTTTAAAAACAGAGACAAGAAATACAGTCAGTGACATAAAAAAAGAACAAAACATCAAATTTTCCCTGACTTAATTTAAGTAAAGATGGCCTACTCTTAAAGACGTCCCACGGGAACACCCACAAATAAGAAAATTCAGTTAAAGCTCAAAGTCACCCTAGATTACCTAATTTCGGAAAACAAAGAAAGCTACTTCAAAAGTTACCTAAACTGATCTAAAAAAATGAAACGAACATCCTAGTAATGTCCAGTTTAAAATTTATTAATTATTTATCAAAATTGACCAATTAAAAAAAACACTTCGCCTTTAAAGAAAGTGCCTACGATTTTTTGCTTTTAAAATCGAAACCGGGTTGGCATATAGCCTAAGTTGAGAAAACCCGGTGAAAAACTCAACTGCTATTTTCCAGAAAATTTCCAATTTTCTCTTAAAAAATATGACAAATCAAATCTTATATTTACATAGCCTTTAGTAATTGTTTGATTTTTCTACATTTAGTAATTACTAATTAACCACTTTGAAGTATTTTATGAACCACTGGTCAAAACCTTTGAAACTTGCAATACTACGATATCCAAACGAAATCAATATGATCAAAATTAAGTGACACGGAAAATCAGTGAAAACTGGATCTATTTACCTGAAAATCAAATAAGGAAACAAAGTCCACCAAATCTAAAAAATAACTCAATTTTGTCGTTTTTGATATCGCTATAATCAACTATAAAAGTTCTGTTCATATGTATGATCGTGACAAGAAAATTCGCAACATAAAGAAAAGCTACTATGAAAAGTTGGTTTTAATTTAGGGAAATGTAAAATATTTCTCGGTCTATATATATCTGTCACTAAATCCGAAAACATTAAAAAAACTATCAGTCAATAGACAAGGGCCGTGGTCTGAGTCTAAAAGCCACTTAAAATTTTTAAAGCTTAAGAGTGTATTTAAAGTGTGACATTTATTGGCAATATATTTTCCTAAAATCACAAATAGTATGTCAAAATTAAAGAACTAACCCTTGTCTGGATCTTAAGAGTGTAAAATATATGAACCACATGTTTTTCTGCTATGGGAAAAAAACTTTAGTCGACATTATATTATATTTAAAGAAATAGACCTTAACAAAAAATCTGAGAAATATTCAAAATAAAATATGGGAAATTCTGTTACATATTTACCTCCCTTCTTCGAAAAAGTGATTAATTTTTTTAAAAATATCAATTATTTTGAAAATAAAATTCATCACGTCAAACAATTACTTATGGCCTTACAAGTTTTAAATCTACATGTAAAATAATTATTCATCAGAACGCACAGTTCTCAAACATCATTTGGCTTGGATAGTTCTTTCATACACTCGGGATTATGACACACTTTGGGATAAAGTTTTTGGTCAGAGTCTTCAGCTAACGGAGCTGATGGTACCGACGACGTTATTGGAAGAAGGGTTCGCGGACCGGTTTCACCCATCTCCACATATTCGCGTTCGCGCATTTCACGTTCTACTTCACTCTTCATGAACTCGCGATATAGTTTGTACACGTACCTGTGAGTTAGTGCATTCCACAGGCTTGCCCAAAGGTAACGTTTGCGCTTTGGGTGTTCTTTCGCGACGCGGTTGATAGTAAAATAGTTCATTACCACTGTTGCAACATAACTGATTAAGTGGATAACTGCAATAAGAAATCCAAAAATTGAAAATAAATTTCCCATATAGGATAAGAAACCCCATACTTCGGTTGCTGCTGTCATTGCTATATTTTTGATTTCTTGGTCATTAAAAATATTAGGTACATATAGTTTCTGATCTTCCATTGATCTTCCAGTGATACGCCTGGCTATTTCATTGGTAACGGCTCTTTTCTCATTAGGAAACAATAAAGATGTCTGAAATTTATACATTTCTTCCGTTGTATAAACTCCATGTGATGATATGGGTGAGATTCTGGAAAGAGTTATAGTATCTTCTTCAACATTCGCATCAAGCACTAATGCGGGTTCTGCTCTTCTGAGTTCTGGTGACAACTCAACCCAATTACCTTCTAAGTAAAATGTTGCTGGTAATAGTCCTTGACAATCTATTTCTGTTCCATATTCGGAGATTATATGGGTAACAGGCGTTCTAAACATAGACTTGTTTTGATAAATGATTGGCAATTCTTGATAGCAAGATTTGGTGCGTCTAAAATCAACAATCACCGGCTTACATTTTGCAATGTAAAGGACTTCTCCCATAACTCTACCAATAAATCCAGAATTTTCTTTAATTAAATTTCCAATAAGTTCTGGGGATTGATGTGCTAATGCAATTCGATTGGCTAAGATGGCTTCTCTGAGCTCACATCTTTTTACAATAGCATCATATACTAATTCAGCCATTTGCTTTTTGACAGCGATTTCTAAAAATAATAACTTACTTAAAACTTGAGCCATCAGATCGGTGTTTTGAGTTAATAAGAAAGATTTTCTATAATAAAATCCCAATTCATCTTCAATTATTATGAGCAGTCTGTTTTGTTCGGTTTGCCAAGCTCTTTGGTGACAAAGCTCTTCAGGTTTCGTTAATTTTAGTGCAAAGACAGTATCTTCAGCATCTACAATGATGTATCTAATGATTGGCTCTTGGCTTACAGTTAGTATGGTCGCATTTCCTTCCCATAAGACATCAACTCCTTGGGTGTGACAAACTTCTTTATGATCTTGTTCCCAAACAACTTCTCCAACTTGATCATCAAAGCAGTAGCCATCGTTGTAATGACAAACTGTGCCTGTTTTTAAATGAATTACATTTCTTTCTACATTTGCAGTTGTTTGATAATCTGACAGTTTAATTGTTATGGCTGCTGAAACGATTACATTTTCGTAAACAGTGTCTCCAATTGAGTAACGTACTCCGTTACATGAACCATCTGACTTGATCTGTCCTTGAATTGTGGTTGAAACTTCTGTCGTGCCATTTAACAACAGTTGAGTTATAGTACCTGCACCAATCCCATTAAGGTTCACTGCTCGGAATTTATGTGCTTTTAGACAACCATCACGGTTTAATGTTTGAACCGTTTTAACAAGTCCTCCAGGAACTGCACTAGTATGTGAAAACATTCCACATCTTTGTACTAGTTGTTGCACCATTACTAGGCAGTTATACGTATGTACTGATACATGTTCTCGTTTCTGTACGAGCTGGATTCGGCGTGAAACAGATAAGGTGGCATTCTTCGGATCTTTGCATGGCACTACGCCTAACAGCGACAGCTTGGTCAGTTCGGTCGTCTTGTCCTGGCAGTCGTACGCTATAATGTCTGCGCTCGTCATGGTTGATAGTTGGGCAATGGCACAAAGGATGGCGAAAATGGCAAAAGTCATCTTCTGTAATAAAGAAAATCTCGCAAGTGCGGATTAAGGTAAAACACAATAAAATGAGGGCAAAAGGAAAAAGAAACAAAATTTTAGTTAAACAAAGTAATTTGTTTAAACAATAAGGGTGGGCAATTGAAACGTTTTGCTTTCGCGCACGCAAAACAAAGAAAAAGGGGACAAGAACTTGTTTCTTCTTTTAAATTTTTGTTTTAGGGAAGCTTATAAAAATTTAATTGCCTGAATCCCGGATCCACTTTTCGTCTGGAACTGGTCCTTGACTGCGAGTGTATCTACGGAACTCAGTAGCGGGTGATGAACTAAGGCTGGTTGAGGGGCCTTGAGGTGACTCTTTTGAAGGTGAGGGCTCAGGAAGCTGCGGAGAAGGTGTGACCTTGGAATCTCCGGAACTTCTGGAATGAGAATGGCCGCTGGAGACAGTCCTCGAACTAGGGCTTGATTGACTGCACTTGGTTGTGCTGGCTGAATTTGAATGTGTAGTCGAAAGAACTTCTCCAACTATGGTCTTTTCATTAGTAGAGGAAGAGTCGTTTGATAGGGTTAAAGGTAATGTGTGAGCGTCGGAGTTATTTAGTTCCCTATCATGCAAACTAGTTTTATTACTTACTTCACTCTTTCTTGTAGTTAAAATGTCTTTTGCAATCGGCAAGTTAATTTCTACACTACTAGTACTATTACTTACTGATTTCATACTTAAGGTATTGTTTTTATTTGAAGATGCTTTTTCCATTACGTTTGTTTTTATTTCACTATTGTTATCCTTTCTCTGATCTTCACTTGATGTATGTAAAAACTCGTATCCCTTCTCGATCTTAAGTGGTGTGTTACCTAGCTTAAATTTTTCTAAATTAGAAGCTAAACATGGCTTAATTCTATTTACATGTACTTTTTGCGTCTTACCGGTATGTAAACCCTTAATCGTGGCATTTACGTTTTTAAGATCTAAAATCCTATAGGGTCCTGACCACATTTTTGCTAATTTCTTCGTAATACCTTGCTTTATTCCTTGTTCCAGTAAATAAACTTTTTCTCCTACTTTAAATTTATGTGGTTTTGTTGTTTTATTAAAGTGTTCGTGAACTTTGCTCGTATTTTTCTCTATATTATACAGGGCATTTTGATGTGCGATTTTCATCCGTTGCAAAAACTCTGATACGTAGTTTTCATGCGTATCATATCTTATTTTCATTGGTCTAAATAAATCATCAAATGGATAATCCATATCTCTACCGTATAGTAGGAAGAATGGACTCTCTTCTGTAGTAGAATGAGTCATTGAGCTGTATGCAGCGAGAGCATAGGGTAGCCAGATATCCCAATCTCTCTGATCTGGACTTATGTAGTGACTCAACATGTCTTTAAGTGTTCTATGGAATCTTTCCAAAGCTCCATTGGTTTGAGGCCTGTACGCTGTAGTTTTTAGATGGTTGATTCTTAGTACTTCGCAAATTTTTTCCATTAATCTACTTGTGAAATTAGTACCTAAATCAGTAAGCAACTGTTTTGGTGTTCCATGTCTTAGGATAATTCCTTGGATAAAAGTTCTAGCTACTGTATCAGCAGTTTGATCTTTCATTGGAAACGCTTCTACGTACTTCGTCAAAGAATCTTGTACAGTGAGAATATATTTATTCCCTAAATCTGTAATTGGTAATGGACCTACAACATCCATAGCTATTCTATAGAATGGTCTTGTTGGTGTCTTAAATTTTTGAAGTGGTGCTGGTCTTAAATGTGGCGAAGTTTTTCTTTGAGCGCACGAAATACATGCATTCACATAAAGTTTTATGTCGCTGCACATTCCATGCCAATAAAATATCTTTTTAATTCTCTCATAAGTCTTGTCGTAACCTACATGTCCTGAGAGTGGCAGATCATGATAAATTTCCATAATACTTAATATAAGTTCTTTTGGAGCTACAAGGGTGTCATCAATAGTCCATTGTCCGGACTTTTTGTAAACAATTCCATCTTCATCTGCGTAAAAGTTTGTTGTTTCTCCTGATATAATTTTGTTTAAAATTCTTAACACATCTGGATCTTTTCTTTGCAACTTTTTTATCTTTTCTCGACTCCATATGGGATCTAATTCGTTAACATTTCCTAGGTAACGTATTGTAGTTTCTTGGGTTGTTTTTATCCTAGATAATGCATCGACATTGGAGTGGTTTTTTCCAGGTCTATATTCAATCTCAAAAGTATACTCTGATAATGCTAAAGACCATCTCATTAACCTATTATTTGGTTCTTTAACACTCATTAGCCACTTTAGAGGTTGGTGATCTGTATAAACAGTAAATTCGACTCCATAGAGATAACATCGAAACTGTTTTATACCCCATAATAGTCCTAGACACTCTCTTTCGGTAGTTGAATAATTTCTTTCTGCTTTATTTAGTTGACGACTTGCATAGCCAACTGGAAGTTCTTTTCCATCGTAAATTTGGCTTAAAATGGCTCCTAATGCAAATCCTGATGCATCTGTTGATAAACAAAAACGTTTTGAAAAATCTGGATATTTTAAGATTGGTTCGTTGATTAATGCAGACTTTAATTCTTGGAAAGCCTTCTGGTTTTCTTCTTTCCACAAATATGGAGTATTCTTTTTTGTGAGGCTAGTTAAAGGTATTGCGATTTTTGCAAAGTTTGGTATAAACCTTCTATAGTACGATACTAAACCTAAGAAAGATCTGATTTCTGTTATGTTCTTTGGTATTGGAAATTCTTTAACTGCCTTAATTTTTCCTTCGTCTGGTCTTATTCCATCGCCTCCTACAATGTGACCTAAATATGTAGTTTCTCTTTTCAGAAAGACACATTTTTCTGGATTTAATGTAAGTCCTGCTTTTTTTATTCTGTCAAATATGGACTTTAACTTTTCTAAGTGTTCTCGAACACTGTTTTTAGAGAAACAAATTATGTCATCTTGAAAAACAAAACAATGACTTCCGGTTAATCCTGATAGAATTGCGTTCATCAATCTCTGATATGTAAATGGCGAATTAACTAATCCAAATGGCATTCTAATACATTCATAATGTCCCCAAGGAACTGAAAACGCAGTCTTTTCTCGATCTTCTGGAGCTACTTCTACTTGCCAGAAGCCTTTTGTCATATCCAATGTTGTAAAAACTTGTGCTCCGCCTAACGAATCGATGGTTTCTTGTATATTTGGAATGGGAAAATAATCTCTCCTTGTTACTTTGTTAAGAGCTCTAAAATCTATACAGAACCTATATTTCTTTTCTCCATTTTTATTAGTTTTTTCCACTAAAACAACTGGTGCACTCCATGGTGATATTGATGGCTGTATAATCTTGTTTTTAAGCATTTCGTCAATTTGTTCACGTAAAATTTCTTGTTGTTTAAAAGGAACCCGGTAAGGTGCACGTACAATAGGTGGTGAATTATAAGTTTCTATTTTATGCTGCACTAAAGTCGTCTTCTTTAACGGCTTGTCTCCTAGGTGAAAAATATCTTTGTATTTTCTTAAAAATGATATTACTTTATCTCTTACCAAACCAACTAGATGTTTTGTTGCTTCGTTCAAAACCTGCTCAAAAGACTGTTCTTGACTAGGTTTATCACGAGTGAAGCTTTCTACCAAATCTTCTGTCATATCTGCTAAGTTAGCTATAGGGGTATTTTTTGGAAGAAACTGAGGTGTTGGAAAAACATTTAAAATTCGTACAACCACGTTCCTTTGCAGTTCTTCTGGGCTTGGAATAGTTACTATTGAACTAGCACACAACATTCCCATTGGAAGTTGTAAAGGCTCTACGATTCTATTGCCAGCAGGGATACGTCTATCAACTGAGGCTAGAATATCGCAGCCGCTGAAAGGTGGTATCTCCAGGAATTCTCGTAGACGTGCAACAGAGGCATTCGCTCTAACTGTTTGTTTGTCTCTTGAAAACGGCTTTTCTCCATCCTTTTCGTTGTACGTATTATTTGGGCTATTGTGTAACCAATCAAGGATTTTTTTTTCCTTGTTACGGACTAGCAAACTGGTATTACTACTCTTTTCTGAGCAATCCATCAAATTGAGATCTCTCATCGGCTTCATACTGTTCCCACTGTAAATACTTATATTTTCATTATTAGTATCTGTAAGGAAAACTTCCTTATCAGTTAGGAGCTTCTGATGTTTTGACTTTACTTCCCCTGTTTTATCTAATGTCGCTTCTAGCCGACAAAATTTTGAAAGATTAGCTGCAGATGGTTGAATGACGTTTTCATCCGGTAGTTTAACCATTTTAGAGTTACTGTTTTCTGTAACTCCATGACTCGAATTTGGCAAAACATCTGTCATGGCTATATTACAACCATTGATTACAAATAAATTGTTTCTAAAATCTATAGTTGGCAAAACTCTTGATATAAAATCCATACCTAATAAACCTTGTGAAGGAAAACTTAAATCATCTTCACAAATTGCGCATTTCTGCTGAATGTCTCCTGATTTTAATTGAAATAGAACAAAAGTCAAACCATATTTATTAATTACATTTCCTGAGATGTCTGTTATTTTTGTTGGACATTCATTTATGATTGGTAAGTTTAATCTTTTGACTAAACCGATTTTAATGAGCGAAACTGCGGCTCCCGTATCTAATAGCCATTTTGACGGTTGATTTTGTATATAAAGCTCAATAAATCTAACTCGTTCAGTTAGTAATCTAATAACAATTGTTGACTTTTGAGATTTTTCCACGTTGACATTTGTAATGTTTTCACCTATGGTTTGGGCTTTGGAGGTTGGCGCTTGGAGTTTAAAGACCCGGGAGGACAAACTTCTCCGATTTTACCACAGTGAAAGCAAAACAATTTTTGATTGCTAAAACAAGTTAGCTTGCTATGACCTTTTTCTCCACATCTATAGCATCGGTCCACCATATAAGGATATTCTTTTGGAGGTTGTCTGACTCCATTATTTGACATAGTAACTCTTGGTGAATTGGCTCCACGCATTTGAATAGGGCTACTACGGTTGTGAGTAAAACCTCGGTTTTGTTGATATCCACCGTTTGGTTGATATCTTGCACTTTGTTGATTAAATGTAGGATTTTGTTGATATCTCTCATAACCTCTCTGATTTCCATTATTTTGGAATGTTCCTCGACTCTGTTGTTGATAACCTCCTCTTTGATTAAATTGAAAATTGCCACGAGTTGGTTGAAAACCACCTCTTTGATTAAATCCACCGCGGCTTGGTTGAAAACCTTGGTAATATGGTCTTGGATTAGGCACGTTTTGATAATGTTCTTCTGGTGATTGATTAAAATCTCTTCGAGCAAATGAGTACTTTTGATTGGGCAAATCTTCCCTTTTTGACGAAAAATATCTTATTGTTTCCTCAGGTTGTTGCCTACTGGTTGATGGATAACTTGGTCGTTCTGATGTAGACACTTTTCTTATCGATATTATGTCGTACTTAGTTTCTTTGATTAGTCTGGCTACTTTTTGTTCACTAATGAGAGCTTGTTCTAGACATTCCTCAAGGTCATAAAATTCTCCTTTGGCTAAAACATCGTTGGCCAATTTGGTATCTATGCCTTGGAAAAATTGTTCTACCAATAGTAGATTTCTATGATATAGTTGTTGTGCCGTCATGGTATCTATCGGGAAAAATTTATTCGCAATTATTTGTAATCTTTGAACATACTCTCCTAGAGATTCTAGTGGCTTACGAATACAAGATCCTAATTCTCTTTTTCCTTCTGACATTGGAATTTTTCTGCCAAATACTTTCTGTAAGTAGTTTCTCATTTCAAACATGTTTCTTGGTCTTTGACCTGGAAGCAACGAGCTGTAATACATCTTAACTTTCTCTCTAAACTTGGACTCACAGACTTTGACCATATCTTCCTGACTCCATTTGTGTTGTCTACCTAAGTTTTCTATGGCGTCCAAAAATAAGTCAAAATCTGGACCTCCAGTGTAATTTTCTAATAATGTCATATCTTGTATTCCTCCAGTAAATGACATTTTCCGCAAATAGAAGTTTAGCTCAGCTAATTGTTCATTTTCTAATGGTGAAGTTCTTTTGGGCGGGGCATCATGCCTGTTTGTTTGTGAGAACTGTGACTCATCATATCTATTATAATATTCTTGAGGCTGAGAAAATTGAGTTGGCCTTCTTAAGTTTTGAGCGAAATTTTGAGATTCATCCACGAACTGGGATTGAAATTGAGCTGAACTTTGTGGTTCACTTCTCATTTGCTGTTGAGTCTCGGAGGTTATCTGTTGCTGTTGAAAATATGCTGCTACTGCTGCAGCTAAATCCGCATTTGTAAAGGTGACTTGACCATTATTCTGAGTAAGTAAATTACCTACATTTCCATTTGTACCATGAGTCTGTGCATTAGAGGTTGTGTTCGCAGTTGTGTATTGCACACCTGTGACGGTTGTTGTTGAGATATTTACTCCTGTAGTTTGATTTTGTATTATTCCATTTTCTGTATGAAAATGGCCGCCGTTAGTTTCTTGGTTGACCGATGTTACAGGGGGATCGATTAAATCAGTGTTATTTTCATCTTTTTTAGACATTTTTGTTTAGTTTAGTTTTAATTAGGTTGCAATATTAGGAGAACGACAATACTTACTAAAAAACTATAGACCAAGTATAAAATATAATTACAAGGTACCTGAAGCAACCCTCTCGAGTTGGAAAGGAAATCAAACGTCACTGGTATACCAAGTACTCCTTTCAATATACAAGGTATAATTAAAGCAAATTCCGACTTGACACGCAATCCTTTTTTTGACTTATTTTTCTTTAAAAATAAAAAATATGATTCAAAGCGACACGAGATAAAAAAAAAATAAAAATTACCAGAGTAACTCTACTGTTTAGGGTTTACTCTACTGTGCTCCTTTCTTCTAACACCTCTGGTAATTTCTTTTGGTCTATTGTTTTTTAAATACAAACCATGCATATAAATATGCAATCCAACACTATCCAATTGTCATAACCGTAAGCACAAAATTGAAACGTTACATACAAAGTTAATTCACTAATATCTTAAATATTTCAAAGTTATTTAAACTAATTAATGCTATTATAATAACTAGCGAACGATTAAAACTATTTTGCTTAGCCAAAATTACCACTAACTTAATGTTACTTGATTATTAAATGCATAAAACAAATCTTAAGTTAAAAATAAACCCACTAACAGCTAAAAATGAAAGTCTCTGAGTGTATGGAAGAGGATAGGAATACTTCGGAAAAATGCTTCCTTTCGTTCCAAAAAGGATTTGATAGCAGTATTTCCTTCAATACTCCAAAGATGCGTCCTGTAAAAATAATATTTGATGGATCCAATGAACTATTGATCTATTTTAGTATATATGTTATATACAAATACATCAATATGTCACAACACTAATCTTGCGTAACCTTGCCTTACTTCAAAAAAATTGTTCTAAATGAAAATTTACTCATCAGCAAAACACAAAAATAATACAAGAAAACTAGAGATAAATTTATTAAATTTTGCTAAGTTTTTTCCAACTAAAAGATACGTCATGAACCTAAAGAAAACTTTTTTATACACTAGTAGGGAATATACTATGTAGCATTCATTTTATTTTAATCACTAACTTTTATGATTATCACTAGAAAAGAATTACACTCAGAACGAGCATTTCCAAAGAAATCTTATCTTCATTTCTTAATTATACTTTTACATAAAAAACAACTTCAGAATCTTCAAAACACTAAAACTGTATTATATTATGTAATAAAACATAGACATAGACTTATAATATAGATAGATAAATAATACATAAGCTTATAATAGTCATGATGATAAGCAAAACAATTATATTTTTGAGATAAAATGGATTGGTGTTACGTCTGATAAGTTCTAAATAATCTAAATGGCTATATAATTATTGTTTTAATAGCAACATTTTACTACGCTAATTTGTTATAAACAAATATCATTTATGTGATTCTTAGATTATGATTGTCGATAAGACTATAAGAACAGTTACCATTCTTTATAAAGCTTGTTAAAAAGATTACAAGGTATAATTTATGAAACTTATTATGTTGATGCAAACTACTGAGACGATTCTCATAAACGATGAAATCATTATTTTTTTATCAAAATTATTCCAAAGATTTATCTTGATTTTTAAAAAGGTATAGCCAAAAATTGTACTTGCAAAACACTTAATTAGGAAATTAGCTATTTAATAGTCAATAGATAAAATAAGTAAAAAGAATAGAGGTTACACTTCAGTTAGTTGGCATACTATTTTTGTACTAAGGCTACATATACAGGTTTACGGTGCTCTTAAAGAAGAATAGTATCTAAAGAAAGAAAAATGATCATAGACAACTTATTTAGAGAATAGTGAAATCTTTAACTAGATTCTCTGTCTAGCGTAGACTAAATATGATACTAGATAGCAAACAATACAAAATAGTATCTGCAGTTACATAGTTTTTTATTAAGTAAAAATTGATTTTCCAATCTCAGATTATAGATATCCATTACTTTTAACAGCAAGTAATTTATTTAACGCTAATTATATTATTTTTGTTAAGTTAATTATTATTTTATATGTTATTATTATTTTATTTATTATTGCAAAACATTGCTTGTGCATTTCAAACAAATGTAAAACGATCAAATATGAAATCAAATTTAATAAAACACATTTATGTCTATTGCAAAAGGTAAGTAGAAGATGAAGTCTAAGAAGAAGAATAATATATATTCTCTCTGGTTTCACATAGCAAGTTTCCAAAACTGGCTATAGGTTTTCTTAGTTGATCTTTTTAGGCTTAGGATATCATGGGATTTACTGAACCGATTTTAATGATAGATTTTTGTCGAAAAGTTAATGTTAAAATAGTGCTTGTTTTTTAGTGTTTATCAAGTTCTGATTTATGATCAAGTTCTGATTTATGCTAGGTTTTTTTTTAAAGAAAAATTAGCTATATTATTTAAATTATAAAGGAAATAACCCTTTATGTTTCGACTTTAATGGTTAAAAAGCATTGAAGTTATTAAATTAGAAGTATTTTCATTTACCTATGTCGTTAGTTTTAAAAGAAATTTGTTTTTCTTCTTTAATGTTTTTAGAGATATTTTGATAATTAGAGATTACAAATCATTTTGCAGTTAAACACATGGTTGATTACCTAAAAGTAAAACTTTGTAGAAATAGTTTCTTCAGAAAAATTACCTTGTTTCCTACATTAGAATAACATTTAAGCAGTGGCGGTCCCAGACTTTTAAAAAGGGGTAGAATAATATTTAGGTTTAAGTTTTATGACCTTTTCTAGTTAGATCAGATTCGATTATAGTTAAGCATATTAAAAGAAATTATCGATAAATAGTCAGATTGGTTAAGGTTAGGTTAACAGTAGTTACCAATTTAACCATTTTTATTAAAATTAAGAATGTGTTGATTTTTTTCGTTTGTTAATGTTGTTATTCAAAAAAAAACAAAGTTTTAAAAAGATCTTAGTGTCTTTATTAGGTCAATCAAATCATTAATAATGTCCTAATTAATGATTTGTTATAAAAACAAATTGAAAATTCATTTTGGTTTTTTTTTTCATCTTTAATTTATTTATTTTTTTATAACTTGTTATAATTTAAAGAAAAAGAAAACTGAAGCAAAGGAAAAGGTTTTGATGATTTTTGGGTTATGTTATCATGAGTGGATTTTTATCAAGAAGGTCTCATGTCCTCTTCTATGAATCCTCTTAAAAGTTAATGTTTATTCTGTTTACTGAAATTACAAGACTTTTCTCTTAGTTATAGTTAATTAATAGCTCATACATTTTTGCTTGATTTTAGCTTAATATTACATTTTGGGTGGTTTATTTAATTAAAAATGTTATAACTTTAAAGAATTTTTGATTATTTCTTACTGTTAAAGGATTAAGATTATAAGCATGTAAGATTTTGTTTTTCCAAGTTAAACATGTTTTAAATATATTCAGTTTAGTCATTAATAATAATAATAATTTTATTTTATGATGCTTTATATATTTAATGGCTTAAATGTTCATTACTATGGAACATTGGTTACCAGGCAGTGTTGTACTAGTTACTTTACATTAAGATAGATAGTTTTTGAGTTATCAATATTATCAGACTGCATAGATAATTTTGGTAACAAATTACGTGTGTTCACCAAAGATGGTGCAAAATTAAATTTCAAATGTTATCAATACAGTATTATCATTATACAAAAGTAATGATGATATCCAAACTTATTATACTTACAGCAAGCAAAGATATCTGATTTAAAATGTAGAGTTTGGTTTGCTTCCTACCTTTCAATAAAGGTACGGTGTATTACCTTAGTGTATTTAACAACTTAGATTTTTTTTTTTTTTATGAAAAGTGAGGAGGTAGTATGTAGGAAAGACTACTTCAAAGCAAAGGATTAGAGGATTAATAATGCAAACAAGTTTTAAAGGTTAAGAAAGTAATGTTTTTTTTTTTTTTTTTATTTTAGGAATCAGGCGAAAAATACCAGGTTAAGCTATTTTTTATTTTTATTTTTAATTGATATTAAAGAATTTGTCCTAATAGTTTATACGAACAACAAAAATAATTGTCAAACATATAGTACTATACTATTTTAAGACAAGCTTATATTCTTATAGAGCAGAGAGATAAGAAAGAATGTAAAATTTAACATATATGAAACAATGGTAAAAAGCACGCTGTTGTATGGAATAGAGACTTGTCGCGTAACAGAAAAATACAAAAAAAAAATGGAAAGTATCGAAATGGATGCAATAAGAAGATCAATGAGAATATCTAGATTAGATCACATAAGAAATGAGATCATAAAAGAAAGAATGGGAATCGAGGGAAGCATAACGGATGACATCACTAAAAAGGCAACTCATATGGTACGGCCATGTACAACGGATGAACGACGAAAGATTACCAAAACAGGTCGTAGAGTGGCAACCAGTAGGGCGCAGAAAAAGAGGACGTCCTAAACTAAAATGGCCACAGTCAATCCAAAGATCAATAAGTCAAAAGAATCTGACAGAAGATGATTGTTAGGATCGAAGGAGGTGGAGAATAAGCGTCGGACAACGTAGAAAAACGTTCTAAACCGACATAGTAGTAGTAGTTACATTCTAGTATTAGACGTTTAGAGCAAGGTTAGCTTAGGTTTGGTTAGATAAAATTTGGTTTGGGCATAACCCTTAGAAGTAAATGTCGAATTTTAAGATGCAGTTAAAAAGTAAGATTAAATAATTCATTAATAGGTTAGCCATGGTTGGGTTAGATCAGAAGTGATAATAGCCTAGGAGTGGATTACCTCTAAATACTTCAATAATGTAACAGAAAAACTTACTGTAGAGATGATACTTGGCACATACTTAGGTATTGTGCTTAATCTAATTACGTACATTTCCTTAGTTATAGCAAAAATATTCTTATATCAATTTTGGCAACATTTGGCGATTTCTAAAATAGGATTTCAAAGATATGTAATACAATGATCTTATTATTAATATAGGAAGTAGTTGATGGTGTCCATTTTAAATTTTAGACAACAGTGTTGCTATTTTGTTTTATCTTTTAAATACTATAGCTGGTTCTTTTCTATAGCTGCTCCAGAATGAGTCAGAGAGCTTAAAATTTATAAATTAGTTTCTTGCAAGAAAATCATTAGTATCTGATTCAAGTACAAAGTTAAACAATCGCAAGTAGGGGATGGTGGGGAAATATCGATCACTTAAGATTATATACTTTTTCTTTTTAATAAATGACAAAGCCGCATGTTAGCGACGTTGTCATTTTTTTTCTCCCAGTTTTACAGATTTGTAGGTGATCATTTTTACCCGCTGAACGATATTACCCTCCGTTTCCTTACATTTAAATCAAGAAAGAAATATATACCTACTTAAAATACTGACATTCGTCTACGATGGGAATCAAACGAGTCGATTAATAACATATTTAAAAAAAAAAATCACGGGATGATTTACACATAACATTCATCATAGAATCACATGAAATACAATACTATCGAGGAAAAAAAAACTTATTGAATACCTATCGATACCTATTTTCCAAAGCAAAACTTAATAACACTTATAGATAAGGCAAGACTCTGCAATTTTCAATACTACCTACTTGTTTATTTTTTTATAAAATATTTATAGCAATGCTTATATTTTTTTTTTGATTTCTCCTTTATCGTTTTGAATGGTACCTAAATACTTTTTGCAACAGTTGTGTCTTATATTAATTAATTTCTGGAATTAATTAATTTCTGGCATAAATCTTATACAGGGCATAAAATTAGCTAGAATTTCGTCCTTTAATGGAATTTTTGTGGTTTTAGTATGTTGTAGCTTTGCAATTAAGTAAAATCAGCTAAAATAAAATAAAATATTATAATACAATGAGGTTCGATTTTAGTAAAATCAGCTAAAAAAATAAAAAATAAATAAATAAAATAACAATTTATATAGAGCGATATGTTATATATGCGTTTATCGTATGTAATGCTATAAAGGTAATCAATAGGTGGTTACTTTGCTAAAAGTGACGATAAAGCTACGTTTGCGCTACTGCAAAACAACGCTAACGTCAACGTCATCATTGGGTCAATATTAATGTGTGATAAAAAATTTTTTTCGCTATTACAAATTATTTGCGCTAATTTGATTTAAATAATTACAAAACGTCTCTGTGTAAAAAATTTTGCTAGAGTTTAGCAACTGAGATCATCACAAAGGTAGAGTAATCAAATAAATTTGGCGATTTAAAATTAAAAAAAAATTAGGGATAAGAATCTAATAGACATATAGAGTATTCTATTGCGCAAGAAGGGTCAATTTCCAATATCCGTCAAAAGAAGAAATGGTACATAAATTGGGTGATATTTTCAGGCAGAGAGTTAATTAGGCGTGTTTTCCAGAATTCTGCCTCGCTATTGGCTTACATCTACTGAGCTCAACAGTTTAGTCGGCTACCGCAAGGGCTTAGATTTTACAAGGGGTAATAATTAAAGGGTAGTTTAATCGTTTACTGGTAGAATTGTACCCAAAAAAGGTTTTTTCGTTTATGCAAATTGCCATTTCGTAGTGTAATAAAATGATTTAATGCAAATGGTTTCTCACCGCTTATAATAGTAAATAGGTAGTAGGGAAAAATCATCCATGTTATTGGTATCGAAAGTTAATTTAACGTATTTTGAATTAACTTAATTTACAATCAGCAATTATTAATTTTATACCAATTTTCGATTTTTATAATCTCTATCTGTTGAAATAATACATGTAAATTAAGGTCAAAAATCATTAATTCAACTAACAACTTTACTAACTAAATAAAAATTTAGCTAGGGTTCCGAATTAAAATTTTGTTGATCCGTCTACCAATTTTAAAAACAGCAACGTAGTAGCGCAAAGCAGCAGCTTATAGAGCGCTATATATTATCTTTCTTATCTTATTAACTATTATTTTGTTAGTGCTGAAAGAAATACACACTACATGCAAAAATTAATATTCACGCTTTAGCGTCTTCTGGAATTTCTAGAAGTGAAGTTCTAGGTGATATCTGGTAGTTTTTAGATGACTTGAATTTCTGTCGTCGCCTGTTTTTTTCACGCTTTAGCGGCTTCTATGTGTTGTACCAATTTATTATCACTCATCTCGTTCAATAATGTTAATTTTTTTTTCAAAAAGAAATAATTAAAAAAAAACAAAAATATTTACTTGATTGAGTTCAGTTAGCAGTATAACCAAACTTTTCCTAGGTGCTTTTAATTTTAAAATTGAGAGTTAGCAGTATAACTTCTCCAAATTGGACCAAAATAACCTCTAAGATCGATTTTATACCAATGTTTAATACCAAAGTTTAATAAAACAAAGGGAATACCAACTTTTTAAGTTTACCTATTAAAAAAAATAGTACCAACGTTTTACATTCAAGTTTCACTAAATAAAAAGAAGAGAAATTTACCAAAATTTTGAATTTACCTACTAAAACTATTAATTTAAGTAATCTGTTTTTTACCAACGGTTTAAGTTTGCTAAAAAAAACTAAATAAAAGTGAAAATTAAAAACAGATTCTACCAATGTTTAATATTGAACTATACACTAAAAAAAATAAACTGGAATCTACCAACGTTTTATTTGCCATTTCTCTGTGAAACACAGGCTCCCAATTTGTTAATAAAGTTAGCAGTATAACATTTATTATGATTCTGACAAACTAAAACACCCCAGCTGTACTGACAACCAATTTGTAACGGGCGAGCGGTCATTATGTATATTTATTTAATTATTTATTTAAGGCAACTACTTTATTTAGTTTTTATGTGAATATTTTGTGAGATAGTAATGAATGAATTAACCTAATAGAAACAGAGGTAGAGTGGAACACAACACCAAGATGACACATGCGAGTCTTTCCTGGTGCGCTTCATCTGAAACATTGTAGACCTCTGGAAAAACAAAGTAGTTCTCGGGGCTGAATCCATGTTGGCGTTCTACAGTCTTGTTAGTACATGAGTAAGCTTACTTACCAATTCAAATCTTAAACCTCTAGACAACTGCTACTCGATTGGATGATATTTCTTTTTCACTATATTTCACTGTTTTGTTTTGATATGTTTCTGATATGAACTGCCCATCAAAGTTATTTAGATCAGGCCAATCTGAGATTAACTAAACTTCTTGATTTGGTCTGAAATAGCTTTTTACCAATTTTTAGCTATAATACACTACTATACTCAGCTTGCTCTAACATTAAATAATCGATAGGTTGTTCATCAGATCTGTAGTTTTATTTTTAATTTTGTTGTTAAATAAAAAGGCCTTGTTTCTGGACTAGGCAAGTGTATATTTTAAAATAAAAAGATGAAAATATGAAAATATGACAAATTAAAAACAATTTGAGAAAAATGTGACAAAATTAATTATTTGACAAAATTAAACAAACAAAGCTAAATCATGTTTTATTTTAGGCAATTCTATTTCCACCCTCTTCCCAAGTATTTTAGACTTTAAATAAAAATCCCAAGTATAGGCAAAAACTTGATAAATTAATAAAAATACCAACATTACCCATGTTTTAATCAACTGATTTAAAACCCATTTTGATCCCAAAATAGTTTCCCACAAATCAAAAGTAAATACACAGAATTGTCTAAAATTATCCAAGTTTGTCAAATAAAGAAAGGGTTGAGGCAGTGTAATAATTGATACTTGACATTACTTACAAAAGTTAAAGTTTAAAGCACGCGCTTATATTTTAAAACCCGACTGACTTTTCAAAACTCTAAGACGGAACTCAATTTTAACTTTACAACTTGAAAAAAACTGCTCTCAGATTATCCCTTCTTATTTGACATATTTGGGTAGGCGTACCTAAATTGGAAAAAACCTATACATATACATATTATTCCTAAAATTTTGTGTTTAAAAACAGAGACAAGAAATACAGTCAGTGACATAAAAAAAGAACAAAACATCAAATTTTCCCTGACTTAATTTAAGTAAAGATGGCCTACTCTTAAAGACGTCCCACGGGAACACCCACAAATAAGAAAATTCAGTTAAAGCTCAAAGTCACCCTAGATTACCTAATTTCGGAAAACAAAGAAAGCTACTTCAAAAGTTACCTAAACTGATCTAAAAAAATGAAACGAACATCCTAGTAATGTCCAGTTTAAAATTTATTAATTATTTATCAAAATTGACCAATTAAAAAAAACACTTTGCCTTTAAAGAAAGTGCCTACGATTTTTTGCTTTTAAAATCGAAACCGGGTTGGCATATAGCCTAAGTTGAGAAAACCCGGTGAAAAACTCAACTGCTATTTTCCAGAAAATTTCCAATTTTCTCTTAAAAAATATGACAAATCAAATCTTATATTTACATAGCCTTTAGTAATTGTTTGATTTTTCTACATTTAGTAATTACTAATTAACCACTTTGAAGTATTTTATGAACCACTGGTCAAAACCTTTGAAACTTGCAATACTACGATATCCAAACGAAATCAATATGATCAAAATTAAGTGACACGGAAAATCAGTGAAAACTGGATCTATTTACCTGAAAATCAAATAAGGAAACAAAGTCCACCAAATCTAAAAAATAACTCAATTTTGTCGTTTTTGATATCGCTATAATCAACTATAAAAGTTCTGTTCATATGTATGATCGTGACAAGAAAATTCGCAACATAAAGAAAAGCTACTATGAAAAGTTGGTTTTAATTTAGGGAAATGTAAAATATTTCTCGGTCTATATAT
Organism: Aspidapion aeneum; assembly: GCA_963576565.1. Lineage (NCBI taxonomy): Eukaryota > Metazoa > Arthropoda > Insecta > Coleoptera > Brentidae > Aspidapion > Aspidapion aeneum. The sequence continues at coordinate 22,788,805 of OY755039.1, forward strand.
ATCTGTCACTAAATCCGAAAACATTAAAAAAACTATCAGTCAATAGACAAGGGCCGTGGTCTGAGTCTAAAAGCCACTTAAAATTTTTAAAGCTTAAGAGTGTATTTAAAGTGTGACATTTATTGGCAATATATTTTCCTAAAATCACAAATAGTATGTCAAAATTAAAGAACTAACCCTTGTCTGGATCTTAAGAGTGTAAAATATATGAACCACATGTTTTTCTGCTATGGGAAAAAAACTTTAGTCGACATTATATTATATTTAAAGAAATAGACCTTAACAAAAAATCTGAGAAATATTCAAAATAAAATATGGGAAATTCTGTTACAATTTTTAGGTCCGGTCTATGTGGCACGAAAGATTTTATTTATAATCGAAGTTCACGCGTTAACGTATTTAAATTTGCACAGTTAATTATGTAATCGATGGTATTAATTTCCATTTTATAAACCAACGATAAGAAAAACAAACAATGACACGCGGCCGGCAAGGCTGACCTACCCCAAATCAAAACAAACTCATACGTCTTCACTAAGAACAGAACCGGCAACATGTAGGAAGGGCAACGTTTTAGCACGATGAATATGGCCAACGTGAACTAAAACAAACACTCCTCCCGCCCCCGCACGAGAACAGCTACCCATACACCGCTAAAAAACGAGTGAAATTAAAATCTTGTCCCGCGCGGTGCTACTTGTAATTATTGACGCTGAAAAAGTTCATCCAATTAATCGCTTGTTGTTAACCACAGATCATAAAAAGGACTAGACAATCATGTCGAAAGGAAATATTTAACTTTTTTTAAAATAAATCAATTAAAAATACTGTTTGTCTAGTTTTGGGAGACCACTGCTCCATTGCCCTCCCTGTAGCAGCCGCCACTGCTTGGACCTTTATCCAATTGTGAATTATAATCAAAATGGTAGTTTTACAAGGAATATCAAGGTCCTTATACTTAACAATAAACAAATTTATTACATCTTCCTGCAAAATACCATTTTAGCATTTGAACCTTTTCTTCTTTAGTAAATTTTAACGCCAGCATAATGCCCGAGAAAGAAATTAGCCAGGTTTATAAAAACGCAATTGTTACCTCCTTCTCGCTTCGCAGATTAAAAGAAAATATAATCTCGATCCCGTAACGCGAATTCGTTGGATTTTCCCTGCTTATAATTTTCCCTCTGGTGTTCCCACTCTTCTTTAACTTTTGGTTCATAATTCACATATCATCACATTTTGCTAAGATCGGGGTACACCCTTATGTTTCTGTTTTGATATAAACCCCTGCTAAATTAGTTTTTCTCTTTCTAAGCAGAATCTTCATGACCACTATAGCTATTACCCTAATGGTATAGCCCAATTTGGTCAATGCTTTATATCCATATACTCTTTTACATTAACCGAGCTTTCACAGATTATTTTTACACTTCTAGGGCTAAACTCACAATTGACAGACAAGTTATAAAAAAGTTAGGTATACAAAATATAAAGTATTTAAAAATTTTTTAAAAACTTTTTACAACGTGGTCGCAGTAATAATTTGGAAGGTAAAGGAATTTAACAAGTGACGTCACGTGGTGTAGGCGATTCAAGTTAGATCGTATTAGTTTATTATGGGCTTTGTTAGTTTTACAATTGTAACGCGTTTTGTGCAATTACAACATACGTTTTAAATGTGCGGGTTGTTCACGGTGCCTAGAATAGGTGTTAGGATCTTATATATATATGTATATATATATAATATATATATATATATATATATATATATATATATATATATATATATGTCGAGATTTGCCGTCACTGGCGGTCCAGCTGCAAAGTTAGGTATCATATGCACAACTAATATTTTTTGATTTTTTTGAAAACTAAGGCAATTTCCTACTGTTTTTTAGTACATCCTTATAAAATCTGAGGGCACGGCAGTGCCTTGCCAAGTTCGCGCGCCGTAACCATCTTTTCTTGAAACATTTCAGCCGATATTTCACCTACCTAAAACTCTACTTTGGAATAAGCTACGAATCTCAAACTTTGCACAGTCTTAGATCTCCATGGAGTTAACAAACCCTCCAAGTTTCATGGAATTCCAAAATTAGTAAAGTAGTTACGAAATTTCAAAAAATGTCGAAATTGCCACTCACTCACTCATGTATAGATCATCAATATTTTACTGTACTTCCAGACATGCTACGAAGCTGAAATTTGGCAGACTGATAGAAATTATGACCAAACCCCTGGAAAAGATCAAAAAACCCCAAAATTTTAATTTATTCCCCTCCCCTATACATTTAAAGTTATGTAAAAGTAACATTGCCCACTTCCAGAAATGCTTGAGAGTTGAGCTTTGGAAGACCGATAGTAACTATGATAAAGTTATAGAAAAAAATTAAAACACGCCAAAATTCTAATTTACTTCCTTCCCCTATAAATGTAAATTTCAGAAACGCTAGAGAGCTGAGCATTGGAATGCTGATAGAAATTATGATAAAACCATGGGAAAACATTTAAAAAGTCCAATATTTTCATTTACTCTCCTCCCCTATAAATGTAAAGTTATGTAAAAGTAACATTACCCACTTCCAGAAACGCTAGAGAGCTGAGCATTGGAAGACTGATCGGAACTATGATAAAACTATAGGACAAAATTTAAAAACACGACAATTTTAATATATTTCCCTTCCCTCAAAAATTTAAGTACGGCATTGCAAAAGTTTTGAACAATATTCCGCATATTTTACTACTTCAAAAATTAAGTATTATCCAATTCCTTTAAAAAAGAAGTGAAATCATAACAAAAAAAATATATGTAAAAAAAAGCCAAGTACGCGAAAATGGCATTTCGTAAAAAGAATTGAGATAAAAGTAAAGCCAAGTTCTCCAATACAAATTTCAAAATGAAAGGTTCTTACTATTTTGGAAGTATTTTTCTAAACTTGGCTATTACGGCAGTAAATGACTCTTAGGCACAGTGCTAAATTGAACATAAAGAAGTTTGGCTGTAATAGCAAAGTTTAAAAAAACATTTCCAAACTAGTAAGAACCTTTCATTTTGAAATTTGTATTGGAGAACTTGGCTTTACTTTTATCTCAGTTATTTTTACGGAATGCCATTTTCGCGTACTTGACTTTGGTTGGTTATGATATAATTTTCTAGATATTGTCGTTATTTTTTTTTAGTCCGCTTTATTTTTTATTACATAAAACTTGAAATACAAGTCAAACTGAATGTGATCGTTTAGTATCAAAGGTAAACCGAGGACTTGGGAAGTAAACAACATTACTTTTGAAGCTGAAACAAACATATTATTTTTTGAATTTTAATTATTGTGTAAAGGAAAATGAAGCGGGCTAAAAAAAAATAACGACTGGTATGTCTCAAAAATATTATTTTATAAGAGTATACTTAAAAACAGAAGAAAAATTGCCTTAGTTTTCAAAAAATTCCAAAAATATTAGTTGTTTCGTTGTTCATATTATATCTAACTTTTGTTTACAAAAATCAGGTGGACCAGCAGTGAGGTGAAAAATTCGACATATATATATATATAAGATTCGAAGACCGGTCTAATTCTAGGGACCATGTGGGTTATTAACTTACCTCCATGCTGTCCTGTATTCAATAAGGTTGCCAAATTGAGACACGGCTTTAATGTAGTCATGAGTAAATACTGCTGGCCAAAGGGACTTGTTTGCGTGCGGATAAATCGATGGCTAAAATTAGAAATAACCATCACAAAGGATTAATATTTATGTACATGTGGGGATTGGATCACTCAATTCTAAGTCGCCAGGTATTTGCTGCAAATCCTATATGACGTCATAAATCTAACTATCGCTAAATTAGTTTTACAGAAAAACTGAAAATACGTTCTTTGTTTGCAAGGAAACAGCAATTATTATAGCAAAGAAAATAGCTTTATATCTTAAAAACTAACCGAAATATAAAAAAAATCAATTAACTCTTTTTTGCACAGAAACAAATTTAATATATGTTTTAGTTTTTAAGATACAAAGCCAATTTCTTTACCACAAAAATTGGTGTTCTCTTGTAAACAAAAAACAATTTTTTTGTAAAGCGAATTTAGCCAAAGTTTGTGTGACACCGACAGAAACAACTCCGCGAGAAAATACCCCTACCGGCAGTGAATTATACTGATGGTTTGATGCTTTCGTTGGGAACTTGTTAAAACTATTTGGTTTTCACTCTCTCCAACGTCGATCACAAGAATACGAATGATCTCTGTTTGAACACGTCCTGACAATCTGCAGGAACAGTGATCCATGCCAATCCACGACCGGTTTCGGCCTTTTTGGGCCATCCTCAGGTGAATGCAGGCGATAGCTCCGTGTAGAGCATAAGTTGTGAGAAACCAATAGAAACAATTACTTCGAGGGAAAATACCCCTGCCGGCATGGAATTATACTGATGGTTTGATGCTTTCATTGGGTTTTGATTCTCTTCTTATTTGTGAGGAACTTGAAAATGGATTCGCCTTACTTATTCTTAAAATAAGTTTGTCCATATTTTCGGAAGTTTTTCGAGGTCGAGATAATCTTTCTTTATCGGTAGTACTGTGGGTATTCTTGTATAGAGTCAAGGCATTTTAAAACAACAGCTTAAATTTTTTGCTATAGCAGAAATGGACAAAGCTTGATTTTTTAGGTCTACAATAATTGCTCGCTTCTCTGGCAAACAATGTTTCTTTCTACCCACTAAAAATTAAACCATTTCAGTCAATACTCAATATTTTAAAGACAATAAAAATATGAACTTGTAATCAATTTAAAAATTTTTTTTACTACTTTTAAACTAATAAAATGTACTGCATCTATACCTCGATGAATATACTAAAGACGAATATTAAATTTTTTATTATAATAAAATATCAAAAGAACAAATATTTCCTTATCTGTCAGGATTCACTTTTTTGTAAAAAAAGTCACAAACAAACCAGTGTGCTATTTATATGACCATAACTGTATATCTTTATTGATTTTTGAGGTATAAAGCTAATTTTTTCACTGTATTAATTGGTGTTCCCTTTCAAACAAAAACCTTTTAACAGTTTTTCTATAAAACTAAGTTAACGAAAGTTGTAAGCCAAAGCTTATGAAAAACATGAATAAGCCGCCATCTTGGATTTATGACGTCACACAGGCCCTTTTACCCAAATTAGAGGCAAACACCCAGGTAGCTATTCTGGGTCTTAAACGATGTGACCATCCACATCACACGTTTGACCAATAGCAAACTCTGAACGGTCGAGTGTTTTGAGAAATGACTTGTCTCGACCAATAGCATAGTCGCCGCTCTTCAGAGTTAGTGGATTTTAAGCGTTTGAAGTGAAATCTGTTCTGCTGCTTCGTACCGACTGAACGTTCCGCGGTCGGATCGTAGGAGAAGCTTGGGCAATGGTTCGCATAGCACGTAACGGCTCGGAGCTAATTTAAAGCTTGCCATTGACTAAATCATGTGATGAGAACTATCACATCGTTCAAGACCCAGAATAGTCACACCGGTGGCTTAAGAATGTATTATCCCATATATTACCAATCGATCTGGGATAGTTTTAAAAAATCTTCCACAACTATCCCATACGACACGATTTTTGGCTATAAGCCACTCAACTATGTATTTGAACCTATTTATCTTAGCAATCTTGTCGTAACGTCTGTGTATGGGCTTGTAGGTGTGTATGTGTGTGTACGTTACCTTACGAACCGCGGTGTTTAAGCATATGATAGTGCAGGCGCTGGAGGTAGTTCAGTATGCAAAATATGAGGACCACAGTTTGAAATTGGATTCTAGCTAAGAATTAGTCACAGATTAACGATCTGGATGTTGCCAAGCCAGTTTTTGACCAATTTTTTTTATCCCCCCTCCTTTTCTAGTCGTGTTCGAATTTCTGAAAAATTAACTCAAGTCACAATGACACAGAAATACATAAAAAATGTGTAGACTCTAACCTAAAAATAAAATTTTATTAGTTTTTTTAAATTTTAACTGCAAAAACCCTTAAAAACCCCCAAAACCTGAAATTTTTAGGTTTCTTTAAATGTTCTTAAAAACTAAGCTTCTGAGGGAAAAATATGTAATTAGCTTTATTATGGACAATAGAATTTCCTTTTCAACAATGTGTAAGTCAGTGGGGTGCGACCAATAACAAACTCTCCGGCGGCGTAGGTTTATTGAGGTAATGTAAAAAAAAAAGTTTAGTATATGTTTACCCGATTTTCTTAAAAACTAAGCTTTCTATCAAAAACTGTGCTGTATAGTCAATTGTAGACAATGAAATTTCCTTTTAAATGATAAGGCAATATTAGTATTATTTGAAGTAAGCCTAAAAATTGCAGGCTGTGGGGGGTCTGGGGGGGTTTTTGGGGGTTTTTGCAGCTAAAATTTAAAAAACTAATATAATTTTATTTTTAGATTAGATTTTGACTTTATGTTCAGAATTTCGAACACGACTATAAGAGGAGTGGGGGATTAAAATAAATTGGACCAAAACCTGGCTTGGCAATATCCAGATCGTTAATCTGTGACCGATTCTCAGCTAGAATCCATTGTCAAACTGCGGTCCTCATATTTTGCATACTGAACTGCCTCCTGCTCCTGCACTATAATATGTTTAAACACTGCGGTTCGTAAGGTAAAGTACATACACATACACACATACAAGCACATACACAGACGTTACGACGAGATTGCGAAGTAAATAGGTTCAAATACATAGTTGAGTGGCTTATAGTCAAAAATCGTGTCCTATTTTGCATATTCAACTATTATAACTCCAGCGCCTGCACTAATCGATGATTTTAACTATTACTACCTAGTAGACATTTGAACATTAATAATAATCAACCGAATGAGACTCTTCGCAGAGAAGAGACACCTTCTCTGCCATTAGCTTTTTTATTTGTTAAATTAATCAAATCAAATCAAACTAAGCTTTATTTTTAGAAATTTGGGCAAAAACTTATGAAAAAGCAATGACATCCTAACCTAGTAAGAATATCTATTTAGAGTCACACACATTAAAAATATGACTAATTAAAAATTAATGTTACTAATAGTCCGAAAATTTTTTTTAATAAATAGTTAAAGCACTTTTACATTTGGTACAGCAAAGAGAAAATATTTTTATGTATAATACAGGTAGAATTATTATTTAATTATTCTAAATAACCACCCATCTCAGAGTTGGCAACTTAACGGATTTTCCGTCCGGTCTAACGGATTTTAAGGGAAAAGATGTTTTCATTACATAAATATGAAATGAAAAAGTCGTAAATATGGTTGGAACTATAAGTAAAAATCTATAATCACCTTTAACCTTAACTTCATCAACCCTGCCTGTTGAAAGACTAATGATGAAAATTTTGATTTGGAATTTTAAAATTTAGTTCTTATAAGTAAGTAAAGTTTGGTATACATAGATTTATTTGCATAAGCTCAAGGTTTTTTGTGTCAAATTCTCTGTAGGGCTGAAGCATACCACCCGAAAAAATTTGTCATAAACATTGCGAATCCATGTTAAAAAATAAATCTTTATATCAAAAGTGGTAAACACCATTCTTATTCTTGATAGCTGTAGATTTTTTAAATTTTAGCCTAGATTTCTCAACTATAAATAAAAGATACCCGAGAGGTACGCGTATTTACGTTTCCGTGCTGATTTCACGGCAGCGCTGTTTTGAAATAGAAATGGAAATGTTGCAACATATTTGGTTACAAATGCGTGTTGATTTTAAGGCGCCGAGGCTCGAACAAGGCACGGATTTGTATTGAATTACGCAGCGCAGGGGTTTACTTATTAGTGCACATTTGAAACTTAAATTGGATTTACGTTGTTTATTAGTTTGATTTTGATGTTTGTTAATATGAAAATTATGGAGCAGTTTAAAAGTATTTGTACTAATATTACTCAAGATTTTGAAATTCTTTGAAGTTTGAAGAACACTCTTCTATTAACTATACCTGCAAAGTTCAGTGTTCATTGTCTTACATCGGCAACTACGACGACAGATGTTGTTCTGTTATTAATAAATTTTAATGATTTAAATGATTTTCACTTGATTTCTAACCACATGAAAATAGAAAGTTTGAAAAACCTAACCTAACGAAAGCTAATCAATCAAATCTAACCGAACCGAACCAAAGCAAACTGAACCAATAATTTTTTTCAAAAATAAAAACTTTCCTGGGTTCCTACCCGGGATCCTAGAGGATGTGAATCCGAACCGAACCGATCCTAACTAAACCGAACCAAACCTAACCTAACCAAACTAAACTACAACACTATTCACACCCTTTAGAATCCCCGGAAAGAAGTCAGGAGAGTTTTTTTTAATATTTGGTTCAGTTTGCTTTGGTTCGGTTCGGTTCGGTTTGGTTCAATTCGGTTCGTTTCGGTTCGGATTCACATCCTCCAGGATCCCGGGTAGGAAGTCAGGAGAGTTTTTTTTTTGAAAAAAATTATTGGTTCACTTTGCTTTGGTTCGGTTCGGTTAGATTTGATTGATTAGCTTTCGTTATGTTAGCGTTTTAACCTGACAGTTGAATACGCTTTTGTAATAGTTTAATGAGCGATGTTCTCTTACAGATCCGTGCTCATTTCGAGATCAAAACTCTTAAAATCAACAAGTATTTGAACCCAAATATATTGCAACATTTCCGTGTCTATTTCAAAACCGCGCCGACGTGAAATGAGCACGGAAACGTAAATACGCGAGAGGTACAAGGGACTCTAAGTCTTTTCTGTTTTTTACAGTTTATTTAAAGGTTAACTACCTGATCCGTATATGACACCTCTCCAGCATCGAATTTAAAAGAATCTATTCCAAAATCGGTGTGAAGAGCTTCTACTCGTTTGGAAAACCAACTGACTGCTTTGGGATTGGTAAAATCAATTTCATGCGAATGTTTGCTGTTCCACCAGGCAGCTTTATCACTGCCGTTTAAGCTTTTAACAAAAAATCCTGCAAAAAATTAACATTTTAGTTAAAGGCACAATTAAAAATACAAGCAAATGAATACGGAAGTTTAAAAATAGAAATCTCCGTTGAATACACCCACTTGTAGCGCTATTTTCAAATTAGGATAAAATGAGAAATCCTCCTCGAAGACACACACACATCTAATTCGTCTATGCATGTAATGTCAATCCGTTTTGATACTACCTAACCACACAGCAATTTTATATGATTAGAACTTGTATAGTAGATTTCAGTGGCGGCTCACCCAATGACGCAGGTAAAGCGCTGCTTTTTTCTGGACTAAATATAATAATCTACGAATCTAAGAAGACGTCAGCAAAACTGAACGAGCGGTTGGTCACCTTATTGCCTATTAACCGATAAAAAATCGCATGCTTTTGCAGGGAAAAAAATCAGGTGTTGAACCTGCGCACATTATTAAAATAATATCTCGTTACCGGCGTCTTGTTTACACTCCGTTCTGATTCGGTTTTGATTTGAATAATGTTGCACAATGTTCCTTGTTCACGATACAGTGTGTGTTTTACTGGAAAAACCGTCTTCGAGGTGAAACGACGATGACACAAAAGACTTCTTGAACTCTGAAAAGCCGTTCCCTATATTGAACGTAAATAATCCGGCTAAGGTTAAAGAGAAAGTGTACATTCGACATTTTAAAAAATCGTGGTAAAAAAAATTTAAAGGATAAACAAATTTGCCTCACATACAAGCAGTAAAATTTAAATTAAATTGCAATTGCGTCATCGTAAACCTACTATACTTTTACTGAATTTAGGTAAGTAATAGAATAGGTATTTACATTATTAGCATATTATTATGTTTTTAATTCTTATGTGGCAAGTGTATATAAAAAATCGGAGGGGGGGAGATCCTGCGTCACCTATTGCGAAAGTCACCTGCCCCCACTGGTATATTTGAATAGAGTGTTTAATTACAAAATTAAACAGATTTTCAATTTTTACCATTTTTCATAAAGCTACATTTTTAGTTAAATAAATAAATTAACCCTATTATATTAATTGAGTTGTCTTATTTTCGTAACATCAGAATCTAAATCGAATTTTTTTGTCATTTATGACCCGAACTCTATCCGTGGACACACTGTATATTAAATTGGGAAGTTTGGAATGTCTAAGGTTACTGATTTGGGTTTTAAACTAAATTTGCGATACAATACGACAGACTTTTCCTTTGACTGACCGATATGTATTAATAAAGGTCGCTAATTAAACCCTAGGAAAATCAAATTGGCAGATCAAAAATGGTGGACATTTCCAGCTATAAACCCATATGTATTAAATCATGAAATCATAATAGTCACCCTAAAGTTTCAAGATTAATACATGTCGGCTCATAAACGAAAATTTTCACCATTTTATCGGTTCATAAATGGATTAATCCGCCATTTTGAACTGTCCATTTTGTTTATTTTCAGGTTTAATTCAAATATCAAAATTAAACATTTAAATTTAATACGTAATTTTATTGTTTATAATAAAAGTAAATACATATTTTTCCCTAAGAAGCTTAGTTTTTGAGAAAATTTGAAGAAAACCTCAAAATCTTAAGTTTTGGGGAGTTTTCGGGGGTTTTTGCAGCTAAAGCTTAACAAACTAATATAATTTTTTTTTAGGTTGGACTACACACAAGAGATCAAGGGATAAAAAAAATTGGACCTAAACCTGGCTTGGCAACATCCAGATCGTTAATCTGTGACCTTTTGTCAGCTAGAATCCATTGTCAAACTGCGCTCCTCATATTTTGCATACTCAACTACCTACAGCGCATGCACTAGGAGGATGACGAAACACCTAGACATGTACTGTGCGAATGTACGGCTATTGCACGTTTACGTCAAAACACTTTCGGTAAACCTCAGATTGATTCAGAAGATCTGAACAGTGTCTCACCCAAACTGATAGCTAACCTTTTTGGAGGATCAGGCATACAGCGGTAAGAAACCACCCAAAAGTGAGCCACAATAGAAAAACAGAGCACAGCAAGTTGAAATCCGCAGATTACTATCTTCATTAAAAACCGAGTTTCCCATTTAATTCCATCCAAAATTAGATATTCTGTACAGTATTTTATCAAAATATTGGTTTGTATTTATTTAATATTAGGGTTTCGTGCATTGTTATTTTTGTGTTTACCAATAAATTTCATGTTAAAAATTTTTTACTTTATTTTGTTCTTGTATTTATGAAAATGAAGTATACTAGTTGCAAAATTTTCTATTATATTGGTTTATGGCTTCGGGCACTCAGACAAACATTTGTGAAATTAAATGATTTTTTACAAAAAATGCCTATTCAAAAGGCTCGGAAAAGCAGGCGCGGATGTACGGGAGGGGAAAAAAGGGTAAATTTTCCGCCCCCCAAATCTTGCAATGCAATAGTTTTTATGATATTGTCCCCCCAAATGAAGTTCCTAGATCCGCCGCTTTGAAAATAGACGTGATTCTCATGAAAGATATAAAAATCAAAAAGATATTTAAATAAAAAAAAAATCAGCAGTTCTCGTTAAAAACCGAAAATATGTATAGCAAACAAATACTGTCACAAGTACATTATGAAAGTACTTCAAATACAAGTACCAAGAACATTAAGAGTTTGAAAAGTACTTGAAGTAATAAGTTATTTCTTTTCAAATGTACTTCAAGTACCATTATAAAAGTTCTTGATTTTCTCCAAGTACACTACAAGTAAAATAAAAGTACTTGAAGTACAATAGAAGTACTTCAAGTACTTTAAATATTTCAAAAATGAGAAAAATGCCAAAGCTAAAAAAAAAATTTCAAAAATTTCAAAAAAGTAAAAAATGTCAAAAAATTTAAAAGAATAGAAATAGAAAGTACTATTTTTTTAATAGCCCACAAAACTGCTTAAAAACTTGTTTAAGTCAAACTTAATCAATAAGCAACAAATGTAAATATCCAAGGAATGTTTTGAGGTGTATCTAGTCAGACTAAATAAATTTTCGGGTTCTTTAAACCAACCCCTTTCAAACATAGAAATTACGTCTGCCGCAAGGTGAGTAGGTGGATCCCCAAAAATTGAGCTGGAAGTGCAATGTACCTGCACTACGTACACCCCTCAATAGATGGCATGTGCCGTAGTAGTTTCTCACACTGAATTTGAATTTCATGTTCTACGAAATAATGAAGGTGCGTGCATATAATTAAGCATATAGGCATTATTCTTATTTCTTATTTCCTAATATTACCATTTTTTGGTCGATTAATTAAGACGTACCTATCAAGGTTGCTAAAATACCGGACTTCCCTGCCAAGTTGATAAAAAAACCGAACAGGTGGCAACTCTGAGGTTACCACTTGTCTTCGGCGCATTAAAGTTATATCTCACCTATACCTACATTCTACTTCAAGAATATTTTATTGTAACTGATGTACTTTTAATGTATTTGAAGTACTTATAATGTACTTGAAGTACTTTACTTGACAAAATCAAGTACATTTCCAAGTACATTGTTAAATGTACTTCAAGTACCATGTACAATTACCGGATTGTAGATGCACTTCAAGTACAGTACTTGAAGTACTTATAAGTACTTCAAGTACAATTTCAAGTACTGTACTTGAAGTACCTGACAACTCTGATAGCAAATATGGCGGTTTAAAACCTAGATTACACAACGACCTCTTAAAGATATTAGGGAGTTGTTGGAATGCGTATTTGAAACTTTGTTGTATTTGTGGTAAGCACTGCGTCTGCGTAGTTTCATGTCATCCCTCGATAGTAATTAATCACTACCAATGTCGAAAGCTACGATCCATTTCGTTGTGGTAGCTGTAATTTTAATTTTACAAATTTTAAGTGCGAATTTTATTAAAGATAATAAATAGTTTTCAACAAACAAAACACTTATATGTTTGAAACTCGTAGACAATGATTTGAAACTAGTTTACACTTGATAACGGTTTACTTACTAACCGAAACGTCGTGTTTTAAAATAAATAAAGACAACGGAAGTCCGAAATTTTGTTTCAAAGCACTTATATACTACAAAGACAACGTTATATATTAAGTTATACAGGGTGTTCCAGATAAAAGCAACTACATGGGGGATTTCGGAAACGGTAAGAGATACGAGTTTGTTTAAATGAGATAAAAGTTGCGCTATTCTGAGCGCAATCAGGTGCTTTATCAATATTATAGATATCTACAGGGGTTACTAAAATATCGAGCAAAAACTTAAAACTGTGTTTTTTGAAAAATTGAAATATCGCCGCATCTTGCAAACAATTTTAATGAAATTTGGTAGTTTTGTTTAAGCAACTACGACCAATCAAATGACGTAAAATATTGAATTTATACGTCAATAAATAGAGCATTAAAAGAGCTTTTCAACCCATGTTTGAATGACGGAAAATGTGAATTTATTTAAAAAACTGTTTTTCACTTGGTTGGCTGAAAAAACAAAGGCCGTAGTTGCGTTTGTTGCCATACCTACGTAACTATCTGTTAAAACTTTGTCATTTATTTGATTTATCTGTTGGACTTTTAAAGTTTCTTAATTACTTAAGATTTTTTTTCAGTCACATTATCAATCAAATTTAACATGGAAAAGTTTCCAAATTTGGAAAAAGTAGATATGCATGAATGTTATATTTTGTGTAATTAAAATGCTGGAAGAGCTCGAGATATGTACTTTCAGAGATATACAGAAAGACGGCAACAAGGTTTGTCAATCTTCAGAATACTTAGATATAATTTAAAAGAATATGGTTCCTTTAAAAAACAAAATGGTAATCGACATCCTGATGAAAATATTAAAGCTCTGGTTTTACAAAGTGTCGTTGACAATCCTCGCATCTCCCTTCGTGAACTGGAAAATAATGTTGAAGTACCCAAATCAACTGCACAAAAAATTCTTAAAAAATTTAAGTATCATCCATATGCAACACATATTAGTCAAGCACTCCAAGATGATGACTTAGAAAGAAGAACCTTGCTTTGCAATTGGTTCATACAAAAATCGCAAGAAAACCTTCAATTTCCGCTTAAGGTTCTGTCGTCCGATGAAAGCAGCAAACTGCAGTGTGTTTAACAGAACATAAGTACGTGTACTGGGCCGATGAAAATCCGTTCTTAAATCGTGAGGTGCACCATCAAGTTAGGTGGGGTTTCAATGTATGGCTAGAAGTCATAAACGGACACATATTATTATTTATTAACATTTTTCATAATAATTTGACGGCACCTCGATACCTAGAAATTCTACACAATTCGTCGACCTTTTAGAAAATTTGTCTCTTCAATATGTGGCAAACATGTGGTTCCAGCAAGATCGAGCACCTCCACATAATGCAAGAATCATAACCGACTATTTGAATCAGCAACATCGAGGTCCAGTTGCCTGTCCTGCACGTTTGCCGGACCTTACGCCTCTTGATTTTTGTATTTCGGGATAAAGTTTATTCTACTACTCATAATACGATAGAAGAACTTGAGGCAGCCACTATTCAAGCCATAGAAGAAATTCCTGAACAAATGGTTAAAGATGCATGCATGTCTCTAATTCATCGATGCAGGATTTGCATGAATAACAACAGTGGAATTTTCGAAATTAAATAATAAATGCAAACGTTTGTTTCACCGCTGGTGTGGCAAACAAGCATTGCTACCACTACACCACGACTGACGGCGACAAAATCAAAATATAGGTTAATTATTTTGCTAGCGTTTGTGTAGAATAAAAGGTTTTTTGACAAGAGCTTGATTTGCTAAGGGTGGGCGGGGCTGCCCCGCTTACCCCTACCAAAAATTAAAAATAATAAAGATAAACCTGACTTTTAGCACATGCGTAAGGCGTATAAAAACCTGTATATGTATATAATAATAATAACTTGTCTGGAAAATTGTGGTTCTAACATCAAATATTTCAAAGACATTGCTTACCTTTGGATTGTGCTTCTGCCGTCCTTTCTTTACAGTTGTCATCTACAAATGGATGAATCCATAATGCTATCCGAAATCCCATATTTTTTATGGTTTTTAAAGTTTCTGATATATTTCCGAACTTTGTTAAATCAAATTCTTGATTTCCATAGCAAGTCTAAAAGAAAAAAAAACATTTTTAACAAATTAAACAAAATAAAGCATGATTTATGAAAAAATAGAAATATTTTAAGAATATTTCTAAGAAGTTAAAGTAAGCTTATATGTTTTATTATTATTATTATTAAATAAGATTTTTATTTGTTGTATAGGCATATTGATTAATTATTCATATCTGATTTTAGAGGCATTTTGACAAATGAGCAATTCCACGGCAAGTTATCCAATTTACAGAAAAAGTGTTGCCGTGACATTAAATTTTTTTCTTTAATCATGCTTACTAAATGAAACAGCTTATGGTTAACTACTTTTGCACAATTTTAGATTTTTTTATCCAATTAGTCTGAACGCATTTGAAAAGTCTAAAAACAGGCAAAATGGGACTTTAAAGAAAAAAATTATGCTCATAGTAAACAGCACCTAAAAAAAATTAACCTATAATTTTGAAAACATGCATAAAAGTAGTTTTCAAAAAAATGTAATGTTTAGCAAAATCTTTTATACTGGCTTAATTAGAGCAATTTAGGGAATATCCAAAAAACGCAGAAATTTTCGAAGTTTTCATATTTTTTTGGAGTATAAATGTAATGTTTTCTTAAATTTTTGATCCAGTGTTGGAAAGTAAAACTCAAGAACTATATCTTCCTTGTATAAAACATATTTAAAAAGTAGACGTTACCTTGGAGTTCCACGAAGAAGTTAAGAATGTCTGGGAAATCCCTCAACATCAGCATCAAAAATGACCCTGTCTATCTGGTGGGAACCAAGTAGGGTAAATTTTTCACTGTATCATATACTTTTAAAAACAAGAATAAAAAATCTGTGTCTGTAATCCTTAAGGTCACTACACATTTTTTTGTTATTTTAATATTTTTAGTGATGTTAAATTGCATCACAAATTACAGGCGTGGATCTACGGGGGAGGGATGCCCCCCCAATTCTGAAACTTTACTCAGTTTTGATACATAGAATACACCTCCTGGTCACTATGCAAAATAGTTTTGTGAAATATTTATTATGATATTTTCCCCCAAAATATAGTTTCTAGATCCGCCCCTGCAAATTAAAAATATCAGAAGGTAAAGTTTATTTATATGAGCACTGTTCAATAAATTATGATCCAAACATTCTTCATAAGGTCACTACACAAATTTTTTTAAAGTTTATTTACTTTTTTAGTAGTTACCTACTGCCATATTTAAAAAATCGGAAAAGAAGTTTAGTTCTATAATTTCAGAAGCCGAACAATTTTTTTTTGAGCTTGAAGTAATTTTAGCATCTATAGTTAAATTGCCACGCCCATTTTTGGTTTTAAAATTTGTTTACAAAAATTAAAGTTAAAATAAGTCAAATTCGAAAATAGCATCCGTTTTATCCAAATAGAGCTGCGAGCGTGCAATTGTGTTTGCCCGTAGTGCTCAGAGTTCGAGAGCGGTGGGGGGTTCGAGAGAGAGGTAAATAAATAAGAGGAGCACACTTAAAATATGGCGCCAGGAAGTTGCAAGACCTTCTCCAATCTCCTCAGATTCTAAGAGGAACTCTATTATAAATAAGACGATGCGGTAATAAATAATCAGACTAAATAAAGAAATCATGGACTTACCTTTTCTTTATACCTATGATCAAAATTATCAGTCATCATAATTGAATAATATAATGTCTAACTCTTTTTAATAATGAATTAGGGATAATGGAGCAGTAATAAGATTACGCAGAGTTAAAGTAAAATTTCCCTTTTTAATTAATCAACCGCTGCATAGTACAAAATAAAAGATGATGTAATGATTGCAAAATAATTATTTAAGTCTAATTCGTTATGTAATAATGATTATCCTTGAACCTAGGATTTGTTACCTAATAGTGATCACCATTGGTTTACATTTACCGTAACCTAATTGTTAAGGACCTAGTTACGCAAATGGCTTCCGAAAATAGCCATGACAATTAGCAAATTACCTAAACCTAAGCGCATTACTATGAGTTCAAAACTGATAAATTAGTTTAAATTAAAAAGGAAAGGCGTAACTTATTACTAAAGTTAACGGATAATAATTTAATTATTAATCAATTAAAATTTAAATAAATTAATCATGGTGATTAATATTATAATATCAATGCTAAATATCAAACCCCATTAGTAATTAACAGAAGCTAGAATAACTAAAAGGTTAGATCATACCAAAAGCCAAAATGTCGCATGGGCATCTTTTCCGCTCGTCTGACTGAATAATCATAGGAATATCTTAGTTAAAAATCAGGCGTGGTAAGACCATTGACGAATCTGACAGGTAGTTACAGGGAACGGTGTACCAAAACCACTCGGTTTGAAAATTTGTAGAAGTGCTAGTCAAAGCACCCGTAGCTGGAACTAGTTGGAAGAACCAGTCGAAAGAACCAGTCCAGAGAACCAGTCCAAAGAACCAGTCCAAAGAACCCTCAAGTGCTGTTAAGAGGGTCAGAAGCTGCGTTTCTTACAGCTAACATGCAGTCCGTTGTCCAAAGAAAAATCCTTCTTACGAAGCAATGCAACGCGCAATCACCAAAATAAATACCACCAAGTGAATATCACGAGAAGCTTGTTGCAATTTGGAATAAAATCTTAATGAATCCGATATGATGACCCAGATAATGGTCGAATATAAAATTCTACTCCTCACAGGACGACTGCAGATGGTAAAAAGATACGTCCTTTTTCCTAAGGAAAAATGACAAGAGCGAAAATTAGTGGCGACACCCATGGCGCCTTTGGATACTAACATCAAAATCAATTAAATCTTAAACTAACCTAAAGAAGGACTTAAAAATATTACTTTCACTTTCTTACACATTAAACATAACAAGAAATCAAGAAATCAGGAGAAAAGTAAAGTAAACCAATAAATCAAAAGAAAATATCTAGCCATCCTTTTCTGTTCCATACGAATGGGACAGGACAAGAAATAACTAGTTTCCACTTCCAAAAGTGGCGAAAATTATGGAGCTCTCTGCGCCTCAAAATGAGAGAGAGATAGATTTATGGGGAAAATCAGGAGAAGAGAAAGATAGGAAATGCCATTAAAGAGATGCTGCCAAGTGACATAAATACTATCAATTCTACTGCAAAGGGCTGACTAGATAATTTATGTGAAAAACCCTTGAGAAATAACTATTTTTTATAAAAATAGAACTCAAATCCTAGCTACAGAGCAACTAATTAAAATAATGAAAATATATTATATAAATTCCCATCTCAGGAATTTCATCTGAAGTGATTAGGCAACGCCGCATTTTGATCCAAGATTTTCCAAAAATAGAATTTATTTGTGTGTCCCAATACACAGGTGTCGTAAATTAAGGTTAAAATAATTGTTTTCAAAGTGTTTATTTACATATCAATAAATCGCTTGTGGAAAATTCGATTATTAATTAATGGAAAAAATCACTAAGGCTTGGAAAAATTAACCAGTGGCAGTGTCGGTACTCATCTTCAAATAGGATAAATAAAATAGTCTAAGGTAAGTCTAGGATAGGAAAATAGATTAATCTAAGGATAACTAGCAATCAATCAATTAATTTTAAAATCAATAAAAATACTTTTGTTTTAGGAAATTAAAGCAAAGCATACACAGGGTAGCTAGACTAATCCTAGACAATACAATAGATAAAAGAAGACCTAGAAGAATGGAAAACAATTCATAGAGAATAGGATAGACAATTGGCAAGCAAAGTGTTAAATGAGTAGAAATGGATTGTAAACGGGATCACCCTGGAACAATTAATTAGGTAGGTACCATATTAACATAAATAAAATAGACAAATAGGTAAATTAATTATCTGTTTTGTTTTAGGCGATGTTTTTGGGCTAGAATAAATTGTATAAGAAGTTAAATAAGGCAGAGAAGGGATCACAAAATAAATGGAATTACTTAATAGCTAAAACTATGTAGAAGAACCAAAGATCATAGAAAATTGACTATTCCTAGCCAGATAAGGAGAGAGAAAGATTTCAAAGATAACTAGATAAAATGGTGAGTACTGGAATAGTAAAGAGCACAAATAGATAATTTTGTGTATAGATAGGTTTTACTAATTATTTCCAGGTAATTTAAGTAATAATAGATTATTATTTGCTTTTAGGTGAAGACGGGGACAAATAACTAAAGAGAAAATTATTCATTGGAGAACAAAAACTAAAATCAGACAGAAAAGAGTGGACTAGAAGGTGGACGTTGAAGTGAGGAAATTTATAAATGTAGTCAGTTAGAGAAGTTGTAACAATAATTATTTTAAATCAATAAAGGTAACTTTTTTATGGTGAAATATTTTTGTTTTATTTATAATACGCAATATTATGTGGAGCGAAGTGCCCTCATATTTTAATTATTTTCATAATTAAATTATCGATAAATATAAGATATTTTAATGGCAAAATTAAAATGTTACAACTCCCCCCTTCCAAGGAAAGGACGAAAATTATCTAAAATAATTTTCGGACGATATAGACTGGACTAAAGACAAAGAGAGTATGTGAAATAAACAAAAGTAAGAGAATTTATAAGATAGTAAAAGGTAATTATCTAAACTAAACTAATCTAAACAGATTGCTACATGAAGTAACATAATTACTAGATAAATTTAATGTAACAAAGTTCGTGGACTAAATAGATAAGAAGTCTCGTTATCAAAAATTAAAGCAAAAATCGGCTTAAATGTTATAGTTTAATCGGAATCGGAGCCTATGCCAGGATCAGGTGGTTCTGGCGAATGGACAGGTTTAAGATCTTGCACATGCCAATCCCCTTTATAGTTACCTTGCTCGTCAGTAAGTTGATAAGTCCAACTTCCAGTTTTTCGTTTTATAATGAAAGGACCAAGGTACTCTGGTGCTAATTTAGCACTGTATAATTTGGTGGCGTCCGAGAGACTTTTATTTTTACGCCAAACCTTCTGACCAACCAGATACTGTACAGGGCGCCTCCTTAAGTTATAACGATGTTTGTTACGCTCTCTTGAGGCTTGTATACGTTTCGCAATTTCGGAATGTAATTTAAGGAATGCTTCGTGCCTTTTCTGTATTAAATTATTTGGATCAAAATTTGATTTCTTATCAGTTTTAATATTCTCTTCGTAATCAGTACCAAATAGTTTGTGGTCACGACCAAAATTGATGAAATAAGGGGTATAATTGGTGGTCTCTGATTTTGAAGTTCTCACAGCACAGGCAATAGCTGCTAAGTTCTCATCCCATGTTTTGTGGTTGCCTTTTGAAATATACGATCTCATCATCCTTTTAAGAACACGATTAACACGTTCGGTAGGATTGGCTCTTGGGTAATAACTGGGAGTATAGAAAATCCTGGTTTTGTAAGAAAGACACAGATCCTGAAACTCTTTTGACTTCATTTGAGGGCCATTGTCACAGGTAAGATATTGGGGCGTTCCATAGGTTAAGAATATCCCTTCTTCGACAAATTTGCATAATGACTTAGACTTGGCCGAACGACAAGGAAATAAAACTGAATATTTGCTGAAGTAGTCAGTAACAACGAGAAGGTAAGTATTCTGAGATTTCGATCTCGGTAATGGGCCAATGTAGTCAAGGCTGATAGCTTGCCATGGTTCGATAATTTCTGGGCGATCACCCATAAGTCCGGGTGGAGCTTGTTGTTCTACCTTATTCTGAGCACAAATGTGACAAGATTTAATATATTTGGTAATGTCGGATCTCATTTTTGGCCAGAAATAACGCTCACACACTTTCCAATATGTCTTAAAAACACCCATATGACCGGCAGCGGGAATATCATGACATCTTACTAAAATGTCTTTTCGTTTATCCTTTGGAACAACTATTTTCCAAGAACTATAGGGATCTCTGAGTTCTGCATATGATGATTTTACGTGTTTATATAATAGGTTGTTTTCTACTCGCCATGAAGGATATTTATCAGGTTGTTTCTCTAGTCTTGAGAACATGTTTTGGTACCATTTATCTTTACTGTTGGAGAAAGTGGAAGATGAGGTTTCAAGTTCTTCAATTTTTACAGAATTTACATCGACAGCAGGAACAGATCTAGAGAGAAAATCGGGAACTATATGGTCTTTTCCTTTTCTATGGATGAGTTCAAAGTCGTAAGGTTGTAAACGTAAGCACCAGCGAGCAAGACGACCTTGGGGGTCTTTTAAATTTGCTAAATACAACAAAGAATGATGGTCGGTGATGACTTTAAATTTTTGACCTTCTAGATAGTGTCTCAATTTTTCGACGCTCCAGATAACCGCCAGACACTCTTTCTCAGTGACTGTAAATTTCATCTCCTGACGTGTTAAAGAGCGTGATAGGTAGGCTATTACCTTCTCACCTTCGTCAAATTCTTGAGTTAGAACAGCGCCTAATCCAAAATTAGATGCGTCTGTCTGTAAGATGAAGGTTCTACTAAAATCTGGACAAGTTAAGACAGGTGCAGTGACAAGTGATTCTTTGATCAGGTTAAATGATTTTTGACATTCGTCAGACCAATGCCATTTAACGTTTTTTTTAGTTAGCTGATTTATAGGTGCCATAACAGTAGAAAAATTCGGTATAAATCGCCTATACCATGAAGCTGTTCCGCAAAATCTTCGAATTTCGTGGATGTTTTTAGGAGGTGGTATATTTACAATAGCTTCGACTTTATCGGGATTTGGGCGTAAGCCCTGGATGTCGACTAAGTAACCAAGGTATTCTAACTGAGGTTTACAAAATTTACATTTTTCTTTGGAAACCATTAGCCCAGCATCTCGTAATCGGTCAAACACAATATTTAAAATTCTTAGATGGTCAGAAAATGCACCTTTTCTGCTAATTATGATAATATCGTCAAGATAAACCATCACGTGCTCCTCTAAATCGTACCCTAGAATTCTATCTACTATTCTTTGCCACGTGGCTGGTGAGTTACTAAGGCCGAAAGGCATGCGAGTAAACTGATACAGCGGACGTCCTGGCACAGTAAATGCAGTGTATTCCCTTGATTCTTTACTAAGGGGTACTTGCCAAAATGCAGATTTAATATCAATTGAACTGATGTAACACGCGTCCCTAAGGCGATCCAAAATTGAAGATATGTATGGCAGTGGATAAGCGTCTTTTTTGGTTACCATATTAAGCTTTCTAAAGTCTATGCAGAAACGATAGGAATCGTCCTTCTTTTTAGCCAAACACACTGGGCTCGACCATGGACTTTTCGATGGTTCGATTACTCCTAAACGTAACATCTCTTGAAGTTCATCGTCAATAATTTTTTGTTTAATTGGAGAAACAGGGTAATAGCGTTGCTTAATTGGCTTGGTTCCAGGTAAAAGTTCTATTTCGTGTTCTGCAACTCTGCAACATCCAAGTTCCTCAGGTATTTCGGAAAACTTCTGTTTCACTAAATGATCTAAAGCTTTTCGCTGTTCTGGGGTGAGCATATTTTCATCATGAAGACTGCAAATTTGAAAATCTGATTCAGCAGAAAAATGCCATATATCTTGCTTTAAATCTGGAACTAACTCCATTGCTTTCCAAAAGTCGATTCCCAAAATTAGCGTATGGGATAATTCAGGCAAAACAAGGATATCTATGATTTTTGTCTTGTGCATTAAGGTCATAGGCACTTGAAAATAGCCAGTACTGATACAACTCTGACCATTAGCTACGGTACAGTTTAAGTTATTTTTAAACATTTTGAAACCCAAGTTTTTTAAAGTTTCAGAGCCTGGTAGACCGACAATCGTCCTAGAGGCCCCAGAGTCTAATAAGCCTCGCATGCGGTATCCCATTATTGAGATTTCCAAATATGGTCTTTGATCACCATTCGCATGTCCAATTATAAAGTCCAATAAGATTTTTTGTGGAAAATCTGTAGAAATAGCCGATAAATCGATAACGGAAGAAGTCTCACGGCTTATTGATTCCCCCTTGAGCCGTTTCCCGAAGGAGAACACTTTTCACAAGTAAGGGTGGTTTTATCTGGATTTCCACAACGATAGCAGTGTCTTGTTCTTGGTTTTGTACATTGCCTATTAAAATGTCCAAACTCTTGACAATTAAAGCACTTTATTGATGATGTGCGGTGGTTAGATGTTGTTCTTTGAGAGCTATATTGATTCACAGCATCCACATCCACACCCATGTCAGGAAAACTATCAACAGATCCGGAAGGTGCAGAAACAAATGCAAAATCAGGCTCAACCATGGAAGTTCTTTTTCTTGAGGGAGGGACATAATGATCCGCTCTATACTTCTTTGTTTCCAGCTTCAAGCATTCCTCTTCTAACTCTTCGATAGAATGTACAACATCAAGTTGTGTTCCATAAAATGGTGCCAAATTTCTAATGATGATGTCGAGCTGCACGTCAGCGGGAATATTTCCGTAGCGTCGGAATAAACCATTCATGTCAGTAAGATAACTTACAATTGACTCTGATGGATCCTGTGTGCGATCCAAAATTTGTTTAAAGAGCCGTGGTTTATAGTCTGGGTCTTCATAATGTTTTCTGAGCAAATTACATAATTCTTTCCAAGTCTTGCAACGACTTTTGTTCGATCTATACCACTCAGTGCCTTTAGATTCAAATAAATCAGTAGCAGATTCAAAAAGTTGTGCTTCGGTAACATGACGAGCTATCCTAAGTTCTTCTACTCGCTCCAAAAAACTGTGTACAGACATAACTTTTGTGTTGCCATTAAACTTAATTCCCCATTTATCAATTTGCTGTGATTTGTTTATGAAGGATGGGTTAGTATTGGAGGTAGACGGTACCGCAGCAGGTGGAGTATTTCTAGCAAAGTTTTGATTACGAGAACTGGTAGAAGCTCGGTCCTCTTCAGATTCAGAGCCGAGATGTGCATTATCCATTAGGACACTTAAATCAGGATCTTGCTTAGTGCATTTTTCCAAAGCGTCCAGGGCTGCTAGGATTTCCAATAATAAATTTGATTTTATTTTAATCTGGTCCTCTGATAATTTTTCATTCGCCATTTTATTTATTCTGTTAAGAAAGTGTACCAATCTGGACTGCAAGCGCTCAAATTTCACTTTAGCTTGATCACCGGCAAATGATTTCATTAGTGTGGTAATCTCCTTTACGCTGTCACTAATATACTTTTCCTCTTCTTCGAAATCAAAAATATATACAGGGGAAGTCATAAATTTAGATTTCTTTTCCAATTTTAGAAGTGGCCGAAGCGCCGTCTTCATTTGTTCTACAGTAGCTGTGTCTTCAGTAGGTAAGCCACGTGACTTCAGCTCCCACTGGAGTTCAGGCGTCCTTAAATGATCAATCTTCATTTTATAATCCATGTTTTTTTTTTTTTTTTTTTAAGTCCACTCGCACAAACACCAAAAAAACTAATTCCGTATTTAAACTATTTAAAATTAGCCTTTAAAGACCAAAAAGAATCGTGCCGAAACAAAAAAAAATTGAATTATACGCGTTATGTAATAATAAGCACAAAATTTAATTGCGCATGCGTGTTGACTTAATATTAAACTACTGCGCACGCACGCAAAATAACTTAAAAATAAAATTTTATTTACAAAGGTTTACAAAAAAAAAGAACCTTGCTTTTAATTAATTTTTAAATTAAATTAGCTAAAATGCAAAATTTGTTATTGCGCATGCGTCAAAACTGACGGAATATTTTAGCGTAGGGTTGAAGCAATGTTGAATTATTTTTTTAAAAGTGAACCGCGAAAGCTGCACTTAAAAATCTCTTGTAATAAACGAGTTAGCTTCTGCGCACGCGCGAGACTTCAAATCTAATTTAACTAAATTTCAATGAAAAGTAGTCAAAAACATTTTGATTAATTAAAATTATAATTAGCAAGAAACACGCAAATTAAATCAAGGGAAAGGGGAAAATAATACAGCGCATGCGTATAAATACAGGGTTGCGCCACTTAAGGTATAGATACAATATTGAACAAACAGTAATCAATAATTACTATATTTATATCACTAAGACTGTAAGATGCATAAAAGGGCAAAGTAAAAAAACTTTACTGCGCATTTGCAAACTTAAGTTACTTACTCAAGCAGTGAGTCATACCACAGCACATAATAATATCAAATAAGTACATAAGTACCAAGTTTCAAATCAAAAAAATTATAAAATAAATTTTCAAATAAATCTACTGCGCAAGCAAAAAAAATTGCTGAGCATGCGCGGGGGATCCTGAGAAGTAAGCTTTGATTTTGGCTAATAAAATAATCAAGTCAAGTGATGACCTCATTCAATTATTTTTTTTTTATGGGAAAAAAAAATATTCAAGGTTTTTTCTGTGTAAAAACGTATTATTGTTAAAAAAAAACTTACTGCGCATGGGCCCCACGTTGGGCGCCAAAAATTGCCACGCCCATTTTTGGTTTTAAAATTTGTTTACAAAAATTAAAGTTAAAATAAGTCAAATTCGAAAATAGCATCCGTTTTATCCAAATAGAGCTGCGAGCGTGCAATTGTGTTTGCCCGTAGTGCTCAGAGTTCGAGAGCGGTGGGGGGTTCGAGAGAGAGGTAAATAAATAAGAGGAGCACACTTAAAATATGGCGCCAGGAAGTTGCAAGACCTTCTCCAATCTCCTCAGATTCTAAGAGGAACTCTATTATAAATAAGACGATGCGGTAATAAATAATCAGACTAAATAAAGAAATCATGGACTTACCTTTTCTTTATACCTATGATCAAAATTATCAGTCATCATAATTGAATAATATAATGTCTAACTCTTTTTAATAATGAATTAGGGATAATGGAGCAGTAATAAGATTACGCAGAGTTAAAGTAAAATTTCCCTTTTTAATTAATCAACCGCTGCATAGTACAAAATAAAAGATGATGTAATGATTGCAAAATAATTATTTAAGTCTAATTCGTTATGTAATAATGATTATCCTTGAACCTAGGATTTGTTACCTAATAGTGATCACCATTGGTTTACATTTACCGTAACCTAATTGTTAAGGACCTAGTTACGCAAATGGCTTCCGAAAATAGCCATGACAATTAGCAAATTACCTAAACCTAAGCGCATTACTATGAGTTCAAAACTGATAAATTAGTTTAAATTAAAAAGGAAAGGCGTAACTTATTACTAAAGTTAACGGATAATAATTTAATTATTAATCAATTAAAATTTAAATAAATTAATCATGGTGATTAATATTATAATATCAATGCTAAATATCAAACCCCATTAGTAATTAACAGAAGCTAGAATAACTAAAAGGTTAGATCATACCAAAAGCCAAAATGTCGCATGGGCATCTTTTCCGCTCGTCTGACTGAATAATCATAGGAATATCTTAGTTAAAAATCAGGCGTGGTAAGACCATTGACGAATCTGACAGGTAGTTACAGGGAACGGTGTACCAAAACCACTCGGTTTGAAAATTTGTAGAAGTGCTAGTCAAAGCACCCGTAGCTGGAACTAGTTGGAAGAACCAGTCGAAAGAACCAGTCCAGAGAACCAGTCCAAAGAACCAGTCCAAAGAACCCTCAAGTGCTGTTAAGAGGGTCAGAAGCTGCGTTTCTTACAGCTAACATGCAGTCCGTTGTCCAAAGAAAAATCCTTCTTACGAAGCAATGCAACGCGCAATCACCAAAATAAATACCACCAAGTGAATATCACGAGAAGCTTGTTGGAATTTGGAATAAAATCTTAATGAATCCGATATGATGACCCAGATAATGGTCGAATATAAAATTCTACTCCTCACAGGACGACTGCAGATGGTAAAAAGATACGTCCTTTTTCCTAAGGAAAAATGACAAGAGCGAAAATTAGTGGCGACACCCATGGCGCCTTTGGATACTAACATCAAAATCAATTAAATCTTAAACTAACCTAAAGAAGGACTTAAAAATATTACTTTCACTTTCTTACACATTAAACATAACAAGAAATCAAGAAATCAGGAGAAAAGTAAAGTAAACCAATAAATCAAAAGAAAATATCTAGCCATCCTTTTCTGTTCCATACGAATGGGACAGGACAAGAAATAACTAGTTTCCACTTCCAAAAGTGGCGAAAATTATGGAGCTCTCTGCGCCTCAAAATGAGAGAGAGATAGATTTATGGGGAAAATCAGGAGAAGAGAAAGATAGGAAATGCCATTAAAGAGATGCTGCCAAGTGACATAAATACTATCAATTCTACTGCAAAGGGCTGACTAGATAATTTATGTGAAAAACCCTTGAGAAATAACTATTTTTTATAAAAATAGAACTCAAATCCTAGCTACAGAGCAACTAATTAAAATAATGAAAATATATTATATAAATTCCCATCTCAGGAATTTCATCTGAAGTGATTAGGCAACGCCGCATTTTGATCCAAGATTTTCCAAAAATAGAATTTATTTGTGTGTCCCAATACACAGGTGTCGTAAATTAAGGTTAAAATAATTGTTTTCAAAGTGTTTATTTACATATCAATAAATCGCTTGTGGAAAATTCGATTATTAATTAATGGAAAAAATCACTAAGGCTTGGAAAAATTAACCAGTGGCAGTGTCGGTACTCATCTTCAAATAGGATAAATAAAATAGTCTAAGGTAAGTCTAGGATAGGAAAATAGATTAATCTAAGGATAACTAGCAATCAATCAATTAATTTTAAAATCAATAAAAATACTTTTGTTTTAGGAAATTAAAGCAAAGCATACACAGGGTAGCTAGACTAATCCTAGACAATACAATAGATAAAAGAAGACCTAGAAGAATGGAAAACAATTCATAGAGAATAGGATAGACAATTGGCAAGCAAAGTGTTAAATGAGTAGAAATGGATTGTAAACGGGATCACCCTGGAACAATTAATTAGGTAGGTACCATATTAACATAAATAAAATAGACAAATAGGTAAATTAATTATCTGTTTTGTTTTAGGCGATGTTTTTGGGCTAGAATAAATTGTATAAGAAGTTAAATAAGGCAGAGAAGGGATCACAAAATAAATGGAATTACTTAATAGCTAAAACTATGTAGAAGAACCAAAGATCATAGAAAATTGACTATTCCTAGCCAGATAAGGAGAGAGAAAGATTTCAAAGATAACTAGATAAAATGGTGAGTACTGGAATAGTAAAGAGCACAAATAGATAATTTTGTGTATAGATAGGTTTTACTAATTATTTCCAGGTAATTTAAGTAATAATAGATTATTATTTGCTTTTAGGTGAAGACGGGGACAAATAACTAAAGAGAAAATTATTCATTGGAGAACAAAAACTAAAATCAGACAGAATAGAGTGGACTAGAAGGTGGACGTTGAAGTGAGGAAATTTATAAATGTAGTCAGTTAGAGAAGTTGTAACAATAATTATTTTAAATCAATAAAGGTAACTTTTTTATGGTGAAATATTTTTGTTTTATTTATAATACGCAATATTATGTGGAGCGAAGTGCCCTCATATTTTAATTATTTTCATAATTAAATTATCGATAAATATAAGATATTTTAATGGCAAAATTAAAATGTTACAAAATCATCCAGAGGAGTGAAAGAACGGTGTCCAGTTGTTGTTTGTTTGAGATTTTAATGTAAAACAAATCGTTTCACAATACCTCCAAACGCATCACATGGGCTTTTACCATGGGTTAGCTTTGTACTTAGTTTTTTTAATGCCCAGTGGCGTATGCAGAAATTTTCCAAGGGGGTTGGGAGAGGGGGCTTGAGTAAAAGCAAAGTCCTGGAAAACCATTTATTTCTTCTTTCAGAAAAATTAAATCTTAATGAGAAGTTATTTAATGGTTTTGGAAAGATTACGCCTCCAATCCCCCTCCCTCCTGCGTACGCCACTGTTAAACCTGAATCATTTCATTTACCAAAGAAACAAACTAATTAACGTCCGTGTCTCACCAAAAATGTATTCTTAAAACTAAAAAAAAATTTCCGACAGTGTACGAAGATGGGACTTGAACTCACAAACTAGGATCTCACGCAAAACAGTATGTGGCTATAAATAAGATACCCTAACGATAATTTTTATACATAATTTTTTTCCTTTTGCGACTCAATAAAAAAATTTGATTTTTTACATGCTTTAACCAAATAGCTTAAAAGTTGATGTTAAAATGACAGACCCAGATTTTTTATTTTACTTTTATTTAGACGATACATTATCAAGTAAAACAACGCACAAGCGAAGTTTTAATAGACAGATAGACATGAAAATTTTTTTAGTCAAAAGTTGCCAATTCTGAGTTTTTGCGGTTTTTCCAATTTTAAAAAATTTAGTTTTCTGAAAGCAATAGACCTAGAAAATTTTCTTTTGCCTTGTATGATAGTCAAGCCACTGAGCTTTAATGTGCGTATAGACTTTTTTTTGATGGACCATATAAATCGAGAAAATCATAAAATTTACTATTTTTTTAAAACTATTTTTGCCATGTCAAAAAAGTGAGGTTAATTTTTTTTTCTGTATAGGAATATCCAACCAATATTAGAGATTTCTTCCGTCAAATTTGTTTTTACATAAGATTTAATACAATAGAATTAAAAAAAAATAAGGCCGCAACTGATTTTCTTCTTTTTTTTTACTTTTAAAGTGGCCTGTAAAATACGGGAGGCGACATTAAAAATTAAAATTTGTTAATTTGGTATTCCCTATGTCCTAATCTTAAATATTAAAAAGTCAAATCTGTTTTATATATTATCATGTTATTAAAATGTTAAGGATCTTTTATTTAAAATATTAAAAACCGGGGGCTGCTGCTCTTTAACGACGCATGACTGCGCGCCCCACCCAGGAAATATAAAAAAATAAAATCCTAATTAAAATTTTTTGCTTATTATCTAATTTTTCCGTTTGCCTCGATGCATATCTATCATGAATCATTTCCGACTCACAGAACATTACTCCTACTGCCGGCATGATTAAGAACAAATTACATATAAATGTGGATTATGCCAGAAAGAGAGGGCAATATAACCAAGCGCGGATTTGAGGGGGGTGGTAAATATGCCTCCCCCCTGCTAGAAAAAAATATTTGTACTTTTTGTTAATAAATGAAGGGCTAACCGGATAATTACCCACCCCTAGAAAAAAACAATAAGTTCACAAATAGTTATTCCGTCGACCAGTACTCCCCTCTAAATTTTAATATATTTTGCCCAATTTTGGGGAAACAAATCCGGGAAGTGTTTTCAGGGCTCCTAATTACAAGTGGAGCTCTAAGCTTGGCGAATTTACCGACCGACCGATGCCCGTGCAATCCTAATTAAAATTCCAATAGGATTAAATTACTTACCTCCCAATTATCATCAATTTCCAACTGCCCACCACTGGTGTAGTTATGACGTCTGATCTCGTTGGCGAATTCCAAAATGCTACTATCGTTTATGACTTTTTTGTACCTGCCACATAAATAAGTTTATTATATAATTAGCCTAGTTCATGGGCGCAAGCCTAAGATTTTTTTATATATTTTTCATATGTTTCATAAATAAAAAGGTAAAATAGCATAGAATACGACATTATGAGGTTTCGCCCCCCCTCCAGACAAATTTCTAGGTGCGCCACTGGGCTCGTTCTTTTTTGTTGTCAAGAACATTCAGTCCGTTCCATCATCACATTGGACAATATTGCTAAGGTCAAAATACACATTTTCGGCTTTATCCCCTACCCTAAAATTCGCTAAATGACGTCTTTTCGAATCCTAACTCAGGGTGTGTTTTTTTCGCATCACTATGTCCCCACCATACTGCAACTCGGTGCTTTTGTTGATAAACTGTATAGTGTCTGAAATATGAATTTTCAAAGTTTGGCTATTTTGGTCTTATGGGATCCCCTACCCTAAAATTCGCTAAAGGACGTTTTTCCGAATCTTAACTCAAATCGTAGGGGGGGGGGTGCATTTATTTTCTTCTACAAGGAGGTAATTACTACGTTACCCCCCTCAATTTTACGCTTGTATAGCATAGCAAGCTAAAAACATGTAGCATTTGTCAGTTTTTTGACTAATATATTTAGTTGCCTGGTCTCTACAGGCCCTCTTTAGTCACGCCGCACTAGTGCTAGTGGGGTTTTGTTTGCGACTTTGAAAATTTTACTATATACCAAGAACTTATAAGATCTAGATGTGCAGGGGTAATAGTGTTGGTATGGTCTAAAAACACATTTTGTCTTCTTACGCCACCTATAAAAATACGCACCCCAGAGCGAATTTTATTATTTTATTTTTCCACAAAATAAGTTATTAAAGTTAAACGATTTAGATTTAAAACTAGATTTTAAATAAAATTTGTAAATAAATTAAATATCATCGGGGTTGCAAGTTTTTTGATATGAAAAAATATTTTAAAAATCCCGAAAAGCAGCTTTGGAATTTAGCCTGAAACAAGATATTAAAAAAAAAATTATAATGTTAAGAAAATCGTATATGTACTGTCCGAACAAAATAAAAAGAAGCGCAAAAGAGATGGCTCAACTCAATCTATCTCCCTGTATTTAAAGCACTTTGGTCTTACTGGGTGTTCTTCATTTTTAGCAATTTTACCATGAACAAAATTTTATCTTACAAGGACTCCAGCCCGTTCACTATTCACACCCTTTTATTGGGTTTCTATTGTTACCAGTGGGCTGAAAGCGACTCCGGCCCGTTCACAATTCACACCCTTTTATTGGGTTTCTATTGTTATCATACACATTCTATACCAATAGAAAGAAACAGTGGCGCATCATTTACTATTTTTTAATTAAACTGCGTGGAGTTCCAATTTTAAAGATATAACGAATGATTTTGGATTTTTTGCAATTTTTATAAAGTCAATTGGTATTATTTTAGGTTTCTAAATTCGTGCGCACCTACCTAATGAAATAGGTATAGAACTTCTGAAAAAATATTTATTTTTAAGAAAAATAAGTTATGGAGTTTTCCAGCAAAAAAAGGCTTAGGACGAGTAAAATATAAAATTAATACCTAATAATGATGAATTAAAAAATTATAGCACGCCACTGGACAGAGAAAAACAGCGCTAATTAAAGCCATCACTTTTGTGCCTCATTTTGTTCTGGCCGGACAATATATCAACAACGACAGGAGCTAGCGTAATCCTATCTTTACACAGTGAGTAAAAATTACATTACCTACCGATTAGGACTAAGATGAGCATGTTGTATGGACGACGGTACGTGCTTGCTTGGACCAATCGAAAATTAAATAGCGTTTTTTGAAATAGAAAAATTAGTGGCAGGGGTACCAAATGCGGTTTGCAGTAATCGGCTGAAAAAGGCAGTCAAGCTTACAATTGAAAATTAAATTTTCGAATATGAAAATGTCAGTGGATTTCCATAAGGGCTGGTCCTAAAACACACATGCTTTTTAAGCAATGTACACTTGAAATCGGGGAAACTTTTTACCTTCCTAGACCGCGAAGCAATGGCTAGAGAAGGTATTTTTTTTTAGATTAAATACAAACTTTTTATAACTCCTTGTTTTGTAGCAACAGAATGATTAGACTTAAAATTTAGGTACTGAGTGTGGTAAATCATATGTAGGTGCAACGAAACGCCCTCTTCAGGTTAGAGTAAATGAACATCTAAAAAGTACCCAATTAGGAGAGATTGAAAAATCCGGTTCAGCAGATCATGCATGGTCAAATGACCACAGGATTCAGTGGTCAGAAGCTAAAGTTTTACATAAGGAGTCGCATTGGCGAAATCGAAAGTTTGTTGAAGTTGCGTTTATAATGCAGAATAAAGAAGTTTTCAGTCAACCAAGCACGGACATACCAAACATATGGAAACCACTCCTTAAGGAAAACAGGCGTCTTAGGATTAAAAAAGAAGGCGGCCCGTCACACCTGACTGCACACCAAGTAGTATAAGTAGTAGTAGCCTAAAGACTAGATTGTTTAGTTTACACTTGATAACGGTTAGAGATACTTACTAACCGAAACGTCGTGTTTTAAAATAAATAAAGACAATGGAAGTCCGAAATTTTATATCTCTTTTTAAATGAATGTATTAGTAAGGGCGCCTAATACTCTTAAACAATCATGATATCAATAAACAAATAGTGGTCTACTCGTTTTATTTACTAATCTCACACATTGTCATCCAGCTACTTACTTTCTTTTTTTAACTCAAATTAGTGGGACCGGCGCACCCAATCTAAAACAGTGTTGGGATTAGTTTGCGAATGAAGTATTTATAAGATGTCATTTTGACAATCAATGTCAATTGACGTTCTTCCATCAGTGGGCTCGTGGACCTGATTTTTCTTCAAAAAGGGTTAAATTACATACATACTGAAACTTCTAAACATCTTTACTATAAAAGAGTAGATAGTCCAGTACGCCTTGAAAAAACTATTATTTGATTGACGCAACTTTCAGAAGTGTCATGTTTCCTTTCAACGGAACGCGTTAAAGTTCCATATTTGCATGGCGATTTGATCTAGATTTAAAGCCATTTTGTGACAATATTTTATGTAAATTCTCATAAAATAAATCTTGTAGAGGGAGGTAAGTAGATTTTGTCCCTGTACATTTTGATTTCAATTTTGATGGTAATGGTTTTTGCATGGGATTTCTCAAATTCTATAAAAATATAGATTTCTTATAAATGTTGGACAAAAATTTTGCTTCAATCATCAACCGTTTCTTGAATTATGAAAAAAAATACAAAAAGAAGAATATTTGAAAAATAAATAGTTAAAAATAAAAAAAATTGAAATGTTCATAAATCAAATAAAAAAAAGGTCACTCCATAAAAAATACAAACTAAAAAATCTCAAAACCAAAAATTACAGATGAAGTTAACTTTAACAGGTGGATTGTTTATAAAAAAAAGGTAATTTTTTTTTAAGGTAAACGGTTTTATTTTGTATCAGCAGTTTACCAAACCTGACTTTTAATAAAAAATAATATAAAAACGTGAACGCTTTAAAAAAGTTTGTTTTGTTAGACTTAAAAACAAATGTTTCTAGAAAAATCATTCATAATTAATTATGCAGTCGTTAAACTTGCAGGTTCTTATCCGCTATAAAGTTAGGGTTACGTTCGTATTATTTTCTAGTTTTTGGTACAGCCAAAGAATAATATTTTTAACTCTTTTTAATATTTTAAATTTTTAGTTTGGGTTTAAGATAAGAAAATAAAGAAGCTTTTCATCCTTTCCAATGCAGCTCTGTTACGCATTACACGATGAGTTCAATTTAACCTTAAACAACCCCAAGTACCAAGTTTAAAACAAATCGGTTTATAAATAGGATAGTCTTATTGGATAAAGATTTTGGATCCGCTGTGCTAGTTTTGTTTGTTTGAGTAAAAAATTATAATAAGCGACTTTAAACACCGTAGAGTTCCAAATTTAATACATATCGGTTCATAAATTTCGGATCAGCCATGATATTTTTTTTTAGGTTTGAGTCAGAAATCTGAATTATCAGCTTCATACACTCCGAAGTTCCAATTTTTATATATATCAGTTCATAAATAGAAAAAACTGCCCTTTTGGATCTGCCATGTAATTTTTTGTTCATAATTATAATCAGCGACAGACACACCAAAGTTTTAAATTTGATACCTCTTGGTAAATGAGTTTTTTTTTAATTTAAGCCAAAAATAATATTTATAGCGACTATTAACACTCCAAAGTTCAAAATTTCATACTTATTGGTTCATAAATAGGAAACTTCGCCATTTTGGATCCGCATTTTGATTGATAATTACTTTTTTCTCATTTTCAAACAAAATATTGTTACAAAACCTATTTTTCTAATTTTGGTAAAAAATTGGGTCCGGGAGCTCATTGTGCAGCTCATTGAGTTGGACAGCAATAAAAAAATTAGCTGTGCTTTAAAAAGAGATGCAAATGAGTATGTTCCAAAATTACAATTTATGTCGGGGAGCAGTTTTTGAGGACGTCATGAGTCAGCGCCTGATTGCGGTCAGTGGTGCCGGCACACACACGCGTTTTTCTGCAGCGCGGTACCGCTGCGACATCGCGTTGCTGAAAAACGCGTGTGTGTACCGGCACCATATAACGCAATTGCGGTAACGCTGCGGCACCGCGCTGCAGAAAAACGCGTGTGTGTACCGGCGTATAGTGCGCGACAAATCCCGCCGTTACCGTCCTGTGTGCAAACGCCCTAAGTTTAAGTAGCACCCCAGCGTTTGTTATATAATAAGTAGCTTGAAACCCGTAGGTAATAATAGGTTCTTACTTAGCCCATGTGGTCCAAACAGGCTCCTTTACCATTTTTTCATTCGGATGTCTTGATGGTTTGCCCAGAAAATTATTGACTGCTTCGAGATGGGCCTCTTTGGCGTTGTTTTTCACCGTTAGCGTAACGTTGAGCAAATTCTAAAAGCAAAAAAGCATGTTATCAGGTCCGGATGAATATTCCGTCAAACCGTGCCCGGCGCAAACAAAATAAACCAAAAAGAAAAAGTAAAATGCATAATAATTACAAAATTCTATAAAAAAATATTCAAAAACATAAATTAATCTAATTTTATGTAAGGGAAGACGAGGCAGTTCCGCCATGCGGGGTAATACCCCAGGTATCTAGGCAACCAGAAAAACCAAAGAGCTGCCAGTTACGACAAACAGAGCTGCAGTGGTACTAGAAGCTAAAGCATTTCAGTTACAACGTGTCGCCGCCTTAGTTTAATTTCGGCTGCGGTGCGGTATAAGTAGATTATACTGTTTTGCTTCTAATTTTTACGTTTTCGCCAACTGTTTGTCAGAGTACCGGTTTTTAAATTTTAAAATAAGGTTTGAAAAAAGTTAATTTTTGTATCGGCCGATACATTTTTATAAAATATGTTGATTGTTTTTTATTTATCAATATTTCTAAACCAGTCCTAAATCCACTGGAGATGTATACGCGCCCCGATTTTATATTAAAGGTATAGTCCTTGCCATATGCAGTTACACTTTTGTGACATTTCCAATATTTATCATATGCATACTAAGAGCAACAAAAAAAAATTGAAAAATGGCATGTCTTTTAGTTGTTTTTATCTGTGTGTTTTGTGAACCTACAGTCAAAATCTTTTTATCCAGAGACAATGACAGTTTTACCTTTAATTTTATACCAACATATTTACTTTTTAATATATTTCTGGTTAGGAAATATGTTTATTTTATGTCGAAGTCACAAAAGTATAACTGCGTATGGCAAGGACTATAATATTGATGCGTATCTTGAATAAGCGCGCCACGATTTTATATCGAATTTTAAAATATATAAATATTAACGCTATTGTTAAATGTAGACTGTAGTAAAGAGAAATCTGCCGAATTATATTTTTTACTGTAATTTTTAAACAAAATCGTTTAACTAAAAAATGGATCCATGACTGATCTGATCAGCCCTGAAAGCAGTTTTTTGTAAATAACTCAGAAACGAAAGCTCCTACAAAGTTTTTGGTAATTACACAAATTATTACTAAAAATGTGCGATGCTCCGTTAAAAAGATGGCATTTCAAAAAAATTTTAATTGTCAAAAAACTGTCATTAGCATTAATGGAATTTGGCCAAAATCTAATCAGCTCGTTAGAGTGTCCAACACTTTTTTACCTGAATTTTGTAAAAATCGGTGTAGCGGTTTATCATCACGTCCATATTGCTAAGATAGATCAAAATACACCCAAATAATACATTTTCGGCGTTATCTAAAAAAAACATTTTTTAGTCGAAACTCGAAAGTAACTAGAGAAGCCATTGCTGCGCGGGCTAAGAAGGTAAAAAAACATTATTTTGTTTTTAACTTTTTAGTCTTAATCAAAATAAAATAAAATGCAGGATGTATAATTATTGCTTGCGCACCCTTTCTATTTCTAGCATTAATAAAAGGTTTCTGAAATCTCTCAATTTTGTACTATCCAATTCCTAAATCCAACATAAGCCCATTGAATTTACCCATTTGCACAACTTAAATACCCCCTACCTCCGTTTCTTTTTCATAAAATTGCATTGTCACCAGAAGAAATCATATATCTGAAAACTTCATGTTTGGATTCCAAAGTTCTGAAATTACCCCTTTTAGACTACTCACCCACCCCTTACTTACTTTTTTTCATAAAATTGTTTTGTCACCTGATCAAATTACAAATTGTTTTGATTTAATTCCAAAGTTATGAATGCTTTACACCCCTCACATACCCACTATCACCGTTTTTTTTTCATAAAATTGTATTGTCATTGGATCAAATCATAAATCTGAAAAGCGCATGTTCGTATCTGATTTGGTTCCAAAGTTCTAAATTTCCTCCTTTGCACCCCTCATTTCCTTATTTCTGATTTTTTTTTCTATAAAATTGTATTGTCACCACACAGTGGCGTATATAGAAAAAAATTTCGGGGGGCCGAGACAGTTTTGGGGGGGCCCGAGACCCCATGAGGTCGTATGTTATACTATTTTATGTTTGTATTCATGAAATATGTGGAAAATATTTATAAAAGTCTGAGCTTCGGGGGCCCCCCAGGCCCCCCCCTTATATACGCCACTATCACCACAGCAAATCATAAATCTGAAAACCGGATGTTCGTATCTGTATTGATTACAAAATTATGAATGTATTTCCTTCACACACTTTACAACCACCTAAATTACTTTAAACAACAAGTGAAATTAAAGAAAGAAAAATAAGAAAAAAGTTATCTGCTTCGGCCGGGAATCGAACCCGGGATCTCTTGCTATCTAGGCAAACGTTCTACCACTGAACCACCGAAGCCATACATAAATTTTCGGAAAACTCCTATCTATGCAGGCCGCGGTGACTCAATACAAAAATTACTGTGCCGAATTTCATTAAAATTTCCGGGAACTTTATCAAAAATGAATTGCAAGATTTGATAGACAGTCAGACAGATAGGCTCTGTGAAATGGAATAAAATTGTTTAAAAACTGAAAACCGCGATATCTAAAGGACCTACTTCGACAGCGCCAGCGTTCCTCACGGTAGAAAGCGCCGACAATCATAATTAACAATATTAATACATAATTGTTGAATCCAGAATCACTTAAAACAAGTATAATTATGCTATACAAAGTAAAGTAGTCTGTTTGATTTAAATTTATAAACACCTTGACTTACTTCTTATTGCGCTGACACCATTTATATATTAGCAATTATATCGAAAGAGAGGACTTCATGCCCTGTAGAACTTTACAGTACATAGAACCATCCTTCGGTTGTGCTCTTATGCAGAAATTACTCTCGATGCCTCTCCCACCCCCGTGATGCCCCCAGCGTTAATGGTTAGCGTTGCCTGTTACCTCACCTCACATGCACTTTAAATTAGTGTGCTTAGACATGCCTAGGAAACTCTTAAGAAATTGACAGGTCTTAAGTATTGGTTCGGAAACAACTCAAAAGAGGCGCGTTTATTTCGTTATTCTATTTTATTTAATAATTATCTGTGTTTTGGATTTTCCGTCCCCCTTTTATTCAGTTCATTTTAAATCTATTTATTTCCTTTAGTCGAAGTTATTCTGTGGTGCCATTAATCAATGACGCGTGAATGACGCATTATTAAATTTCAATTTTTTTGCAGTTTTTCAAAAAAAATAATGAGATTTCGGTATTACTTTCTTGTGTGTAGTATGCAAAGTTGAGGCGGGAATTCAATCCATAGTTTTCCGAGAGATTTTAAGGTAAGTTTTATTATTTTCTTTTTTTGAGGTTAGATGTGGTGCTATTTTTTTATTATATAAAGATTTTACTGTTTTTACCAAGATAAACAATAGTTTATGACAATAGACAATAGACAATAGACAATAGACAATTTTATTAATCTTTTCTGCTACAATTGTAGATAAGACACGTCACAAAAAGAAAGTAGTTTGGTTAAACCAAAGAACAGTAAAAAAAAAATACATAAATAAAGTAATTTTAAAATGTTATAACTGAGTTAATTTTAAAAATATACAACAATTCAATCTAAATTAAGTATAAAAAAAAAGAAATAAAAATATAAAAAATCATCTTTACAAATACACATTAAAATACGCATATAAAGATATAAAAAAAAAAACATCATCACAAATACACATTAAAATACTCATATGCAACAAAGAAAATATTCATTGGTATAATAATAGTTAAATTATTATCTACCGATCGCCCTGCAGTTTTTTGTTCAATTCATCCACCGTGTAATATGTATCCATTAATAGCAAATTTTTTACTTGTTTTTTAAACAGCGAAATTGTAGAAGCTTCTTTAATTTTTTTTGGTAACATATTAAATAATTTGCAACCAAGATAATGACAAGTTTTTTTAACGAATTCGTGGTTGTGTTTATCGACACTAAAGAAGTTTTTGCTTCTAGTTGAATACGAATGATATGAGCTGTTTAAAGTAAAATTAGTTTGATGTTGGTATATATACACTAAAATTTTATATATGTAAATGCTGGTTACAGTTAATATTTTATTATCTTTAAACGCATTTCGGCAAGTTGCATTGTAGGGTAAGTCGAAGATTAAGCGGACTAAACGTTTTTGCGTAATTAGTACCCGTTCTAGATCCTGCGCACTTCCCCATATAGCTATACCATATGAGAGGGCAGAATATGCGTTAGCATAATAAACAGTCACAAGATTCGATTTGCTCAGGGAGTTTTTTAATGATTTAATCATAAAGTAGCATTTGTTTAATTTATTGCAAACATGGTCTATATGAAGGTTCCACTCAAAGTGGTTGTCAATAGTTATTCCCAGAAGTTTGGAGCTACTGCTAAAAGGAAGAGGGGTGTTTTTAAAAGTTATGTTAACGTCAAGTGGTTTACGCTGTTGCTTGGTTTTTAATTCCATTAAAACAGTTTTAGACAAATTAATAATAAGATTATTTTTGTTGCACCAGTTTGAAAATTCCTGAAGGGTTTGGTGGATTTTTTCCCGGAGACTATCCTCACTGCTCGCATAGACGACAATAGTTGTGTCATCCGCGAACATGAAGACCAGTCCACAAGTTATGTATTCTGGAAGATCATTAATAAATAACAAGAAAATCAGTGGGCCCAAGACACTGCCCTGTGGAGTACCCATGTTGGATTCTTGTGATTGAGAAAAAATATTTCCTATTTTAATTTTAAACCCTCTTTTTGTAAGAAAAGATCTTAAACATTGATTAAGCGGATCTCTAATGCCTAACTTTTCCAATTTTTGGTAAACAAATGCCGGGTCTAAAGTGTCGAAAGCCCTTGTTAAGTCAAAAAGCAATGCAACCACTTTTTCACCCTTATCAAGTTTATTATAAATACATTGTACAAAGTCAATACTGGCTGTTTCTGTTGAATGCAGAGCCCTAAATCCATGTTGGCAAGGCGTAAGAATTTTATATTTTTCCAAAAATGAATTTATTTTATTAGAAATAACCTTTTCAAAAATTTTGGAGAAACTGTTTAATAATGAGATTGGGCGATAGTTTTCGATAGAAAGAGGATCGCCTTTTTTAAAAATCGGAATAACGTTTGCTTGTTTTAATCTAGAGGGATAAGTGCCCTCCCTTATTGACAAATTGATGAGAAAAGCTAGGCAAGAAACCATTTTGTTAGAACATTTTTTTATCAAGGTGATTGGAATTTCATCAGGTCCCACTGATCTCTTATTAGGCAAAGCCTTAAGTGCGGTCTCAACTTCACTTTGAGTTACTTCCGAACACTGAAATGAGCTAAAAGATTTTCCTGTTGTAGTACAATTGTTTGATAGTACTCCGTTAAAATGAAAATTTAATTTATCTGATACCACTGTTGATAAATATTGACTAAAGGTATCAGCTATTTGCTTAGTATCTGTTAAAAGCACGTCGTTATTGTAAACTTTTGTTATTGACTGTTTAGATTTTTTTGCAGCTTTTCCACTAATGCCATTAATTATATTCCAAGTCATTTTCGTTTTATTTTTTGAGTTGTTAATCTTATTATTATAATGTTTTTCTTTTTCCTTTTTAATTTTAAAGTCAATTTCCTTTTTTCGATATTTATAAATTATTTTCATTTGTTCATTACCGGTGCGTTTTTGTAGCCAATGTAGATTTTTTAGATCTGACATATCTTGTATCAAAGATTCTGAAAGTTTAATTTTTT
Source organism: Aspidapion aeneum (assembly GCA_963576565.1). NCBI lineage: Eukaryota > Metazoa > Arthropoda > Insecta > Coleoptera > Brentidae > Aspidapion > Aspidapion aeneum. The sequence goes on from OY755039.1 coordinate 22,829,935, forward strand.
GATTGAAAATTATTTTGTTTTTACTTTTAGAAATAGTTTTTAATGGGCAGCTGACTTGGAAGCACCAGTCGACTGTTTGGAAAAAGACTTCAAAATTTTTGTCGATATTGTTATCAGTAAGCTCAATATTGGATCTGTCAAACCAGAAATTAAACTCATTTATTGTATTACTATTTATTACCCTAACGCACTCGGTTGCTACTTCTTGCACTGCATCGTCTTTTAAATATAAAGAATTGTTTTGAGAAATATTGTAGATCAACTGACAGTGATGATCAGAAAAACCAGCATCAAAGTTTTTAAAAATAAAATTATCAGGTTCTGACGTAATAATATAATCTATTCCTGAAATACTAGTAACATTGTTTTTGTTGGTAAATATTCTAGTTGGCTCTTTTAATATTGATGTTAAATTAAGAGAATCTAATATGTCATTAAGCATTCTAAAGACTTTGGTATCCTTGCTGTTGGGCAATCGGTCAATATTTAAATCAGCACAGAGTAATATATGCGGAAATTCCTGTAGAATTTTTGTCAATAATTCCGAAAATATTTCCAGAAACGCTTCATAGTCTGTTGACGTGCCAGGTCTGTACACTAATAAGACGCAATAGTTTTCATACTGGATTGCTGAACACTCCAGTAACATTTCAATTGAATATTTATTAAATTTATTTAAAACTTTACACTTTTGCGCTATTTCAGTTTGTGCAAAAATAACAGTGCCGCCATGTTGATGGTAACTTCTACTAAACTCACATAGTTTAAAATAACCATTAGGCGTGTAAAAATTTAGATTTTCATCACTTAGCCAGTGTTCTGATAAACACAAGAAAGTCGGATCATATTGTTTTGTACTAAGTTCTAAAAGGTTTATTTTATTTGACAAACCCTGTACGTTTAAATGTAGCACAGACCAGTTACAATTTTTGTGTGTATTACTTACTGTGTTGTTACTGAGGTGGAGGCTTGATTCTGAAAATTTCTAGGAAATACGTATCTCCTGACACATGCACCCTCAGGCCATATGGAAGGGGTGTACACTTTGTCCACATAGGTTATCGGAAAAGATACTTTAAAACTTGACGAAACCTCCGAATTCACCTTTTTGGTTAACTTTTCACACTGAAATTCGATTTCGGGAGAACTATTTTTTAGGAAACTTGCTAACATTTCAGCCGTTGTTTTGGGGTCACAACGATAAACATGAAGGTAGCCGAGTTTTGCAACAGTTTTTATAGAATTATTACCCGCGCAGTTTCCGATCACCACTCTACGATTTTTAGTAGTGCGTGTGTTTTGTTTACCCATATGATTTTGTAGGCGAGCGGTACGGGGAACGATGTTATCAGTTCCTGCATTCTCATGATTTTTACGTTGGTGGTATTCACGTTGTTGGCGCTTATCGCTTGTCGGATTTTGGCTGTTAGGCGCCTGATTGATTTTTCCGCTGATGGGGGTCTCATTTTGCAGCATTTTCGAGTAACTCGGCTTTGACAAATCTACGCTAGGTGGAGCTATGGTTTGCTTCTCGGAATTATTTTGGGATCTTAGTAAATTAATTAATGTTTTTTGGTCTTCAAGATGGCTTTCCATATTACTTATGATCTTAAGCTGACATTCATGCTTAGCTTTAATTACATTAAGATCTGATCTAACCTGTATACAGGAGCGCTTTGAGCACCATTCGTCTATGTTTACATTTATACTGTCATGGAAGACCTCTCCGTCTTCAATCGTATTAACTTGAAATTTATCACAGGGGCACTTATTTAAGAGCCACTTTTGTATATTACATAACACTTCATTTGATTCTTGATTTGCTGGTAACTTTTTAAACATTAAAAGCTCCACTAATTCTTGCTTTTTTAACTTATTTAGTTCACTACCGTAAACAGTCAACCTATCGGTCGCCATCTTTTTTCACAACAATGTGGTTTTTATCTTCTTAATGTGACTATCAGACACGGATCTCGTTGGAAAAAAGCATTTTTAAGACAACATTCATGCCACCAGACTTATATGTCTGGTTTGCCAAGCAACATATGCAGTATGAATCAAGGATAAATTTATTCCTTATTTATTTTATACCTTTATGGGCAATACTTTTTTTTTATGATTTTCAGCTTATATAAATGGTGTGTGACTACTAATGAGCCATACTGCTTCGAAGAGTACACTGCACAAATTACATAACCAAGGTCGGGACATACTATTTAAATCTCATGATCTTCGTTAAGCTGCCAAAAACTCAACATTTAAGAATTATTCTCTTCAAGAATAACTGTTTCATTGAGAAGAGTTTATCCACTTACAAGAAATGATAATAGCAATGTTAAACAAAACAGTGTTTGGTTTATCAATATATTTTTATGGTTTTTCACCAATCAATTACAATATTTGTTATTTTGTGTATGTATTATTCAATATAAAAGGAATTTTTTAAGGTTTGGTCAAATACTAATTAAATTAATTTTAAGGCTGGTCCTTAAAACAAGGAAGTAGTAGCTGTATACAAAGATGTGGCAGTCTCCTTAGACATCATCGGCATGGGAAAAGGGAAAATGAAATGTGGATGCCCACTTATTATATGGCTACTACTTACCTGTTCTGAGGACCAGCCCGAAAATTAATTTATTTAGTCTTTGTATTATTTTATTTAGTTTTATGTGGTATTTGTAATTTTTTTTAAATAATAAAATCTCAGTTAAAAAAATAGTTTTATTTATTGCACTTAATACCATTTTTAATCAGTTTATATCTTATAAAGACATTTTATGTGTTTATAAAATATTATCAGATTAAAAATTTCATAAAAACATTTAAATTAAAAAAAAATATTGTAAAAGGCGATTCGAATTTCCCGCCACCTTTTAGTTCGCGAAACAGCTCAGTAGTGGGCGCCACAGAGTTAATGATCTGTCAAACAGTCGAAGTTGCCGATCTAAAACTAACCGGACTGAACCGAAGTCGTTTATCTATGTGCTTAGACAAATTGGCGTTATCGGTCGGGCGGTTTGTTTTGATTTCGAAGATTTCGTTGTTACAATTCCTGTGCAATATTTAAAGACAATTAAATTTTCTTCTTTATTACAATGGATGAGCATCACAGAAAAAAAGAAGTTCTTCAGTTAAGAAAAGTAGTTTTTCTGAAAAAATTATCTTGACCCAAAAGCGAAAGTCTCTGAACAAAATGTTTTCTTTTCATCTAAGCAAACCGCTTGTTTTGGGAAAAAAATAATTGTCGTGGTAAATTATTTTGGTTCAAAACAAACTGCCTTTAGCGAAGAAAAAGTGGTTTTAAAGCAAGATATAAAGTGTCTTACTAGTATCTTCTTAATACAAATAAAGCTTTACTTTGCCTAAAGACTTTTAATTTTTTAACTCAAAATATCCGGCATCTCAAAACGAAAATGGCGATTTATTCCAATGGAAAGTTAATTTACTTTAACTTAAGAAAATGCAAATAAAAAATTCTTAAAACAAAAAGAAAATCTGCGACTTATTCTCGAATTAAGATATGTAAATAAATATTATCTTGAACGCTTTAAATAATATGGAAACAATGTGCTTTAAATCAAAATAACTATAATAATAATTTCTTGTACTAAAGAATACAGGCGCATTAAGTTTTTAAAACAAGACAACGGTATCAATATTAGTTCTGTTCCATCAAACAGTTCTACGGTCATAGAACCGTCCAAAAAATCCCAATGCGCGCGCAATGCAGTACAAGGGGTACGAGGACTGTTTTAAAACGGTTCGGGTTAGATGGAACGACCAAATAACTGTCCAAAAACCGAATGCTGTTCGATTTACTTCAGACACATGATCATATGCGAGAGAGTTAAATTCAAAATCACGTGACTAAAAGAAAGGGTAGGTTTGGCGTCTCGCTTAAAGATAAATCGAAGGCAATGGATGAATTCGAGAGCACGAAATTAAATTTGCACACAGAAAGGATTACACAATTACATAGGATTATTATTATTATTAGTTCTTTAAAATGCAGATAAAATTACATCAATTTAATTTATACAGGGTGTAACTAAATAAGTGTAAAACATTTAAGGGGATGATTCCTCATCGAAAAAAGATAGGATCTCGGATCTTTCATATAAAGAAACTTTATTGGAGCATTCCTTGTTAAGATACCGCCCCTTAAAGGAGGTCATAACATTTATGACGATGTGATGTATCTCTGTAGTAGTTCGTGAAATAATTTTTTGCTGCGAACTGGTTTATTTTGGGCAAAAATCCAAGAGACATTTTTTATTTACAATGAAACAGGCTATCGGAAATACATTTTTAAATGGAAAACAAATAATAAGACAAAAAATTACATTGGAAATAAATTTTAGGGGTTGCGTTTTCCACCCCTTACAACCATGGGGTAAACCAAATTCATTACCGGCTTTTTTGGTAGTAGAACATTTTATGTACCCCGTTTAAGGGGCTGTATCTTAACAAGGGATGCTCCAGTGAAGTTTCTTTATATGAAAGATCCTATCTTTTTTTGATGCGGAATCACCTCCTAATGTTTTACACTTATTTAGTTACACCCTGTATTCACAAACTATAAACCACTACAGACTGCCTAATAAACTAAATATACCAAAAATTAAAACGAACTTGCATTAGCACATATTTTTGGGCGAAACTTGTGAAAATATATTTATTTTTTCTAATATCACACGTTTTATGTGAAATTTATATATTTATTTATTTCTATTTTCTAATTTGATTTTTATAAAATATTTGTGAAATTACCTACATATTATAGAAAGCCTTAATATTCACAAGGTTTTCGTGATACTTCTAAGAAGTTAGGAAAATCACATTTTGTAGCTTGTACTTTAGTAATCACCTGCTAAACTAGTTTTTCTTTTTCTAAGTAAGCTACCCTATGGTCAGTATAGCTTTTTTTCATGTGGTATACCTACACGATCCGCAGTCCCGTAGTAATAAAAATTAAGAGGCTCTTGCAAAAAAATCAACAGATGCTGCAGATGTTGCAAAAATTTTTTTTGGAAATTTAAAAAATATTTGTTTTATTACGTGGCTTCCCCGGCATTTTGTCATGTGTTAAAATTGGTTGTAAAACTCAATTTATTTTGAAAAAATTTTTCATTTTTTGGGTTATTCACTGTTTTTTTGAATGTTCTCAGACAAATGTAAGTTTAATGTAATTTTATGGTATATTATTATGTTAGGTGAGGTACACTAGAAATGTGTGTGTTTTGCATACAATTTTTCCGCGCCTTCTAATGCGCCTGTGTGCAATTCTTGTCTTTCAGAGGAGTCCGAAACCAGTTTAGGTTGCTTGATGGAACGGAAAACTGACTGTCCCATAACCAGTGGCGCACCCAGGAATGTGTCTTGGGGAAGGGCCCGACAGCTACGAAGGGTGCCCTCAGGAAACTTGCGACCAAAAAAAAAAAAAAAAGGCCATCATGTGTGGCGGGGCCCGACAGCGACAAAGCGCGCCCTCAAAAAACTTGCGACCAAAAAAAAAAACAAAAAACAAAAAGGTCATCATGTCTTTTCGCAACTACGCCACTGCTTGGGGTTTGGGGGGGGGGGCCCGAAGCCTCCTGCTGTCAAATTTTAAGGTATTTTTCATGTTTTATCATCAAATATGTACAAAATATATTAAAAAATCTAAGGCTTGGGGGGGGGGCCGGGCCCCGGCCCCCCCCCTGGGTGCGCCCATGCCATAACAGTACAACGTCGACCTGGAACGCAAACAGGATTTTTCGTACCGTTCTATAACCGTCCCACGCTTTGATGGAACGAAACTAATAATGTCTTCAGTGAAAGCAATAAATTATATAATCTCTTAAATGAAAATGGACAAGTTCAGACCTTTCGCCATTTCGTATTGTGAGCTTGCGGCGAACGCGTGTCAATGTCGGCTATTTTTTTAATACGTACTCTTCCTAAAGATAATTTCTTTAACAAGGCGGTGTCGTCATATGTCAAAATATCTTGACTTCATCGCCTTGCAAAAAAAGTGAGTGCATGTTTAAAAAACAATTTTGTGTTTATATAATAATTTATATAAAGTTATTAAATTTTATTAATATAGTGTTAGTTTATACCTATTTATTTATTTGTTTGGTAAATTTGAATATCAAGTGTAATTTTAAGTTAATTTAAGAAAAAATTGTAGCAAAAATGCTAAGTAAAAGCTTAAAACAAAACAAAAAAAAATAATGAAAAATATTTTTGACTTATTACAAGTTTTCTTGATTGAATTATAGTTTGTTTTACTTTGAATCTGAGGGCACGGCAGTGCCCCGCCAAGTTCGCGCGCCGTAACCATCTTTTCTTGAAACATTTCAGCCGATATTTGACCTACCTAAAACTCTAATTCGGAATGAGCTACGAATCTCAAACTTTGCACAGTCGTAGATCTCCTTAGAGTTAACAACCCCTCCAAGTTTCATGGAATTCCATAAAGTAGTAAAATAGTTACGAAATTTCAAAAAACGTCGAAATTGCCACTCACTCACTCATGTATAGATCATCAATATTCTACTGTACTTCCAGACATGCTACAAAGCTGAAATTTGGCAGACTGATAGAAATTATGACCAAACCCCTAGAAAAAATCAAAAAACCTTCCTTCCCTATACATTTAAAGTTATGTAAAATTAGCATCGCCTACTTCCAGAAATGCTAAAGAGTTGAGCTTTGGCAGACTGATAGGAACAATGATAAAACTATAGAAAAAATCAAAAAACCCCAAAATTTTAATTTACACCCCTCCCCTATACATTTAAAGTTATTTTAAAGTAGCATTGCCCACTTCCAGAAATGCAAGAGAGTTGAGCTTTGGCAGACTGATAGGAACTATGTTAAAACTATAGGAAAAAATTAAAACACCCCAAAATTCTAATTTACTTCCCTCCCCTATAAATGTAAAGTTAAGTAAAAGTAACATTGCCTACTTCCAGACATGCTAGAGATCTTAACTTTTTAAGACTGAAAGACAATATGATAAAACTATATGACAAAATTTAAAAACACCAACATTTTAATTTACTTCCCTCTCCTATAAATGTAAATTTATATAAAACTAACATTGCCCACTTCCAGAAACGCTAGAGAGCTGAGCATTGGAATGCTGATAGGAAAGGAACTACGATAAAACTATAGGACAAAATTTAAAAACACGACAATTTTAATTTATTTCCCTCCCCTATACATGTAAAGTTATGTAAAAGTAACATTGTGTACTTTCAGAAACGCTAGAGAGCTGAGCTTTGGAAGGCTGATAGAAACTACGATAAAACCATGGAAAAAATTAAAAAACCTCAAAAATTTAAGTAAGGCATTGGAAAAGTTTTGAACAATATTCCGCATATTTTACTACTTTATTAGGTAAAGTAATTACTTTACCGCCCGCGCACCTCTTAGAAATCTTAGCAACCCATCAATAAGATAGCTTTAAGATTTGTTTACTTACATCTAATTTGACATGTTTATTTTTAAATTACACTCAATTTTTTGAAAAAGAAAATTACTCATAGGTAAAATACTGTACCTAACACATGTGGAAAGTGTCTTTACCACCCCTGACGGCACGACCGAACTCCGCTTCGCGTCGTTCGGCCAACTGCCGTCGCGTGCTGTAAAGTATTACTGGCCGGCTGGAGCAAGATGGGAAATAAGCTCCTTTTTTTATCACAACTTATTGCCAGCGAGAGAGCCCAAAAAAAGTAATTTGCACCTGTAGTGGAGTTTTAGGGTTTAAATAAAACCAAATTAAATTCGATATAGTGGTTTTCGAGATATCGGTGTCTAACCTAAAAACTTTTAATGACAATATCTTAAAGAGTTTTAAATGTTTGTTTTCGGTTACTTGACAGAGTCTGTTTATCTCACCCAGAAACTGCACGAGCAAACCGACCTTGTGTTTTGAAAAAATTGATTTTTTTTAGTTTTTGCTATATATCTCAAAATAAAGACATAAAAGAGCAAAGTCAGTAATACAGTCTGTACAATGTTCTCGCTGAGATTACCTAGTTTCTTTGATACATCTTCAAGCAAGTTCGAATACACAATATCATGTAGTCTCTTTTCCACGCCGAAGTCGCAAGTGTTGCACCTCTAGAGCAAACCTTTTACATTGGACAAAAGATCTGCGACGTCAAGAACATTCCGCATGGAATCGTCTTTTGCATAGAAAATATGTGAGGTAGGATTTATGGGTCACCGATTCACAAAGGGTGCAATTCATATCGGCGTCATGTGTTCGGCGCGGCGCACGGAGGTCAGCTTGTCTAATTTAGACGATCGAAACCTCAATATCGAACTATTTTGTATCACAACCACTAAGTCTTAAAAAAGTGCCCAATTACCTTATTAGTAGACCCCAATGCAGAAAATTGATCAACTAACTCGTTGTCACTTGTTACGACGACAAGTCATAGGCCGTTTGATAGCCTGCATAATGATCCGCACTTATTCCGCGCGGAAAGGTGATTTTCAAAAGTGCTCCAAGTTGGTAAACCAGAGATTATATGGTGATTTCTTTACGTATATTTAAAGAATGGGTTGGTATCTTTAATTTTTACTATTAAACCATTTGCAAAGTTTCAATTTGCTAATTAAAAAAATTAGATAAAAGTTGTGTATTGATTTATTATAATTTTTCAAATATGTATTTGGACTGAAAAAGTCTGGATCGTTACGTATCAATTGCGTTTGTGACTTTATTATTTCAATCATGTATCAAGAGTGGTGCTACATTCAGCTGCCGCTTCTTGCCGCTGTATTAGCTATGATTTATTGTTTCAGCGTTGGCGCATGGGATTGGCCGACGTAATTTATTTAAAATGTGGCACAAATCATTGGTTTCACAGGATAAAAATCAATCCGTTTTGAACTATATGTATGAAAATAGTGAATATAAAGACTACGATAAAGAATATCAGTGCATGGTAAAAAATTGATATATAGTATAGCAAGATTAATAAATTAACTCAAATGTTATAAAAAAGCTATGTTAAATAAAATGAGCTATATTACGTACACACACTCTCAAAGTATCAATTTTTCAAGTTTTTTGCTTAAGAGGAAAAAAAAACGATATGCAACATCATTTTTGGAGGCGACTGTACCATCTCCAGATTGCAAAGTATATTAAAATCACATTTTTTAAACGCTAGTTGACATTTTCTAACTTTCAGCATCAATTTTTCAAAAGTAAAACCATAAAATAATTTCGATCGTTCAGAACCGACAAGCTGAGCACCGTGCGGCGCCTTGAGTTAGTCACCTGAACCGTTAGTAGTAGTATAGTTCATATCATTATTTTTAAGACAACTTTTTGCAACTTTTTTTCGTTAGCCTATGCTATTTGTTAAGGTTAACAGCTGACAACTGTCAAAAAGTTATCTTAAAAATTATGGAATGGACTTTAGTGGCAGTGGTGGGGAGACCATTTTTGGTCTAGCGACTAGGCACACGGCGCACCCTTTTCGCAAACTCCGATTTGTCCTTACACCATATACCAAACTGATGCACGTGCCCCTTAGGATGCAAGTTTTCTTTCTCTAAGAGGCCTTAATTTTGCCTGGCAACTCTTTGCCGAGGGCAGGGATCGTTATATTGCGTAGCAACCTACACTGCTTCCGAAAGGTGGTCCTGCTACATGTTAGACTTGCATCTATCTAACATCGCTAACGTCCCAGCAGAACTTGGTTATAGACGATAGACTTCTTTCCTTTTTAGCGCAAAACTCGTGGTCGTCGTGAGTTGACTGTAGGAGATCCTGGTACCGACTGTATAGAACTTATAGCAGACTCCTGGGTTATTATTCCTGGTTCCTCGGCTGGCTGCGTGTCGGCTCTTGGACTACACCTCCGTATATTCTCGAAGTTCAAGGTCAACTTATATTTTGCGTGCATCGCATCGCACGCTAATTCGATGACAACTGTTGAACGCTGATAAGAAAGTGAGCGACAGGGCAGATTTTTTTTTGTTTTTACATCGTTGTTCGAGACGCGAATCTGGTACCTTCTGCATGTGAAGCCGACGACCATACCATCACACTACCCTGCCGTCCGCCGCTTTAACCGTTGGTAGGACGTGATCTACCGTTAGCGCACATACCGGGTGGGCCAAAAAAAAACCAGACAAACTGCACTTGACAGAGAATTAATCAGAGTTTTGACTAGAAATATCTTTTTTTCCGCCATCTAAAAATCCAAGATGGCGAACGAAATTAAATTGTACCCTTCAAAGATGCTCGTTTATTCTTGTGTTACGAACACGTTTTAATTAATTAGTTATATCAGTAACAAAGCTGCTTTCTTGCCATACACAACAAGGTACGAATTAGCAAAATCGGTTCGATGGTTCTAAAAAAAATATTTTTGTTTCTACCATTGTTTTGCATATTATACGATTGCCTTGCCAATCTTGTCTGCATTTATTTCCTTATAAATTCATTACCACGAAACCGATTTTGATGAAATAAAAACATCCTGGTGAGAATTGAATGCTTTTTAAAGATCATGATCAAAATTTATCGCTATCTTAAAATTTAAGATGTCGAACAGAAAAGCACTACTTCCGGCTTAACAAGGTACAAAGTAATAAAATCGGTTAAGTGGTTCTCACAAAATCTGATTTTGTTTCAATCATTGTTTTACAAATTATACGATTGCATTGCCAATCCTGTTCAAATTTTTTTATATAAATTCATTATTACTGAGCCGATTTTAGTGAAATAAAAATCTTCATAGCGCAAACTGATTGATCTTTAAAGTTTGCACCATGATGTTTTTTATTTCAGTAAAATCGGTTCAGTAATAATAAATATATTTATTTAAGTAAAACAATGGTTAAAACAAAATCCGATTTTGTGAGGACCACTACACCGATTTTATTAATTTGTACCTCTTTATGGGAGAAAAGTAGTGTTTTCCTATAAATAAAAAAAGAGCTAAAACGTTTTCGCAAAATAAGAATAAACACGCCATTATGAAGCATCAAGTATGATTCTGTCCGACATCCTAAATTCCAAGATGGCGGAAAATTTCAAAAAGAATCTTTAAAAAGCAATCAATTTTTACCACGATTTTTTTTATTTCGCTAAAATCGGTTTAGTAATAACGAATTCATAAGGAAATGAATGCAGAAAGAATTGGCAATGCAATCGTAGAATCTGTAAAACAATGGTTAAAACAAAAATAGATTTTTTAAGAACCACCACACCGATTTTACTAATTTGTACGTCGCTGTGTGAGGGAAAAGTAGTGGTTTTCCATAAATTAAAAAAAACTAAAACATTTTCGGAAAATAAGAAAAACACGCCATTTTGAGGAATCAAGTATGATTCTGTCCGCCATCTTAAATTTTAAGATGGCGATAAATTTTGATCATGATCTTTAAAGAGCAATCAATTCTCACCAGGATGTTTTTTAGCTAATCAAAATCGATTTAGTAGTAATGAAGTTATAAGAAAATAAATGCAGACATGATTGGCAAGGCAATGGTATAATATGCATAACAATGGTTAAAACAAAAATATTTTTTTATAGAACCACTGAACCAATTTGGCCAGTTTATACCTTGTTGTGCGTGGCAAGCATGCAGCTTTTTCAATAATTTAAAAAAATAATTAAAACATCTTCGCCACACAAGAATAAATGAGCCTTTTTGAAATTTCGTCCGCCATCTTGGATTTTGAGATGGCGGACAAAAAAATATATTTAGTCCAAACTCTGCTTAATTCTGTATCAAGTGCAGTTTGTTCCATTAAAATCAATTATATAGCTCAAAAGCTATAATAAAAAAAATTGTCTGGTTTTTTGGCCCACCCGGTATGTCTATAGGGCCACAGCATCGCATGACATAGTATTCATATCCACACATATAACTTAGCGGAAAATATTTGTTAACAAATATTAAAGATTATATAAAAATACACAAATTCAGCAGTGAAAATGTGTAGTTAAAAGTTATGGTTTTCTCTTACCCACATAACACATAATCAACTGAGTTCAGCGCTCTGCAGAGTCTATCCAGTTTAACGTATTCACAGATACAAAGAATAAATTTAAAAATCAGGCCTTACTTTAACGGTCTTGACTTTGAACCTTGTAGTAATTAAACATTGGAAACAAAATATTTAGGTTTGGATTTATTGTTTTTATTATATATTGGATTATAGGGGTGGAGACGGTCGGATGGAATGAAACCAGTTCTCTTTTGGCAACGTTTCACCCCAATGTTGAAGCTTTATCAAGCCCTACAAGGAACAGACTTTATTATAACACAGTCACGACTTTTAAAATACACATGTTAAATTTTGATTGCCTGCAGCTGAATGCTTTTTTTTGTCAATTAAAAAATTTAAAGCGTACAACTAATTAAGGCCATCACAGAGTTATACCGCAATAGTAAGGCAAAAGTTAAAATAAAAGCAAAACTAACCAAAGGCTTTCAAGTAAATAAAGGTCTTAAACAAGGTTGCTGTATCTCGCCTACGCTCTTCAAGATATACTTGGAACAAGTCCTTAAAGTATGGAATAGAAAATGCCAAAACATGGGAATTCCGTTGGACGAAACCACCTTGTATACTTTATGTTTCGCCGATGATCAGATAGTAGTGGCTCAGGATTATGACGACCTCGAATATATGACACGAAAACTAATAGAAGGGTACAATAAGTGGGGACTAGAGGTTAATCTCAATAAGACAGATTATATGTGTATTGGTGGAACGAAACAGGATCTAATCTTAAATACCGGGCAGCGAATTCAGTCCTGTGATGAGTATAAATACTTAGGTCTAAAAATTACAGCAGACGGAACACTAGACAAGGCTATAAAAGATCGAAACGTACAAGGAAGAAAAGCAATAACTTTATTAAATGAAATATTTTGAGACCAAAGTATATCAAAACATAACAAAAAGCTTATATATAACACCATTGTAAAAAGTATTATTACATACGGCTCAGAAGTATGGCCAATCAAGGATAGAACAGAAAAAAATGCTTTCCGCTACGGAGATGGACTATTGGAGAAGAGCAGCAGGGAAATCATAAAGAGAAATAGTTACAAATCAAAGAATAAGAGAAATTATGACAGTGGGTGAACGTACTTTAGTGGATGATATAAGAACAAACCAACTGGTGTGGTACGGACATGTACAAAGAATGAATGATGAAAGACTACCTAAACAAATACTACAATGGAAACCAACTGGCCGAGGAAAACGAGGACGGCCAAGGAGAAGCTGGAGAGAAGGAATAGACAGTGAAATAAGAGTAAGAGGCCTAGATGATGAATTATGGGCAAACAGAAACGAGTGGAGATTGGGTATCGGAAGATTTAGAACGTTAAAAACCGATAAATATATATATATATATATATATATATATATATATATATATATATATATATATATACATGAAATTAAAAAATTGCTACCTAACTTTTTAACGGAGCATCGCATCAATATGCGGTTTCGGAATATAGTAGATTACATTTTGCTTAATAATTTGTGTGAACCTACCCAAAAACTTCGTAGGAGCTTGAGTTTCTGAAATATTTACAAAAAACTGTTTTCAAGGCTGATATTATATCATGGCTTCACTTGAAGTGTGCTCGTAGGCTAGCTAGGAAGGTATCAGATCCGTGATGAATCCATTTATTTTTAAGAGTAATACAAACATTCCAAATTACTAAATTAAAATATATCTCACCTTTTCGCTCTGAATGTAAGGTTCCTGAAGTTTTGAGATAAAATACACCACGCCCTTGGTATCGCTGTTTTGATCGACGAATAAAGGTGTTTGGTCGTCGATAAAAATAAAAACTCCTTTAGAGCTTAACCAGTACCTCTCAGTAACACCTGCGTTAGAATGTTGGATTGGAACGTATGCATCATTTTTGGAAATAATTGTTTTTTCTAAAGGCCAGTTTTGCTTCTTCAGTTCCGGCCCTCCAAACCTTAAAACGAACGCGACAAAAAAACTTTTTGGTATATAGCTAGTGAAGTAGTTGAGTCTTAATAACAATCATATTTTTTAAGTTTAAAATATTATTCCTAACCGTTAAAATTGTAAATTATATATTTTAGATCCTGGGAATCTGTCAAAATATCTTTCTTTTTTGTTTGTGACGTTTCAGTATATTCAACCATCATCAGACATATTCTTAAATGGAAAGTTCTACACTTAAAATTTATATATAAATAATTGTTTTAGACAAAACAATAATTTACAACTTAGTTCTAAGTTAAAAAAACATTTTTTTTTATTTAAAATGTAATATAAAATAGCAAGGCGGAATACTAAAAAAAAAAGATCGTTATACCCATCTATTTAAATTCAAAACAGACTGAAACCACCTCATTGATTGCTTCGAAATATATTATATAAATATAGTTAAACATTTTAACACTAAAATTAGAAATATATAAAAATGATGACACAAAATATATTAGATTGGTAAGCAAAAAATAGAAAAAGTAGGGGGAAAACATATAATTTAAATTAATAAAAATAGTAAATTTAAAATTTTTTCTCTGAAAAATTTTAAATCCATTATGTGTTTTTTTACCCAACTGCAGCACGGCGAAAGGAAGGGTAATGTTTTTCGATTGTTGTATGTAAGTAAATATGTATGTTTGTGTCATGCTAGAGGCTAACCGGCTGAACTGATTTTTGACAAAAAAAGGTGTCGTTGAATTGCTACTGATCCCGAAGGTGCTATAGGCTATATTTTTTTAAACAAGAATCAACATAGCGGTCTTCATAAGCCATTTTGTCACATGATGTAGGCTTTAAGGCATACAAATTATCTAAATTTTAGGCGATTTTATTGAAATTCCTTTGATTACCCATTGCAAATTTCCTCTAATTTGCTGTAGTTACTTTGTAATCCTCCCTGTTCCCACCCATCCCCCCTCCTGTCATTCCCCCCACCCTATTTAAAAACTATATTCGCATAAAGTAATCAAATATAGAGCGGTTTTAAAAATTCTTTCTGCATACGCTTTCAGATTTTTTTTCAACATCATTTTACTAGCCCCTCCCCCCACCTCTCCATTTCTCCTCCCCACCATCCTTATTAGTAATAGTTATAGCTATAACTTTCACAAATGTAAAGCGATTTTAAAAAATCTTTCTGCACACGCTTGAAGACTTTTTTCAAACATAATTTTACTAGTTTCCTCCTCCCTCTCTTCTCCCCTCCCTCCTTATTAGTAATATTTGTAGCTATACCTTTCACAAATATAAAGCAATTTCAAAAATCTTTCTGCACACGCTTTAAGACTTTTTTTCCAATATCATTTTACTAGTTTATCCCTTCCTCTCCCTCTCTTCTCCCACCTTCCTTATTACTATTAGTTGTAGTTGTATACCTTTCACAAATTTAAAGCGATTTCCAAAATTCTTTCGGCACACGCTTTAAGATTTTTTCGACACCATTTTACTGGTTCCCTCCTCCCTCTCTCCTCCCTTACCTTCACTCAATGGAAGGTAACACTGTTCGCGTTTGTAGAAAATCTACACGTACTTTTTGGGTAAAGCTAAATGAATTGTAAATGCATAGTGTTTTTTAAAAGGCTAAATAAGAGTTAAACCTAAAAGTTAAAAAAAAAATTAAGTAAAAAAAAACCCAACTGCTAAATTTACTTGTAACTACTAGTCGCAGTTGGGTACAAAATTACCCAATAACCTGATTCATAAAAATACAATACTATATAATTTCGTAAGTGCGCTTTGGGCATCAAAACTAAAAGTTGAAGCATGTTGTACATTATAGGGATACCTATCAATTTTGTACTCAATTGCGACTAGCACTTATAAGTAAATTTAGCAGTTTGGTTTTTTTTTATTTAAAATTTATTTTATTTGCCGAAATATTCTGCTTTGGTATTTTATATTGTAGTTTAAATAAAAATAAAATGTTTTTTTAACTATGTTGTTGTAATTTGTAAATTACTATTATTTTGTCTAAAAGAATTATATTATATATAAATTTTAGGTCTAGAACTTTCCATTTTAGATGGTTAAATAAACTGAAACGTCACAAACAAAAAAGAGAGATTTTTATTAACCGATTCCCAGGATCTTAAATATATAATTTAATATTTTTGAGCACATATAGTAGATATTTAGCTCTTTAATTTTTTTAACTTGAGAGAGTTTTCAGTCAAGACTTCTTGAAATAGTCTTGGTTCTTGCAAGAATCTTGCACTGTTTAGCTCAAAATGCAAGTGGGGAAGTTTTGGAAACTTATGTATTGAATTTTTTAAAAAACCAAGATTTTTGCAACAAAAATTTAAGAGGCTTGTGCTTTAATCTTTGAGTATTCTTTAGGGTTAAGAAACGATGATCCAAAAACAAGAACTAAAGTCGTCTCTTTTTAAATTGTGCCAAAAAATGACAATGGATATTACTTACCAATGTGTGTCTTTGGTACTAAGATTAGCAGAATACTGAATATATTCATTGGAGTTCGTTGTAGAAGCCAAAATATTAAATCCACCACGTTTGGCTGTCAGTTCTAAACTGCGACCGTTCGAACCCAATTTGCAGTGGAATGGTCCGTTACAAGCTTGCTGTTGAGCTGGATCAACTGAATGGTTTAAAAAGCTTTCCAGTTTAATTTCTCCATCTAAATTAAAACCAATTAAAAGGTTTACTAATAAATATGAAACAAAAAATTGCAATTTTTAAACTACTTATTTAACTATTGCAAGGTATTTATAAACAAATTATGTATGTATATGAATATTAAAAATTATTGCATCCAAGGAAAGAAATAAGTTAAACTTGCAACCAAAATCTACACTATAAGATCAAGAATTTTAAAACCTAGAACTCTAGACCCTTCGGTAAATACTGGTGAAAAAGTTAAATAAACATTGTTTTAAAAAGTATTATTCGCAAAACTTATTTTCGAAGCCGTTTGATATGTTTTTTTAAATAATTTTAATGCTTTTTATTCGCTTCAAGTGTTTGACAACTTCTTGCCGCATTTATTAAACTTGAGACCTTCGTCAACAACATTTTATAAAAGAAATCAGCGAAACAAGACAAAGAAATAATAAAATTGTTATCGTTTTTATCAAATTAGCAGGTTTGTTCCAGGCGACTGTATTTCGGAGGCGGCCGATTTCGGATTTTTGACTAAATCTTTTTGAATGAAATATTTTGAGTACAATTATCCTAAAATGAGAGTACCTATACATATTTGCTAGGCCTGTTTACACCACACAGAAAAAAATGTCTTCAGTCAATGCAAATTGCTTTGATCCAAGAAAAAATCTGCTTTTCTATGCACGAAGACGATATTTTCTCAACAAAAAAAAAACTATTCTCTTGAACTGCTGGTTTCCGTTGAAAATAAAAATTGCCTTTATCCAAGAAAATTGATTTGTTTTAAGTGGAAGCGGCAACCTTCTTGTTTTCTAGTATTATACCAAGACATAATTGAAAATAAATATCTTGGTTTAAAACAATGGGTTTGCGATAACATCTTGCACCAAAAACATTGTTATCTTGTTTAATATATAATTTTTCATCCGAAGAAAATTAGAAAAATAAGTTTTCTTGATTGAATTATAGTTTGTTTTGCTTTGAATAATCTTTTTTTTTTTAAGAAAACAACTAAATGCATCGAGTCAAAAGGATTTTAATGTCTCAAGTCAAGACGAAATTAAAGAAATAATCTTTTGATTCAAAAAAACTTTTAGATACATTTTGTTTATATCAAAATAGTTATTTGTTTAACATAAAAATCATTTTCGGACTTCCATTGTCATTACTTGATTTTATACACAAGGTTTCGACTATTGTAGCTATGATTGTCTTCAGATGGTAGTTAATATACACCTCCAGGCAATCCAAGATCTACTGATCTACACTGGGTCGAAACGTACTTTTTAAAATAAAATAATGACAATGGAAGTCCGAAAATGATTTTTATTTTAAACAAATAATTATTTTGAAGTAAAAGAAATGTATCTAAAAGACTCTTTCTTTAATTTCGTCTTGACTTGAGAAATTAAAATCCTTTTGACTTGATGCATTTAATTGTTTTCTTAAAAAAAAAAAAAAAGATTATTTAAAGCAAAACAAACTATAATTCAATCAAGAAAACTTGTTTTTCTAACTAAATGTAATAAGTCAACAATATTTTCCATATTTTTTTTTTGTTTTAAGCTTTTATTTAGCATTTTTGCTACAATCTTTTCTTAAATTAACTTAAAATTACACTTGATATTCAAATTTTCAAAACAAATAAATAAATAGGTATAAACTAATACTATATTAATAAAATTTAATAACTTTATATAAATTATTATGTAAACACAATTTTTTTTATACATGCACTCACTTGTTTTTAGCAAGGCGATTTGACATATTTATGTTCCCATAACGTAGGGAATGTTCTCATAACGTAGGGAATGTAAATATGTCATGACGAGACCACCTTGTTAAACAAATTATCTTTAGGAAAAGTACGTATTATAAAAATAGCCGACACTGACACGCGTTCGCCGCAAGTTCAAAATACGAAATGCCGAAAGGTCTGAACTTGTCCATTTTTATTTAAGAGATTATATAATTTATTGCTTTCACTGAAGAAAATATTGATACCCTTGTCTTGTTTTAAAAACTTAATGCGTCTGTATTCTTTAGTGCAAGATTATTATTATAGTTATTTTGATTTAAAGCACATTGTTTCCATATTATTTAAAGCGTTCAAGATAATATTTATTTACATATCTTAATTCGAAAATAACTCCCAGATTTTCTTTTTGTTTTGAGAATTTTCTATTTGCATTTTCTTAAGTTAAATTAAATTAACTTTTCATTGGAATAAATTGCCATTTTCGTTTTGAGATGCCGGATATTTTGAGTTAAAAAATTAAAAGTCTTTAGGCAAAGTAAAGCTTTATTTGTGTTAAAATGATATTAGTAAGACATTTTATATCTTGCTTCAGAACCCCTTTTTCTTCGCTAAAGGCAATTTGTTTTAAACCAAAACAATTTACCAAGACAATTATTTCTTTTTTCCCAAAACAAGCGGTTTGCTTAGATGAAAAGAAAACATTTTGTTCAGAGACTTTTGCTTTTGGGTCAAGATAATTTTTTCAAGAAAACTACTTTTCTTAACTGAAGAACTTCTTTTTTTCTGTGCCCTTACTAAAAATAAGTATTTGATGACCAAAATTATAACAACTTTTCACCATTAAAATATACTAGATTCCTTAAACCCAATTTTAAAGAAGTTTTAATAAGAAAGTTGTGTTCGCATTTTCATATAATTTGGGGGTAAAAATATATTATTTGTACAAATAGTCCTTTTTCGATATTTCATGGTTTTCAAAAGCGGTGGTGGTACTTTTTTACCTTGGAGTACTGGTATAACTAATTTTTGACAAGTGGTATTTTTTTAATTATTTGAATTTCCAGGAACTAAAATGAATATTTTATCCCAAGATAAGTTACAAAAAGTTACTTTAATCTCGTTAAATCTACTACGACTAATATTACTGTATGTTCCCTGTACGCTGCTAAAATAGCAGTTTTTTACAACGAGTTACTAAAGTAGTGCTTTCTTATGAATGTAGTTTAATCCACGAATGTAGTGAGTGCTCTGAGGAAACTAAGTAAAAATAACACAAAAAGCCTTTACTCTTCCTCAGCTACACCACGACTACACTCAGATACATCTTAGCTACATAGCTACATCTCAGTAACACCCGACTTCAGCTCAACTACACTCAGCTACAGCTTAGCTACACTTCATCCAAACTTCGCTGCACACAGCTACACCCAGGCTACACTCAGCTATATTTCCGCTAAATGTAGCTATACCTAAGCTAGACTTAGCTACACCCCAGTTACATTCAACTTCTCCTCAGCTACACCTCAGCTACAATCAACGTCTCCTCAGCTACACTACGCTACACCTCCGCTATCGCAAAACCAATTACTCCTGTCAGGGGTCGATGGGCCATATGGAAAAATTAAAATATTCCCGGTGGGCCGGTGCCTATTGGGCTGGTGCCGTATAGGCCGGTGCCATATGAACAAGTGCAGTTTGGGCCGGTGACATATGGGCCGGTATTTTATGGGCCGATACCGATCATGGTAGTGAATAGTAAATACATAATTAATTATATATATATA
Source organism: Aspidapion aeneum (assembly GCA_963576565.1). NCBI lineage: Eukaryota > Metazoa > Arthropoda > Insecta > Coleoptera > Brentidae > Aspidapion > Aspidapion aeneum. Next base: position 22,850,112 of record OY755039.1, read on the forward strand.
TATATATATATATATATATATATTTATCGGTTTCACAACGTTTTACGTCTTCCGATACCCAATCTCGTTTCTGTTTGCCCATAATTCATCATCTAGGCGTCTTATTCTTATTTCACTGTCTATTCCTTCTCTCTAGCTTCTCCTTGGCCGTCCTCGTTTTCTTCGGCCAGTTGGGTTCCATTGTAGTATTTGTTTAGGTAGTCTTTCATCATTCATTCTTTGTACATGTCCGTACCACATTAGTTGTTTTGTTCTTATATCATCCACTAAAGTAAGTTCACCCACTGTCATAATTTCTCTTATTCTTTGATATGTAACTCTCATCTCCGTAGCGGAAAGCATTTTTTCTGTTCTATCCTTGATTGGCCATACTTCTGAGCCGTATGTAATAATACTTTTTACAATGTTGTTGTATAAGCTTTTTGTTATGTTTTGATATACTTTGGTCCCAAATTATTCCATTTAATAAAGTTATTGCTGTTCTTCCTTGTACGTTTCGATCTTTTATAGCTTTGTCTAGTGTTCCGTCAGCTGTAATTTTTAGACCTAAGTATTTATGCTCATCACAGGACTGAATTTGCTGCCCGGTACACACATATACTCTGTCCTATTGAGATTAACCTCTAGTCCCCACTTATTGTACTCTTCTATTAGTTTTCGTGTCATATATTCGAGGTCGTCATAATCCTGAGCCACTACTATCTGATCATCGGCGAAACATAAAGTATACAAGTTGGTTTCGTCCAACGGAATTCCCATGTTTTGGCATTTTCTCTTCCATACTTTAAGGACTCGTTCCAAGTATATCTTGAAGCGCGTAGGCGAGATACAGCAACCTTGTTTAAGACCTTTATTTACTTGAAAGCCTTTGGTTAGTTTTGCTTTTATTTTAACTTTTGCCTTACTATTCCGGTATAACTCTTTGATGGCCTTAATTAGTTTTACGCTTATGTTTGTGTTTTCCAACGCTTTCCAAAGTCAATTTAGTGGTATACTATCATATGCCTTTTGCAAATCGACGTAAAGCAGATGCAGCTCTTGTCCGTATGCCATTTTCTTTTCAGTAACTTGGGTTATACAAAAGAGATATCTGAAGTCGATCTACCCGCCCTGAAACCAGCTTGTTCTTCTGCCTCCATGTCTTTATATTCGCTCTCCACTTTATTGCTTATTATTTTACCGTATATTCTGCTTAGCGTACTAGTCACAGATATACCTCTATAATTGTCACATATATCTTTCCTTTCTTTTTTGTGTATTGTGGATATATGTATATGACGTTTTCCACTCAGTTGGTACTACAGTTCCATTTAAATATTTTTGGAAAAGATTACGTAATCTCCAAAACAGTTCTTCAGTTGATTTTTTCTTTCTTCAGTGCCATATTTAATAAGTTCGGCTGGGATATTTCCGGGTCCGGCAGATTTACCGCTTTTTAAGGTTGTGCACACGTTTTTGACCTCAGAGGTTGTGAGGGGTACTGGAGATCCCATCGTTCTAATTATATTGTCTCTTGCGTCTTCCTTGAATTCTACTCTATCTTCAGTTAAAAGTTTTTTAAAATGCTCATCCCATTCTTTGTCTGGTATTGTTGAAATGATATCTCTGCATGTTTCTTTTTTAATCGATCTTATAGTTTTCCAGCTTTCGGTACTTCTCCTACCTCCTAAGTAAGAATCTATTTTCTGGCACTTTTGCGTCCACGAATGATTTTTCTTATCACTGATCATTCTTCTCACCTTTGATTGCGCGATTTTGTATTCTTGCCTGCTTCTATCTGTCTTTTGGGATAAGTAGGTGTGATATAATTTCCTTTTTTCCTGTATTTCTCTTTCAATCTCAGCATCCCACCAGTATGGTTTTCTTCTTTTAGAAGTTTCTTCCACTAATCCTAGTGCTTCTTTTGCAGCTTGGGGGATGCTTAATGTAATACATTCCTATTCCTCATCTGGGGTTTCACCTGAATTTGTATTAAGTTTTTCGTTCAGTCTCTTTTTGTATAAGTTTTTTATGCTGTCATGTTCTAGGCTTAGTAGATTATATTTACAGTGATCTATTTCTTCAATCACTGTATCATCAAGATGTTGTTGATGTAGGCTTCGGCCTTGATAAGGAAAGACAATTTTGGACTCCAGAAAATAGTGATCACTTCCGCATGTTGATCCACGCTTTGTTCTGACATCTTGAATTTTTAGTTTTGTCTTTTGTTTAGTGACAAGATAATCAATGACGGATTTCAGGTTTTGTGAGGGTTTGGTCCAGGTATATTTGTGTATTTTTATGTTGAAAAAAACCGTTTTGGATTTTTAGGTCTAATTGCTCACATACTGTAATTAGCCGGTTTCCATTGTCATTAACAACATTTTCTCTATATTGGCCAACTGTCAGATCATTTAACCTCTAGTCCCCACTTATTGTACTCTTCTATTAGTTTTCGTGTCATATATTTGAGGTCGTCATAATCCTGAACCACCACTATCTGATCATCGGCGAAACATAAAGTATACAAGGTGGTTTCATCCAACGGAATTCCTATGTTTTGGCATTTTCTCTTCCAGACTTTAAGGACCTGTTCCAAATATATCTTGAAGAGCGTAGGCGAGATACAGCAACCTTGTTTAAGACCTTTATTTACTTGAAAGCCTTTGGTTAGTTTTGCTTTTATTTTAACTTTTGCCTTACTATTGCGGTATAACTCTTTGATGGCCTTAATTAGTTGTACGCTTATGTTTGTCTTTTCCAACGCTATCCAAAGTAGATTTAGTGGTATACTATCATATGCCTTCTGCAAATCTACGTAAAGCAGATGGAGCTCTTGTCCGTATGCCATTTTCTTTTCAATAACTTGGGTTATACAAAAGAGATGATCTGAAGTCGATCTACCCGCCCTGAAACCAGCTTGTTCTTCTGCCTCCATGTCTTTATATTCGCTCTCCACTTTATTTCTTATTATTTTACCGTATATTCTGCTTAGCATACTAGTCACAGATATACCTCTATAATTGTCACATATATCTTTTCTTCCTTTTTCGTGTATTGTGGATATATATGACGTTTTCCACTCAGTTGGTACTACAGTTCCATTTAAATATTTTTGGAAAAGATTCCGTAAGCTCCAAAACAGTTCTTCAGTGCCATATTTAATAAGTTCAGCTGGGATATTTCCGGGTCTGGCAGATTTACCGCTTTTTAAGGTTTTGCACACGTTTTTAACCTCAGAGATTGTGAGGGGTACTGGAGATCTCATCGTTCTAATTATATTGTCTCTTTCTTCTTCCTTGAATTCGGCTCTTTAGTTAAAAGTTTTTTAAAATGCTTATCTAATTCTTTGTCTGGTATTGGTGAAATTATATCTCTGCATGTGTCTTTTTTAATCGATCTTATAGTTTTCCAGCTTTCGGTACTGCTCCTACCTCCTAAGTAAGAATCTATTTTCTGGCACATTTGCGTCCACGATTGATTTTTCTTATCACTGATCATTCTTCTCACCTTTGATTGCGCAACTTTGTATTCTTCTCTGCTTCTATCTGTCTTTTGGGATAAGTAGGTGTGATATAATTTCCTTTTTTCCTCTATTTCTCTCTCAATCTCAGCATCCCACCAGTATGGTTTTCTTCTTTTAGAAGTTTCTTCCACTAATCCTAGTGCTTTTTTGCAGCTTGATGGATGCTTAATGTAATACTTTCGTGTTCCTCATCTGGGGTTTCACCTGAACTTGTATTAGGTTTTTCGTTTAGTCTTTTTTTGTATAAGTTTTTTACGCTGTCATGTTCTAGGCTTAGTAGATTATATTTACAGTGGTCAATTTCTTCAATCACTGTATCATCAAGATTTTGTTGATGCAGGCTTCGGGCTTGATAAGGAAAGAGAATTATAGACTCCAGAAAATAGTGATCACTTCCGCATGTTGGTCCACGCTTTGTTCTGACATCTTGAAATTTTAGTTTTGTCTTTTGTTTAGTGATAAGATAATCAAGGACGGATTTCAGGTTTTGTGAGGGTTTGGTCTAGGTATATTTGTGTATTTGCTTATGTTGAAAAAAACCGTTTTGAATTTTTAGGTCTAATTGCTCACATACTGTAATTAGCCGGTTTCCATTCTCATTAACAAAATCTTCTCCATATTGGCTAACTGTTAGATCATTAACTCTGTTACCGGTTCTACTATTTAAATCTCCCAATATGACAATTTCTCTAGATGTACTTACTGCTGATATTTCATTGTGTATTTCTTCAAAAAAATTGTCTTTCACGGCTACATTTACATCGTTATTATACGCATAGATTCCAAAAATCATCTCATTTCTTTTATTGTTATATTCATTTTCATTAACCATTCATTTATTGCTCCCCAGTTGATGATAAATTTTCTAAATCTTTTGTTGACCAAAATAGATACTCTTTGTTGAGCATGTTTTTCTTTTGCCACTCCGCTATAGAAATGGTCATATTGTCCTAGTTTTCAGATCCTTTTCCTTTCTTTTTCGTTTCTGTTATTACAGCAAGGTCTACCTTCATTCTGCTGCACTCATGTACTATTTCATTAACTTTTCGACCCATTCCTTGCACGTTCCATGTACCTAAAATCATATTCCTGTTTCTTTGATTGGTTCGTCTTAGGTTTTTCTTTTCTTTCCGAGGCGTTTGATTGGGTTTTTTAACAGTGTACGTTTTTTCCGGGTATCAGAGAGTTAGTCTGATGCCCCAACCCACAACCTGGAGGACCAGGTGATTTTTGATCGAGGGTTTCTTCCCCTAGCCTTTGACGATTCCAAAGCCGGTACTACAAGGCAGCATCTTCTTCACGTGTGATCCTAGGCAGGAGCCCTTACAGGGTGCTATCATCTGAACCAGATGAATCCTGGTTTTTTTTTCGAGGTTTTTACTCCTCCCTCTCCTCCTTTCCCGTTAGTGCAATGAGACCCCAGGCTTGAGACTGGCACAGCGGAGTTCAAAAATAATATCAGTTTTACAAAACTTGGTAAGAGTATATCTCTTTGGGTGCTAAATATCTACAATATTTTACAAAGAAAAAAATTAAGAAGTTTCCAAGATATTTGTTTTTTCCACTCCAAAACACTTTATTTTTAAATGAAATTTCTCCTTCAGAAAATCATCGTATCTAGTTCTGCTTGTACTCAGTTTTTGGCACTGAGATATACTTTTTGGCGAAATAAAAAAATAATAGGCGTCATTTAAAAACAAGTCCGAAAAAGGAAAAAGCTAAAAAAAATTGTCATAATATTTTTTTAAGTTATTGTATTTATTTTATAAGTTTTAAAATATGTTTTAAAACTGACTATATTTCTAAAACGCATATCCAACTCTCATAAATGAAATAATCCCAGCATATATATATTTTTGAAATCAGGGAGAAAAGATCTATAAAAATCTAAAATAATATATAGGGTGTTCAATTTAAAAAACACCATCACCTGTCAAATTTTGACTTTTAGAAAAAACATTATTCTAACCCTAAGATTCTTAAACTTTGTAAAAAACTATGAAACTTTAATATATTTTGATATCTATTGAAATAAACGTTTTAGATAGGACGTAAAAATATATGAGATAACCCTGTACATATATCAGTAGCTTAACTAGGGGGTGACAGGGTGTTTCGCTTTAGACGGCACTTTTTAAGGGCGATAAAACTCAGAAAAATTAAATTTTTGTCATAATGTATATTATATGTACATTAATATTCCAAAAACAAGGCGGTAGCCTGATTTTTTTATAGCCATAATAATGGCCGTTTTTTTTTAAATATTTTAAAACTTATAAGATAACAACAAGAAACTTAAAAAATATATTGTGACAAATGTTTTTAAAAGACGACTATTATTTTTTTTTATTTCGCCAAAAAGTGTATAATAAAGTGCCAAAAACTAAGTATCAGCAGAACTAGATGCGATGATTTTCTGAAGGAGAAATTTCATTTAAAAAAATGTGTTTTTGAGCGGAAAAAACAAATATCTTTAAAACTTCCTAATTTTTTTGTTTTTAAAATATTGTAGACATTGAGCGCCCACTCTTACCAAGTTTTGTTAACCTGACATTATTTTTGCAAAAATAAAAAATAAAATACGGTTTTTTTTATTTTTCGCGAACATTTTGATGTTATGTAAAAAATTACAAATAAAGTTTTTGAGATTTTTATGACCCATGACTTTATTATACCGGGTGCGCCAAAAAAACCGGACAATTTTTTTTTCAATATAACTTTTGAACTATACCATCGATTTTAATGGGAGAAACTGCACTTGACAGAGAATCAATCAGAGTTTTGACTAAATATATTCTTTTGTTCGCCATCGGAAAATCCAATACGGCCGACGAAATTAAAATGTACCCTTCAAAGATACTCGTTTATTTTTGTGTTGTGAACATCAGTAAAAAAGCTGCATTCTTGCCACGCACAACAAGGTCTCAATCAGGAAAATCGGTTCAATGGTTGAAATGGTTCATTGTTTTGCATATTATACGATTACCTTGCCAATTATGTCTGCATTTATTTCCTTAGAAATTCATTACTACTTAACCGATTTACCATCTTAAAATTTAAGATGGCGGACAGAATCATACTTGATTCTATAAAATGGCGTGTTTATTCTTATTTCCTGAGAACTGTTTTAGTTTTTTTAAATCTATAGAATAGCACTACTTTTCTCCCGCGTAACAAGGTACAAAATAATAAAATTGGTTAAGTGGTTCTCACAAATTCTGATTTTGTTTTAACCATTGTTTTACAAATTAGTCTGCATTAAGTTCTTTATAAATTTATTATTACTGAGCCGATTTTAGTGAAATAAAAATCATCATGGCGTAAACTGATTGATCTTTAGTGTTTGCACCATGATGTTTTTTATTTTACTAAAATCGGTTCAGTAATAATGAATGAATGCAGACAGGATTGGCGATGCAATCGCGTAATTTATAAAACAAGATCCGATTTTATGAGAACCACTACACCGATTTTATTAATTTGTACCTCTTTATGCGGGAGAAAAGTAGTGTTTTTCTATAAATAAAAAAGAACTAAAACATTTTTGCAAAATAAGAATAAACACGCCATTTTGAAGAATCAAGTATGATACTGCCCGACATCTTAAATTCCAAGATGGCGCAAAATTTCGACAACATTCTTTAAAGAGCAATCAATTTTCACCACGATCTTTTTTATTTCACTAAAATCGGTTTAGTAAAAACGAATTTATAAGGAAATGAATGCAGACAGAATTGGCAATGCAATCGTAGAATCTGTAAAACAATGGTTGAAACAAAAATAGATTTTTTAAAAAGCACCACACCCATTTTACTTATTTGTACATCGTTTTGTGAGGGAAAAGTATTGATTTTCTATAAATTAAAAAAAAACTGAAACATTTTCGGAAAATAAGAATAAACACGCCCTTTTGAAGAATCAAATATGATTCTGTCCGCCATCTTAAATTTTAAGATGGCGATAAATTTTGATCATTATCTTTAAAAAGCACTCAATTCTCACCAGGATGTTTTTTATTTTATAAAAATCGGTTAAGTAGTAATGAAGTTAAAAGGAAATAAATGCAGACATGATTGGCAAAGCAATCGTATAATATGCAAAGCAATGGTTGAAACAAAAATATTTTGTTTTTAGAACCACTTAACCGATTTTGCTAGTTCATACCTTGTTGTGCGTGGCAAGAATGCAGCTTTTTCACGTATGTAAAAAAATAATTTAAACATTTTCGCAACACAAGAATAAACGAGCATTTTTGAAGGGTACATTTTAACTTCGTCCGCCATCTTGGATTTTGACATGGCGGGCAAAATAATATATTTAGTCAAAACTCTGATTAATTTTCTATCCAGTGCAGTTTGTCCCATTAAAATCGATTGTATAGTTCAAAAGCCATACTGAAAAAAAAATTGTCCGGTTTTTTTTGGCCCACCCGGTATATCCCCTTTCTCTCCCACGTCAACTTTTACCGGAAATCGCAATAATACGATTTCTTGCCCCTTTTTACCCCCCAAACCTAACCCGCAAAACTTTGTTTTTCGTCGCTCTACAATTTTCAATGCAGATCCTGTTAATAATTTTTTTCTCTCAAAGTGTATTTTGACTGGTCTATTAAGTTCAGATAAGGAGTAATGACTTTTATGTAACTTACAAATATATAAGACGCATTCTTGTTTGTTCCTTTGTTATTATATTTTTGCCTTTTTGGCACTGTTAGGTGGTAGACGCTTTTTACTCATTGAGCGTCGACCGGTGAGATACCACCATGCCAGAACTGAGTAGCGCAAAGTGGTATCACCACGTTACGCTACTGCGCTGGCAGTCCGGTTCCAACAATGAGTAACAGATAGTATGATGGCGTCTCCAGGATCAAAATATTCCGGAGGTAAAATACCCGACCACTCGGATCTCCTGGCTTCGGGTGATCCTGGGGGTCCTTCATGCAAAGATATTAAAAGAAGACCAAAAACTCAACTGATTTGAGCAATATAAGAGGATTAAGTACAAACATGAATTCAGTTCACCAACATCTTGAAGAACAAAGACCTGACATCCTTGTTCTCACTGAAACTAAAATCAGTTCTGCAACACCTATTGTGAGCTAACTTTATCCCGGCTATGACCTACACCACCGATTTCGACATAATTTTGGGATCTGTGTGTTCATTAAAAATGACCTTTCATGTCATCTAGAGAAGAAGCTAGAACCAGCGAACCTCAATATCACATGGCTAAAATTCACTTTAAAGTCATCGACCAAGTTCATCTGCTGCCTCTACCGACCGCCAAGTAACACCGAGTACCAAAACTTTTTCGCGACATTATCCGAAAACTGTGATAGTATACAGTCAAATTATCCACATGCGGAAATTGTCTTTTTAGGCGATTTCAACGTCCACAATATACCCTGGCTAAAACACCACAACAAAACAGATAATGAAGGCAGGGAAGCAGAAGCTTTTGCCATAAGTTGTGGTCTAACGCAGCTTGTCGATGAACCTACCGTATCTCAGAAGGGGGTGAATTTGCAGCGCTTTTAGACTTCTTCCTAACTACGAATCCTGACTCGTACACAATTCAAGTAGATCCCCCACTTGGTTCATCCGATCATAAACTTATAATAACAAAGTGCGAAATGCTCATACCACCAAGCCAACAATCACTTCCTCGTATAATGTGGCACTATAAATCGGCAAAATGGAATGACCTTAAACTGTTTTACCTGGATTTTCCATGGCAAGAGGTTTGCTTTAAAAAGCAATTATAGTTTGCTATTTGCTGTAATGAAATAACAGAAGTAATCTTATCTGGAATGAATGCATATATTCCACATACAATAAAAAGCAGAGCTAATGCAAAACCTTGGTTCAACAGCCAGTCTCAAACGGCTGTACAGAAAATACACAGAGCATATAACCTTTGGAAACGACAACAAACTGCTCAAAACCACACAGAATTTAGAGAAGCCAGAAATAGTTGCAAAATTACTATTGACGCCGCCCAAGACAACCAAAGAATAAAAAACAGGTTGCTGAATTGTCCAAGTAGTTCTAGGTCCTTTTGGTCTCTTGCAAAAGCTGTTGGATCAAACTTCACAAGTCATCCATACCACCACTTACAGATAAAAATATTTACTTAGCCACAATATCAGAGGAAAAAGCCAATATGCTGGCCAAAATTTTTTCCTCCAACTCAAACCTAACAGTGCCAAATGGAAAAACTCCACCGTTCATTGAAAGGGTTTCCCACAGTATGCCAGAGGTACCCTTTTGTCACAGAAAAATACAAAAATTCCTTAAAAAGTTGGATACAAACAAAGCAATGGGTCCAGATGGCATTCCCGTGATAGTACTCAAAAATTGTGCTAACGAACTCACCCCAACTTTCGCTAAATTATTCAATTTATTTTACAGGCAAGAAGTATATCCATCATCATGGAAGTCTGCCAACCCATTCCAAAGAAAGGAAAAAAAACAGATCCGTTAAACTATAGACCAATTGCTCTCCTTCCGGTGAAATCAAAAGTAATGGAAAGAGTTGTGAACAATCACCTAACCAAGTACTTGGAAAAGTACAAAATCATCAACGACAAGCAATACGGATTTCGAAAATATAGGTCAACTAGCGATTTACTTACATACGTCACTCACTTATGGCAAAAAGCGATTGAGTTGCGGGGTGAAACAAGAACAATTGCCTTAGATATATCTAAAGCATTCGATAAAGTCTGGCATGAAAATCTACTCAACAAGCTCAAAGCAATGGGATTGTCGCCGAAACTTTGCACGTGGTTTAAAAGTTACCTTAAGGATAGATCCATTTATGTTGCACTGGATGGCCAGAACTCCAACTCTTACCAAATATGTGCCACAGGGAGCAATCCTTTCGCCAACACTTTTTCTGATTTACATAAATGACATCATAGATAAAACAGTAAATCCACCTTATTGCTTTGCAGATGATGGCAATGTAGTCTAATCCCTAATACCACTTACATGTCTCTCCACACGTGAATTCCATCATCTTAGACTAACTCAAATATCGCACCTTGTACAGTTTAATGTGCAGAAAACCCAAGCAGCCTTGTTTTCAAAAAAAGACTAGCACCGGTGAGCCAAACATGGTGCTATCTGGAAGTGCTGTCACATTGCAGAGCCAGTTGAACATTTTAGGAGTCACTGCAGAGACCAATATATCTTGGCACAGTCACGTGGCAGATATTGCTAAAAGGGCGCGGCGCACAGTGCGGACTCCTGTGGGCAATATTCGAAAAACTGAGGTTACATTTTAAAAGTTTTAATGTTGCAAAAGTATAGATAAATGTCCAGTTTATCTGTAATCATAACCTATTTTTTAGTCACACTTGCGAAAGTGAACAAAATAAATAGTTAAAGTCGTTATTTTAAACCAGGTACAAAAAAATCGTATAAAATACCTATCAGAAAATTAATTTTACTGGTTCTGCATTTAAATATAAAAAAAAAATTCTTTAAGTATTACAGTGATATATATTTACGCTATTTGTTTAAATAAAATTTTGTCAAATTGACGTCTCGCTTTTAAAATAATTTATTTAAAACTGTTATGCTTACAAAAAAAAAATATTTTTTAAATTTTATTAAGGTTATAAAAAATTGCAAAGATTTGCAAGGTCTGGCATATATCCTAAATATTAGTCTAATGAATTAGCAAAAAGGTAGCATAAATATTTTTTTCTACTGGCTGCTACTAAGGGTGCTGTATTTTTTTAAATAATATATTTCAATCCTAATAAATTATAACACATTGGTTACCACCCCGGTTGAGAGGCCTCACATCATCTCCTGTTTAGGTTTACCCTTAAAACCAGTGTGTTGTGACAGCTCTCATCAACGTCAAAAATGGCGGCAGCACGGTGTCAAAAATGGCACTAAATCTGGAGAAGATATAGGCTTATTATTCGGTGATGGCGAGTTGTTATAGGTGATAATAAATTTTAAAAAAATTTCCCAAAATATTTATGGTACTAAGTACCTTATACTACTGTGAGGAAAATGGAAAATTAAATATTTTAGAATCGCATATCATATTGGCCGTTTTTTGTCAATGGGAACGCACAAAAACAGTAATTTGAGGTAGTCAATAAAATTATAAAAATACTGCTATCACTCTTAAAATATATATGCCAAAAATTATTCTGGTGTTTGTGTGGGCGAATATTTAAAAAAAAAATCGTTTTCGCACTTTGGAGATCAAAAGTGCGCTTTTTATCACAAATTTTAGGGATAAAGTATCACTTTTTAGAGATAAAGTATCACTTTTTATCCTGTGGCCTCTCACGTAAATCTGAAGGTGTTAAATATTTTCAAAAAAATTCAACCCTTGTTGGGTTTAGAAGAATATTCTGACAAAAATAACCAAATTCTAAATAAGGCGTCATTAAATTTTTGCAAAAGTCTCAGTTTTAAATAGAAGCTATCGGGACACAACAAAATTTATTTTCAAAACCGTTATTTCGAATGGTTAAATAAAGATATTATATCTGAGAAATTTTGTTATAAAACGGATTCAGAAAAATCAAAAAATACAGATTTGGAAACAGAGGCCGTACCCGGACCGAGTCGTGGACGGCCTAAAACGGCTTTCTTAGAATCATCTTTAAGAACCAAGAAACTGAGGGTGCAATGTGTATTTTGGGGTTGCTAATTTAATTTTTCTGGAAGGAACTTAGCCCCCCCAAGCCTTCCTAACTATGCCCATGAATCCGAATAAAAAAAATAATTTTAGTTTAATTTTTGACACAAAAGTAAATTGATTTTTATTTTTAACGTAACTGTAGGTTAAACTGAATGCACTTTAATTTATTTTTTTAATATTTTAAATAAAATGACATATATATATTTTTAAAAGTTTTACTTATTTTAACCTTTAGACTACACTTTATCACATACCCTATAAAAAAATTAACTTTTTTGAAAAACAACAAAGATTGATTATTGTCCAAAAACCCTATTTTTGACCGCACTGTGCGGCGTCCCAAAAGCTAGGGGTATTATTTTGTACAAGACATCTGTGTACACCAAGCCAACTGCTGACACTCTACAAAGCCCAGATTCGACCAACTATGGAGTACTGCTCACATATGTGGAGTGCGGCACCCAAACATACCTTAATGCTTTTGAACACCGTGCAAAAACGAGCTATCAAGCTGATCAATGACCCCGCACTTACCCGCAGCTTGGATAGTCTCGAACATCGAAGAACATCACGGAAAGTGGAAACCAAACAGTTTTAACAAGTTCCCAACGAAAGCCTCAAACCATCAGTATAATTCAATGCCGGTAGGGGTATTGGCCCTCGGAGTAGTTGTTTCTGGTGGTTTCACACAACTTATGCTCTACACGGAGCTATCGCTTACATTCACCTGAGGATGACCCAAAAGGTCGAAACCGGTCCGGTCGTGGATTGGCATGGAATATTTGTTCCTGACTATCAGGACGTGTTCCAGACGGGGATCACTCGTATCCTCATGATCGACGTTGGAGAAAGTGGAAACCAAACAGTTTTAACAAGTTCCCAACGAAAGCCTCAAACCATCAGTATAATTCAATGCCGGCAGAGGTATTTTCCCTCGGAGTAGTTGTTTCTGGTGGTTTCACACAACTAGTAAGTACATGTTTTATTATTTTATGTTATTTTGTTAAATTAATCTTTTAAGTTTATGTTTTGTTTTTTTAGCTAACACATATACTATACTCTAGTAGTGTGAGCTATGGTGATCCTAATTTTTTCGAGAAAAAAAAAGTTGCTCCGATTTCAAAATTTTTTATATATCTTTGCGTTTCAGATGATTTTGAAACTTTTTTGTCGCGCCGTCTGTCTGTCTGTCTGTCTGTCTGTCTGTCTGTCTGTAACGACCAACGCGCATAACTCAGAAACCGCTTGCCCGATTTGAATGAAATTTGGTACCTAGGCTGGGTCTTTGGTCGAGATGGTCCCATTTCAAAATGAACAAAATCCACCAAACGCAAGTCCAATTAAAGGGTGGGGGTAGATTAAAAAAATGAGAGTTTATGTGAAAATATGGCGTGTGTGATATCAAATGAAAGGTAATTGAGTCTGAAGTTAAACAAAATACATTTTAGGTGATTAAAAAAAAGGGTGGGGGTAGATTTCAAAAATTAGAGTTTAAGTGAGAATATGGCGTGTGTGATATCAAACGATAGGTAATTGAGTCTGGAGTTAAACAAAATACATTTTAGTTTTTTTTAAGGGTGGGGTAGATTTTGAAAATTAGAGTTTAAGTCAAAACATGGCTTGTGTGGTATCAAACGAAAGGTAATTGAGTCTGGAGTTGAATGAAACATATTTCAGATTTTAGTTCTATTAGCTTACACGTACACTATAACTATAGTACCTAGTGTGAGCTTAGGTGCCCATAAATTGGCAGAGTATTTTTATTGTGAGATGTTTGCTTAATAATAAAAAAATGATAAAATGATTGAAATTACAAATTTTGGCATATGTAACGCCGGTTTAAGTGGCGGCGGTTCTAGAATGAAAAACCTTCAGTGCGATATTATTTCTTTATTTATTTATTTTTTTTTTATACTGGGACTTTTCATCCAAACAGGATCAGTCGCCCAGTATCGCAAAGTTAGAGCAAAGTTCAAATATTCTTAAGCAATCACAAATGACCAAGTACTCAGCCAGGAATTGAACCCGGACGGCCGGTGTAAAGCGAATATTGCTACCACTACACTACGACGAGGATAATGAGATAAAATTCCTAGGTTCAGCTGGAATGCAAATAGGATTTTCGGAACTGTTTTACAACAATTTTTTTGGCAAACTGGAACAAACTTATTAATTATTTAAAAAAATATAACATCATAAATATGCCTCCCCTATAATGTCTAAGTGTAAAACAACCTTTTTATTTTGATTGTCGGTAAGCACAAAAGGTATTTTATGATTTCGTGTAATAAGAAAACAATTATTTCGACTCTTTAAAAGGACCCCGAGACAAATAAAATACTAATTAATAGTCTGGTGCCATAGCGTCAAAAATTGGCCTCTGTGGGCTTTTTGATGAAGATTTCATGATACTTGATTTGGTCAATTGCTAATTATCCCACTAAGAGTTAGTAAAAAGTCAGCGGCCGGAGGTTCTGGTGACCGTAAACAAACGCACAGGAAAGAAGCGAAAAGGAAACAAAGCGACCCGGCGATAAGCAACTTCGCGATAGTGAGAAGTGGGGCAATGAAAAATAGTTAATATAGGTCATGATCTTAGTATAATAGTCATGCGGCAGGGTAGTCCAATGGTATGGTCGTCGGCTTCATATGCAGAAGATACCAGGTTCGCGTCTCAAAAAACGACTCAAAAAGAAAAAAAAAGTCTTGTAGCCCTGCCGTGCAGTTCCTTTTCAGCGTTCAACAGTCGAAATCGAAATGGTGTGCGATACATACACATGCACACAAGAACATAAGTTGACCTTGTACATCGAGAATATAAGCAGGTGTAGTCCAGTAGCCAACAATCGAAGAGCCAGGATTAATAACCCAGGAGCCTGCTACATTTGGAACCAGGAAGGCACCAGCAAAAATCTTTTTAAGTCAACTCACGACGACCACGACTGTTGCGCTGAAAAGAAAAGAAGTCTATCGTCTATAACCAAGTTCTGCTGGGACGATATCGATGTTAGGTAGATGCAAATCTAACATGTAGCAGGAGCACTTTTCGGAAGGGGTGTAAAAGCGTGGGTGCACTGTGTATACTTGCTACGCAGTATAAAGATCCCTGCGCTCGACAAAGAGGAGTCAGGCAAAATTAAGTATTCTTAAAGAAAGAAAACTTGCATCCTAAAAGGCACGTGCATCAGTTTGGTATATGGTCTACGGACAAATCGGGGTTTGCGAAAAGGGCGCGCCGTGTGTCTTATCGCTGAACCAAAAATGATCTCCCCACCACTACTGCTACAACTAGTATAATAGTAGGTAATTATTTATTTGCTTAAAGTCATATAGGAGCCCCAATGCTTAATTTTTAGGCGGTTTTGAACCACTGTGCACCGCTAATTGGGTGAAAATAAGTTTATTTTCCTCTCGTGTTTGTCCGTAGGTAGCTCGAAAGCTTATCCTCACGGGGCGGGGGTCCAAGATCTAATGAACAACTAATAAGTGTTTACAGTTAACTGTTTCTTCTTTATGGTCAATGTGTTAAGGCCGATTCATAAAGTCAGTTGAGGTTCAGTTGACGCCGAGAGTTCGGAGTTCAGTCAGTTGGTAGTTGGAGTTCATAGTTTGAGCTATTCATAAACTCAGTTGACTGCCTAATTATGATTGTTCCAATAATTCAAAATGGTAAAATGACATAAAACAGCTGTTTGGATTCTACCTAACCTTAAAAAAATTTTGGTAATTTTATTATTTTTGTGTTTATTTTAACTTGTGTTTGAATTTAAAAAATGGAGTGTGAGAAATTATATGGACTTTTTGTGGCTACATTTATGACGTATGCTGCATATAAATGTACATAGAAAAAGAAAAATAGAAGGTTTAAAGTGAGACCCATTAATAGGGAAAGAAGAACCAAAGGAGGCCTGGGATACTATAAAAAATGAAAAAGTGGGACTTAGAACAATTTTTCAAATTTACACGAATGACATTGCCAGCTTTTCAAAAACTTCTTCGTAAAGTAAGACCAAGAATAACAAAGCAGAATAGGTGTGATGGAATCACTGCAGAAGACAGACTGGTGATAACCTTGTAGTAAGTAAAAAAATAAATAAACATGATGCAGAAAAAATTATGGAGTAAAATTTGTTGTCTAAAGTATCTAATCATTTTAATCTATCTGCTCTCTAATATTCTGTTTCTTGTTACAGCTATCTATCACAAGGTTCAAGCATGCAAGCAGTAGCATGGCATTTCCAAATTGGCCATAGCACAGTACATCAAATCATTCATGAAACTTGTCCAGTGCGGTGGGATGTACTCAAAGATGACTATCTAAGATGCCCCACAACAAAAATGAGTGGTTCAAAATCACAGCCGGCTTTTACAACAGATGGAATTTTTCACACTGTATAGGAGCATTGGACGGAAAGCATATTACTATTCAAGCACCTGCACACAGTGGTTCAATGTTCTTTAATTATAAAAGTACATTTAGTATAGTTGTCCTTGCTACATGTGATAGTAAATACAGCTTCAGTTGTGTTGATATTGGTGCGTATGGCTCCCAAAGTGATGGGGGCATATTAAAAAATATCATTTTTGGCGAAAGACTGGATAATAATGATCTTAATATTCCAAGTGAAGATGTGCTGCCAAATTCCAATATAAAAATGCCTTATTTCTTAGTCGCTGACGAGGCATTCCCCTTGAAGCCATACATTATGAGGCCCTATGGTGGAAAAAATTTAACCTATAATCAAAGGATCTTCATCTATCGTTTATCAAGAGCTAGACAAACTATCGAAAACAGCTTTGGTATACTAGCAGCACGATGGAGAATATTAAAAACCACCATTATCTCAAAAGCAGAAAACATTGATAATATTGTGAAAGCCACAGTTGTATTACACAACTATTGCATGGCAGAAATGGACAAAACAAATGGAAGTGTCTATTGTCCACCTGGATATGTAGATAAAGATGGTGACAAAAATGGAGATTGCCGCAATGAACAGGACCCCCTTAAATCAGTTGGAAGATTAGGAGCCAATTATGCAAGAGCTCAACTGTATAGGCTAAGAGATTCAATGGCAAATTATTTAGTATCTGATGCTGGAAAAGTTTCATGGCAGCATGAAAAGATTAATAAGGTTTAAATTTTTATTATTAGTTATTTTGTAAAAATGTTTTTAGTATAGTTAAAATTTTTTCTATGGATATTTACTTTATATAAAAATTATAGTGGTATTTTTTTTACTCAAGTAATTTTACAAAAATCTGTTGCCTTTTACTTTGAATTAATAAAAAAAAAAAAAGAAAAATGTTTTGTTAATATTTAGTTTATTAATAAAAAAAATGTGTTAAAATTAAACACTAACCTTAAAAATAGAAACACTTAACTAAGATAAACTTAAAAATAGAAATACTAAACTAATATTATAGATAAATGAACCAAACCTAAAAATAAACTACATTAAATTATAAAAAAAAACTAAACATAAATCTAAAAAATGTACTAAACAGATTATAGTAAAGCTAAAAATAAACTAAATTAAAAACTAAACAAATCTAAAAAATATACAATCTCAGTCATCTTCTTCCTCTACTGCTCGTAATGCCCTTCTACGGGCTCTTTTCGATTCATCCTCTGTCATGCTCGCGAGTACGGTGTAGAGATATTCCACAAAGGTTCTGTTTTGGTCTTTTTTATCTCTTTGCTGTTTAAAGCTTTCTGCTATCTCTTTTGCCACTGCCAGGAAGGTTTCCTCAGTCTTTGAGGCTTGTTTTTGTTGTGGTGCTAAAGAAAATAAAACATTTTTAGTGGGTTATACAATTACTAAAAAGTTGCTTTTACACATAAATGTTCACTATTATATATATATATATATATATATATATATATATATATATATATATATATATATATATATATATTCAGTACTTACAGTTAGATTTCGGTGTAGCCACGGGTGCACGGGTGTAGTGTCCCTATCTCTGCTACAACCTGGCTGCGGTTCTGTTGGTGCCTCGTCAAAATTCTCTCGGGTACTGTCACCTTCACTGGTTCCCGGCGATAGAATTTGTTCAAAGGTGTTCCATGGCGAGCTATTGGAGCTCGAACACCTTTCTGCGGGCTGACTGCAGCTGGACTCAATAAATTTTCTTTTCAGTGTTGTTACTGTTCTGAAAAAAAAATGAATGCCTGATTTATAAACCAGTAAGTAAGCCTAAAACCTTTAAATACCTTATTCATATTAAAAAATTATGTTAACTCTAAGCTCACATATTGTTATAAAATACTAACTTCCTTGGCTTGGAGCATTTTTCATAAAAGGCAGCCATTTTCTGAAAATACGGCCAACTTATTTCAGGAAGAGCCGCACCTGAGGCTGGGGTCTTCCTCTTTTCTTTGGTATAGCGGTCTCGCAAAGCCTTCCATTTTTTTGAAGATCTTCCACTAAAATAATTAACAGAATTTTAGTCTTAACCAATATACCTATTACTTCTTCAAGAAAGAGAGTGACACATAGTTGTGTTAATACTTAAACCTATTGCTATGAGTATGAACATTATTTAAGAAACTTGACTAATTTCATAAAAAATAACTTTCGAATTAAAGAAATTAAAACTTACCACTTAGGTTCAGAATTAATCCCATCTCATTCCATGCCTGGATTTTTTTCAGATTGTTCTTATAGTCTTTATTTTGTTTATCGTATAAATACGGATAATTTTGAATCAAATCTAATAAAAGGTCAGGAATCTCTCCTTCCTCTACATCTCTCCACTCTTCCTGCCCTTCAAACTCTTCACTAGCCATTTCTTTTTTAATCACACCAAAAATTTAAAATAACCACCACTTAATCGAAAATCCAAACAACAACTAAATTGAAAATGGCCGCTGCAAGCATAAATAAAATAATCAATAAACCAGCCAACAAAAAAAAGTCACAATTTTTTTTTTCTGTGGCCGCAACAGCTGATGGTCATGTGACTAAATGCTGTAGTTTTATTGGTAGATACCAACTGCTCTGAACTTCCAACATAAAATTTGGTTATCTCCAACTCCTCTACTGAACCTCAACTGAACCTCAACTTACTTTATGAATGGAAATACACGTTTCAATAAGGTGATATTCAACTTTCGGACTCCGAACCTCAACTCCGAACCTCAACTGACTTTATGAATCATACTTTACCCTTGCCAAGTTAAGAGGGAGCTCTGCGTATGGCATATAATGAGCGCCTACGGGTTTGAGATAACTCTTGTATGGGAAAAGTATTAAATATAAAGGGGAACTATAAAATAATTAAAGTTTCCTGAAGCCGTTGAGTCTGTGGAGGCGGTGCAAGGTTATAGTGGAATAAAAATGTTAACTATCGTTGGCAAAAATCTAACTGTAAGCTATTTGAAATAGCTTTTTGAGCAGAGTTTTGTGAGATTTTTTTTGCACTTTTAAGAAGAGACTTAAACCCACCGCGCTTTTTAAACTCGATTGCGATAAGTGAAACGGTTCTACATAAAATAATGTATCAAAAAATGACTAAAAACACTTTAGGCACGGCACGTTTATTACGGCTTGAAGTTTATTTTTTTTTATTGAGAATTTAAATGCGCGCTAAGGAATTATTTTCTTTACTAATTGTCGAAAGTTTTATCAAAAAATATTAAATACTTTTCATATTATATGCCATACGTAGAGCTCCCTCTTATGTAGTTCGTTTTGTCTCTCATCCTACGTTTATAGATGAAAAATCAAACAGTCCAATTCGCAAAAATATACCAAAAACCCGTGAGGATACAAAAAGTTATTTTTACCCGATTGCCCATGATTTTTGAAATTGTCGGGTACCGTGTGCGCTTATTTTCAGTATTCTTCAAAGTCAAGTCAAGTCAAAAAAAATATAATTTTTTTTAGCCTTTAAGTTATCTGTAGTACCCAGAAAAAAAATGTATGGTGTACATTGATTTTCAGCCGATAAACGCAAAAACATTGATTCAATGTAAAAATCATTAATACAATGAACAAGTTCATTGATTTAATGAATTTTTATATTGAGATAATGTATTTTGTTCATCGGCTGAAAATTAATAATAATTACGTAAGTACTCCCCATAGGCGAAGTTAACACATTGGCTGCCAACTCGGTATATAAGACCAAAAACGTAGTTGTTTTATTCGCCACCATGGTCTGTCTATAAGACCGAGAGGAAATTTTGCCACCCTCGCCAACGCCGTCTATTGGACCCAGCTAAATATTCAATCCTTTTTCGCCAACTGTTTTATTTTGCATTGGTTTAACGCTGGTAATAGACCGAGTTGGCGCCTGAGGATAGTTGGAACATATCAGTATTAGTATAGAGTTCATGGTTTTGCTCATTTTATATTTGAATGTGCGAAATTGGAGAAACAAACATATTTTACTTAAAATATTATTTATTTGTAAAAAACTAAGGAGTTTCATATCTGTGAAACTTATTGAAGCATTCCAAGCAAAAAAATGGTTCACCATCACAACCTTTACAACACAAAATGAAACTTCCACGCTGCCTCGGTCTAAGAGGCCGAGTGACATTTTTGACAATTTTGACATGATAATGACATCTACAAAAAACTAAGTGCAGGTGATGTAATAGCGGCTAAAGCTAAGCCCCACCAAAAACTTAGTTAGCCCCCTCAAAAATAATTTGAATTTTGTCATTTTGTCATAAACGCAAACACATTCCAAAACAGAAATAAAAAATATCAACATATTGATGTGATATAATTCACATTGTATATTTGTTTATGTTATATTTTGATTGTTTGAAGTATTGATTAAGAAGTTGTCATTAAATTGATATAAAGAATAAATTATTCTCAATCCATTAAAATAAGAATATCACATGGCGCAGTCGGTAATTTGAATCAAATCAAACTTAAAAATGGCTGGAAAGCGTAACAGAAGATCTACTAGAATTCAAGACGTCTCCGAAACGTCCCAAGATGGTACAAATAGGGAAATTAAAGATGCAATGGCAAACTTAGAAAATCGAATAGAAAGTCGAATGGATACACGATTTTCAGAGCTCAGGGACATAATTCAAGATATGTTTCTACAGAATACTACACCTAATAAGGAAAATGTAGATAATTTAGATATAAACATTGATGAAACACAGCCTTTGATGGGTCTACTACGATATACCTCGATGCTGGAAAATGCGTGTTTTTTTTTTAAATAATAAGTTTAGGTCTTTTTATACCGTTTTCAAGAAAAAAAAATGCGGATTTTTCACATTTTTTTTAGAAATTTCAAAATTAAAAAATTAGTAAAAAATTACACAAAATGCTATAGAAAGAGGTTATTTGACGTTTGTGATGTCGAGATAAAAACGGGCGGCTCACAATCCACTGAACTTGATCTAAATGGTCAATTAGCCAAAATAAGGTGACCAACTGTCTGGCAAGGGACGAAAAAAGGTAATTGTCTTTTTAGAAATGTATTTACGCATAGAAATATGGGTACACCATATTTTTTAAATCTAACGTTCTACCTGACATCTGGCTCCAACCATTTAATTGGTCGCGCATTTTCGTCCAAAATCGTCTATTGAGTATTTATAATGGAAAAAATGATGCAGAAAATAACAAACTATATAGGTTTGTTATTTATCATAAAAATGATGTAAAAATCAGCACAACCGAACATTCTAATCAGCCTAACCTGACCTTACATAAAGTAAACCACAAAAACGGTAATTCAGCAGTTCGGTTTGGTTTGGTTCGGGTCGGGCTTAGGTAAGGTTTGTTGCGTCTTAAAGTAATTCAGCAGGAGTCGGCTGCGCCGACTCCTGCTGAATTACTTTAAGACACAACAAACCTTACCTAAGAACAAGTCAAACCGAACTTAACTGAGGCAAACCGAACCCAACCGAACCAAACCGAACCGAACCGAACCGAACCGAACCGAACCGAACCGAACCGAACCGAACCGAACCGAACCGAACCAAACCAAACCGTACCGAACTGAACCGAACCGAACCGAACTGAACGGAACCGAACCGAACCGTACTGCACAAGCAATAAGCAAGAATCGGCTGCGCCGATTCTTGGTGAGTAGTTCTAAATAAATAATTTCCTATAATTTGGGCCTTTAACCCTCAGATGCCCCGTAACAAGGCTTTGCTAATCCATTCTCAATCTTTGTTGTTTTGTATGTGAGCAACAAGGACTTAATCGCGATTAAACCCATGATCGCGCTTAAGTGCTTACGGTGCATCTGAGGGTAAGTCAGCGTAAGCAAATCGAATTGGGAAGTTTGATATGGCCGAATGACCTGGAAACAGTCGGCCCAGCAAAAAATTTCTCTCAGTGTGTCAAAACATCTGTAGGAAGGTCAAATGTACAAATTTTCAAAATTTTGTGAAAAAATCGCGAAAAACCACGAAAAACTAGGTATGTAATTAATTTAAAATTGTTAAATTATTAATCCTAAGCTAATTTACAAATTTATGTCGAAAATTTGACGATGCAGTGATAGAAATTGATTTTTTTCAACCAAAACAAGTCAAAGAAAATCACTATGTAACGTTTTTTTAAAAAATTATTTTTCAAAAAAACCATACTTTTTTTTTTAAATTTCCCGTATCTAAATCGACTAAAAATAGTCCAAAGAATCATTTCCATACAAAAAAATCGTTATATAGGGCGTTTTGACGAGCGAGGTATAACGTAGTAGAACCCAGCCTTGTTCCTCATCACAAAATTTAAATTTAAAACCAGGAATTCCCGTTCCAGAAAAGCTTATTGAAAGTCTAAGTTAGAGTCAGTTTAAAGATTGGAGGCTTAAAGTTGAAGGTTACATGATATTACAAAATTTAGACCTAAAATCATCTGGCCACGTATCGATATTACTTTCCACCTTTTTAAGCCAAGATACATTGGATATAGCAAGATTAGTATTAAAAACTCAAAATTTTAATAACGTACGATTGGTTGATATATTAAATAAACTAGAGGACTACTATAAAAAAAAGGAAAATAATCGCGTAAGAAAAAGCCAATTTTTGAATAAAAAAGAAGGTGAAAATGAACTTTTTATTATGTTTTATAGAGAAAAACTTAAGCTTTTCCAATTAACTGATCCCTGTTCATCATGTTATGACCAATATTTATCGGATCACATTATCGAATCACTTTTTAATTCAGAACTAAGAAAAAAATGTCGAATGCTCCCAGATAATACAGGAATTGAAAATATTGTCAAATTATGTGAATCAGAAGATTCTGCCGTAAAAGAAGAACAACAGCAGAACGTGGAAGTTTATAAAATTAAAACACAAAATTTTAATTCAAGAAAATGTGCAAGATGTAATAAAAATTGGCATACATCTTTAGATGATTGTCCAGCTATAAACTTTCAATGTAAAAAATGTTCATTAAAGGGGCATTTTACACAATATTGCAGAACAAAATCTGTCAAACACACAAATAATAATAGTGATATTCAACAAAATCAAACCATTGGACATTTAATCATAAATTCAATAAATAAAAACCCAAAATATATATGGGTAGATGTCTGTTTAGATGGCAACCAAAGTAAAATTTCTTACCGAGCTATACCAGATACTGGTGCCGAAGTTTCCGTTGCAGGAGAAGAATTTTTAAAATCCCTGAATATTTCAAGAAGAAATTTACAATATTCTTATCAAAATTTGAGTACAGCTGATACTTCACCACTGCATATACTTGGATATGTAAACTGCAAGATTCAATTTCAAAACTTATCAACAACCATTCAAATATATATATGCAAAGGTGTACGAGAACTTTTATTGGATAAAAAATCATTAATCGAGCTTGGAATTATTCACAAAGATTTTCCAAATCCACTTCCAAAATCTATTTGTGTAACAAATATGACTTCATGTAATGATTTAAAAGAAGATAATTATGAAAAAATTAAAGAAGATTTGATAAAAGAATTTCATGATGTTTTTGACATGGATAATTTAAAACCAATGGATGGACCACCAATTCACATCCACTTAAAGTCAGATGCTGTTTTACATTCTATTAGCTGCCCTAGAAAAATACCATTTTTTTGGAGAGAAAAAGTCAAAGAAGAATTGGATGATATGGTCAAAAAAGGAATTGCTAAACCACTAGACGATATTCCTACTGAATCAGTAAGCCCTTTAGTTGTTGTTGAAAAGTCTAATGGAAAATTAAGGATTTGTGTTGACTATACAAAACTTAATCCATATATTTTAAGACCTGTCCATCCATTTAAATGTCCATGGGATGCAGTTTCCAATATACAAGGAGATTCAAAATATTTTACGACACTAGATGCTGCGAGCGGTTATTGGCAACTTCCCTTAGATGAGGAAAGTCAAAAATTGACAACTTTTTTAACACCCTGGGGCAGATACATGTTTCTTCGATGTCCCATGGGCCTTGTCAGTTCCGGTGACGAATTTTGCAGACGTGGAGATCAAGCATTAGAAAATATTGGTAATATGGAAAAAGTTGTGGATGATATTCTATTATATGACAAATCATTTGAAGACCATTACAATCGTATTCGAAAATTGTTAATACGTTGTCGTGAAAATTCAATAACTTTAAATTCCAATAAATTTGTTTTTGCCAAATAAAAAGTACCATATGTTGGGTATATTGTTGGCAAAGACGGAATTGAAGCTGATCCAAAGAAAATTGAATCTATAAAAAAATTTCCAACTCCGAAAAATTTGACGGAACTACGTTCTTTTATGGGTATAGTAAATCAATTGGGTTCATTCTCTGATGAAGTGAGTTCTTCCGCTAATCCATTAAGAACTCTATTAAAAACTAAAAATCAATTTTTATGGACCTATGAACACGACAGAGCTTTTGAAAACGTCAAGAGTACTTTGACAAAACCACCAATACTGTCTCATTTTGATCCTAAAAGAATTTCCGCTATACATACTGTTGCTTCAAAATTAAAGGGTCTTGGATTTATACTAATGCAAAAGCATGAAAATAATTGGACAATGGTTCAATGCGGTTCAAGATTTTTATCAGATGTTGAATCAAGATATTCCATGGTAGAACTTGAACTTCTAGGAGTTGTTTGGGCCATAAACAAATGCCGAACTTATCTACTGGGTTTAAACGAATTTTCGATTTTTACCGATCATAAACCATTAATTACCATCCTAAATGACAAAAATTTAGACAGTATAGAAAATCCACGAATTCAGAGACTAAAAGAAAAATTATGTAGTTATCGATTCACAGCCTTCTGGAAGAAAGGTAAAGAACATCAAATCCCTGACGCATTGTCAAGATGTCCAGTACAAACACCCACAAAAGAAGATATGCTGGCAGAAGAATCTACTCAACAGATAATTTCCTTTATTGCCCGTCAAATTTCTATTGCTGACAATACTGAAGGAAGTTACAGAAAATCTCATCTACAAGATTCACTTCTGATTAACTTACAAAAATCTGCTGAAAAAGATAATGAATATCAAGAATTAATAAGCCAAATTAAAGAAGGGTTTCCAAAAAATAAAAGTGAGTTAAAAATTAATTTATTTCCATACTGGAACATGAGAAATTATCTAAGTGTAGATAGTGGTTTGGTATTAAAAAACAATCAAATTTTAATACCTAAAGATAGAAGAAGAGAAGTCTTAGAGAGGCTTCATGATTCACATCAAGGAATAGAAAGAACAAAAAGACGTTCAAGACAAACAGTATTTTGGCCAGGAATAAATAGTGATATCAAAAATTTGATTGATTCTTGTCAATTATGTTTGCAATTTAAACCATCACAGCAAAAAGAACCAATGATTGTCGATCCACCAGCTACAAGACCATTCGAACCGATCTATTTACATGTAATGGAAAATATTTTATAGTATATGCAGATAGATTTTCTGGATGGCCAATAATTTGCCAATTTGGAAACAATTGTCCTAACACCACAGATGTAATTACTTTTCTCAGAAAAGCATTCTGCGATACAGGAGTACCGGTTAGATTAAGATCAGATTGTGGACCCCAGTTTGATTCGTATGAAATAAAACAATTTTTGCAGAAGTGGAACGTAAACCGATCTCCTTCAACTCCTCATTACCCTCAAAGTAATGGTCATGCTGAAGCAGCTGTAAAAGCTATAAAAGATTTGGTCAGAAAATGCATGTGCGAAGGTTACTTAAATGAAGAAAAATATTATGCAGGCCTGTTAGAATGGCGAAACACTCCCAAAATAGAAGGTTTTTCGCCAGCTGAATTACTCTTTGGCCAAACATTAAGATCTTTGGTACCAGCACATTCCAAAATGTTTCAAAGGAAATGGATTGACTTGGCAAATGTATACGACCGTAAAGCAACACAACAATTAACAATGAAGAATAGTTATGATCAACATTCAAAGAGTTTGGCGGCCATCCCTATTGGCAAAACCGTATGGATTCAAGATTGGCGGTCTAAACGGTGGAATAGAGTTGGAGTTATTGTTGATATTGGACCATATAGAAATTACACCATCAAACTACCTAGTGGAAGAATTTTAATTAGAAACCGAAGATTTATTCGATTGGGGGAGAAGAAAGAGATTGAATGATGTAAAAAGCTTGAAGGGGAAGATGATGTGATATAATTCACATTGTATATTTGTTTATGTTATATTTTGATTGTTTGAAGTATTGATTAAGAAGTTGTCATTAAATTGATATAAAGAATAAATTATTCTCAATCCATTAAAATAAGAATATCACACATATTAAGACCAGTCTTCAATTTTTTATACCATTTCACTAATGAACATCTGAGCGTTTAATAATACTTTGCGCCTCGGTCTCGCTGTTATTATGTGAGCTGTGGCTCAGTCTGCAATATTTGCTCGGTGTGAATCGGTTCGGCAAACGGCCAACGAGCGCTGAATAGTAGGGGTTGACATTCTATCGTAGTGTACTATTTTTGTTTCAGATTTTTCTGTCTCAATTGGTCGAGTTCTGCTGTTGATGGTTTTAAAAAAATATTAGCAGAATCAATCAACAAATTCTGCTGAAAGGTTTTGGTTAACTACAGTGTATTACCGATCGTTGGATAACATTATAAACCATATGAAAATACGATTTTCGGATAAAAGTCAGAAGTTAGATGTAGCTGTACAACATTTTCTAAAAATGAACTTTGAAGGTAGTTTGGAATTTATTCAGCTCTACGCAAATACCTTTATAATTGATAAGGAGATTTTAAAAGCCGAAATGACTGTAATAAAGAACTGCATTGTTAAACAAGGCGAAGATATTGGTATATCAGATATTACGTCCGTTGTTACAAAAGCCACATTTCCAAATGCATACATTGATTTATATCAATTGCATTAACGTCGCCAATTTCCTCTGCTTCATGTGAACGGTCGTTTTCAACAATGAGAAGAATAACAATTTGGTTAAGATCGTCCATGGGTCAAGAGCGATTCTGTTTTTTAGCTCTAGCAAATATTAAAAAAGTCATAACAAAATCTCTGATGCTAGATGATGTTCTGGAAGAATTTATTAAAAGAGGAAAGTTTATTTTGTATGATACGTTTATCTTACATTATAAAATATTCCTATCTTGATACAATACCTTACAATACAAAACATATTTCACTATGGGGTATTATGAGACCAGGGGCTTTAGCCCCCCCAGATCTGATGACCTAACTTCGCCCATGGTACTCCCTCCCCCTTAGAGCCCCCAGTGTGCAATTATACATAAAGCGATATTCAGTTATCCGTCTCACTGTCCGTTATCTGTATTCACAATTAGAGTCCCCTACACCCTAGACAAGTGGGAAATGGCGGTAAAAGCATGACAATTTGTACACATATTCAGTGGAAAAATACAAAATGTTTAACCCACAGCACCCTTATTTTACTTTACCGTGGAAGGAGTGGTGGAAAGTTAAAAAAAATGGCGGAATAAAATTGTAAAAAGTTAGGGTATAATACCCATATAGTCAAGGTTATACTCGTTTTTATATAATTTGTATCCAGTAATTTAAAAAAAAATTAAATGAAATGAAGAATAATACAAAAACGAGCATGATCTTGACTATATGGGTATAACCTAATTTTTGACAATTTTTTTCCGCCATTTTTAAAAAAATTTCGGCCACCCTTTCATAGTAAAGCAAAATAAGGGTGCTGTAGATCAAAAATTTTGTATTTTTCCACAGAAATTTTCATGCTTTTATCCCCATTTCCCACGTAGTTGGTCGTCCGAAGTCATTGCTTAGGTAGCAGGACCTGTACGGCACTCGGCCCTCAATATAGTCATTTTAATGCGTCTATGTTACGGCAGCCGTCCTGAATGGGTTAACCGCCTCCCCCTTGTACAGCGTGTCCCATTTTCAACAGGATTAAATTGGAAACTTGGTTATTATTAAAGATATTGATTTTCTGATTGCACCTTACCATGCTTTTTTTTTGAGCCCTTAAAAATGGTGTAATCAGATTTTGGCTATACTCAGTAGTTTCGCTAATACAGAGAGTTTTTAAAAAAATTGCATTTTTAATAATCCCTTATATCTCGCTTATTTTGCAAGATATTTTCATTTGATAAAAACCTTTTTATGGCAACTTCTTTAGAAGAAAATAATGACGTTGTCAATTTTTTTAAATATTGTTTTAGTTTTTGAGATATGGTATTTATCATAAAAAAATTACATACGAACCTGAATTTTTTAAACTATTTTGATTGATTTTATGCTATTATTATCACAAATTAATAAAAAATTATTTTTTTTTAAGGTAAAAAAAAATTATATTAAAAAAAATTATAATCCGAACCTGGAAATTTCCAACATAAATATAAATTAAACATTGCTAGTTAAACGATTTTTAGTTTAACTGTTTTGATACTTAGCAAATTAAAAAGGTTTTGTGTTAATATACAGATTTAATTGAAACAAAGTCTACGATAAATTTAAAAAAAAAATAAAGAATTACAAAAAATAATAACTAATTTTTCTTGAATGATATAAATGTTCAAACTGATTGCCATTATGTGTAAGACATTGTTGGCATTTTTTAGTAATTTTTCTTAACGCATTTTGCATAAAAATATTTCTGCCGTTTAAAGATTGGGATTTTGTTGCTTGAATAAAGCAGTCAAACATACCACATTTTTCAAAATCTGGATATGGTTGATTTCTAGCCATTTTAGAATAATTGCGAGTGAGCCATTCACAAAATGACAAGTAAAATGACAATGTCAATTCCACGGTTGTGTTTGTTCATATTGAACGAAATTTCATGAGTTGCTGTGCTACCATCAAATAATCACTATGATATTAGGGACCTATTGCAATTGCAATAGTGCCAGGCACAATTTGTGCCGGGCACTATATTGACAGTTTGTCATTATAAGAACAGCTGTGTCCTTTCAAAATTAGGTCTTTGTGTATTATACGAGCCGGATTTAATAGTGACGCCACTATTAATGGAAAATAAACAAAGGGATTTATAAATTCGACTTTGGTATGTCAATTTTGAAAGATCAACTGTCAGTTTGCAATGCGAAACTGTCAATATAGTGCCCGGCACAATTTGTGCCTGGCACTATTGCAATAGGTCCCTATTATTTTTGTAACGTTTTAACGTTGTTTACTTTATTTATAAATCTAATAATTAACGTTTCAAAACAGATAAACAAAACTCGTTCAACTAGTGTGTCTCGCAATTTTTAATTTATAATTACGTTGGAAATTTCCAGGTTTGGACTAATTTTTTTTTAAAATTATTAAATAGTTTTTTTAACTTAATTCAACAAAATAAGTTTTATCATTTTAAGATAATAATAGTATGGAACCAATCAAAATAGTAATTAAAAAAATCCAAGTCCGTATTTATTTTTTTATGATAAATACCATATCTCAAAAACTAAGCAATATTTAAAAAAAATGACAACGTAATTATTTTGCTCTAAAAAAGTTGCCAAAGGTTTTTACAGAATAAAGATATCTTGCAAAATAAGCGACATACAAGGAATTAATAAAAATGCATTTTTTTTAAAACTCCCTGTATTAGCGAAACCACGGGGTATAGCAAAAATCTGATTACACCATTTTTAAGGGCTCAAAAAAAGAGTACGGTAAGGTGCAATCAGAAAATCGATATCTTTAATAATAACCGGTTTCCCATTTAATCCCATCGAAAATGGGGCAAGCTGTACACGTCTTAAAGCCGTCATTTACACATTAGGTTAGCGACGTCGTAGGGCATGAAAAATAACTGCTTTTTGACGATACAATTATTGTAGTTTCATTTTGTTTTAAATTTATGAGTTGAGAGAATCATTCAGTAACTAGCTAGGGCGGCGTTAGTATTATTATTGGCCGATTATAGTTGTGGCAAAGTGATTAAAAAGGGAAGAGTAACGCAAATCTGCAAGTACTATTTTTAATTTTCAAATACTAAATTGCAAACAATGCAAGGACCTAAAACCATAAGCAACAACTAAAATTAAAGAAAGAAAAATCAGAAAAAGTCTTCTTCGGCCGGGACTCGAACCCGGAATCTCTTGCTCTGTACGCAAACGCTCTCTCATTGAGCCACCAAGAATCATACACAAATTTTCGGAAAACTGCAACCTATGTATGTGTGTGCGGTGTCTCAATACAAGAACGAGAAATTGTCAGGGTATTAACTCAACCAAGCCAATTCAACTGATCTCTTTATAATTCTTCTTTCCCACCGTCAAAGGTATGAAAACTCAAATTAGACGTAAAGTATCAACGTCTGAAAACATGAGATCACCTTTTTTGTGTGTTAGAATCTCTGATCGTAATGGGCGATTGCCAATATAATTTTCAAATACCAAATTGCAAACAATGCAAGGACCTAAAACCATAATCAACAAGTGAAATTAAAGAAAGAAAAATCTTTTTTTTTCTGATTTTTCTTGTCGAGTTAATCTGATAATTTCTCGTTCTTGTATTGAGACACCACACATACATACATAGGTGGAAGTGTTCCGAAAATTTGTGTATGTTCCTTGGTGTCTCAATGAGAGAGCGTTTGCGTACAGAGGAAGAGATTCCGGGTTCTGGTCCCGGCCGTGGAAAATTTTTTTCTCATTTTTCTTTCTTTAAATTCACTTTTTGTTTACATATTTTTCGAAAAACTGTCAAATAGAGTTGCTTACCTCTGATGCAAAATAAAATAACTGTAAAAATGTATTAAGGGTCGCTACACACAATTACCTTTAAAAATGTTTATTTTTATTCCATCTAATGCGTAGTCTCCTTTAAGGACGATTGAGTTTGTCAAATCATTAAGTAAAAATCCAGTCTCTGCAGCTGCTTCCCAGAAATACAACAAAAGTAGAGCGAAAGCTAAAAATAATATTAAATTATATAAAGGATATCTGCTTAATATGCAACAAAAAAAGAAGCTATTCAGTAGAGGATTCTAACAAATTTTTGTTCTTTGAAACTAATTCATGAAATTTTTTTAAAAATCTAATGATCTTATGATATGACCAAATTTTACCATAAATAATTATTACGAAAAAAAACACCTATGCTTATTATAATGACAATTTGGAAATCTTATATTGTATTCCGGGGCCATAGCATCAAAAATTGGCCTCCGTGGGCTTTTTGATGGAGATTTTTAGGCACCTATTTTAATAGATAACTCATGAGCACTCCAACAGTGCCTGACCTGTTAACAGACCCATAGATTTAAAAAGTTAAGGTGTCAATAGTACATTATAAACCTAGGGACTAAAGCGATAATTTTCATCCCGGGACGAAAAGTTAAAGATAATTCACAGAGCGATTAAAATAAACTTTAGTCACGTGGTTTATACATTATTTTACGCAATTATATTAAAAAAATTTTGAAAGAAAAATAATGGACATACCAGCATACAGGCCATACTAATTGCATTTAACGATACTCTAGATAGAAATAAAATTTCGGACTTCCATTGTCTTTATTTATTTTAAAATACGAAGTTTCGGTTAGTAAGTATGTATGTAAAACTGTTTTACACTTGATAACGGTTAGAAATACTTACTAACCGAAACGTCGTGTTTTAAAATAAATAAAGACAATGGAAGTCCGAAATTTTATTTCTACACAATCAATGTCTACGAGTTTCAAACAAAGATACTCTAGATATAAAATGTCATCCTAGTAATTGACATTCTTTTATAGTTCGGGTTAATATTTAACTACAATTCTGGGTGTTTTTTGACAAGTACGTTTGTAATCCAGAGGGATTAAAATGGTCACTTTTGTCCCTAGTTTTAGGGGGTTTAGTCTGTAAAGTGCAAAAAATATTTCTTCAATTCTTAACGGTTTAAGCTAGAGCAAGAAACTTGGCACACATATTGGCCTTAAATGATTAGACCTCGAAAAGCCTGGCCCTAATTAAAAGGAAAAAAAAACTAATTCTGAACAAAAAGCAAAATGTTCAACTTATTCCCAAGTAAAGGGCATACCTTTACTACGGCGTGTATAGTGTCTAATTAAGTTTTGACATTCGCTTTTCGACCTATGCGTGCCCACCCTGATTCAAAAAACGCCTCAGGGTCGCCGCATTTAAAACCGGTGCAAATTCATGTCCCATCAGGTGATGCGTTTTTTGAATCGGGGTGGGCACGCATAGGTTGAAACTAGGCTTTAAATGACCGAGAACCCACTCTCAATGGGGTTTTTCTTTGTTATAACGAAGAGCTTGTTTTCCGTAATGTTAGTTGTCGATCTGGTCCATTTACAACGTGGTTGCAAGGTATGTCTAGAACTGAGCCTACATTTACTGCAGAAGTTGCCAACGACTAGCCGATTTTAAGGGATCTCGGAATGGTGAGGGGTAGGGAAAGATTTAAGAGGTTCTGTTGTCAAGGAATGATCTGGGGTCAAAGGGGTGAGATTATTTGGATCCTCGCTAACACGGAGGTCTTGAGTTCACCAAGCTTTCGATACCCATAAGTACGCTGTAGAACTCTTCGCCTTAACTTCGGTCTTATTAAAATAAGGAGCACCTGGAGGGCTGAAATTTCATTTTATAGACAATTTTGTGCTAGCAGCTTCTGCAAGAGCTAAAAGCACATTGAAAACTTCTTTGTAGTGTTAGGTTCCCTTATCAGAAAAAAGTTGAGAGACTCGCGTTCTACGCGTTATAAGACAGTGAAAGCTTGTTAAAAAAAATTACATGGAAAGATCAGTGGCGAGCTCTAAGTGTATGGCCTGTGTGTATACACACACAAACAGTTAAATATAAGCCTTTGTACAGACTTGAGCACATCGTCTTTGTCGCTAATGCGGTACTTTGGCAAATCGGTTAATTTTGGTAGATAAGAATGAGGTTTAAACGAAAACGTTTCTCCAAGAAGACACGCATCCATAGATCCCGCTTCTGGGGAAGTATTTCTGGCCAATAAGGTTATGTAATATTTAGACTTGGATAAAAATGGTCGATCTGGTACTGTTCTATAATAAGACTGTGCTCTTAAGGCAGCAGGATAGGATGCTTAGCATCGAAGCAAAGATTGGTAGATTTTCTTAAATGCCCTCCCACTCTCAGGATCCCTGATTCAACTGTGAACGGAGCTAGTTTCCTAAAGGGTTTAGGGAGTGATTTTAAGTATCTCAGAAACACTATCCTTCTGAACAGTTTTCACAATGATTATAAGTGCCTCATGCGTTTCAGAAGCTGAGAGAGATAGCATGCAACTCAAGTGTTTTGAGTTTAAAATAGAAATCCAAAAATCTAGAATAATATGCTATAAATCGTTGAGTTTTTCGCAAAGATGAAAATCTTTTTAGAAGTCTTAAAATAAAACTAAGCTTAAAGCTTTGAAAACAACATGAATGCATGAGGGCTTTTCTGCAGCCGCAGCTTTGGGGGGTTTGTCCAAGATGATAGCTGGTTTATCTGGTCAACTTTTGTAGTCTAAGGAGGCGGGACCATGCTACCACAGTGGATGTTTTTATTTCTTAGCCAGAAAAAAAATTAAAAAAAGGCCCTTAGCCTTAAAGATTTGCATATAAATCAAGTAAATGAAAAAGTTTTGAAAAGTAGTTGCGTAGGTATGACAACAAACACAACTACGGCATTTGTTTCACAGCCAACTAAGTAAAAAACTATTTATTTAATAAATTCACATTTTTCGTCATCCAAAGATAGGCTTATTATACACGGTTGAAAAGCTCCTTTTATGCCCTATTTATTGAAGTAAAAATCCAATATGGCGGTAATAAGAAATAACAAAGTTGATCATGGTTTCAAAAAAACTAGAAGGCCTAGAAAAAAATTGTTAACGTCATTCGATTGGCCGTAGTTGCTTATACAAATGTACCAAATTTCATTAAATTTGTTTGCAAGATAGCGGCGATATTTAAATTTTTCAGAAAACACAATTTTTAGTTTTTGTTCGATATTTTAGTAACCCCTGTAGATCTCTTTAATATTGATACAGCACCTGATTAGGCTTAGAATAGCGGAACTTTTTTCTCATTTAAACAAACTCGTACCTCTTACCGTTTCCGAAATCCCTTTGTAGTTGCTCTGATCTGGGACACCCTGTATAGGCACATATCTCAAATAATTTTTTATCGTAAATTATTTGTTATCAGCTTCAAAACTATTTTTAAATTTAAAAAACTAGAGGGTAATAGTATGTAAAAATATAATTATGAGATCTAGCAGTTGCAGTAGCGTGAAAGAAAAATGGGATAGTCTAAAAGCAAATTTTACCCCCTAATGGATCAATACTCGAAGTCCGATATAAATTGTCATATAAATTAGCTTTTTTTAAATTTGCAACGATTTCATTTGATAAAATTGCTAAAAACTTTAAAATATAGAACCCCCTTGCGCCCTCTAGCCGCAAAATATATCATTTATGTGGTAGTTAAAGAATAAGTACGTGATAGCTTATAGGCGTGCCAAGTTTTAGCACTCTAGCTTAAACCTTTTAAAACTGAAAAAATACTTTGACACCTCAACCTTATTTTAGCTCACACATCCTAATTTATTCGAGAAAAAAAAAGTTGCTCCGATTTCAAAATTTTTTATATATCTTTGCGTTTCAGATGATTTTGAAACTTTTTTGTTGCGCCGTCTGTCTGTCTGTCTGTCTGTCTGTCTGTCTGTATGTCTGTCTGTCTGTCTGTAACGACCAACGCGCATAACTCAAAAACCGCTTGGCCGATTTTAATGAAATTTGGTACCTAGGCTGGGTCTTGGGTCGAGATGGTCCCATTTAAAAATGAACAAAATCCACCAAACACAAACCAAATAAAAGGGTGGGGGTAGATTTCAAAATTAGAGTTTATGTGAAAATATGGCGTGTGTGATATCAAACGAAAGGTAATTGAGTCTGCAGTTAAACAAAATACATTTTAATTTATTTTAAAAAAAGGGTGGGGGTATATTTTAAAAATTAGAGTTTAAGTAAAAATATGGCGTGTGTGATATCAAACGAAAGGTAATTGAGTCCGGAGTTTAACAAAAACATTTTAGTTTTTGTTTTTTTTAAGGGTGGGGGTAGATTTCAAAAATTTGAGTTTAAGTCAAAACATGGCTTGTGTGGTATCAAACAAAAGGTAATTTAAAACTGTTTGGTTTTCACTATCTCCAACGTCGATCACAGGGATACGAGTGATCCCCGTCTGGAACACGTCCTGATAGTCAGGAACAAGTGTTCCATGCCAATCCACGACCGGACCGGTTTCGACCTTTTGGGCCATCCTCAGGTGAATGTAGGCGATAGCTCCGTGTAGAGCATAAGTTTTGTGAAACCATCAGAAACAACTACTCCGAGGGAAAATACCCCTACCGGCATTGAATTATACTGATGGCTTGATGCTTTCGTTGGGAACTTCTTAAAACTATTTGATTTTCACTATCTCCAACGTCGATCACAGGGATACGATTGATCCCCGTCTGGAACACGTCCTGATAGTCAGGAACAAGTGATCCATGCCAATCCACGACCGGACCGGTTTCGACCTTTTGGGCCATCCTCAGGTGAATGTAGGCGATAGCTCCGTGTAGAGCATAAGTTTTGTGAAACCATCAGAAACAACTACTCCGAGGGAAAATACCCCTACCGGCATTGAATTATACTGATGGCTTGATGCTTTCGTTGGGAACTTCTTAAAACTGTTTGGTTTTCACTATCTCCAACGTCGATCACAGGGATACGAGTGATCCCCGTAATTTAGTCTGGAGTTGAATAAAATATATTTCAGTTTTTAGTTATAGTAGCTCACACGTACACTATAACTATAGTACCTAGTGTGAGCTTAGGGGCCCATATATTGGCAGAGTATTTTAATTGAGACAATTTTGGGTCTGTTAACAGGTCAGCCTGTGTTGGCAAGCGCGGATTTGAGGGGGTGGTGACGTGGTAATTACCCCTCCCCCCTAAAACAAAAAATATGCACTTTGTTCCTACTTGCTTTATGATTAGTGTAGGCAAACGTGTCTTCAATTAAAACATTTAGATTTGTTTTACTTTTTATCACGGATATTTGACTTTTTAATGGATTTCTACTTTTTGTCCATCAGTTGTTACTTTTCATCCCGGAGATCAAAAGTGACACTTTTATCTTCAAAATATGGGAAAAGAAGTGCACTTTACATCGACATGGTTACACAACTTCTATAGATACGCAACTCAACAAACTTAATAACAGCAGCGGACAGATGACTCTGCCGTGTCATCGTTGGAACTACATGAATATACGGCAGAGCCATCTGTCCACTGCTGTTATTAAGTTTGTTGGGTTACATATCTATAGAAGTTGTGTAATCATTGTTATTACGTAGCTCAATCTATCTAAAATGCGTTATACACAGGGGCCACTGCTCTTCAAGGCCACATGGCCCTCCTCAGAAAATACAAAAAATTCTTATTAAATTATTATTTACTAAATGTTTTGCTTCTTCTATAATTTTGCCTTTCGCTTCGACGCATACCACGAATAAAGTCGATCTTCGACTGCCTGCCTACTAGAGGTGTTGAAAAAGTAACTATTCGTTACTCGAGTACTCGGTACTCGACAACTAACGGAGTAACGAATACCTATCCGAACATTAAATGATTACTTTCGTTACTTTGATTACTTTGATTCCTTCCTAATTATTTTAAGTATTTTTTGTAAATATGTAGTATCTACAATCTACATAGTATACAGAATATATTATTTTATTTTTGTTGTTTTATTCCAGAGGTTATTTCCGACAAAAAAGTGTATATAACATGGAAGTCAACACACATCTGTTTTTAAGTTTTAGGCTGTTTAAAGTTAGAGGAGGAGTGGGAAAAAAAGAATTTTACAAAAAAAAAATCTGTCACAGGCAGCTGAATAGTCAGCTAATTGTGATTCAAAAATATGGTATTCCTTTATTCCTTTTTTTGATAAAATTAAAAGTTGAGGAGATTTGAGACAGGCTGTCAAAATAACCTCCAGAAACGTATAAAAAATATTTTTTTTTTAAAGTTCATTTTTGCTTATTTATTCTTTTAAAAAATATGAATAAGATTTTATTATTATGCCTTGCTAGAGCCTTGTTTTTATTAACAAAAAGTATAAAAAACATTGCATTTAATATGGCATTTATAAAAGTTTATAATAAAAAAATAGTTTTTTTCTAAAAAAAATTGACCGACTAATTTTCAGTTTATTGCTCTTGTTCTAATATACGACTCTACCATTTTCATATTTTTACTGAGTTTTTTTAAAAAGTTATCAAAAAAGTTAAAAAAATTGCTCTGTATCTCGACAAAGAAATAGTTTTGACCCATGCATTATGGGAACTTTTTTATTAGACATGGCCTCCTCTATCACCTGTTGGCCTATGGCCCCTAAGTTATGGGACACCCTGTATATAAGATTCGAACACCGGTTTATTCTACCCACCGTGGGGAGGCAGACCGCTGTTTTAATGCAATAAAGGGCGCACTTATTTTGCGGCCAGTCTGATTCACAGAATATCGCGTCTGTGTCAGATTTGCAGCAATATGTTATGATCTGATTAATATAACTTGATAAGACGATTTTTTCAACGTAACGAAAGTAAAAAGGAAAATTAGAAAAAATGTAAGAGTGTAAATTTTATGTTGATTTTCATTTCTGTTTACTTTTAGAGTAATTATTTCAGCATTCAGTTTTTTCAACACATTGTAGTATTTTTTTCTAAGTTAATAAAATGGATCGGTTTGGTTCTGCTCGGTTTCCATAAAAGAACTCATTGTTTCTTTTATTTTCGAATTTTATTTTTATTTGTTCCAATTTTTCATGGACTAAAATTTTGTCTTAAACAAAAAATTGTTAGTCTTAAATTTATATGTATCCTAACTAGATGGGTTATTTATTAGTTATAATAAAATTTATCTAAAGCAAAATTGCATTAAATTGCGAGAATTCAACGCAAAAAAATGTAACTTGCATTCTAAATTTAATATTTATTATTTTAATTCTAATTTCTTTATTTTATATATTTTGGCACTACAAGCGTCCTCTATCGTGTTTTTCACATATCTATAAAATTTAAAATATAGTGATATGGCTTCCTATAGAGGGTGAAGTGCTGTGCGCATGTCCGCGAAAACAGAGAATATGTGTGACAACGTAAGCTGCGCGTCGCCATGTCCGAAACCGACAACATTTACCTCTATAAACTTAGCATTACCACTTAAGAATTGGATATTCGCAATATATGCATTAATTGTCGTAAATTTGTCGTAAATTTGTCGTGAAAGAAAAAAATTTGTCGCGCCACCCGTTTTCCTAAAAAGGGTATGTAATGCTAAGTTGAGTCTCAACTTAGCATTACCACCTCAGAAAAAATTAAAATTTTTAAAAACTAGTCTATGGAATAATTGTCGTAAATTTGTCGTAAATTTGTCGTAAAAGAAAAAAATTTGTCGCAGCACCCGTTTTCCTGAAAAGGGTATGTAATGCTAAGTTGAGTCTTAACTTTGCACTACCACCCCAGA
This sequence comes from Aspidapion aeneum, assembly GCA_963576565.1. Classification (NCBI taxonomy): domain Eukaryota; kingdom Metazoa; phylum Arthropoda; class Insecta; order Coleoptera; family Brentidae; genus Aspidapion; species Aspidapion aeneum. The sequence goes on from OY755039.1 coordinate 22,889,272, forward strand.
AAAAATTAAAATTTTCAAAAACTAATAAATGCATTAATTGTCGTGAATTTGTCGTAAAAGAAAAACAATTAACGCGTCATCCGTTTTCCCGAAAACGGGCAGTGAGCAATTTTGAGATTTCTCAGCTAAATCTTAGTGATCTTTAAGCTTTTTCACAATACGAAGATGTAGTATATTTAACCTTGTCGCGCGATTGTAAATTTTTGGTGAAACAATCATTTTATTTCGTCCCGTTTTTTATATCTGTCTTTTCGATATCCTCCTGTGGGATTTTACGAGGTTTCCCTTTTTCATTGTGTACTTTCGGAATAATTAATAAATAAAATTAAACAAAAACGTCTTGTCGGCTTAAAGAACTTTGGTCAAAGGTATTATTTTTTCGATGCTTTGGTGCAGGGCTTTCAATGTTGCCAGGTCGACATAACACGTTTACACGCGTCCGAAAAGTTTTTTCGTAAAGCCGATCACTCACAAAAACGCGCATAGCATAGCGCATAGAAGTTCAACCTTATGGACTTTTCTTACGCAAATCCAATATGGCCGCTGCTATTCGATCGCTGATTGCAAAAACATTTGAATTTCTTTTGCGGATTGGCTTTGCACCACTATGTGCCATGCTATGCGCTTATGCATTTTTGTGTGTGATGGGCTTAACAATTGACTATGCTATACTTGATTTTTATTTTATTAGGGGTCGTCTATAAATTACGTAACAGGATTTGGAGGGCTTCCTAAAAGTTTGGCAAAGTGTAGCAAGGGGTAGGGAGGGCTTCTCGACTTTGTTAGGTAAGAACTTTTGCCTACAATAAAATAAATAAAGCTATACAACTAGTAGGTACCTAGTGTTACTAGAAGATGGTGTTTTGTTAGTATGAAACATATTTATATCCGTTCTTTGTAGCAAAATGCCTATGATTGTTAAAAGGACAACATAATATTTCTTGAGAAGTTCGCTTTTTTTCGTTAATGCTAAAACAACGCAAAATTCTGGCGTTAGCTTGATTATTGAAAACAGCGAGCAATGAATATTTATATTAACACCACAAAGGGTTATATTGAAAAGTAAAAACAGCACGTAATATAACGATTGTTTCACCAAAAATTTACAATCGCGCGACAAGGTTAAATATACTACATCCTCGTATTGTGAAAAAGCTTAAAGATAACTAAGATTTAGCTGAGAAATCTCAAAATTGCTCACTGCCCGTTTCCGGGAAAACTGATGACGCGACAATTGTTTTTCTTTTACGACAAATTTACGACAAATTCACGACAATTAATGCATTTATTAGTTTTTAAAAATTTTAATTTTTTCTGGGGTGGTAGTGCTAAGTTGAGACTCAACTTAGCATTAGATACCCTTTCTAGGAAAACGGGTGGCGCGACAATTTTTTTTCTTTCACGACAAATTTACGACAAATTTACGACAATTATTCCATAGATTAGTTTTTAAAAAATTTAATTTTTACTGGGGTGGTAATGCTAAGTCGAGAGTCAACTTAGCATTACAGACCGTTTTCAGGAAAACGGGTGTCGCGACAAATTTTTTTCTTTCACGACAAATTTACGACAAATTCAAGACAATTAATGCATTTATTAGTTATTGAAGATTTTAATTTTTTCTGGGGTGGTAGTGCTAAGTTGAGACTCAACTTAGCATTACATACCCTTTTCAGGAAAACGGGTGACGCGACAATTTTTTTTCTTTCACGACAAATTTACGACAAATTTATGACAATTAATGCATATAAATGTTTCTTTTTTTCATAATTTCTAAAACAACGCAAAATCCTGGCGATCAATGAATATTTACACAAATACCACAAAAGGTTATATTGAAAAGTAAAAGCGGAAGGTAATATAATGACTGTTTCACCAAAAATTTACAATTGCGCGACAAGGTTAAATATACTACATCTTCGTTATGTGAAAAAGCTTAAAGATCACTAAGATTTAGCTGAGAAATCTCAAAATTGCTCACTGCCCGTTTTCGGGAAAACGGATGACGCGTCAATTGTTTTTCTTTTACGACAAATTTACGACAAATTCACGACAATTAATGCATTTATTAGTTTTTAAAAATTTAAATTTTTTCTGGGGTGGTAGTGCTAAGTTGAGACTCAATTTTTTTTCTTTCACGACAAATTTACGACAATTATTCCATAGATTAGTTTTTAAAAGTTTTAATTTTTTCTGGGGTGGTAATGCTAAGTTGAGACTCAACTTAGCATTACATACCCTTTTCAGGAAAACGGGTGGCGCGACAAATTTTTTTCTTTCACCACAAATTTACGACAAATTTACGACAATTTATGCATATATTGCGAATATCCAATTCTTAAGTGGTAATGCTAAGTTTATAGAGGTACAACATTTATAAATTAAAATTATAGTGAAATTCTGGAACTTCAAAACAGCGGTAAGTCCCTCTCCATGAGGCTATATCACCATTTTTTTTCTCTTTCAACTTTTCGCTGCAATTTTTAATTAATTTCTTTCGTTAGTTAAATGAATTTTTTGCGCCAATGTTTACAACAGTCCACTGAATCTACCACAACCCATCTGAGCCATCGGAGTGCTACATGTTTATTGATAAAAAAATTAGAACATGATTTTTTTTATAAACAAAAAAAATTGGTTTTTAATATTACTTACCGCTCACTCGCAAGTGCAGTTCAATCATTTAGATTGTATTAAATATTATACTTGACATAGTATAACACGTTATAACTGACGGTGAATCTAATAAATGTTTATGGAATCAATTTTATCTCTATACTTATACATTGTATTTTTAAAATATCTAATCATTTGCCAGTTATACTTAAGATATAGTTACATATGACTTAACAAAATTTTTTTAAGATTTGAGAACAAACCCTCAAATTTTTTTTGGGTAAACCCGGGATAGTTGGTGATACTGGGTAAGACGGTGAACGACTGTAGTTTGGCCTCGGCAAAAGATATATCGCTGGGGTCTGTTAAATTCCCATTAGAAGAAACTTGCCCATTATGGGGTACCGTTTCCTTTTTCACAATTATTTAACTCTGTTATTTACTCTCATTTTAGCAATGTTTAAAATTTATTATTCAAGCAAGATAATGCTAGATAACGAAGAACTTGAAACAATCCAGTTTTTATATATAATTGTTCAAAAATCAATTTTTTGCAAAGGTTTGTCAGAATTTAATAAATTAAAAAACTCAATAAAAAATGGAAAGAAACTAAATACATTTAAAAACAGCTTAAAAAAATATTTATATTCAATGCAGTTTGTTTGATTATGGGATTATTCATTTGGATGTAGAATAAATTGTTGATAATTTTATGGTTGAAAATATTACTTAGGCTAGATATTTACATAGTTATTAATTAGATTATAGTTTAATTGACTTTACTACTAATAAAATTGTAGCATGTTCTTGCTAAATAAAGTTAAAATAATATTTTAGTCATCCTATGTCTACCCCATATTAGGGTTAAACGTAGCCCTATATATGGCGTCCTACCAGATCTCTTACGTTTAATTCAGTTGATCTTAATTCAGGTGAAGTTAGATTAGGTTGGGTTTGGTTAGTTTGGTTTGATTTGGTTTTGTTTAGATTAGGTTGGATTTATTTAACTAAAAAAAAATTACACTCTAGTTGCATCAAGACAATTATTTGAAACTCGTAGACGTTTCGGTTAGTTAGTATTTCTAATAGTTTTCAAGTGTGTTACTTGGTGTGCAGTCAGGTGTGACGGCCCGCCCCCTTTTCCTTAAGAATTGGTTTCCATATGTTTGGTATGTCTGTGCTTGGTTGAGTGAAAACTTCTGAAGAACCTAACCTGTTAATTTTTTACATAGCAAATTCAAATTCTAGAAGCCGAACTTTATTTTATTGTGCATTGTTTTACTATGTGTGTTTTTCTACGTGTGCGCTATTTTCCGTGTGCGCTATTTTACGTGTGCGCTTTTTTGGTGTGCGATTTTTGACGTGTGCGCTCTTTTCCTAAGAGAATCTTTCCTGTGTGCTTTTGTCATATCCGCCCTTGCTTCATTGTACCTATAAAATGTTGCCTAGTGTTTGCCATCTAATGGCAAGGCCAGCAAACGTCAACTTGTCAGAACTTTGCCTCATTTGAAATGTTATTAAAACGTTTTTTGTACCTAAATATTTTATTTTCACTGTTTAAAATACTTTTAAAATATTTTTTCACTGTTGTATTAATTTTGCAGTAAAACTTTTTAACTTTTTATAATAAATTAAATGTAAGAGTGCCTTTTTCGAAATATTATTAAAAGTTTGAAGAATTCATTTGTGGTCTTCTTGCATAATACTTTCCTTGATGAGGGAAATAAAAAACATTTTAATTTTCTTGCTGCTACCCAATCTAATTAGCATGAAAAATTTTAATATTGCCCTCAAAGGTCATTTAGGATTAACATATTCATTTTTGACAAAGTATGCGGAGAAAATTTTTAAACCGATTCAATTTAATTTTGGCCTTATTTATTAGCAAAATTTAAGCACCATTTAAAATTTGAGGGGTCAAAAGTGGCTAAATAATGTATACTGGTTTTTAAGACAATACGATACAATTATATTATTAAGGTTAGTTATTGTGTATATTGGAAAAATAATATTTTTGAAATACCTTCATGTTAAAATCGCGTAAGTAGTAGAGCGGATCATTCTTTTTTTTTCACAGTTTTTAAAACAGAAAAAATTTAAATTATAAGTTAAAGTTTGATGTTTTTTGACAGTGGCGTGCAGTGCTAATTAAAGAAGGGAAGACATTGCTTTGCCACTTACACGATAACTGCACGAACCTACTAGACTAACAATTTCAAACATTGAAAAAAACTCCCGTAATAACTCTAATATCCAAATAACCTTAAACAAAACTTCCGGTAAGCCCTTAAAAATCTAGAAAATTCATTATAGGTATGAAATGGAGATAATTCTGATAAGATAATAAATTTGGAATTTTTTTTTTTTTTTATAAAAAAACACCCAACTGCTAAATTTATTTGTAACTACTAGTCGCAGTTGAGTACAAAATTGATAGGTATTCCTATGATGTACGAAATTCTTCAACTTTTAGTTTTGATGCCCAAAGCGCCCTTACGAAATTATACAGGTTTGTATTTTCATGAATCAGGTTATTGGGTAATTTTGTACCCAACTGCGACTAGTAGTTATAAGTAAATTTAGCAGTTGGGTGTTTTTTTATTTAAATGTTTTTTTGTTTCCTACTTTTAGGTTTAATTCTTATTCAGCCTTAAAAAAGGCTTATGCATTTACAATTCATTTAGCTTTACCCAGAAAGTACGTGCAGATTTTCCACAGACGCGAACAGTGTTTCATTTTATTAAGTGAAGGTGGGGAAGGAGAGAGGGAGGAAGAACTAGTAAAATGTTGTCGAAAAAATCTTAAAGCGTGTGTCGAAAGAATTTTTGTAATCGCTCTAAATTTGTTAAAGGTATAACTAAAACTATTATTAATAAGGATGGTGTGGAGAAGAGAGGGAGAGGAAGGGGGAAACTAGTAAAATGATGTTGAAAAAAGGTCTTTGAACGTGTGCAGAAAGATCTTTTGAAATCGCTTTATAGTCGTGAAAGTTGTTGCTATAACTATTACTAATAAGGATGGCGGGAGGATAAAGGGAGAGGCAAGGGGGGGGAAGGAACTAGTAACATGGTGTTGGAAAAAAAATCTGAAACGGTAATCGATGGTTGAAAGGCAAAAGGTCATAAGCGCCAAAGTTTTTTTTTTCTGCGTCGAATGAGCTAATATTCAGGCTTTTACGATGATTTTTTTGTCGCTTAGGTCAAATGAAAAAAGAATGGATCCTGGTTTTTTTTACTAAGCGACAAAATATACTTTAAGTGGCCTTGCTGTAAAGTTTGAAAACTGTCACTTTTAACTTTTGCCTTTCAACCATCGGAGTATGCAGAAATAATTTTTGTAATCGCTCTATATTTGATAAAATTATGCGAATATGGTTTTTGAGTAGGGTGGGTGAATGGCAGGAGGGGAGATGGGTGGGAGCAGGGAGGACTATAAAGTAACTACAGCAAATTAGAGGACATTTGCAATGGGTAATCAAAGGAATTTCAATAAAATCGCCTGAAATTTAGATAATTTGTATGCCTTAAAGCCTACATCATGTGACAAAATGGCGTCTGAAAATCGCCATGTTGATTCCTGTTTAAAAAAATTTAGCCTATAGCACCTTCGGGGTCAGTAGCAATTCAACGACACCCCTTTTGTCAAAATGGGTTCAGCCGTTTAGCCTCTAGTGTGACACAAACATACATATTTACATACATACAACAATCGAAAAACATTACCCTTCCTTCGCCGTGGTGCAGTTGGGTAAAAAGGCATTGCTATCGGGATCGTAAAAAAAAACTTTTTTTATTTTTACTCAAATCAATTTATTTGGATCACAAAAGGCCCAACCAGCATTTTGTGATGGGTCTGTGTGTCTGTCGGACTGGGAAACGATCACTCCAAAATCGATTAAACCGATGTTAACCAAGCCTTAGATTTTTTAAATATTTTTTACATATTCCATGATAAAACAGAAAAAATAGCTTCAAATTTGACATAATAAGGATTCGCCCCCCCCCCCCAAGCAGTGGCGTAGTTCGTCGCGTCCCGCAAAAAACAAGAAGACTTTGTTTTTTTTTTTTTTTTTTTTTTTTGTTGCACGATTTTTGCGAGGCGCCCGTTGTAGCTGTCGGCCCCCGAGAGGTCTCGGGCCCCCCCCCCCCCAAGAAACATTCCTGGGTGCGCCACTGTTGTTATCACAAGTATGTAAATTTAAAAAAATAAAATAAAATAAAATTATTTTCATAAATCATTTGATCTTTCCTAAGCAAAAAAATATTTTGTCAAATTTCTCAAGAAGGGCTCGATAGAAGATTTTAATTTTTTTTGGTAATAAAAGCACATCCTATATGTATTCGAAAAATGCAAGTTTCAAACCATGTATATTTTTTTTCTTTAAAAGGCCCTCCAGGCTAACTGTGAATGTGAAATTATGAATGTATGAATGTTCTGAAGAAGGTCTTTAGACCGAAACGTTAATAAATGTAAATTAAATGTTGCTAGTTTATTAATAAACCACATTCCCAAGAAACCAACAAACCTAAAAAATATAAAATATATGGTTCAAGAAAAAAGAAAAAAGAAAATCCAAATATATATATCTGAGGGCACGGCAGTGCCTCGCCAAGTTCGCGCGCCGTAACCATCTTTTCTTGAAACATTTCAGCCGATATTTGACCTACCTAAAACTCTACTTCGGAATGAGCTACGAATTTCAAATTCTGCACAGTCGTAGATCTCTATGCAGTTAACAACCCCTGCAAGTTTCGTGGAATTCCATAAAGTAGTAAAGTAGTTACGAAATTTCAAAAAACGTCGAAATTGCCACTCACTCACTCACTCATGTATAGATCATCAATATTCTACTGTACTTCCAGACATGCTCCAAAGCTAAAATTTGGCAGACTGATAGAAATTATGACCAAACCAATTTGCTCCCCTCCTCTATACATTTAAAGTTATGTAAAAGTAGCATCGCCCACTTCCAGAAATTCTAGAGAGTTGAGCTTTGGCAGACTGATAGGAACTATGATAAAACTATAGAAAAAAATCAAAAAACCCCAAAATTTTAATTTACTCCCCTCCCCTGTACATTTCAAGTTATGTAACAGTAGCATTGCCCACTTCCAGAAATGCTAGAGAGTTGAACTTTGGCAGACTGATAGGAACTATGATAAAACTATAGGAAAAAATTAAAACACCCCAAAATTCTAATTCACTTCCCTCCCCCATAAATGTAAAGTTAAGTAAAAGTTACATTGCCTACTTCCAGACATGCTAGAGAGCTGAGCTTTGGAAGACCGATAGTAACTATGATAAAGTTATAGAAAAAAATTAAAACACCCCAAAATTCTAATTTACTTCCTTCCCCTATAAATGTAAAGTTATGTAAAAGTAACACTGCCCACTTCCAGAAACGCTAGAAAACTGAACTTTTTAAGACTAAAAGACAATATGATAAAACTATATGACAAATTTTTAAAACATCAAAATTTTCATTTACTTCCCTCTCCTATAAATATAAATTTATATAAAACTAACATTGCCCACTTCCAGAAACGCTAGAGAGCTGAGCATGGAATGGAATGCTGATAGAAATTATGATAAAACCTTGGGAAAAAATTTAAAAAGTCCAATAGTTTAATTTACTCTCCTCCCCTATAAATGTAAAGTTATGTAAAAGTAACATTACCCACTTCCAGAAACGCTAGAGAGCTGAGCATTGGAAGACTGATAGGAACTATGATAAAACTATAGGACACAATTTAAAAACACGACAATTTTAATTTATTTCCCTCCCCTATACATGTAAATTTATGTAAAAGTAACATTGTGCACTTTCAGAAACGCTAGAGAGCTGAGCTTTGAAAGGCTGATAGGAACTACGATAAAACCATGGAAAAAAATTAAAAAACCTCAAAAATTTAAGTAAGGCATTGCAAAAGTTTTGAACAATATTCTGCATATTTTACTTCTTTAAAAATTAAGTATTATCCAATTCCTTTAAAAAAGAAGTGAAATCATAACAAAAACATTTAATGTAAAAAAAATCCAAGTACGCGAAAATGGCATTTCGTAAAAAGAATTGAGATAAAAGTAAAGCCAAATTCTCTAATACAAATTTCAAAATGAAAGGTTCTTACTAGTTTGGAAATATTTTTCTAAACTTGGCTATTACGGGTGTAAATGACTCTTAGACACAGTGATAAATTGAACATAAAGAAGTTTGGCTGTAATAGCAAAGTTTAAAAAAACATTTCCAAACTAGTAGGAACCTTTCATTTTGAAATTTGTATTGGAGAAATTGGCTTTACTTTTATCTCAATTCTTTTTACGAAATGCCATTTTCGCGTACTTGGCTTTTTTTTACATGAAGTGTTTTTGTTATATATATATTTATAAACATGTTTAGAAAGCTAATACAGTGGCGGCGCGTGGTAAAAAGCTTTGGGAGTTCACACCAAAAAAACAAAAAAATCGCGGCGCAGGCGAAATTTTTTTTGTAAATAATTAAAAAATCAGATATTTAGTTAGATATTAGTTACCTACCTATTATTATTGAAATTATAAATAAATAATAAATGTATCATACCTAGTTTACATATTTTCTCTTCTAATGGCAAAGATGAAAATTTAATTGCCTTTAAATATTGCACGCTAATGCTATCAGAATTAGAAACTTCCGCCATTGTCGCAAATACCAAATCGTCGAAATCAAAACAAACCGCCAGCGCCCGACCGATAATGCCAAATTAGTGGTGTGCAAATACTATCTACTCGATACTTTAATATCTGGTACATGGGCGGATTCGAAGTAATCGAATCCTTCGACGCCAAATACTCGTTACTCCAATCCCGAATGGGACCGAAGCCGAAGTGTTACTTTTGTATCAATTGTATCGGCATCGGCCGTATGAGTGACGAGTTTGAAGTACTTGTAATCATTTGGACCGATATTTATTTACTTAAATTATTAAATGAACTATTGCGTATACGTATACGATTGACATGAGATATGAACACAGAAAATCTCAGTATTTATTGGATTTACCGATAATATAATGATTACTTAGTACCGAATACAAAAATCTGTTACTCGAATAGGAAGTATCAGTATCTACTTCATACTTGGAAAAGTAATCGTTGCACATAACTACTAAGCGCACGAATTAAAAGTGCCTGTGATCTGCTCGAACATGCAACGCGAACCGATGACGCAGGGGTCATCACGGGGGTGCGGGCGGCATCGAGGCTAGTTTTTGTATACGCGCTGTGCCGAAGGAAAGTTCAGATTCTATGTACTGTAAAATTCTATTGGGACATGTCGTCCTCTCTTTCTATATTTTGTAATTAGGGGGCGACATACATCTACGGTGCAAATATAAGTGAATAATTAGATTCGAACTAACTATATAGCGCATCCGCCATGCACCGCAGGTGGTTTGAACACGAATACAAACACATACATACCGGGTATTAATTTGAGTTAATATTCCAGTCCTTAGTGGCTTTCGTTTGGGGTAATTATTAATTAAATTAAAGAATGATCGATTTTTAATATATTTTTAAGTAAAATTTGGGAGTGCACGTGCACATGTGCACTTATGGAGAAACCGCCACTGACCTAATATAAGTCATAGAAACACAATATTACGTTTTTGCAAAAAATCTTGAATATGTGGTTTTTCCTTTTGACGGCAAAATAGCCTAACCATATTTGTAAATCTTAGTTCTCCTTTTACAATCACAAAACCTAAGATATAAATAATAACGCAATACTGATGGATCACAGGTCCTTGCCAATTGATCTTGGGGTCGCCCAAAATGGAACAGTTTGCTAAAACTTCTAAAGGCTCATTATCTCAGATTGGGTTAAAAGTGGCTAAGTGAGCCACAAAAGATGCGCTAGCAATCGTTAATAAATAATCCTTCTATAATATATATTATATCGCCCCTGATACTTTAAAGTTTACTTTTAACTTTTTAAAAAACTTTATTTTAATTAAATACAATATAGGACTTAACGTTATACTTGAACGTGTACTTGAGAACGATTCTAAAGAGAATAAAATAACAATACAATGGTTTGAGCTTATATAAAGGAAAAGTGCTGATTAAAGCTGCCTGTCCATTAAGGGTATTATCCGCGCGGAATTAATTTTTTGGTGAAGGTGCCGGTTTTCCCGCCTTTCTTGCAGCGGATTTTTTAAAACGCGTGGAAATTATGAATTCCTTTAACACATTTTTGTGAACAATTCTGGTGAAATTCGAGCTGGTTTATCTTTAATATAAGAAATGTATCACACAAGGTCAACATACGACTTGCATTTCTTGATAAAACTGAAATTTATTGAAAACATGACATAAAGCCAAATGGCCGATTTACCAATTTTGATCACAGCTGATTATTATTTTCGCCTCCAGTGACGTCATCGCGTTTTCCGCTATAGTTCGAACAAGTTGAACTTTTTTGAAATAACGCTGTGTTTGTGAGGTTTTGTAGGTGACATAACCTCACTTCGATGTTTATTATTTTTTTGGAAAAAATTTAAATACCTAAAACCTTTTGGAAAATGAGAGTAGTTGGGGGAAGATAGGCTTAAATTCTTGTTAGTTTATAAATGTTTGTTTAGCTTCTTTTTGAGACTAAACACTTACTTTTACGTATGTCTTATTTTCAGTGTTTTTTTTGGTGAAAATAAAAATATAAGTACTAGCCAAGCCCTTTGGGGCGGGGGCGGGCTTGAGCCCAAGCCTAAAAGTATTAATGGTGGGGGTAACCATAGGTCCGGAAAATAGGCCCCTTTTGCCATCTAGGCCGAATATTTATATTAGGTATATGTCCAAAATTCACTCGCCTTTGTAAATATACTTTTGGGTATAAGAATTTTGTTTTATTTTAATATTTTTCTCGCGTTTATACGTTCGTACTTGTCTTTAAGAATTTTGGCGAATGCGATTGAAAACTTTATTTTATTTTACTTTCTGAGCATGTTCAATTGCATCTTCGCGCACTCAACCAGTTGAATTTGTACATTGGGGGTGTGCGCGCTTCGATATATGACAATTGCTGTCGAAAAATCACTTCTGTGTGAAAGACGTCACGAACAACACGCTGCAAAAACAGGGGTAAGTGCATCTTCAACTGTTCGTAATTATTTTCAGTTCAGATTTCATAATTAATTAAATTATTCGCAGGTGATTGGTAAACTAATTTTATGAACCAGCAATCTAATTAATTTTTCGCTTTATACCAATCATTTTTGGCCCTACGAGCCGAACGCGTTTGAAAGTTTTTATTCGCTTCGCTAATAATAAAAAGTATAATAGGTTTTTTTCATTTTTCAACGTGTTTTGGTTTTCCGTCTTTGACGATTTATAAATAGGTAATTTGTTTCGGAGAAATAAATTCAAGGTCATTGAATATGAGCTTATCATTCCAGTTTTTTTCTTTAACATTCTTTCCTAAAATGAGTAGTAGGTTTTAGGCAGGTTACATATACATAAACAATTGCACGTAATTTATCGGCATATGATATAGGCTTACCAGTAGGTCCTATCTGCATTTTATTTTATTACTGCTGCTTTAGTTTAGAACTTTTATTGCAGCTTTATGGGTGCCATAGTATTATTTATTGTAAAAAGAGGTTTATAATTTAAGCTTCTTACTTGCCTATATTTACAAATTATTGGGATCGCTAGTAGATAACTCGCTATTGCATGTCGCTAAGTTAATTAATTATCGCTAATTCGCACCGCGCAATTCCCCTTAACTATTAAAAAATATTTCGCTTTATTTATTAGTAAATATAAATAAATAGTTCGTTTTCGCTCTTATTAACTAACAAAGATAAATAAATAATTCGCTATTTTCACCGTTACTTAATTTATAAATTCAATTAAAAATTATATTATTAATAATTCGCTTTCCCTTTTATTTATTAGTATCAAAATAAATTGATAATTTTACCAATAATTGATTTTAATAAATTGATTTTATTTGGCTAAATTGTTAAAATTACCGCGTAATATCCCTAAATTGCTAAAAATAATTAAAAATTTAGTTTTGCTTTTCTTTATTATACCCATCTGCATTAAATAAAGGATCATCATGTCCGCGGCTAAGATTAAATCGTATAAGACCCTTCGCACAATGTGTCATAATCAAATGAAAGAATTAAAAACTTTTGCTGACTCGGCTTCTGATGCTGACGAGACGGCTAAACTTCAGTTTAAAATTATGTACGCTCAAATTGATCAAGTGGTTAACGATTTTGCTAAATATCATCAAAATCTTATATCTTTAATGTCAGCGACCGACGATTTTGAAATTGATACCGAAGAAGGAGTGAGAAAAGACTTTGAATACTTACGATCTTACAATTACGCTAAGTATACCGCGCTGTTTGAAAAGCCAACACTGAAGGTTGAAACCGACGCATCCTCTGCTTCGGGACTATCTAGTGGTAATCGACCGCCAAACTTGACTAATTTGAAAGTTCCAAAATTTTCCGGCGATATTAGACAATTTAGAAATTTTATGGACATGTTTAATGCGCTAGTTGACAACACAAATATTTCGAATAAAGAGAAATTTAACCATCTTTTAAACTCCCTAGAGGGACCCCCGCTAGCACTGGTGCAATGCACACCTTTAGCCGCCGCTAATTATTCAATTGCTCTCGAATCGCTAAAAAACCGCTACGATAACAAACGGCTTATTGCTTTTTCACATTTAAAAACAATGGATAATGTTCCTTACGTAACAAATTCTAAAAATTCAAAACAATTGCGCACACTAGTTGACGTATATAGTGAAAATCTCTCCGCCCTTAAGGTACTTGGTTTTCCCACAGATGATTGGTCTTTTTTGCTATACTATAATTTCAGTAAACATTTAGATCAGGAGACCATGACGCGATTTGAACTTGAACTTAATGATCCATCTCAAGTTCCTACTTTTGACGATTTAAAGAATTTTGTACTAAAACGATGTAACGCTATAGAAGCGGTAGAATTTTCAACTAAAACTGATTTTTCTTCACCTTTAAAAACAGACACAAAAAATAGATTTTCTTCTAATCAGTCAAAACCTAGACAAACTTCTGCATTTTTTGGTAATGCAAGTCGAAATAATAATACAAAGTTAAATAATTCAAATCAATCTTGTCTTTTATGTCAATCACGTGACCATAATATTTACAGATGCTTAGAATTTAAAAATCAAAATTCCTCTGAACGTTTTCAGTTAGCTAAAGACAACAACTGGTGTCCTAATTGTTTAAGTGGGCAACATAACCTAGCTTTATGTCAATCGCAGTCTGTTTGTCGTTACTGTCAATCTAATAGACATCACTCTCTTTTACATATTTTTAAAAATAACAACAATTACAGTCCACATACTTCTAACCGCACGAATCTTGAAAATAATTACAATTCTAATGTACGACCCCCCTTTTATAATTCGCAATACAATAACCCGCAAAGTTCTTCACAAAATAATTCGCCTGCTTTTAATGGTAATATCTCGCCTCAGCAAAATAATTCGCCAACCTCTCGCGCTTTTCAGCAACCGCCACAAACAGGTATGGAAAATTTACCTCAAAATTCGCAAAATACCTTAAATTACTTCTCCAATTCGCACGCTCAGAATACAATTTTATCTACCGCTATTATCGAGGTTATGGATTCTCGTGGCATTTTTCAAAAGGCTAGGGTTATTCTTGATTCTGGCTCAGAATGCAGTTACGTCTCTTTGAAGTTTTTCAAAAAACTTTCACTTCCACGCTATAGTTTATCCCTTTCTATTCAAGGATTAGGATCTATGAATGAAGTTACCTCTCAGGGAGGAGTAACTTGTATTATCAAACCGTATAACCAAACGGAACCACGCATGTCAGTCGACGCTGTGATCTTACCCAAGTTGTGTTCGGAAATTCCTAGCACTTATTTAGGTAATATAGATACTTCTGATTTTCAAAATGTACCCCTCGCGGACCCTACGTTCCAAGAACCCGCTAATATTGATTTTCTTTTGGGCGCTGATATTTTTCCCTATATTTTACGCGAAGGGCGCATTGATAATGGCCCCAACAAACCAATTCTTCTTAATAGTATTTTTGGCTATATTATTATGGGAAAAAATAAAAATAATAAAATTAAATCGCAATCACATTCAACCGCTTTATTTTGCTCTGTAAATGAAACCGATTCACTATCGCTAGACCACGCTTTAAAACGCTTTTGGGAATTAGAAGAGCTACCTAAAGCAAATTTTTGCTCGCCCTCCGATATTCTTGCCGAGAAAAGCTTTGTTGAGACTCACTGTAGAGACGAAACAGGGCGATACATGGTAGAACTACCTTTCCAAGATAATACGCCTCCGCAATTTGATTTTCATGCAACGCGCTCATTGGCTTTAAGAAGATTTTTTTCGCTTGAAAAACGCTTAATTTTAAATCCTAATATTTATAAAAAATATTCAGATACTATTCAAGAATATATTAACAATGATTATCTTGAAATTATTCCTGACGAAGAAATAAATAAAAACTCTTTTTACTTACCCCATCATTGCGTAGCCAAGGGTGACAATATTCGAATTGTTTTCGACGGATCGTCTCGTCCAAATCAAAATTCACCCTCGCTAAATGACACCCTTCTTACGGGGCCAAAACTTCAAAAAGAAGTTTTTGCTCTACTTCTCAGTTTTCGTATTTCTTCTGTGGTCTTTACTTGTGATCTTAAAAGCATGTTTACACAAGTTTTAATTGCCCCTATTCATAGGGATTTTCAAAGAATAATATGGAGATTCACTCCCAACGAGCCCATAAAAGACATGCGTTTTAAACGGGTCACTTTTGGTCTGAGCTCTTCTCCATATCTCGCTAACCGCGTCATTGCTCAATTAGCACAGGATGAAGGAAACAAATTTCCTCAAGCTCGTGAGGTACTCAAAACCTCAATTTACGTTGATGATTTAATTTGTAATGCAAATAACCTCTCAGAAGCTAGAAATTTACGCGATCAACTTATAGAACTATTGGGAAACGGTGGGTTCGAACTTAGAAAATTTGCAAGCAACAATAAGTCATTTTTACAAGACCTTCCGGAGTCTTACTTGCACTCAAACTCGTTTAATTTCGATTCAGAATCTGAAACAATAAAAATTTTAGGCTTACAATGGATTCCTTGTAAAGATATTTTTACCTATCGCGTAGATCCATTGGAACGAGAATGTACAAAACGCACGATTCTGTCAGAAATTGCAAGATGCTTTGATCCACTAGGATGGCTCTCACCTCTGAGCCTGTTCTCCAAAGATCTATTGCAGCTTCTGTGGAAACAAAAATATGACTGGGACCAGGAAGTTTCCCCCTTTATACGCCAACGTTGGTTAAAATATAAATCTGAGTTAGGCCTTATTCAAAACTTTTCTTTACCGCGACGTTTTATTATTGATAATTTTACAGAATGTCAACTTCACGCTTTCTGTGATTCGTCAGAAAAAGCTTACGCTAGTATAGCGTATTTTCGCGTTTTACAAAATAATAAAATCTGCACTTTTCTCATTGCTGCTAAAGCAAAAATCGATCCGGTAAAAACAATTTCAATCCCGAGATTAGAGCTAGTAGCCGCTGTTTTACTGGTTGATCTTGTTTCCGCAATTTTAAAAATTCTAGGAGATAAAATTAAAATTTCTAAAATTTTCGCGTGGTCAGATTCCACAATCGCTCTTAGCTGGATTAAAAATCCCCCTTATAGATACAAAACATTTGTCGCCAACCGGGTTGCGAAAATTCAAAATAAACTACCAGCTGCAATATGGCAGCATGTACGCACAAATGATAATCCCGCAGACTGTGCAACAAGAACTTTGTTGCCGTCAGAATTGTTAAATACGCCCCTTTGGTGGTGCGATCCAGATTGGCTTTCAATGCCTGATGAGCATTGGCCACCAAGCATTTATTCTGAACCATTGGATTCGGACGAAGTTCTTGGTGAAGAAAGGAAAATAACTTTGGTCGCATTTACAGAAAACACGTTTTTTGATATTCTTTTAAACAAATATTCTTCGCTTTCTAAAATTCAAAGGATAATCGCTATCTGGTATCGTTTTATCTGCTTTAAAAGAAATCTTGCTTATCGTACTGGACCCATAGTCCTGTCAGAACTTAATCTCGCTCTTATTTTTCTGATCAGGCATGTTCAAACAGTCACATTTTCTCAAGAAATCTCAAATATTAATGCGAAAAAACGCATTTCAAAGCCTTTTAGAAAGTTAGACGCTTTTCTTGATAATAAAAATATATTGCGGGTTGGAGGTCGCCTCCGATATTCTGATCTTTCATATGACCAGAAACACCCGATTCTTTTACCACGACAACATAGATTAACTACGCTCCTCATTGAACACTATCATAAATCTTATTTGCACCCAGGTTTGCAAACTTTACAGTTCTTAATTTTTCAAAATTGCTGGATATT
Source organism: Aspidapion aeneum (assembly GCA_963576565.1). Taxonomy (NCBI): domain Eukaryota; kingdom Metazoa; phylum Arthropoda; class Insecta; order Coleoptera; family Brentidae; genus Aspidapion; species Aspidapion aeneum. The sequence goes on from OY755039.1 coordinate 22,906,360, forward strand.
ATCTCCTAAGCGGGCGATAAGAACCGTTATCGCTAACTGTAAAAATTGTTGGCGACTTAATCCGAAACCTTTTGAACCAAAAATGGGAAACTTACCCAAATTACGCATATCTGCTGTCAAAAGTTTTACCGTAGTCGGTTGTGACTATGCGGGTCCAATATCCATATCATTAAGCAGAAAAGTTCGCGGAAATAAAACGCTTAAGGCTTGGATCTGCATATTCGTTTGCTTCTCTACCAAGGCTCTTCATATCTAATTAGTTTCGGATTATTCTAGCGAAGCTTTTCTGTGTGCTTTAAGGCGTTTTATGGCACGTCGAGGAAGGGTCTCAAAAATAATATCAGACCAAGGAACTACGTTTAAGGGTGCAAATAAGGAATTACAGATAATATTTAAACAAGCGGCAGCCGCGGAATCCATTGAGTGGTTTTTTCACCCCCCAGGGGCGCCACACTTTTCTGGATTAGCAGAAAGTGGAGTAAAGGCGGTAAAAACGCATTTGTATCGCGTTATCGGAAGCCAGGTTTTAACGTACGAAGAGCTTTATACGGTCTTAGTACAAGTGGAAGCGCTATTAAATTCTAGACCATTGTCTCCTTTATCTAGCGACCCCAATGATTTGTCTGCGTTGACACCAAATCATTTTTTGACTCTAGAACCTGTTTGTAGTTTACCCGATCCTGATGTAACCAGTATCAAACTAAACCGCCTCTCTAGATGGCAGATGATCCAAAGATTACATCAGGATTTTTGGGCGCGTTATTCTAAGGAATATTTACATACACTGCAGCAGCGGTCCAAGTGGCTGGAACCCACTTGTCCCGCCCCTGCTATAGGTACTATGGTACACATAAAGTCGGATAATTTACCACCGACAAAATGGTCGCTTGGTAGAATTATTGCCCTTCACCCAGGTGAAGATCAAATCTCACGTGTTGCCACTGTGCGCACTGTCTCAGGAATATTTCAAAGACCTCTGGTAAAGCTATGTCCTTTACCGATGGACTTTGAACCTGAAAACATTTAAAAATTACATCAATGTAATTTTTAGGCGGGCAGAATGTCCAAAATTCACTCGCCTTTGTAAATATACTTTTGGGTATAAGAATTTTGTTTTATTTTAATATTTTTCTCGCGTTTATACGTTCGTACTTGTCTTTAAGAATTTTGGCGAATGCGATTGAAAACTTTATTTTATTTTACTTTCTGAGCATATTCAATTGCATCTTCGCGCACTCAACCAGTTGAATTTGTACATTGGGGGTGTGCGCGCTTCGATATATGACAATTGCTGTCGAAAAATCACTTCTGTGTGAAAGACGTCACGAACAACACGCTGCAAAAACAGGGGTAAGTGCATCTTCAACTGTTCGTAATTATTTTCAGTTCAGATTTCATAATTAATTAAATTATTCGCAGGTGATTGGTAAACTAATTTTATGAACCAGCAATCTAATTAATTTTTCGCTTTATACCAATCAGTATATATATTGCTAAAAATAAAACTACAGGTGAGGGGTGACATTGCAATATTAAAAAACAACTACTAGAAAATTTTAAAACATGTGCTGAAATTTTAAAAAAAATTTAGTAGGAACTTCTTGGAAAAACCGTACTGCAAAAGAAAATTTTTGCAAAACTTAAAAAGCTACTAAAAAATTTTAAAGAAATTGTGTTACAGACAAAAAGTTTAGATAAATTAAGTCCTCTTTGGAAAAATCATGATGCAAATATCACACAAAAAATAAAGCCGGAACTTTTACAGAAATTAGTATATCTGAAAAAATTATACACCAAAGTAAATGTTTAGAAAAAAAAATCATTTAGAGAAAAAAAGGGGCGCCAAAGGCCAAAAATTTGGTACAAAATGCAAAAGTTTTGGTTATTTTCAAGGGTATTTGTATTGCATTCAGAAATGTTTATGGATTTGGGTCAGTTTGTCCCTGAAATGTATACTCATTTCATGTAGGGCCCCCAGCCCCCTTAATTGTGCCCATTAATTTTTAAGACATTTTGATTTAAAAATATATACTTTGGTAGAAATAAAATTTCGGACTTCCATTGTCTTTATTTATTTTAAAACTTTTAAAATAAATAAAGACAATGGAAGTCCACGTATTTTTTATTTCATGGGAAACGCAAGTCTTCTTATCTGGAAGGTTCTCGGGTTTCATAGAAGATTCTCGTTTCTTCTAAGTGTAGCAAGTCTGGTAATGGCATTAAAGTATCATTTAGGCTGCTTCCTAGTTTTATAAGGCAGCAAAATAAGGCAGACACCATGTTCGATTTTCTTCAGGAAACAACTTTCTAGCATATTGTTTTGCTTGATTCGCAATGTATGAGCATTAAATTGAGCATTGCCCTGTATACTTGGACCATGCAATGATCATCCTAACTTCCACTTGCTGGTAGTTAGATAAATTAGGGAGAAATCTTATTTTTATTTAAAAGGCAGGATAAGCTGTATAGTCTATGGACAAATCGGCCTAAAAGGGGGTTTCGTGTGCAAGTCGTGCCAACTTTTTGCCGATAAGCCAGGTTTGTTAAGGGCACTCCATAGATCAGGTTTTGACTTGTTGTCATTCTGGTAAATGCGTTTTTTTTGCATTAAAACGATGTATTCTTCTTAAAAATAGTCGTAGAGGGTTCCAAAAAATTGCAAATGAATCAGTAAACACCCGCAATAAAATAACTTTCTATTATATTTTTCAAAATTTTGCTTCCTTTTTTAGAAAAAATAAAATAACTGAATTTTAACTTTTTTTTTATAGCTAGTAAAGTTTAACCTACATTTTTATTAATACCAAAGCAAAATTTAAAAAAAAAGTTTAAATAAAAGTTTTAGAATGAATATTTTTCTTTAATTTGGTGTATACAAGTCTTATATAAAAGTATATTTTATATTTGTTTCAATAAAAAACAATTCGTTGTCACCAAAACGACTACCGAAGGTGTATCACCGTACGCGGACGCCTATAAAGGCAGCGCGCGGCTTTACGCAGCTAGTAAAACAGGTGATTTCTATTATTATTGTTATCGTTGTTTGATCGACATTAGTAGGTCAGAGACTAACGATTTGGATGTTGCCGGGCAAGTTTTTGGTCCAATTTTTTTATCTCCCCTCCTTATTATAGTCGTGTTCGAATTTCTGAAAATTTATCTAAGTTGACGCCCTAAAGACACAATGACATAGAAATGGATCAAAAATGTGTAAAATCTAATTTAAAAATAAAATTTTAGCTGCAAAATCCCTCAAGACTCCCCAGACTCCCCAAGTCCTGAAATTTTTAGATTTTTTTCAAATTTTCTTAAAAACTAGGCTTAGGGAAAAATATGTACTAATCTTTATTGTAGACCATAAAATTTCCTTTTCAACAATGTATAAGTCAGTGAGGTACGACTAATGACAAACTCTCCAGCGGCGTCCGTTTATTGAGGTAGTGTAAATAAATTTAAAAAAGAGACATGTTTATTACAGGTTTTACCCGATTTTCCTAAAAACCGAGGTCTATATCAAAAAATATAATACACACTTTGTTATAGACAATAAAATTGCCTTTTAAATGATGTATAATAAGGCAATCGTAGTTTTATCTATAACAATTTAGGGGCGTCCGTAAATAAAATCAATTTTGAAAAATCACTAAATTTATCAATCAATCCAATTTTCTCAAAAATTAAGCTTTTTGGAAAAAAAAATATTTTGCCGTTTATTGTAGAAAATAAAATTTCCTTTTTAACAATGTATTAGTCAGTGGGGTCAGGCTAATGACAAACTCTCCAGCGGCGTCCGTTTATTAAGAAAATATAAAAAAAATAAAGAAGCCACATAGGTTTTACCCGATTATCTTAAAAACCAGGCTCTCTATCAAAAATTGTGACCTATAGTCGATTGTAGAGAATAAAATTTCCTTTTAAACGTGTATAAAAATTTAAGATTTATCTTCAGATTAAAACTTTACAGGCCTGTACAACTTAAATAAATTTTTACAAATCACCAAACAAATTAATTCTGTTACAAGTTTTTTCCAATTTTTTCAGAAACTAAGCTCAATTGGCAAAAATGTGTTTTATACTTTATTGTAGGAAATAAAATTTTCTTTTTAACAATGTGTAAGTCTGTGGGGTTTAATTATGACAAACCCTTCAGCGACGTCCGTATATGTTAAAAATAAAATATGTAAAATCATTTTTGTCACTTGTTTCACCCAATTTTTTTTCGAACATTAAAAAAAAAATATTGAAAAGTATTTCTTTAATACATTTCAAATCAAGTAATTTAAGCTGTGTTGTATTAAAATCGGATAAAAAATAAAAAATATACAACTTGTTTTTAAATATGCTTTTCCGCCATATTGAATCCGCCATATTTATAAAAAAAGCGCGATTATCACAATGACAATAAATCAAAACCTGATCTGCTAGGTATGTTAAACAAATTTAAGTTACTTTCAAAAAGTTCTTATGGTTTTCATTAAAAGCATAATTTTTAAATATACCCCAAAGACCCCTATTTTTTTCCAGGTATTTGGAAATAACTTAAAAACTAATTAATGCATTGGAAAATTTGAACCAGATTTGAATAAAGAATCAAAATAGCTATCTTTTTTATATAAACTTTTTTTTTCTAGCTCCAATAGTTTTATAAATAAAATAAAAAAAATGCAAAAAATTTACCTTTTTTTAAAATTTTTTAATTTTTTTCACAAATATAAAAAAATACATATTTTCTGACCAATACATTTTTAAATACATTACAAAGCAAGTATTTTAAACTTGTTCCATGAAAATCGGATAAGAAATAAAAAAGTTACAATTTTTTTTAAAGATACGCCTTTTCGCCATTTTGAATCTGCCATATCTTTCAAAAAACGCATTTTCCAGAATGACAGTAAATCAAAACCTGATATATGGGATGCCCTTAACAAAGTTAGCTTATCGGCGACGACTTGCACACGAAACTTGATTTGTCCATAGACTAGTATGTTATCTTGCCCAAGCAAAAGTGTTGGTTTTTGCCGAATATAATCCTGAATAGGCAAATTTGGAAGATGTGTTATTTCACCCGATTTACTCATTTTTATTGTTTGTTCGGGCAAGTTCTTATCTCTTACTGTCCTAACAAAACGTTTTTGAGATTTGTCATTACTACTACCATAAACTAATACAAAGACGCCTGATCCAAAAATGGCCCCTGTTACCGAAATCTCATACCAGATGGCTATACGCGACGGTGTAAATATTAATTGCTAATTGTCTCGCCTGAATGAGTCGGCGGTGTTGCCATACCAAAGACAATTATACCTATCTACTTTACAATTCTCCTACTTTCCCCAGATTGATTTTTCAATAGGTGGACAGTTAGTGAGTTCGCGTAGACAACCCGGGGCGCTTGGCAATTCTTCCGCTCTTTTGAATGTGGTGCATTAAAGAGAGAGAGCCTCTCGGGAGCCCCGGTGTGTTTGGTCGAACTCGATCATTATGAATAAGATATTTAGAATTTGGTTGGTATACCGCGTAATTTAATCAAATATTATTCCTTTTCTAGCTACTGCCTATTTAATATGCTTAGGCGTTTACGTTTTCGACTTATACATATATAAATGTATATATACAGTATGTCCTCCTAAGTTGGAATCATATGGAAAACTTTTTTATTTATAATTTTAGAAAAAAAAGTTATTTTTCATAAAAAGTTCTGCATTATCTAAATCTAAACCCTATAATACAGTCATCAAATATCAATTTTTTTTAATGGTATACGAGGTTTGTCAAAAAATATGAGTTTTGCTCAAGATTAAAGTACCTTTAAATTTGACAATATCGAAAAATGTTACTAAAAAAGTTGATCAGAATTAAAAATTACGTTTAAAACTTCAGATTATTTTATTTTTTACTACTCTTTCTATTTTGAATGAATGATTTTGTGATTAGTTTTAGTTTTTCGATGTTTTCTAATACTTTTGAAATTAAAACGCGTAATAAGTGCATATTCATTTATTTTGCAAATTTAAAGGTACTTTACTCTTGAGTAAAACTCATATTTTTTGACAAACCTCGTATACCACTGAAAAAATTTAATATTTGATGACTGTATTCTAGATTTTTGAAGAAATCCACAATGAAATATCAGCAGTAAGTACATCTAGAGAAATTGTAATATTGGGAGATTTAAATAGTAGAACAGGTAACAGAGTAAATGATCTGACAGTTGGCCAATATGGAGAAGATGTTATTAATGACAATGGAAACCGGCTTATCACAGTATGTGAGCAATTAGACCTAAAAATCCAAAACGGTTTTTTCCAACATAAGAAAATACACAAATATACCTGGACCAAACCCTCACAAAACCTGAAATCCGTCATTGATTATCTTATCACTAAACAAAAGACAAAACTAAAAATTCAAGATGTCAGAACAAAGCGTGGATCAACATGCGGAAGTGATCACTATTTTCTGGAGACCAAAATTCTCTTTCCTTATCAAGGCCGAAGCCTCCATCAACAAAATCTTGATGATACAGTGAATGAGGAAATTGATCACTGTCAATATAATCTACTAAGCCTAGAACATGACAGCGTAAAAAACTTATACAAAAAGAGACTGAACGAAAAACTTAATTCAAGTTCAGGTGAAACCCCAGATGAGGAATACGAATGTATCACATTAAGCATCCATCAAGCTGCAAAAGAAGCACTAGGATTAGTGGAAGAAACTCCTAAAAGAACAAAACCATACTGGTGGGATGCTGAGATTGAAAGTGAAATAGAGGAAAAAAGGAAATTATATCACACGTACTTATCCCAAAAGACAGATAGAAGCAGAGAAGAATACAAAATCGCGCAATCAAAGGTGAGAAGAATGATCAGTGATAAGAAGAATCAATCATGGATGCAAAAGTGCCAGAAAATAGATTCTTACTTAGGAGGTAGGAGAAGTACTGAAAGCTGGAAAACTATAAGATCGATCAAAAAAGAAACATGCAGAGATATTATTTCACCAATACCAGACAAAGAATGGGATGAGCATTTTAAAAAACTTTTAACTGAAGATAGAGCAGAATTCAAGGAAGACGAAAGAGACAATATCATTAGAACGATGGGATCTCCAGTACCCCTCACAATATCTGAGGTCAAAAACGTGTGCAAAACCTTAAAAAGCGGTAAATCTGCCGGACCCGGAAATATCCCAGCTGAACTTATTAAATATGGCACTGAAGAATTGTTTTGTAGATTACGGAATCTTTTCCAAAGATATTTAAATGGAGCTGTAGTACCAACTGAGTGGAAAACGTCATATATATCCACAATACACAAAAAAGGAAGGAAAGATATATGTGACAATTATAGAGGTATATCTGTAACTAGTACGCTAAGCAGAATATATGGCAAAATAATAAGAAATAAAGTGGAGAGCGAATATAAAGATATGGAGGCATAAGAACAAGCTGGTTTCAGGGCGGGTAGATCGACTTCAGATCATCTCTTTTGTATAACCCAAGTTATTGAAAAGAAAATGGCATACGGACAAGAGCTCCATCTGCTTTACGTAGATTTGCAGAAGGCATATGATAGTATACCACTAAATCTACTTTGGAAAGCGTTGGAAAAGACAAACATAAGCGTACAACTAATTAAGGCCATCAAAGAGTTATACCGCAATAGTAAGGCAAAAGTTAAAATAAAAGCAAAACTAACCAAAGGCTTTCAAGTAAATAAAGGTCTTAAACAAGGTTGCTGTATCTCGCCTACGCTCTTCAAGATATATTTGGAACAGGTCCTTAAAGTCTGGAAGAGAAAATGCCAAAACATGGGAATTCCGTTGAATGAAACCACCTTGTATACTTTATGTTTCGCCGATGATCAGATAGTGGTGGCTCAGGATTGTGACGACCTCGAATATATGACACGAAAACTAATAGAAGAGTACAATAAGTGGGGACTAGAGGTTAATATCAATAAGACAGAGTATATGTGTATTGGTGGAACGAAACAGGATCTAATCTTAAATACTGGGCAGCGAATTCAGTCCTGTGATGAGTATAAATACTTGGGTCTGAAAATTACAGCTGACGAAACACTAGACAAAGCTATAAAAGATAGAAACGTACAAGGAAGAAGAGCAATAACTTTATTAAATGGAATAATTTGGGACCAAAGTATATCAAAACATAACAAAAAGCTTATATATAACACAATTGTAAAGAGTATTATTACATACGGCTCAGAGGTGTGGCCAATCAAAGATAGAACAGAAAAAATGCTTTCCGCTACGGAGATGGACTATTGGAGAAGAGCAGCAGGGAAATCAAAAAGAGAAAGAGTTACCAATCAAAGAATAAGAGAAATTATGACAGTGGGTGAACGTACTCTAGTGGATGATATAAGAACAAAACAACTGGTGTGGTACGGACATGTACAAAGAATGGATGATGGAAGACTACCTAAACAAATATTACAATGGAAACCAACTGGCCGAAGAAAACGAGGAAGACCAAGGAGAAGCTGGAGAGAAGGAATAGATAGTGAAATAAGAATAAGAGGCCTAGATGATGAATTATGGGCAAACAGAAACGAGTGGAGATTGGGTATCGGAAGACGTAGAACGTTGTGAAACCGATAAATATATATATATATATATATATATATATATATATATATATATATATATATATATATATATATATATATATATATATTCTAGATTTAAGATAATGCAAGATTTTTTTTGAAGAATAACTTTTTTTCCTAAAATTAATAATAAAAAAGTTTTTCATATGATTCCAACTTAGGGTGACATACTGTATATATTTCGCTTCCTTTGCGTTTTAATACATCCTGTATGTATATCAATATCGATCTTTTTGGGGGGTTTAGGTATTTCTAGGGGATATAGAAAAAAGTAAAAACCTCATTTTAATAGCCCTTTATAAGCTAAGTAGTCTACATTTTAAGAGGGGGTCTATAACTTTTTTATTAAAAAAAAACAATTGATTGTAAATTGCTTTTTTATTTAAAAAAATATAAATAATCCAACTGTCAAATTAAATTTTATCTGTCACTTTTGGCTTTTAGTTTTTGAGATTGTATCCATATAGTTAGAATTTTTTCCATGGAATTTGCATGATTAATTTTATTAATAAAAAATATTTAAACCCAAAAACAAATAAATACAGAAATGTAAAAAACTACAAATAAATCAAGGGGTCAGTCCATAAAGAAATACATTTTATCTAATCTCCATCGACGTAGCTAGCCCAAGAATTCAGAATATAAAAAAAAATCATTGTAATATAATATATCCACAATGAACTAATTTTTTGGGGCAAGGTGGAGATATTTAACCCTACTTCCCCCTTATTTAGGCCCTTAAGCTAGCCTAGTGTTTAAGCGAGGCTGTGGCCCATGTTTAATGTGATACACATATTAGGTATATTGTTTCTGTATTTTTTATTAGTAGAGAGTAGGACATTGCTGTAGCTAGGAGGCACGGGGGGCTTTCCCCCCTCTACTATAAAAATATCTATGAAAAAATAGATCTACGCCACGGCCCCCCTGAAAACTGAGGCTAGCTACGATGCTGATAGAGGCCTGATCTTGCGAGAGGCAATTCAGTCCAGCCACACATACTTAATAAATAATAGCAATTATTAATATGTGTTAAGGTCCCACAAACAAAATTTTATGCAGTTTATGTAAATTTTTTACATAACTAGAGATTACTTGCGCGCCGCAGGCAAAACAATTTGCATTTTTGATCCATGAATTCAGGCTAAGGACCTCATTTTAAACGAATACTACTAAAATAGGTATAATTTCAGTAATAATAAAAAATGTTTTTTGCGCTGGGGGCAAAAAAAACTGGGGGCATTTTTGTGGAAAAATTCTCACTTTTTACGAATCTTGGGAGGGGATAATTACCCCCATTATCCCCTTTCCTTGCATACGCGAATGGGCAGATGAAATTCAATTTATAAGTTGGATTGGCGGATTCAAAATCGAAGATTTTCTTCTTTACATTTTATAAATTTTAAACATAAGTATAATTTTAGTTTTTAACAATCAATATTTAGTACTTTTTACTTTTTTTTTCTATTACAAAGCTTGGTTTTAACGACCGAAATTAAGCGGTCCGTTCAATGTCGTTATAACCGATATTTACTGTAGTAGCACTACATATTAAAGAGTTTTTAAAATTTGTTAAAGAAAAAAAGAGATTTTTGGTAATAATTTTGAGTATTTCTATTTATTTTTAAATAATTTTGCCATTTAATTATTACCCCTATTGTCATGCAAAATTTCAAAAAATATCGATTGTGTTGTAATTTTTCAGGAAGTTATAATAAATTAATTTTTCAGGAAGTTATAATAAAATATAAAATGTGTGTGTGTGTGTGTGTGTGTGTGTGTGTGTAATATGGCCTTGATCGAGCCAACTGGCCAGCATTTCTCATTGTTTATTACAAGGGAGTAAAAAATATAAAATAAAAGCTGTTAAGTTTGGCACCCTTTTTCTAAAAAACAAAGAGGTTTGATGCAAAATATAATAAGAAAAAAATCCTTAGTTTGATCGTTTCTAGCGCCTATTAGTTTGCTATTATTACACCCTGATATAAGGGCATCGAAGAAATAACTGTTATTTCTTCGATAATAAGGGCAAAAGAAAAAAAATATGCCATCTATGTATATTTTATATTTATTGTGTCATACCGGGTGGGCAAAAAACCGGACAAAATGTTTATCGTTATAGCTTTCCAACTATAGATTTTACCAAAGCAAGCAGTAGTTTGCAGGGAATTGATCGGACAATTGTGTAAAAGTATATTTTTGTCCACCATCTTAAAATCCCAGATGGCAGACAGAATCAAACTTGACCTTGAAAGAGGCTCGTTTATTCTTCTGTTACGGAAATTTTAGATATATATTTTTGTTTGTCGAAAAGCTCTATCTTTGCTACGCACAACGAGATATGAATCGTTTAAATCGGTTTAGGCCCCTAAAAATTAATTTTTGCTTTAACTATATTCTTTTACATACAGGTTAACGATTGATTGCTTTTAAAAGATCACAAACAAAATTTGCCGTCATTGTAAAATCCAAAATGGCGGACATAAAAACTTTACTTTTTAAAAAGGTTCGTTTATTTTTATATTCCGAAAATGTTTTGAATTTTTTTAGAACTATAGAAAAATTTTACAGAATATGCGATTGCCTTGCCATTTCTATGTGCATTTATTTCCTCATAAATTCATTACTAGTAAACCGACAATTAAATAAAAAGCATCATGGCAAAGATCAAGTTCATTAAAGATCCGTATTTAAATTTTCAGCCATCTCTAAATATAATATGGCTTACCAATTCGAATTTGACCCTCCATAAAGGGTAGTTTTTTCTTATGTTGAGAGAAATTTTTCGACCTTTTTTTGAATTTATTTAAAAGATCCTAGGTCCACCACGCACAAGTTAATCATAAAAAAATAAATCTTCGCAACATACAAAGAAGCGATCCTTCATAGAAGGACAAATTTGACTTTTGTTCAATTTTAATAGTTTTGATCAAAGAGCAATCGGGTATCACCATAATTCTTTTTTTTTTTCATTGAAATCGATTCAGTGAGTTTATAACGAAATTATTGCAGACAGAAATTGAAATAACAGTTGCTATAACAATTCTAATTTAAAGAACCACTGAACCGATTCTAGAGATTTTATAGAATCCATTCAGTATTAATGGAAGAATGGATACAGAATTAAGGAATAATATTTCGGGAACCACTAAACCGTTTTAAAATTAATGTTTCGAGATCCACTAAACGGATTTTAATGATTCGTAACTAGTTGCATGAGGGTGGCGAAAACAGAGCGTTTTTAAGAGTCCCAAAAATCCGAAATATAAGAATTAAAAAGCCTCTTTGAAACGGGCAAGATTGATTCTCTCAGCCATCTTAGAATTTATAATATCAAATCTTTCTGCTTGAAAGCCTAATCAATTGGTTAGTATAGTTATAACAAAAACATTTTGACCGGGTTTTTTTGGTCCACCCGGCAGATATGAGTACCGGGTTAAATTACAGTTTTTTTTTTGATTAGTTATACAGACACACCCTATAATACTCCAAAAACTTTTTCAAGACTAATTTTAACTAGTTTTGGGTTAAATCGGGCAGGGTACACAAAACAGCGGCGCGCGGGCCTTTTGAAAAATTTGGATACGCAGTAAAAAATCACTAAAAGATGTTAAGTAGAACCGTTGTTTGATGGAGATCCATCAAACAACGGTAGAACCAACAACTTCGTAACTTTCATTTCCGATAAATTTAGAAAATACTTTTTAGGGCTGGTATAATAGGGTGGAGTTTACTTATTGTGTGCTAATTGGCTAGTCTAGGAAGGTATCTTATCCGTCATGGATCCATTTATTATTACTTAATAAATAAAATAAATTTATACTAAAAACACCTTGGATATTTATTAAAGATTCTATTATTTGATTCACCTCGTGGTTTTTTAGGACCGACGGGATTTTAAAAAGTTTGCATTTAATAAGGTAAATTACACCAAAATAAAAAAATTTGTAAATAAAAAAGTTGTAGGCCACCTTCATAAAGTCAGACTTTTCATAATCCCCTCGTATGTCTTCATATTTACATAAGTTTTTATAAATTTCGACTACATCGAATTTGGCACACCCGGTAGTCCCTTTGCTACTCCGACACTGTTAATTTCTAGACAGAAAGAACACACAAAAAGAAAGGCGGGCGAACGGTTATTTGAGCAAAGAGAACTAAATAGAATGTAAGAGAAAAAAAAGCGCAAAGGTATCAAATTAAACTTTTGTTTGTTAATTATTTTTATAAGAGGTATTTCATATGCAATATATTTTTCCTACGACCACACATGAAAATCATGGGTTTCACACCATTTTCATCCTCAGAAAACGTTAGGTTTCACCCATGGGCAGAAATTTTTTGAAAAATACTTTTTGCACATGTGTTGCAAAGTATCTTTCCACACATGTGCGGAAAAGCAGTTTCATTTGATTTTTGCAAAATTGAAGAACCGTTTTTACAAAAATGAGTATAGCTCATCAGTGTTCGTAGGAAAGATAGCGTACACAACTCGATAGAAAGTAACTTTCTTACACTCGCCTGTTGTTTCACTCGGCTGGCGCCTCATTCTCAACATTCACGCTCGTGTGAAATTTGTCACTCTCTTCTCTTGTTCATATGTAATAGACTATTTCGTTTTTAACCTTACCATATGAATAATAAGGTTACTCGTTCCAGACCTTACTAACTAGAAACCACAAAAAGGGTCCACTTATTACAAAAAAAGATTGAAACTGCGCCTCCTTTCAAGGGTCAGTCCCAATTTTTTTTCGTTGTTTAGGGATAAAAACATAAAAGATAAAAGTGTCACTGTTTATCCCTGGGATGAACAGGGATAGATCAGGGATAAAAAATTAAAATCAGGGATGAAAAGTGACAGGTAAGGAATTACAAACCTGGTTTTTAGCGCATTTGATATCATAGATAGTCATTCTTATTTGATTAAACAATCGTTTATTAACACTATTTTTATACACCCCACGCTTTTACCTTAGTCTGTTAAAAGTCACGTTAGTGTACTTAAAATTTTTTAGTTTTTTATACAGCTGATGATTTCAGTTGAACCGTTTAACTTAAAAGTGTTTTACGTATTTTTGAATTTAATATTTGGCTAAATAAAAAGTTTTAAAAATTCAGACAAATAAATGTAAAAATAACTAAATGCAAAATTTTTAAGTAGTTATACTACTACAATGAAAAAAAAAAAACAAATAATATATAAAACTAAAAAAAAGTTATGAAATATTCTTGAAGATCAGTTTCTAGTTAGTTAGGTATCTATTTATTTATTTAATTTAATTTTGGATAATTTTGAAGTAACCAAGTGCTTATTTGTTTTTTAAAAGATTTTTTTGACCTTTTGTTCAGTTCAGATGGTAGCAGGTTAAAGAGTTCTTTTCCAATGTATGTTTTTCTGTACATTTCTCGAGTTTTTTTGAACATTTTCCGTGTTTTTCTGACCATTTCCCCAGTTTTCCAGGATTTCCGAAAATTTTCCCAGTTTTTCCGAGCATTTCGCGAGGTTTTTCAAACATTTCTAAAGTTTTTTGAAAATTGACCGAAGTTTTCTAAACATTTTCCGAAAATTTCCCGAGTTTTTTCTAACATTTCTCGAGTTTTTTGAACATTTTCCAAGTTTTTCCAAACATTTTCCGAGTTTTTCCTGACATTTCCGAAAATTTCTTGAGTTTTCCCAAAAAAATTCTGAGTTGTCCGAAAAATTTTAAAGTGTAAGGACTGTACATTTGCCTCTGGCCTTAACTCTTGGAAGTCAGAAAATATATCTACTTTTTCTTACCTACATATCTATGCCTACACTGGGCAAGACGCGTCCACCCCTACAGAAGGTTGCATGTATACTGAAAGGAGTGACTGAAAGATTTTTCCAAATGATTTTGAATTAAATAAAATATCGGCAACACTGCACTATGGAGTAATCACAGGGGCAAAAACGCTTCCTCTCTCTTTTTTCCTATGTAAATTATTGCATAAGAAAAAAAAGACAGAGCGAGCATTGGAGTTCATGTGGTTACCTGCTATTACCAAACGAATAGCGACATCAGCGCCCTCACCGGTCGTCACCGGCTGATTTCAAAGGTCCTCAGTGCGTGAATTAAAGAGTATGCTATTGGCCTAATGAAAGCTGAGCGTCTATTATATTATTAGTTTATGCTACTACCTACTTTCGAAATGTTTAAGTTTATTTTTTTGACTCCAATTTCTTTGCGGTAATATCACTAGTTCACTGTAAGCAAAGCGGTTCTTTTTGTCCTTTTGATCCTAATTGATCAGCAACTGCATCTAAAAGCGTTACAGACGATCCCTCGTCGCACATTGCAATAATTTCCATATTCTCATTAGGTCCGCTTACGTTTACAAGAAACATTAATAAGAGTGCTGAGCCTTTTGACTTGATATACCGGGTGGGCCAAAAAAAACCGGATTTTTTTTTATTATAATTTTTTAACTATACCACATTTTAATGGGACAAACTGCTCTTGATAGAGAATTAATCAGAGTTTTGAATCAATTATTTTTTTCTCCGCCGTCTCAAAATCCAACATGGCGGACGAAATTAAAATGTACTCTTTAAAGATACTCGTTTATTCTTATGTTTCGAACATGTTTTAGCAATTTTTTTAATTCACTAAAGACGCAGCATTCTTGCCACGCACAACAAGGTATGAGTTAGTAAAATCAATCCAGTGGTTCTAAAAAAATATAGTTTTGTTTTAACTATTGTTCTGAATATTATACGATTACCTCGACAATCATGTCTGCATTTATTTCCTTATAAATTCATTACTACTGAACCGATTTTGATGAAATAAATATATCCTGGTGAGAATTGATTGCTTTTTAAAGATCATCATCAAAATTTATTAACATCTTCAAATTTAAGATGGTGGACAAAATCATAATTCTTCAAAATGGCGTGTTTAGTCTTATTTTCCGAAAATGTTTAGTTTTTTTTTAATTTATAAAAGAGCACTACTTTGTATAAATTAGTAAAATCGGTTTGGTGGTTCTCAAAAAATGTATTTTTGTTTCAGCCATTATTTTACAGATTATACGATTGCATTGCCAATCCTGTCTGCATTCATTTCTTTATAAACTCATTACTACTGAACCGATCTTAGTGAAATAAAAAACACCATGGTGAGAATTGATTGTACTTTAAAGTTTATAATCGAAATTTGCCGCCATCTTAGAAGTTAGGATGTCGGAAATAATCATACTTGACCCTTCAGAGAGGCACGTTTATTCTTATTTTCAAAAAATGTTTTAGTTTTTCTAATTTTTAGAAAAGCACCTAATTAATTTGTATCTCTTTATGCGGGAGAAAAGTAATGTTTCTCTATAAATTCAATAAAAAAACTAAAATATTTTCGCGGCAAATTTCAATTATAATCTTTAAAGAACAATCAATTCTCAATATTAATTTTTTAGTTCACTAAAATTGGGTTAGTAATAATTTATTAGGAAATGAATGCAGACAGGATTGGCAATGCAATCGTATAATCTGTAAAACAATGGCTAAAACAAAAATAGATTTTTTTGAGACCATCACACCGATTTTACTAATTTACACCTCGTTGTGTGGAGGAATAGTAGTGCTTTTCTATAAATTAAAAGAAAACTAAAACATTTGCGGAAACTAAGAATAAACACGCCATTTTGAAAAATGTATGATTCTGTCCGCCAACTTAAATTTTAAGATTGCGATAAACTTTGATCATGATCTTTAAAAAGCAATCAATTCTCATTGGTATGCTTTTTATTTCATTAAAATCGGTTCAGAAGTAATGAATTTATAAGGAAATAAATCCAGAAATGATTGGCAAGGCAATCGTATAATATGTAAAATAATGGTTGAAACAAAAATATTTTTTTAAGAACCACTGAACCGATTTTGCTAATTCGTACCTTGTTGTACGTGGCAAGAATGCAGCTTTTTTACTAATTTAAAAAAATAATTAAGACATGTTCGCAACACGAGATTAAACGAGCATCTTTGACATCTTTGAAGGGTACATTTTAATTTCGTCCGCCATCTTGGATTTTGAGAAGGTGGGCAAAAAACTACATTCAGTCAAAACTCTGATTAATTTTCTGCCAAGTGCAGTTTGTCCAATTAAAATCGATTGTATAGTTCAAATGTTATAATGAAAAAAAATTGTCCGGTTTTTTTTGGCCCACCCGGTATATACAGTCATTCGGTTCACTTACTTTCTTTCAGTATTCGTTCGATCGCAGTTCAGTACGGTTATATTGCATCGTACCTTCATGATAGTACTAACGAGGTCAAAGTCGAAGTTTGTTTTGTTTACAATAAACCTCGCGCGCGAAAAACCTGTGTTAAAAATGTATATACAATGTGTATTATAAATAATATATCATGTTTAAAAGCAAAAAAAGTGTACCATAACCTGTGAAACTTGTTTTAAAAATTAGCGAAAAGCCCAAACAAAATCAAGAAAAAATGGATAATGCCGAATTATTTCAGGATAGCCATGCTAGAACACAAAATGTACAATATCTCTTAAGTCAACTGGAAAGTATGCAAAGAAAATTTGCAGATTTAGAGACAAAAGTCACTAAAAAAGAAGAGTCTGACATGGACTACATTACTGATGAGGACGATCTGGCAAGAGAAACTGAGTGGATCAGACAAAAAGGAAAAGGTTGGAAAAAACGTCGAATGTCTTTGATCAACACTGCGATTTTGATGATAGTTACATACTTGTGTCAACATTGTTCTTCTTTATCTCAGGATAACCTTGCTTACTGTAGTGCAATAAGTCCATTTTGCAATTTCACGAGGGCCCAAAAATTCTTTCATTTTTGTTATATTTTGTATAATATTGTGGAGGTTGATGAATGGTCTGTTGTGTATAAAAAACATGCAGTAGCTTTTTTATTAAGCCAAGAAGCAAATAATGTTCATAATAAATGTAACAGGGGCCTTGTATGACAGTGGTACTGTCACCTCAAGTGGCCAAGGCTTAAATGTTGTAAGCTACCAACTTAGGCTTCAACTTATATAAATTATAAAAAGATTAAATGTTACTATATGTTATTAAATTTACACGATCTCGAAAGGGAATTTGACGGATCTTGGAGGAAAAGTATGCTATAAACGTTTTCCTCAAATGTATAACTAATGTAGGATAATCATACATACCTTTTCAATTTTCTTCTTGCAGCTTCACACTTTCACTTCTAATATTTATTATTTAAATATCAAATTTTTTTGTACTATTGAACTTTTGTATTCAAATATTTACACTTCTTAAACTTTTAGGCTTTATAAACCTTTTGTATGTTTGTTGTAAATATATATATTTATCAACATTTTAAACGTTGATTGAATGAGTGAAACTATTCAATCAACTGTTTAATTTACTTAATATTACTGTTTAGATTTGGGATATGTTATTGATTAAAAATGCCGATTTTAGGGCAACGAATGGTTTGTATTTTGTTGTTAAAATAAAGCATAAAACAGATAAAAACATTATTTCAAAACACTGGAAACAGTAATAAATAAAAGCTTTAAAATTAATAAACTCTAAAAGAAAAGACTAAAATAATTATGAATATTAAAGTTAACAGTTTATGAAATGAAAGCGTAACGTACCAAGCTAAGCGTAACTAAAAAGTGAGCTCCCTGACGACTTTCGAAAGTTTCCCGTCTCAGTTAAAGCGACCCTGCGCTTGAAGGGACAAATATCTTGGCGTTGATTGGCTAGAATTCTACTCCCTTTCGCCTTGGCGAGAAAGAGATAGACTGCGCTTTAAGCGCTCCACTAAGAGACAAAATAGCAATGCATGCCAGACTTAAAAACCCGTTAGAAAGTAAAATTACACAGTGTGTTATTTTTTAATTGAAAATAGTTTAAAATTTGTTTCCAGTTACAAAATAAGAATTATTTTGATGTTAGTGGCTCAAAGGACATATTAGCCGAATACAACTTTTATTAAAATACAGCGAACCTGAAAATATGCCTAAAAACAAGTCGCCGAGTTGCCATAAATTTTACTTAATCTTAACCTAGTCTTGCATATATTTAATGCTTGTTGATGTCAAAACAATATTTAATTAAAAATCTTGAAAAACTTATAAATGGCAAAAATACCATTTATATTCAAATCCCGTTTTGTTACATAAACCAACTTTATCTTTATTTTCCACTACTTCTCCCCTAGAATGCAATGCTTTAAAACTTCAGGAAGTTTATTTAAAAAATTTTCATTAAATGTGGATTTTGAAAAGGGCCATGATAATTTAAGGTTGTCATTACAGAAACTAGATTTTGTAGTTCTCTAGAAAATAAAATTAATTGATCCATTTGAAAGACCTCAATAGGAGAGATCTTTAATTTTGTCCACAACAGTTTCCAAATATATTCTGGTCTACCAAAGTGTAACTCAAGCGTCTACATAATTTTCGCAACACTTCTGCAACTGTTCTTTTAGTTTCCCATCTTAAACATTCTTGTAATTTTATCAAAATGTATTTATCAGAAAAATTTGGTTAAAATATTTGTGGCCAATCTTCCACTTTGCCATCAAAAATAGAAAACTCTTTAGCTACTACTTGTCTTGGCAAAAATTTTGTGTAAGTACAGCAATGGATGCTTGTGTTGGAGCTGCAGCTGTTTTTCACAAAGAAGTTTAATATCAGAAGTATGGGTCTTAGCATCTTTATCCGGTACTTTGCCATCCTTTTTTGCATTACCATCAGTTTGATCGGCTTTAAGATTCTATCCTGGGGCTTTGCTTGGGCTGGGAATTGTTGCATCTCTAGTGCTGGAAATCGCTGCATTTTTCTCGCCAGCGTCACTTTCTACCAGGTCTCTACTATCAGACTGATGTGTCATTTTTCGCTGAAAATAATCGTCAAAATATCTTTATCGAAGCTCTCACAATTTTCGACCTACTTTTCTACAGTTTTAAGGGTATTTTTATTTGATTTAGTATTATAATTATCTGTAAAAACTACATTGACCTTGTTGATAAAGGTCTGCTTTCTCGGTTTCCATGCCTACTACTAAACCTATTCCTAGACATATCAACCATTTCTAGTTCTCTTAAATCTGACTTCATTTGCATTCATTCTTTTTTTTTCTCAAGCTGTCATTATCTTTGTTCTTGTTCAAGCATTTTCTGGTAGTGTGGCCAATTACAATGCGTTGGGTGATATTTTGTGGCAAACTAAGAGACGTTGCCTCCATTTTGTGACACTGTGAATAGAACATTAACGCTGTGCCAATTTGTGACACTAAAAAAATTACTGAATAATTAACAAATATCTGGAAGCAGAACTGTATTTCCCAGCTACGTAAAACATTGATATGCCCGGCAACTTTTATACAGTGGAGAAGGGGGGTTCAGAAATAAGAAAATTTTAAGCGCCACAGTGTTTTAATATCAATGTTTTACAAGGAAGATCTTAAATAAAATACAGTTCAACCCAAACGTTGTAGCCAAACAATGAAACTCTACCTACTTCCGAGGCTTCCAGAGTATTTGTGTAATTAAAAAACCAAAAAAAATTGACTAATAAACAAAATAAGATTTCAAAAGATTCCTAAATGAATCAAAATGACATAAATAGAAAGTACTTTATAGGTAGATGCACATTCCCAACAGGTCACAGTGTTTATTATCTTAACTAAGTGAAATGAATGAAACAAATCAATGTAGTAAATACGCCGCAAAATGGTGGTCATGACGTCATACCGTTACCTTGCGTTTACAAGCAATGTTGAAATTATACTGTGCAAAATTATATATGGAAAGATTATGTCTAAATTATATTGTGAAAATTATATATGAAAAAAATTATAGTTAAGGCTTGCTCCTACCTTGGTCCTTCAATTATTTAATAATTGTTGGTGTTTTATTTGGTAAACCTGGAAGTGTTGTTGGTTTTCCGACATACTCCTGCTACTGCTGCTCCGGGTCCTGGTCCTGCCTACGCCCACCCTGAAGGTCTCTTAGCACATGGTGCTAGGGCAGCACATGGTACTCAAAATGTTCTGGGTTCTTGCCCGAGCGTAAAAACCCTGTGGAAAATGAAATGTTTCAGTTTCCTGGAATTCGTCTGTTTTGCACGAAGTTCCCCTACACCGAGTAACTTAAATCGAGAACCCCATGTCGACTCAATAAAATAAAGTAGATTTAAACAGATGAACTAAAATAACCCTAACATACCTTTCCCAGGGTTACAAGGCTACACCCGGCTTCACACCATCGTCCAGCACAACTGTCCCAGTGATGGGTTGGACAGGGCTGTAGACAAAGGAGAAAAACAATATATAGTTTTTATCCAAAACGTGGTTTTAAAAAAAAATAAAAAACTCCAAAAATTCCCCACGTCTTTTGTCGAAAAAGTACATTTTACACGAAAAATAATTACAATTTGGGAGGCAAATATTATTTTGAAGAGTCCTCAAATAATAAAAAAATTAAAATAATAAAATCGAACTTACCACTGCTCTTTCCGTAGGAATGGCGTAGGTCGCCTTTCAGTCCCTCTCAAAGAGGATACGAGCCGACCACGAGAATACGCCTCACGACGGACTCACTTCTACAGTTTCTGGGATATCTCCTGCAATCGCTGCAGTGCCAATAACCAAAAAAACAATGGCGATCCCAGAAACTGTTGTCGACCCACCGCCGACTCTTTAGGAAAAAAGAAAAGGCACTTTGTCAAGAACACAAAAAAATGAATTTGCCGGAAATCGTTCGTAAATCTGGTGGGGACAGTACACAGTACCAACCAAATTTTCCCGGTTAAATTCAAATAAGAATGCAAACGCATTTATAAAAAAACGCTCTTGCCGAAAAATCACTAACTCCGGTTTGCGAGTCTGGAGAAAAAAACCGTGGTTTTCAAACTAACCAATGATGAAATACACTAATACTTCCGTACTCTGCGCATGAGGTGTTGTCGGATCTATTTCCACGGTTGAAATTTTTATAACAAGGACATCGAGACACCCTCCATACATAGACCGAACATTTGCCTACCGGACCCCCGCCAACACAGCAAGTAGGAGGAAAATAACCAGCCGGACTATAAGAAGCTCAGCATTGAAACCATCAACTGTAAATTCAATTACTGAAGATCAGAGCATGCAGCAAAGCCAGGAATATTCGAACATTCAACCAATTCCCATATGAGTAAAGCTATACTAAGTGTAGAATTTAGTTGTATTTTAGTTACAGTTTTAGTCAAAAGTTTCCTTTGCTCTTTATATATGTTTTCTCTAAGATTTATATGGTTTGACGCCATTTTTGTAAAACATTTCTACATTAATAAAGTTGTTTCTGAACTTGAACCTAAAATACACATTGAACTACTGCTTAGACCCGGCCTAAGAATGTTCAGATGTTAAGTTTGCTCACCCCTAGCTAGCCCTACACAACCCTTCAATCCGACTGAGCTAGATATCAACTTAATTCAACTATAATTATATATTAATTTATATAATATAAAAATACGATTTCGTTTATTCTTTTAGTCTTGGTTTTTATTCCTCGTTTATCTCCCATTTACAAAAGTGCATAACTCGTATTTATTTTATCTTCTCCTTATCAAATTAATAAAGATATCAAAGGGGGCGGAGCCTCGGTTGTTCCTGGTCAAACCGTGGTCCCAAATATATTTTCGTGCTATCAAAACTAGGTAATTCGTGAAGGATATGAGGTTCGGAAGAGAAATGATTGTCCCAATATCCTCGAAAATAAACATAAGCGAATGAAATGTTCACCTAAATGTTTTCTTCCTGTTACTGAAACCATTTGTGATGCGGCAACGCCGCCATGCCCCAGCAGAACAGCTATTTATCTTCGTGAACGTCAAAGAAAACTACGAAATTTTACAGATAAACAAAGCAATCAAAAGTTTTTATGTGATTTTTTCCGAAACCTGTGATCGTAAGTTCCAATTACGATGTCCAGATAATGCGGTGTGCGCTGTGTCCACAGTAATTCGATGGAATGCCTCCTTTTTAAAGTACCTTCCTGGACATATATAACCTCCAAACCTAGCTCTATAAAATACCCTTAATTTGTGTACAGAAAGACGAGTCGAAGAGCCTTGATTATTTACCTAAATAAACAAATATGTAACGTTGCCTTAAACGTAAAAATGACACGTTACAGTAGTCACCAATATTAATTACTTGATCTTGATAAATGCCACTTTTTCAAGTTTTTAGACTTCTATATTTTTTAAGTTTTAAAACCGCCTCTGTCTTTTTTTAACAAACTCAACTACCTACTCTTCCAAAAATAATTTTAGAAAATTGAATCCTAAGGAAATACCGGCGAGACTTAAATAGGGCTTAAGTACAAATTGGAAAACAAAAAGGTTTCGCGGGCAAATGACTTAACACCTCGACGAACTTTGTTGCAAAAATTAGTGCAAAAACAAAGTTTTGCCAGAATAAAGAATAAAAAAACCGTCTCTGAACACGCTTGGTCTGGAGACGGTAACAAAAAAATATACACTCTTGTGACACATATTTTTTAATAGGTAATGATGTACTAGTTAAAGTATATAGCCTTTTCAAGAAATGTGCCAAAATGTATTTTTTCTTGGAATTGATAACTTTTAAATTTAGTGTGTCCATATTTATTTTTATCAAACTTAAATTTGGGCTAAGTAGGGTTGGAATAAAGACCTTTTGTAAATCTTATTTAAAAAAATAAAATACAACCCTTTAGGCTCGAGGAAAAGAGGTATAGTTTAAGAAAAAACTCATTGTCCTACAAACCATGATAATTTTTTGACCTGAAATATAATTTTAACTAAATATTAACTATAGGTTCTAGATAGAAGGTATTGATGATAATAAGCTTACTGTGCTGGTCATGATTGACTATTCCAAGGCTTTTGATAGGATTAACCACACTATGTTTTTAGCACTACTACATTATACAGGTTTTTCCAATGGTGCGGTGAGTCTTATCAAGAATTACCTATGCGGAAGAAGTCAGTCAACTAGGATTGGACAGTCAAGCTCCACATTTAACTCTTTAGTTTCTGGAGTAGCCCAAGGATCTGTGCTTGGTCCTATTTTTTTTACATTATATACGTCACGATTTCCAAAGTCTTTAAATCATACAAAATCTCACAATTTTGCTGACGATGGCCAAGTATATAAATCATTCTTTGAGAAGGATTTAACCCTTAGCTGCCAACAAATAAATCAAGACCTAAGCAACTTAGTAGACGTTTCTTCTCAGTACTGTCTCGATATTAACCCTGGTAAATCACAGGCTATGTTGTTTGGAAGGAAACTTACTAGAAACAGGTGTAAAAATCAAATCAAAATTCAAAAATCAAAAGCTTGAAATAACTGACAAAGCAAAAAATTTAGGGATAATTCTAGACACACAACTCAACTATGGACACCATGTATCTATGCTGATAAGGCGCGGATTTTCTAATCTTAAAATGATATACAGCAAAAAGAGGTTCTTAAACAAGGGTACAAAAGTTATGCTTTGTAACGCACTAGTTTTATCACACCTAAATTACGGTGACGTAATATACGACCAACGTATTCGGTCATCAGAAATCAAAAGGTTACAATTACTACAAAACGCAAGCGTAAGGTTAATATGTGGACTAAAAAGAAGAGATCGCATTTCAGAACATTTAAATAATTTGGGTTGGCTAAACATGAAAGAAAGGCGATTTCTTCATTCGTCTATATTTTACCACAAAATTATGACATCGAAAAAGCCACCATACTTGTTTGAAAAAGTTCTATTTAGACATAAAATTCATGTTCTCAGCACACGACATAAAGGCCTTATTACAATCCCTCGTTCGAAAACAAGTTTATATCATGGATCTTTCTCTTACTCGATTGCAAAATTGTATAACAACATTCCGTGTAACTACAAAAATGTGTCAAGTATTATTGCTTTTAAAAAATTAATCACACGAGATCTATTTTCAAATAGATTTGAGATTTAAAATAAAAATTGTTACTTACATTATATATATATATATAGCATTAAATCATAAGTGTCAATACATATGTATTAGTTTTATTGTTTAACTCTTTTAATCTATATCTAGGTTAATTCTTATAATAGAAATGCATTAATTAATAATTTAAATTATACTTTTTTTGGGTATTGTATGTTTTATGTAGGACACAGGTTTTTTTTTCTACTGAGTTTCTAATTCAAATCGGATTATATACTATTTTTTATTAGCTCACACATATACTATACTATAGTAGTGTGAGCTATGGTGATCCTAATTTTTTCGAGGAAAAAAAAGTTCCTCCGATTTCAAAAATTTTTATATATCTTTGCGTTTCAGATGATTTTGAAACTTTTTTGTTGCGCCGTCTGTCTGTCTGTCTGTCTGTCTGTATGTCTGTCTGTCTGTCTGTCTGTCTGTAACGACCAACGCGCATAACTCAAAAACCGCTTGGCCGATTTTAATAAAATTTGGTACCTAGGCTGGGTCTTGGGTCGAGATGGTCCCATTTAAAAATGAACAAAATCCACCGAACACAAACTAAATAAAAGGGTGTGGGTAGATTTCAAAAATGAAAGTTTATGTGAAAATATGGCGTGTGTGATATCAAACGAAAGGTCATTGAGTCCGGAGTTTAACAAAATACATTATAGTTTTTGTTTTTTTTAAGGGTGGGGGTAGATTTCAAAAATTTGAGTTTAAGTCAAAACATGGCTTGTGTGGTATCAAACAAAAGGTAATTTAGTCTGGAGTTGAATAAAATATATTTCAGTTTTTAGTTATATTAGCTCACACGTACACTATACCTACCTATAGTACCTAGTGTGAGCTTAGGGGCCCATATATTGGCAGAGTATTTTTGTATTGGGCCTGAGTGGAAGAGCGTGTTTCCTGCTAGGTAACTAGCAGGCAGCGCGAACTCTGACCGTTGCCACATATCCTAGTTTTAGATATACGAGCATATGTATTTATATATATATATTTTTTTTTGTGGCAATAAAAACATTAATTATTATTATTATTATTATTAGATATGATGAAGAATGCTAAACAAATCAAAAAGTTCAAGAAAAATTAAGTTAAACTCTATATTATTATGATTTAAAAGAAAACAACCACTTACAATAAATCTCTAAATTAACGTAATATAATTATTGATTATTAAATGCAAAAATACACCTAGATCAGATATGTTTATTTGTGATATTTTGATTTATTATAAACCTTTTCAAAAAAGTAGGTACTTAAATCCTAATGTACTTGCTTAGTTGTTTGTTCGAACAAAATACACGTGTTATTTAATTTTATTTTCAAAAATTTCGGGAAAATGATAAATTAGCTTGTATTTTAGTGTTTGAATTGATCCAAACTAAATAACAATGCATTTTTATTTATTCCTATATACTCATTTATTATACACAGTAAAAAAAATTGTCTGAAGATGAAAGCAAATTGCTTTGAAGTTAAATAATTTGTGCTTTCCTATTCACCAAGAGAATATTTTCTTGATATAGCACAAAAAATTTCTTGCCTCTGATTTTAATGTGAAACAGAAATTGTTTTATTATAAATTAGAACTGAATTAATCTTAGGCACCGTTTTCTCTGGAAGCAAAATATTACTTATATTAAGACAACTTGCTTTGTTACAAAATGGAATATACTGAAACAAAACAATTAAAGAAGAAAAATAAAGTCTCATTTCAAGATTAAATGCTGCGTTGAACTAAAACGAAATATTTTAATTCAAAACAAATTGTTTTAACGTAAAACAATTTATTCAAGAAAAGAACGTGTTTTCATTGTAGACAAAAATTTTTACCGTGTAGATCTCAGTTTAAAAAAAAATAAACCATGAGCCTTGTGTTTTTTTTTAGAAAGCAATTTTATTATGTATTTAATATTTCCTAAAAATTGTAAATTTAACTTATAAGATGATTTTGCATTTAATAGCCAACATATTCAGTTAAATAAGCGATTCCTTTTCTTGTTAATCATAGAAATAAAGTTTAACATGAAATTTCAGAAACTTTTTGTATTTTCAGGACTTTACACTTGATTAAATAAAGTTTGAGATGAAATTTCCGATTTTTTTTTATATTTTCAGTATTTTACACTTGATTTAAGACCTACGGTTAAAATTTATTTAAAGCACATATTTTTTTAAGTGTAGATCAAAATACATTTAATTCGATATCCCACGGCCCATTGTTTGTCTCAAAATATGTTTTTTCTTAAACTGTCACCCTTTCTCCGCCCTGAAGGGTTGTTTTTATTTTTTAAAGCAAACATTAACAAAAGGTC
The DNA here is from genome assembly GCA_963576565.1 of Aspidapion aeneum. Lineage (NCBI taxonomy): Eukaryota > Metazoa > Arthropoda > Insecta > Coleoptera > Brentidae > Aspidapion > Aspidapion aeneum. The sequence goes on from OY755039.1 coordinate 22,933,290, forward strand.
TTTATCCTAAACCTACTTAGCTGAAATTTTTATTTGAGCAAACTTGGTCATTAAAGGCAAATTTATATTAGAATTTAAATGAGTAACAAGTTTAATGTCTTTTTAATTTGAGTCTTAATTTTATTTTAGAACATGAACGTTCAAGGATTTAGTTTGCTCTGCATTTTCGCTTTGCTACAATTTGTCGTTGCTGAAGAATGTACTTATGAATCTGACATTTATATTTGCAAAAATTTAAAGAATTATTTTCCAGCTCAATACTACATGGACCTAAATGCAATAAAATGTGTTGAGTGTCACATTCCAAAATTTACTGTAAATTTTTTCCCACATGACAACGCTATAAAGTCGTTTGGATTAGCGAATTCTGGAATTAATGAAATAACAGCCAAATCATTCTCAAAATTATCAAAACTGCAGTACCTTTATCTAGAGGACAACAAGATTAATATTATTGCTGTTAATGCTTTTCAAGGTCTTAATGAACTGTATGAACTCCATTTAGAGAACAACTCTCTACAAGGTTTAATACCAGGATTTTTAAACGATACGCAAATTAATCTGGTCAACCTTTCAAATAACAGTATTAAGACTCTGCACTATGAAACGTTTATTGGATTAAAATTTATTAATTTATTGGATCTACACAAAAACAAAATCAGTAGTATTAACAGAAGCGCTTTTCATGGTTTGGGAGATTTAGAAATTTTGGATTTAAGTCATAACCACCTTTGTCATCTCCCACTTGGAGTTTTTAGTGAACTTCGCAGCTTACGAACATTGAACCTTGGACATAACAAATTTTATAGCTTACATTATGGAATGTTTTCTGGATTAGGTAGCTTAAACTATTTTAATTTGTCTAATAATTTTATAACAAATTTCGATGCGGGCATATTATTACCATCTCCACATTTAGTAAAGTTGGATATTAGCGGAAACGGAATTTACACATTCGACGCAAATGATATATTGCTTAATTCGTTAAGTCTTAGATTTATAGCAATTGAAGACAATATATTCTCTTGCACTCTACTTAAAAATATAATACAATATTTCAGAAAACACAACGTTGAGGTCGAAAATAATATTAATAGATACGATGTTCAGAATATCAACGGAATTGCCTGTATTGAGGACTACATAATAACAGTGCCCATTTCTGTCGAATTCTTCCTTAAAAAAGCTAAAGAGCAGGCAAGCTTGTTAGAAACATTTTGTAAATAAATAGTAGGTACAGCATATTTTCTTATTATAGGAGATAAAAAACAAGTCTAAATGCAAGAGCAGGTTTATCTTGAAACACCAGAACAAGTGAATATCGCAAGGCTATAAAAAACCCAAACATTAAATCTCTTGTGAAACATTCATATATTAGATTCAAAATAAATGATATTTCCTGTCAAAAATAAATGATATGTTCACATTTGGTGGAGCCGTTGCTAAACAATTGGTATTTTAAAAATATTATATTGATTACGTAAAAAATAGCACTTGTCATAAATCAACAACTGACGGCAACGTTTTTAAGGTTTATTAACGATTTTCAAATTTAATTATTTCAAAAACGGCTGGGTCAAATGACCACATATCAAATATTTGTGAATTCAGAAAGAAAGGGTCTATTTGTTTTGAATTTAATATATAGGATATTTCGTAAGAGATTTACCATCTTTGTGTTTTTTGTAACTTTGGGATATTTATTTGTTTTATTAGAGAATATTTTCAGTCGGCTTAGGATAAACGCTATAACTTTTGCATTTACAATTTTTTATCTCTTAAAATAAGCGCTATAATACTTGGTTGAAACATACGGAAACATCCCGTTAGAAAATAGCTATTTCTAATACAAATATAGGTTTATTTTTTTTTATTATGATGAAAATATTTTTTTTTGTGCAGGGGAGATTGGTATCTTTTTTAAAATTTGAAAATATTCATAACTTTTACTAATTATTAGTTTAACGAATAATATAGAAAAATGTTAAAAAAATTAAAATACAAATAATTTTTTTTTAAAGTAACGCAAATTTGCATTTTATCCAACAAGAAACTGAAAAAATAGTTTTTAAATATATTTGTTTAAAAATAAACTTTTTCATTTCTTTTCAATTTTTTTAAACAGATTTCCATAAACAGAAGAAGATATTGATATACATAGGAACCTATTTGTCTGGGCTATTTATATATTTTTTATAAAGCCTACGACCCTTACTGTGATGAAGCAGTACTACTATATAGTAGTATGCCGTCACATTTAATAGGATATAATAATTTTACCATCACCATAATTACCAATTAAACAAACCACACAAACATTATTTTTAATTGATTTATTTAAAAAAGTTAAATGTTCCCTTACGACATGATTGTCTAGTTCTTTTTATTATCTGTAGTTAACAACAAGCGATTAATTGAGTGAAGTTTTTTAGAGGAAATAATTACCAGCCGGCAGCACCGCGCAAGACAAGCTTTCAATTTCATCCGTTTTTCAGCAGTGTATGGGCTGTTCTCTTGCGGGGACGGAAGGAATGTTTGTTTTAGTTGACGTCGGCCATATTCGTCGTGATTAAACGTTCATTGCCCTTCCCGCATGTTGCCGGTTCTCTCCTTAGTGAAGACGTATGAGTTTGTTTTGATTTGGTGTAGGTCAGCCTTGCCGGTCGCGTGTCATTGTTTGTTTTTGTTTTCGTTTGTTTATAAAATGGAAATAAATACAGTCGATTACATAATTAACTGTGCAAATTTAAATACGTTGACATATGAACTTCGATAAAATTAACCAAAATTTTATTGCAAGTAATAAAAAATTATACGATGCTGAAAACTGAATGTGCGGTTGTGAAAAACAAAATGCTTTTTTTTTCTATATTTTTCTTATTATGAACAATCCACAAGATGATCCTGCGTGAGTGGCAAAGGGAATGTGTGATATCAAGCACTTTAGTGAAAAGACAAAAAGTAAGTGCTACTTATTTAAACATCCAACATAGAATTTTCTGCGCTAGGCAAGACTGATCTTAGGTGCCAAGTGAATAGTGTCTATTTAAAATCCTGTGGGATTTTTGAGGTTGCTCTATGAGGCCATGATGAGTCTGAAACTGGTGCTAATCCGAGCACTTTGCGCATGTAAAAGAAGGGCGAATAGACTTTGTCTATAAACAAATAAACTAAAAACTACACCAAGTAGCTGCTTGTTTGTAAAATGCTAAAATAAAATTGTTTAGGTAAGTTTTTTTATCTCCTTTGCCATGCAATACAAAATTTCTGCCCCCCCCCAATTTATAACGTCACCAGCCGCCACTGCTTTTAAGTACAAATTTAGTATTAATTTTATATATATTATGTTGATCCACAGAAAGCAAAACTTTGTCCCTTGTACGTATTTTCGGTCCAAAAACCGTCCATTTAAAATCCAATGTCCAACCATTTGTAAATCCAAGGGAAGTCCATTTTATTGCCGAAAATACGTACAACGGACGTTCAGTGAACCATGGGCGTAGTCATGGTGGGGCAGGGTGGGGCACTTGCCCCACCCTGGCTTGTCACCTGCTACATCCTGGCTTTAGCTCATTTAGTAATACGAGAATTAAAGGGGAAATAAATATTTGATTGTACATTTTTTTGCTTTTTGCCCCACCCTGAGCGAGACCCTGACTACGCCCATGCAGTGAACATACCATGGATATCCAAGATAGGTCGTATCATAAGCAAAAGCCAACAGTGTACATAAATACAACGTATAAGATACGTACAATTTATTATAAGAAATACTTAAAATGGAAGTTAAACTTTTTATGTTATTTTATTATTAAATAAATTTTAAGTTTTAACGTCTCTAAAAATACCGACAAAATTTGACAGGTCGATGGTTTTTTTAAACGGAAGACACTGTATATTATTTTAAATATATATAGATCTTTCTTCCTAATTTCATTTCGTTTATTAGTTTTGCAGATATATGCATTTAAACATTTTGAAAACTTCAATTGATACTCTTTAAAACATCAAAGCGCGGTGATTCTGCGCAGTAATGTCTGGGGCGCTGCTAGCCAGTAAAATAAAAAAAAATACAATTTTTTTTAGAAAAAAGAAAGATCTAATACTTCGTTGGTAATTTTCTACATAGCCTCGTAGATTATTAATACCGTTTTGAATAATTTTCTGTGAGTAGCTTAATAGAAAGAGTGCACAGAGAAAAGAAAAATTAATTATTGTTTATATAAGTATTTATCTGAATAGAGAAGAAGAAGTTAAGGGATATGTGGTAGATATTTGTTAGACTAAGTGAAAACTTAAAAAAAATCAAATATGAATATCATTAAAGAAAATCTGACGATCATCTCTGTGACTTTATTTTTATGGCAATCTAAATTTTCTTTTGACCTACTTTTATTGATACAGTCGTCTAAGAACGTTTGTTAAAGCCTACTTAATTTAAAGCCTCTTGGGAGTGTGCTGCAATCGCTTTAATTTGTCCCACTTTTATGAGGCCCTATCTTTCTGTTGACATAAACGATTTATAGCTTTTCAAAGAGCGGAATATTTAATTATTTTATTTTTCTTTTGTCTATTATAAGAAGGCTTTAATCTGCAAAAAGAAAACAAAAAAAATGTCGACAAACAACTAATTTGATTGCGCATCACTCAAATGGCAACAATTATCATTTTATTTAGTGTCATTTCCAAAACTATAATATTTGTACTAGTGCTTTTGTGCTAAAAGGTGAGCTAGGTATAGTTTGTGCAAAGTCATTTAAACAAAGGTTAAAGCCGACCATCGGCATATCCTTTAAAGAAAGTGACGTGGGCGGCGGTAGATATACTCATGAAAATTATTTCATTTAATTATGGCGTAAACTAAAGAAATAAAAATAGATAATAAAACTTTCTATTCCTATACCTACAGAAACGACACTGATTTATTTTCGTACTCGGCATACAGCCGACTAAAGGGGTCCCGCAAAGAACACCTGAAAGCAATTAAACGCGCATCTAAAAAAAATCTGCCAAACAGGTGCCGTCTACCCTTTGTGCTCGGACCGCCAAGAGCCGCGCCTTTTCTCTGTCGGAAGGGTTGAAATTATACCAGGAAGATTTTATATGAATTTGGATAACTTTTGAAGGACAGATTGAAGCAAAATTTCATGAAATCGATAGAACCCCGTATTAGGAGCATTTCAGGTGACTTTGCAAAAACTATACCACACTAAAATCGAAATTTAGTTCAATCATTAATTGGTTTTAGTATAATCTTACTTGGTAAGCCAAATAAATTTTACTTAAAGTTTCATTCTTTAACTTTAAATTCTACTTACATCCGTTATCTGCATTTCTAATATTTAATACTTCTAAACTTCACTTGCTTCTTCTCAACTTTCTTTGTTTTCCCTTAAAAGGTGGTTGAAAAGAATCTGCACATTCATCTTCCATGTAAATATAAAACTGCAACTATATCTGGTGTCGTCCCGTTCTAACCATATTCCAACACGGTTGTAATTACATAAAACTTTTTCTTTTATTTTCACTTATTTTTATTTTTAATTTTCTTCACTTTTGAATTATTTTTTTTACCTTCTTAGCCCGCGTAGCAATAGCTAGAGAAGGTATTATTTTCGACGAAATTTTTTTTTAAGATAACGTCGAAAATGGGTATTTGGGTATTTCTGTCTGTGTGTTCAGGTGTTTGTGTGCGTATATTATTTATGTCTGTAACACGATAGCTTCTAAGCCGCCGAACCGATTTTCATAAAATTTTCAGGTATATTAGTGTTCAATACTCTAACGAGCTGATTAGATTTTGGTCAAAATCCCTTAATGCTAATGACAGTCTTCTGAAAATTAAAAAATTTAAAACAAGCTAACTTTTTAACGGAGCATCGCAGCAATATGCGTTTTCGGTATAGTAGACTACATTTTGCTTAATTATTTGTATTACACCCAAAAACTTCGTGAGAGCTTTCATTTCTGAGACTTTTACAAAAAACTGTTTCAAGGCTGATATATCATGGCTTCACTTGAAATGTGTAAATAGGCTAGCTAGGAACGTATTTAACTTTAAATTCTACTTAAATCCACTATCTGCATTTATAATACCAATGTCTAAACCTCACTTGCTTCTGCTCAACTTTCTTTGTTTTCCCGTAAAAGGTGGTTGGATATAATTTGCACATTCATCTTCCATGTAGATGTTAGGGTCACTGCATCCTGGAAGCCGGGCGCTGGAGACGCCAACACGGTTGTAATTACATAAAACTTTTTCTTTTATATTCACTTTTATTTTGAATTTCCTTCACTTTTGAATATTTTTTTTTTACCTTACTAGCCCGCGCCCGCGTAGCAATGGCTTAAAGAAAATATTATTTCCGAAAAATTTTTTTTGGGGTAACGCCGAAAATGGGTTTTTTGGGTGTATCTTGACCTATTTTAGCAATATCGTCGTGATGTCTGTCTATGTTTGTGTGTGTGTAGGTGTTTGTGTGTGTATATATTGTCCGTAACACGATAGCTCCTTAGCCGCTCAACTGATTTTCATTAAATTTTCAGGTAAAATAATGTTCAATACTCTAACGACCTGATTAGATTTTAGTCAAAATCCCTTAATGCTAATGATTAAGATTTTTGACAATTATATAATTTCAAACAAGCTAACTTTTTAACGGAGCATCGCATCAATATGCGGTTTTCGGAATATAGTAGACTACATTTTGCTCAATAATTTGTAATGTAACCAAAAACTTCGAAAGAGCATTTATTTCTGCGATACTTACAAAAAACTGTGTCAAGGCTGATATATCATGGCTCAAAGTGTGCTAGTAGGCTAGCTAGGCAGGTATCAGATCCGTCATGGATCCATTTATTTTGTTTTATTGCACTCTATGTAACCTCTATTATTAATTTTGAGTTACTTAGCATCCGCACTGTAATTTTAAACTTAAAATTAGAGGTTAGCTTAACACATATAAAACTAAAAGCATTTATAGCCCATCGCACCGACTTTTTTTTTCGTTACTTAGCCTTAAGTGTTCCTTATTACATCATATTATGATTATATTAAGAAACGCTTTAAGCTAAGTAACGACAAAAAAGTTGGTGTGACTGCCATAATAGTCCGGTCAATGAATAGCCATTGAGGGCTTGTAGAGTGCATGGAGGGGGGGGGAGAATTTTTCTCTTCGGGAATATGTTAAGGATAGTTAGGATGTTAACATATCAAAAGTTCCGACCCCTAGCACTCCCGCTTCAGTGGCGGAGGGGGGTGAAAAGGTGCAATTTTTCGGATGTTTGCCTAACTCGATTAGGGCTCGTTGTACAAAAAAAAATGTTTTATTAAAATATAAAGAGCATTAAATTCCCTACAATATAGTTCTGCACACCTTATCTCTAAGTCTAACAGTTTATAAGATAGTGGCCACCAAAAACCGTTAATTTTTCAAAAACACATTTTTGCCCCTTATTTTTTATCAAACTTGTTCATCTAACACTTTTGTTTCTAATTTTAGAAGAATTTTATTAATATATGCGGTGTAGACCAATCAATTTACATTGAAAATGTGTAGCATTTGCTAATTTATCTATAACATATCAAAAGATACAGCAATTTGAAATTTTTAACCAGATTTTCACAAATATACAAACTATAGTATGGTTTTTGAGTGATTATCCTTAAATTACGTAACGCACAAAGGGGCGAGGGGGGGTTTGGCCTTGTGTTACAAACATTGATTTTAAACGTGTTTTTTCTTGCTAATGCGGTACGAGGAGGGAGAGGGGTTCTTGAGTTTTTGCGTTACGTAATTTAAGAACGTTCTCTGATGAGATCTTTTAACTGCATAAAGTTTTGTGGCAGAGAAGGTCCTCAATTACTAAACCAACTTTACCAACCAACCGAAAAAACTGATCTAACCAACCAACCTTTGCAATGGATAAGTCAAATTCATCAACTCATATTATTTTGGCAAGTTTTGCACTGTTGTTTTCTTAAAGCATTGAATTAATTCAATGTAATTCTTGTTGTTTTTGATAAATATAATATGACAAAAATAGCCGCAAAACAAAAAAGACGCTATTGTATGAAAAAATTAGTTTATTTTACTTTTGATAATCTAAATTAGTGGAAGTCACTAATTTCTTTCCAATTCCAAAAACAGAGATTGTCTTATAAAACTACTAAAAAAAGACTTTAAAAAAGTAGAATCACAAAGTTGCAAACATCACAGGATATTGTGAGCATTGCAAATCCATACTCCATGCAGCCATCATTGTAGAATATAGATTTTGCGGTAATCTCGGGCGCAAATACTCTACCCGACCACAATATTTTGTTTATATATCCTCTCAGGGAAGAAGTAGAAACTCATGTATATTCAATCCATGAAATGCAGCAGCTAAAAGAAATATTGTTCCTGCATGCTTTTACTGATTGCGATTAAACATCGAAGGCATTTTGGAGGAGTCAGCCAGGATATATAAAGCTTTATCAAAACTAGCCTAAACTCCAAAAACCAGCTAAATTGTTTTACAATCCCCGCTCTTTGCATGCTGAAGTAAAACTTGCTTAACACAAATATCTGCTAAAATAGTATAACTCCCCGGCCTATGAAAGTTTCCTAAATTCCTACACATTTTATTTATTAAATCAGAGGCAAATATGAAACTATTGACCAAAAAAAATTGTGCAGCAAAACCCTAAGAAAACAAGACAAACAATACATTATTATTATATGAATTACAAATATTTTCAAATCACCTTTATCCAAATATTACTCTGATCGATTGTCGCATCTCCCAAGTGTGGTAACAACAAAACAACATTAACTTAGAAGATATAATCAACTAACTACAGCTTTGGTTAGCAAATTGGCTAGCTCCAGAAATATAGGGTTGGGAACCTAAAGCAAACTGTATATCTCCAGCCAAATCAGTGGCAGCAAAAGAATGTTTACAAATGACTTTTTGTAGATGCGTAACTGACTACAGCAACATCAAATGTAACTGCAAAATGATGTCCATTACATTGTACCATTATTTATGCCACAATTGTCAGAATTTTTTTTTAAAGGGTGTGTCCGTTTTAATCAATCATAAAAAAGATAAAGAAGTCGGCCTGAAATTCAAGAAAGCAAGAAAAACAAAATAATTATAACAACATTAATTATAAAGATTTTCAGACTACCTCTATCCAAATATTACTATGTACAGTATTGCATCAGATTTTGTATCTACATATGTAGTATAAGTTTTCTTTTTATTCCATATGCAATATGATTTTAAAATTTGTAGGTATAGTAAATACAATATGTTAAGAATGCTTTTAGAAGGTTAATTGATATAAATCAATCCAAAAATTATTCTCATTATACGTAACTTATAAAAACTATCAATGACTAGTTATTCAGTATTTTAGCTGACTCAATAAAGTTATAACTCTTAATAATAATAATAATAATAATAATACTTCCATTGTAAGTCAGAACGTTTTTTGTAAAGTTTATTTTCAAGTAATACTTATTGCTTTTAATTTACCCCGTTCTAGTGCCCTTAAAGTCGATAGCTTGACCGAAGTCTCATAAAGCAATTATCCAGTTTTTTGTCGAAAATCAGGAATATCAGCTTAAAACTAAAACGCCTGTAACTTTTAATTATGATCACATATTTAAAGATAAATAAAAAATAATTAAAATTGAATGCACTGGATTCTCGCTTTGCACGATTTTTTTCTAAAATTAAAAATAAAAGTGTTAGATGAACAAGTGTGAAAAAATATTAGGCAAAAATATAATTTTCAAAAATTAACGGTTTTTGGTAGCCACTATCTCAAAATCTGTTAGACTTAAAGGTCAGGTTAGCATACCCATTTTGTAGGGATTTAAATGCTCTTTAATTTTTAACGTATTTTTTTTTGTACAACGCGCCGTAATCGAGTTATAGGCAAGAAACTGAAAAATTGCACCTTTTGACCCCCCTCCGCCACTGAAGCGGGAGGGCTAGGGGTGGGGACTTTTGATGTTAATGTCCTAAGTACCCCAAATAGGAAAATTCTCCCTCCCTCCATGCACTCTACAACGCTCTCGTTGACTGGACCATAAACTAATACAAAGACGCCTGATCCAAAAATGGCCCCTGTTACCGAAATCTCATACCAGATGGCTATACGCGACGGTGTAAATATTAATTGCTAATTGTCTCGCCTGAATGAGTCGGCGGTGTTGCCATACCAAAGACAATTATACCTATCTACTTTACAATTCTCCTACTTTCCCCAGATTGATTTTTCAATAGGTGGACAGTTAGTGAGTTCGCGTAGACAACCCGGGGCGCTTGGCAATTCTTCCGCTCTTTTGAATGTGGTGCATTAAAGAGAGAGAGCCTCTCGGGAGCCCCGGTGTGTTTGGTCGAACTCGATCATTATGAATAAGATATTTAGAATTTGGTTGTTATACCGCGTAATTTAATCAAATATTATTCCTTTTCTAGCTACTGCCTATTTAATATGCTTAGGCGTTTACGTTTTCGACTTATACATATATAAATGTATATATACAGTATGTCCTCCTAAGTTGGAATCATATGGAAAACTTTTTTATTTATAATTTTAGAAAAAAAAGTTATTTTTCATAAAAAGTTCTGCATTATCTAAATCTAAACCCTATAATACAGTCATCAAATATCAATTTTTTTTAATGGTATACGAGGTTTGTCAAAAAATATGAGTTTTGCTCAAGATTAAAGTACCTTTAAATTTGACAATATCGAAAAATGTTACTAAAAAAGTTGATCAGAATTAAAAATTACGTTTAAAACTTCAGATTATTTTATTTTTTACTACTCTTTCTATTTTGAATGAATGATTTTGTGATTAGTTTTAGTTTTTCGATGTTTTCTAATACTTTTGAAATTAAAACGCGTAATAAGTGCATATTCATTTATTTTGCAAATTTAAAGGTACTTTACTCTTGAGTAAAACTCATATTTTTTGACAAACCTCGTATACCACTGAAAAAATTTAATATTTGATGACTGTATTCTAGATTTTCGAAGAAATCCACAATGAAATATCAGCAGTAAGTACATCTAGAGAAATTGTAATATTGGGAGATTTAAATAGTAGAACAGGTAACAGAGTAAATGATCTGACAGTTGGCCAATATGGAGAAGATGTTATTAATGACAATGGAAACCGGCTTATCACAGTATGTGAGCAATTAGACCTAAAAATCCAAAACGGTTTTTTCCAACATAAGAAAATACACAAATATACCTGGACCAAACCCTCACAAAACCTGAAATCCGTCATTGATTATCTTATCACTAAACAAAAGACAAAACTAAAAATTCAAGATGTCAGAACAAAGCGTGGATCAACATGCGGAAGTGATCACTATTTTCTGGAGACCAAAATTCTCTTTCCTTATCAAGGCCGAAGCCTCCATCAACAAAATCTTGATGATACAGTGAATGAGGAAATTGATCACTGTCAATATAATCTACTAAGCCTAGAACATGACAGCGTAAAAAACTTATACAAAAAGAGACTGAACGAAAAACTTAATTCAAGTTCAGGTGAAACCCCAGATGAGGAATACGAATGTATCACATTAAGCATCCATCAAGCTGCAAAAGAAGCACTAGGATTAGTGGAAGAAACTCCTAAAAGAACAAAACCATACTGGTGGGATGCTGAGATTGAAAGTGAAATAGAGGAAAAAAGGAAATTATATCACACGTACTTATCCCAAAAGACAGATAGAAGCAGAGAAGAATACAAAATCGCGCAATCAAAGGTGAGAAGAATGATCAGTGATAAGAAGAATCAATCATGGATGCAAAAGTGCCAGAAAATAGATTCTTACTTAGGAGGTAGGAGAAGTACTGAAAGCTGGAAAACTATAAGATCGATCAAAAAAGAAACATGCAGAGATATTATTTCACCAATACCAGACAAAGAATGGGATGAGCATTTTAAAAAACTTTTAACTGAAGATAGAGCAGAATTCAAGGAAGACGAAAGAGACAATATCATTAGAACGATGGGATCTCCAGTACCCCTCACAATATCTGAGGTCAAAAACGTGTGCAAAACCTTAAAAAGCGGTAAATCTGCCGGACCCGGAAATATCCCAGCTGAACTTATTAAATATGGCACTGAAGAATTGTTTTGTAGATTACGGAATCTTTTCCAAAGATATTTAAATGGAGCTGTAGTACCAACTGAGTGGAAAACGTCATATATATCCACAATACACAAAAAAGGAAGGAAAGATATATGTGACAATTATAGAGGTATATCTGTAACTAGTACGCTAAGCAGAATATATGGCAAAATAATAAGAAATAAAGTGGAGAGCGAATATAAAGATATGGAGGCAGAAGAACAAGCTGGTTTCAGGGCGGGTAGATCGACTTCAGATCATCTCTTTTGTATAACCCAAGTTATTGAAAAGAAAATGGCATACGGACAAGAGCTCCATCTGCTTTACGTAGATTTGCAGAAGGCATATGATAGTATACCACTAAATCTACTTTGGAAAGCGTTGGAAAAGACAAACATAAGCGTACAACTAATTAAGGCCATCAAAGAGTTATACCGCAATAGTAAGGCAAAAGTTAAAATAAAAGCAAAACTAACCAAAGGCTTTCAAGTAAATAAAGGTCTTAAACAAGGTTGCTGTATCTCGCCTACGCTCTTCAAGATATATTTGGAACAGGTCCTTAAAGTCTGGAAGAGAAAATGCCAAAACATGGGAATTCCGTTGAATGAAACCACCTTGTATACTTTATGTTTCGCCGATGATCAGATAGTGGTGGCTCAGGATTGTGACGACCTCGAATATATGACACGAAAACTAATAGAAGAGTACAATAAGTGGGGACTAGAGGTTAATATCAATAAGACAGAGTATATGTGTATTGGTGGAACGAAACAGGATCTAATCTTAAATACTGGGCAGTGAATTCAGTCCTGTGATGAGTATAAATACTTGGGTCTGAAAATTACAGCTGACGGAACACTAGACAAAGCTATAAAAGATAGAAACGTACAAGGAAGAAGAGCAATAACTTTATTAAATGGAATAATTTGGGACCAAAGTATATCAAAACATAACAAAAAGCTTATATCAAAGAAATTTAAGGAACCCTAGAAGACGCATCCCCATTATTTAATACGCAAATTCATTCATCATGCATGAAATCTCAGAAAATTTCGCCGAATCCTCGCAGGCAACACTGTAAGAGGTATAAAAGAGAAATCGATGAAAAACCATGGGCGTGCAGATTTTGTTGAAAATAAAATAAATATAGACATTTTCCTATAAAATTTTTGCACCCAAAATTATAAAATTTAAATAAGTGTAAAATATTACCGGTACAGCTTTGACAGCCATTCTATTTTTACAGAATTAATTTTTTTATCGATTTATAATATTAGATATCAATATTATTTACAGCTGGTAATATCCGTAGTTTTGATTTTTATTATTTTTCCCTAAAGATAAGAAATCTACTTTATATTATTTTTTTCTGGATATAGAAAAGTGTTACTTTAATCCCTAAAATTTAAAACACAGGTAAAAGTGTTTCTTTTTATTTCAAATTGTCAAAGGTGTTTTTTTAGCTTTTTACTCTTTCACCTTGGTAATACATTGCTCTTAGTAAATTTTTTACAGTAAGTAGATTTGTTCTGTTAAAAAAAGTCAAAAACTCCGAATTATATACTCAGACCTTGAGACATTTATCAAAATTTTTGCATCAGGATTTAAAGAGTCTATTTGATCCCCTAGTGTACAGGGTGCATTTTCGACACTTTTGGGTGTTTTCGGTTTCTATGTTTATAATATTGATATGCGATGTTTACCATCATTATTCTCTTCAAATTAAAGCACACTAAGGTGTAGTCGTTTTTTCTTCAATCTTCTCTAGAAGTTCCCGAAACCACCCAAATGATAAAAATGGGACAGCCTATATTTATAATATAGATTTTTTGTTATATTTTATAAGCAAAACTCTTGCCTCGAAATAAAAAGCACTCATTGGTTTATTTTACCAAAATCCATTCATTAGTTTATTAAACTCTAGCAATTAGTTTTTTTAGAAAATATTTGGTATGAGTGTGTTTTTTTACATTTGCAAATGTAAAAAAATATGACTTATTCAGTTTTATCAACAAAATACTTTTGATTTCCATAAAAAAATCTATTTAACTTTTATTTACCAAATAAAATAAAAATGAAAAAATATTATTTATAATTAAGTGATTATTATACAGGGTGTCCCATAACTTAGGCGCCGTAGTGCAGCAGATGATAGAGGAGGTTATTTCCAAGAAAAAAGTTTATATAACATGGGGTCAACATTCATCTGTTTTTAAGATATAGGATTTTTAAAGAGGAGTGGGTGAAAACCGGTTATACAAAAAAAAATCTGTGACAGCCAGCTGAATACTCTAATTGTGATTAAAAAATGTGGTACTCCTTTTTTGATAATATTACAAGTGGAGGAGGTACGGGCTGTCAAAATAACCTCGAAAATGTATAAAAAATAATATTTTTTTTTTAAATTAATTGTTGCTTTCTCTTTTAAAAAATATCAATAATATTTTATTATTATGTCTCGCTAGAGACTTGTTTTTATTAACAAAAAATATTTAAAAAACATTGCATTTAATATGGCATTCATAAAAGTTCATACCAAAAAAATAGTATTTTCTAAAAAAATTGACTAACTTTTTTCAAATTAATTTTTTAAAATTAATTTCAATTTACTGCTTTTGTTCTAATACAAGACTACCCAATTTCATATTTTAACTGCGTTTTTTTAAAGTTATTATCACAAAAGTTAAAAAAATTGCCAACAACAAGTTTTTGATCAGACATGACCTCCTCTATCACTTGTTGGCCTATGGCCCCTAAGTTATGGGACACCCTATATATACAAACATTATTAAATTTGGCAAATATAAGAATTAAGAACAATATTTTAATCCATTTGACTCAAGGCTCTCTTTTAATTAATCACCAGGGACTATGCAGTAAGTAAGTGAAAAGGAAGTTAAAACTCTTTTTTTTCTGTGTAAAAGTAGGTACTACCTTTTTTCTTCTTATAGTTATATTTGTTAATTCTAACTACTTTTTTACATCATTATATGATGATCGAACATCAAAAACAACCAGTGATAATATATTATGTATACTTTATAATAAAAAGAGATAGTTGAATATTTAACTACCAACCACTAGTAGTAAGTAGTTTTCTTAATTTGAACTAGTCTTTAACACCTGACCTTGGGCAAGGCATTTCGTACAAGATAGTGCCTACTAGGTGCTAAACGAACATACTGAGGATCAACGTGGTCAGAACAAAGAATGCCCATTTTGACAGAATTTTCTCCTTATTAAGGCCAATAATCTCCCTCCAAAGCTCTCTCTTGTTTGGAATCTAGTAAACTCATAAATTTGAATATTTTTAAAATGTTTAATAACTGTACAGTAGCATGACATAACATAACATTACAGAGTGAAAATGGTTGTTTACATAAGAAATATATTTTTTTATATATAATTGCCAGAATAAATTCAAAAACTTTTCCAAAAAAACCCAAACACTAGAGGTGGGAAAATAAGGGAATTTGCAACAATAAATAATGTTTCTTAAAACTTCTTTGTAAAATAAATCACTAATATTTTGTAAAAAAAGTTATAAACCACACCACTGTCTTACCAAATCGTAAACAATATGACGGTTTCTGGAAGAGATTCAAACTTACCGGTGAAATGATAAATCCAGCCACTTCTCTTCACTTTTGTCACACTTCTTAGGCATTTTTAAAGTTATTTAATAAAAAAAATCTTAATTTTGTGATCAATATTGCAAAAAAAACAACGAAAACGCACGTTTATTCGGATAACCTCTCAAAGGCAACAATAAATGATGCAAGGGTGACGTTTGGTCTACATGGTTGCCGCTAATAATTTTTTTTCTGAAAAATAGCGAACAAAAATCAGTTTTTTGCATTTTACGCGTCGTAGGGCAAAATTTAATGTATGAGAAATATTACCCATAGAATTCCCTACAATCGTTCTCCATAGTCTATAGGTCTACAACCACACGTTTAGAAGAAAATTTGAAAAAATTATGTTTTTTGCAATTTATGCAAAAACGGTAAGTCATAAGAAAAAACTTTATTGACATAAAATCATCAAGACACAATTCTCTACAATGCGACAATGACAATTTACAGCTCTACAACCATATGTGTTGAAGACAGAGGGTGCCGAAAATGCCCATTATATACTTTTTTTCATTTTACGCAAAAACCATAAGTCATAGAGCTGTGACTCACATAGGTGAATTGTAGAGAATGGCGTCCTGGAGATTTCTTGTCTATAATGTGTTTTTCTAGGACCTACCGTTTTTACATAAAATAAAATAATAATATTTGCAAATTTGGCGCCCTATATGTTCTACACGTAGTTGTAAACCTGTGGCCCAAAAGGAAAGAATGTAGAAAATTGTGTCCTTTAACATTTTATGTTTATAAAGTTTCTTTCTACGGCTAAAAAAAACATAATTTTTGACAACTTAGCTGCCATCTACCTTCTAAACATGTCGTTGTAGACCTATAGACTATGGAGATTGATTGTGAAGACTCGTATGGGTAATATTTCTCTTAAATAAAATTCTTCTCTACGACTTACCGTTTTTGTGTAAAATGCAAAAAACTGATTTTTGTCAATTTTGGTGCTCTCTATCTTCTATACATGTAAGTCTAGAGCTATAACCTTTAAGAAAAATTGTAAAGGAATTTTTGAAGTGTAAACTTCTTTAGGCGCGTTTAGTAGTTTTTGTGGGTACTGAATTGAACTGAGCCGTCAGACTCGGCTATGTAACGCTCATTCGGGTGAAGTCGGCTCGAGTCCACTAACTGTGAGAGGAACATTCAGCGAGCAATATGATGATGCAGATGAAGGCCAGTATTATTAATTTCGCCTTGTTAAAGTTTACACTTCTGCCATGTGGTCTTAAGCACACACAATTTTTTTTGTCAACAAAGGTTTTCTCTGCGACGTTCCATTTTCGCGTAAAATCAAATCAAAACACTTTTTGAGTTTTCCAGAGTTGCCCAGGAGAGGGTTGTAGACTAATTTATATATATATATATATATATATATATATATATATATATTTATATATATATATATATATATATTATATAAAGAAAAGGTTTTTTTAACTTTCGTGATCAAAACATTTAACTTAAATTTATTTGGACTAAAAGCAAGTTATTTTTATACCGAAAACATTTGTAGTGAGAACAATAATTAATAGTTAAAAGTGCAGTTTAGTCATCTGGTTTTAATAACTTTTTAAATACCACCTAGGAAGACAAAACTAATAAACTATTTATGAACTCTAACCTCACACCAAAGAAATTTAATTAAACTTACTTTCAGTTGAACGTTTTTCACACTTAAATGGAGTCCCGTTTTTTTCAGAAAACCGAAAACCAAATCAATATTTTAAACTGCGCATTCGCTACCGTACTTTTTCTTCTCACATAAAATATCTCCCTCTCAGCTGTGGTCGAGCATGTGTGAAGTTAGTAAGAGGAAGATAATTTTATGGGATCAGAAAAAGAGAGGTGCGCATGTGCAGTTTAAAAAAATGGTTTGCATTACAGGATATCGCCGCTAGTTATTTTGTGTTCCTGCAAAAAACAAGCTCAAGTTGGTTGACTGCACAAAAATTGCAATTTTGTGCTAATCGTTGTACGTTCTATAAAAATCGACAATCAACAATCTTCGAAAAAAACCAACTTTAGCTGATTATTTCTAATTTATACTTTCCTTTTAATTCAAAATAGATAAGGATTTAAACCGCCACATAGATCTATAACAACAGGGACTTAAAAGCAAATGTTTTATGATTTTTGTTAAGTTTAGGTACCTATGTAAACAAAAATTTACCGATTGATTATTGGATAACATATTCTAACTTAAAAAAAAACTTTTTTTCAAACATTTGTATACATATGTGCATATAGGTACACAGACATACATGCATACATACATATCTAGAGGTTATACTTACAACCTAGAATTAAATTGTATAGAAAAACGTTATTAATGATAAGATCTCAAAAAAAAAAATCAATGAAAATAATCCTTTTCTCACATAGGATGGTAAACATATTCTATTACAGATACATGTATAGCAATCCAAAACGTAAGCCGAATTCAAAAACAAAATATTTTTTTGATTTTTATTAGTTACCATTTTACTTATGTACCTACATCAAAATTACAAGTTATAAAAGTACTGGCAACATTGTTGCGAATTTGAAAGAAATCCCCAGTATAATACTTTTTGTGTCTGATGAAGTTTAGGATTTCTATACGGGGTCTACCTTTAGTTGAATGTTTTTGGCTTATATATAACACAATTGTAAAGAGTATTATTACATACGGCTCAGAGGTGTGGCCAATCAAAGATAGAACAGAAAAAATGCTTTCCGCTACGGAGATGGACTATTGGAGAAGAGCAGCAGGGAAATCAAAAAGAGAAAGAGTTACCAATCAAAGAATAAGAGAAATTATGACAGTGGGTGAACGTACTCTAGTGGATGATATAAGAACAAAACAACTGGTGTGGTACGGACATGTACAAAGAATGGATGATGGAAGACTACCTAAACAAATATTACAATGGAAACCAACTGGCCTAGATGATGAATTATGGGCAAACAGAAACGAGTGGAGATTGGGTATCGGAAGACGTAGAACGTTGTGAAACCGATAAATATATATATATATATATATATATATATATATATATATATATATATATATATATATATATATATATATATATATTCTAGATTTAAGATAATGCAGGATTTTTTTTTGAAGAATAACTTTTTTTCCTAAAATTAATAATAAAAAAGTTTTTCATATGATTCCAACTTAGGGTGACATACTGTATATATTTCGCTTCCTTTGCGTTTTAATACATCCTGTATGTATATCAATATCGATCTTTTTGGGGGGTTTAGGTATTTCTAGGGGATATAGAAAAAAGTAAAAACCTCATTTTAATAGCCCTTTATAAGCTAAGTAGTCTACATTTTAAGACGGGGTCTATAACTTTTTTATTAAAAAAAAACAATTGATTGTAAATTGCTTTTTTATTTAAAAAAATATAAATAATCCAACTGTCAAATTAAATTTTATCTGTCACTTTTGGCTTTTAGTTTTTGAGATTGTATCCATATAGTTAGAATTTTTTCCATGGAATTTGCATGATTAATTTTATTAATAAAAAATATTTAAACCCAAAAACAAATAAATACAAAAATGTAAAAAACTACAAATAAATCAAGGGGTCAGTCCATAAAGAAATACATTTTATCTAATCTCCATCGACGTAGCTAGCCCAAGAATTCAGAATATAAAAAAAAATCATTGTAATATAATATATCCACAATGAACTAATTTTTTGGGGCAAGGTGGAGATATTTAACCCTACTTCCCCCTTATTTAGGCCCTTAAGCTAGCCTAGTGTTTAAGCGAGGCTGTGGCCCATGTTTTATGTGATACACATATTAGGTATATTGTTTCTGTATTTTTTATTAGTAGAGAGTAGGACATTGCTGTAGCTAGGAGGCACGGGGGGCTTTCCCCCCTCTACTATAAAAATATCTATGAAAAAATAGATCTACGCCACGGCCCCCCTGAAAACTGAGGCTAGCTACGATGCTGATAGAGGCCTGATCTTGCGAGAGGCAATTCAGTCCAGCCACACATACTTAATAAATAATAGCAATTATTAATATGTGTTAAGGTCCCACAAACAAAATTTTATGCAGTTTATGTAAATTTTTTACATAACTAGAGATTACTTGCGCGCCGCAGGCAAAACAATTTGCATTTTTGATCCATGAATTCAGGCTAAGGACCTCATTTTAAACGAATACTACTAAAATAGGTATAATTTCAGTAATAATAAAAAAGTTTTTTGCGCTGGGGGCAAAAAAAACTGGGGGCATTTTTGTGGAAAAATTCTCACTTTTTACGAATCTTGGGAGGGGATAATTACCCCCATTATCCCCTTTCCTTGCATACGCGAATGGGCAGATGAAATTCAATTTATAAGTTGGATTGGCGGATTCAAAATCGAAGATTTTCTTCTTTACATTTTATAAATTTTAAACATAAGTATAATTTTAGTTTTTAACAATCAATATTTAGTACTTTTTACTTTTTTTTTCTATTACAAAGCTTGGTTTTAACGACCGAAATTAAGCGGTCCGTTCAATGTCGTTATAACCGATATTTACTGTAGTAGCACTACATATTAAAGAGTTTTTAAAATTTGTTAAAGAAAAAAAGAGATTTTTGGTAATAATTTTGAGTATTTCTATTTATTTTTAAATAATTTTGCCATTTAATTATTACCCCTATTGTCATGCAAAATTTCAAAAAATATCGATTGTGTTGTAATTTTTCAGGAAGTTATAATAAATTAATTTTTCAGGAAGTTATAATAAAATATAAAATGTGTGTGTGTGTGTGTGTGTGTGTGTGTGTGTGTGTGTGTGTGTAATATGGCCTTGGTCGAGCCAACTGGCCAGCATTTCTCATTGTTTATTACAAGGGAGTAAAAAATATAAAATAAAAGCTGTTAAGTTTGGCACCCTTTTTCTAAAAAACAAAGAGGTTTGATGCAAAATATAATAAGAAAAAAATCCTTAGTTTGATCTTTTCTAGCGCCTATTAGTTTGCTATTATTACACCCTGATATAAGGGCATCGAAGAAATAACTGTTATTTCTTCGATAATAAGGGCAAAAGAAAAAAAAATATGCCATCTATGTATATTTTATATTTATTGTGTCATACCGGGTGGGCAAAAAACCGGACAAAATGTTTATCGTTATAGCTTTCCAACTATAGATTTTACCAAAGCAAGCAGTAGTTTGCAGGGAATTGATCGGACAATTGTGTAAAAGTATATTTTTGTCCACCATCTTAAAATCCCAGATGGCAGACAGAATCAAACTTGACCTTGAAAGAGGCTCGTTTATTCTTCTGTTACGGAAATTTTAGATATATATTTTTGTTTGTCGAAAAGCTCTATCTTTGCTACGCACAACGAGATATGAATCGTTTAAATCGGTTTAGGCCCCTAAAAATTAATTTTTGCTTTAACTATATTCTTTTACATACAGGTTAACGATTGATTGCTTTTAAAAGATCACAAACAAAATTTGCCGTCATTGTAAAATCCAAAATGGCGGACATAAAAACTTTACTTTTTAAAAAGGTTCGTTTATTTTTATATTCCGAAAATGTTTTGAATTTTTTTAGAACTATAGAAAAATTTTACAGAATATGCGATTGCCTTGCCATTTCTATGTGCATTTATTTCCTCATAAATTCATTACTAGTAAACCGACAATTATATAAAAAGCATCATGGCAAAGATCAAGTTCATTAAAGATCCGTATTTAAATTTTCAGCCATTTCTAAATATAATATGGCTTACCAATTCGAATTTGACCCTCCATAAAGGGTAGTTTTTTCTTTTGTTGAGAGAAATTTTTCGACCTTTTTTTGAATTTATTTAAAAGATCCTAGGTCCACCACGCACAAGTTAATCATAAAAAAATAAATCTTCGCAACATACAAAGAAGCGATCCTTCATAGAAGGACAAATTTGACTTTTGTTCAATTTTAATAGTTTTGATCAAAGAGCAATCGGGTATCACCATAATTCTTTTTTTTTTCATTGAAATCGATTCAGTGAGTTTATAACGAAATTATTGCAGACAGAAATTGAAATAACAGTTGCTATAACAATTCTAATTTAAAGAACCACTGAACCGATTCTAGAGATTTTATAGAATCCATTCAGTATTAATGGAAGAATGGATACAGAATTAAGGAATAATATTTCGGGAACCACTAAACCGTTTTAAAATTAATGTTTCGAGATCCACTAAACGGATTTTAATGATTCGTAACTAGTTGCATGAGGGTGGCGAAAACAGAGCGTTTTTAAGAGTCCCAAAAATCCGAAATATAAGAATTAAAAAGCCTCTTTAAAACGGGCAAGATTGATTCTCTCAGCCATCTTAGAATTTATAATATCAAATCTTTCTGCTTGAAAGCCTAATCAATTGGTTAGTATAGTTATAACAAAAACATTTTGACTGGGGTTTTTTGGTCCACCCGGCAGATATGAGTACCGGGTTAAATTACAGTTTTTTTTTTGATTAGTTATACAGACACACCCTATAATACTCCAAAAACTTTTTCAAGACTAATTTTTAACTAGTTTTGGGTTAAATCGGGCAGGGTACACAAAACAGCGGCGCGCGGGCCTTTTGAAAAATTTGGATACGCAGTAAAAAATCACTAAAAGATGTTAAGTAGAACCGTTGTTTGATGGAGATCCATCAAACAACGGTAGAACCAACAACTTCGTAACTTTCATTTCCGATAAATTTAGAAAATACTTTTTAGGGCTGGTATAATAGGGTGGAGTTTACTTATTGTGTGCTAATTGGCTAGTCTAGGAAGGTATCTTATCCGTCATGGATCCATTTATTATTACTTAATAAATAAAATAAATTTATACTAAAAACACCTTGGATATTTATTAAAGATTCTATTATTTGATTCACCTCGTGGTTTTTTAGGACCGACGGGATTTTAAAAAGTTTGCATTTAATAAGGTAAATTACACCAAAATAAAAAAATTTGTAAATAAAAAAGTTGTAGGCCACCTTCATAAAGTCAGACTTTTCATAATCCCCTCGTATGTATTCATATTTACATAAGTTTTTATAAATTTCGACTACATCGAATTTGGCACACCCGGTAGTCCCTTTGCTACTCCGACACTGTTAATTTCTAGACAGAAAGAACACACAAAAAGAAAGGCGGGCGAACGGTTATTTGAGCAAAGAGAACTAAATAGAATGTAAGAGAAAAAAAAGCGCAAAGGTATCAAATTAAACTTTTGTTTGTTAATTATTTTTATAAGAGGTATTTCATATGCAATATATTTTTCCTACGACCACACATGAAAATCATGGGTTTCACACCATTTTCATCCTCAGAAAACGTTAGGTTTCACCCATGGGCAGAAATTTTTTGAAAAATACTTTTTGCACATGTGTTGCAAAGTATCTTTCCACACATGTGCGGAAAAGCAGTTTCATTTGATTTGTGCAAAATTGAAGAACCGTTTTTACAAAAATGAGTATAGCTCATCAGTGTTCGTAGGAAAGATAGCGTACACAACTCGATAGAAAGTAACTTTCTTACACTCGCCTGTTGTTTCACTCGGCTGGCGCCTCATTCTCAACAATCACGCTCATGTGAAATTTGTCACTCTCTTCTCTTGTTCATATGTAATAGACTATTTCGTTTTTAACCTTACCATATGAATAATAAGGTTACTCGTTCCAGACCTTACTAACTAGAAACCACAAAAAGGGTCCACTTATTACAAAAAAAGAATGAAACTGCGCCTCCTTTCAAGGGTCAGTCCCAATCCTTTTTCGTTGTTTAGGGATAAAAACATAAAAGATAAAAGTGTCACTGTTTATCCCTGGGATGAACAGGGATAGATCAGGGATAAAAAATTAAAATCAGGGATGAAAAGTGACAGGTAAGGAATTACAAACCTGGTTTTTAGCGCATTTGATATTTTAGACAAGTCATTCTTATTTGATTAAACAATCGTTTATTAACACTATTTTTATACACCCCACGCTTTTACCTTAGTCTGTTAAAAGTCACGTTAGTGTACTTAAAATTTTTTAGTTTTTTATACAGCTGATGATTTCAGTTGAACCGTTTAACTTAAAAGTGTTTTACGTATTTTTGAATTTAATATTTGGCTAAATAAAAAGTTTTAAAAATTCAGACAAATAAATGTAAAAATAACTAAATGCAAAATTTTTAAGTAGTTACTACTACAATGAAAAAAAAACAAATAA
This sequence comes from Aspidapion aeneum, assembly GCA_963576565.1. Lineage (NCBI taxonomy): Eukaryota > Metazoa > Arthropoda > Insecta > Coleoptera > Brentidae > Aspidapion > Aspidapion aeneum. The sequence goes on from OY755039.1 coordinate 22,957,293, forward strand.
TATATAAAACTAAAAAAAAGTTATGAAATATTCTTGAAGATCAGTTTCTAGTTAGTTAGGTATCTATTTATTTATTTAATTTAATTTTGGATAATTTTGAAGTAACCAAGTGCTTATTTGTTTTTTAAAAGATTTTTTTGACCTTTTGTTCAGTTCAGATGGTAGCAGGTTAAAGAGTTCTTTTCCAATGTATGTTTTTCTGTACATTTCTCGAGTTTTTTTGAACATTTTCCGTGTTTTTCTGACCATTTCCCCAGTTTTCCAGGATTTCCGAAAATTTTCCCAGTTTTTCCGAGCATTTCGCGAGGTTTTTCAAACATTTCTAAAGTTTTTTGAAAATTGACCGAAGTTTTCTAAACATTTTCCGAAAATTTCCCGAGTTTTTTCTAACATTTCTCGAGTTTTTTGAACATTTTCCAAGTTTTTCCAAACATTTTCCGAGTTTTTCCTGACATTTCCGAAAATTTCTTGAGTTTTCCCAAAAAAATTCTGAGTTGTCCGAAAAATTTTAAAGTGTAAGGACTGTACATTTGCCTCTGGCCTTAACTCTTGGAAGTCAGAAAATATATCTACTTTTTCTTACCTACATATCTATGCCTACACTGGGCAAGACGCGTCCACCCCTACAGAAGGTTGCATGTATACTGAAAGGAGTGACTGAAAGATTTTTCCAAATGATTTTGAATTAAATAAAATATCGGCAACACTGCACTATGGAGTAATCACAGGGGCAAAAACGCTTCCTCTCTCTTTTTTCCTATGTAAATTATTGCATAAGAAAAAAAAGACAGAGCGAGCATTGGAGTTCATGTGGTTACCTGCTATTACCAAACGAATAGCGACATCAGCGCCCTCACCGGTCGTCACCGGCTGATTTCAAAGGTCCTCAGTGCGTGAATTAAAGAGTATGCTATTGGCCTAATGAAAGCTGAACGTCTATTATATTATTAGTTTATCACTGGACTATAATATCGCTACAATATTCCCCTAAAAGTTGAGGAAATAAAACCCAATAAAATATTTTATAAAAAAAATATTGCTTTTCTAGGGCTAAGTTTTATAGTTCTTACAATCCTTATCAAAAAAATTCTCATGACAGTAATAAGTAACGCATTTGAATTTCTCTTGCACACTAGTTTGAGTATTAACTAAAAATAAAAATTATATAATCTCAACTTATAAAGTTGACGCACTAAAAAATATTTTATTTAATACGTGTTTCATTTTTTTAAGACCAAGTATAATATAAACAATATCAGACCGCATGCAAGACACTTGCTCTGCCTGGTCTCGGCCCTACACTGCATCTAACCATTTTCACTAATGTCGTAAGTCTTTTGTTTTCGTCGAGACGCTATGACCCAATTAATTTATTTTCCTGGTTCAAGTCGTCTGTTGCCTATCATATTGTGGAACAGTCCGATGTTTTTGTTTACTTCTATACTAACGTCTAGTAAAAGAAAAGTGATGGAACTATGGGTCGAGACAAGAAGAACTCTGTTTAGTTCTTTTACGCACATTTTATTTTAGCTTTATTGTTACAGGCATTTTGTGGACGACTATGCAGAAATCTCGCATTGTTCCACTGAATTCCATGCAGTAACATTTAGCTAACTCCTTACACCCTCAAATTACTTTTATTTAAAAACTGCATTTTGATTTGTACATCTAAATTTTGTGTCGTTGCACATTTTCCATTCTAAAACTGTTTAATTTCTACTGCTTCTTTGGATGCCTGCCACAAATTCGTGACTATCTCTGTCACAGTAGCTGACCATCTGTCAGCTACCAAATCACCGTAACTGACCCTGTGTCTCGCTACCTCAAAACTCAAATGATGCCGCGTCATTAAAACTGCACTCTTTTAGCAACAAATTTTTTATATCAGCACAACCAACTTCTCACATCACCTCTCGTTCTGCATCTTTACAGTATCTAATTAAATAATTTGCGAATCTCTATAATTCCTCTATATTGATCAAAGTTATTTAAACTCAACTTTGTCAGTATCTAAACTCACCATCCAGTTTTGCATTTAGATTACATCTAAATCCTATATGTGTGTAAACTTCTTTTCTTATGCCTCTTCTAGTTCTTCCAATTTATATATATTTTGCTGGCTTCTTTCTCTGCCTCTCTCTTTTTTTTTAAGTTAAAATACCAACTACCAAAACTTCTTCACCACTGCCGAAATATTTTCAAAAGAGGAATGCCATCAAAACCGGCTCTGGAACGAAATAGCGATGTACAAAATAGCGAGTATTCAAACAGCGACAATCAAAATAGCGATGTAATGAAAGGACGACTATCAAAATAGCGATGTAACAAAATAGCGATTGTAACAAAATAGCGATGTAACAAAATAGAGACTATCAAAATAGCGATGTAACAAAATAGCGATAATTAAAATAGCGAAGTAGCAAAATAGCGACTATCAATATAGCGATATTTCGGTTCCGTTTTGGCATGACTAAATGGTTTCATTCTAAGACATTTTGTCGGTTCGGTTCGGATTCACACCCTCTAGGATCCCGGGAAAGAAGTCAGGAAAGTTTTTTTTTTAAATAAGTTAAGTATAGTCAAAATACCAAAGGATATAATAGCGCATGTAGGTTCGTTTAGGTTTGGATTGGTTTGATTCGATTCTGTTTGGTTTGATTCGGTATTTTAATACATCGCTATTTTGATAGATACATCTCAATTTTGATTGTCGCTATTTTGGTTGTCGCTATTTTGATATATCGCTATTTTGATTGTCGCTATTTTGATACATCGCTATTTTGATATGTCGCTTTTTTGTTACAAACGCTATTTTGATACATCGCTATTTTGATAGTCGCTCCTTCATTACATCGCTATTTTGATAGTCGCTATTTCATTACTCGCTATTTAGTACGTCGCTATTTTGTACATCGCTATTTCGTTCCAGAGCCATGAAAACCATTTGCAATATTACTGTAGTACACATACGTTACATTTTATGCAACTAACGACTAAATGGTTTCATTCTAAGAAATTTTTTCGGTTCGGATCGGATTTACACCCTTTAGGATCCCGGGAAACAAGTCAGGAAAGTTTTTTTTTGAAAAAATAAGCTGGTATAGTCAAAATATCAAAGGATATAATAGCGCATTTCGGTTCGTTTCGGTTTGGATTGTTTGATTCGATTCTGTTTGGTTTGATTCGGTATTTTGATACATCGCTATTTTAATACATCGCTATTTTAATACATCGCTATTTTGATACATCGCTATTTTGATACATCGCTATTTTGATTGTCGCTGTTTTGGTTCTCGCTATTTTGTTATATCGCTATTTTGATTGTCCCTATTTGATACATCGGTATATCCAGATCCAGATAGTAGATGGCGCTGTTGAGCGAGTAGGTTGTTGTTGTGGTGGCTCCAGAAAAACATGAAAATACGATATTTATAGTGCCAAATAAAATCATTTCTTTTGCATAACTAATAGTTTAGTAGTGTGCACATATTCCTACGTGAGGATATTGTCAAAAAGTGCCAAAATGTCGAAGAATCCAACCCTAAAAGAAGTAAGTGCACGTGTTGATCAATTGTCAATTGAATTCAAAAATGGCCTTGAGAGTTTTAAAAGCGAATTATCGTCAATTTCTCCTACTCCTGTTGCATCAGCGGTTCCTGGGGATTTTACGCTGAAATTCCAGATGTTCGAATCCATGATCAATTCATCCCTTGCTGATCTGCAGGGTGAAATGAAATCCTTAAAAGAGTCTGTTGAGCAAATTGAGAAAGAAAGCAAACGCAGTCAGGCCAGACAACTGTCAAACGTGATCGTTGTGCGCGGAATCGATGAAAATGTAAACAATCTCTATGAATGTCTGATAGATATTTTTAAAAATAAATTGAAAATTACGGATATAAACAAACGGGACATCAATTATTGTTATCGCATTGGTTTAAAGGACACGCAAAAAAATAAACCAAGGCCGCTTGCCGTTCAGTTTTGCACGAAGTGGATTCGCGATCAGGTATTTTTTAGTAAAAAATATCTGAAAGGTTCGAAAATTTTAATTACGGAAATGTTAACTCAGGACAGTTTAAACCTCTTCAAAAAAGTGCGGGATGTTATGGGAAAATCATCGTGGACCTTTAATGGTCGTATTTACGCGAGTGTGCAAAATAAAAAAATCCTTATTAGTTCCGAGAGTGATTTAATCAAATTTAAAAATCCAATGCTTAGTGATAACAGTGATACCAATTTGAATAGTGCCGATACTGGGAATGTTGCATATAATAATCAGTAAATTTTTGTATTGTAGGATCAAATAATGTAAGTTAATCTTTTTTATTTTTTGCAACTTTTATTTTTTAACTACCTACCTACAATATTGTTACGCCTTTTGAAATATGTATAATAAAAATTGCACATTATGCTAAATAAAAATATTTATTTTAATTTGGTCACTATAATATTTTAAAAATTTGATATACCAATTTAGTTCTTTTTTTCTGGATTACACCAAGTAAACAACTTTACTGCTTATTTATCAACCTTATTTTTTCTATTTAACTTGTTTTTTTTCTAGTATAGTATCATAGTACCTTAGTAATAAATTCAATAATATTAGAGATCATAAATTTGAGCATACCTTATTTCTATTCTAATTTTAGTTTATTTATTTTTTCAATCATAAATTAAAACTTATTATGAAAATTGGCCATTTGAACATTAGATCAGTATTCACGGGTTTTAGTGACTTCAAACTTTTAGTACAAAAACACAATTTCGATGTTTTTATGCTTAGTGAGACTTGGTTAAACGCAAATATTAGCACTAATGTCTTAAATATACCTGGATACACATTTTATAGACATGATAGGTTGGGTAGAGGAGGGGGAGTGGGTGCTTATGTCAAAAGTAATTACTCTTGTCAAACAATCCAATTTGAATTCGCCGTTAATACTAACCTGGAGTTTTTATTTTTAAAAATTAACACTAAATTACAAAATATTTCTGTTGGAACATTATATAGACCGAAAGATAAAAATATGAAAAATTTTTTAGAAGACTGTGAAAATATTTTTTCTTTTTTGTGTCCCAACTTTGATGAGGTCATATGCTTGGGGGACTTTAATACAGATTTTTTAGATCCTAATAACCCAGTGAATTTTTGTTTGGAATCATATAATTTATGTCAAATTATTGAGGAACCTACTAGAGTTACCAGAACTACCAGTAAATTGTTGGATCCCATCTTTGTGTCAAAAAAAGAACTGGTGATTTCTAGTGGAGTAATAAATACTGATCACATATCAGATCATAGTCTTACTTACTGTGATCTTTCAATAATAAAACCAAAAATATCTCAAAAATTTATCAAAGTAAGATCTTTTCATAGCTTTAGTCAAGAGGAATTTGACTGTGGCTTGAAACAACTTCCTTGGCATTTAATTTTGAGAGAAAATAATATTGACAAAAAAGTTGATATCTTTAATAATTTTATCATATCATTATTTGATCGTCACGCCCCAATTAAAGAAATTAAAGTTAGTAAACCCAAAGCGCCTTGGCTAACACATAACCTAAAATTAATAATGAAAGAGCGCGATAGAGCTTTCCAGAAATTTAAACAAACTAAAAATCCCGGTGACTACAGTACTTATAAAGACCTCCGTAACTTTGCCCTTACTTGTCTACGCAGAGAAAAAAAAGCTCATCTTGATTCACTTATGGCTGACAAAAAAAATCCAAAAAAACTGTGGTCTACATTGAGTGATTTTAATATTAAAACAAATAAATCAAGTGACATTCCCCACCATCTATGTAACCCTGATGATATTAATAACTACTTTTCTAGTTTTTTGCAGACCGTATCAAATAACTGTCAAGGTCAAATAAACTTTTTTCAATCAAATTACTATGAAAATTCAAACTCTTTTAGTTTCACCATGACTACTGTTCAAGAGGTAAATTCGATCTTGCAGAGCCTGAGTTCAAATGCTTATGGCGTGGATGAAATTTCAGTTCGTATGATCAAATACTGTTCCCCTTTTATTAATCCTTATATCACTAATATACTTAATTCTTGTATTGAACAGGGCTACTTTCCACAAAAATGGCGAGTAGCTGTGGGCAAACCTTTGCCTAAGAAAAATAGTCCTGAGGAATTTTCGGATCTGCGCATAATCAGTATCCTACCAGCTATTTCTAAAATTCTCGAAAAAGTTCTATATAAACAAATCTATAATTACTTAACTATGAAAAATATTCTTCCCGATTTTCAATGCGGATTCAGAAAGGGATACTCCACAGCCACAGCCCTTGCAACAGTTTTGAGTGACGTGATAGAGGCTTACGATAAGGGTGAAGTTACGGCATTAATCTTGTTGGATTTTTCCAAAGCGTTCGACACCATAGATCATAGACTAATGTTGGCCAAACTTAAGTTTTATGGGTTTGACGATCTTGCCCTGAGTTTGTCAAAGTCTTACTTAAATGATAGGTTTCAACGCATTACTTGCAACGGCCGTACATCTTCACAAATGGACATACTGTCTGGTGTTCCTCAGGGTAGCGTCCTAGGGCCTCTCTTTTTTTTAATTTACACAACAAGTATTTTAAAGGCAATAGAATACTGTAAAGCCCAGGCCTACGCTGATGATGGCCAGCTATATGGTCATTTTGATGTGGGTGGTGCGAGGAACGCTGAAGAACTAATTAATAAGGATTTAAACAAAATTCACAAGCTTTCTTTAGAACATAACCTAAAATTAAATGCCAGTAAGTCATATGTTCTCTTTTTTGGGACGAGGGATAAAGTAACTATTTTAAAACAGCAGCTTAATTTGCAAATTGATAATATTCCTCTAAATGTCGTTAATTCTGCCAGAAATCTTGGAATTATTTTAGATACTGAAATGAGATTTCGTGAACATGTTAAAAAGTTAATACAAAAATCATTTTTAAGTCTTAAACTTCTTTATTCAAACAAACACTTTCTTAATAAAACCTTAAAACGCGATTTATGTGAAAGTTTGGTCTTATCGAATTTCAACTACTGTGATTTTATCTATGGCACATGTCTAGATGTAGCGTGCAAAACTCGAATACAAAAAATCCAAAATAGTTGCTGCAGACTTATTTTCAACCTTAAAAAGTATGATCGTGTCTCTGAAAAAATAAAGGAGCTTTCCTGGTTAAGAATGGACGAGCGCATGAAGCTTCATTTGGTTAATTTTACCCACCAGCTTTTACAAAGTACCCATTCTACCCCCCTTAAAGCTAAGTTTATAACACGGCAAAATGACCGTATACGTAGTTTAAGAAATGATAACCTATTATCAATTCCTAAATATCGAACTTCCCTTTTTAAAAGAAGTTATGTGTACAATGCTATAATGTTATACAACTCCTTGCCCAGTGCGTTGAAGAGTCTAACAATAATAAAGTTTAAAAAAGAAGTAAAAAAATATCTGTTTACAAACTAAAAATGTGACTATTTTTTGTGAAATATTGTATGCTCACTGTTTTTTTTTCTCCTTATCAATACTATGTTGAAAAGAATAATGTAGTGTTTATATTTTTGTTGTTGATATGCTCGATCAGCTGTCAATGCTTTTTTTGTCTTCTAGTGGTTAAGTAGAATAGCTAATAGCTAGACTTCGCCACACTGAAGCCTATTTGTATGAGATTTGTAATTTATTTTTTCAAATTAATAAAAGTCGTTTTTATTTATTTTATTTTATTTATTTATTTATTTATTTATATTGATATGTCGCTGTTTTGTTACAAACGCTATTTTGATACATCGCTATTTTGATAGTCGCTCTTTCATTACATCGCTATTTTGATAGTCGCTATTTCATTACTCGCTATTTAGTACGTCGCTATTTTGTACATCGCTATTTCGTTCCAGAGCCATTAAAACCATTTCCAATATTACAGTAGTACATATACGTTACATTTTATGCAACAAACTCTATTGTCGATTTTTCGTCAATTTGAAGTTTAGTTATTTAAACATCTTAGCAATATCCTCAGAACACATTTGTCGAACTTCTTGTCGCCTCTCTGGGTTTTCCTCTATTTGCTTTGCCTCAAAAGCTCTGGCTAAAGCCGTTTTGCACAAGACTCCTGTCAGACGCAATCCCGTAGGACTATTCATTACTGGTTCCAGAACCATCTGCTGGGTATCAATTTTGGATATTTGGCGAATGATAGCTGAACACACTGCATTGCTGAGCGGCTTTACAATTAAGTATTCTTTTAACTGTATAATTGCTTTTACTATCACCTTCTTCATTATCATTCTGAGCCTTCGGTCAAGCTATCGACTTTAAGGGCACTAGGACTAGGAAAAATGTTCTCACTCCTGTTGGAATCACAATCGAAGTATTATTATTATTAAGGGTTATAACTTTATTGAGCCAGCTAAAAAATTGAATAGCTAGTCATTGATAGTCAAGTTTTTATAAATCACGTATGATAAGAAAAATTTTTAGATTGATATATATTAATTAGTCTTTTATAAAGCATTCGTAACATATTGTATTGACTATGCCTACAAATTTTAAATTCACATTGCATATGGCATAAAAACATACATCTGTAGATATAAAACCTGAAATTCTGTACGTACGTAGTAATATTTGGATAGGAGTGATGTGAAAACGTTTAAAATTAATGTTTTAATAATTATTTGTTTGTCTTGCTTTTTTGAAATTCTGGCTCAACTTCTTCATCTTCATTATGATTGATTAAAACGGACACACCCTTTAAAAATTTTATTTGACAATTAAGACATAAATGAAACAATTTAATGGACTTTTTTTTTGCAGCTACATTTGGCACTGTATTAAAATAGCGGTATCGAAATAGCGACAATCAAAATAGCGATGTAATGAAAGGGCGACTATCAAAATATTGATTTAACAAAATAACGATGTAACAAAATAGCGATTGTAGCAAAATAGCGATGTAACAAAATAGCTACTATCAAAATAGCGATATTTCGGTTCCGTTTTGGCATATAGTTCGACTAAAGAGTTTCTTTGTAAGAAATATTTTCAAACAAAACTTTCGTGACTTCTTTCCTGGGATCCTAGAGGGTTTGAATCCGAACCGAACCGATCCGAATCGAACCAGCATATTTAAAAAAAAATCTCCAGACTTCTTTTCCGGAATCCTAGAGAGTGTGAATCCGAACCGAACCGAATTCGGTTCAGCTGGGTTCGGTTCGGTTCGGGTTCACACCCTCTAGGATCCAAGAAAAGAACCAGGGAAGTTTTTTTTTTGAAAAAATAAGCTGGTATAGTTAAAATACCGCATTTCGGTTCGTTTCGGTTTGGTTTGATTGGGTATTTTGATACAATCGCTATTTTGATACATCGCTATTTTGATTGTCGCTATTTTGATATATCGCTATTTTAAATGTCGCTATTTTGATACATCGCTATTTTGATATGTCGCTGTTTTGTTACATCGCTATTTCATTACTCGCTATTTCGTACGTCGCTATTTTGTACATCGCTATTTCGTTCCGGAGCATTTGATGAAATCTGGAACTATACAGTTTGCTTTATACCCCATACCCCATAGTTCTAAGGACACTCATCGTAAAGGCAAGCCTTATAGGAAGCGAAGCCAACGTCAGGCTTTCTATTTTTTGGTTATAAGTTTTGACATGTTTTCCTCGGTTTCGCATTGGCGATGGCGGTTCGGTTTTATTTTAAAGATGTTGTTATATATATATATGTCGAATTTTTTGCGTCACTGGGGGTCCAGCTGATTTTTGTAAACAAAACTTAGATATACAAATTGTGAAAAGCTTTCGCGGCCATCGTCCAATGGTGGGTGTGCTTTCGGGCTGTTCGGCCGTCATCGTTGGAAATTCGTTCTCGACGTTTCGCCATCTCGAGTGGATGGCATCTTCAGGAGATGTTGACTGTTTGTCGGCTTCTCGAAGACTGGTGGTTAGTCTGTCGCGGGCGCAGGTTATATACGCTATGGTGGGCGGGGCGTATATCAGAGCTGGTCGGTGATTGGTCACTTTCCCGAGATTCAGTTTTGTTGTTATAAGCGAGCCGTTTAGTGTTTTTAAGAACCGGTAACCATGTTCTGTTAATTTTAAGAGTTTCTTGAGATCTGTTGAAGTTCTGCTGGTGTTTATGAATTTCGATTGCTTCTCTATAGAGTCTTGGATAGTATGAAGAGGAGGCACAGAGAACTTGTGTGTCTTCGAATTTTATTCGGTGGTTTTCATTGTTTAGTGTGTGGTCTGCAACTGCGGATTTTTCCGTATGTCCGAGTCGACAGTTGGCTTTGTGTTCTTTAATTCTTGTGTTTACGGACCGTTTGGTTGTTCCGATGTAGACACTTCCACAGGTACAGGGAATGCGGTATACCCCCGAAGAACTTAGTGGGTTCCTTATATCCTTCGCAGATCTGAGGTGGTTCTCGATCTTCTTAGATGGCTTGAAGATCGTTTTTATGTTGTGTTTTCCCAGAATACGTCCGATTCTATCCGTCACTCTAGGGATGTAGGGCAGAAAGGCTCTTGAAGTGACTTCGCGGCTGCTCAGTCCACCGCTACTGTTACTTCTAGTACTCGGCTTTGGTCGTATACATTTATCTATGTCGCTTTGAGTGAATCCATTTGCTACGAGGACGTTTTTAAGATGGTTTAATTCTTTGTCTAGATGTTCTGGTTCGCAGATTCTTTTCGCCCTCTCTACCAATGTTCTTATTACCCCTTTTCATTGGCACGGGTGGTGGTTAGATCTGTTGTTTGCGTAGCGGTCTGTGTGAGTAGGTTTTCTGTATACGGTATGTCCTAGTCGTCCCTCTTTCCTCGTTACTAGTACGTCAAGGAATGCTAATTCTTTGTTGTTCTCTGTTTCCATTGTAAATTGTATACTGGGGTGTATACTGTTAATGTGGTTGAGAAATTCATTAAGGCTGTCTCTACCATAAGGCCAAACGGCAAAAGTGTCATCTACATATCGCAACCAGACTTTGGGTTTATGAGGGGCATTATGGAGAAACTGGAAGAGAAGGCGTTGACTACAGCAGAACTTCAACAGATCTGAAGAAACTCTTAAAATTAACAGAACATGGGTACCGGTTCTTAAAAACACTAAACGGCTCGCTTATAACAACAAAACTGAATCTCGGGAAAGGGACCAATCACCGACCAGCTCTGATATACGCCCCGCCCACCATAGCGTATATAACCTGCGCCCGCGACAGACTAACCACCAGTCTTCGAGAAGCCGACAAACAGTCAACATCTCCTGAGGATGCCATCCACTCGAGATGGCGAAACGTCGAGAACGAATTTCTAACGACGACGGCCGAACAGCCCGAAAGCACACCCACCAAAAGTTAGATATGATATAAACAACTAATATTTTTTAAATTTTTTGAAATCTAGGGCAATTTTCCTACTGTTTTTTAGTATATTCCTATAAAATAATAGTTTTGAGACATACCAGTCGTTACTTTTCTTAGCCGGCTTCATTTTTCTTTACACAAAAATTAAAATTCGAAGAAAATAATGTGTTCGTTTCACCTTTAAAAGTAATCCGTTAACCTACATCTTTGTTTGTTTACTTCCCAAGTCCTCGGTTTACCTTTGATACTAAATGATCACATTCAGTTTGACTTGTATTTTAAGTTTTATGTAATAAAAAATAAAGCGGGCTAAAAAAATATAATGATAATACGTCTAAAAAATTATATTTTATAGGGATGTACAAAAAAACAGTTGGAAAATTGTCATGGGTTTCAAAAAATTCCAAAAATATTAGTTGTTCATTAACGAGATATCCTATCTAACTTTTGTTTACAAAATTCAGCTGGACCACCAGTGACGTGAAAATTCGACATATATATGCATAAGATCCGAACACCGCTCTATTCTAGGAACCGTGTCATCAATCAACGAAATTCGTCTTTAGTATGAACGTCTTAGAAATATTGTTGTTCGTTGCGAAAGTCCGAAAAAAGCTTACCTCAGACGGCTTTGGTTTTAATTTTAATTATTTTTGACGTCTAAATAGATTACAACATTTCTAAATCGGCTATTGCCATTTTATTTTTATTTTCTATTTTTTTTCTGCTAATAAATTTACTGCAATAAATACTTCTCTTCCGACATGCTGGCGACTATACCCAAATCATCAAGGATGCAAATGTTTTAAACGGTATTGGTTTTAATGCACACCCAAAACAGGTGAACAAACGAACATTCTGCAACAAGCAAACGAAGTCATTCATGCTTGGTCATCACTTTTTATGTAAAGATGTAATTTACACTGGTTAAAAAATATAAAGTTGGATAAAATGGAAAAAACCGCTGTGCCATCGTCATATTAAACCAAAATGCATGGATTTATTTTGTTTTAAATATTTTAAAAATAAATTACTCTTTTTAACTTGAATGGAAGACAAAATGTACATAAAATGTCAATTTCTTACGTAAACTAAGAAAAATTAATAATAATAAAAATGCGCACTTTAATTTTGTTTAAATTTCCAGCTAAACAGATTAAACCAATTTTCTTTTAGAACCAATAGTGTTTGACTAAACCTAAATTTGACAAAAGGGTTTAGACAAAATAAATGGAATATAAGGGCTTGGACATTCGAATATACAGGGTGTTCCATAACTTAGGGGCCATAGGCCAGCAGGTGTATTAAATTGAAATAAAAATTTGTCGGTTAATTTTTTTTAGAAATAACTATTTTTTTGGTATTATCTTTTATAAATGCCATATTAAACGTAATGTTTTTTTTTAATATTTTTTGTTAATAAAAACAAGTCTCTAGCAAGACATAATAAAATACTCTGCCAATATATGGGCCCCTAAGCTCACACTAGGTACTATAGTTATGTGAGCTAATATAACTAAAAACTGAAATATATTTAATTCAACTCCTCACTAAATTACGTTTTGTTTGATACCACACAAGCCATGTTTTGACTTAAACTCAAATTTTTGAAATCCACCCCCACCCTTAAAAAAAACAAAAACTAAAATGTATTTTGTTGAACTCCGGACTTAATTATCTTTCGTTTGATATCACACACGCCATATTTTCACTTAAACTCTAATTTTTGAAATATACCCCCACCCTTTTTTTTTAAATAAATTAAAACGTATTTTGTTTAACTACAGACTCAATTACCTTTCGTTTGATATCACACACGCCATATTTTCACATAAACTCTAATTTTTGAAATCTATCCCCACCCTTTTATTTGGTTTGTGTTCGGTGGATTTTGTTCATTTTTAAATGGGACCATCTCGACCCAAGACCCAGCCCAGGTACCAAATTTCATTAAAATCGGCCAAGCGGTTTTTGAGTTATGCGCGTTGGTCGTTACAGACAGACATACAGACACACAGACAGACAGACAGACAGACAGACAGACAGACAGACAGACAGACAGACAGACAGACAGACATACAGACAGACAGACAGACAGACAGACAGACAGACGGCGCAACAAAAAAGTTTCAAAATCATCTGAAACGCAAAGATATATAAAAATTTTTGAGATCGGAGCAACTTTTTTTTTCTCGAAAAAATTAGGATCACCATAGCTCACACTACTATAGTATAGTATATGTGTGAGCTAATATTATTGATATTTTTCAGAAGAATAGGCAAACAAAAATGATTATTTTTTATACGTTTCTGAAGGTTATTTTAATAGCCTCTATCTCCTTAACTTGTAATTTTATCAAATAAAGAAATAACACATTTTTGAATCACAATTAACTGAGTATTCAGCTGGCTGTGACAAATTATCATTTTTTTTGTAAATCCCTTTTCCCCCCCACTCCTCTAACTTTAAACATCCTTTATCTTAAAAACAGATGTGTGTTGACCCCCATGTTATATAAACTTTTTCTCGGAAATAACCTCCTCTAGCACCTGCTGCACTTTGGCCCCTAAGTTATGGGACACCCTGTATAAACAGAGGTAGTTACATAACGTTTTAACAAATACTCGTATTAAAACGCTATTTTCAGATTTTTATACCATGATTTTTTGCCTGTGTCTGTGAAAAACCAAGCTATTTTTTTATTTTTTGTAGATATCTTAGAAAGTAAAGCTCTTAGTACACATACTTATTTCGGGAAAAGTCATAATAATACGACTATTCGGTAAAACTTTATACACCTACGTTTATAATTTCAAACCCTTAAAAAAATTCCCTCAGGACATTTATTTTGTTTAAAACCCCTTTGTAGCAGTGAAGCTTCGTAAAACAGCATTTTTGCTTAAAATTTTATAAAAATTGCATCAATAGCAGTTTGGCTAGAATATCAAAGAAAATAAAAGTGTGCACATTTGCGCATTATTTAAAAATTCTACTTCTAAATGTAGCAAAAGTTGACCTTTTTTGTGTATGCTTTTTTTTCTCGTACAGTGCTTAATTGTATAAAAATATTTTTTGCTAAATAAAACTGGCACGGCGCCGGCTATTATTAATCATAGGCCTAAACTTTACTTGAATTTATTTCTTCTTCTTTAAGTGCCATCTTCGTTCCGAAGGTTGGCAATCATCAAAGCTATACGTATCTTAGATACTGCAGATCTAAAAAGTTGATTTGTAGAGCAGCTGAACCACTCTCGTAGGTTACGTAGCCAGGAATGTCGTCTTCTCCCCACGCTTCTCCTTCCTTGAATTTTACCCTGTATTATGAGTTGTAACAAACTATATTTATCTCCGCGCATGATATGTCCAAGGTATTGCAGTTTGCGTTTCTTTATGGTAATAACTACTTCCCTTTCTTTCCCCATTCTCTGCAAAACAGCCTCATTTGTAACTCTTTCTGTCCAGCTTATTCTATGAATCCTTCTGTACAACCACATCTCAAAGGCATTAAGTCTCCGTATCTCTGTCCTCTTCAAAGTCCAACATTCCATGCCATAAAAGAGCACCGAAAACACATAGCACCGCAACAGTCTAATTTTCAAGTCCAACGTAAGGTCTCTCCCGCAAAACGCTTGTTTCATCTTCATAAAAGTTGATCTTGCCTGTTCAATTCTACTTTTGATTTCTTCCGAGCAGTCATTATTTTGATTTATAATGGTGCCTAGGTATTTATATCTTTCTACTCTCTCAATAGTTTGGTTTCTTAAAACAAGGTTCACATTGGCTTGAGGCTCCTTTGATATAAGCATAAACTTGGTTTTTTTAGCGTTCAAGGTCAATCCTTGATCTTCACTAGCTATGGCTACTTTCTCTAGCAAAAACTGCAGATCATCCAAGGAGGTTGCAATTAAAACTGTGTCGTCAGCATATCTAATGATATTTATTACTCTCCCATTTACTTTTACTCCTTTGCTTTCGTTCTCTAATGCATTTTTTATGATTTCTTCTGAGTAAATATTGAAGAGCATTGGCGAAAGCACACATCCCTGTCTAACCCCCCGTTTTATTTGTATTGCCGTGGATTGCTGATTGTCGATTTTGATAACTGCTGTTTGATTGAAATAGAGCCTTGAAATGATTCTGATGTCTTTGTCATCCAAATTTTTCTCCTTCAGAATGTTGATAAGTTTTTCGTGTTGCACTTTATCAAAGGCTTTGTTATAGTCTATGAAGCATACGTACAGTGGTTGATTCATATCCATACAGCGTTGGCCCAGTACATTCACTGCAAACAATGCTTCCCTCGTGCCAAGTCCGTCTCTAAAGCCGAATTGAGTTTCACTTATGTCTTGTTCTAGTTTTCTGTACGTTCTGTGATGAATAATTTTAAGAAAAGTTTTCAGAGTGTGGCTCATAAGACTTATTGTACGATAATCGGTGCACTGTCTAGCGTTAGGTTTCTTTGGAAGAGTAACAAATGTTGAGACAAGCCATTCTTCAGGTATATGCCCCGAATCATACACCGCGTTAAACAAGTCAACCAGAATGTCAATGTGTTCTTCTTCAATGAGTTTAAGAATTTCACTTGGAATTTCATCGGACCCTGGGGCTCTACCGTTTTTAAGATTTTTAAGAGTGTATAAAATTTCCTCTTTAGTTATTTCTGGTCCACTGTTTTGAGGCGATTCTTTTGATCATTTCTTTCATCATCGAACAAATCTTTAATATAATTTGTCCACGTTCTTATTTTCTCTTCTGTTTCTGTAATAATCTTCCCATCTTCATCTTTTAGAACAGAAATTTGCCTTCTTTTTTGACATCCAGTTAATTCCTTTACTTTCTTATGAACTCCAAAGCTATCATGTTTTCTTTGCAATTCCTCTATCTCTTCACATTTTTTCCGAAAGTATTCCTCTTTTGCTTCTCTGACTTTGGCTCGAATTTCTCTTTGTAGACTTTTGTATGCCTCGGTGTTGTTTTTAGCTATTCGTCTTTTTTCCATCAACTGAAGGATATTGGTAGTCATCCATTCATGCTTTGCCTCTGGATGTTTTATAAGGATCTCCTTACATGGCTCTAATATCGCTCGTTTAATGTTGCGCCATTTTCCATTCACATCTTCTAAGTGTATGTCATTTTTACATTGTTTTATGTTTTCATTAATTTTACTTTTCAGTTCTTGGTTTATGTCAGGGTTTTTCAAAAGAGATGTATTCAGTTGATTCGATTTGGGTTTATTTGGACATTTTTTCAGCTTTATTTTGACGTTAGCTATGAGGGGATTGTGATCTGAAGAGATATCAGCTCCTGGATATGTTTTAACCGATGTTATGCTGTTTCTGTATCGGTAATTGATCAGAATATAGTCAATCTGGTTTCTAACGATGTTATCCTTTTTATCCTGGGGTGATTTCCATGTATAAAGACGGCGATTTGGTAGTCGAAAGAAGGTATTTGTTACCACTAGGTCGTTTTCTTGGCTGAACTCTAAGAGCCTATCTCCTCTTTCATTTCTAGTTCCTAATCCGTATTCACCAATATATTTTTCGAATTTTCCCTTTCCGATCTTCGCATTGAAATCTCCCAGGACCAATGTAACATCTCTATTTTTCAAGGATCTTAGTACGTTATTAACTTCTCCATAGAATGCTTCAATCTCATCGTCAGATTTATCTGCAGTTGGCGCGTAGATTTGAACTAAATTTAATTTACAGTTTAGCATATGCAGTTGTAATAACATAATACGGTCTGATATAGGGGAGAAATTCAAGACTGATTTATTGATCTCTTTGGACACTATAATTGCTACACCATATCTATGGTGATTTTCTTTATTTCCAGAGTAATATATATACCCATTAGTTGTAGCGTGTTGTCCTGAATCTGCCCACCTTGTGTCGCTGAGGCCTAAGATGTCTAATTTCAGTCTTTTCATTTCTTTTTCAACATTATGTATTTTCCCGGCTTCGTAAATACTCCTGGTATTCCAGGTACCAATTCTCATAGCTGACCCGGAGATTCTTCGCACCCTCTGATCATTCAAGATCTGCCGGGGACTGAGGGCCTTTTGTTTAGTTTTTTCAGCCATGATAATTTTTACCAGAATTTATTTAACTTTAAAGAAACAAAAACTTAATTTAAGCACATTGCGTTTTGTACAAGTAGGGATCAAGCTTACTATTATAAAATATTAAACAAGTTACCTAGAGGTTGATAAATAAATAAAGGATTTTTTTAAACATGTTTTTTAATGTTTAAGGTAGGGTAATTTGATAGTATACACCGAATGAATTGGCGTATTTTTTCTCTCATCATCATTTTTCATCACTTTTTTTAAAAAACTTATTAGTTTTCGAGAAAATCCCTATAAACCTTTTTTTAGGACATTTGGGGCCTTATATCTAGCGAAGCTCAAGGGGGATTCTGGCGGCGAATATGTGGGGATGTGTCCCAAATGCAAAGGAATAAATATACAGAAATCCAGCTTGCACCTATTTTTTCCCAGGTTTCAGGGTTTTTACCTAATATGACTATAATAAACTTGGCTTTCATAAAGTTAAGAAAATATGTTCTGCTAGGGAACATACCAGGTGCTTTGTTCTTTCAAGTTTCTCTCGGAGTCAATTTTCACATCAATTCAAGGTTATCATTGGTCGAAATCAGACATCTGACATTAATTTGATAGTAATGACATGTTGTTGTAAATATTTTCAATAGAAATATCACTTCGAAATTCTGCTGCTACAAAGCAGCAGCGCAGTTGTCTTAAATATTCACCCAAAAATGATCTCTTCTGCGTCAGGTTAAAGTCAGATACTACAAACTGACCAATGGTAACCGTGGATTGATATGGTACGGCCATGTATAACGGATGAACGATGAAAGATTACTAAAGAAGGTCCTAGAATGGCAACAAATAGGGCGCAGAAAAATAGGGCGTCCTAAACTGGAATGGCAACAGTCAATCCAAAGATCAATGCGTCAAGGAAATCTGACAGAAGATGATTGTCAGGATCGAAGGAAATACGTTCTATACCGACATTCTAGTAGTTGTGGTAATTTTCATTGTTTATTAACGTTTATTTTGTAAAATAAGGCTAAAACCCATTGACTTCTATACCCTTTCAGGGCCTGATACAACTCAATGCTAAAAACAAAGGTTTTAATATTTTGACTTCACGGTGACAGATTTAAATAAATAAAAAACTCTGCAACGGCTGTCAAAATTGTAAACATTTTAATGGTTACAAGAACTCCGTAATAAGGTAATAACGAAAAATAAAAATAAATATTAATATAAACTTTTGGACGAAGATAATTGAGGCCAAATCTCAATTGATTGGCCTAAGAAATCTACAGTTGCCATTAGTTCTGATAGACCTGTAGAATCTAATGATAAATAGGAACGTTTTCCATAAGGCCCGGATCAGAAGACTCAGCTTCGACGCTCTCGCGTATCAGCAACAGTTTGCACACAGCTAAACTAGCTATATTTTTGGTCAGCCTCAGTATTCCGGCGTCTCTTGCTGATAAACTTACGCGTTCAAAACTGAATATCTTGCGTGTGCTTTATTTCAGTAGACGCTTGTCGCGCGAAAAGTGTTTTAAACTTTTATAAATCTTTATACAAACAGATAAAACTTTTTTAAATAGTTTTAAAAGTTTAAATTACTGTTACGGTTTTAAGGAAGCCCATTTAAAGTATTATAAGTATGTAAAACTGTTTAAAATATTTATTTAAATATTATTAACATTATTAAATGTGTATTTTCTGAAGATCAACCGGTAAGGCTTATTTTTTTTTTCGTTTTCACAAGTTTTTACTAACTATTTTTCTACGCGCCTCTAGTTTAAGTTTAAATCTAAGTATTTATACGGATTTTCACCTTTCTTTCTAGCCCGCGCAGCAATGGCTAGAGAAGGTATTATTTCCGAAGAAATTTGATTTTGAGATAACGCCGAAAATGTGTTATTTTGATGTTTTTTTTGCAATATCGTCGTGCTGTCTGTGTGTGTCTGTATGTCTGTCCGTAACACGATAGCTCCTAAACCGCTTAACCGATTTTCATAAAATTTTTCAGTAAAATAATGTTTGACACTCTAACGAGCTGATTAGATTTTCGTCAATTTGATGCTAATGATAGTTAAAAATGTTTTTTAAATGCTAAATTTTTAACGGAGCAGCGTATCAATATACGAATTACGGAATATAGTAGAATATTTATAGATTTTGTTCAATAATTTGAGTAATAACCAAAAACTTTCTATGAGCTTTAGTTTCCGAGATATTTACAAAAACGGTTTTCAAGGCTTCACTTGAAGTGTGCTAATAGGCTGTCTTTCAAATGCCTTTTAAAGAAATTATATATATTTCCTATAAAATTATAATCAATTTTAAATGATATTTTTGTTTAATATATTTTTATATTAGGGGGTATATTACTGCCAAAAAGATTGTACAGAGTGATTTAAACTTCTAGGGGAGGACGAGGAAAACCAACCGAACTGTGCCAGGATTAAATTTCAAAACAAGACTTATATGGTATAAACCGCATTTTGATATATCTACTCCTCTTTGAGGTACGGGGCTTTTTAAAAAGTCTGCGTTTTCGATTTAGATCTATAACTTCTTTGTATCTAAAAATTTCTGTTTGGAGTAAATTATTTATTTATTGATTTTTTTAAAACTGAATACAAGTGAAGTGTTAAATAAAATTTTAGCTGTCGCTTTTCGTTGCCGAAATATAACACTAAGTTTTTTTTCTTATAAATGAACCTTTATTTTATTTTATATATAAAATCAGCCTAAAATTTACGATGATAGAGATGTGTTTTTTAATATTATTATTTTTTAAATTCTTAATAGTTTTAATGTTTTTCATTTTTATCTTACTTTTTAATAAAAAGTGCGCGTTAAAAATTATATAATAAAAGATAAAGGATGTATAAAAATATTTTTAAAAAATTTTAAAAAATAAAACAAAAAGTGTGATATATCATTGTGAAAAAAATTTTAGGCTGGTTTTTATACTTATGTAAGAAAGGGGTCATTCCATAAGAAAAAATATAACTTTGATTTACATGGGTCAATAGGCTTTTTTGTCGGGATACAGAGCATCAAATGTGACGATTTTTTATAATTTTTTGAAACTAACTTAAAAATAAATGCAGCAAAATATGAAATTTGGTAAAGTTGTGTATTAGAAAAGGAGCAATAATCTAAAATAAAAAGGATTTTTAAATAATTATGCTGTCAATTTTTTTCATAAAAAACTATTTTTTTGGTACAATTTTCTAAGGATTTTGTTAATAAAAATAAGTCTCTAGAGATAATAATAAAATATCACTGATATTTTTAAAAACAAAAAATAAGCAAAAATTTAATTATTTTAAAAATTATAATTTTTATTCATTTCTTCAGGTTATTTTGACAGCCTCTATCTCCAACTTCTAATTTTATAAAAAAAAAACATTTTTGGATTCTAATAAGGTATTTATTTAGATGCAATAGATTTTCTTTTTTTGTAAAACCCTCTTGATGATGACCCTTATGTTATATAATTTTATTTATCACAAATAGCCTCCTCTATCACCGAAGTTATGAGACACCCTGTATAGGTAAAGAGTCGAGGGTAAAAAAATTATTCTTTACAATGTACTTGTTTAAGAGAAATATTCTCGAAAGCAGCTCTGTATTAAGTAAAAGTATTATTATTTATTTTTATTTGATTTATTTACTACCTAAACTTAAAAATTAGTAACTTATAATAATAGGGACTTATTGCAATAACGCCAGGCAGTAAAAGTACCGGGCACTATTCTGACAGATTTCCATTGAAAACGGACAGCTGATCTTTCAAAATTGACATACCAAAGTCGAATTTATAAATCCAGTCGTTTATTTTCCATTAATAATGGCGGCACTATTAATTCCGGCTCTTATGATATACAAAGGCCTAATTTTGAAAGAAGACAGCTATTCCTATTATGCGAAAGTGGCAGAATAGTGCCCGGCACAATTTGTGCCTGGCTTTATTGCAATAAATTTATAGTAGTCGCGTTGACTACAGTTAAATATATCTATTTGAAACGATATAAAGTTTAAGTATTCGCAGATTTGGTATAAAGCCGAATGTATAAGGTTATTAATTAATTGTTCTTGGTTTGTCAAGGTAAAAAGTCTGATTTTGTCTAGAAAAAATTAAACGAGAAATCCTATATTTTAGTATTTCCAAAATATGAATGTCATCTATAATGTTATGCATGACTTTATAGAGCAATATTTGAGCCGGTTACAGGCGAGTCATCTCTAGGGAGTTTATTTTAAAACGAAGCTGTAGATCGATTTGGGGTATGCCTTGGGGTCGGTATACAACGTTTAAAAAGAGATTTTCAGACACCGCCGTTAAATTTTTTAAATTTTTTGCTAATGCGAAATATAACCAGGAGACCATAAAATAGGCCCATATTCTAACTTATATCGAACGTATAAATCCGTACATGTTGGTTGCTTTTGAAATGGTCATATCTAGGTGGTTTACAAAAGTAAGTTCCGAGTCAAATTCAATGCCTAGATTTTTAAATGTGTAGGGTCTTTCCTTGGATATATTTAGACGCAAATTATTTTTGAGACACCATTCGTAAATTGAATTCAAGTTCTTTTGAAGTACTCCGCACTCCTACGGTCCGACCACTATAAATTTAAAGATCGTCTGCAAATTCTAAATATTTACTTTAGGGTGTTTGACAGTAGTAAAAAATAAATATATATTTATTTTTAAATATCTCTTTAGGTCTTGGGAATGCTAAAAACAAACTTTTTTGTTTAATTTTTTCTAAAATTCATAGTTCTTTTAATTAAATAAATTCATTGAATTA
The DNA here is from genome assembly GCA_963576565.1 of Aspidapion aeneum. Lineage (NCBI taxonomy): Eukaryota > Metazoa > Arthropoda > Insecta > Coleoptera > Brentidae > Aspidapion > Aspidapion aeneum. The sequence goes on from OY755039.1 coordinate 22,979,539, forward strand.
AAACAATTAGCCACGTGATTCAAAACAGGCGGTCTACCAATCAGCTGCGAGTGACGTCACAGTAAACGCCTCGAACGAACCTATTTTCTGTGTTATTTTCTTATGGATGGTAATGTTTGCTTTGGTTTAAAGTGCGAATTATTGTCCTAAATTAGATTTGATTGTGTGTTTTGCTTATAAAAAATATTTTCAATGGAAAACGGATTCTCCAAAGCCAATAGTTCCAACTTGCTAATGCTGAATTCCTTTATGGTGGCAGGCTTCTTTGCCAACAACGGTGATTTTTGTTCTGCGGATTTTAGAAACGTTAAAATGTTGATGTAAGTATTCGATGAGTTGTTTTGTATATAACTGAAAGTTTTTTTACGATATTCTTCGGCTACTTTTACTCATTTAGATTTTGAGGTTAGGTTATGGGTTTTGCTTTTTTGTTTAATATGCCACTTACAATAGATTTAATGAAATATCCAATCATTATTATTTTAAACATTAAGAAACAATCAAAAAGTGCAGGACAGGTAGGCAAAAAGTATACAACAACCAGCAATACTTGAAGTACTATAGGTTACACTGCATAGTCCTGCGTAGGTACTGCCTAGTCCTGCCTATGCACTGCCTAGTCTTGTATATGCACTCCTCAGTCCTACATTTAGCCTGCATGTGCACTGCCTAGTCCTGCATTTATAGGTACTCCCTAGTCCTGCCTAATAACTGCCTAGCACCACCTAAAAATTTGTACACCTTTCTGCCTATTATAGTTGTTCACCCCTTGTGATAAACATAACCTCAAAAATTTCATCGTTATTTACGAAATAGTTATAGTGATCTTCACAAATGTAAAGTGAAGATGTATTAGATAAGGTCCTTGGGTCTCTTCGAAGAAGTTCTAGCCACTTTTTCCATTCTTTTACTGCTGTTGGCACATGAAAAAATGGTTTTCAGGTGTTTTTATAGTATTCGAACACTGAGGCACTACACACCACATTTTTTACATAAAAACAGTAAAACCACAGACCAAAAACAAATACACATTTAAATGCCGTGTATCTGTCCGCGAGTTTACTGCGCTGTGACGTCATTGTAATGCCATGCTAGAAATGAGTTTAGCGGCAAATTCAAATCCGAAATTAGAAAACTTGATTTTAAATGTAGTCATGATAAAATATACTCTTTTATAAAATTTGTCAAATACCCTATTGTCTCCTATATCGCCGAAGAATATGTTGAGAAAAAGTGGACCCAGCACTGATCGTCATCCGCCATCTAGGATTTTGTAAGGTTTATCAATTTTTGACTGAGGTCAAATCTATTAATTTTATTAAGTAATATCTGGTGGTCGAGTCGGCCAAAGGCTTTTGTAAAGTCAGTGTAAATTACGTCAATTTGTTGCCCAAAGTTGATTGTTTCTGACATATTTTGAGTAATATTAATGAGATTTGTAATTGTGGATCTACCCTTTATAAAATTATGCTGAGAAGCAGCGGCGTAGCGTGCCTGACGGGGCGGGGGCTGGGGGGCGACAGCTAAAAAGGGCGCCCTCAAAAATATTGCGACCAAAAAAAAAAAACAAAAAAAGGTCATCATGTCTTTAGTTTCCTTTACCGGCCCTGCTCCTTTCTAACGCTTAGGGCGCTTCGGGCACCCATGGGGCGCCAGTACTGTGTCTTTCTTAAAAAGTTTTGGTACGTTATTAGGCTTTTATATTTTGTCTCAAAAAACTAAATTTATTTTAATAATTTCTTTTTTTTTTGTATTTTGCATGTAATTTAGATGTAGTTTTAATGTCTTACAGCTATATTTGTATTTCGAAACCGATTTGTCAAAAACACATTTCTACATACATTTTTTTGTAGAAAAGCGTCTTCTAGATTGTTGCCATTTTCTAGAAATGACCAATCTGTATTTAAAATTTCGTTATACATATAATGAAAATTTGCTTTTATAAAGCTGTATGACTGTTTTAAATTATTGTTGTTTAGGTTATTTTTCTTAAAGTGGTTAACTTGCATTTTAATGAGTAAGCCAGGATGATGCATAGTTCTCGCACTAAGAGATTTGTCGCCTGTTCTACAATTTCTCTCAAGAACACACGCTTGCACCCTTTAAAACAAACTTCAAAAGATCAGTTTAATATACTGGTCCCGTATGCGGGAGGTAGCAGTTTTAATACTTCTGAATAGGTACTAGACTTTTAGGTAGGATTTAGGTAGAACATTTTTTTGCTTCTACCATTTTTATAAATAACTTAAAGTTTAAAAGCAAGTAGATTTAACATTTAATCTAGAATGTAAGAATATTTGTTTCAGTAGTTTTTATAATTATAAACAAAAATATTTTTCTATTTAAATAAATACAGATAAAATTTGGTGAAGTGAGGAAAATTGTTCTAAATATTTATTTTATTTATTTTGTAATTAAAAAATATCACATTTCTATTTAAAAAAAGCATGATTGTCATGTTATAAATGAAATTGAAAAACCTTTTAAAGACAAATGGATTTTCTGTTAAAAATAAGAAATATTTCTTTCAAGACTCTTGCAAGAAATGCGCGTTTTATAATTATACATAATTTCTTTAAATAGCAAATTTATGCAATTACCTGGATACCTATACTGCCGTCCTTAGTAAGACCCACCTATCTACGTTCTCACTTATTTCGAGAAAAGCGAGTTTAAAGTTTAAATGCTTGCCAAGAGTTACTTAGTAATATATTTTTTGTTGGTAAATGTTTATGGGTTTCTAATAGCAATATCTAAGTAATAAAACAAGAAAAAAGTTACAAATTCTTACCTATTTAAAGCCATTTTCGGTCCTAACTCATTTTTGATTTTTTTGCAGAAAGGTGGGTCTTACTTAGGACGGCAGTATACGAGTCCACCCCAATATCTTCTGAACTGTTAAAGATAACTGAACCATATTTGGCAGTGGTCGATAGCATCAGGAGATCTATTTTATGAAACCCCTATCGAGTTAAAGTTCCTTGAAAAACTAGCTTTTTGACATAACTGTCAATTGTCTGCGTCAAATGTGTCAAAAGCTATGGACTGCCAAAACCTAATTCTTTCCGTTTTTGTCAAAATGAAAAAGTTTGCTGTTTTAAACAAAATCCCTATTGAGTGAGATCTTGTTTGAAAGGTTCTTGAAAAAACAACATTTTGGCGCAACAGCCCAGTGCCTATGTGAATCGTGTCAAAATCTATCGACTGTCAAACTTATTCTTTTACCATTTTTGACAAATTTCACGAGTTTTGTCTAACCATGGCTGGTTTTCAAAAACTAATATGTTGCCGTAACTGTCACATATTTACGGCAAACATATTTTCAAAATTTTTTGAGAAACTTTAGTTTAAATCATTGACTTCTATACCCTACGGGTAGACCCGGCATGGGCCAAAATTGCCATTATATCAAGCTTTTATCGCAATTGACCAAATACAAGTAAGAATTTAATGAGCAAAATAGGGATGAAAATAGAATTTCGGTTTGGTGAGTCCGGAAACATGCAACATCGCAAAAATATTCTATTTGCTTGTCTTGGATAAAAAAGGGCAGTGGCGGCGCAAAATAAAAATTTTGAATTCCACTAGAATTTTTTTATCAACAATTTTCTGTTTGAATAATAAATAATTCATGAATACTTACTTGTGTGTGTTTACAAAATTATCTTTAGTAAAAAAAAAGAGTAAAAAGAATTTCTAAGCATGCTAAGTGCAGTGGATGTATTAAAATTATTGTTTTCATCTTAGAACTTTACAAATGTTGTACCTTCCAGGTAAAATATTTTCTTTCTTTGAACAAGGGTCTTCTTCAACTCTTCTTTTCTTGGGTGGACTACAAGTTATGCTCGAGTCAGATGAAATTTCGGAACTAAAAATTTCAATTCGAAATGGGACAACCGGGCGCCGGGCCAACTCGGCGCCGCCAACAGGGCGCCACGCCGGGCCTAATGGGCGCCGGGCCAACTCAGCGCCGGACTATTTTTTTTTCGATAAAATGTGCAGATAAAAACAAAATAAATATGTTATTTATACAAAACTTTCAACATCTATTAAGTCGAGTTAATAAATATAGAGTACTAGTTTGGTGGGTGTAGTGTTCTGCGACTTGAAACACCGCCAAGTTCCATATTCGATACATATCGATGCATAAATAAGAAAGTCCGCCATTTTGGATCCGCCACTTTAATTTTTTTAAGGTTGTTTTTCATCTGCACATTTTATCAAGAAAAAATATTTTATCCGGCGCCCAGTTGGCTCGGCGTCAAGTTGGCCCGGCGCCCAGTTGGCCTGCCGCCCAGTTGGTGGCGCCGAGTTGGCGGCGCCCAGTTGTCCTTGACTGCAACACACTTCAGGGGTCTGGTACGTTTTACCACCTTTCTTAAAACTACGAAGTTTTTTGAAAAATGATAATTTTAGACCATTTTATAGTGATTTCTAAAAAAAAAATTGCGGACTATCGTTGATTTTGTTAAAAAAATTGAAATTGAAACATTCTTAAAACCCCATTAAAACCCATACAAATTGCTACAAAAGAAGCATTTTCTCATTTCAAACTGAAACAAAACGGTCCCTGACGTCTATCAGCTGTCAACAAAAACTTGAAATAACTAAGGTCACTGATCCAAATCGGGTCAGTTTTTTTGGTCCTTTTATGAAAATGCACAATTTTTAAAAAAGCATGAAATTCAAAACAAAATCAAGAAAATTATGATTCCTACATTTTTACAAATAAAAATTAGTTTAATTGAACATTATATCAATTTTTATTCCTTAAAACACTAAAAATTAATAAATATTTACTTTTTTAAAATTTATCGAAGGTCTAACTGAACAAAAGTAAACTGAACCCATCCGTATCGAAATGAACCAAATCAAACCGAATCTAACGGTTCTGTTTGGTTCGGTTCGATTTGCTTAAACTGAACCGAATCTAACCGAATATAGCTAAACCTAACCTAAACAATCCTAGCGGAACCTAACCGAACATACTCAAACTGAACCAACCTAACCCAACCTAACCCAACCTAACCCAACCTAACATAACCTAACCCAACCTAACCCAACCTAACCCAACCTAACCCAACCTAACCCAACCTAACCCAACCTAACCCAACCTAACCCAACCTAACCCAACCTAACCCAACCTAACCCAACCTAACCCAACCTAACCCAACCTAACCCAACCTAACCCAACCTAACCCAACCTAACCCAACCTAACCCAACCTAACCCAACCTAACCCAACCTAACCCAACCTAACCCAACCTAACCCAACCTAACCCAACCTAACCCAACCTAACCCAACCTAACCCAACCTAACCCAACCTAACCCAACCTAACCCAACCTAACCCAACCTAACCCAACCTAACCCAACCTAACCCAACCCAGCCCAACCTAACCCAACCTAACCCAACCTAACCCAACCTAACCCAACCTAACATAACCTAACATAACCTAACCCAACCTAACCCAACCTAACCCAACCTAACCCAACCTAACCCAACCTAACCCAACCTAACCCAACCTAACCCAACCTAACCCAACCTAACCCAACCTAACCCAACCTAACCCAACCTAACCCAACCTAACCCAACCTAACCCAACCTAACCCAACCTAACCCAACCCAGCCCAACCTAACCCAACCTAACCCAACCTAACCAAACCTAACATACCTATTGTTAATAAATATAGTAAAAGCTGTTAGGTTTATGTCCAGGGGGTAACCATTGTCCATAATCGTCGGAAATCGAGTTAGGATTAGTGTATGCGACCATAAACATTGAGTGGCGAGTGAGTGTTTGGTCTTCAATTTTTTTAGGGAAATTTTTCAAAATCTTTTTTTGCGCACTCTGGGCACCCTAATAAACCGTGATCTGGTCACCCTAATCCATCGCAATCAAAGAAAATGGGTAATCGAAGTGTCACAAAATTTTTGTTGGTTTCTATTCTTCTTTTATATTATGTAGGACAAAATTATTAATTAAACTAAGTGACCTTATTAAGTAAGACAGCATGATAGTCAAATGACATTAGAAGGACATAAACATATGATACCGGCCTGTAGACCGGTCGCGGTGGTCATATAATAATAAATATATACTTTCGCGATGAAAGACCAAAATTTAACTTAAAATTACTGTAAAGTCTGCAAAAAAACATTAAATTTATCGAAATTTATAAAAACATAGATCAATGTGTGTAACAATTCATCAAGATGTATGAAACTCGACCGTGACATGTCAAAAGTTTGGTTCGAAAAAACAAAAACAACTGGATAAAAATCGGTATGTAAGAATTTAAAAAGAAATCATTTTTAATAAAATCAAATACTTTTTGTTAATTTTCATGCAATGCAAAAAAAAGTGCGGGGAAGTGACACTTTCTGAATCAAAATGTGTGAGGGTAAAATCGCACGGTCGCAGAAAAAACTATCTATCGTGACGCTACTGAACTTTCTCGTGTTTTAGGAAAAACTATCTGTCAAGACGACTTACCCATGAAATGTTGTTTTTTTATGGATTTTTTTTCTTCTTTTGCACAAAAAACAATTTTGGACCATGTTTAAACTCAAATAGTTACTTCTAAACTTGTTTTTAAACGTTTTAAGATTTCTTTTTGTAATATTCCCGCACAAAATTCAAAAAAAATCATTTCCGTACTTAGACAACATTGTCTATCAGTTTTCCCTGTATACACGGACTAACAGGTAGAATCACTCAAAATACGGCAGGTGGATTAAAGGTAGCCAGCTGCTTTTCTGTCGCACTTATGCCGTCAGTGTGAAAGAGATAAAAGTACCCTTATATTATCTAGGGTATTATTAGCATGCAAAATCACCCTATCTTTGTCCGTTTCACATGTTCAATAATGTCTATCTCTGTTTTTATTGTAAAAGAAATACCCGACCATAGGAACCAAATTGGATAGGGTCAATAAAAAATGCCTTGTCTTTCCGTCTCTAACGCCCTTTTAGGGCGTTATACAACTCAATGGTTTAAATAGTTTTAAGATAAATTATTTTTTTATGGGACATAGGTCTGTCGGTAAACGCATTGTTTAAAAGGCGTTTAGTTTCCTTATAAGACCTGGTTTCAAATTTAGAATAAATATTTAACGTAAACGAGTCAGAGTTACGTCAACTTGCTAGTATTTGAAAGACCTTTTAAACAAGCTTAGTCCGGTCAATGAATGGCCATTGAGGGGTTGTAGAGTGCATGGAGGGGGGAAAATTTTTCTCTTCGGAAATATGTTAAAGGTAGTTAGGACGTTAACATATCAAAAGTCCCCACCCCTAGCTCTCCCGCTTCAGTGGCGGAGGGGGGTGAAAAGGTGCAATTTTTCAGTTTTTTGCCTATAACTCGATTACGGCGCGTTTTACAAAAGAAATGTTTTATTAAAATATAAAGACCATTAAATTCCCTAAAATATAGTTATGCTCACCTTATCTCTTAGTGTAACAGTTTATGTGGCCACCAAAAACCGTTAATTTTTGAAAAACACATTTTTGCCCCTTATTTTTATTCAAACTTGTTCATCTAACTCTTTTGTTTTTAATTTTAGAAAAAAAATTGTGAATATAAACGGTGTAGACCAACCAATTTACTTTAAAAATGTGTAGCACTTACTAATTTATCTATAACATCAAAAGTTACAGCAATTTGAAATTTTTAACCAGATTTTCACAAATACAAACTATGACCATCCTTAAATTACTTACCGCACAAAGGGGCGAGGGAGGGTTTGACCTTGTGTTACAGTCAATGATTTTAAACGCGTTTTCTCGTGCTAATGCGGTACGAGGGGGGAGAGGGGGTTTGAAATTCCTAAGTTTTTGCGTTACGTAATTTAAGAACGTTTCCTAATGAGATCTTTCAACTGCATAAAGTTTTGTGGCAGAGAAGATCCTTAATTGCTAAACCAACTTTACCAATCAACCGAAAAAAACTGACCTAACCAACCAACCTTTGTAATGGATAAGTCAAATTCATCAAGACCTATTATTATTTAGGCACGTTTTGCACTGTTGTTTCCTTAAAGCATTGAATTAATTCAATTAAATTCTTGTTGTTTTTGATAGATATAACATTACAAAAATGAGTACTATAACTGCAAAACAAAAAAGACGCTAGTGTACTAAAAAATTAGTTTATTTTAATTTTGATAATCTAAATTAGTGTAAGTCAAGAATCTCTTTCCAATTCCAAAAACAGAGATTGTCTTATACAGTAGAATCACAACGCTGCAAACATCACAGGATATTGTGAGCACTGCAAATCCAAACTCCATGCAGCCATCATTGTAGAAGATAGATTTTGCGGTAATCTCGGTCGCAAATACTCCACCCGACCACAATATTTTGTTTTTAAATCCTGTCAGGGAAGAAGTAGAAACTCATGTATATTCAATCCACGAAATGCAGCAGCTAAGACTAAAAGAAATATTGATCCTGCATGCTTTTACTGATTGCGATTTTACATCGGAGGCATTTTGGAAGGATCAGAAGGATTTATAAAGCTTTACTAAAACTAGCCTATACTCCAAAAACCAGCTAAATTGTTTTACAATCCACGCTCTTTGCATGCTGAAGTAGAACTTGCTTCGCAGGAATACCTGCTAAAATGGTATAACTCCCCGGCAAATGAAAGTTCCTTTAATGCCCACACATTTGCTTTATTTATAAAATCAGAGGCAAATATGAAACTATTGACTTAAAAAAATATGCAGCAGAAACCCAAGAAAGCAAGACAAACAATACATATATGAATTACAAACGTTTTCACATCACCTTTATCCAAATATTACTCTGATCGATTGTCGCATCTCCCACGTGTGGTAACAATAAATCAACATTAACTTAGAAGATATTATCAACTGGCTAGAGCTTTAGTTAGCAAATTAGCTAGCTCCAGAACTATAGGGTTGGGAATCCAAAGCAAACTGTATATCTCCAGCCTTTACCAAATATTCAGTGGCAGCAAAAAAATGTTTTCAAATGACTTTTTGAAGATGCGTTACTGACTACAGCAACATCAAATGTAGCCGCAATTTTCAGAATTTTTTTTTTAAAGGGTGTGTCCGTTTTAAACAATCATAAAAAAGATAAAGAAGCCTGAAATTTAAAAAAGCAAGAAAAACAAAATCAGTATAATAACATTAATTATAAACATTTTCACATCACCTCTATCCAAATATTACTACATACAGAATTGCATCAGATTTTTTATCTACAGATGTAAGTTTTCTTTTTGTTCCATATGTAATATGATTTTAAAATTTGTAGGCGTAGTAATATTCTCTTCGCTAATTGATATAAATCAATCTAAATCTTGTTCTCATTATACGTAACTTATAAAAACTTGACTATCAATGACTAGTTATTCAATTTTTTAGCTGGCTCAATAAAGTTATAACTCTTAATAATAAAAATAATACTTCCATTGTAAGTGAGAACGTTTTTTCTTTTAATTTACCCCGTCCTAGTGCCCTTAAAGTCGATAGCTTGATCGAAGTCTTATAATGATGATGATGATGATGATGATGAAGGTGATAGTAAAAGCAATTATCCAGTTTTTTGTCAGGAATATCCGCTTAAAACTAAAACGCCTGTAACTTTTAATTTATGATCACGTATTTAAAGATAAATAAAAAAAAAATTAAATTGAATGCACTAAATTGTCGCTTTTTACGATTTTTTTCTAAAATTAAAAACAAAAGTGTTAGATGAACAAGTGTGATAAAAAATATTAGGCAAAAATGTAATTTTCAAAAATTAACGGTTTTTGGTTGCCACTATCTCAAAATCTCATAGGTCAGGTTAGCATACTCATTTTGTAGGGATTTTAATGCTCTTTAATTTTTAACGTATTTTTTTTTGTACAACTCGATTGTTATAGGCAAGAAACTGAAAAATTGCAACTTTTGACCCCCCTCCGCCACTGAAGCGGGAGGGCTAGGGGTGAGGACTTTAAATATGTTAATGTGCCAACTACCCTAAAACTATTCCCGGATAGAAAATTCTCTCCCACTCCATGCACTCTACAACCCTCTCGTTGAATGGACTAAGCTATGGTTAAACAAAACTTGTGAAATTTGTCAAAAATGGTAAAAGAATAAGTTTGACAGTTGATAGATTTTGTCTCGTTTGAGATAGGCAAGGCACATTTACGCCAAAATGTTGGCTCTTCAAAGACATATTAAACACATATCACTTAATAGGGTTTTTGTTTAAAACAAAGAACTTATACAAAAAAAACTGAAAAAATAGGTTTGACGGTCTATAGCTTTTGACAGATTATGTCAAAATGTTAGATTTTAAAACGAGCTATCACCTGATAGGAATTTCAATTTAAAAAAAATTTAAGCAGATCGCCTCCATGCCGCCCCCTAATGCAGGGGAAGCACACTTGCCCCTTCATAAAATAGATATTTTGATATTATAAATCACTGCCAAATACGGTTCAGTTATCTTCAATAGTTCCGAAGATATTTGGGTGACTCTGATTTTTGGGACACCTTGTATGTATGGCTTAAAGTTCTTAAAATTTTATCTTTATATTTAAATATACAGGGTGTAGACGGTATGACTAACAATATTTTAAAAGATGATAGAGAAGGCAAAAATAAGAAAAAGGTTCGTATACGATGGGGGTCGAATCACCTCTGTTTTTCTGATATAGGATTTTTACTGTTTGAGTAGTGATGGAATAAAATGTTTTAGCAGAAATTACAAGAAAAAATTTTAAGAATTAAAAATAAATGGATCCATGACGGATCTGATACCTTCCTAACCCATTAGCACACTCCAAGTAAACTCAATGCTATATCAACCTTAAAAACAGTTTTTTGTAAATATCTCCGAAACGAAAGCTCCTACCAAGTTTTAGGTTATAACACAAATTTTTGAAAAAAATATGCGCTAATATGCTACGAAAACCGCATTTTGAGGCGACGCGACGCTCCGTTAAAAAGTTTGCATTTTTAAAACTTTTTAACTGTCAAAAAACTGACATTAGCATCAACAATTTTCGACCAAAATCTAATCAGTTCGTTATAGTATCGAATACTATTTTACCTAAAAATTTTATGAAAATCGGTTGGGCGGGTTAGGAGCTATCGCGGTACGGACAGAATTATACAACACGACGATTTTGCCAGGGCAGGTTAAAATACACCAAAATAACAAATTTTCGCCGTTATATAAAAAAAAAATTCGTCGAAAACAATACCATCTCTAGCCATTGCTGTGCGGGCTAGGAAGGTAAAACATCGTTTAGCTTACAAACTTTCAAAAAGATCAAGGATAAGTTATTCTGTCTACCTAGAGATTTGTTTTTAAAATAATTTACCAGCAAAACTTTTTTCAAAATCATTTTTATATTTAATTATTGGTTGTACTCATACATGAAGATAATGAAAAAGTTATAAACAAAAAATGACTTAAAAAATCCTCGACTACTTTTATATTAAAACTTTCATATTTCTAAAATCTGAGGGCACGGCAGTGCCTCGCCAAGTTGGCGCGCCGTAACCATCTTTTCTTGAAGCATTTCAGCCGATATTTGACCTACCTAAAACTCTACTTCGGAATGAGCTACGAATCTCAGTCGTAGATCTCCATGGGGTTAACAACCCCTCCAAGTTTCATGGAATTCCATAAAGTAGTAAAGTAGTTACGAAATTTCAAAAAACGTTGAAATTGCCACTCACTCACTCACTCACTCACTTATGTATAGATCATCAATATTCTACGGTACTTCCAGACATGCTACAAAGCTGAAATTTGGCAGACTGATAGAAATTATGACCAAAACCCTGGAAAAAAACCAAAAAACCCCAAAATTTTAATTTACTCCCCTCCCCTATACATTTAAAGTTATGTAAAAGTAGCATCGCCCACTCCCAGAAATGCTAGAGAGTTGAGCTTTGGCAGACTGATAGGAACTATGATAAAACTATAGGAAAAAATTAAAACACCCCAAAATTCTAATTTACTTCCCTCCCTTATAAATGTAAAGTTAAGTAAAAGTAACATTGTCTACTTCCAGACATGCTAGAGAGCTGAGCTTTGGAAGACCGATAGTAACTATGATAAAGCTATAAAAAAAAATTAAAACACCCCAAAATTCTAATTTACTTCCTTCCTCTATAAATGGTAAATTTTGTAAAAGTAACACTCCCCACTTCCAGAAACGCTAGAGAGCTGAACTTTTTAAGACTGAAAGACAACATTTTAATTTACTTCCCTCTCCTATAAATGTAAATTTATATAAAACTAACATTGCCCACTTCCAGAAACGCTAGAGAAGCTGAGCATTGGAAGTCTGATAGGAACTATGATAAAACTATAGGACAAAATTTAAAAACACGACAATTTTAATTTATTTCCCTCCTCTATACATGTAACGTTCTGTAAAAGTAACATTGTGCACTTTCAGAAACGCTAGAGAGCTGAGCTTTGGAAGGCTGATAGGAACTACGATAAAACCATGGAAAAAAATAAAAAACCTCAAAAATTTAAGTAAGGCATTGCAAAAGTTTTGATCCATATTCCGCATATTTTACTACTTTAAAAATTAAGTATTATCCAATTCCTTTAAAAAAGAAGTGAAATCATAACAAAAACATTTTATGTAAAAAAAGCCAAGTACGCGAAAATGGCATTGCGTAAAAAGAATTGAGATAAAAGTAAAGCTAAGTTCTCCAATACAAATTTCAAAATGAAAGGTTCTTACTAGTTTGGTAACCATCTTTTCTTGAAGCATTTCAGCCGATATTTGACCTACCTAAAACTCTACTTCGGAATGAGCTACGAATCTCAGTCGTAGATCTCCATGGGGCTAGCAACCCCTCCAAGTTTCATGGAATTCCATAAAGTAGTAAAGTAGTTACGAAATTTCAAAAAACGTTGAAATTGCCACTCACTCACTCACTCACTCACTTATGTATAGATCATCAATATTCTACGGTACTTCCAGACATGCTACAAAGCTGAAATTTGGCAGACTGATAGAAATTATGACCAAAACCCTGGAAAAAAACCAAAAAACCCCAAAATTTTAATTTACTCCCCTCCCCTATACATTTAAAGTTATGTAAAAGTAGCATCGCCCACTCCCAGAAATGCTAGAGAGTTGAGCTTTGGCAGACTGATAGGAACTATGATAAAACTATAGGAAAAAATTAAAACACCCCAAAATTCTAATTTACTTCCCTCCCTTATAAATGTAAAGTTAAGTAAAAGTAACATTGTCTACTTCCAGACATGCTAGAGAGCTGAGCTTTGGAAGACCGATAGTAACTATGATAAAGTTATAAAAAAAAATTAAAACACCCCAAAATTCTAATTTACTTCCTTCCCCTATAAATGGTAAATTTTGTAAAAGTAACACTCCCCACTTCCAGAAACGCTAGAGAGCTGAACTTTTTAAGACTGAAAGACAACATTTTAATTTACTTCCCTCTCCTATAAATGTAAATTTATATAAAACTAACATTGCCCACTTCCAGAAACGCTAGAGAAGCTGAGCATTGGAAGTCTGATAGGAACTATGATAAAACTATAGGACAAAATTTAAAAACACGACAATTTTAATTTATTTCCCTCCTCTATACATGTAACGTTCTGTAAAAGTAACATTGTGCACTTTCAGAAACGCTAGAGAGCTGAGCTTTGGAAGGCTGATAGGAACTACGATAAAACCATGGAAAAAAATAAAAAACCTCAAAAATTTAAGTAAGGCATTGCAAAAGTTTTGAACCATATTCCGCATATTTTACTACTTTAAAAATTAAGTATTATCCAATTCCTTTAAAAAAGAAGTGAAATCATAACAAAAACATTTTATGTAAAAAAAGCCAAGTACGCGAAAATGGCATTGCGTAAAAAGAATTGAGATAAAAGTAAAGCTAAGTTCTCCAATACAAATTTCAAAATGAAAGGTTCTTACTAGTTTGGAAATATTTTTCTAAACTTGGCTATTACGGCTGTAAATGACTCTTAGGCACAGTGCTAAATTGAACATAAATAAGTTTGGCTGTAATAGCAAAGTTTAAAAAAATATTTCCAAACAGTAAGAACCTTTCATTTTGAAATTTGTATTGGAGAACTTGGCTTTACTTTTATCTCAATTCTTTTTACGGAATGCCATTTTCGCGTACTTGGCTTTTTTTACATGAGATGCTTTTGTTATGATTCATATTTCTAAAATATACCGTTTATCAACAAAAGCACCGAGTAGCAGTATGGTGGGCCCACAGAGATGCAAAAAAGCCACACCTTAATTTAAGATTCTGAAAAACGTCATTTGGAGAAAATGACCAAACTTTGAAAATTCATATTTCAGAAAATATACAGATTATCAACAAAAGCACTAAGTTGCAGTATAATGGCGCCATAGAGATGCGAAAAACTAGACCCTGAGTTAAGATTCGCGAATTTTAGGGTAGGAAATCCAATAAGACCAAAATGGCCCAACTTTGAAAATTCATATTTCAAAAACTGTACAGTTTATTAATAAAAGCACCAAGTCGCAGTATGGTGGGGCCATAGTGATGCGAAAAAACCACACCATAAGTTAAGATTCGGAAAAACGATTTTTGGGTAGGGAATCCCATAAGACCAAAATGGCTAAACTTTAAACAAGCGCGGATTTATGGGCGGTAACGGATAATTACCCCCCCCCCCTTTATAAAAAAATAACTGCCCAAATATTTTTTCGTCGATAAAATTACCCCCCCCCCCCCTCCTAGATCTATGCCCAGATCCGCGCTTGATTTCAATCCCATATCATAGAAGCAAACTGCTTTATTATACACGGACTATAATATAAAGTAGCTTTATATACGAAAACAATAGCTCTATTATAATACCCAAGTAGGCTTACGAGTAGAGCCATTATCGCTATCTGGCACAGAACTTTGCCCGCAGCAGCATTTTTTGTTTTGTTCGATGCTAGAATATTCTGCTTCTTATGTAAAGCTGATTTCAAAAAAAATCCGATACGTCTGGACAAAATCGTTTTTGCAGTGTAAACTTCTTTAGGCGCGTTTAGCAGTTTTTGTGGGTAGTGAATCGAACTGAGCCGTCAGGCTCGGCTATGTAACGCTCATTCGGGTGAAGTCGGCTCTAGTCGACTAACTGTGAGAGGAACATTCAGCGAGCGATATGATGATGCAGATGAAGGCCAGTACTATTAATTTCGTCTTGTTGAAGTTTACACTTCTGCCGTGTGGTCTTAAGCACACACAATTTTTTTATTTTAAGCAGTGGCGGCACGTAATGTAACACTTTGGGGTGCACACCCAAAATAAAAATTGCGGCACAGGCGAAATTTTTTTTGAGTGCCTCGCCCATCTTTTTGGGCCATCGATTGGGCTATTATATCATATTATAATTTTGGGCAAATAGTTATCAGATTAGATATTCAACAAAATAATAATAACAATGTCATCAGCTACAGATTAACGAGGGGTAAATATCTGAGGATTTATGGGGATTTACGAGGATTTGCTCGGATTTACGGGGATTTGCTGGGATTTACTGGGGATTTTTGAGGATTTACGAGGATTTATAGTGAATTACCAAGGATTTACCAAAGATATAAATCAGTGGCGTATATAGAAAAAAGTTTCGGGGTGAACCCGAGACAGTTGGGGGGGGGGGGGCGAGACCCAATTAGGCCGTATTTTGTGCTATTTTATGTTTGTATTTATGAAATATATGGAAAATATCTAAAATAGGGGGGCGGACCCCCCAGCTCCCCTCCTTTATATACGCCGCTGATTTAATCATCATGTTCTACGCAAAAGCAATCGTCTACCACGTGTCAACAAATCGTTGGAGGATCTTGATAAACACGCTTTTCGCGCGGTGTTGCGAGTTTAACTAAAACTCTGAATAGCGGGCGACTATGCCATTGGTCGAGATAAGTCATTTCGCACAATACGCGACCGCTGAGGGTTTGCTATCGGTCAAAGCGTGTGATGTGGATGGTCACATCGTTCAAGACACAGAATAGCTACCCTGTAGGAACGTACGGTCGCCCACTTTATTAAACTCAACTTGAAACTCACTAAACTTGTCTCAAAAGCACAGAATTTCAGCGGACTTTTACTTACTTATTTTAAACCATGCGGTGTTGCCAAATAACGCAATGCTTCTTTCTATTCTCCAAATGTAGAAAACATAAGACGACATTAAAAAAGTGGGCGAGTGTACACCAGTATTTACTAAAAGGTCTAAGATGCTAAAGTGCTTTAAAACTCTGGACAGGGACCAAGTAATTAAAAAAAAACCTTTTCGTGCACATTAAATCCAAGATGGCGGGGGGAAGCCGGCTACCCCCAATGTCGAAAACTCAAATTTCTGTTTAGGACTCCTATGATAAACAACATATGTCAAAATTGCGAGTACTTCACCTTTTGCAAGCTAAGGGTCTCAAAAAATAAAAAGCAGAACTGTTGACATGTTATTAGTTAATGTCAATTGCTTGCCTTGTTAACCGCATAAGGGTACTATATGCTAGAGTCCCTGTATGTTGACATATTTGGATATATTATATATATCCAAATATGTCAACATACAGGGACTCTACTATATGCTAATAAATTTTTTTATTAAAATCTGCCCCTTCGCTCGCATCGTCAGGTCATTTTCCAAGTTTAAATTAAAAACTATATACATACGTAAAACTATATATGATTTACGGGGATTTATTCGGATTTATGGAGATTTCTTCGGAATTATTGGGATTTATAGGGATTAAAGGGTTCTTATTAGGATTTATAGGAAATTATTGGTGATATAACAGGATTTCTAGGGATTTATTAGGATTTCTAGGGATTTAATTCCCAAAAAGGATTTATGGTGTACAACATTTTGGGCAGATATTTACCCCTTGCAGAATAATAAATATATAAACAGAGTATTTAATCCTAAAATGGCTTTCCGTACGACCAAGAGGCTAAATACCAAAATTGTTACTAAGTTGAAAAATAACTGGTCCTTTCCTGCGGTACCGCAGGATTTTAACCTAAGCGGAACAACAGTTTGTTCTGTAAATAAAAGATGGATAAAAGAACAATCATTTGAAAGAAAACAAGGATGATCTGGCAGGCCAAACGTAAGTCAATACGGGAAGATCAAGCGCTACTTCGCGTACTCTAAAATGACCCTTTCAGAAAAGCAAAGAATGCAAGATTTCAATTCAATCATCAAATTTTAGGTGTCGAACTTCATCAAAGGAAACCGAACTTACTTTGTAAGTCTATTATTTAGCAAAGCTAATAAAGATATTCAATTAAAAATTTAATTTAATTTAAAAAGCAAGTTATTTCTACAAACGACCAAACATATAATGCTAGCTGGTTTTTATCAAGTTTTATTTTATTTATTAATGAACCTGCAAAAGAAAATAAACAGTCCTCTTATTGGATCATAACACTACTGTAAAGTGTAAGTGTCATCCCGATTTAATAATTATAATACTGCTTAAAATCAGTGGCGTTTCCTCCATAATTGCACATGAGCACATGCACTTCCAAATTTTACTTTACTTTACAAAAATACTAAAATTTCATCATTCTTTATTTAATAATTTCATCATAAAATATCAATAAACCCCAAAAAGAATTCACCAAAGACTTGAATACTAACTAGAAATTATTACCAGGTATGTATGTATGTGTTTGTATTCGTGTTTAAACCAGGATGCGGTGGAAGCGTGGGCCGGCTCGCACCACGCTGTTACGGTTTCAAATTATGTGCACCGTAGATGTTATGTCGCATTCTAATTGCTCTTGTGCAGAAATTGCTAGGATGGATGCAGATCGCACCACCGTCATGTGCACCCCCAAAAAAAATTGCGGCACAGGGTAGTATAAAAAAATCGTATACAATTTTTTTGGTATAAACTTTTATAAATGCCATATTAAACGCAATGTTTTTTTTTATATTTTTTGTTAATAAAAACAAGTCTATAGCGGGACAAAATAAAATATTATTGATATTTTTTAAAAGGAGAAGCAAGCAAAAATTAGTTTTTAATTTTTTTTTTAATTTTGTATACATTGTTGGATGTTATTTTGACAGCCTCTATCTGCTCAACTTGTAATTTTATCAAAAAAAGAAATACTACATTTTTGAATCACAATTAGCTGAGTATTCAGCTGGCTAATGGCTGTGACAGATTTCCTTTTTTTGTTAAACCCTACTAGCCCAATTCCTCTAACTTTAAAAATCCTGTATCTTAAAAACATGTGTTGCCCTCATGTTATATAAACTCAAAGAAGTTTAAGTTAAATGTTTTTGTATAAACTTCTTTCTCGGAAATAACCTCCACTATCACCTGCTGCACTATGGCCCCTAAATTATGTCTATGGAAAAAACCTTAAATTGTATTTCTCCTCTTTGGTACACTAAAGGCGTAAATCCGATTTATTATACAAGCAATGTCCTTATGGTTTGGTACAATAAGGGCGAAAGCTACGTGTGTAAAGGGGAGAATTATTTCTATTAACTTTTATTACTATAACTTTGTTGCTACGGGAAGGTTTTTTTCCGAATTAGTGCGAAAAAGTGCAACTTTCCGCACGCAAAATGCATGTTGATACAAAACAATATTATTTATTAATTTTTCAGACAGATATTTACCAGAGGCAGTGGATTTTTTTTGCACGCCTGTAGAAAAATAATATACCTACCTACCTAAAACGTGCGTAAAGTAACATGTCTGCACTTGATTGCTGGTTAAACCACTAATAACTAACGCAATGTTCGGCCATTTGCAAATGCGTACGTATTTTATTATTTTCTGCTCGCATGCAAAAAATACCGACTTTGGGAACTGTTTTAACCTGGTGCGAAAGGTAGAATTTTTTACATTGTTATTATAGGTTATATAGGACACCGTATAATTAATTGTTTGAGTTTTAGCACTTATAATGTAAACTAATACAGCACCATTTTGAAGATAAGAGTGTATCTGTAGCGTAATATGAAATTTAGAATCTAATAATTAGAATAAAGTTAATTCTATAAACTTTTTTACATGCTTTATAGAATTTTAAAAACATTATAAATTAAAACTATTCTTTAAGTTTTGCGCCTTGAAGGCCAGGATCGAAATAAGCGCCTCGTACCTCATAGGCTAGTTACGACTCTGATTTGCAGAGGCGTGTTGCTCGACTTTGGAGGACTGGCCATTTTCAGGTCCGTGTAAAGGACACACCTATGCAATTTTCGTATTCTCATCTCTTGAGGCGATATGAAAATAATCTCCCACAACTAGCCAACAAGACACGATTTGTGACTATAAGCTGTCATTATATAACTAATGACGCAGTCTTGTAAACATACGTGTTATTCTCAAACGACATGAATGAATAACGTTACAACACAGTGTCCCAGATGTACATGGGAAATGTTAGTTGCGATTTTTTGGCTTTAAAAATAAGAAGAAGAGAGAGTCTCTTCCTTAATCTCCGTAATAAAATAAATGATATGTCCTTTATTTTTATAAGACGAGGGACTCAAAGCGTATAAAGCCTCAGAGATTCGGTAAACTAGATGTTCTACAGAACAACGTATCGCATTTTGGGGACTTTCCTTGATTTTTGGGTAGTTAGAGGGGAGGGCGGCGAAAAACTAATAATATAGTTCAGGATGTATAAAAGTGGCACCGCGTCATAGCTATCGTAAACCAAATTTTGTGACAGAAACCATATAGAAGCCACAACTTTCCTTAAAAAAAATTGCAAAAACCTTTTGCACTTAAAAATTTTGATTTTAATAAAGATTTATTTTTTGGTTCCTTTATAGATACCGATTACATCAAGATAAAACATTTCAAAAATGTTATCTTCTTAATTGGCCAAAACATATCTATGGTTTATGATTTTTCCTGAAAAAATACGAACTTTAAAAAAAAAATTACTACTGTTTAGAAATTAGAATAAGAGGCTTTAAGAAAAAAATCTTGAAAATGACAATTAATCGCATTAGTGACCTTAGTACAAGACAATAAATTTAAAAAATCGCCATTTTGAAAATGTGACCCATTGGATTTTTTATATTTTTTTGAAAAAAGATGCATTTAAAAATTTTTATAGTGGGCCGAGAAGTCTAATGCCAAAAAGAAAATTTCTTGTATAAGTACGCGGAGGCCTTGGCCGTACTTATATGTATATGGGCAAGCGAGCAGTCCTATTGAGGCGCCCGGGGTGTGAATCAATATACATTTTTTTTTAAAAAGTTATTTTGTTTTAAGGAATAAATCTTTTTTTTAATTCTGAAACCCCCCCCCCCCCTTGCATATGACATCAGCGGCGTTACATTCATGAGCCAAGACGGGCCTTGGCCTTCCACTGTTTAAAACCTTATCGGCCACCAACATTGTGGCACATTTTTCTAATTAGACTACCTATTCCCGCATTGTTATGTCACTCGACGCCACTATACAGGGTGTCCCGAATTCGATTTTTTTGGGAAGTCTCGACCGTCACTTCCGAGTGTCCAGTAAAAGGGAAAGCGGTTTTTTTTAACTCTGCGTTTTGGGAGCGGGGCTTAACTTTGATGTTTATAAAAATTACATTTTCGCTTAAATCGCTTTTGCATAGTTTTTTTTTTAAGGCAATAGTGACGTCCTTTACTAAGTAAGACAGGGCATTCGCAGATGTTCGGCTGTCTCTGATGCGCTACTACAGAGTCTGCAGTTGCCATCATTGGCTTTACCTATTGCCTTGAGGCAGGGCTGTCGCTAGACTAGTGGCCGCCTCCCAACTAACATTTATAGTAGCAGCTACATGTTCTAAAGGCTTTGCTACTTTCTTATAGTAGAAATGTGGTGATCCCAACCAAAATTTGTTACTTTTTAGTTCTAACTACTATTTAGTATCAGGAAATAGTAGATGTTTCGTAAAAACGACCCTCTAAACTACTTCTTAGGATTGTTTCTTGATAGTCGATTCTCATAGTCTTCTCTACCACAATAGGACGTTGCTAAAGTTTTACTTTCTTTTTAGTCGTTATTTCGTAGTCGCCCTGACGTTTATATCCTACTTAATTACCACTAGAAAGTTAAGCTTCATTGGAGTCCCAAACAAGTGTATCGACAACTACATTATAACTTTAATTTTTACCACAAAAGTTTGTGTCATCATAGTAACATCTGATGTAACAATGTAGACAAAATAACTTTTTGGATCAACTTTAAAGCCGCAACTACTTTGATTTTTTTTTAATGTCGATCTTTTAAAGTAATCTCTCCTTCCTGTTTCTACTTTAAAAACGTAGACTTTTTGAAGTCGCATCTTGGTCGCACACATTCTTAACCCTACTTTTTGTGGCTGCTTTTATAATATGGGAATATCAGGAATAGCTTTGCAAATATTTTTTTAACTACCTTGAGCAGTCCATTTTTTCGAGCTCATTGCTTGACCATTTTGCAAAACAATCAAAATGCAAAATATTGATCCAAAGTATCGAGTACCGCACACGAATTTTAAGAATTCCCTGGTCCATGCTTAATCTCCATCCTTAATCTTTTACGCTACTTGTTGTTGGTATTCTATTCTTGTATTGTCTATACGGTCGTTCGTAGCTTGTGCTGTAGCACCACCCTCTTGTGCCGCCACCCTCTTGGGGTCACGTGTCGTGTTTCACTGTGATTCATTTTATGTGTTGAGCTGGACTTTAACTTTATATATCCCTCTTCCAAAACAAAATATTTTATTCTTAATTTATTGCTATAATGATAAAGTAAAACACAAACAAATAGGAACAAAATAGTAACAAAATGAGGAACATTAAAAAGAAATCGTAAAACAAATCGGTAAAAAAATTTACGTAACGCTGTCGCAACATCAGGTGATGTAACGTTTCAGCTATCATCTACCCCCTTATTAGGGACTTATTGCAGTAGTGCCAGGCACTAATTGTGCCGGGCACTATATTGACAATTTCGCAGTATAAGAACAGCTGTCTTCTTTCAAAATTAGGCCATTTTGTATTATAAGAGCCAGAATTAATAGTGACGCCACTATTAATGAAAAATAAACGACTGGATTTCTAAATTCGACTTTGGTATGTCAATTTTGAAAGATCAACTGTCAATATAGTGCCCGGCACAATTTGTGCCAGGCTTTATTGCAATAGGTCCCTAATATCTAATTTATGCACGGCCCCTAAAATAACCTCTGGGAGATGCTAGACTTCATCTAGGAACTTTTGTGCAGTTTGCGGCTAATAAAAAAACAAGTTAGATATATCGTGGTTACATGCGGATTTCTAAGCAATCTAACAAGTCTCAGAGATTGTTTTTTTACTTATAGGGCTGATAATAATAAAAATTACTGAATATTGAGAATGCCAAAATATCTAAAAACAATAAAAAATACTACATACGAATTGTGAGAGCAATGTGTAAATAAAAAAAGTTACAATAAGTTGATTTCATTGATGTGACTAAGTTCTTTTAGTTCCTTGACCAACACTTCCTAGAAATTCTAGAATAGGGATCATGCTCTCGACTGCAACATACACTTTTAAAAAACACTTTTTATTGGCACTTCATTTATTGTTCTAATGGAATTTAATTTATCTTGTTTTTGTTTTAAAACCTACCACAAATTCACGCTAGTACAAAACCTATAAGCAGTGGTGCTGTTGTTGACAGAAACGGCAAATGACAAGTGGCGACACCCCAATAACTTGAGGGTAGTAGTTATACTTATCGCGTAGATCCTATCACTCTGTAGACGTTTTCTAGTGGCGAAAGCTAGTTAATAATACGTTTCTGCAACGAAGGAGTAGAAATTCGAGTGTGTTATATAGAACTATAAAGGAAAGCCGACATTAGAGTCGTAAGTGACACGTTGCCGTAACTTAGGCTCACTTTCAAGTAACCCTTTCGACTATCAGGGAATATAGTTTGGGACGCCATGTTTTTATGTAAGAAAGAAAATTTAATATTTTTGTTGTCGTTTTATGAGCTCATATTAAAGAGCTATACTATTTTATAAACAAATTAGTTGAAGCTTACCAAAAATGCTCTTCTTAAGCACCATTTGTTGGAGTTAACTGTCGATTATGAAAACATAACCTCAAAAATTCCATCAGCTACCAGAAAACGGCTCAATTTTACGGGCGCACCGGTTTTTTGCAATATATATAATGCATGTTATACAGAAAACTTTGCGTCGCACTCGAATTTTGATCCTCTGCTCGTAAATTCTCACACTTTTGGATAACATAGTACATATTATAACCATAACCAAACAAAAAACTAAGCGAGTCTGTTTACTGTTGTGTCCACCATATTGTGTAACAATTCTACCAAAAAGAAACGATTATATTAATTGCAACTACATCGCAACTTTTATGCCATTACGGAAAAAAAAACAGCCTCTACGACGTGGTAGATACCTGGCTACGACGTAGTAGTGTAGTTGTTACTACAGTGACTTTAAACACTTGGCCAAGTAGTTATAACCAGAAATTGGTTCCCCACTTAGGGAATTATAACGTCGCTGTATGGTATACTGAGACGTAGCGGGAGTACGTTGCGGTTACTTTTAAGAAATTCTTTCTAGTTGGGGTTTCGTCGTTACGACTTTAAATGTTTGTTGGGCTGGAGCAAGTCGGGTAAATGCCGCCCACCCCCCGCTTTTTACCACACCAATAAAAGTTTTTTTGGTGTTACTCCAATACATAAATATTGCCAGCGGGTGACAAAATGTGATTTACACCAAAAACCAAGTGATAATAATTGTAAAAAGAATGATATTAATAACTTGTTGGATGATTATGTCTCATAAAGCTTTGATTTTTTATTAAACTTAAATGTCATTTCACATCTGACCCAGATACTACAAAGTCGAGCAAACTGACCTTGTGTTTTTGAAAAAAAGCACTTTTTAAAAGTTCAGTTTTAGTTCTATATCCCTTAAGAGCTTAAAATTGGTAATATCAAATTAAAATTAAAATCTGGCAGTGACAAATGGGTGGTGATACATTGAAAAGTTACATTTTATGAAGTCGTTTGTGTATTGAAGTGCTTGACACTCGAACAGATGCTCCAATATAATATGAGCTAACGAACCGTGTCAAAACTTTTTAGGTCTCTTGTAAATTGCGTCTTGATATTGCCGAAAACCTACAACAGTCAAATTGAAAAAATGCCAAAAATTGACCAAGTATTTTTCATGTCCTTCATTTTCTTAAATTCTTCGATCCTTTTTTTTAATAAAAAAGAAATCACATAATTTCTTTTATTAGTTTTGGAAATATTAAGCCTCAAAATATAAAAAATAAGTCTTAGTAACTTTAATACACATGTTAAATCTTTGAATCAAAAGTAAGTGTGGAGAACACCGCATGGCGGCTGCTTAAACAAAATGGGTTGGCCGCCCCTAAAATCGGCCGCCTGGAGCGGCTGCAATATCCAGCAGTCATACTAGTTAGCTTAAGTCGTTTCCGTTCATGTCTAGAAGCTGTTTGAGCTTCTTTGCTGATATGGCTAGGAATCGTTTTGATTCTCTTTTTCCCGGATCTTATCTGATTTATTTTCAAATTATTTAGTTCTTTTATGTAGTGACTTTTCATTAGTCCACAGAAGGGCTCTGGTCCGCAATAGCGAGGCTGTCTGCTTACAAATTTTCTTCAATGCCCTGAAATCCTGGGTTCGGTTCGGTTCGGTTCCAAAAAGATTACCAAGAACAATTTTCAAGTCTAAGGTATATGAAAACTGCGATTATTATTTAAAAAACAAACTTCCATTTTTAATTATTTCAAGTGTAGCTTGTAGTATATTCAAATTTAATACAAAAAAATTAACAATTCTAATTTTAGAACATTACTCTGTCAGATTATTATTCTTCAACAATAAAAGTGCCTTTTTTTGTTTCTGATTGAAATATTTTTGTTTTTTGAGATTTAAAAAAATCAAGCAAAAACCTTACGACCTTTGTTAGGAACAGATGCATTTAATTTTGGTTATAACCCTTAATTTTTTTTCAATATATGTAACTATATTTTTTTCTAGAAAAATTTGATTTTATAAATGTTTTTGCCATTTTAGTCTAGAAAATATGAAGTTGGCGGCTTAGTCAAATAATTTTCATTTTATTTATCAAGTTTTAAGAATTTTTTCTCTCTTTCCCTAAATGTGAAGTGTATCTATTAATCCTATTTAATTTAATCTTCTGCATAATGCGTTTCTCTGACTCTTTATATCGGGGACATATTTGAGTTATTTTATAATTAAGTATTACTTGGTTTAAAACATTTAACTGAGCTGTCATTTGATTATTTATATAGGTCAAATGAAAACCGCATCATTGTATTTAAACATTTCAGCGGAAGTGGGCGCTATCGTAGAATTTAAGACAATTGCGCCTTATCGTTGTTCCAAAATTAAACACTTGTGACGAGTTTATAGTATGCGGATTTACTTACTGACAAACGCCATAAATATATTCCTTTTGCAGTTATTAGTTTGAAATTTTGCAAGATGCTGGCTCATATACTAAGACACAAAAAAGGAAGACTCACGATTTTAGAGTTACTTTCCCTCGCACGCTAATTACGTCATCATTGTGTAACAAAACGGGATTTGAATATAAATGGTATTTTTGCCATTTATAAGTTTTTATATATTTTTATTTAAATATTGTTTTTGACATCAACAAGCATTAATTATATGCAAGACTAGGTTAAGATTAAGTAAAATTTATGGCAACACCGGCGACTTGTTTTTTGGCATGTTTTTAGGTCCGCTGTATTTTAATAAAAGTTGTATTCGGCTAATATGTCCTTTGAGCCACTAACATAATTCATATTTTGTAACTGGAAACAAATTTGCTCAACTATTTTCAACTTTTAAAAAACACACTGTGTAATTTTAACTACTGCCGATTTTCTCCACTAAGTCCACGCATCTTGGCTTGCGTTGGTATTTTGTCTCTTAGTGCCTTTAAAGCGCAGTCTATCTCTTTCTCGCCCAGGCGAAAGGAAGTAGAATTCTAGCCAATCAACGACAAGCTTTTTGTGCTTACAAGCGTAGAGTTGCTTTGGCTGAGACAGGAAACTTTCGAAAGTCGTGGGAGCAAACATTCTTTAGTTGGGCTTGGCTTGGTTCGTTTCAATTCTTTAGTTGGCTTTGCTTTCGTTCACACTTCCTAAGGGGGGTTTTATTTCAACTGGGGAAATTTATCAATTATTTTAACTTTGTATCAAACTGTTAACTTTATTATTCATAATTACTTTAGTCTTTTCTTTTGGAGTTTATTAATTTTAAAGCATTTAATTATTACTGTTTCCAGTGTTTTGAAATAATGTTTTTAACTGTTTTATGGTTTTTTAACATCAAAATACAAACAATTTGCCCTAAAATCGGCATTTCTAATCAATAATATATCCCAAACCTAAACAGTAATATTAAGTAAATTAAACAGTTGATTGAATAGTTTCACCTATTTAATCAACGTTTAAAATGTTGATAAATAAATATATTTACATCAAACATACAAAAGGTTTATAAAACCTAAAAGTTTAAGAAGTGTAAATATTTTAATACAAAAATTTAATAGTACAAAAAAATTTGATATTCAATTAATAAATATAAGAAGTGATAATGTGAAGTTTCGGGAAGAAAACTGAAAAGGTATGTATGTATTTTCCTACATTGTTTATACATTTGAGAAAAACGTGTATAGCATAAAACTTCCTCCAAGAACCATCAAATTCCCTTTCGAGATCGTGTAAATTTAATAACATATAGTAACTTTTAATAATTGTATCAATTTTCAAACCGTTGAACAAATTGGTAGCTCACCAAGTTTAAGCATTGGCCACTTGAGATGACAGAAACACTGTCATACTAGGCCCCTGTTACAATTGTATAGGTATATTTTAAGGAAAATGAAAATATCTTCATTAGGGGTAGCATATATGGATGTTGTAAATGCTAAAAATTTGTTTGTTTCTACAGCTTTTTTCTTAGGCAGCTCCTCGCCCCCTGATGACGTCATTAGTGCACAAGTGCTATGTATTTAGAAAAATCGAAATATCCCTATTACTGGTGGTAATAATAAATAATATGCTACATTGTTATTAAGTTCTTGAAAAATGCTAAAAACATTATGCATTTTTTCTTAAGCAGGTTGTCTCACCCCTGATGACGTCATGATGTAATATAAGTGATATATTTTAAGAAAAATATATTTGATGAAAAAAATTTACAAACCTTTTTATTGGACAGGTTACCAGTTGCAGATCAAACTTGCAAAATAGTACGCCTGCGGTGGGAACACCCACTTGTCTACCCTATGATTAAAATAAGCAAAATGAGTTAAAAATTAGAAAGGAAAAGTAACAGATCAGAGATGGAAATTAAAAATCAAGGATCAAAAGTAAAAGATTCGGAATAAAAATTAGAACTTAAAAAACCTAAAAGTCCAAAGTTCAAAAAATTGCTTATAAACCTCGTAATAAAATTGTTCTTTATTCCTTCACAAATTGTATCCCTGGTTACGCACGTTCTACAAGTTTCTCACCGAGGAAAAGGAAAAGTGTCACACACAGGTATTATTTTTACCAACACAGACAAATATTTAAAATAAAAAAATAAAATAAAAAATGCTAGATATTTAAAATAAATATTTAATTTTTTTTTGCAAATATAAGTTATAGTGTTGTAAAACAATTTTGGCCATATAAGTAATAGTAAAAATAAGTATCTTGATTTAATATTATCTAATCTATACCACTGATGACTTAAAAAAAAAGGGGGCAGTGCCCATTCGATAAAGAAGATTATTATCATCCCTTTCTTGAGGCTTTGGTAATTATAACATCCTGTAGAAGTTAAAAAAAAGATTAACAAAAAACACAAATTTCAGTAAACTGACTACAATGCTATTAACTACTTTATAAACAGCCAACCTGAGATGAGATTCTTAAATCGCCAAACATTGATATCTACGTTGATCGCTTTTACAAAAAAAATACGCTTCTCTCTCACTGATTTAGTTCCGACAAAAACTATATTTAACAACAAGTTTCCAATTTGGTTCTATTTTCAGAATATTTTAGTGATTCTAATAAATCCCCACCTCTTATAGATTATAGTAACAATGTGAGCACAAATTATTGTTCTACAATAAGTAAACGAGATTACCGGTATTTAAATAAAAAAATACAATTCAGAATGTAGATACAAAAAGGGGCCCGGGGCCCGATGCAGATAGCGTTATATGCCCGTTAATAATTATGTACAACAATTGTCTACAATCTGCGATTTTTCCTAAAAAATGGAGTGCTTAGGTTCTTTTAGTCTTCAAATCTGGAAACAAAAGCTCAGTCACCTACGCGTGGTTTAATTTTGTTCGTGTTTGTTTCAATTTAGTGTGGAGAAAATATTAAAATTTTGCTTACTTAACCGACCTTGTAGTTTTGATAATAACAATGTTAACAATATTACCTACTTTAATTTGAATACCCTGTATGTTTTAAACAGATACATAGTATATTTTCTAATTTTATAAGTGCTGGGAATAATGTTTTATGTGCGGCGTTCTTCTAGTTTTAAAAAGTAGTAAAATTAAGATGACACCTTAAACTGCATAACTGGAGTAGTCTCAAACTTTGAGTCTACTACTTTTTACATAATTTTTTTAATATCAACTTGTATCTTTCAGCATATTACAAAATTACACAAATATTAATCTTGGTAATAAGCCGATAAATTGTGTAAAGTTTAATTGCAAAACTTTTATTATCGCAGTAGCTAAAATAAATAATGTAAAAAACAGTAAAAATGAGAGCAAAGTTGTTGTCGCGCAGTATATACGTTCAGAAAAAGGTAATGATGTAGCTCTTACTACAAAAATCGAGCCCGATAAATGGTTTATAAAGAAGAATATCGTGAGTACAATGAATTAATTTTCAGCATTAAAATAAAAAATAATGAAAAAACTTTATTGTCTACTTACTTTTTACCACTCTGTAGACATTTTTTTATTTAAGAAAATGAAAGCTGTACTAGTATTCTTGGAACGTACTGACTTTGACTTTTCCATAGTGATTTGTAACGTCGTCATAAAAAAAACTACTTAAATTGATCATAAAAATGTAACTTATTTTTAAAAACACCCTGTATTTTGTACAGTTTAGCAAAATTTTCATTTTTTTTTGTAAAATATAAATAAGAACTAAGTATCTTTTATTTGGTATTTATTTTTTGAAAATATCGTTACGTCTAAGAAATCCACATACCTTTCCATCCTTTAAATTTTTTTTAACTTACAATTATTAAATAAAACCCCCCTGTCTTTCGACCCTGTATATGTCACACCAGTGCAGCAATACTTGTTTAAAAGAGAAACAATTTGTTATTATTTTTTATTTCTTTACAGTCTCTTCCTGTCTTATCATAGGTGACACCCAAGTATACATACTCATTACATGGAGATATTGTTTGTCCATTTTCTAGTAGTAACTCACGCACTCACTGTTAATCCCCACTTTTGGTATTCTTCTGTTAACTTTCTCATCATATACTCCATGTCTTCTTTATCATTAGCCACAATTACTTGGTCGTCAGCAAACTGTAGTGTGTATATAATTGGTAAATTGGTCGTTAAGTTGTATTCCCATGCCGTGCACTTTACGTTTACAGTTTTTTAGAGCTACCGTGATATATATTTTAAAAAGAGTTGGAGAGATACAACATCCCTGTCTTAAGCCTTTTGTTACCAGGAATTAATTGAAAGTGGATTTCCAATTTTCATTTTAGATTTTGACCCTTTGTATAGTTCTTTTATCGCTTTTATGTATGTATGATTGATATTAGTTTGCTCTAACACTGTCCATAATTTTTCTACTGGAACAGTATCATATGCTTTTTGTAGGTCCACAAAGGTAACATGAGTCTCTATATTTCTGGCGCTCCTTTTTTCAATTATTTGTTTAAGACAAAAAACATTATCACTACAAGATCTGCCTGCACGAAACCCACTTTGCTCTTCTTCTTGTTCATGAATATCATTCTCTATTAGATCTCTAAGAATCCTACCGTACAATCTACTTAGAGTACTGGTTACTGCAATTCCTCTGTAATTGCTGCAATCCAGCTTGTTTCCTTTTTTATGTATTAAGGATATAAATGCAATTTTCCAATCATTAGGTACTGGATGTCCGTTTATGCATTGATTGACAATATATGTGAGATTTTCGAGTAGTTTCTCTGATCCATATTTGAGCATTTCAGCATATATTCCCCCAGGTTGTTTCCTTTTTTATGTATTAAGGATATAAATGCAATTTTCCAATCATTAGGTACTGGATGTCCGTTTATGCATTGATTGATAATATATGTGAGATTTTCGAGTAGTTTCTCTGATCCATATTTGAGCATTTCAGCATATATTCCCCCAGGTCCGCTAGCTTTTCCGGATTTAAGCTTTTTAATATTATTCTTTATCATTTCTTTTTCAATGATTACTTCCTCTCCATGTACTTCTATGTCTCTCCTCGGATGCCATATATTCGGGTCTCGTCTCCTGCAGCAGTTCCTGGTAGTGTTCTGTCCATTGTTCTGATTTGATTATCTGAATGTTTACTTTTTCTTTTGTTGGGTTTTTTACTGTAGAAATGAATTTCCATACTTCAGAACTCTGCCTACCTCCTACGTGTGTATTTATGTCGTGGAACTTGCGCTCGAACATTTAATTTTTAGTACTGAGCCATTTCAAGTATGTGCGTGTTTTCTCTTTGACCATTTCCTGTATTTTGTAAGTCCACCACATCTTCCTATTATCTCTATTATCTTGGTATCCAACAGCTTCGTTGCTTGCTTCCTTCAAGCTTTTTATTATGTTTGTATATATCTCTTCAAATGAATAATTTGTGTTTATTAATTTTTCATTTGATAGGTTCTGATAAAATCTTTGAGTACTTTCGATTTCTAGACTTCTAAAGTTGTATTTTTGATTGTCTTCGATGCATTCTAGGTTTTCATTTTCTCTAATACTTTCGTTCTTATTTGTTTTTCATAAAGGGAAGAATAACTTTGCTTTTACTACTCATAATACGATAGAAGAACTTGAGGCAGCCGTTGTTCAAGCCATAGAAGAAATTCCTGAACAACTGGGTAAAGATGCTTTCATGTCTCTAATTCATCGATGCAGGATTTGCATGAATAACAACGGTGGAATTTTCGAATATTTGCTTATTTAATTCAATGCTTTGTTATCGGTTTTTAGTTTTATTTCAAATTAAATAATAAATGCAAGCTTTTGTTTTAGAAATAAAAGATAGATTTTAAGAAATTGTATTATTTCGTAGCCAGAAAAAAAATAAAAAATAAGTGCCTTAAAGATTTGCATATAAATCAAATAAATGGAAAAGTTTTGAAAGGTAGTACAACAAACACAACTACCGCATTTGTTTCACAGCCAACTAAGTGAAAAACTATTTTTTACATAAATTCACATTTTCCGTCATCCAAAAATAGGCCTATTATACACGGTTGAAAAGCTCCTTTTATGCTTTATTTATTGAAGTATAAATCCAAAGATATTAACAGACATAACTACGTGAACCGGGCCGATGAAAATCCGTTATTAAATCGTGAGGTGCACCATCAAGTTAGGTGGGGTTTGAATGTCTGGCTAGGAGTCCTAAACGGACACATACTATTTAACATTCTACAAAATTACGTTGAACAATAGAACATTTGTCACTTTAAGATTTAGCAAGCATGTGGTTCCAGCAAGATGGAGCACCTGCACATAATGCAAGAATCATAACCGACTATTTCAATCAGCACCATGGAAATAACTGGATTGGAAATCGAGGTCCAGTTCCCTGGCCTGCACGATCACTGGACCTTACGCCTCTTGATTTTTGTATTTGGGGATATTTAAAGGATAAAATTTATTCTACTACTCATAATACGATAGAAGAACTTGAGGCAGCCGTTGTTCAAGCCATAGAAGAAATTCCTGAACAAATGGTTAAATATTTTATTTTATTTTAAATTAAATAATAAATGCAAACTTTTTTTAGAAATAAAAGATATATTTTAAGAAATTGTATTATTTCTTAGCCAGAGAAAAATTAAAAAATAGGTGCTTTAAAGATATGCATACAAATCAAATAAATCGAAAAGATAGTTATGTAGGTATGACAACAAACACAACTACGGTATTTGTTTCACAGCCAAATAAGTGAAAAACTATTTTTTAAATAAATTCACATTTTCCGTCATCCAAAGATAGGCTTATTATACACGGTTGAAAAGCTCCTGTTATGCTCTATTTATTGTAGTATAAATCCAATATGGCGGTCATAAGAGATAACAAAGTTGGCTATGGTTTCAAAAAAACTAGATGGCCTAGAAAAAATTGTAAACGTCGTTTAATTGGCCGTCGTTGCTTATATAAAACTATCAAATTTCATTAAATTTGTTTTCAAGATGGCGGCGATATTTCAATTTTTCAAAAAACAGAATTTTTAGTTTTTGCTCGATATTTTTAAAACCCCTGTAGATATTTGTTTTTTTGATACGGCATCTGATTAAATTTAGAACAGCGCAACTTTTTTTTTATTTAAACAAACTCGTATCTATTACCGTTTCCGAAATACTCATGTAGTTGCTTTTATTTGAGACACCCTGTATAACAACATATTTTTCTTAAACTTAGATTGTCTTAAAAAATATTTTAAAAGAATAATGCGTTAAAATAATTATTTCATATTTTTCGGACTTTCTTATTTAAGTTTTTTCTTGATTGTACTCTTAGGTACAAAATTTATAAAAATACATTGTAAAGCTGTGCTACTTTGATACGCCCCTATGTCTAAACCAGGAGCGCTACTACAATCTAATTAAGGCTTTAGGTGATCCGTGCTTTTATGATGCTTTTACATAGTCGTAACATATTAAAATTTCATAAAAATATGCAGGTGTCGGTGCATACCTATAGTTGGGCCACCCACCCAGTTTCTTTCATCAATGTAATAAACAATGACACAGAAATATGTAAATAATGTCAGTAACTAATAAAATAAAACTTAATTAAATTTGGGAAATCCAAGTGTATACAGCAGAACAGAAATTTATTAACAAAAATAAATTTGTAAATTACCTTACTAGTTCAGTCAATGAATTGGCATTAGGGGGTTGTAGAGTGCATGGAGGGGGGGGGGGGAGAATTTTTTCCGCTTCAGTGGCGTAGGGGGTGAAAAGGTGCATTTTTTCGGTTTTATGCCTATAACTTGATTACGGTACGTTGTACAAAAATGTTTTATTAAAAAATAAAGGGCAATAAATTCCCTACAAAACCGTTCTGCTAACCTTATCCTTAACGTAAGAGGTACTGAGATATTGGCTACCGAAAATCGGTAATTTTTGAAAAACATAATATCTAACAGATTTGTTTTTGATTTTAGAAAAAATTCGTTAACTTAAAGGTTAAAGACCTAACAATTTCTTTAAAAATGTGTAATTTTTACCAATCTACCTTTAACTTATCAAAAGAAAGAAAGCAAATTTACTAAAATTTACTAAAACTTTCCTATTGGTTTTTTGTATTATTTAAAAGTAATACATTTTATAAAATAAATTGAATATAATTTCAATATTAAAAATATGCTAAAAGGCAGGGCGAAAAAAGATAAAAGTTAGGGTAATGTTAAATGTTGTAATGTAATCTAATGTTAACCCCTTAACTTTTTTAATATAAATCGAAGAAAGATTGAACATTACCCGTAAAGTTGGAAAAAATGAACTTGTTTTTCTCCTGGGTGTGGCAAGAACGTAATTCTCTAAACCGGCTGTATTTTTTAACGATTTTCTCTACTATCTTTTGAAGTATGAAAAACATTGATATATACGACATGGGTAAAAAATGAAGTTAAATCAGGTCTGTTGCAAAAGAAATTACTATCCCAGTTTTTATTTCATCTTTCTACAATATAATAAGATAAGGGGGTGGGGATTAACATAAACTCAACCTGTTAGTTCAAGAAAGTGGAATATTTATATATACATGCAAAGTAGCTTAATTGGGAAGATATAGATCTCGCGGTAATCCTTGTTGAAAATACTTCACCCGACCACAATATTTTATTTATAAAACCTGGCAGAGGAAAAGTGGAAACTCATATATAATCCACCCACAAAATTTAGCAGGTTGGACAAAAAGAAATATTGTTCTTGATTGCTTTTATTGGTTGCGATTCAACATCGGCAGTATTTCGAAGGAGTAAGCTTGGATTTATAAAGCTTTATCAAAAACATCCTCAAATTCAAAGATCAGCAAAAGTATTTAACAAAATCAGCTCCTTGCATGCTGAAGTAACAAATTCTGGACATTTAGGCATGCTAAAATGGTATAATTTCTCAGTAAATGAAAATTCCCTAAATGCGCATCCACAGATTTCGGTTATTTTTAAAATCGGTCGCAAGTATTAACTCTGATCTATCATGGCTTCCCCCAAGCATCGAAGAAATAGTTATTTCTTCGATGCCCCAAGTCATACAGAAACGAAACAACATTCGTATAGAACATATTATCAAGTACAGCTTTGGTTAGGGAATCAGCTAGTTCCAGAATTGTGGGGTTGAGAAGAAGCAAACTGTCGAGTTCCAGTCTTTACCCAAGATCCCGTGGCATCAAAATAAATTTAGGCCATGATTTTTTGTAAATACGCAACTGACTGCATTACCATAAAATGTAGCTGCAAAAAGATGTCGCTGAATTGTTTCCATTTGTGCAACAATTGTCGGGGTAATTGTTTTAATGTTGTATCCCTTTCGACGACGAAGAGATGGACTCCCTTCCGACATTGCCTAAGACTAACATCGAATGAGAAACTATTGACCTGGAGAAAATTTCAAAAGTGGAGCCAGAAGCTGACCCTTTCGAACCGAAGAAAGGAAGACAAACAAAATAATGATCTTAAATTTACAAATTTGATTAACTTTACTTGAAAGCTTTTACTACGCACACTAATGGACTTATAGGACTAAAAAAAATTCGACGGTACCAAAAAAAAACAAACTATGTTTGTACTCAGAGGATACTCTAGGTATAATAAATATAGTTAGAGATCTGTATATTATGCAAAAGGAGGCACTAAATACATTGTTTACCGGGACGCGTCAGATGAGCGGAATTTGAGATATGTTGAAGGACAAACCTTCCTGATATTTTTACCAAAAAAAATTAGGGGGGTCATAGGATTCGTTTTTGAGCTATACTTATTTAAATGTGCGCCACTGAAATACGGAAAATATGACCATTTGTAGTTTTTTTGTAATAACTTATCGCCAAATAAAAATAAAAAACTGGTATTAGCTTTACTTTATTGGTAAAAGAGTTCTTTTAAGAATTTTATCAGTTTTTGACATATAGTTTCCGTCACATACCTACATACTGGCTCAAAATAATTAAAAAAAAATACAGGAAAAATATCTGAGATTTATAAAATATAAAGAAAGGAAACCAAAAATGCATGGTCAAAATTAACTTCACTTGTGAGTCGCTTGAACTATTCTAGAGTGATGTTTGCATAATAGGTTATGTTATAAGCTAACAGGGTATTTCACGTTTACTAATTGTCTACGGAATAGTGTGTTTACCGGGATGCGTTAAATGAGGTGAATTTATGATATGTTAAGGCCTAAGCCGTCTAAATACTCGTCTCAAAGAAATTGGGGGTCATCGGTTTCGTTTTCGAGCTGTAACTATTTAAATCCGCCACTGGAAGAAAGAAAAATGTGACTTTGTGTAGGGATTTTGCTATAACTTCTCGTCAAATAGAAATCCAATATTAATTTTATTTAGTTGAAAAAAAACTCTTTTTAAGTATGTTTTCAATTTTTTTATAGTTTTCGTCACATATCTACAGAGTGGCTCAAAATATGAATAACAGAAATACAGGAATAATAACTGGGATTTGTTGAATATACTTAAAGGGATGAAATTAAAAATGCATAGTCAAAATAAATTCATTTGCTTCAATGTGAGTCGTTGTAATTATTGTAAAGTAATATTTCCATACATAATGGTTTATGTAGTAAACCTATAGGGTAAATCAAACATTTTTTAAATTAAACAAATAATAGGTGTACTAACTGTGTAGCGGAATAGTGTGTTTAACGGGATGCGTCAGATCAGGTGAATTTGAGATATGTTAGAGCCCGAGCCATCCTGAAACTTGCTCAAAAAAATTGGGGGAGGGGGTCATCGGTTTCGTTTTTGAGCTATACTCTTATGGAGTTTCGCTACAACTTCTATCTCTTTATAGTGAAAAAAAGTTGATATTTAAACTTTTGTCAATTAAGTTTGTTCACAGGCTTTCTGAACATTTTTGGCAGAACCCCCGGAAAATGGTGACTAGGCCCCTTTTTGTCCCCACATTTCCTATATTCTAGCATTAAATAAGTATAACTCGAGAACAAAATCGATCACCACCCACTTTTTCTTGAAACCAGTATTACGACGGTTTAGGCTCTAACATATCTCAAATTCAGTGCATCTGACGCATCCCAGTAAACATGTTCCACACACTATTCCATAGGCAATTAGTACACATGTTATGCGAATTTCAAAAATGTTTGAAATACCCATTAAGTCTATTACTATTATTGTATTTCAATTATTCATAGTTTAAGCCACTATGTAGATATATGACGAAAACTATATGTCAAAAATGAGAACATACTTAAAAAGACTCTTTTTTTTTCAACAAAATAAAATTCATATTGGTTTTTTATTTTTCTTTCACGAGAAGTTATAACAAAAAACTACAAAATCTTACATTTTTTCGTAATCCATTGGGCGCATTTAAATAATTATAGCTCGAAAACGAAACCGATGACCCCCCATTTTTTTTGAAACAAGCATCCGGACGGCTTAGGTTCAAACATATCTAAAATTCACCTCATTTGACGCATCCCAGTAAACACACTATTTCGTAGACAATTAGTAAATATGTCATGCGTTGAATTAATTTTTTTTAAATACCCTGTTAGCTTATAACATCCCCTATTATGCAAACATCACTCTAGAATAGTTAAAACGACTCACATGAAAGCAAGTGAAGTTAATTTTGACTATGCATTTTTAGTTCCCTTTCTTTATACGCAAGACTAATATCATTTTTTTGTTTTTATTTGGCGATAAGTTATTTAAAAAAATGACAAAAGGTCATATTTTTCCATATTTCAGTTGAGCGCATTTAAATAAGTATAGCTCGAAAACGAATCCTATGACCCCCCAATTTTTTTTGGTAAAAATATCAGGAAGGTTTGGCCTTCAACATATCTCAAATTCAGCTCATCTGACGCGTCCCGGTAAACAATGTATTTAGTGCCTCCTCCTTATGTGGTATGTACACATGTACACTTTACAAGCTTATTGGGTAAAATGTAAGTAGATATAATACGAACCATCTAAATGCACTTTTCATTTATACATAGTATGTGTACTTAGTTGTATATTTTATTAGCTTATTTATAAAATTGTAAATAGTGTAAATTGTGTCGTAATTTTATCAAAAATACAAATCAATGTCACCATTATCACTTTCTGTGCCTGAAGATGTATAAGTTTTTTATGCTTTATATGCAATGTGAATGTAAATTTGTACGTATGACCGATCCAATCTATTAGGAATTGTCCAGGTATAAATGCCTAGTGACCTATCCAATTTTTAAGCTGGTTCAGTAATGTCAACCCTTAATAATAATATCTACTTTTTATTTTTTAAGTACCTCCATCAGGGTGTCATTAAAAGTCTGTAGCTTGTCCAAAAGCTTATTATGATGATGAAGAAAGATGATGGTAAAAGCAATTATTATACAATTTTTTGTGGAAAATCACAAATATGAATATAAAACTAAAACGCCTGTAACTTTGAATTTATGAGCACAAATTAGTAAATAAATAAATACATATTTTTAAATTGAATGCTTTAAATTGTTATTTTTAATGAATATCTTTAAAAGTTTAAAACCAAAGTGTTAGATGTACAAGCTTGAGAAAAAAGATGAGGCAAAAAGTTTTTTTTCAAAAATTACCGGTTTTGGTGGGCACTATCATAGAAGATCTTACGATTAAAGGTAAGGTTGGTATAACCGTTTTATGGGGAATGTAATCCTCTTTAATTTTTAACAGAATATTTTTTTTTATCACGCACCGTAATCGAGTTATAGGCACAAAACCGAAAAAATTCACTTTTTACCCCCGTACGCCACTGAAGCGGGAGGGCTAGGAGTGGGGACTTTTAGTATGGTGACGTCCTAACTACCCTTAACATATTCCTGAAGAGAAAAATTCCCCCCTCCTCCATGCACTCTACAAACCCTTCGTTGACTGGCCTATACCTTTGTCATTTGTTGTCAAGTTTTTTATTGTACTTTAATTTTGTAAAAACATTCTCCAACTTGAAAGTCAACCAGATGGGCTATCTAAGCATTATAACCAGCGTAGGCTTGATGATCGCTAATAATAGTAAACTTGTACAGCGGTATTTACTAAGATGGTTTAAGGTTTAAGTTTAAAGTTTAGGTTTAAGTTTAACTTTTAGTTTATCTTTTGTGAAACGTTTTAACTGAATTTCTTTTTAACTTAATAAAAGTCAATGGAATTTTGGACTAATTATAACTACATAGGCTATATCGCAATGGAAAAAATTGGTTTACATAAGAATCTGCAAGGATTTCGTAAAAAAATGGAAAAAACGGAAAAGAAATGGTTTAAACTATGGGTTTAAGTTTGTAGGGAACGAGCTTTAAGTGAAAATGCAGCGATATTTAAGTGAATTACTTACATTTTTTAATTTACACTTACTTCCCAAACTTGACATATGTGTTCATATTTTGTAATTTTTATTATAAAACTTGCACAAACAAAAGGAAACTGAAAAATAAATTTTTAAATTTATTATATATATATATATATATTTATCGGTTTCACAACGTTCTACGTCTTCCGATACCCAATCTCCACTCGTTTCTGTTTGCCCATAATTCATCATCTAGGCCTCTTATTCTTATTTCACTATCTATTCCTTCTCTCCAGCTTATCCTTGGTCTTCCTCGTTTTCTTCGGCCAGTTGGTTTCCATTGTAATATTTGTTTAGGTAGTCTTCCATCATCCATTCTTTGTACATGTCCGTACCACACCAGTTGTTTTGTTCTTATATCATCCACTAGAGTACGTTCCCCCACTGTCATAATTTCTCTTATTCTTTGATTGGTAACTCTTTCTCTTTTTGATTTCCCTGCTGCTCTTCTCCAATAGTCCATCTCCGTAGCGGAAAGCATTTTTTCTGTTCTATCTTTGATTGGCCATACTTCTGAGCCGTATGTAATAATACAATGGTGTTATATATAAGCTTTTTGTTATGTTTTGATATACTTTGGTCCCAAATTATTCCATTTAATAAAGTTATTGCTTTTCTTCCTTGTACGTTTCTATCTTTTATAGCTTTGTCTAGTGTTCCGTCAGCTGTAATTTTTAGACCTAAGTATTTATACTCATCACAGGACTGAATTCGCTGCCCAGTATTTAAGATTAGATCCTGTTTATTAATTAAATATGACGTAAAAGTGACTGACACTTGCTGGACTAAGTACTGGGATTGTCATCTGCTGTCATCTTGGTGCACGTACATCTTAAATATATCTGTATTGCTAGAGCGTATTAAAACCATTAATGGCAAATGGCTGCTACGAGCGTTCCGCCATATTGGATTAAAATGAACACAAAATGGAATAAAAAAGCCAGTGACGTATATAAGGGGGGGGAACACCCCCCTTAAGCTAATAGTTTGCTTAGACATTTTTCACATATTTCATGAATCCAAATATAAAGTAACATAAAATACAGCCTTATGGGGTCTCCCCCCACCCTCAAAACTGTCCCCTAAAACCTTTTTCCAAATACGCCACTAAAAAAAGCAAACGCTTTCAATAAAATTTATAAATATATTGAGTTGATTTAGGGTGGAATTTCGAGCCTTAAGGTCGGACGTTTATATTTTATAAAGCTTTCCTTAAGAAAGGCTGAGTCAAGGAAGCGAATGAGCTGGCTACCTTGACATTTATATTAATTTTTGATATTTATGACATCTTTTAACAATTTCAGCTAATTTATCAAGATTGGTTTGAATAACAGTTTTTAGCTGTGATAAAAGTTTCGCTAGAACGAAAAAGTATGATTGTGAAGAATGGTTTAAAACTACAAAAAATCCTACTTGAAAAAACAGGGGACAACAAAGGCCTGAAAGAAAATGAATTTGATGATCAGGAAATTTATATAGTTTTAATGCAGTTGAATATTTACTTCAAATATCATTTGTACGAAATCTGGTTAAGTTAAATGTTGTATTTTATGTTTATATGTATTAAATGTTTTATCAAAGTTAGATATAATTTTTTGACTTCATATAAAATATTTCTTTATTTGTTTGATAATAACTTTTTTAAAACTTTTCCAAATAGGTATTTGGTGGTTAGTTTATCCGCCATTTTGTTTTTTTTAAGTTGAGGTTAGAAATCATAATAAGCGACCTAAAACACCCTAATGTTCCGAATTTGATGCATATTGGTTCAGAAATGTGAAAGTCCGCCATTTTGATTTTTTTAGTTTAAGTTACAAATAATATTCAGCGACCTAAAAGATCGCAAAGTTCCGAATTTAATGCAAATGGGTTCATAAATGAAAAAATTCACCATTTTGTATCCGCCATTTTGATTTATTTTAAGTTTAAGTTACAAATCATAATTAGGGACCTGAAACACCGGAAAGTTCCGAATTTGATGCATATTGGTTAATAAATGGGAAAGCCCGCCATTTTTCATCTGCCATTTTGATTTTTTTTAGTTTTAGTTAAAAATAATAATCAGCGACCTGAAAGATCGTAGAGAGTTCCAATTTATAATAAAACAATTTCTGTTTCACATGAAAATAAAGGGCAAGACATTTTTTGTGCTATATCAAGAATATATTCTCTTGGTGAATAGGAAAGCACAAATTATTTTACTTCAAAGCAATTTGCTTTGATCTAAGACAATTTTTTTTACCGTGTGGGTTGTTATAGACACAGGCATCTAAGTTAAATAATAACTTAATATACCGGGGGTGACGCTGTAACTGGTTTTATTTGGTAGGTACATGATGTGCCATTCCAGGCATCACAACTACATTAGTAGCATCTTTAATGTGGTACTGGATGCTAGTATTAGATTTCAATAATTATTAAATATACATATTTCAATAATTAAGTTATTTCATTAATTAACAGTACAGTACAACTTCTGTAGTCCGGACACGGCGTCTCTTACCAACCGGGCATTTTACATTTTTACATCTGTAATCCGGACACAAACTACATATTTCAGCAAATTAAATTAAAGACAAGTAAAAACCATTTGCTGCTTGATGCATTAAGCCAGAATCCAACGGTATGCGATTTCGCAAACAAGTTTCGTGTTTTACCATACCTCATGTCGAGGGAATCCGGAATTAGAAGTTCGATGTCCAAACCGAACCTAACATTCAGGTTCCCACGACATGTGGTAAATCTCAAACGTAGTTTCACAAACTTACCGTTGGTTTCCGGCTTTCCACTGACAGCGCGGGTGGCTTGATGAAGTCCACGCGTTGTGGCCGTGCAAGAATGTTACATGCCATCTCAAAATGGTGCCAAACATACGGCACTATCGAAAGCTGAATTTTGCTTAAAATGCAAAAGATACATTTTTTTGGCAAGGAAGATAGCATACACTGTCAGCTTCTCCGAGGAGAGACATAGAAGTACATGGAGAGGAAGTAATGATCGAAAAAGAAATGATGAAGAATAGTATTAAAAAGCTTAAATCCGGAAGAGCTAGGGGACCTGGGGGAATATACGCTGGAATGCTCAAATATGGATCAGAGAAACTACTAGAAAATTTCAAATATATTATCAATCAATGCATAAACGGACATCCAGTACCTGATGATTGGAAAATAGCATTCATATCCTCAATACATTAAAAAGGAAACAAGCTGGATTGCAACAACTACAGAGGAATTTCAGTAACCAGTTGATTGTACGGTAGGATTCTTAGAGACCTAATAGAGAATGATTTTCATGACGAAGAAGATGAACAGCAAAGTGGGTTTCGTGCAGGCACATCTTGTAGTTATAATGTTTTTTGTCTTAAACAAGTAATTGAGAAAAGGGGTGCCAAAAATATAGATACTCGTGTTACCTGTTTAGACCTACAAAAATCATATGATATCGTTCCAGTAGAAAAATTATGGACAGTGTTAGAACCAACTAACATCAATCATACATATATAAAAGCGATAAAAGAACTACACAAAGGGTCAAAATCTAAAATTAAAACTGGAAATCAAATTTCAAAAGAATTCCTGGTAACGACAATGCTTAAGACAGGGATGTTGTATCTCTCCAACTCTTTTTAAAATATATATCGCAGTATCTTTAAAAAACTGGAAAATTAAAGTACACGGCACTGGAATACAATTTAACGACCGATTTACCATATACACTACAGTTTGCTGACGACCAAGTAATTGCAGCTAATGATAAAGTAGACATGGAGTATATGATGAGAAAGTTAAAGGAAGCATACCAAAACTGGGGGTTAAGAACGTGGACAAGACACAGTTCTTATGTATTGAAAACGAATCAAGTAAGTTAGAACTAGAGAATAGACAAACAATATCTCCATGCAATGAGTATGTATACTTGAGTGTTACATTTGATAAGACAAGAACAGACTGTAAATAACTGGAGAAAAGAATAGTAAAAGCAAAAAAGGCTATTCGTTGTCTTAACAGTATTTTATGGAGCAGAGAGATAAAAAAGAATGTAAAATTTAACATATATGAAACAATGTTGAAAAGCACGCTGTTGTATGGAATAGAGACTTGTCGCGTAACAAAAAAAAAATAAGGCAAAAATGGAAAGTGTCGAAATGGAATCAATAAGAAGATCAATGAGAATATCTAGAACAGATCATATGGGAAATGAAATCATAAAAAAAGAATGGGATTTGAGGGAAGCATAACGGATGACATCACTAAAATACAATTGATATGGTACGGTCATGCATAACGGATGAACGATGAAAGGTTACCAAAGCAGGTCCTAGAATGGCGCAGAAACTAAACTGGAATGACAGTCAATCCAAAGATCAATGAGTCAAAAAAACCTGACGGAAGATGATTGTCAGGATCGTAGGAAAATGGAAAGTGTCGAAATGGAATCAATAAGAAGATCAATGAGAATATCTAGAACAGATCATATGAGAAATGAAATCATAAAAAAAAGAATGGGATTTGAGGGAAGCATAACAGATGACATCACTAAAATACAACTGATATGGTACGGCCATGCACAACGGATGAACGATAAAAGGTTACCAAAGCAGGTCCTAGAATGGCGCAGAAACTAAACTGGAATGACAGTCAATCCAAAGATCAATGAGTCAAAAAAACCTGACGGAAGATGATTGTCAGGATCGTAGGAGGTGGAGAATAGCTGTTGGACAAAGTAGAAAAACGTTCTAAACCGACATAGTAGTAGTAGTGGATAGCATAGATATATTTATTTACATACTATGCATATTAACTATAAATTTGTTAAAAAAAAACATAAAAAAAATACTCCATTAGTCCGGATACCTCGATAATTCGACGGTCGCTATACCGATTTGTGTCCGAATTATCGAAGTTGTATTGTATAAGTAAACTCTTTAAACGTGTCACGTTTTTAAGGGGTGGACCCGTGACTGTTTTTTGTGGGGGGGGGGAGGTGCAAGACCCCATGAACCCGTATGTTAAGCTATTTTATGTTTGTATTCATGAAATATGTGAAAAATATCTACAAAAATCCTAGCTTCTGGTATGCATACTCCAATTATGAAATTTTTACAATTAATTTTTAGTTTTGGAATAACATAAAAAATCTGCATTATTTTAAGTAAAATATCGTCGGCGATCTGACAATACCTGCTAAGTGCAAGTCGGATATTTTTACAGGGGGGAATATAAATATTCTCGGACCCAGCAACTGGTAGAGTTGATAGCAGATTTTTTTTTCTTTTATAAAGTAAACAAGGATTTAATCTGCAGTTAGCAGTTCATTTCACCATGTGGGCAATGAATGCCTAGCGCTTGCTGTATAAAATACCAATATTAAAAAAATGTCACCTAGCAGGTATTGTCAGATCGCCGACGATATATGACTGATGCTTTTACGCTCATGTGCAATAGATTGTTGAAAAAATCACTTATCACTTTAAAACCTTCCTTTAAGTGCAAATGTCAAATTGACAGATCATGTTGTTAAACTTTTTATTTTACTTGTAGTGTCGCAAAAAAAAATCAACGTCTAAAAAAGTTAGGATTTCAATATTACAAACATTTATCTTGGTAAATTAAATAAATGATTAAAAAAAGTAC
This sequence comes from Aspidapion aeneum, assembly GCA_963576565.1. Lineage (NCBI taxonomy): Eukaryota > Metazoa > Arthropoda > Insecta > Coleoptera > Brentidae > Aspidapion > Aspidapion aeneum. The sequence continues at coordinate 23,024,027 of OY755039.1, forward strand.
TGTGAGCAACAAAAATCATTCCATAAACCTTATTATTATATTTTCGTTAAAACAAAAACGAAATTATTTTGCATTTAAAAAAAAAAACATTAAAATCCTAAAAAGCATAGAGGTTTACAGAGTTTTGTGAAAAACTTGAACAACTTATTTTTAACACATATATACAGTGGCGTATATATGGAGGGGGGGCCTGGGGGGCCCGGCCCGCCCCCCAAAGCTAAGATTTTTTTTGATATTTTCCACATATTTCATGAATACAAACATAAAGTAGCATAAAATACAGCCTCATGAGGTCTCGGCCCCCCCCAAAACTGTCTCGGGCCCACCACGAAACTTTTTTCTATATACACCACTGCATATATATATATATATACAGGGTGTTAATAAAGTATGTAGCCAAACTTCAGGGGGCGATTCCTGCAGTCATTTTAGGAGGAAAAATTTAAATAAGCATAGGTCCGAAAATGCATATCCAGCAAGATACAGGGTGGTAAACTTTGAAAAAAAAAATAGTTTTTTGTAAATATCTTCAACATCTTTCGCTTGATTTCATCGAAAATTGACAGATATATTTCTAGTATAAAGGGCGTACTTTGGCTCTAAAGAAGTTGCAATTAGCAAGTCCAGTGGCGTACCAGGGATGACCTTAGCAAATACTTTGTTAAAAAAAAGTGTACGCCTATGACTTTTTTGACATTTTTGTATTTTTGGCGTATTGTACACCTAAAAATTCTAGGGGCGTCTAGGTGCACCTCTTAACCAATATTAATAAAAATTAATTGTACGGCAGTAATTTTTTTGCCATTCTTATAAGTTTTCAGACAGCACAACTAAAAATACGACTTTTTAGAAAAAATGGAATGTCGTGGAATGAAAGAAAAACAAAACTGTCAAAATTTAATAAGTCCCATGGTAACAATCAACAATATCGAAAATTTGACAAAGTCCCATTACAACGATAAACAATATCGTATAAGTACGTTTCATTTTTTACGTGCTAATTAAATGTGTTAATTAATTGATTAATTAGCTCTAAAAGTTACGTATGCTAGAGAATGGTGCAATTTACAAACGCAGAAATGGCAGAAATGCATTTTGTTTATGGGATGGCCCAAGGTAATGCAAGAGAGGCAAGACGTATTTATGCAGAGAAACATCCCAACCGAATTCTACCACACAGACAAACATTTGTAAGAATACATGAACGGTTATGCGAGTCAGGTACCTTTGAGAGGAGGGATGCTGTAGGGAGGCCTGCAGTACTTAGAACGGTGGAGCAAGAAGAAGCGGTATTGCATGAAGTTGAACAAAATCCTGGTACAAGTACGAGAAAAATTGCACGTCAATTAGACATAAATCACGTAACTGTATGGCAAATTTTACGAGATTACCAGCTGTACCCTTACCATCTACAGCGTGTTCAAGCTCTGCTACCTACTGATTTCCTCCAGCGTTTAAACTATTGCACTTGGTTTCTCCAACAACAAGAGGCATCTCCCAGGTTTTTAAGTCAAATATTATTTACGGATGAAGCCTGTTTTTCAAGAAATGCGATTATGAACTTTCATAACAATCATGTCTGGTGTGACGAAAACCCTCACGCAGTAATTGAAGATAATTTTCAACAACAGTTTTCAGTAAATGTGTGGGTTGGTATTGTAAATGACAACCTTATCGGGCCCCATTTTTTGCCAATGCGATTAAATGGTGACCACTACCGTTTTTTTTTGGAATTTGAGCTACCAGAGCTTTTAGAAAATGTCCCTTTGGCAGTAAGAGCAGGAATGTGGTTCATGCATGATGGTGCCCCGCCTCATTTTAGCATTGTCGCACAGTTTTTGAATGAACATTACGAAGGACATTGGATTGGTCGAGCGTGTACACAGTCATGGCCACCAAGATCACCAGACCTAAATCCCTTAGATTTTTTCCTCTGGGGACATTTAAAATCTTTGGTTTACCAAACTCCACTCAACAATGAGGAAGAATTAAGACAAAGGATAGTTAATTCTTGTGATTAAATAAGGCAAACACCGGGAATATTTCAGCGTGTTCGACAATCAATGGTAAGAAGGCTTCATTCTTGTATTGAAGTTAATGGAGGACACTTTCAGCAACTTCTGTAGTATAACCTGTTTGATTATGAATTGTAAATGCTTCCTCAAATTCTAAATAAAAATTTTAGAGAAATCACTTTTAAAAGAGTGTTATACCACCGTGAAATTTGTTTTGTAATAAAATGCTTTTTATTTTTTATCTCGAAAACAGAGCAAGTAGTGAAAAAAATACAAGATACCTAAAAGATGTACTTTTAGTTGTACAATACGCCAAAAATACAAAAATGTCAAAAAAGTCATTGGCGTACACTTTTTTTAACAAAGTATTTGCTAAGGTCATCCCTGGTACGCCACTGGACTTGCTAATTGCAACTTCTTTAGAGCCAAAGTAGGCCCTTTATACTAGAAATATCTCTGCCAATTTTCAATGAAATCAAGCGAACGATGTTGAAGATATTTACAAAAAACAATTTTTTTTTCAAAGTTTAACACCCTGTATCTTGCTGGATATGAATTTTCAGACCTATGCTTATTTAAACTTTTCCTCCTAAAATGACTCCAGGAATCGCCCCCTGAAGTTTGGCTACATACTTTATTAACACCCTGTATATATATATATATATATATATATACTCTGGTTTCTTCGGGAGTTTTCTCAAAGATAGAAAAAAACAAAAAAATATACCGTTTGTTTTTTTTTAATAGTTAAGTCTGTAAAGCATTTTTATAATTTTTATGTTGGGAAGGCCACTGAATTAGCGGACTATTAATAGGTCCAATGTTTTTGCTTGGATATAAGGCTATACTTGTGACAACGATTGATATATAAAAAACTATAATATAATTTTTCGGAAAAGGTAAAAATTACTGTGAAAAATGCACAAAAGCTAAAAACTGAAACTTTAAACCCCTGTATCTTAGACACCATAGGTCGGAGGACGATGGGGCAATAATAGTTTTTTATCAGAGCATCAAGGTCTACAGCATACTGCAATTTAAAAGAAATCCAATCGAAAGCCACCGCCCATAAGCTCCGGGCGGGATCATTTTTGTCAAAAATTAAATCGTCAAATGAATCAATTTCCATATTTGTTGCCTGTCTAAAGGAAATAAATAAACCTTGCGATGTTAAAGTTGAATGTAAAGATCAGAACGTCTGCAGTAATTGTAATAAATCTGTTTTTGAAACGTTTTTACGAGCACAATTTATTCGTGGCTTACCGGAAAATTTTTGCAAGAAGCAAGTATAACTTTCAATCGTACGGTACAAATAGCACTTACCATTGAAGCAGCAAAAATATAAAATAGGGAAGCGTATAATGAATAATGGACAAACAGAATGATACGTAAAGACGTTGAAAGAAAAAACTTAAAACATGATTAGAGAACCAGGTAAGTTACATTCGTTTTTACTAAAATTTAGATGGACAACCCTTTCAATCGAAAAAACACCTGCAGCATTACTTTTTCGACAAAATATTCCTCCAACGAAATTGGATCTCATCGGACCCCAACAACCGGACAAAAATAATGCTGTGTTAGCTCCCGCTAAATTTCGCGGTTGTTTATATATATTTTTAAAACCACACAATTGTATGGAGGACAAAGCGCATTTCGCGTATTTGGACATGCGCACCAACAACCAGTGAGATCCTTGTCGACCGCCTCGAGATAATGGCGTGTTAATTTCGTTCTCCAACTATTTCAAATATCTACACCTGAAAGTGCTCGATTTTTGTGTACTGAAGCATAGAACTAGAAACTTCAGCCCTTCAGCTACGTGGTGACATCATTAGATCCAATCAGGGGCCCCTTAGAAGTGGAGAATTTGGCTGCAAACTGGTGAGTGCCTTTGATTCTGATTACCGTTGTGTGACACAAATAATTTTACCTATGGACGTTTGATTATTTCGTAATTTCATATCAATATATTTATGTTTGCTCGCGCTTTCATTAATTAAATATTTACAGTCCATTGCATTTATCGTTTTTCTTACTGCGGGCATAACATAAGTGTTCCTTGCGAGCCGAATTGTTTTAAAATAAATCCATACGACGGTATTAATAATTATTTTCAGGCCGAAAACAAGGCGGCCTTGAATTTTTTCGCATCGTGTTTGCAACCAGAGAAAGTCGTCGGTATCGGTAGCGGCGCGCACGTGTCTATCGCGTGGTCGATTCAGTAAACAAAGCGAAGGAACCACAAAACAAAACAAACAAAAACATTTCTCATTTATATGTTAGGGTGTTTCATATCATTTCGATATTTAAAACAATTTTCATCAATTGCGCTAAATTAGTGCATATTTTCGACAATTCGTCATTTTTCTATTTCAGAAGCATTAATTTAGCGTTAATTGTATATGTACCGACAATTTCGTCATTTCAAAGGTAAAATCATGTCTGTCAAAAAAGCCACGCAAAAACGCAAGGGTTTTTTATCTGCGATCACCGAGTGTTATGTGTTGTGTGTCACAGACCGCGGAAAAGGATGAAAAAGCGAGAAACGAGTTTCAAGTGAGGTATTCCGATTTGGATGAAACCTTCGATAAATGCATGCTGGCACATAATGACGTCATTATGTTGATAGACGACTCGGACGACGAGGAGTTTAAAACACAGGATGCGATCCTTTCAGAAGCTCGTAAATATTTTTATGCGTGTAAGGGGGTTTACTCTAAAATATTTCCGGTTGAGGCCCCAACCCTTTCGGGATCATATGTTCGACAAAACGAATCTGAAACTCCAAAACTCAAAGAGTTAGGTATTCCCATATTCCGAGGTGATAAAAAATTATGGCCAAGCTTTTTCGATCTTTTTAATAACATTATATATCAAAATCAAAGTCTAAGTAACGTCCGAAAACTTCAATATTTATTTTCATATCTCGAGGATGAGCCTTTAAAATTGATATCAGGGATTAGCTTATCTGATCAAAATTATAAAATTGCCTATGACAAATTAGTCAATAGATATCAAAACAAGCGAGATCTCGCAAATGATGCTTTAAGCTCAATTATGAACTCCACCTTAAAAAACGAGTCAGCTAAAGAATTGCGTAATTTAATTGACGCCTTTTCTGAATCCCTAGAAATTTTAAAATCACTTAGCTTTGACGATGACAGTTGGGACTTTATTATTTTTTTCATTTTGTTAGAAAAATTGGATATTCCGACGCGTTCAAATTTCGAAATGAGTCACGCCAATACTAATACCGAAATTCCCACTTTTCAGTCACTTTTTCAATTTCTAGAAAAAAGATGTAAAGTTTTGGAATCACTTCTTCAATCAACAGCACCCAAAAAGGTGCCTATCTGTCAAAAATCAAATTCTATGCAAAATCAGTCTGGGCAAAAGCCTACCTATCAAAATTCAAATTCTATGCGAAATCAGTTTGGGCAAAAGCCTACCTATAAATCATCCAATTCGCCTTTTATAGGACTGGCTGGCACCTCAACTAATTCAAGTACGGGAATAAAATATTTCCGGTGTAATCAAGGTCACGTGCTTTCGAAATGTCAAACATTTCTTGATCTCTCACCTATCAATCGCCTATCTTTCGTCAAGCAGAAAAAATTATGTCTAGCGTGTTTTCATCCCTTGCATGGTGTAGATACGTGCAAATCAAAATATTCTTGCAGGACTTGCAATAGTAAAAGGCACCACACTTTAACTCATATCTTAGAAACAAATCAAGAGTCTGGAAGCCAAGATACTAGTCCTGTCATTCACACACCACCTGTCAATAATCTTCATGTGTCATTAAATGCCTCAGGACCTTCAGGTACCTTCCTTTTATGCACCGCCATAATAGATGTTATGGACGGTTGCGGAAATTTTCAACCTGTAAGGGCACTGCTTGATTCTGGATCACAGACAGGATTCATCAGTGAAAAGTGTATTCAGCGTCTTAATCTTCCTAGGCGAAGTTACACCACTGAAATATTCGGATAAATCAGATGTCTTCTTTTACTTCCAAAGGGCTCGTTCAATGTCACATTAAGCCACAAGGACAAGTCACTCCTTTACTTAATTTCGAAGCAATTGTTGTTCCACAACTATGTTCCAATATGCCTACATTCTCTTTGAACGATAATCAGTGGAAACACTTGGAAAACCTTAAACTTGCCGACCCATCTTATTTCAAATCTAGACCTGTGGACCTGGTTATTGGTTGCGAGCTATTCGCACAGATATTCAAGGAGGGCAGGGTTCTTGGACAGGTAGGGCAGCCTTCAGCCCTTGAAACTATCTTTGGCTGGGTCATCATGGGAAAGGTTGACGAAGTAGGTAGTCTTACGGAACGAACCAGTTGTTTTTTAACGAGTCATTCACCTCCTTTAGAGGTCATTCTCCCTAGGTTTTGGGAAATCGAACATTTGCCTAAAAAAGAAATCTTATCAAAGGAAGAAAAACAGGCAGAATCAATTTTTACTGCAACCGAGCGGTAGATTCATGGTAGATCTTCCGTTTAAAGACAAAATAAACCCTGACCTAGGAAATACTTATCCGCAAGCTTATCGTAGATTTTTACTTCTAGAAAATAGATTAATCAAAAATCCTGATCTGTACACTGCCTATTCAAGTTTCATGCAAGACTATATCGATTCTAATCATATGAGTTTAGTTTTATCTAGTCAACCAAAGGTCGACGTATCGTGTTTTTTAGCACATCATTGCGTACTAAAGCCGGAAAGCTTAAGTACAAAATTAAGGGTAGTCTGGGATTGTTCGGCAGTCACCCCAAAAAATATTAGTCTCAATGACACATTGTTATCTGGACCGAAACTTCAAAAGGATATTGCTTCTTTACTCCTTACGTTTCGTCTTAATCCTATTGCCTACATTGCTGACATCAAACAGATGTTCCGTCAAGTCCTTATCCATCCTTATCACCGTCCTTATCAAAGGATATTGTGGAGGTTTTCTCCACAGGACCCACTTTCAGTGTGGGAACTTTCTACTGTCACTTTTGGCATGACATGCTCACCTTTTCTAGCCATGCGTACCTTAAATGAGCTGGCAGAGAGAGAAAAGGAACATTTGCCTATGGCTAGTACTGTTCTAAAAACGTCAATCTATATCGACGATATCTTGGGAACTAGCCCTTCGCTTTCTGAAGCTCTCTCCCTTCAAACAGAACTCAATGATTTGTTGAAGTCGGGAGGATTTGAACTTAAAAAATGGGCAAGCAATTGTCCTGAGTTATTGGCAACATTGCCAGAGTCCGATCGTCAAATGCCTCTCTCTTTCGACAAGGAGGAACCCCACTTTATCAAAGTTTTAGGACTTCAATGGCATCCAAAAAACGACATTTTTTCTTATCAATGCCGAATGAAGGACAAACCCCCAACCAAACGTTCTATTTTATCTATCATAGGGACAATCTTCGATCCCTTAGGTTTTCTTTGTCCCTTGTTGCTACAAGCAAAATTTATTTTGCAACAGTTGTGGATATCGAAAATAGGCTGGGACGAAGAACCAGATTCTTCTATCATCGACTCTTGGAACAAATTTCGTTCTGAATTCCCGCTTCTTTCCAATTTTCAATTACCCCGACAAATCAAACTGTCAAAAACCAATACCTATCAAATCATCGGCTTCTGTGACGCTTCAATTCGAGGCTACGCAGGCGTCGTATATTTTCGTGTAGAAGAGGAAAACAATATATCTGTTTCTCTCATATCTGCAAAATCTAGGGTCGCGCCTATAAAGTCACAAACTTTGGCTAGGCTAGAACTCCTAGGCGCATTTCTTTTAAGCGAATTAATTGACTTCGTTTTATCTAGCTATGAAGGAAAAATAACTTTTACAAATATCGTTACTTTCTGCGATTCGCAAGTCGTATTGCACTGGCTTTCATCCCCTCCTAATCGCTGGCAAACCTTTGTTGGAAATCGAGTCAGTAGAATCCAAGAAATCATTCCCTCAAACTCGTGGCGCTACATTCCTTCTGCTTTGAATGCAGCCGATATTGCGTCACGAGGGGCCACCCCTTCACAGCTCATGTCACATGACATGTGGTGAAACGCACCGTCGTTTTTGTGGTCTCCCGAAAACGAATGGCCCGATTTTCATAAATCAAAAATGCCGATTGATTTCGGAGATATTAATCTGGAGGAAAAGCCAAAAGTCTGTTGCAATGCGATAATTGATGTCAACTTCTTAGATCAGCTTCTTATCAAATATTCATCTATATCAAAAACTCAACGTATCATTTGTTATGTCCTTCGAATAGTTAACCTTTTTCAAAACCATTCCTATCAAAAACCCACTAAGCCGCAGGACCAAAAAGTTATTTTTGAGAATATTGTTTTTCCCACCACCGGTGAGATGCAAAGTGCGTTATACCTTCTTATCAAACGCGTTCAAGGTTCTTGTTTTTCTGAGCTTTTTTCCGCGTTATCTAAGGATAAACCAATACCGAAACCTTTGCGAAAACTTTCACCTTTTCTTGATGAGAATAATATCATTAGAGTCGGTGGCAGATTAGAAAAATCTGACCTTTCGTCTTATTCTGCAAAACACCCCGTCTTACTTTCGAGTGAACATCGTTTAACTACTCTTCTTATCGAGTCCGCTCATCGACATTATCTTAATCCGGGGTTTAAAACATTACATAATCTGCTTTTACACAATTTTGGATATTATCTGCCAGACGGGCAATTCAAAGAACCATATCCAAGTGCTTGCAATGTTTTAGAATCAACCCTAAACCCTATAGACCGCCCATAATGAGTTCACTTCCCGCTCATCGAATCAATCAACCTTTTTCGAGTGTAGCTATCGACTTTTGTGGACCTTTCTTTGTGATTCCTCATCGTTACCGTGGTTGTAAAGCTTTCAAATCGTATGTCTGTGTGTTTGTCTGTACGGCCACACATTGCGTGCATTTGGAATTAACCATGGAACTGTCCACCGAAGGGTTCGTAGGTGCATTCCATCGATTCATTTCCAGACGCGGAAGCGTGACGCAATGCTGGTCAGATCAAGGCAGTAATTTTATAGGGTTTCGTAACCAATTACTGGATTACGCAAGAAGTGCTGCCACCAGACTTTCTATTCGTTGGCATCTGGGACCTCCTCTCAGTCCACATTTCAATGGCCTGGCAGAAGCTGGCGTCAAAAGTTTTAAAACTCACTTTGTACGAGTTGTCGGCGACCAGAAGTTGTCTATCATGGAGATGTCCACCCTTACCTGTCGCATAGAAGCCGTACTTAATAGTCGCCCTTTATCTCCTGCCTCTTCAGACCCACACGATCTTCAACCTCTTACCCCTGGGCATTTTTTGACACTTAAACCCCTTAATTCAGAAATTCCGGAGTCAGATTTGTCCGAGGTTCCCCTAAATCGGCTCTCGAGATGGCAACTAATCCAAAAACTACATAATGATTTTTGGAAACGGTATTCTATATAGTATTTGCATACGCTACAACAGCGACACAAGTGGGCTGATTCGTCCCCAAATATCAAATTAAATGATTTGGTTATCATAACAAGTGATCACATTCAATCGCCTTTGAAATGGCCGGTCGGTCGGGTCATCGAACTGCATCCCGGCGGGGACGGTCAGGTGCGTGTTGCGACGGTACAAGCGGTTACCGGTGTTTATAAGCGGCCAGTTGTAAAACTGTTCCTCTTGCCAAATTAAAAGTAATTTTAATTTTCTACCTTTTACCGGGTATTACAATAGGTTTTTTTTATTTTTAATTTTTTTTGAATTTTTTGTTTGTTTGTTTTGCCTTTTTTCGGGATTTCGTTATCTCTAAATAAACTTACGATACTTATCTGTTTTCATTCATTTATATTTATCGGTCGATTATTTTTCTTATATCTATATCTGTCCGGTTGAGATTCTAAAATTGTGTGTTTTGGAGGGCAGTTATGTTAGCTCCCGCTAAATTTCGCGGTTGTTTATATATATTTTTAAAACCACACAATTGTATGAAGGACAAGGCGCATTTCGCGTATTTGGACATGCGCACCAACAACCAGTGAGATCCTTGTCGACCGCCTCGAGAAAATGGCGTGTTAATTTCGTTCTCCAACTATTTCAAATATCTACACCTGAAAGTGCTCGATTTTTGTGTACTGAAGCATAGAACTAGAAACTTCAGCCCTTCAGCTACGTGGTGACATCATTAGATCCAATCAGGGGCCCCTTAGAAGTGGAGAATTTGGCTGCAAACTGGTGAGTGCCTTTGATTCTGATTACCGTTGTGTGACACAAATAATTTTACCTATGGACGTTTGATTATTTCGTAATTTCATATCAATATATTTATGTTTGCTCGCGCTTTCATTAATTAAATATTTACAGTCCATTGCATTTATCGTTTTTCTTACTGTGGGCATAACATGCTGTTTAACAGAGTTTTAACAAATTTCATCTGATTGGAGCAAGAGTAAAATCACGAAATTATCACGGAAATATTAATTTGAAATACAAACCGGTTCAACAACTATATGATGGTTCATGGTTAGATCATGTAACAATTGTCCTATCTAAAGATTTAAAGGAAGAAAACGATGAGCAAAAACCACCAAGACAACTGCAAAATCAAACAAGATACAACAATTTCTGAAAATTTAGAAAATTCTGAACTGAATCTTATACAAATACCGACTTATCGCATTTTCGGGAAATGAAAGACATTGAATATCTTAGTTTATCTTTACCTGCGATGTGTGAAGCTTCATCCTGTAATGAGCCATGTGTCTCTACGTGACTATTTATGGTTTTACACCTTGCCGCACTCCTGATTATCAAAACACTGAGCAACCAAATACCGATACAAATCCTGAGAATCGATACGAAGATCTATAAAATTTAATTTAATATAATAGTGGGTTTACACATGCATGAATTTAGTGGCGCCAGTGTTCGCGCCAGTTCTATTTGCACGCCAGTAAAGGTTTACACTATTGTGCGAAAATTAAAAAGACTGGCACGCCAGTTTCATTTTTAAAGTGTACACGATACGCGATATGTCGGCTGAACTCTCGGAAACCTGCAAAATAGTAGCTAAACTGTTATTGAAAAAAAAATGAAAGAGATTCAGGAACAGGAACAACGAAAAGGCCGTATCTGCATGGGTTAAAGCATGGATTGCTAGTCGATCTACTTTGGGTGCTTCCGAAAAACTTTTAGGAGAACTTGCAGCAGAAGATCCTGCGAGCTATAAAAACCATTTTCAAATGACAAAGCAACATTTTGATATTCTTCTAGAGTTTCTCTTATTTAAACAACATTCTTTAAAATTCGGTCTGCTACTTTAAACCATGGTACTTTTGGGGTGTATACTTCATTTGCACCGGCTCCGGAACGTTGGCTTTTTTTAATTTTTGCCAATTCCAAGGCATATGTGTTTCTTATGGATCATATTTTTGCTTTTACTTCTGCAACTTCAATAGTCATTATTTTACTAATTTTTTGGGAAGCATTATCTCGACTATCCTTTTTTTATACGAACTACTGTGTACATCCCATAAACAAGGAAAACATTCATAGCCTTCAAGAAACTGTATGGTCAGTTCTGCTGACCACTTTTTTTAGCCATATTAAGCTATAAAAACAAAAATAAACAAAATTTTTAAGCTCAAACACAATCAAAATAAAAAATAATATAAAATAATGAACTTAAAACTGGGGAGCCGACGTGCAAGCACTTGTTTACACATGAAAATTTTCCTTTTCTGCGCGCATGCGTCACCACTGGCGCCAGCAAATTTGGTCAGCTGCAGACTTTTTTGATACATGCATGCAAAAAAATAACTTGTGTGCAAGTCGGTGTTTACACTTGCAAATTTAACTTACTGGCGCGCCAATTTTTATTGGCGCCAGCAAATCCATGCATGTGTAAACTCTCCTTAAAATAAACTGTATAATATAGTATATGAAATTTAGACTTATTGACTAATGCACACACAAATAAATATTTTAAAGTTAGTAAAATATCTTCAATTGAATATTGAAAAAAATTGTTTTAGGGTTTTTTTCCGACTTTTCTTATTTAGCAAGTACCCTTTCAGTTTTTTTAATAATCAAATCGTTATCAACAAACCTAAATGAATGGATCCATCCATCCTAGCTAGCCTATTACCACACTTCAAGTGAAGCCATGCTATATCAGCCTTAAAAACAGTTCTTTGTAAATATCTCAGAAAATAAAGCTCCTACAAATTTTATATTTTATATGTTCTACTATATTTCGAAAACCGCAGATTGATGCGATGCTCCGTTAAAAAGTTAGCATTCTTAAAATTTTTTAATTGTCAAAAAACTGTTATTAGCATTAATGGATTTTGACCAATATCTAATCAGCTCGTTAGAGTGTCGAACACTATTTTATCTGAAAATTTTATGAAAATCGGTACAACGGTTAAGGAGCTATCGTGTTACGGACTGACATACACACACACACACACACACACACACACACACACACACTCAGACATCACGACGATATTGCTAAGAAAGGTCAAAATACACCCAAATAACACATTTTCAGCGTTATACTAACAAAACAGTTTTTCGTCTTCTCGTCAAAAATAATACCTTCTCTAGCCATTGCTGCGCGGGCCAGGAAAGTTAAAAAAAAAATAATTAAAAAAATTAAAATAAATGTCTTTTTTAAATCAACCTATACAGTAGAAACTTGTTGAATATTGTATGGACCAGTCACCTTTTAAAAATATAAATGGACAACGGATCTCACATCTTAAAAACGAAAGCTAGTTAAGGAAACTGGGTATTTTTTTTAATAACCAGGACTATACGAGTTTTTTTAAAACGTAAAAATTTAGGTCGGTACCTTTAGAAGGAACTTGGTGAACTAGTGACCTTAGTTTCAGGTGGCTGTTTTCTATGATTGAAACCAAAATATAAATAAAACGCACATTTATCAATTCTGTCGACTTCCCTTTATTTTGAGAACAATTCAAAACCCGCAAAAATTTTGTAATTTCTTTGAAAACATTTATACTGAGCTGTGTAGACACAAATATAACTTTTTACTTCGTTTCAGTAGCGCATTCAGGATTTCTGGGAGGGAGGGCCAAGAATGCAGCAAGAGCCTAAAGAAATGATTTCTTAGCTATTTTAACCCTTTCGGACCTGATGGGTCATACATGTCCCAAAAATTTTTTGTCTCTGTAAATCCGACTTTTTTCTATTTAAGAAAAAAATATCTTGTATAATTTTTGTAGGTGTATGGAAGGTAGAAGTATAATTATCCATCAAATTAATTTTAAGTAAGTAAGTAAGTAAGTAAGACGTTTATTATTCTTCTCAACAGTTTTACACATATAGTACATTATATAGAAAAATATTACAAGCTAGAGTTGAGGGAATAATGCGCTGGTTTGCAGCATCTTAACCTAGAAGGTCAAGCGCTGTTGGAGCGCTTAGTTTTTACATTTCTTATAAGCCCTTAACACTAAAGATTCTTAACACTAGGGTGAATTAAATGACAAAACTAAACTAATAATTTTAGAGAAATGTGGGGGGGGGGGAACGAAAAGAAAAAATAATAATATTAAGAAAAAGAAGAAATGCTAAGCGGGTTGAGCAAATATTAATAAATAATTAATATTCATTTTTATAATTGATTTGGCAAAAGGTGACTGGTAATAGCTTTTCTTGCTAATTTTTTAAAGGTAGTGATGGATTGTGTTAGGTCAAAAATTTTTAAATGTTGGTTAACGGATACCATAAGAAAAACTTTTCTTAAAAATTTGTTTATTATGCTTTGGTATTTCTAACAGGTTTCTATGGCGATAGTTGCGATTATGAATTTGATTGCGGCGGATCGCTTTGTTGCTAAGATAGGAGGGTTTTTTATTTTTTAGAATTTTAAAGTAAAAACAAAGTGAGTGAAAGGTGCGACGATCGAACATATTTAGCCAGCCCAGGTCAACTAGTTTATGATAAATTCTCTGTCTACGTCTTATACCGAATATAAACCGAACACAAGAGTTCTGAACTTTCTGGACTCGTTTTTTTGTGATACAATCAAGAAAAGGGCCATAAACCGGATCGGAAAAATTAAAAAAGATAAGACAAGAGAATCACACAAGAGTTTTTTAGTTTTTTGGCATAAGTAGTGCCTATGCGGATATATAGACTTTAATACAGAGTAGGCTTTCTGAAGGCAAGCATTAATGTGGTTGGTGAATTTTAATTTTTCGTCAAAGATCAAACCAAGCTTTCTGGCGGTACTCTTGTATTCGATAGGAGAGTCTCCGATCATAAGCTGTACAGTCTGTTTTAGGTTTTCTCGTACCTCATCAGTACGGAAAACCATGGCTACACTTTTACTTGGGTTTATTTTAAGAAGATGATCATTTGATGCTGACAATATATTTCTAAGATCGGTATTGATTTTGGCTTGTGCTGTCAATGCCTGAGATGGTTTAAAAGAAAATTTTAATTGCACGTCGTCACAGTATAAATAACCTTTGCAGTGTTCAAGATTTTTTACTATGTTTACGGTATAGACACTGAACAGAAGGGGACCAAGAATGCTACCTTGGGGACAACCTGAGGTCACATTAACCGGCTCCGATCTTTTGTCTTCAAGAACCACTCTCTGTTTTTTATCGGTAAAATATGATTTTATGAATTGACATGCGGAGTTATCAAAGCCTATGTATTTCAAGATAGCGGGTAGAGTTGTAGGATTTACCATCTCAAAGGCTTTGGAGTAGTCTAGTAAAACGAGAACCGAGGCTTCTCCCTTGTCTAATGAACTAATAATGTCATCAGTTACATCAGCAAGGGCTGTTGCGCAACTGTCACCAGAACGAAATCCAGATTGTCTAGCGGGTAAAATGTCGTACTTGTCCAGAAATTTACGCATCTGTAGTTCCATTGTCTTTTCGAGAATTTTAGAGAGAGTGGGTAAAATTGAAATTGAACGCAGTTGGCTAAACTCAGTAGGTTTTTTAATTTTTGGAATGGGCAAGAGATTTGCGAATTTCCAATGACATGGAAAGTAGGATTGACGGATGCAGCAGTTCACTATATGCAATATAAATTGAATTACAAAAGGGCAGCATAGGTGAATAAGTGTTATATTTAAATTATCAGTGCCTATGGCTTTACTTTTAGCTTTCAGTATAATGCTAGTAATGAGCTCCTTTGAGACCTCTTCGAATCTAAATTGTTGTTCCGTGTTTAGAGAATTATTATTATAGAAATTTATTAGATTATCAGATGGGATATTATTACTAGCTGCGAGAGAAGAAAAAAATTGGCTCAATTCGTCAACAATTTTCAAATTAGCTGGAATAGATTTGTACTGTTTATTAATGATATTCATTTTATTCAACTCTTTTCATTTATCTTTATCGCTACATGTTTGAAATTTGTTACAAAGATAAATTTTCTTCTCTCCTAAGAACACCTTGTTTGTGAGATATAAAACGGGACATATATGTCCCAGTAGTAGAGCAACCTGGGACTTACTTATCCCACTAGTATACCAAAACGAGAACAATTAAATACAACAAATCAAGTTTTTATTATTTATTCAAAAAAAGAAAAAATCATAGTAAGATTCTAAGTATAAAGAACGGAAAAACATTTAGTACACAACGGGATATTGCAGGCAGAACAAATTAATTTTGTTCTTGTTTCAACTTATTTAGCACTGCAGCTGCGACATCTTTTTCTTGTGTCAGTTTCCACTGGAAGATGGTCACCAACATTTAATAGATTTTTTGAAGATGAACTTGATCGACCATATGACCGCTTTCTTACTACTGTTGCGCTTTGACGACCTGCTGCTATTAGTTGTTCAGCCAGGTTTAATATATAAGTCAGAAACTGCAAATCTGGTTTATGACAGAGTTCTTTGAAGATTATCAAGCTGTTAACTGCTGCTGTTAAAAGAAGCTTGTAAAAAACCTTTTTCCACCACTTTTGAGACTTCCTATCTATTTGGCCATGTCATGTGAGCTGATCAGACAAATCTAGGCCCCCCATGTGGGAGTTATAAAATTCGACTGCTTCTGGGGCTGGTATAGTAATCTTTGCTCCCGTTTTTGTTTTTCTGTTGATTTCAATAATACTATTATTATTACAGTTGCTCAGAACCATAACTTATTTGGTGTCCATCCACAAGAAACCAATAGTACCGTTTTTGTTTACTTTTGCTTCTTCACCTCTAGTTCTCTTACGCTTGTTGAAATTTGGCATATTCTTTCTGGAACTGATGCTTGTACCAACAGCTGGAAAAAGTAAAGTTTCTATCAGGTTAACAGAAGTGGAAAATCTGTCAAAGCAAAACACACCAGGATCTCTCAAACTACTTGTTAGCTTTTTCACGACTCTCTCGCCTAAAGTATCCTCAACGACTTCCATTTCTCTTCCTGAATACACGTCAAAATCGTAAACGTGTCCTGTTACAGTCACACCGTTCCCATATCTTTACTCCTCTCTTCATAAATTTCAGTGGTTGATACTGCTTGAGTACTGAACGCCCCTTGAATTTTATCATAGATTCATCGATGGATTGTCTCTGGCTTTCAGATCTTGCAAGAAGGAAGCTATTCGGAAAAAGCTTCAGAAAAACTTCCAGTTCAGTTGACCCCCCAGATTGCTGAAAATGATACAGTTGGTTTTTTCTGAAATAGAGAGACGTGGAGTAAATTCTGGGCTTACATCTTGCCATTCAGTTGTCTTTGCTGGATCTTTCAGTGGTTGCAACGGCACTGATTCATTGGTCTCTTTTTCCGAAGAGCTCAAACTACTAGAACGAGTGGAAGATTTTTCAGAAACTTGCAAGTTATATTTTTTTTCTTGCTAAGAGGTTCGTCCGTCGTCCGAGTCCACATTTTCCGGCTCCAAGTACTCAGATCCACTTTCAGAGTATGGCTCGCTCATTGAATCCAAATCAGAGAGGTGCTCAGCCAAATACTCAATCTCTTTTGGATGTAAGTTTCGTTTTGGTCTCAAAAAAAAAAGACATTCCCAATAAAATCTCACTTATTACAAAAAGCAAATCTTGTATACTACTGGGATATATATAACCCGCACTCTTTGTTGGAAAAATACTACTGGGCTATATATGTCCCACTTTTCTAAATGCGGTAGCAGACAACTAAAAAATATTATATTTCAATTTCTATCAACATTAGTTCGCTTACCTTGACATAACTAACAGTTTTCTGTAAAAAAATAACAATTTTTAAACAATCTTTAGCCAAAAAATAAACAAATGCACAGATCCAATCGAAAGCACGTGGAAAACTGTTGTTGTTTAGATGGAATGCAGGTGTCCAGATAAATATTGATATTATGAAAAGTCAGCAAGAACATTAGTTTCCTACTGGGACAGTGCGTGCGGGCGATTACATTGTTCCGTGTACCAATAGGATTTTTTAAAGTTTGTTTGAGGCATATTTAACCCAATAGGATTTCGGAGGCCCAGAAAAATGAAATAAACCGACCGACCGGACCGAAAGGGTTGAACTAGTCTGGTCCATAAGATTTAGTACTAAAGTAAATCGAAGTGCGCCGAAAGTAAAAATATATTACAATATACAGTAAAACCTCTTCTTGCGGACACATCTACTAAGCGGACACTCCCTTTACGTGGTCAAATTTGTTGGCACCAAGCTTTTGCCTATTTCTCTATGTGTAAAATTCACTCCTATACCCAGACACTCTAATAACCGGACGCGGACAATTTTTTTGGTTAAAAAATTCTGAAACCTCCCTTAACCGGCAGCGAGTCTCTGATAACGGGACAGAGCGCTGCACGACATAGGCATAAATATTATGTAGTATGTTGGCAACAACGCACTCTGCAACAGAGGAATTACCTTTTTTCCTTTTAATGCGGTGACTAAATACTTCTGTCGTATTTACACATATTTTATTAGTCGAGACGGCTGTGTTTTATTTTTATTGTTCAGTTGAGTAGTAATAGATCTCTTTGAAATGGCACCTAGTAAAAAACTTCTTAGTTTACGTGAAAAAATGGAAGTTGTTAACGTTTCGTTGAAGGAACATCTATCAGCATGAAAGATCGCATGTGTCACATTGACCAAGTGTTCTGAGGAGTCCCATAAGGACGAAACAGTTAACTGTCAACACTTATTAGGTGCCCATTAGATCTTGGACCCCCGTGAGGTTAAGCTTTCAAGCTACCCACGGAAAAATATGAGAGAAACAAAAACTCCTTTTTACCCGATTAGAGACAAAACTTTTTTGATTTACAAAAATAAGTTTTTTGTCAGGAAGTGGAAAGAAGCGGGCCCCTCGGGCCTCCTGGATCGCCCGCTGCTTTGTTCAGTGAATAATAAAATTAGCCTGCAAATTTAATTTTAGGAAACGCCAAATAAACAGGACACGTTAGGATTACGAGAATCAATTAGATTAACAACAAACTGTTAACGTTGGTTGAGCCAGAATTTTTACAATGAAAAATTGCGAGCAATCACTAAAATTAATTGGGTTTTAGTTTGCCAATGGGTTTCGGTTTCTAATTGAGGAAACTTTCTAAATATACCTCTTTTTTCTACCGACCTAAACAATTTTTTGTACGGCAAGTATTATTTTAAAGGTATTTTCTTTTCGAAAACTTTCTCGTCTCAAATAGAATGAAGAGACCGGGAAATTTATTTACCTACTCGCGTGCGGTAAAGTAATTACTTTACCGCACACTGTGCGGTAAAGTTACTTTATCGCACGCGCACCACTTAGCAACGCATCAATAAGACAGCAAGTTTACATTTCAATTCCATCTAATTTGACATGTTTATTTATAAATTACATTCAAGTTTTTGAAAAAAAAAGGTACTCATAGGTAAAATTTTGTACCTGACACATGCGGAAAGTGTCTTTACCATCCTTGACGGCTTGAACTGCCGTCGCGGATCATGACTTTACAGCTTGTTGATAGTGATTATTTTGATTGGTTGGACATTTTCTATCAGTCTAAAATATAATGTGTTTTATATTAAATACTAGCTTAAATTTGGAAATAGCCAATAATGTATCAATAGGGATCTTTGGTATGTCCCACTTTTCACTTATTCTTTATTTGAGCCATGCGCTGTTACCTGGTTCGAACTTTATCTCTTACTAAAGGATAATGTTTTACCTTACTGCCGCTGCATATAACGTTATGACAAAATGTAAATTTAAAATCTTTTTGCCACCAGACAATTATTTCAAGAGCTACCAATGCGGGGTAATCCGCATATTTAAATTTATGCCAAATATTAAAAATTATTTTTTATATAAACTGTTAGTAATCTGTTCAGTGTTCACCAACTGACCAAAAGTCATCAATGTTCTGTAAAGTGTGTGAAAAAAAAAGAAGAAGAAGAAATACATAGTACACAGAGTCTACATATTTTACTAACCAAAATTTTATTGATCAACCAGCGTTTTATACTTTTCGATGACGGAGCGAATTTTTTGAGGTCGAAACAAATTTTGCTGTTGGGTTTTTTCAAATTTAGGTTGTTTCAAACTAAACAGGAAGAGGATTGAGCTGTAAAAAGCAAATTTGTCTACAATTAATATAATTTCCTTTTAGGTTGCTGATCTGCGTTTTGTTTTTTGGGATCGCTAACCCCGATCCTTTTTAATCTGTTGTATTTTGTCTAAGAGTGAATTAAAGAATGGAGTGAATGAGAAAAAAAATAATACATTTAGTCAAATAGTCAATAGAAATTTAACAACTAAAAAAAAAGATACTGAAGAACAGAAGAAAAAGAAGAAAGAAGACTGAAGAGAGAAAAAAGAAGATATCTGAAGACAGAAGACTGATGAGAAAGAGAAATTAGAATAAAGGGGGAAAAAATAGAATGGGCTTATACGTTTAAACTAGAATTATAATATACAAATTACGATTTTGTAAACGGCTAAAGCTGCTAAATGTGTGCATACATACATGGATTAAAAGCCCAAAGTATTCTTTATTTAGCAGTATCAAAAATGTTTGGGCACCTGATAAATTAACAATTTAAATCTAATAGGGTGTTTGACACTAGTAAAATACTCTGCCAATCTATGGGCACCTAAGCTCACACTGGATGCTACAGTTATAGTGTATCTACGTGAAAGCTAATATAACTAAAAACTGAAGTATATTTTATTGAACTCCAGAGTCAATTACCTTTCGTTTGATACCACACAAGCCATGTTTTGACTTAAACTCTAATTTTTCAAATCTACCCCCACCCTTGTTTTAAAAACTAAAATGTATTTTGTTTAACTCCAGACTCAATTACCTTTCGTTTGATATCACACACGCCATATTTCCACTTAAACACTAATTTTTGAAATTTACCCCCACCCTTTTTTTTTAAATAAACTAAAATGTATTTTGTTTAACTCCAGACTCAATTACCTTTCGTTTGATATAACACACGCTATATTTTTACATAAACTCTAATTTTTGAAATCTACCCCCACCCTTTTATTTGGCTTGTGTTTGGTGGATTTTGTTCATTTTTAAATGGAACCATCTCGACCCAAAACTCAGTCTGGGTACCAAATTTCATTAAAATCGGGCAAGCCGTTTTTGAGTTATGCGCGTTGGTCGTTACAGACAGACATACAGACACACAGACAGACAGACATACAGACAGACAGACAGACAGACAGACAGACAGACAGACAGACGGCGCAACAAAAAAGTTTCAAAATCATCTGAAACGCAAAGATATATAAAAATTTTTGAAATCGGAGCAACTTTTTTTTTCTCGAAAAATTTAGGATCACCATAGCTCACACTACTATAGTATAGTAGTAGTGTGAAATAAATATATATTTATTTTAGCTCACACATATACTATACTATAGTAGTGTGAGCTATGGTGATCCTAATTTTTTCGAGAAAAAAAAAGTTGCTCCGATTTCAAAAATTTTTATATATCTTTGCGTTTCAGATGATTTTGAAACTTTTTTGTTGCGCCGTCTGTCTGTCTGTCTGTCTGTCTGTCTGTCTGTCTGTCTGTCTGTCTGTCTGTCTGTATGTCTGTCTGTCTGTCTGTCTGTCTGTATGTCTGTCTGTAACGACCAACGCGCATAACTCAAAAACCGCTTGGCCGATTTTAATGAAATTTGGTACCTAGGCTGGGTTTTGGGCCGAGATGGTCCCATTTAAAAATGAACAAAATCCACCGAGCACAAACCAAATAAAAGGGTGGGGGTAGATTTCAAAAATTTGAGTTTATGGGAAAATATGGCGTGTGTGACATCAAACGAAAGGTAATTGAGTCTGGAGTTCAACAAAATACATTTTAATTTATTTTAAAAAAAAGGGTGGGGGTATATTTCAAAAATTAGAGTTTAAGTGAAAATATGGCGTGTGTGATATCAAACGAATGGCAATTGAGTCCGGAGTTTAACAAAATACATTTTAGTTTTTGTTTTTTTTAAGGGAGGGGGTAGATTTAAAAAATTTGAGTTAAGTCAAAACATGGCTTGTGTGGTATCAAACAAAAGGTAATTTAGTCCGGAGTTGAATAAAATATATTTTAGTTTTTAGTTATATTAGCTCACACGTACACTATAACTATAGTACCTAGTGTGAGTTTAGGGGCCCATATATTGGCAGAGTATTTAGATATCTCTTTAGGTCTTGGGAATGCTAAAAACAAATTTTTTTGTTTAATTTTTCCTCAAATTCATAGTTCTTTTAAATAAATAAATTCATTGAATTAAAACAATTGGCCACGTGATTCAAAACAGGCGGTCTACCAATCAGCTGCGAGTGACGTCACAAAACAGTAAACGCCTCGAACGAACCTATTTTCTGTGTTATTTTCTTATGGATGGTAATGTTTGCTTTGGTTGAAAGTGCGAATTATCGTCCTAAATTAGATTTTATTTTGTGTTTTGCTCATAAAAAACATTTTCAATGGAAAACGGATTCTCCAAAGCAGCTAGCTCCAACTTGCCAATGCTGAATTCCTTTATGGTGGCAGGCTTCTTTACCAACACCAGTGATTTTTCTTCTGCGGAATTTAGAAACGTTAAAATGTTGATGTAAGTATTCGATGAGTTGTTTTGTATATAACTAAAAGTTTTTTTTACGATATTCTTCGCCTACTTTTACTCATTTAGATTTTGAGGTTAGGTTATGTTTTGCTTTTTTGTTTAATATGCCATTTACAACAGATTCAATTAAATACCAAATCATTATTATTTTAAGCATTAAGAAACAATTAAAAATTGCTTTTTTAGAACAAAATTTTCTAAATACATACTAGTCCTGCCTATGCACTGCCTAGTCTTGCATATGCACTGCTCAGTCCTACATTTAGCCTGCATGTGCACTGCCTAATCCTGCATTTAGACGTACTCCCTAGTCCTGCCTAATAACTGCCTAGAACCGCCTGAAAATTTGTACACCTTTCTACCTATTATAGTTGTTCACCCCTTGTAATAAACATAACCTCAAAAATTTCATCGTCATTTACGAAATACTCTGCCAATATATGGGCCCCTAAGCTCACACTAGGTACTATAGTTATAGTGTACGTGTGAGCTAATATAACTAAAAACTGAAATACATTTTATTCAACTCCAGACTAAATTTCCTTTTGTTTGATACCACACAAGCTATGTTTTGACTTAAACTCAAATTTTTGAAATCTACCCCCACCCTTAAAAAAAACAAAAAACTAAAATGTATTTTGTTAAACTCCGGAGTCAATTACCTTTCGTCTGATATCACACACGCCATATTTTCACTTAAACTCTAATTTTTAAAATATACCCCCACCCTTTTTTTTAAAATAAATTAAAATGTATTTTGTTTAACTGCAGACTCAATTACCTTTCGTTTGATATCACACACGCCATATTTTAAAATAAACTCTAATTTTTGAAATCTACCCCCACCCTTTTATTTGATTTGTGTTCGGTGGATTTTTGTTCATTTTTAAATGGGACCATCTCGACCCAAGACCCAGCCTAGGTACCAAATTTTATTAAAATCGACCAAGCGGTTTTTGAGTTATGCGCGTTGGTCGTTACAGACAGGCATACAGACAGACAGACAGACAGACAGACCGACAGACAGACAGACAGACGGCGCAACAAAAAAGTTTCAAAATCATCTGAAACCCAAAGATATATAAAAAGTTTTGAAATCGGAGCAACTTTTTTTTTCTCGAAAAAATTAGGATCACCATAGCTCACACTACTATAGTATAGTATATGTGTGAGCTAATAGTTATACAATAAGTCCATAAAGTCTGGAAACATCGAGTTTACGAGAAAATCGTAACTTTTTTAGAAAAAAGCTCGGACAAGTTGATTTTTATTTAAAAAAGGGGATTCAGAAAAAAAATACGTTATTATACAGGGTGTCTCAAAAAAAAGATATGACATGAACTTACATTTTTTCAAATGGAACACCCTGTATATTATTACATATTTGGATACCCCAAGTCATTTGAAGTATTTTTTGTCAAGCAATATACAGGGTGTTTCATTTGAAAAAATTTAAGTTTATGTCATATCTTTTTTTTCAGGGTGTATAATAACGCATTTTTTTTCTGAACCTCCTTTTTAAATAAAAATCGACGTGTCCGAGCTTTTTTCTAAAAAAGTTACGATTTTCTCGGAAATTCGATATTTCTAGAGTTTACGGACACACTGTTTCCAGACTTTACGGACACACTGTAAATATTATACACACCGTGAGAAAAATTAATAGAAACAATTTAGTTATACTCACATCAAAGTGATCTTCACAAATTTAAAGTGAAGATGTATTAGATAAGGCCCTTGGGTCTCTTCGAGCAAGTTCTAGACACTTTTTCCGTTCTTTTACTGCTGTAGGCACATGAATAAATAGTTTGTCAGATGTTTTTATGCTAGTATTCGAACACTGTAGCACTACCCAAGTAACATTATTACCACTCAAGGTTTTATTAATTTGGTTCCTAGGTTATTTAGAGGGTGCTGTTATGGGTTTTAGGATCAATTTGGCTACATAAAGGTAATTTATATTGCCAATTACAATAGTGTTATACAACCAAAAAGTGATTTATAAAGGGAGCATAATAAAACTGATATTCCTTCTGTTCCTTTTAGATACTTTTTGTTTTATTGATTTCTGATTTATAAAGATGGTCTTATAAAACCATTTTACCTAAAGTTAAAAAAAAAAAATATAT
Source organism: Aspidapion aeneum (assembly GCA_963576565.1). Lineage (NCBI taxonomy): Eukaryota > Metazoa > Arthropoda > Insecta > Coleoptera > Brentidae > Aspidapion > Aspidapion aeneum. The sequence goes on from OY755039.1 coordinate 23,048,237, forward strand.
AAACTTTGGTCATTTAGTTTTTTTCATTACTTTAGGTTATCACAAAAGTGTTTTATAATAGAGCTAAAAGGTTATCTTACATCCTTTTGTTTTCATAGTTACCAGTAGTTTAAAAGTAAATATGATTAGATAGGCGGCCATATAGAACCTAGTTTCCTTAGGTTTTTAAGAGTGGTAAATATAAACTTTAGACTTTTGGTTTTTGCCATTATTTTTAGGCATTTTAAAAAGGTTTTATAGGAAGGCTTAAAGGTAAACCTAATTATTTTGTATTTATAGTTACCCATAGCTGTATATTAAATATTATTTAAATAGGCGGCCATATAAAACCTTGTTTCCTTAAGGGTTCTAACAGAAGTAAGTAAATACTTTCGTTTTTTAAGGTATTTCTTGTAAAAATAATACATATACCTAGGTACAGATTGGTACCTACCTATTGCAAGATTGATTATTTAAAGCCCAATAATTAATAATTGTTGAGTTTCCGTCCTCCTGGGTAGGACACCCAGGCCTAGATAAGGCCTATTTAGACGACCAATATAAGAGGTTGCCCTCCAACCTGCAGGCACAACGAATATCATTGCACTGGCCCTCTCGATTGTGTCGAAATTGCACGAAAAAAACATTTAAAAGTGTTCAATTATACGCTTTTAAACACTTTAAAAACAAATACAAAAAATTTAAGTGAGGTTATGTTGACTATGTTTACATTGTTCTTTTTTGTTGGTTTCATAAGGGCACTGAAAAATCTTAGTTGCGATACAGTAACAAATAAAACCAAGTGACCACTATAAAACCATAATGGCGTATATAAATTTATTTAAAAAATATTGTAAAGAGAAAATATTTATCTAGTCGTTTTAGCAGTGTTTTTTAACAATAATTTTACTTTAATTTTGATTTATGTAAACCAAACAGACTTTTTTAATGGTGAATAGTGTAAATGATTTTTTTTTTAATTTTAAATATTTGTTATTTTGTTATCAAAAAACTATTAAAAAGCATTCTTGAGGTGGCGCGCTTGTTTTGAGAGCTTTTCAGATACGATTTTATCAGAAAAATAAATCTGGCAGGCAATTTGATCATCAAAAAAACGACAAACTCGGTATATTTTTATGTGATAAAATAATCTTGGGACTCTGACATTTTTGGCAAATTTGTGACCTAAATTATTTTATATAGCCATTGTGAATCTAAAATATCGCCATAGCTTTTATAGAAAAACTTCTTTACTCTAAAGGTATTATGGTATTCAACAGAATCGCCAGGATACCAAATTACCAAATCTAGTTTTATAATAGGATAGAGGACGTTTCTGAGTTGTTTTTAGAACCTGGCATAATAGCTTTAGGCTCTAAAAGGTTCTATACTGGTGGAACCGCTAGAGGGCGAAGCTGGAGTTTATTTCTTATGGTTTTATAGTGAGTTTAATACATAGGTTGCCACCACCAATTGGGGAGTCCCATTTAGGAGGTCTAAGGGGTATATAAGGGTAATGGGAACGTGCTAGCGACCAAACATTGAAACTAATGGTTTTAAGGAAAGGCGCTGGCAACCTTTTAGCTTCTGCTATAAATAAAGAAATGTTACTTGGGTATACACCACTTATAGGACATTTTTTTACATAAAAAACAGTAAAAACACAGACCAAAAACAAATAAACACTTGAATACCGTGTATCTGTCCGCGAGTTTACTGCGCTGTGACGTCATTGCAACGCCATGCTAGAAATGAGCGTTTTAGCGGTAAATTCAAATCGGAAATTAAAAAACTTTATTTTAAATATAAGAACAAGTCCACCACGGAGCCTTATAAAGCGCAACTTTACAAGGAAAAAACACAGCCGTTCTCCGTTAGATTAAAACACTGCACTTGCATCGAAAAAATTAATTTCATCAGCAAGCCGCGATTCGTAAGATGTACACGAAATAAAACTGAAAATCAAAACTTAAACACTTACCACAACACTAAAATGCACAACACATAAACGACTGCAAAGCAAAATAAACAAACCAACCTCACTTTTAACGAGATCAGCTGTTTATCGGCCCGCACGTACCTAACCAAAGTATTAATAACTCCGGTTAGGTGTGGTCTGACTAGCCACAGACACATGTGTTTCGCTCTCATTAGAGCACATCAGTGTGACATAAGTCTTCAAGCTTACGTGGACAAAGCCTGGCCGGCAATCTAAAAATAAGAACAAGCCTTATAAATCGCAACTTTACAAGGAAAAAACTCACAGCCGTTCTCCGTTAGATTAAAAACACTGCACTTGCATCGAAAAAATTAATTTTATCAGCAAGCCGCGATTCGTAAGATGTACACGAAATAAAACTGAAAATCAAAACTTAAACACTTACCACAACACTAAAATGCACAACACATAAACGACTGCAAAGCAAAATAAACAAACCAACCTCACTTTTAACGAGATCAGCTGTTTATCTGGTGGTGGACTTGTTCTTATTTTTAGATTGCCGGCCAGGCTTTGTCCACGTAAGCTTGAAGACTTATGTCACACTGATGTGCTCTAATGAGAGCGAAACACATGTGTCTGTGGCTAGTCAGACCACACCTAACCGGAGTTATTAATACTTTCGTTAGGTACGTGCGGGCAGATAAACAGCTGATCTCGTTAAAAGTGAGGTTGGTTTGTTTATTTTGCTTTGCAGTCGTTTATGTGTTGTGCATTTTAGTGTTGTGGTAAGTGTTTAAGTTTTGATTTTCAGTTTTATTTCGTGTACATCTTACGAATCGCGGCTTGCTGATGAAATTAATTTTTTTGGATGCAAGTGCAGTTTTTTTAATCTAACGGAGAAAGGCTGTGAGTTTTTTCCTTGTAAAGTTGCGATTTATTTAAAATGTAATGATAAAATATCCTTTTTTTTTTTTAATTTTGCGCAGCAAATTAGGGATCTATGTATCATTCTCTTTTCTAAAATTTGTCAAATACCCTATTATATAAAACTTTCGACTTTCCAGAAAATTATATTCCAATTACGATTTTTCGTAAACGGCTAGAGCAACAAAATGTTTGCGTACATCGATTGAAAGCGCAGATTATTCTCTATTCAGCAGTACTAAAAATGTTTGGGCCCCCTGGTAAATTAAGAAATTAAATCTAATTATATTAAACTTTTGATTTTCCGAAAAATTGAATTCAAATAACCGAAAACGGCTAGAGCTACAAAACGTTTGCGCACATCTATTGAAAGCCCAAAGTATTCTCTATTCTGCAGTACTAAAAATATTTGGGCCCCCTGGTAACTTAAGAAATTAAATCTAATTATATAAAAGTTTTAAATTTCTGAAAAATTATGTTCAAATTACGATTTTTCGTAAACGGCTAGAGCTACAAAATGCTTGCGTACATCGGTTGAAAGCGCAAAGTATTCTCTATTCAGCAGTACCAAAAATGTTTGGCCCCCCTGGTAAATTAAAAAATTAAATCTAATTATATTAAACTTTTGACTTTCCGAAAAATTAAATTCAAATAAAGATTTTTTTAAAAACGGCTAGAGCTACATAATCTTTGCGTACATCGATTGAAATCCCAAGGTATTCTCTATTTAGCAGTATCAAAAATGTTTGGCCCCCCTGGTAAACTAAGAAATTAAATTTTATTATATAAAACTGTTCTTTCCAGAAAATTATTTTAAAATTACGATTTTTCGTAAACGGCTAGAGCAACAAGTTTGCATACATCGGTTAAAATCACAAAGTATTCTCTATTCAGCAGTACCAAAAATATTTGGGCCCCCTGGTAAGTTAACAATTTAAATCGAATTTCATAAAACTTTTGACTCCAGAAAATTATTTTTAAATTACGATTTTTTGTAAACGGCTAGAGCTAAAATATTTTTGCGTACGCAGGTGTAAAGCACAGATTGTCCTCTAATTAGCGGTACTAAAATGTTTGCCCCCATGGTAAATAAACAATTAAAATCAATTAATTAATTTATTGTATACCCATTTACATAAAAATAAAAAAAATAGTAAAACCAAATCCTAGCGAGTTTAAACCGGCGTAACAAAATTCAGCTTGTCTGTTTTAAGTTTGTTAGCTTGTTTTGAGATTTCTATGAGCAATAGATCACGTAATAAATCAATTAAAAGGTTTTTGCAAATATAAAATTTCTAGCGCAAGTTAGAATTTACATTTCTTTTTACTATGACATAGAGCTCTTTGAGCTACAAAAATAGGTGTTTGTTTGAAGGTCGTACGATAAGTAGAACCGGAGATATGAGGTGGCTCCTCAGATTAACCGTTAACCTAGAGGGCCCACGATTTCTCGGAAACGGCTGGAGCTACAAAATTATTTTCAACGTAACAAATTACCAACAAATTAGCAATACAATTATTTGGGCCCCTTATCATGGTCCCCCCAGGTTAACCCACGTCTCCTCAGCGTGGCTTGCCTGACACAAGGTAGAACAAACTGACTACAAGATATTTCATTCTACGAGTAAAACGATAGCGAACCAAGGAAACTAAGTCCATGGCGAGAGGAAAACGTCCACCGGTCTATAAAGAAGAAAGACATTTAGTCACAGTTCAACCAGACCATGCAATCACCGTCTCCACGATCGGTTCGGAACCGAAAACAATGAGTTGACAAAGTATAAAAGGCAACTTCATAGTGGTATAGTCAACCACGGACACCGGTGTTTCGGAAAAAGGCATTTCTCTCCTCAGTGTGGCTTGCCTGACACAAGGTAGAACAAACTGACTACAAGATACAAGGTAAATCAATAAGAATGAAAAAATAGGTGAAACCTATTTTTCATTCTACGAGTGACACGATAGCGAACCACGGAAACTAAGTCAATGGCGGGACGAAAACGTCGACCGATCATTTTGTGATACGTTGTTAAAAGAGCAATTTAGTTGCTCTAAAAAAGGTGTTGTAACCTTTTTCCCTAAAATGCTTAGTTTTTTTGAAAAGGTAAAATCTAAAAAAACAATATTTTTTTCGTGATCTTAAAAAATAACCCCAATTTATGGATGCCAATTAAGTGCTAACTAAATAAAAAAATTTGTCAAAATCCAAAATTATGGCGAATGAAAAGAAATGAACTCGAAAACCATTCGTGTAAAAAAAGAAACGTATGATAGCGTTTTTGACGGAAATTTTATTGTCTAAAACTTTTTTTCTATAATGTACAGGGATCAAGTAATTTCAAAAAAAACTTTTTGTGCATACTAAATCCAAGATGGCGGGGGCAGTCGCCCTCCCCAAAGTCGAAAACTTAAATTTTTTTAGGAGTCCAATATGAACAAAATATATGAACATAAAATCGCGACTACACCACTTTTTGCAAGCTGGTCTTTTTTTCGCTCCAATGACTGGCCTAAAAGAGTACAGCGATAATTTATTTTATATTGGTCCAACTCTGCCAGTCGCATCGAATTATTGGTCAAAATTTTCTGAAGGAAATAATCAAGAGAAATTAGCTTGCAACACTTTATTTCTGAGTCAATTTCTAGAATGACGGACGATGAATTAATAGGCAGACTTTGAATGTGCATATCACTGAACTCCTTTTCAAAAGCTTAAATTTATTCATTGTTCTATAGAACCTATATTGCGTAGGGTAAAATTTTGCCCTGGGCTCAAATTGCACCCTTGGGTAAGGAAAAGATTTAATTAATAAGGGGTTTTCAACAACCTTTTAGTTTTCCGATCTTAATTATATTTTTCGTCGGCAGTGCCGTATAATTGAGTTTTCCAACCCAGTCATAAGATATTCTGCAAGAACGTTAATGTAGCCAAATTTGATTCATCTGGTAAAAATGGAGGGAGATATTTCATTTTAAAACCTAAAGTAAAATAGGCTAGTATTATCTTCCCGATGAACAAGTAGGTTTGATGCCAAAAAAAACCTAATTTAATAAGCCTAGTTATAGGTTTTATACTAAATTTAAGTAAGGCTAGTTTTTTTAGTATAAAATTAATTAATTATAAAAAAAAATGTATAAATATTAAAAAGCGGAATATAATAATTCATCTGAAACATTTTCAAAAAAAGCACATTTACAACTTTTTTTAGATTTTTTAAATATATTTAGGGTCCATCTCACCGACTTTTTTTTCGGTTCCATGGCTTAAGCGTTTATTAATATAATCATATTATGACATAATAAGGAACACTTTAGGCTAAGTAACGAACAAAAAAGTCGGTGCGATAGGCTATTAAACATTAAAATTTCCAAATAAAGTTAAAATTTTAATTTTTTTTTCAATATGCATAGTGAAATGGGTGCGAAAAATTAGTCCGTTCCGCAAGCGAGTAGAAAAACACATTTTCATTGATTTCCAAAGAAATAAATAAAAACCCTTTAATTCTTTCCGAATTTGTCCAAATATCGCTAATTGTTGATGTACCCACTCCATACTTTAGAGCTTTTTAAGTAACTCCACCATTTTTTAAAACATCAGTAATCTCTGAATTTTACTCTAAGATAAAAGTTTTATTCTTATGTTTGATTGGAGCCATTCTCGGCAAGACCGTGACTTATAACCATATAAGTAATAATATTACGTATATGCTTATTACCATGCCCTCGTCCGTGAAGCTAGATAAGAACTGCTGAATACGGCCTTTGAAACCAACTAAGTGACAGGTTAAGACCTATATTATTATGTTAATAGGCATTTTCTAAAAGTTGGGATTATTGAATTAACTAAAATCTGGATTGTCGTATACCTCCATGGAATACTCAGGCTATCGGACTACCGAAGCATCCGGAATCCGGACTTTCGCGATTTATTGTTATTTATTGAAAAAAAAATTAGATTTTTTGTTTCCGAGATTTTGTCTTTTAACCAATGGCTTTTTGCATATAGTAAAGTGCCCCTAAATTCAGGTTACAACCGAGTTTTCTAAGTTTTATAAATAAAAAATATTTAATGATTCGAGACTATCGTAAAATCTAAAAAAAATTTACCTTCACATTCACGTTGCAAAACGGATGCAAATTTTAAATGCAAAAGTGGCGAAACCCGTAGCTCTGAGGAAAATCTATAAGGTAGGTTACGGTGAAGAGACTTCAGACAGGGAGACCATGGACAGTCATCATATCATATGTGTTACGTTTAAGGATATTTATTTATTATCACGACAACAGCTAGCGAAGCGCTGGGTTTTGGCCATCTTTAGGGCTATAAGAAATAGCGACTATTTCCATTAATGATGTAAATATCAACTTTAAATTGTTTACAAGACAAAAACAAGTTTAAATCACTACTTTAAAAAGTACTATTTTTACCCTACTAAATTAATGAAACTAATTAAAAAATATAATACTAAAAACAAAAAACGAGACATTACGTACACGATGCCTAATATAAAAAGTAAAATTTTTAAACTTTCGGTCCCATTGCCGCATTTATTCGTCAAATTCTAAAAGTGCGCTGAGTCCCAGTGCCGTATATTTACGTTCATGGATATTTTGTTTTTTTTTAAACGCTTGTATATGACGCAATATTCCAGACTGCATTATACATATTTTTGTGTGGGCGAACACATACACCTACATGCTATCCAGCATAAGTGAAAACTATTTTTATATTTTTAACTTTTTTTTATGAACGTCTGATGTACTCATAACATTTTAACAAAAAACTTAATTTTATAAAAACCTTTTTTCTACGAGCCTGCGAAAAGAGTCACGCACGCGTTTTGATAGTACTTTTCGCACACTTTTTAATGAACTTAAGGTAATCGGTACCTTAATACTTTTTTCGGTGTCCTTAACTGTCCAAACTATTAAATAGTTTTTAAAAACCGGCAATGTCAAGGTTTTAATGTTTTATATCTGCATGGCAACGATAATACATTACAAACTAAAAAGTTATAAAATGGACTAGATGGACTCTGACGAAAATCTTCCAGAATATATTATAAACACAGCAAGAGACCTTGACCTTCTTCCTGCAAAATCTAAAGCAAGGTATGAAAAGGAATGTCTATTTTTTACGAACTGGTGTAGAGGAACAGCACGTTCAAAATTTTATATTTTGTAAATCTTAGCAAAACCTGCAAATCAAATACGATTTGGTCAATACTATATTATACTCCATGTTAAAGACTGTACTTAAAATACGCCCTAAGTAAAAATAGTGTTCCTAACTCTTGTGGAAAATTTCTTTTCCGCACTTTATTGCTGGCCGCACTCGCTAGACATCGTTCGGCGAACTGCAATCGCGTGCGGAAAAGTGACACTTTCCACACTTGTTAGGAAATATACTATAATAGTATTGAACTTACGTGTAGTATAATTATTATATGCCAATGGATAAAAGAGGCAGTAGCCCGACCAGAGGGAGGGTTAAAATTCTCCAAGGGATAAAGACACTTTTGTTTGAATTATTTTGACGTTTTTTTTTTGATTGGTACTTTTATTCTTGTTATGTCACTTTTTATTTTTTATCCCCTTACCCTGATCTTTTTTACTTTTTATCTTAATTTTTTAGTTTTTATCCCTTTTTTATCCCGATTATAAAAAATAATCTCGAATGTGCGAAATATTTATTTTTGGACCAAGGGTTTTTTGTTTTTTATCACACATTTTTCCTCAAGGCCGACTGTTAATGCAACCAAACAATTGTTTTTATATATTCGAACTAGAAGGTTTTGTTTTAAAAAAAAATTAAAAAATCGGTCATCACACTATAACAAATTGGCCACCATCTTGAAATCCGTAAGAATTATTGTTTGCCTTTGTATTCTTGGATGGACTAGACCATCTTATTATTAGTACCAAATTTGGTTATATTGGCTATAACGACATTTTTACTGGGTTATTTTTAAGGGTCAAAGCCCCAAAAGCACCAATACTTTTCCGATGGGCCCTAGCAACAGTTTTAGACGTATAACATGTTGCTTCTGCAAAATCTTGATTTGATGTGATTTTTTTATGTTAAGAAGTTCTTAATTAATTTTGTTTTTCTTTTTTGAAATACTGCATATCAAGTTATATACGTAGGAACAAATATAATCATGGCTCGCTTGTTAAAGTTGTAATTTTAAAGTATTTTAGCCGTCATTTTGAAAAAATGCCCGCCACAGTATTCCTGAAGATATGTGCCAAATTTCGTGCTTGTGTGTATAAGAGCAGCTTTTTTCCTTTAACCCTGTTATATCCAATGACGACGGTAGTAGTAGGGTTTTATTTTAAATTTAAAAAATGTGTGACATTCTATTTTTCTGCCTTTCAAAATTAGCATTTTATTATTTATTTTTATTCCGAAAATTACTCAGAACACTTCAACTTCAACTCTAGTTTTTTCAACTAATAAAAAAAACTACGGACTCTAATATTATCATCTGGTATATTTTTTAAATGATCTGGTTTAGTGCGGTCTAGGCGAGATCTTATTTCTATTTTAAACATTAAATTGTTTGGAGATTGTTTTGTTATTAAATGGGCATTTTACGATACTGTAGTAAAAACTCACTAAGCACCCTTCCACGTCAGTGGATTTACACTAAGGTTTTAATGTTTTTCTTAACAGTTTGTACACATATGTTCATTTTCATTATATTTCAGGAAATTTTGAAAATTGTATGAAACAAATTGAGGTTTAGTAAATAAGTAAAATCTTTATTTAATCCTTATTACGCAATTGGGTGTGGATCCTGTCAAACACATAATACAATCATGAATACATTGTTAAAATTAAAATCAAGAATCATTAATTTTTGTAATTTACGGTCTTATAGCAGTTTTTCTCTAACCTAAATTATGTATTTAAATAGATTTTTATCATTATTTAGTCAACCAACAACTTAAGACAATAAAAGTAGCCCTAAAGTTTAACTACTAGTTAGCTTAAATTGTTTTGAAAAAATTTAGTATATCTAAAACTCAGATGAGGTAATAAGGTATCATTTTAAAATAAGATTTTTTAATTTTAGTTTTAATTTATTCCAAACTCTGAGGATATAATTTTTACCATTTTTATATATATATATATATATATATATATATATATATAGTGTGTTTTTTCAGATGTAAGATCCTTTTGATTTTTTGTATTATAAACCTATTTTTGTCTCAGCTCCATAAAAAGATCATGATCATAAAGCATGAAAGTCATACACTCTAACATATAGACACTTCCTTAAAACTAACGACCCTTGATTGAATATAGGTATTAAATGCTGACAGGGAAGCTGCTAGACCGATATTATCTCGAACTAGTTTTAGGGCATACGTGTATGGATACATGCTTTTCGATATATGTTTTCTAATTAAGATCTTTGTCTATATTTAGTCCTTGAACCAAAATCGAATCAAGATTTTTGAACCCAATATCATTAAGCAAATTTAATGTGTATATCTTGGTTTTTAGTTTTGGGCCTACCAGCAAATTTTGTACCTGTTCATTTTCTTTAGGCTGGATGGTATGTACGCCTCTCTGAGTTAAATCCTCGTATTCATGCGCAAAGTTTCAGTATACTTTTCTGGAATCAAGCTTCTAATTTTTTTAATTAACCTTTTTTAGCAAAAATTTTTTATGTTCATAGTGTCTTTATAAAATTGCTATTTAAAATGGAGTTGACATTTAAAAAAGGCATTTTTGATTTTAGGCTTTTAGCAGATACTTATATAATAGTTTTATCAACCAAACTGTTTACAAGAACGTTATTTCTCCATAGAGGGGTCATCAAAACTATTAAATTGGTTTTCTTTTATACCAAATAAAATAACAAAGTCATTTTTTCAAAAGTTTTTGGTGAGGTCAATTGTTATGTGTTTCAAAGAAGCATTATTTTTCTGAAGTGAAGAACACTAAAATGGTTATCCAAATAGTTTGAAAGAAGAGAAGAAAAGACACCTACTAAATTGTCTTCCAACACCATAACTTTATTGGTCGTCTTGTTATGGTTGCTTAAATCCTTTTTATTTGATGTCTCGTTGCCAGAAATTATGTCTTTGAGGCGACCATCCTCCGAAAAATAATCAAAATTTAGTTTTCAAATTTTTTGTTTGAAATTTCCGAATTTTGATTTAAAACAAGATCTTCGAGTTTTACTTTTTGCTTCATGGAAAGTTAATTTTTGGTATTGTGAAGCCATCCGTTTGAGTCTCTGTAGTCTTCTTTGTTCCTTTCTGGGCATTTGTATTCTCCTTTAGATACCTACTGCTCTAAATAAATCTGCTTATTTTGTATGTCACGCAATTTTTTCCTGTACCCTTCTTTACACATTTTTTCGGGTATTTCAACTATTTTATTGCACTTTTTTGATTCTTTTCAGACTTGTTTTGGGTTGTTTATTTTTTCAATTAATATCTTATTTTTTTGTTGTTGTCGCTTTAATTTCTTTTTATTAAATTGCATTTAGTTTTCTTTTTTAAAGAAGTCATTTTGGGTTAAAGTATTTAATATTTCTTGCTGTTGTATTTCGTATTTCGTTATCAGCGTTTGCGACAAATTTTTATAAATGTCAAGTTATTTTTCTAGCTTCATGTGACCTTGCTAGTTCTCTATTTCTCAAATGCAAATCAATTACAGCAAGTATATTTCTTAGATCACTTATTAAATAAGTAGTGCACTTAAATCTATATTAGTTTCGTAGGTACCTTTCTGAAAAACAGTAGGGGAACTTATTACGATACTTTGAAAATTGTTCATAAGAGTCCAATTTTAAAAACGGAATTATTTATATCCGGGCATTATTAAAAACATCATGCATCAAAACAAGACATGAGCATAATCGTTCGCTGTCAAAAAAAGAATTTGTAATAATCGTACAATAACAGAATCGAAGTATTTTATAACTTTTTTTCTCAAAACCGAACAAAAGCGTACCGAATAATATCATAAGAAGGGATTTGCTTCTATTTTTCATCTAAAAAAGAGCGGTTTTGATACTATGCAATTAAAGCTTCTTTTACTGCAACCTCTCGTTAGGCGCAAGGCGGACCCTAGTTAGACTTCCTTTGGGATTAATTAAAGAAGATGTTGGGGTAACACCGACCTCGACCCATGCCCGTGCAACTCATGCAATTTAATTTAAACGAAAAAATAGACATTTTTACATATTTATTTATTTTTAGGTTTAAAAACTATTATTTGTTTTCGCATTTGAAACCCCCAAATTTTGTTTTAATTGTCTGTTTCTTAACTTACGTGATATACTAGTAGCGATCAAAATTCGCTCATCTTTGTTTGCTTGAAATAGTCTTTACAGGTTACACTGAAAAAGTTATTTAGGTAAATAACACACTGGTCGACCCCTTTTTATGATAATTTCCTTTAACTTTTATGCCGTATTAAGAAAATACTTTATACGAAACTTCGATTCTGCTTTTGTTCGATTATTACCAATTCCTTTTTTACTGCGAACAATTAGGCTTATTTCTTGTTTTGATAAATGACCGTTTTTGAAATTGGATTGTTATGTCATTTTCCCTTAACATCTTGGTCGATTTTTTTTATCCTTTATGACGATGGATAGGGATCCCGGAAAAGTTGTTTTTTTTTATATTTTTTTCTCGAGAATATGAAAAGGTCTTTATCCTAGGCCTACTTAGCCTAAATTTTGTCAGATAGTTACGTTAGTAGCTATGAAAACAAATACAATTACGACATTTATTTCTCAGCCCACCAAGCAAAAAACTGTTTTTTTAATAAATTCACTTTATACATAACCTAGTGTTAGGGTGGTTACTCATAATTAAAAAGCTCTTTATATGCTCTATTTAATGACGTATAAATCTAATATGGCGGCTATAAGAAATAACAAAATTGTCTATGATTACAAAAAACTTGAATGCATAAAAAAATGTTAACGTCATTCTATTGATGTCGCTTATACAAAACTACCAAATTTTGTTAAATGTATTTACAAGATAGCTGAGATTATAACATTTTTCAAAAAATAAAATATTTAGGTATTTTAAATTTTGATAAAGCTAGAAATCGGAACTTTCTTTTTATTTAAACAAAATCGTATCTCTTACCGGTTCCGAACTCCGCATGTAGTTTCTTATCCTTATCTGTATAAATATTAAAATGTCTCTTTTCGTAGATATCTCCGTTACAGAGGAACGAGAACCTCGTGGTTTAAATGATATATGGTGTGCGATGTGCGCCCATGGTGGGAAGTTATTTGTCATCTTAACTTTTAAAATTAATTTCCAAAGATTCATTAAATACAAATAACGCCACTCAACCGGCGCCGCACCAAAATTTTCATCAGTTTTTGGCTTAAGATCCAGACTACCCCGCCCTCTTATTACTTACTAATTATGTCTTTGTTTTTTAGAAACGGGACGTTACCCGAAATACTTGAAGCATATTATCCCAAAATTAGCACATAAAAATCCTTTGGAAGTAAGTATTTCTTTAGCAACATTTGGACTCTTTTGCCAATCTTGAGATGATTAGAAATGTAGAAACGGGCATGGTAACTACAGTAAGCGTCTACTGTAATCTTGAAAATCTTTGAATTAACAATAGTTTGTTGATAGTTGAGTTCTAATTTTTTTAATTGAATGAAAAAGAAGTCCACTAAAAGGACGAGTTTCTGGAATGAAACAAGCGTGTTATTGATTTAAGATCCTTATTTATTTTTATTAAGCCTCAAAAGGAAACAAATGTTTCTTTAATCTAAGCAAATATTCATTTATAATAAATAATATATGTATTTAACTTAGCATGCATGCGATGTCTTACCAAATCAAGTAAGTCAGCATTTATGAAACTAGCACATTTTATTTACAGTAACAAATTAGGTGCTTAAATCAGCTCAAGAGTTAAATAAATATATGTCAACTACATCACTTATTTGACTTTTCAAACACATTTTTAATAGTGTAGGCAGCATTTATATTTTATTTATTTTTATCAAGCCTCAAAAGCAAACAAATGTTTCTTTAATCTAAGCAAATATTCATTTATAATAAATAATATATGTATTTAACTTAGCATGCATGCGATGTCTTACCAAATCAAGTAAGTCAACATTTTTGAAACTAGGACATTTTATTCATAGTAACAAATTAGGTGCTTAAATCAGCTCAAGCTTCGTTGAGTTAAATAAATATATGTCAACTACATCACTTATTTGACTTTTCAAACACATTTTTAATAGTGTAGGCAGCAATAAGTGTCGTGATGTAGTATATATGTGGTTGCATGATATTGTGTAGTGTGTGGTTAGTTAAAAAAACATAAAAGTCGACCTCGCATTGTTACACGAGACATTGATTACCAAATTATTATACATATTGCAAAGGACTACTTTGGCACAGAGGAGATATTGCAGCAATACGTATTGTGATGTGGTGTATGTGTTGTTGCATGATAGGGTGAGATGTGTTGATTAAAAAAACAATTTTTGCGAATCTAGAAGTAGTCTTCTTTTGCTAACGTTTGCCTTTTCATTTTAAAATGTATCTAGAAATCACTTAGTTGCGAAACCCACCTCGTCTGGAAATGCGACACCCTGATTTTTACCACTAAACTACATAGGCGTGATATTGCAACATTGGCAGCAATAAGTGTCGTGATGTGATATATGTGTTGTTGCATGATATTGTGTAGTGTGTGGTTGGTTAAAAAACATTAGTCAACCTCGCTTATTAACGCAATACCCCGATGAGGCGGTGTATGTGTTATTGTATGATATTGTCACAAGGTTATTTATTTAGTGCCCTTGTGTGACTGGGGAATTAAGGGGAAGATTCAAAATAGGTAAGAAGAATTTAAATTTATTGATTTATTTTAATATAGATTAGATTTATAAATGTTGATTCTTCCTACCTATTTTGGATCTTCCGCATAATCACTCAGTCACAAGGGCACTAAATAAAAACCTTGTGACCATATCATGCAATAACACATACACCACATCACTATACTTATTGCTGTTTATATGCTGCAATTATGCGTCAGTGTCAAATTAGTGCGTTGTCTTTTGTAGTGTGATGTGGTGATGATTATATCCCGATTATCATCACTACATTGCGACAGTAATCGAGGTCGACTTTTGTGTTTTTTAACCAACCTCAGGCTACACCATTTTATGCAACAAAACATACACATTATCTCGTTTGTGTCAAAGTAGTGTGTTATCGTATGTGGTGATGGAAAATGGGGTTTGAATCACAGCTAGATTAAAGATCAGTTTATAAAAGCAAAAAAAATAAAGCAGAACCTAACAGTTACGGACGTTTTTCCGAAGATAAAAGGAGCAGAAGCCAAGTCTCCAATTTACATCAATGAAGCTCTACTCTAATTCTAAAATGAACGAGTTTTTACTGACTTTAAGTGCTGCCTGTTATTATGTCATAAAACTAACGGAATATGGGCTCTCGCCTAGTGTATTTAATAAAGAACTTTTTAATGATAATTATATGGAAAGAAACTTTGAAAACACTAACAAAAAGAAAGGTACATTAATAACGGTAGGAAGGGAATATCAATGTGATGAAACTTATATAGTGCGTTTTGACGAGGCAGCTAAAAGGTTATAAAATCCAAATTCGCATTTGTTTTCTTTTTAAATGAAAAACGCACTACGACATATTGTCATAAAATAGATTAAAGTCTAGTCATTCTGCTATAAAAACGCAGCAATAATTAATAGTGTGAAAATTGGTTGGGTTAGGGTCAGGTTATTTAGAAAAACTTTTTGTTAAATTACCGACGTTTCGATTTATTTAAAATCACCATCAGGGTTCTTTAAAACAGTTTTTCCATTGTCAAATTTAAAAATTAGTAAACACACATAATCTATAGACTTCACGAAAACGTAATTTACACACATAATTTAAATAAAATTTGAAAACGGGTCTACTTGGCGAGTAGGACTTACTGACTGATTTTAAGTCTATCAATTATGTGTTTTTACTAATTTTTAAATTTGACAATAGAAAAATTGACTTAAAAAACCCTGATGATGATTTTCAATAAATCAAAATGTGGGTAATTTAACAAAGAGTTTTTTGAAAAACCTGACCCCTACCCACCCAATTTTCGCTTTATTGAACTGAAGTTTGCATTAATTTTATCTATAAGAGCCGATGCTGGACAATAAAACGGCATCACTGATACAAAGTGATCTACCTAGTACACCACCAAGTTGTCTCTACTAAAACTACCCAAGTAAAACTCCACATAAGGTCCACTCTCTATGGCTGATATGGTCTATTCCGTACCGTCTCTCTCTCTCTGATTACATAATTTAATTGAAGGCAATAACGTCTGTCCGTGTTAACCTGTTTTAATATGTATAAATTTTGATTCTTCCTACCTATTTTTGATCTGCTTAAACCCTTAGGCACAAGGACACTAAATAAAAAACCTTACGACAATATCATACAATAACACATACACCACATCACGATACTATTGCTGCATATGCTGCAATTATGCGTCAGTCTCGAAGTACTGCGTTGTCGTTTGTAGTGTGATGTGGTGATGATAATCGGGATATTGCGTTATTAATCGAGGTCGACTTTTGTGTATTTTTGACCAACCACAGGCTAATCAATTTTATGCAACAACACATACACCACATCACGACATTTATTATTGTTGACTATGCTGCAATATTGCGTCGGTATCAGTAGTGCGTTGTTGTTTGTAGTGTGATGTGTTGATGATAATCGGGGCATTGCGTTACTGAGCGACGTTGACTTTCATGTTTTTCTAAAACCAACCACACACTACACAATATCAGGCAATAACACTTATACCACATCACGACACTTATTGCTGTCAATGCTGCAATATTACGCCTGTGTAGTTTAATGATAAAAATCGCGGTGTCACATTTCCAGACGAGGTCTTGAATATATTACCCATAAAAAATCTACACCGTGAGTTTCACAATTTATTGATTTCTAGAAACATTTTAAAATAAAAAAGCAAACGTTAGCAAAAGAAGGCAACTGCCGATTCGCAATAATTGTTTTTTATGATATAATGCAACAGGATATACACCACATCACGACACTTATTACTGCACTACCGTGTCTGTGCCAAAGTAGTACGTTGCCTTATGTGATGTAATGTAATGTTTGGTAATCGGGGTCTCGCATTACTAAGCGAGGTCGACTTTTATGACATCACGACACTTATTGCTGTCTATGTTGGAATATCGCGTCTGCGTCAAAGTAGTGGTGATGGAAATCGGGATCACGCTGTAAAAGAGATTGAATTTTATGTTTTTTATCAACCACATACGTTACAATATCATGCAACAACACATATACCACATTACGACACTTCGTTGTGAGAAAAAATTGGAAAAATGAACCAAAAACTTCGTTTTTGGGGTTTGTGTCACGGCTAATAGCCCAGTCATATTAGGTGAAAAAACTCTGAAACTTGGAAAAAAATAGGTGCAAGCTGGATTTTTATATAATTATTCCTTAGCACCTGGGACACATCCCCACGTATTTTCCGCGAAAATTACCCTTGAGCTTCGCTAGATATAAGGACCCAAAGGTCCTAAAAATCCGTACTTTGCGATATTCTCAAAAACTAACTTAAGAAAAAAGAAGAAAAAAAATACGCAAAATCATTTGGTCTTTAATGTAAAATTAAGAAAAAAACCTTACCTAACATTTAAAAAAAATATGTTTTTTTTAATTTAATTTTTTTCGTATCCTGTAATTAACTTGTTTCAACATTTTAATACTTTATAACATTAAGCTTGATCCCCACTTGTACAAAACACCATGTACTTAAATTTAGTTTTTGTTTCGTTAAACGACTTTAAGTAAGGCTTAGGCCAATGGTCAATAATATCCGAGCCGCCAATGGGAAATGGAAGAAAATAATTTTATACAATTCAGCACTGTATGAAAAAAACAAAACGTACATAAAAAAAGTTCTACTTTTCGGTAGAAAGAGCTTTAAAATATGCGCGAATGTGCACACTTTTATTAAATTTTAAATTCCAGCAAAACTGCACTGCTGTTGATATCAAAAATAGTGTTTTACTTAACTTTAATGGGCCAAAGGGGTTTGAAACCAAATAAATGTTACCTAGGTGTGGTTTTTTAAGGGCTCAAAATTTTAAAGACGAGTACATAAAGTTTTACCGAATAGACGCTGTATTATGATTTTTCCACAAATATATATGTATGTATACTAAAAGCTTTCGTTTCTAAGACATCTACAATTTTTTTATCTATGTACATATAGCCCGGTTTTTGACAGCCTTGGCGAAAAATCTTAACTCAAAAAACTGAAAATTTCATATATAATGTTCAACCATTAATAAACCACCCGTATGAGATAATTGCCCTTATATTCCATTTATTTTGTCTAAACCCGTGTGTCACATTAAAGTTTAGCCAAACATTATTTTTTCTAAAACTTAATAAAAATTACTTAATATTTGTTAAGCTAGAACAAGGCCAACAAAAAAAATACAGGCCACGACCCTGAAAAAATTAGCTGTTCTCGGGGAGCTTACTTTTACATTGGGTCTTATGGGAGGTCAGACGTTTTTTTATGATATTTTCAAAATGGCACTACAGATTTTTGTGAAATTTTAGTGAAATATTTTCAGACACCATCCCGAGATTCCACCAAACTTTTGTAAGGATGCAAAACGATTAAAAAGTTAAAATCTAGCATTCCTTATTTTGAATTCAAATTACCCGCCATGTACCGCATGTCAACTGTTATATTTGACATGTATTTGACTGTCATCTGTGTTTATCAAATTCGCTTCTGCTTTAAATTTAATTTAAGTGTGAGCTAATGAAGGAGCTCTGAAAAACTAAGGATTACTATTCATTTAAAAAAAAATGTTCTGCAAGAATATAGTAAAAACAATCTCAAAACCGGCTTTATTTTTTAAAAAATCAAATATTCATGAACCGTCACTCCAACTTCAATATTTGACAATCAGCTGTGTCGTGACATGAACATCAAAACAAAATCAGCCTCCGATATGACATCAACAAAGTGGAGGATCGTGACCCGTTCGTTTTGATATCGTTGGCTGGAATTTTAAATAAAATACAAGTGTGTGCATTTGCTCGTATTTTAACACCGTTTCTAACCACAAGTTAAATAATTTTAATATTACGCTTTTTTGTGTCTGATGCTAAGGAATAATTATAAATCCAGCTTGCACCTATTTTTTTTCAGGTGAGTTCCTAATATGACTGGGCTATAAAAAGATCAGTTTAAAAAAGTAAGAATGAAGCAGAACTAACATTGAACTAACATTGAACAAAGACATGTAAACCTTATAAAAACATATTAACTGCGAAACAGTATTACCCTGTACCTAATTTTTCAATTTGTGGTCTATGACGAAGAAGATTTTGCTAGGTTTAAGCATTGGCTCAAGGAACATTCTCCTTTTATTATAACGGAAAATTTGGTATCACTTTCAAGTGGTCTTGTTGCTGATGACAACGTCGACTGTTTTAAAGCAAAAGAGATTGGTATAAAATCGATGGATATATTAATCAAGAAAGGAACCGAACCGAACCTATGGAGATTTGAAAACCAAACGGTCGAATATGATAAAGTCCATTGCATCTACTACAAGTTCCGTCAAAATTAAAGACGACGACGTAATTCAGATCGATACGACACAACTATTACAGAGTATAATCTGCACCGTCCATTCTCCAACAGAACTAAAATCTTGCTTCAGTTTTGAACTTGCCTCTGTCCCCGCTTCGTTATTTGATGAAAAAGCTTAATAAGAAAAACGAAGAAATCATCCTTGTATGATATTTTTAACAAAGTTCCGGAAATAGCTGCTGACTTGAGCGATCATTGCGCGTTTGTGCTAGATGGTGGTAATTTAATTCATCTGTGGTATGGCCGAAACAGGGTACATTTTGTGACATTTACTCGGCCTATTTTAACTTTATACGGAAACACTATGGTCACCATGTAGTGTTTGATGGATATGCTGAAAATTCCAATAGTACAAAAAGTCTTGAACGGCAAAAACGACTACTGAAGCGAACATCGGCTACAATTGCATTTAATGAAAACACACCAATACATGATCAGCAAAAGACGTTGCTAAGTAATATAGCTAACAAAGATCGTTTAATTTCTCAACTCGTCGAACGGCTAAATTCTGAGAATATTAATACTTTTACTGCTCTAGACGATGCTGACTTACTAATCGTTAAAACTGCCATGGATCTGTCAAGCCAACACGACAATGTTGTCATAGTTGGTCAGGATGTCCACCTTCTCTCCCTTATTATTGCTCTTGCCCCCCCTAGTAAGGATATTTTGTTTTTGAAACCAGCCCAAGGAAATATAAAGAAAAGGATTTGTAGATCTTCTGATATGCAGTCATCCAATGTTATTAAACATATTAAAGAAACTGTTCTTTTTGCACACGCATTTAGTGGTTGTGATACCACTTCCGCTTTTTTTGGAAAAGGCAAATCTCAAATCGTAAACCTATTAAATAAGAGGAAGGATTTGGAAGATTTTGTACATATTTTCAACAGATCTCAATCTACAAAAGAGCAAAGTGAAAGGGCTCGGGTTAAATTTACACTTGCTTTGTATAAAGCTGAACGAAAAGAAACTTCTTTAAATTACTACAGACTTTATTCTTTTAATAAGTTGGTTGCCCACTCCAATCATACAGTAATTTTGTCTAGGTTGCCGCCAACATCTGCAGCATTAAAACAGCATTCCTACCGTGTATTTCAACAAACTCAATCTTGGCGAGGAGACAATTTACAGCCAATGCAGTGGGGTTGGAAAAAATGGGCAATATTTTATCACCAGTTTTTACTAAAGAGGTGCCGGCTCCGACTTCCGTTTTAAAAGTTATATCGTGCACCTGTAAAAAGGGTTGCGGAAAGCGATGTGGGTGTCTTAGACTTGGGTTACGTTGTTTAACCATGTGCTCCAGCTGCTATGGACAGAGTTGCCTAAATACACCTGCTGACGAGATGATAAATGAAGAGAACCAAACAATTTAATAGGATTAGGCCTACTGGGGACACTACTTAAAAATAAAACGAGCCGTGAGCTCTACCTCGTGGGTGATGCCGAAACGAGCTCAATTCTAGAATGTTTATAAAACAGTTTATATGGAGAATTTAATGGCGAACATTTTTGATTCTATAAATTTTTTACTTTTAAACAACATTTTACGAGGAAATTGAGAAAAACCAGCAGAATGGATCATCGAAGGTAGTTTTTTGCAAAATAAGGGATGTTGCGGACATCGGTCACGAGGGAACTGTTTCGGAAATTATTCCCACTCATATTAGGAACACAATTTACGTAACATGAAAACTTTATAAATTATTTCTTCTAAAAAGTACTATTTCCGTGTACTACTAGCAAATTGTGGTCCTCCATCCGGTCGGGCTACAAATTTTTTGTTGTGGCGTTAAAAGTGGCCTGCCCACGTATTTTCTTTTAAAAAAAATTTTTCATAATTTTTATTTATTTTTGTAACTGTCGATTAATAAATACAATACTTTTTTTACATTGCACGTATTAATTTTGATTGGCGAAACTGCGAATCTTTTTGTATTCGCACGAAGGCTCCCGGCTCGGTGGCGTATTTACGTTTCCGTGCTCATTTCACGTCGGCGCGGTTTTGAAATAGACACGGAAATATTACAATATATTTGGCTTCAAATACGTGTTGATTTTAAGAGTTTTGATCTCGAAATGAACACGGATCTGTAAGAGAACATCGCTCATTAAACTATTACAAAAGCGTATTCAACTGTCAGGTTAAAACGCTAACATAACGAAAGCTAATCAATCAAATCTAACCGAACCGAACCAAAGCAAACTGAACCAATCATTTTTTTCAAAAAAAAAACTTTCCTGACTTCCTACCCGGGATCCTAGAGGATGTGAATCCGAACCGAAACGAACCGAATTGAACCAAACCGAACCGAACCGAACCAAAGCAAACTGAACCAACAATTAAAAAAAAATTTCCTGACTTCTTTCCCGGGATCCTAGAGGGTGTGAAAAGTAATGTAATTTAGTTTGGTTAGGTTAGGTTTGGCTCGGTTTAGTTAGGATCGGTTCGGTTCGGATTCACATCCTCTAGAATCCCGGGTAGGAACTCCGAAAAGTTCTTTTTTTTTTTTAATTATTGGTTCAGTTTGCTTTGGTTCGGTTCGGTTAGATTTGACTGATTAGTTTTCGTTAGGTTAGGTTTTTGAAACAGAACAACATCTGTCGTCGTAGTTGCCGGTGTAAGACAATCAACACTGAACTTTTCAGGTATAGTTAATGGAAGAGTGTTCTTCAAACTTCAAAGAATTTCAAAATCTTGAGTAATATTAGTACAAATACTTTTAAACTGCTCCATAATTTTCATATTAACAAATATATAACGTCAAAATCAAACAGATAAACAACGTGAATCCAATTTAAGTTTCAAATGTGCACTAATAAGTAAACCCCTGCGCTGCGTAATTCAATACAAATCCGTGCCTTGTTTGAGCCTCGGCGCCTTAAAATCAACACACATTTGTAACCAAATATGTTGCAACATTTCCGTGTCTATTTCAAAACAGCGCTGACGTGAAATCAGCACGGAAACGTAAATACGCCTCCCGGCTATCTGCTCACTGCAAACGGCATGTTGCGTGCCCGCGAGCATTCCTTTTTCACGTCCACAATAGCAAATATCCGTTTATTGTTCGAAGCTAGTGGCTTGATAATGGGTACCCGGCTTTATATCGGACACACATAAACAGGAGGAGTACAAGTCAGTTTACTCACGTGACTTCCACCAGTCGTATACACTCAAACACATGCACATGCGGCTCGAAGTAAACAAATGAATCGTCGCGGTTCTTTAACCCGGGAACGGTCGCGTTGTTAGAAAAAATCTATTATTTTATAATTATTCTGAATATTTTTCACAAAAATTTTGTAATAAGGCCCTGCCGCAGTGAGTGTATATGCAGTTAGTCTGAGTAGTCCAGAATTTCATAACAACAACTTAACAAAGCTTAAAACTTTATTAAGAACTAACAATTATCTACTTAATTTTATTAACAGATTAAACACAAAATTTAATACTGCTTTACTGAGAGTAATGTAGAACTGGCTTTTTACAATACAAAAGCCACTCAATGTTTTTAGACAAGACTAAAGGACCACAGAATAAACGTTCTGATATAATTTATAAAATCCCTTGTGAATGTGGAAAATGTTAAGACGGCTACAACAACACAAAAATGATTGTAGAAATGATAAAAGGTTTGAATCAGATAAAACGGGCCTCATTAAACCTCATTTAATACTGGGCATTATTTTAATTTTGAAAATACTACCATTTTAGACACTGAACCCTCAAAAAGGTTAACGAGTGTAATAATTTTAGAAAAAAGTCCACATACTAATAATATTTTCGTATATACCATAAATATGCTAAGAGAATATTCTTTGGTGAATATGGGGATCATATGAATATGGGGTATATAAATATACCATGCTGGCTACATGGGGTGGTTGTTCGACTCTGTCTATGTGCGCTGATATTACGTTTTATTGTTTTAGATCTCTAAATCAACACAATGAATTTAAGTAAACCTAGAGAAATGAATTTAAGTAACTACCTGTACAGTCCTGCATATGTTGGGACCAATAGCCCTTCGTTGTCACGTCATCAGCAAAATTGGACCGATTTTAATGAGGTAATTTAAATATTTTTATAAAAGAATTGGGATTAAATTATTGCCGGCTAGAAGAGATGGTAAATTTTGATGATAATTCATCTGATGTTTAATTATTTTTGGAGTAAACATCATTTATTCATCATTAAAACCTTATCTGTTCAAAATCTAGCAAAGGGAAGGCGGATACTTTTTATCTTTGTATGTTATAATTACACAACACGGTACTGCAGCGTTTTACAATTTCGTTGTATCAAACCAAATCGAATGTTATACAATTATCGTGTGTGGCAGTCCATCCAGTGTTGCCAGATCCAAAAATTAGAAACCACCAGACGCTTGCGATAACAGTGGCCAGATTTTGCCAAAAATCACTAGTTTGCCAAAAAAATCCGCATTTGGTACGGGTTATCGACGGGGGGGGGGGGGGTCAACGGCTGAAAAGGGCGACCATAAAAAAATTGCCTGCTTATCCACCCTCGCGTAAATTTGTGACCAAAAAAAAAATGGTTATCATGTCTTTACTCTTTTTTCTTCATTTCATACTTTTTGTTTCATATACCTAGGTTATACAGTGTTTCATAGTCAAGATGACGAAATATATTATAATTTTTTTCTAATTTTACTTTTATTTGGACAGTGTCAAAAAATTACCATTCAGTCTTTTTAAGAAGTTTTTACCATTTCAACAAATGGATTAAAAAATCACCAGATCTGGTAATTTTTCACCAGATCTGTCAACACTGCGTCCATCCAACAAAGTCGTTCGATCAAAAGAATAAACTAAAGAACTATAAAAAAATCTAATTTAAGACGAACAAATAAAAAAATTATATCTACTCTCGTACTTAGTTCTATTTGATTCTTTCAAATACTTTCAGTTGAGCCTGACGACAATCCCGGAATCGCAGGCTGTCTAGTTTTTTGCTATGTTCACAAACAACAATTGCATAGACAAAATGTATTTTGTTGTATTGTATACTAGAAAACATACGCAGATTTTCAAAATTTTGTATGGTGAAATATGGATTGTAAATCTAGTCTGAAGTTCATGGACTGCAGGCCTCTAATTAAATGTGAACCATTAAACTTTTTTTTCTTAAATATTTAAATCAACTTTTGGTTCCGGGCCACCGGGCGATCACCCGTTTTTGTAGTCTGGGCCTGGCTGTAGATACACAACGGGTAGATGAAATTGGCCAGCAGTAAGACAGGAGGTTGTATTGCCCTTAATTTTTTTATTATTTTAAATAAATACCAATAGGTACTCGAAATACCTAGATGCAACAGAAAAAAAATCTGCAATAAGTATGTCCACGGATTGAGTTCGGGTAAGGTATAAATGACAACAAATTTTCGATTTAGATTCTGATTTTCTGAAGATCGCTCCTGCTTGGTCTCAAACAAAGATGTTAAGAAAATGAGCCAAATCAATTATTATAGAGGGTAGTTTAGTAGTCTGTTTTGATGATGAATTACTCCTGCTGTGTCGCAAACTAAGATGTTAAAAAAATCAGCCAAATCAATTAATATACAGGGTCGTTTAGTAAGCTGATTTGATAAAAAGTGTTAAGAGTACAGTACCGTTGTTTTAGAAGATATCGGAAAAACTTATAAAAAAAAGTGGTTTGGAATCAAACGTTACGGCAGATTCTCAACTTTCAGAAAAATTAGCATACTTTAATTTTGTATATTTTTGGTATCGTATTTTAAATTAGCTTGAGTTTCATACAAAGGCCAAAGCCCAAATGTATATATCCATTTCCTGTTTACTGGGTATCCCATCTGAAGTCATGCGTATCTAAATTGTTACAGAAAATATTCTTACCAGCGCGCTACGCTATTTCGGGAAAATTTGTGACATTTTTGTGTGTAGAGGCAAATTGGGCTAGTGGTGTTTTGAAAAAATTGTGAAGGTCGTTATTTTGTATGTAGAGGCCAATTGTCTGAGTGGTATTTTGACCTTGATTTGCCATTGTAAATACGCGAAGGTGAATATCTCTTATTTGGTTAGTCGAACTGTACGAGTAGTATTTTTAGCAGTTTCAAAAAATCTATGGAAAATGTTGGGGAGATAAATATGGTTTTTTAACAAAAATATTTATAAATAACAAGTGAAATTAAATAAAGAAAAATAAGAAAAAAGTTTTTCTGTCCTCGGCCGGGACTCGAACCCGGAACCTCTTGCTCTGTACGCAAACGTTCTAAGCATTGAACTACCGAAGACCACACATAAATTTTTCGGAAAACTTCCATCTATGCAGGTAACTGATCTCTATAATTCTTCTTTCCCACTGATGACAGTGGGAAAGAAAAATTATAGAGATCAGTTGGATGACTTAGTCGAGTTAATACTCTAAGAATTTCTCGTTCTTGTATTGAGACACCGCGCATCTTGTTTATAGTTTTAGGTCCTTCCATTAATTAAATTTGCAATTTGGTATATAAAAAATATTTATATAAGAAAATTGTTTTGGGTTTTGGTCAAAAAATGTATTTTTAAAAGTTGAGGTCTAGACGTTTAAGGGCCAAAGGTAAACTATAGTTAAGTGGTGAAGTAGTTTACTATGAAATTAACCCAGCGCATCAAGCAACATCTTGTGAAACTCGTTAACAATATACAAATATTGATTTAAACAAAATCGTTAAATAAATAATACTGTAATATGTTTGCTTAAGAAGGAAAAAATAAACCCACACAAATAAAATGTCGAAATCGAGCGAATTACATAACAGACGTGACAGTACATGAGTTAGGTCTTCTAAAAGGATGTACCTGTCGATACCCTCTTTTACAATTTTAACAAGGGATAGATACCTTTGGAATTTTAACACAAGCGAAACACACGCTTAACATTAGAAGACTAAACATTGTAAATTTTACGACGACCGATTACATTTTTTGGTATAACTTATATTCGCGAAGTAGGAAGGGCTATAGCGGCCATCTAATTTTAAAGCACATGCCACTGAATAGATCATTAGTGTTTTCAAGTATTTGAAATTGTCCATATGCAAATTGTTAAAACTCCGTTTTAAAGTTTACGAAAACTTAGTGTTTGCGTAACTTTTAAAATACAACTTGCATACCAGTTTCTTAGCTTTTTTTTAGTTTGCATAAAAATAATCTGTGATTATAATGTAAAAAAATAAACTTTAGAATAGAGCGCCAGACCAGACGAGCTAAGAAAGTTAGCTCCTAATTTTAGCTTCATATCAACCACCATGTATTCCTAGAAATAGATCACCCGACAACATGAAACAATGAAAACAATCATTCATTGCCCTACTGAACCTACTTAACCAAGGATTTGCTGAGATGATCCAGACAAATTTTAAGTTGACTTCTTTCCTGGTTGAGTTCAGGTCAGCCTTTGTCATTCTCAATATATTTAGTATGGCTTTTAATGTTTTAATCAATTATTGTAATAAGTTATTATTTTAAATGAAATAAATAAAAGTTGTTTATGTAGTCTTTTATTTAAAAAATTATCTAGAGGGGGCAGTTAGGCCCGGTTTCCACCTATGTGTGCCCACCCTGATTCGAAAAATGTATCACACAATGGGACATAGATTGACTTGTTTAAATGCAAGGTCACCTAATGAGATTTTTTAAGCAATGTGGGCACACATAGGTGGAAACTGAGTTTTAAACATGGGGGGGGGATTGTTTTTGAACCTATCTATCTAGTTATAAAACCTTATTTTTTTGCTCAGGTGTGTAATACCACATGTGTCTTGTATTTTTTATGTAATTCTCGGGAACAACGGAGGAACATGCCACCTCTCCCCCCTTCTGGGACCTTCACTGACATGACCATTAAATAAAACAAAAGACATCAATTTTTTGGATGTACAGGGGTATTGTATTCTAAAGTGGTGGCAGGTCCTAGTGGACCTCGATGCACCACGACCACATGTGGGTCTCTACTGACTACAACAAAAAATGATTTAGGATTACCGCATTGCCACATGTACAGGGGTATTTATTATGAATGTAACCCCCTCACTATCTTGTGGGGATAGTGGATCTCATGGGGATCGTGGGGGGTTACATTTATAATGAATGCCTAACACAGCTCAATGTGTAAGGAAAAAACTCATGTTCTTTATTTTAATTTCAGGGTAGGTAGGTAGTACTAATAATAACATTTTGTCAAATTAAATTCAAACACTTTTTTGTTCTTTAGTTCAAACTAGGCCAGAGGTTTCAGTAAAAGTTCTCGGATTATCCTGTATACCTGTCTTCCCAAAATCTGCTGTATTCACATTTGTAGAGGTTTCCTCGTCTTTGAAAATGTGGATCCTGTAACAAAAAAAGGAAATTTTTATACATGGGGCTTCTGCGATGTGTAAAATATTTGCCTACAGATATCATTATTCTGAATAATGAAAGCCAATAAAAAGGGCGTATTCCCCATGGTTCATAGCTCTCTCCCTTACCTATTTTCCTTTGGTTTACGTGCCTTCATCTTTTCTCTATGTAGATTGTACTTGATTGCAGATTATTTGCACTGTAATAAACTTGAAGGCTTCGTTGTTTTGTGGCATCATTCATCAAAAAGCCATTTTAACAGAAGCACAGATTAGGTTGAATAAGATTAGTAAAAAACAGAAGACCAAAGCCATTTTTTGTTTGTTTATAAATCAAAACACTTTTTGAGGTCTGTCTATTATACTGACCCGAATTTTACTGACTTGGATATTACTGACCAACGATTTTTTATACTATTTCACGTCAGACTAAATTGTATAGGGTCAAAACAAATCATAACTAATAAATAAAAGCTTCTACCACTGCCATACAGTTTTATCTATTATTTATTTACAGCTCAGGTTTATAGCAAAAATACCTTTAATTATTAGATTCTACACCAACTACTACCACCTTCGCTTAGCTTCTATTACAAAAAAATCAACTACTACCACCTTCGTTTAGATTCTACCCCTAAAAAACCAACTACTACCACCTTTGCTTAGCTTCTAACATCAACTTCTCCTAGCTTTCACCACAAAAAAATCAAGTACTTCGACCTTCCCTTAGGTTCTACTACGGTAGGTGGTAGTAGTTGATTTTTTGATGGTAGAAGCTAAGCCTAAGCGAGGGTGGTAGAAGCTAAGTGAAGGTGGTTTTTGGGATAAAACTGAGTTGTAGTTAAGTGATAGGTCAGTAGAGCTGTGTAGAAGTGGTACTTCACTAACACCTGTTAACTTAAAAGTTAATATTTGTTTTTACCACAAACTAGGCGGTTTTTTATCAAAAATACGTTGGTCGTTAAAATGATGGTCAGTAAAATAGAAATTCCCTTTTGCTATGGCACTGTCTCTTTTCTTCTGAGTAAATTTACTCTCTGTCTCGCGCTCTCTCTTACACACACACACATAAGTCCGTACTGTCGTCTTGCCGTGGTTGCTGCGTTTCCATGGCGTTTCAACCAGGTTTCAACTTAGTTTGTTTTATTATTTATGATTTAATTAATTTGGCAATAACGATTCATTATGCATTATTTATATTGTAGGTAGGCAGTAGGTTAAGTTATAAATATTTACTTTTTTTCATTAAATTTTTCTCTATATGTTATTACCATAATTAGTGATATTTGTAAAGTATCCAATAAATAAATAAATAAAAGTAAATTTTAAAAAGTTTTTATAATATACCAAACCATATGGGTAAAAATCATGGAGGTGGAGAATTTCAATTGGAGAAGATTGTTTTAGTTAAAGCTGTAGTAAATTACAGTTTTTAAATTATTGTCAGATTGTTATACTTTAAACTCATCTCCACATTTCAGAAACATTTTTAATAAAAACGTCCCTAATTTAATTTTGTTCTCTTTATACTCGAAAAATTACTTGGGGAACGTGTCCATAACTCAATAGGGATAGTTAAAATGGGCACAAAACATATCAAAATCAATTAAATTTTCCAATCTTTATTTCAAACTCTAATTAGAATCAGTAAGGTTTATGAGTTCCAACATGGTTTACAATAAATTTTAAGTAAACGTTAATTTTACTTATTAAGAAAGTTGTCCGACTAGAAAGTCATCATTTGGGGAACAGATACATAAAATATTAAAATGTTTTTTATTGAAGGTGTCAGAAGGTGTGGTACTAGGTTTTTCTATCGCATCGCAACTTCGAACAGTTTGTCAACGCTGAATTGATTGTTGGTATTAAATGTTACATTAAAGCAGTAAACAAATTTTTATTGAATATATAAGTACCGTACATCAATTCAGCATAATTTGGGGAATGCTGTTGTACAATGTGCTTAGGTTAAAACGTTATATTTTTGTCATTGTTACAATAAAAAATCAAGGCGGACAAGGTATTAACGGGACGTCCTTTGTCCCATTTTTCGAACTTGGCACAAAATTTTTAACTTTTACCAATTTCTCTCACATGAATTGTTTTATTTTAAGAAGTCAACTGCACCACAAAAATGATAAAACTATTTTTTAACATATGCTTGCGTACTAGTGCATATTACGGACATCATTATTAATGAGTGGCTCACAAACGTTCTTAAACTTTCCATATGTATTTTTATGTTTTTTTTTGCTTTGTCCCATATTTTTGCTTCTTTTTTAACTTTAGTCCCGTGTTGACCTAAAACAGATCTGGCAACCCTACCTTAAAGCCTACCAATTAAAACTAAAAATTGACCCAGCATCTTGTACGTGCAAGACAAATAATAATTAGTTAATTTTCCTAAATATTAATTATTCCGTTGCACTGAGCCATACAGGTTGTTACGTGACACCGCAAAGTGCGCGGATAGACAGTGCGCAACCCACCGGCGCGATGACGAGAGAGAGATCATCGTAGCCTCCATATTGAAACCGGCGTGTTTTACTCGGTTTTTCCAAAACTACAATTCAATCAATTACAATTAGTGCCAATCAATTGTAAAATCATTCCAATCCGTTACCTCAACTCCTCACAGTGATTTCGATCAACTCAAGAACTCTGGTAGAAGCCTGGGCGCCAGTGAATGGAATTTGTACCGCCGAGACCACAAGGTAGGTGTCAATCGACATTTTGTATGGTTCTCGCGTTAGTTTCCATTTTTCTCCTTAATGCGTTAAAAGTTTAACCAGTGCCTAAAGCTATCGAAAGGGTGTGTGTCTTGTGCATACATTTTTATGGTCCTTCGAACCGGATATTCAAAAGAATACAACAAAAAATCGTCGCGGTCGACAAAACAACTGTTTTTTGTTTACCTACGGGCGAGTGAACGAAGGTAAAAATAAAAAACTTTGTGTACAAAATAAAATAAAATAATAAGAAATTGTAAAAAACGTTTTAGTGTTCAGTGATAATATTTATTACTAATTAATAAATTAAAATGACAAAAACCGGCCTGGATAAGGCAGTGCAAAAACGTACAGTTTATGTTACGCAGATTACCGAAACATACACAGCAGCTATAAAGGCTCAAACTGACTCAAATGTAAAATCTATTTTCAAAACAAGGTATGAGAACTTGGAAGAATTTTATGATGAGTCTAAAAAACTGCACAATGACGTCATTAGCCTAGTGGAGAACGATAACGAATATAAAGTGCAAGACAAGGTGCGAGAAGATACAGACAATTTTTATTTTCAAACTAAAAGTATTTTCAATCAACTTTTTCCAGAACAAAATACTTTACAAGGCAATTTTGTATCTCTTCAAAATCAAACAAACAGTCATGAATACAAAGATCTAATAAAATTGGATGTCCCTTGTTACGATGGCACTTTATTAAAGTGGGTCACTTTTTATGATATGTTTTGCTCATTAGTGCACAACACTAATATGCCTCCAGTAAGGAAATTTAGACATTTAATTTCATATTTAAGAGGTGAACCACTCAGTTTAATAAAACACTTGCCTATTAATGATAATAATTACAATATTGCTTTTCAAACACTAGTAGATCGATACCAAAACAAAAGACTTTTGGCAACAAGCTACTGGAACACCGTAAATAGTACGGTTCCCTTAAAAAATAATTGCTCTTCCAAGGATCTTAGAACTTTACTCGATAGTTTTAATGAAAATATCTCTGCTTTAGAGTTATTAGGTTTTCCAACTCATTGGGATTTCATACTTTTCAACATGCTTCTTTCGCGTTTAACTACCTCAATACGAACTTGTTTTGAGATAGAATATAGTAAAATGGAGCTTCCTACCTTCGAAAACCTTACAGAGTTCCTCAAAAACCATTGTAGGGCCTTAGAATCAGTTCAAATCATGCAAAATATTTCTTATTCAACTATGCAATCAGACAATTTACAAAAATCAAATCCAAAACCACCTAAGCGACAATTCAATTCAAATAATAATTACAACAGTTACTCAAAACCATATCAACCACAAGTTTACGTGGCAAATACAACTCAAAATCCTCAAAACTCAAAAATAACTTCATTTAGCAATAATTCGAAATTCCAACCAAATCAATCTAAATTCTTTAATTCAAATCAACAACCAAATCAATCTAGTTTTAGTTTCACTCCAGAAACTCAAAACAACTCAAATTCAAATACAAATCAATTCAACTCAAATTCAAATACAAATCAATTCAACTCAAATTCAAATACAAATCAATTCAACTCAAATTCAAATAGACAACAACAATTAAATAATTCGAATTTACAATTTAATTCGAATCTGTTTCAAAATAAATACAAATGTCGTTTATGTACAAATAAACAATTTCACAATATTTCACAGTGCCAGGTATTTTTATCAAAAACTATACAGGAGCGTAATGCCTACGTTAGGCAAAATAATGCGTGTAGCAATTGTTTAAGAGCGCATCCCTTAAATTTATGTCAATCTACTTTTTCTTGCCGTATCTGTGGCCAGCGTCACCATACGAGTATTTGTAATAACTCGCAAACTACTCAATCGAATTCACAAAACGCGTATTTTACAAATGTACAACCAACCCCAAACTTAAATCAAAATTCAATTCAATCTTCCCAAAACCCCAATCAAACACAAGATGAAACACCCAATGAGGACATTGATTACATTAATTGTGGGTGCACCTCACTCACTACTCAAAAACCTCAAAGTACTATTTTACTTTCTACAACAAAAGTAGACATCCTAGATAGTCGTGGATACTATCAAACTATACGGGTTGTCCTCGACAATGCGTCAGAGGCCAATTTTATTTCTGAAAATTGTCTTAATCGCCTAGGATTATCTAGGAAAAAATTCATAGTCCCCATACGAGGCATCAATCAATCTACTTCAACCACCAATGGCATAACAAATTGCACAATTAAGCCTGTTGGCCAAAATAATCCAACGCTTTCTCTTGATGTCTATGTCTTGCCAAAGGTAAGTGCAAATTTGCCATCTTTTCAAGTTAATCCTCACAATTGGCATCATATCTCTATTTTAAATTTAGGAGATAATACTTTCAATATTCCCGCACCTGTAGACATGCTTTTAGGAGCACATGTTTATTCTCAATTAATTCAACCTAACATTATTCCTGGAGAACCGGGGCAGCCAATAGCACTTGAAACCTTGTTCGGCTGGGTGCTCCTGGGAAATACGGAAATATCAAATCAACCTACATACAATTCAACTTCATATTCATGTCACTTTACTTCTTTACAAAATAATTCACTAGATCAAACGATGATCAAGTTTTGGGAAGTTGAGTCTCTCCCAACAAAGAAGTTCCTCTCTCCTGACGAGGAAAAATGTGAATCATTTTATCAAAAAACTGTCACGAGAGATAGTTCGGGACGTTTTCAAGTTTCATTGCCATTTCGTCACTCTAGACCTATTTTAGGAGATACCTACTCACATGCTTACAAATGTTTTTTATCTCTTGAGTCTAGACTGATAAAAAATCCCGACCAATATTCACAGTATTCCGAATTTATGAATAACTACTTAAAAAACGATCATATGAGTTTAAATCTAGAATCAGAATCAAAAAATCAATTCATAAATTATTTACCCCACCACTGCGTTGTACGCCCCGATAAATCAAGTTCACGCGTTCGAGTAGTTTTTAATGGTTCGGCAACAGCGGGTTCAAAAGGTATATCCCTTAATTCTACCCTTCTCCCAGGGCCCAAATTACAAACTGACATCAACTCAATTCTGTTAAAATTCCGATATCATGAAATAGTCATGCTCTCGGATATTACGCAAATGTTTTTACAAATAAAATTAGCTCCGGAAGATCGTGATTATCAACGTCTTCTGTGGCGTTTCACTTCAAGCGATCCTATTCAAGAATACATACTTAATACTGTCACGTTTGGTATCACATCTAGTCCTTTTTTGGCCATCAGAACTATTCAAGAGTTAGCCAAAATCCAAGAAAAAAACTACCCAGAAGCTTCTAGAGTGCTCCTAGAAGACATTTTTGTCGATGATATCTGCGCAGGCGCAAACTCTATAGAGTCGGCTCTAGCTCTACAGCGAGATTTAATCGCTCTTCTAAAATCAGGCTGTTTTGAGCTTAAAAAATGGGCTAGTAATCACCCAAAACTCTCTATCACCAGACGAATGCCAAATTCCCTTTTCTTTTGACAAGGAAAATCCTATATCCATAAAGGTTCTTGGACTCCAGTGGGACCCAAAATCAGACAATATGTTTTTCTCTTGTCAGCCATCGGAAAAACGATGCACAAAAAGAAATATTCTAAGCGCTATTGCTTCTATTTTTGATCCTTTAGGAATGCTTTCTCCAATTTCATTTTTTGCAAAATGTCTTATGCAAAAATTATGGATTTCCAAGATAGGATGGGATGATCCCGTGGACAAATCTATTCTTCAGCATTGGACACAATTTCAAAATGAACTTAAGTGCTTATCAGATATTAAATTTCCTAGGCACATTTTTTCTAAAGATATAATATCTTGTCAACTGCATGCTTTTTCGGACGCATCAGAATTAGGCTACGCAGCTTGCGTTTATTTACGTATCGAGCTGTCAGATCAAAGCATAAAAACTTCCTTAATTATGGGCAAATCAAGGGTCAGTCCCTTAAAAACTATTAGTCTCCCGAGACTAGAACTTTTAGGTACTGTTCTTCTTACTGAACTTCTTAGTTTTGTTATAAAAACTTATTCCCCTTTAATTTCAATAGATAAAACTTACGCTTATACAGATTCTCAAGTCGTCCTCTTTTGGCTTTGTAGCTCACCTCATAGATGGCGCTCTTTTGTTGCTAACAGAGTTAGCCAAGTACAAGAAAACTCTCTAATGTAAACTGGTATCATGTAAAATCACAAGAAAACCCTGCGGATGTCGCCAGTCGTGGCACAACTCCTTCTAATTTTATAAACCACCCCTTGTGGTTTACAGGGCCTTCCTGGCTTAGTCAACCATGTACTACATGGGACTTAAAAAATCCCGCATTACTCCAAAAGTCAGAAACCGATTTTCAGCAAATTTTAAATGAAGAAAAGCCTGAAAAAATAACACTTACTACAAACATCGATTATCATATTCTAGACTTCCTTGTAAATAAATATTCATCCCTTTTTCACATTCAAAAATTAATTTGTCAGATTCGACGAATATTTTATAATTTTAAAAACAAAAAGGAACCACTTACAGGTCCTATTTCTATTTTTGAAATTCAGTATGCTTTAACACTCTTGGTTCGAAGAAGCCAAGAATTACATTTCTCTGACCTCCTAAAACAACTAAAAAACAACGAACTTTTACCCAAAGCTTTTCGAAAAATTGCACCCTTTTTGGACACTACCGGGCTGATAAGGGTAGGTGGTCGTCTTAGGCATACGAATTCTATACCTTTTGATGCAAAACATCCTCTACTGCTTCCCAGATCAGGCAGGTTGTCTGACCTCATCATTGAACATATTCATAAGGAAAATAGCCATCCAGGGCTAAATACAGTTCAGTACTTACTAAGACAACAATTCTGGATCTTAGCATCCCGCAGAGCTATTCAGTCAGTTTTATCTCGATGCATAAGATGTTATCGCCTTAGACCAAAGGCTTACATCCCTTATCAAGGTGACTTACCTTATTTTAGAATTTCACAACTAAAGTGCTTTTCTCATGCAACTTTGGACTATGCTGGTCCTATAAAAATTTCACCAGGTCATTGGTACCGGGGTACCAAAGAATTAAAAGCCTATATCTGCATTTTTGTGTGCGCAAGTACGCGCGCTATCCACACAGAACTTGCGTCAGACCTTACTTCTGAATGCTTTATAGCCGCATTCAGAAGGTTTGTAGCTAGAAGGGGTCGTTGTAATTTTTTATACAGCGACAGAGGCTCCAATTTTCAAGGAGGAAGCTCTGAGCTTAAAAAGCTCTTCGAAGCTTCCTCTGAACATCTTCAGATCAAATGGCATTTTTTTCCTAGTGCTAGTCCTCATTTCAATGGTTTATCAGAGGCTGGTGTTAAATCAGTAAAAACACATCTTTACCGAGTGATCGGAAATCAGAAGCTTACATACGAAGAACTAAATACTTTGCTTGTGCAGATCGAGGCATTGCTAAATAGTCGCCCAATCTCTGCGCAATCATCCGATCCCAATGATTTTTGTCCACTCACTCCCGGACAATTCCTTACCATGGAACCTTTAAACTCTGTCCCAGACCCAGACTTATCACAATTAAAACTAAACACTCTTTCTCGGTGGCAACTTGTTCAGCAATTGAACACTGATTTTTGGTCCCGATGGAAAGAGGAGTACCTACATACTCTACAGCAGAGGTCCAAGTGGACAGAAAAACCTACTAAAGTCGAGTTAAATACTTTAGTAGTCATAAAAAATGAAAACAAACCACCCTTGCAGTGGTCTTTAGGCAGGATTGTAGATTTGCATCCTGGTTCAGATGGACATGTTAGAGTTGTCACGATTAGGACTCAACAAGGGCTATTTAAACGTCCAATTGTTAAATTGTGCCCTTTGCCTTTTAACTGAACACTCAAGCAATGTTCATTCTATGTCAGTGTCGTCATAGAATTATTCTTGTTTTTTTATTTTATTCCTTTTCGGGAAATATATTTTTTTTGTTTTATCGCGGCAAAAAATAGAATAACATTTTGTCGCAATTTTTTAATTTTTTTTTGGAAATAATAATTGTTATTCCCTAGTTATAATACATATTATTTTTCCTGGTTCTAAAATAGTATTTTAGGGCGGCCGGGAAAATGTACGTGCAAGACAAATAATAATTAGTTAATTTTCCTAAATATTAATTATTCCGTTGCACTGAGCCATACAGGTTGTCACGTGACACCGCGCGGATAGACAGTGCGCAACCCACTGGCGCGATGACGAGAGAGAGATCATCGTAGCCTCCATATTGAAACCGGCGTGTTTTACTCGGTTTTTCCAAAACTACAATTCAATCAATTACAATTAGTGCCAATCAATTCTAAAATCATTCCAATCCGTTACCTCAACTCCTCACAGTGATTTCGATCAACTCAAGAACTCTGGTAGAAGCCTGGGCGCCCAGTGAATGGAATTTGTACCGCCGAGACCACAAGGTAGGTGTCAATCGACATTTTGTATGGTTCTCGCGTTAGTTTCCATTTTTATCCTTAATGCGTTAAAAGTTTAACCAGTGCCTAAAGCTATCGAAAGGGTGTGTGTCTTGTGCATACACATCTAACTTAACTAGGGTTGCCAAATTTAGATATTTTTTTTTTCGCGACAACAGAACCAAATTTTTGGGACATCTCTCTCTCTCTCTCTCTCTCTCTCTCTCTTTGGGTCTCTAGTACACGTATTGGTTCGGTTCGGTATTTGACTTTAGTATGTCAATTTTGAATGTAAGCCTGCAATGTAAATCTGTCAAAATATTGCGATAATAGTGTTATTATGGCTTTATTCCAATAAGGTTAAACCGAACTCAATTCGCATGAAAACGTAGCAATGACAACCAGGGAGCATTTTTGATCTATTTATACCACTTGTATTAGTTGCACTTAAGTCACAACTTAAAATTCTGCTTACAAGTCGTACTTTGTTAAGAATTTATTATAAACGATACTTGCTTTAATTGATTATAAATTATAACAAATTCGCAATAATTTAAGGAGCCACAAAATGTAAGGTTAATATTAGTCGCGACCAACAGGCGACTTTAAGATGTTTACGTTTTCAAAGTAGAAATAGGAAGTAGTCTCTACTTTGAAGGATTGACATAAAAACAAAATCAAAGTTTTTGTGACTTTTAGGTTGTCCTCAAAAATAATTTTCTCTACATTATTACATCAGATATTACTATGATGACCCAAACCTATGTAGTAAAATATAAAGTTATAAGGTAGTTGTCGGATACACCCGTTTGCGACTTCAATTAAGCCCAACTTTGTAGTGGTAATTAAGTAACATATAAATGTATAGGTGACTACGAAATAACGACTAAAAAGAAAGTAAAACTTTGGCAACGTGCTATTGTGGTAGAGCAGACTATCAGATTAGACTATCAAGAAACAATCCTATCAGGTAGTTTAAAGGGTCGTTTTTACGAAACTTCTACTTTTTCGTGATACTAAACAGTAGTCAGAACTAAAAAGTAACAAATTTTGCTTGAGATCACCACATTTCTACCATCAGAAAGTAGGAAAGCCTTTGGAGCATGTAGCCGCTACTATAATTGTTAGTTGGGTGGTAAGTGAAGCCAAGACGGCATTTTTATTGCATTTTGTATTATTTAGGATCACGTACTTATTGAATTTTAATGAGCCTCGCTTAAAAAATTACCTTTCAGAGGCGTAGATGTAAGTAACAGCAATAAATTAAAATACATTAAGGGTCTTAGACGGCATTCTTTAACCACTTGCTACAAAATGATTGTTCACATCACAATTTTAAATTCAATTTTTAGAAGCTACGAAATCCGAATTTCCTTTATTGAGTGTCGGGTTCACGAAAACCTTAACCGACTTTTGCTGCTCTGCATTTCCAAAGTAGAAGAAATTTATATGCTATTAAAGTTACTTACCTTATCTTTGGAGATATTTGAAAATAATATATTTTTTTAAGAAAAATTATTTTTTAATGTTAGAAAGACATGTTTTCTTCACTGTTAATAAAACAGTACTATTTTAACGTTCGAAATTTTTTTTTCAAAAACATTCCGTTTTTGATTTTGGAAAAATATTTTATTATTAATGTTATTAGAAAAACAAGGGTATTTTTGTAACGTCAGAGAACGGGTTATTAATCTTGTTTTTCACTATGAATATAACGTTAAAACTAACAGCCAACTTAACGTTATGTTTTTCAATTAAACATTATTTTGATGTTATAAAAATGTTTTTGTGTGAAGTGGGTATCCTAATATGTACATAAAGTTTCTATAACTATTATAATTTATCATAGCTATAAAATAAATAGTTCTTTCGAATAACAAGGCCCAAAAATATAAAAAACCTAGTTGTAGACAAGAGCCAATGGAGCCACCCTGTTATCTACAACCAAAGACTTAGAAAGACACTGTCAAGTAGTCTGTGTTCTCTGTAATTTACACCTTTTGCGCCGGGTGATCAGGTAAATAATTACATAAGACGGAGACACTCAGGCGCAATGGTCCAAACCGATGGATTTTAAGACCCACCCGAGAGTAATAACCCGCCTTGACTTGCGGTCTGCGAGACCGATACAAAGAAAAACCTAGTTCAAAAAGCCAACCCAGAGCCAAGCCACCACGCGCCCAATTAGATTTGTTAAATTTAGCCACCAATGGCCTTGCTACGACGATTGTTCAAAGTCTCTCGTAGTAGGGGAAAGGGAAGCAAAATGAGGTACGGGGGTAAAACGAGGTACCACAGTTTTAGGTAACTGCACAAGAATAAAACCTCTTAATATCAGATGTTTTATCCCCATAACTGGTTCAACTCTCTGCAATATGATTGGTGCGGGGCGGCTGATAAGTATGCAAAATTAGAGGACCGCAGTTTGACAATTGATTCCCCAGCGATAGAAAAGTAGAGCTTTGGGAATTGGTGAGCTTACACAAACCTCCACCAGATGAAAAAAAATACAGAATAGATAAATTAATTGAATCACATGGCCACGTGACCCTAAGAACAGGGTATAAAATCTATGGACTCCAACTTATGGAATCATTTTGTACGGCATGTGATAGATATTGAAAATAAATATTGGGAAACTGACAAATATATGGAAGAAGTAACAGAAAAAATAATAATCAGGCTTGGGGAAGACTCTGATGATTCTGAAGACGATGATGATTCAGATTCAGAAACTGAAATTTCTATTTAATAATATATTTTTTTAAATAAGTCAACTGACCTGACCTATAGTACAAAAAAAATCGGCTTTTTATAGGGCCAAATTTTTTTTAAATAAATTCGTATAATAAAGTTTAAAACAAATAGGAACCTTAAGTATAATGTATACTTATATACAGGAAAAAAAAATAGTTATAATACCTAAGCTATCTGCAATTATATATTTATAACATATATTAAAATCTCCGCCACTGGAAAAGGAGAGGAAACCTCAGAGGAAACGTGTTTTCCAGCTGTCTCTGTTCCCCATCATATTTTTCCTACCATACTTGCCTTGGATCTACCTATACTTGTGCTACGCGAGACGCCGAAACTTTTAGTCACGTGACTTTGAATTTAACTCTCTCGCATATGATCACATGCCTGATGCAAATCGATCATGACCCCAACAGCATTCGGTTCTTGGACAGTTATTTGGTGGTTCCATCTAACCAAAACCGTTTTAAAACAGTCCTCGTACTGCATTGCGCGCGCTTTGAGATTTTTCGGACGGTTTTATGACTGTCGAACTGTTTGATGGAACAGACTCTAATAGCAACATATAAAATGATAACCTATAAAAAAATCGTTGTTTGTTACAGAGACCGTACAGTATGTAACAGTGAGGAAAAAGAGCATTTATATCCCAGAGAGAAAGAACTAGTTGTTTTTGAAGAAAGTCTAGTTTTAGTGGGTCATGCCAATATTAGAAAAAATGTGTCAAATTTAAATCGCCCGATCCGCGAACAAAATACAACTATGTAAGCTAAAAACATAGGGCACAAAGCTTTGATACCTTCGAGGTGATCTAAAAATATTTTTGTCGTTTCTTCTGTTAAAAAAAAAAGAAGAATTATACCGAACCTTTGCGACCTCTGCAGCAAGGCATTTTGCAAGATTTGTGCAAGTGTTGTAGATTTATTTAATAACTAAAGCTTTTGCACTTTTAAATTTATATTCAAAAAATAATGTTTTAACATATTAGAATAAGAGTCTATTATCGTACCTGAACGATGTGATTGTCCACACCAGACGGTTTGGCCAATAGCAAACTCTGAGTGGTCGCGTGTTGTGCGAAATGGCTTGTCTCGACCAATGGCATAGTCGCACGCCTCTCACAGTTAGTAAATTTTACGTGTTTGAATTGAAGTCCGTTCTCCTGCCTGATACCGACTGAATGTTTTTCGGTCGGATCGTAGGAGAAGCCAGCGCAATGGAGGTCTTTTTACATAGCAAGTGATGGCTCGGAGCTAATTTAAAGCTTACCATTGGTAGAAGCATGTGTTCATTTTTTATT
Organism: Aspidapion aeneum; assembly: GCA_963576565.1. NCBI lineage: Eukaryota > Metazoa > Arthropoda > Insecta > Coleoptera > Brentidae > Aspidapion > Aspidapion aeneum. The sequence continues at coordinate 23,089,426 of OY755039.1, forward strand.
TTCAGTCATGTTTATATTTTTGTTTTTATGGTTGTTTGTGCAAATTTTATGTTAGTGTTTTATTTTATTTTACTGCTGTTAATTTAACTTTTTACTTGAGTTATAAAAAATTTTAATATTTTACATTTTATTTTACCAGAAAAAAAAGCTCTTTTAACAGTTTTTTGTACAAAATATCTTAACAATTATTTGAATTATAAAGTATAAGTTATATACCTACATATAGAGTTATATACCTACATATAGAGTTACATACCCAGAAATGTATGCATGATTTTAGTAACTAAGACGACGATCCAATTTACATATTATTGTATATAATTTGGAAATAAACTTTTTGAGTTTGAATTTGAATTTGATGGTATGGTAAGCTACATTGTTCAAATTCGAGAATAGGGTTGGTGTTTTAGTATTTTTTTGAAGTTCCCATTCATAAAAGAGACGTGCGTCGCATGATTTGACCATCAATACTAACTGGAAAGTTGGTGCCCACTAAGCAAAAGAACATTGCAGCTTCGTAACATTTGTGTAAAAATGAGACGGGCGACGTTAAGCCAGAGGGCGCAGTTACGGAACATTTATCGTCTTAGCGTCGTTATAATAAGCCTCTAACATAATTTTTATGTGACTTTCGGGCATCAATCTGTTGATACTTTTTTGAAAAAAAATTTAAGCCCTTTGGTGCATGCGCTGTTTTAAATAGGCCTTTTATGCAAAACTTGCAGTTTTGTCGTCAAACCGTTGATTCCAGATTTTTTAGACATCCTGGACATAACATGTACAGCTAATTTTAAAAAAAAACTGATAGCGACTCTTTAAAGTACTTTTTCCAAAATTTGAGCAGTGTACCATGTCAGCTCTATCAAAACCTCAGTATTTTAACAATATCAAAGCTGTCAATGCCAAGTAAAAAAATAATAGCATTGTCATCGGGACAACAGGTTATTCTATAAATAAAAGATGGATAAAAAACAATCACTTGAAAGTAACCAAGGATGATCTGACAGGCCAAAAGTAAGTCAAGTTTAGGAAGATCAGGCACTACTTCTAGTATTCTAAAATAATCCCTTCGATAGAGCGAAGAATGCAAGAATTTTTCCATTGTTTCCAGGCAGCCAAGCACCCCTTTGCCGTAGAAAAATCATCGAACTTCAGGTGCCGAACTGCAGCAAAAAAGGCCGAACTTACTTTTTAAATGTATTATTTAGCAAAGCATTCAATTTAACAGAAAAACGACGAAAAATATATTGTCAGCTAGTTTTTATCAAGCTTTATTTTATTTATTTTAGAAACTGTGAATTACTGCAAAAAGATTTAAATAAAATAGTAAAATGGTCGGAAAAAAATAAATTTAATTTTATTGTAAATAAATGTTACGTCATGACATTTAGCAGAATTATATATCGGTATGAAATGAATGGATCTGAACTGGAAAAAAAATCAGAAATGAAAGACCTTGGACTAATTTTTTATCCTGAACTAAAGTTTGACAGGCCCATTGTATTTGTTACATCAAAAGCATATCGAATGCTGGGGTTCGTCCTTCGAATCTCTCATGGTTTTCAAAACAAACAAACGTTAAATTTATTATATAGCGCATCCGTGAGAAGCAATTTAGAATATTGTTCTATTATGTGGAGTCCTTTTTATGCAGGTTATAAGAGTGCTATTGAAAAAATTCAAAAAAAGTTTTTAAGATACCTTTATTACAAAAAATATAATGTCTACTACTTTGATATTCCATATGTTACTTTAATTAATGAGTTTAACTTCATAACCCTTGAAAAAAGGAGAAAATTGGCGAAAGTTATTTTTCTATTTAAATTAATTTGGCATCAAATAAATTGTCCTTATCTTATCAATCAGGTAAAGTTTTGTATCCCTTCTTACCCTACTAGAAAGTATTCGAATTTTGCGCTCCCTACTGTAAAATCCTGTATGGGTATGTCTCAAAAATATTTTTTGTGACAAATAAATAAAGTTTAATAGCACATCTAATTAATAAACTTTTTTTGGAAAAAGTTGAGGTCCTTCGTCGCATGCGCTCTTTGAAATAGGCCTTTTATACGAAACTTGCTGTATTTTAGAGACCCTGTATAAAATTTAAAAGCAATTGAAGATATTTTTCGAACTATGTTCAATAATAGATATACTAAGAAACCGATTATTGTATAAAAAAATAATAAGCACTTTCTTCCCTCAAAAAAATATATTAAATAACGAACAGTACTGAAAATTTTGCTAATATTAAAATATATGTGTCATATCTAAGCAAAACTTGAAAACTTAAAAATATTTTACAAATCATTACAAATTTAACAAGAATATAATAAAACTTGTATTGTTTTCAGATAACTATAAAAATAAATGGATCCATGACGGATCTGAAACCTAAGCATTGCTGCGAGGGCTTGGAAGATAAAAATTAGTAAAATCAATGTTTTTACGAAAAAAGCTAAAATCCATAATTTTGATCCTCTGTATAAAATACAGAATCAACTTAAGAACATTTAAAATACATTTTTGAGTTATGGGTATAAAGTACTACAAAAATACCATAAATAAAAAGACTCCGTGATATACGACGAGCAACGACTTTGATGGTTTTCAAAAGAATGACCCAGTGGTGATTTTGGCAAGCATACTATTTAGACCCCAATAATCAATTATCAAAAAAACTTAGCTTGTAATGTTTTGTGTGGCTGGACTATGGTTGTAATGTCTTACCATATTAAATTATAAAAAGTTTTTATAAAAGGTGTAACTTTACTAATATTAAGTTCTTCTATAGGCACGTTCAACGGAAATCGTTATCCTGAGTTCTATTGATCTAGACGACTACATGGCCCTGTTTGAAAACGCAAAAGTACGGATCATTTTATATGGAATCATATTTTTTTTAAACATTGCTGGAAATACATTGGTTATTCTTACTCTGGTAAGTTTAAGATATTTTAAATATATTCGAATTTTTAAATTCAAATTTTAGCTTAATTAATTCATTAACCCAGGAACAAGCGCAGGACGAATTTGCGCGACGACTTTTATATTGTAATGTTAAAATCTTTTTATTAGAACTTAGAGGTAATATATCTGGCGTCATGCGACTATATAAATATGTTTGGAAAAGCCATACCCAGAGGGGGATGCGAGGTGTTTATTCCCCTTGAACCCGCTTCCTCGAAAAACATAATAAATACCTAAGGCCTCATCCACAGTTTCACTTCTTGCCGCTCACTTCTATATCCCTCTTTCTCTAAGAGAGAAAAAGATACAATTTATATTTCCATCTTTTTCTATTAGAGAAAGAGGGAAATATAGGTGAGCGGCAAAATGTGAAACTATGGATCAGGCGAAACTTTTTTTAAAATAATTATTATGTGTGGAATAAAGTGCAGCATCGTGCTCGGTCGTTTAATATTAGGGACTTTTTGGAATAAAACCTGACTTTATTTTAGAGTCGACTTTATTTTGACACATTTACACAGAAAACTAACAGCTGACCTCTCAAAATTGACATTCCAAACCCAAATTTAATAATAAAGACGCTAACTTTCATTTAATAAATAACGACACCAATAAATCCAGTTTTTAAATACACAAAGGCCGAATTTGGAAGCAGAGCAGCTGCTTTTTATATGCAAATCTGTCACCATAGGGTCGATGTTTAAATAAGGTCAGGTTTTATTCCAATAAGTGTCTATTAACCTACGCGCGGTATTTAAATAATGCAGAATAAATGGACTCAGCCAGCAAAGTACGGCCAAATAGACGCTATTTTTAGAGGGGAAATGATGGTGGGGGGGATCATTTAAATAAATTTAAACTTCATGCTGCCGATTATGCGTCGTGTACAGGGCTGGATGGGCCATATGGAAAAATTCCAAAATTGGGTTGGGCGGTGCCTTATACGCCGGTGCCTTATAAGTTGGTGCCTTATGAGCCGGTGTCTTATGAGGCGGTGCCTTATGAGGCGGTGCCTTATGAGCCGGTGCCTTATGAGCCGGTGCTTTATGGGCCGTTACCTGTTTTGGGGCAAATAAATATACATCAACTACTTACAATTAAAATATAGTAGCAACCAACGATAAGTGTTACGTATGATTTATTTGGTCTAGGACAACTGGGCGCCGCCAACTCGGCGCCGCCAACTGGGCGCCGGGCCAAATGGCGCCGGGCCAACTCGGCGCCGCCAACTGGGCGCCGAGCCAACTCGGCGCCGGAGAAAAAAATTTTTTGATAAAATGTGTAGATGAAAAACAAAATATATTATTTATATAAAAACATCTTTAAAAATCCTTTACGCAATTTTTTTAAAATTTGTTTTTGTTAAGTAAAGTTAAATCCATTAAGTCGACTGTTGAATCTTGGTAGTTGTAGTGTTTCGTAACCTGGTAACACTACAATTTACGTTTTTTATTACAATGGCGGATCCAAAATGGTAGATTTCTTTATTTTTAAACCGATTTGTCTGAAACTTAAAAGTTCGCAGTGCCTGAGTTCACTAAATACAGTTTTATTAACTTAAAAAATTCAAAATGGCTGATCCGAAATGGCGGATTTTCTTATTTACTAACCGATTTATCTTAAACTTGAAATATTACATTGCTTGAGGTCATTTAACACAATTTTTAACTCAAACTTAAAAAAATCAAAATGGCGGATCCAAAATGTCGGATTTTTTTATTTACAAACCGATTTGTCTCAAACTTGAAATATTAAATTGCTTGAGGTCATTTAACAAAATTTTTTACTCAAACCTAAAAAATCAAAATGGCGGATCCAAAATGGCGGATTTTCTTATTTACTAACCGATTTGTCTCAAACTTGAAATATTACATTGCTTGAGGTCATTTAACACAATTTTTTACTCAAACCTAAAAAAATCAAAATGGCGGATTTTCTTATTTACTAACCGATTTGTCTCAAACTTGAAATATTACATTGCTTGAGGTCATTTAACAAAAATTTCTACTCAAACCTAAAAACATCAAAATGGCGGAGCTAAAATGGCGGATTTTCTTATTTACTAACCGATTTGTCTCAAACTTGAAATATTACATTGCTTAAGGTCATTTAACAAAAATTTTTAGTTTGAGTAAAAATTTTGTTAAATGACCTCAAGCAATGTAATATTTCAAGTTTGAGACAAATCGGTTAGTAAATAAGAAAACCCGCTATTTTGGACTCGCCATTTTGAATTTGTTAAAAGTTAACGTCAAAAAATATAATCAGCGACTTAAAACACCGCAAATTTCTATATTTGGTACACATCGGTTCATAAATAAGAAAGTCCGCCATTTTGGATTGGCCAATTTGATTTTTTTAAGTTGGAGTTAAAAATTGTGTTAAATGACCTCAAGCAATGTAATATTTTAAGTTTGAGACAAATCGGTTAGTAAATAAGAAAATCCGCCATTTTGGATCCGACATTTTGATTTTTTTAATTTTGATTAAAAATTTTTGTAAATGACCTCAAGCAATGTAATATTTCAAGTTTGAGACAAATCGGTTAGTAAATAAGAAAATCCGATATTTTGGATCCGCCATTTTAATTTTTTTAAGTTTGAGTAAAAAGTTTTGTTAAATGACCTCAAGCAATGTAATATTTCAAGTTTGAGACAAATCGGTTAGCAAATAAGAAAATCCGCCATTTTGGATCCGCCATTTTGATTTTTTTAAGTTTGAGTAAAAAATTTTGTTAAATGACCTCAAGCAATGTAATATTTTAAGTTTGAGACAAATCGGTTAGTAAATAAGAAAATCCGCCATTTTAGAGTCGCCATTTTGATTTTTTTAAGTTTGAGGATAAAACTGTATTTACTGATCTCAGGCACTGCAAACTCTCAAGTTTCGGACAAATCGGTTTAAAAATAAAGAAATCCGCCATTTTGGATCCGCTATTGTTGTAATAAAAAACGTAAATTGTAGTGTTACCAGGTTACCAAACACTACAACTACCAAGATTCAACAGTCGACTTAATGGATTTAACTTTACTTAACAAAAACAAATTTCAAAAAAATTGCGTAGGAAAGGATTTTTTAAAGATGTTTTTATATAAAAAATATATTTTGTTTTTCATCTACTCATTTTATCAAAAAAAAAATGTTTAGTCCGGCGCCGAGTTGGCCCGGCGCCCATTTCGCGGCGCCGAGTTGGCCCGGCGCCCAGTTTGCGGCGCCGAGTTGGCGGCGCCCAGTTGTCCCATTCCGTGATTTATTAGTGACTACAAATTAATTCCGTATAATCGTGATGATATTTATATTTTTTTAAAAGACTGTCCAGTGGTGTAATAAAAATACTCTGCCAATATATGGGCACCTAAGCTCACACAAGTTCTATAGATGTAGAGTACGGGTGAGCTAATATAACTAAAAACTTAAATATATTTTATTCAACTCCAAACTCAATTACCTATCGTTTGATACCACACAAGCCATGTTTTAAGTTAAATTCTAATTTTTTTAAAATCTACCCCCACCCTTTGTTAAAAAAACTAAAATATATTTTGTTTAACTCCAGACCCAATTACTTTTCGTTTGATATCACACACGCCATATTTTCACTTAATCTCTCATTTTTTTAATCTACCCCCCCACCATTTTTTTTAAACTAAAATTAATTTTGTTTAACTCCAGACTCAATTACCTTTTGTTTGATATCACACATGCCATATTTTCACATAAACTCCAATTTTTGATATCTACCCACACCCTCTTATTTGGCTTGTGCTCGGTGGATTTTGTTCATTTTTAAATGGGACCATCTCGACGCAAGATCCAGCCAAGGTACCAAATTTCATTAATATCGGATAAGCGGTTTTTGAGTTATGCGCGTTGGTCGTTACAGGCAGACAGCATACAGACAGACAGCGCAACACAAAAGTTTCAAAATCATCTGAAACGCAAAGATATATAAAATTTTTTGAAATCGGAGCAACTTTTTTTTTCTCGAAAAAATTAGGATCACTATAGCTCACACTACTATAGTATAGTAGTAGTGTGAGCTAAAACAAAGTTGCATTCGTAATTATAAAGGAACTTTATATTTATGTTAGGATCAAACACCGATTTCGGCCAATGGGGGAAAATATGACCAAAACGCGTTTTAATGTCGACCAGAACGTGATTTTCCCAAGTCAGCCTAAGAGCATTCTGGCAATCGTCACACAAACGAAACCTTTAAACATCAATCTAATAAAATATGGAGAAATATGTTTATTATTTATGCAAATACGATATCCAAATTTTAAAAATATCATCAATTCTAAAAGAAACTGAAAACATTAAATGATTAAATACGCAACAAATAACGTTTACCATAATATGATATTTCTGGTGCCTTAAGGGCATACCTACATCTACTTATTTTTACACGAACTGTTGTTGTGCCCTTTGCTGTTACATACTTCTTTCTTGGCTCTACACGCGCATTTTTTGTTGATCAGTAGCGCTGACGGAACCGATGAAATATCAATAAATTCGGAGTCAGCGAATGTAAATTCATTACCACAATACAGCGACATCAAAATTTGGATACTCAAAAAAAATTATGTAAGTAGCGGAGCTGATAAAAATTTATTGCCTACCAAGCTGATAAAATCCAAAGTCGTTAATACTTGTAACGTGTCCTTTTTAAGTTTAAGGCATACGTTACATATTTGTCTTGTTTCTGTAAATAACCCAACTCTACTAGACTCGTTTTTTCTATACAACTCCTTAAGGGTATTTTATAGAGCTGGGTTTTGAGGTTATATATTGTCCAAAAAGTTACCTTATAGAGGAGGCATTCCTTCTTATTATTGTAAGGGCTGTGCGGCATTATTTAGGCATTGTAATTGGAATTTGAAGTCACAGGTTGGTTGGGAAAAATCAAAAACATCTTTAGAATTTCGTAATTTTCTGTTGACGTTTATGAACTAAATAAACAGCTGTTTTGCTACCGTGTACAAACTGTGGGTTTGACGGCGTTGCCTCATCAGTAGTAAAGTATTTACAATGGTTCCAAGAACAGTTTCGAGGTGCGTTCGTTTATTTATATTTTCCATGATATTAGGACAATGGTTTCTCTTCCGGATCTCTTCTTCTTCACGGATAAGCTAGTTTTGGTAGCACGAAAGCATATTTAAGTCCAAGGTTTGACCAGAAACAACTGAGGTTCCGCCTACTTTGATATCTTTACTACTTTAATCAGAGGAGAAGATAAAATAAATACAAGTTAATCAATTTTGTAAATTGGGGATAAACGTGGGGTAAAAACCCGGACTAAAAGAATAAACAAAATCGTAATTTGATATTATATAAATTAATATATAATCATAGCTAAACAAAGTTAATATCTAACTCAGTCGGATTAAAGGGTTATGCAGGGCTAGCTAGTGGTGAGAAAACTTAACTTCTGAGCATCATCATGCCGAGGTTCAATGTGTAAGTTCAAGTTCAAAGTTCAAAAACAACTTTATTAATGTAAAAATATTTTACAAAAATGGCGTCAAAATGTATGAATCTTATAGAAAGCATATATAAAGAGCAAAGAAAAACTTTTGACCAAAAATATAACTAAAATGCAAATAAATTCTATATTTAGTATGGCTTTACTCGTATGGGAATTGGTTGAGTGTTCGAATATTCCGTGGTTTAATGCACGCTCTGATTTCCAGTTACTGATTCTTTAGTTGATGGTTTCAATTCTAAACTTATAGTCTAACCGGTTATTTTTCCCCTACTTTCTATGTTGGCAATAGTCCGTTTTGACATTGGTTTTGATCTGTGCACGTGCACCTCGAAATCCTCGTTTATAAATGCATAGAGAAGCAGCTTGTGGTTTTCCATAGAAATAGATCCGACAACACCGCAATAGGCAGTAGATGAGTTTGGAATATTTTCTTGATTGGTGCTACCCCCTACAGACTTGTACTGAAGTACTGGTGTGCTTCCTCATTGGACAGTTTAAAATTGGCGTCCTTTTTGGCAGGCTCACAAACCTAGCTGTTAGGGACTTTTTGGCGCGAGTGTTTTTATAAATGGGTTTGTATTTTTATTTGAATTTTACCGGGAACATTCCGTTGGTACTGTTGCCCCACCCAATTAAGAGAAGACTTCCTGCTTGTACATTTCGGACAACGTGTATTCCTTTCCTGGTCTGCAAAAAGAAAAATTCTTGAGCCCTGGAATTATTTCCGCTGATTCTTATGTAAGACGACGCCCTGAATCCAAATATAGCTTGCGTTTTCTTCTACCACCCACCATTTTTGAGGGAGCAGCCTTTTTACCTATTTTGATCATTCTTCGATAATAATTGTAATATTATCGACATAAACTAAAATTTTTAAGTATAAAGAGAGTTATTTTAGTTTCAAACAATAACAAATACATGGGTGCACCCAGGGGGGGGGGGGGCTTAAAACTATTTATTTTCCTACTTTTTAATATATTAATAAATAAAAGTGGAAAAAATTTCCAAGCCCCTGCAAGGCGATTTTTTGAATACGCCAGTGGCTTCTGTATATATACTTTTATATACTAATATGTTGCTTTATACTTTGCTGTAACGTTTGTTACCTTTACCGTTAAGCTGCTGCTGGCAGCTAAAATTTTGTAAAAATAATTAGAAAATGCATAGAAAACGGTAAAATCGACAATGCCCATTTACCATTTATGCAAAACACCCCCCCCCCCAAACAAATGGATTACCACCTTGCTATAAATATTATTGTTTGAGAACTCTAAACTCTCTAGTCTCTCAGAAATAATGATGTTAATGCCAAACAAAATCCTTTCCGTCCCACCAAACTATCGAAAAGCAGTAAAAATAGGTAGGGGGGTTTCCCCCGAAAATGGGGGGTGACACGGAAAAACGGAGTTCATATTTGGATTCAGGAGGTCATTTTACATAAGAATCGGCAAGAATGGTCTCAGGGCCGATTTTCATGCCGACCAGTGTTATTGGCACTGCAGAATCGCAGAATTATTCCAAAAAACGGTAGATTGTGAGTCCGTTGTTTTGGGGTATTTGAGTACTGAGTAACGGCTCACATCCTCTGGATTGAGGGAGTCAAGGCGGTCTACTTTTTTATTTGGGGATTCTGTAAGATAGTATTAAGTTTCTGAGTGTACTCCCAAATTGTAACTATTGTTCGTTAAATTGTGTGAGCCACCGTCATTTTTTCTACAAAAGACGTATGGAATTTTTTTAGAATTTTATATATATATATTTTTTTTAACAAAAAAAAAACCACGTTTTGGATAAAAACTATATGTTGTTTTTCTCCTTTGTCTACAGTGCTGTCCAGTCCATCGACCTGGTCGTTTGTGCTGGTGGGAAGCCCGAAATAGCACTAAAAACCCTGGGAAGTCGTCATGGGATTCTTGATTTAGGTTATTCTGGGTAGGGGAACCCGAGGGGTGGCTCGATCGCCGATGTTTGTACACCAAAAGGAAATACCTACGGTATTTCCTGAGGTATTTCCCATTATTTCCTCAAATTTCAATGGTATTTCCTAGTATTTCCAAAGCACTTCCCGGTGTTTCCTAGTATATTTCCCAGTACTTCCGAAGTATTTCCTGGTATTTCCCATAACCTGTACACCAAAAGGAAATACCAAACCACCCCTTGGGGGAACCTTGTGCAAAACCGACGAATTCCAGGAAACTGAAATATTTCATTTTCCACAGGGTTTTACGCTCGGGCAAGTATACAGCAATATTTTGACCATGTGCTGCCCTAGCGTGATGTGCTAAGCAAGCACTAGGGAAGGCGCAGGTAGGACCAGGACCCGGAGTAGTGAGGAGAAAATGTCTGGTAACAACAACACGTTAACAAGACCATAGTTAACCAAAAAATAATCAAAGGACCAAGGTAGGAGCAAGGATATTTTAGATATAAATTTTTTATATAATTTTCACAGTATCCTTTTAACATTGTTTGTAAACGCAAGGTAACGGTATGACGTCACAACCAAAATTTTACTGTAAGATTAAGAGTGCTTTGCTAATTTGTTCCAACTTATTTTTATTTTTTTTTGCAGCTATGACCATTTTCACCCTTAGCTTTACAATAAATAAAATGAACTAAGATCTGTGTTATTTGTACAATCCAATGAACCAACTTTGCAGAGGCAAAAGAGAGATAAGGTGAACGAGAATGAGGTTATATTTTTAGTCTTTTTATAACAATTTCTAGCCTCCTGGGGTAGATCTCGGACTGGGTTGCTGTCAGTCTCATTCTCTTTAACGTAGAATGATGACAGCAAATATTTGGTCTGGGTCTCCCCTATGATGGAATGATTGTGGAAGTTTATTTTTTTTTAAACCATTAAAGTAGGTAGTTGAGTCTCCCACTACTTACTCAAATGTAGTTAAATTGTTCTCTATTCGTGTCATTTTAACCAGCGGGCTGAAAATGAATAGGTCTATGACTTGGCTTATTTTCGACTCCAGGTTGAAAATTCAGTTAGAACCTTTTAAAATTTATTTTTATTATAAGTCAATCTTTTTTGTTTTTTTATTACACAAATAATCTGAAAGGCTCGGAAGTGAGAAGAGTTTCATGGTTTGGCTACAACATTTGAGTTGAACTCTATTTCATTTAAGATCCTTTTGTAAGAGTTACCGGGCACACCAATGTTTTACCTAGCTAGAAAATACAGCTCTGCTTCCAGATATTTGTTTAATTACACATAAGCACTCAGTAATTAATAGAGGGATTACATAAGAATATAAGTGTCGCAAATGGCGCCCAACGTGAGGCCTAGAGCTACATACTGGCTGAACATCAATGTGCCAGAAAAGAGTTAGCATTTTTTGGGGTATTTTTTTTTTGGGGCAGTTTTTTTTAGGTCTTTGTTTGTCGAGTCTTATTGTGTTTTCGTGACTAGTCAAATATTTTTGGTAGAATACAGCGTTGGGCTTAGGAGTGCATTTTTTAAAAATGACCTACGAGTATTTCTGCCAATTAAAGTTTTTCTGGTTAATAATTTTTTTTCTTCTGTATTTTTTCTGCGTTCAGGTCATAGCTTGGTCATGGCCACTGGAGTGCAAACATTTATATTTAAGCCATGAGAAGTTTTGCCTGCTCCAGACTGAATGCAGAGAAGGTGAATTTGGAAGATCAACTAGATATAATACCACAAAAGAAATGTTTATCTGAGATAAATATAGATATAAGTTTTTTTGAGTATTTTTTAGTTCATTTGTAAAAATCAGTAATTTTTTTTTAAAGTAATGTCATTTTGAGGCCATGTCGGTAAATTTAAAAGAAATTGTCAACTGGATAGAAATGCTAGCCGGTGGTAATTGGACAACTTAATATTGGGCGGTGGTAATTGGTAAAAATATTACAAAATTTTATTTCTTTTTAAATAATTTATTTTTTCTTAAAAATATTATTTTTTCTGTAAACATAACATCTCGAGTTCTTGTTTTGGTCAGATCGGTTGGTATAGTGGTCGTAGTTTTAAAGGGTGACCAGACAAGAAATATTTTTTGGGGTGACCAAATAGGAATTTTTTGAGTTACAAAAAGGAGAACTTTTCTGTCTTAGGTGATCAAGCAGAAATAAATAAATCTTTTATTTCCAAATCATAATTTTGAAAAGCTGGATTTTTTTTTGGTTAGGTGTTTGGGTCTTAAAAAGAAAAAAAAACGTTTTAATTTTGAGGATACTAGGTATAATATAGTGTGATAGGAAATTATTTTTATTTCATGCAAAATTTTGTTTGACGTCTTCAGAGTTTTTTAGATAGTTTCCAATTCGGGACAGTGGCGTGTACTTAAAGGGTACTAAAATTTAGGGATATCTGATACTAGATTTCATAGTAGCCCGAGGCCTTACATCTGCGCCCATTGTAACTCAACTTCCAACTCAATTGCTTAGTTTTTCACTTAATCTTCGTTTTATTCTTCTAAAATTAAAGGGTTATGTTGGGTAACGATTGATGGTGTTAAACTGAGAAAGTACCTATTTAGGGATGAAAATTTGGAAGTTGTGTACAATTAAGAAATACATTTTTTTATTTATTTATTTTTTTAATTTTAAAAGAATTTTGAATTGGTGACCTCAAATAATAAAGCTATTTTTTACATTACAAGACACTTTTGTGGAATAAATGGAAAAATGTTCAGGACTTAGGATCATTGATTTTTTAAAAACTTTTTCTTACTTATTTTATATTGTTACGGGTTCTCCACAACAATTAAAACTCGCAATTGTTAAAAACGATACGTCAATATATTTCGACAAATTATGTACAAAAACACGCACTTAAACTTACTAATAATTTGCTAATAATTCACTACTTTAGTCCGCCTATTAACTTCGCGTTAACATCTAGCGATCACTACCATTGGTTATCTCTGACTGCCCCATGCACGACGTCCGGCCCTATATATAAGGGTTTGCCTACTATTCGAGAATTTTCCATCCTTGTTCGATTCGGAATTATTCCACCCTTTTCTAGAACACGGACCGTTCGCATACCAGTTGGTCACAGATAACGCAGCTAAAACCTAGATTAAGAATACAACCATAAAATACGTCAACCTAATACTACACTAAACCTAAATAAATTCTAACTATAAAATTTAAATAACTTAAATTTGTAACAATATGATTGAATAAGATAATTCCAAACTAAGAGAAAATTTAAAAACAATATTTTTCTTTAATGTGACTCAACATTCATGAGGACATGATGGTAGTATAGGGTATAAAAGATCTTCCTACCTTTTATATTGCAATAATTAGGGGTTTTTCTCCCGCGAACTGTGTGGAAATGAAAAAATGTTTTGTTCGGAGTGTAGAAATCGATGAACGAGGACTTCCTACAAACCTTTTTAGGATTTCGCAACTTCGGTTTTTGCTAAATTACAATACATTCACAAATTTGACCTACAGGCTGACTCTGACATTTTCCATGACCTTGCAGACTTACGCAGAAGTACAAGTTTTGTGATCTGTTTAGTTATGTTAGGAATTAAAATAGTAACATGCACATGATGAAACTAGATATAGTTAGGTTAAACAGTAGAAACTTAACACTGACCTGAACAATTTTCCACAATAGTTTCCTATTTTCACAGGGTTCTTCGAAATAGCTTCACCCTTCTTTGAAATAAAATATTGTTTCACCTGTGGGAGTTTAACCGTCTAAAAATATATAGGGTCCAGATGGGATTGGAATGGAAATCACAAGATTTTGGGTTTATTGACATTATACTTAGGAAATTGGGGAAATGTCAAATAAAAAGATTTCGGGTTTTAGGCCGAGTTTTGTTGAGTATAACAAAAGTTTAATGGGGGCCGGGAGATTAATATGCTCTTTTAAAAGTAAGATAATAGGGTATTTTTGGCATCTTGATTCTTGTTGTCTGGTTGTTACGCAGGATTATTTCCAACTGTTTCATTTCAAAATGTCATTTGTAGGTGATAGGGTCTCATTATCCCTTGGACATTTGGTAATTTTGCTTTGACTAATAGTTGTGGGAAGGGCCCAACTTAATTTTATATCTCGTGAACACCAGGAATAAAGATCTGAGAATGCATTAAGCAGTATATTTTTTTTGATTGGATGTTTTGTGTAAATAAACTCGAGTAGAAATAGTTAGTTTTACAACGGTCTTATAGGTGAACATTGAAATTGTTTTCATAATTGGTTTTCTGAAAATGCATAGAAGATAATTCATTACCGAGTTGAGTGAAACACTTAAAACTTAGATTCTTCACATTATAGTAGTATAGTAAATAGGTACTAACGTTGCTTATTTCATTAAGTAATAATTTTAAAGAAAAATACTCACATAGTTTGTGTTTTTTTGGAACATAACTATTTTTCTTACTTTTCCTAAACTGATGGGTTTTTTTGCAATTATGGTTCTATTTATGTACCTTATGAGTTTTTTTTTAAATGACGTTGGCGGGTCTGACTATGAGGTCTTATACATTTGCGACACTTATAATCTTATGTAATCCCTCTATTAATTACTGAGTGATTATGTGTAATTAAACAAAGATCTGGAAGCAGAACTGTATTTTCCCCTAGGTAAAACATTGGTATGCCCGGTAACTTTTATACAGTGGAGAAGGGTGGTTCAGAAATAAGAAAAATTTAAGCGCCACATGTGTTTAATACCATTGTCTTACAAAAGGATTTTAAATGAAAAACAGTTAAACTCATATGTTGTAGCCAAACCATGAAACTCTACTCACTTCCGAGCCTTCCAGATTATTTGTGTAAAAAAAAACAAAAAAAGATTGACTTATAATAAGAATAAATTTTAAAAGGTTCTAGCTGAATTTTCCATCTAAAGTCGAAAATAAGCCAAGTCATAGACCTATTTATTTTCAACCCGCTGGTTAAAATGACACGAATAGAGAACAATTTATAGGTAGACAGCCATCTCCAACAGTGCACCTACATTTGAGTAAGCAGTGGGAGACTCAATTATAATAGCTAACACATTTCTCGGGGCAAGTCTACCTCTGTCGACATCAGGTATTCGTACAATAACAGTTCTTCCTATATCAATTGGTGGTAACTTTGAATTCGAAAGGGCAATCATTTTTTCTGCTTGTCTCTTCATTTCTTTCGTGGACTTTTCGGCAGATGGTATGAATAGGTAAGCAACAAACTGAACATTTATGAGTACTTGCAATTTCTTTTTCGCATATTGTAAACATATTTTGTCTTCACGTTCTACTTCACATTTATCTTCACGTTTGTTTGAATTCTTCTGATCGCACAGCTTTTGTCATTCTTTTTTTGTTTCAGTATTCGACAGGAGTTCCTTAGGATGTGACGGATCCTTGAGACCAATCTTTTGAGGTGGGCTGAACATAGCTTCATAAGGACTTTTAATTATTCCTGTATGCAAAGAACGTTTTATACTGCTTTGAAAAAATCGCAGCCTTTGAACCATTTTGTTGTGCTTTCGTCAGCCAACCATGTAACAAGCATGTCCCTTACATCATGGTTCGATCTCTCTACGGTCCCGTGACTTTGTGAATGGCGAGGTTTTCCAAGGACCACCTTTAATCCAGGCCACATTTCAGCAAGATTTTTTACTATGTTGTTTGCAAATTCTCTGCCATTGCCGCTTTGTAGAATCATAGGTACACCAAACAAACAAAAAATGTCTAATAAATGATAGACAATTTCGTCAACTGTCTTTGTTTTTAATGCTCGTAGCACGGTGAATTTTGCTAAATGATCCTTATTATTAGGGCAAGGCCAACACAAAAATAGAGGCAACGACCCTGAAAAAAAATCAGCTGTTCTCCCGGGGCTGAATTTTACATTGGGTCTTATGGGAGGTCAGACGTTTTTTTATGATATTTTCAAAATGGCACTACAGATTTCCACAAAATTTTAGTGAAATATTCTCAGACATCATCCCGATATTCCACCCAAGGTTTGTAAGGAAGCAACATGATTAAAAGGTTAAAATCTTCAAGATTTAGCATTCCTTATTTTCAATTCAAATTACCCGCCATTTACCACATGCCAACTGTTATATTTGACATGTATTTGACTTTGTCATCTGTGATTGTCACATTCGCTTCTGCTTTAAACTTAATTTTTGTATGAGCTAATGAAGCGGCTATGAAAAATTAAGGATTACTAGACATTTAAAAAAAATTGTTCTGCCAGAATAAAGTAAAAACAATCTCAAAAAAGGCCATTATTAAAAAAAAATCAAATATTCATGAACCGTCATTCCAACTTCAATATTTTAAAGGCAATCAGCTGTGTCGTAACGTGACCATCAAAAAAAAATCAGCCCCGGATGTGACGTCAATAAAGTGGAGGATCGTGGCCCGTCCGTTTTGATAGCCCTGATTAGGGATTAAACGAAAATCTTGGTCTGGTTCACTTTGCATGTCAATTAGATCGATTTGATCTTCGGACGGTTTGTTTGTGGGCTAGACGTATTCTGGCAATTGCAAAAAGCCCAGAACGCGTTCTGGTCCACGTTAAACGGTCGGAAAGCGATATTTCGGGCATTGGCAATATGCTGGTGACCAGAACGCGTTTTGGTCATATTTTTTGTCCACTGGTCAAAATCGGTGTTTGATTCTAACATTTATATTATAACCAGGTGACAAAAGACCAACTAAAATACGAATATTTCATTCCCAGTCGTAACAAAAATTACTAACGTAAGCAATATCTAGACACAAACAATCCTTCTCAGCAGTGGCGGACTAAACGGGGGCTAAAGGACTTTAAGTCCTGGGTTTAAGAGTTAGAGGCTGAGAGAGAAAGAGAGGTACTCATTGTAGAAATAATTTTGAGAATTTTCTTTTGCTTAAAAAATGCATGCAGCAGTGGTTGTTAAAAGAGGTAAATTTTAATTTAGTAACACTCTATAGGTACTTCCAAAAAACAAATGGTTTGCAACAGAATTTGGAGTATTCTATCTAGGGGCAGATCCAGGGGGGCCAGAGTTGGCCAGCCCCCTTTTTTCCAGACATAAAACTTACTTTTAAATTTTGATTAAAAACAATAAGTGTAAGAACCTCAATTTCTTACAAAATGCGCCTGTTTTTTAAAAAATTAACTTTGTTTTTCAATCATTTGCGCAATTCATTTTCCAACAATAGTAAATTTCAAAGTTCAGATATATTAAAAACAGCAATTTTTTTTTAAGTGCGTTTTTTTCCACGAAATTCTGGATTCGTCACTGATTTAGATCACTAAGGCTGATAATGTATATTTATTAGGGATGTACCTCATTTTATTAAAACATTTTTTTTGGTTAGCATTGTTGTAGTTTAGATTTTGTGTGAAATATGGCCAGGTCACCTATTTTTTTACGGGCCAGTTTACAGCTTCCCATCCACCACTGGCCGTCTAGGATGCAATCTATCACTTCGTGCGAACAGAGTGGTTTACCTAATACCAACTGAATCTTTTGTGAATCAACACGTGTTATGCGATGAGACCAGTGCTACGCAAGTTGCTCGCAGAGCTTTTTGCAGCTCTGTTGCTTCAGGGCAGCAGCAACAGCGCCGGTTTATCCTATAGGCACTCTAGCCACTTGCCTAGGGCCCCCAGCCTCAAGGGGGCCTCAGTCCAAAAAGTCAATTTAACTTTAAATTCATCGTGATGGAAAAAAATGCCAGAATAAAATGAAAAAAATTAAGTTTTTTTAATTTTGAGTTTTGCCAAAGATTTATCTATGCATTTTTGCATAGGTAATCATGCAAAAAGTGGCAAATTCAGGGGGGCACAAAGCCAGTGAATGAACCGCAATGACAAGATTTATATGCTGCACATTTTCTTTTTATTGTATTATGTAAATCTGAATTTATTTTGGTACATATGTCGGCTAAATTTCTTTTCAAAAATTAATAAAAAATAAATAGATTCATTACGGATCTGATACCTTCCCAGCTAGCCTAATAGCACACTATAGCACACTTCAAGTGAGGCCATGATATATCAGCTATAAAAATATGTCAGAAACTAAAGATCATACAAAATTTTTGGTTATAATACAAATTATTGAGCAAAAAGTCTACTATACTCCGGAATCCGCATATTGATACGATGCTCCATTAAAAGGTTAGCATTTTTTAAATTATTTAATTGTCATTACCATTAATGAATTTTGACCAAAATTTAATCAGCTCGTTAGAGTGTCGAACACTATTTTATCTGAAAATTTTATGAAAATCGATTTAGCGGTTTAGGAGCTATCGTGTTACGGACAGAAATAATATACACACACACACATACATACACACTCAGACAGACAGCACGACGATATTGCTAAGATATGTCAAAATACATCCAAATAACACATTTTAGGCGTTATCTCAAAAAAAAATCCTTCAAAATAATACCTCCTCTAACGGACCAGAAAGGTAAAAATAGTTATCAAAAAAGTTTAGAATTTGCTAGAATTAATGTACACCAAAAATTATCAAAATCGAAAACCCGAACCGAACCTAATTCTTTTCCAGGCGTCTAGGGACTTTTTTGAGCCCAGATTCAGATTGAGCGTTGAAAAATACATAGGAAGATCAAGGTCTGTCTTACGTATCTCGAAATTTTTTCGTAAGGGTTGTTAATAATAATTATTGGCATCTAAAAGTTAAATACAACTTGTCCCACTGAATATGTTTGTTTTTTTAGCGGCTTTGTTAAAGGGGAGGGGCTCGTCTTATGGCTAGTGCCTAGGGCCCGTTAGGTCCTTATACCGGCGCTAAGTAGCAAAAAGCTCTATTCCCACATAGCACAAAAATCACATCAACGTTAATTTATCGTGAACAAAAGTAATGAAGTTATTTTTTTACTAGAAAACAACTTTATACCATGTATTATTTGTTTTGTTAAATCTACATGCTTAAAGATAAAGAACTTAAAAACAAAGAGGAATCAAGCTATAAATGTAATTTTTGCTGGAGTTTCTGCTGCTGTGTATTTAATGTCTTTTTTACTTTCATGTGCCAAATTTACACTTAAAAAGTCTTCCACAACATGTTCTAAAACGCCACTAGATTAAGACTTCTCAAACCTACTAACTTTCTGCGTCTTTTTTTGTCACGTTTTTTTAAATAACTTTATTTTAATTTAAAAGTTTAAAAAGTTCAATAGTTTAAGACTAAAACACTTCAAGACAATTTTAAAAAATGACGCTCAAGACAAGACAAAATCTATTAAGTTTTCTTTAAAAGCTAAATAAGATTTTTCAACAATAAACATTTTCACACAAAATTAATGTGTCTTTATCAGGTTAATAACTGATGCTGATGCGTCGTGATCGTGAAGGATCAGAGATAGGGATCAGTTCATTAACTGGTTTTTGGAATTTAGAGGTGAAAGCACTCCCTTATAGATTTCGTCGAAGTGAAAAATGCCGCCAATAGGTGGCGCTGCTTCTGGTAAAATTTAAAAAATATTCCGTAGAAAAGCCATGCAAGTCGCGTTTTAAAATTCGTGTAGAAAAGGTGCGATACCAATGTGATTTCCCCGTTGATAAAAATCTACTCATAATGGCGTTATTACAAGGCCGTGTTTAGCAACTATATTTTTTATAACGTTAGCATATGACCTAGGTATTGAGCTTGTTTTTATATATGAAATAAACGTTTTTCTAGCAGATTTTAAAATCAACTTTTTTTTTCTCAGGGATTTTTTACGTGTTAAACACGTGATATTTCTATATGGGATAATGCAAAAAATGCAAAATAGTTTCTTGAAAACATGTTAAAACTAGATAAGAACATAAAAAAATGTGACTAACATTTAACATTTTTAACATACAATATAGGTAACTTATAAAGCCAGAGCTGTTCAACGATGCTACTTTTTATTAAAATCGATTAAGCTGTTTGGGTTTAGGCGTGCTGGCTCAAAAACTGAATTGAAGCTTTAATCATTTACTCAAAACGAAAAAACCTCGAATTTAATATCAGTCAGGGACGGCTGCTTCTTAAAGCAGCATGGCCGCGCCCCTCAAAAAATACAAAAAAATAAAATCCTGATTAGGAATATTGTTTATTACATTTTTTGCTTATTCTTTAACATTTAATTTGGCCTCGCGCCGCATACTATGGGAGCGTTTGGACATCAGGTTTTTTGTTTATGACTTTTGATCCAAAAAACGTAAAAATGTCTTTTATACATCATAATACTGTATGAACAGGAGGATTTTAAAGTTATGAAAAATTAGGTGCTTGTTTTACTAAAATCTATATTTTATTAAATGCTAACAACTTTGCTAACCTGGTATTTTATCGTTTTAAGCTTTAAGAAAAGAAAGAGCTTTAAATTCGGCTGAAACCAGAAAATTACATAACTGCATCTGGTTTATTTTTTATAACTTCTTCTCCATTTCTGGCATGTCGAACCCTGTTATAGTTAGCTAGGGATTATATAAATCACTATCCTGACATTTTAGAAAATTCTCTGTACATAGATAATGCCGTATGTACGGCTAAAGATTTTCCTTCAGCAATAAAGCTGCAATCTGATTTGATTACCAAGGGGGGGTTTTACCCTGCGAAAATGGACCAGTAATTGTCCGGCTCGAAGGACCAGTGTTTAGGGCGAAGCAATAAAATTGGTTGAGGACTGGCGGCGACAGGATTAACGAGATTTACCGATACCATTGATTTCCTTTGGCTAGCTTGTGGGGGTTATAATACCGCGTGACGATTATCGTTTCGGTCAATTGTTCCTCTTTTTATCGTGACACGCGACGGAGCAAGTGGCCTCATAAAAAGCACCTAATTATTACACAATTACGTGACAATTACACATGCAAACGTGCAAATACATAGTGCAAAAAAAGGAACGATCGACCAAAACGATAACAAGCTTGACAAAGGAAATCAATGGTATATGTATGTCTCGTTATTCCTGTAGCCGCCATTCCTCAATAAATTTTATTCTTGAACCTATAGTCCATTGCATCACCCTCGCTCTAAACAGCATAATTGTTAAAACTGAATGGATAATGTACGAATAAAAAAACAAAACTAGTTGTGTTATAATTTCACTGCTTAAAAAATGGTGACAATAATAATTTTAAATTATAAATTATAGAGACCTATATAGGGTGCTACATTAATTTTAAAGAAAAGCCTAAACACCATTATTTATTTCTTTGAGTAATTATTGTGGATTGTTTATACGTATTTCAAATAAGAACCATTACTTCTATTTCTTGACACGCAGTGAACATTTAACGAACCGCTAAGTTTTTTTTGTTAGTAGATCTTTTCTAAAAATGTTCAGACCTCTGTTCCAATTTAAACACAGAATTTGTTTTTAAAATTTTAACCCCTATTTTTACCCTCTTAAGGTTAAAATATTTAACCAATCTTTTTTAGCACAATTTTGAAATTTTGCTTGTTTGTAGGTAGGGTGGGTAGAATTTACAGAAAGTTCTTTTATAGAGATGTATTGGTAATATATAAATTATAAAATTTTGTGTGCAAGGTTGAGCAAGACGATAAATTGGTATCATCATTAGAAAGGCTCGATCTACCTTATGACATGTGTAACAACTAGGCCTTCTTTGGACTTAAAAAATAATATTTTCCTTATTTTTAATTTATAACTTTGATTCCTTTATAGTTTTTTTTTATTTGGAAGTAAAAACGAACCTTTAAACTAATTATATATTGCAAGAATTTGTTTTTAAAACTAGTTTTTGTACTATTTATTAAACTATTCTTCAGAAAAAATACATTAAATAATTGGACAATGCAAATTCAAACCTTCCCAATTCATACAGATCTGGAAATATGTTTTAATTTTTTATAATTAAGACGGTCTGGACATTAAGTAATGAAACTCCCTTAATAAAATATTTTAGTTAACAATTTTATTTATCAACATTTAGATTGGCTCATTCTACAGTGTTCCGACACGATTAAGAACGAATCGAGAATAGATATAGCCGCCCGGGTCTTAGATCAATAGATCACGAAGTAAGGAACTTCGTGATCAAGTGATCTTACTCGGGTCCTCTCTGGCCACAAGCCATTTTTTGCGGTAGGCCTGATTAATATAACATAACACGATAATTTTGTACCTTATTCATTAAGGTTTTTGATTGGAGTGAGTCCATTTATTATTTGAACGTTATAAACGTAAAATTAAAAACAATATAAGCAGTTAAATACTTCTTTTTGTTGATTTTTATTTCTGATTTTTTTAAGGATAATTTTTTTACCGTAAGAAATATATCTTTTTTTTTTCAAGGCGCCGTTGTCATTTTCTTTCTGTTAATTAAAAGAAAAATAACAAATCCATTACTCCCACCCTTAAGCCTATGCGCCTCTCAGATTTATAGCTCACAGGCCGCCACTGATATCAGTTATGGCAATTCGACGCTTAAAATTATAAATCGCGATCGACCGCTGTCGTTAAATTTTTCTCGATTTCTTAAAATAGGAGGAAAGCCATATTTCTTCGGGTTTTTGGAGAGAAAAAAAATGGAATCGATCGCCCCAAAAATTGCTTTAGATTTAGGAGAATAACCCATGATATATTTTTAACAAATGAATTCAGCTCAGAACTTGCGTTTTCACTGTAATAATTTTAAAATGTACTTTTTCTTATCAGAATGTGATAATGGAACAGACTAATTGAGTAAAAAATATTTTTGCCGTTATTTAAACTCTCAATAAGGGTGACCACTTAAGAAACCCTTTTTTAATTAAAAAAGTAGTAAAGAAGTTACCGATGTCACAGGGGCTTGATTGAGTTAAAAACATTCCGGAATTAGAAAAACATAAAAAAGTTACAAAATTAATAAGGTTTTCTGTTAGGCTTAACAATAAATCTAATGCAGCTTGTCAGCTTCAGTTTGAGCAAACTGAATTTAACACTAGTAATGATAAAGGTTATCGCAATGACAAAAAGTCAGATTATGCATGAGCTACAGGACAAGTCAGTAAGGAGAAATGCTTATGCTGTCAATTGGAGTTACATAAGTTGTATAATGCAAAATTGCGCCAAATATAATTATTTTCTCCGAATGAGACAGGGGCTTTTGTAATGAAAAATTCTGTTTCATTTCATTAGAACTTGCAAAAATCGAAAGACATGGACACCAATATTTACCAGGGCCTAAGTTTAAGTTTAAGGTTTAGGTTTAAAGATTAAATGTGCATTGGTTTGGAAAGATGAATTTTTTTGGTAAAATAGGCCATAATTGGTTTAGTATTTAAAACCTGTATTGACGATCAAATTTCCTGAAAATTGAAATGTAAGACGATTTGTTCTTGAAATGGACTAAATAGAAAAAAAACATAAAAAACTAATTTTCCTATACCTGTCAAATTTAGATTTTTACGTCAATTTAACACAATAGGTCATGGGATTCCGAGTCAAAATGGTCCTAAATTTTAAACTACCTCTAGTAGGTGGTTTATCTCATTGTAACTTGAAAACATTTATGTTTTTGTTAATTTGTTTGTTAAAAATGTAAATTTTGATAATAATAATGATAATTTTATACGATTTTTAGCTTCAATTAACTATTATAGCGTGTTTTTTAGGGCAATGTACACAAGGCTGGATAACCGCTTGGTGCTAAATTCTCATATCTCTTTTATTTTTAGCATGTAGTTTTTATACGATTTTTATATTGAAATCCTAACAACCTCAAACGTGATGTGTTGTACCTACATTTCACATATTTTGTAATATTAATGAAAATTTAGACAGAAATTTCATTTAAGTCTCAAGTAATATATGGGTATAACTACAATTTTTTTTGCCACGTATGGTTGTCTTTTAGTTTTTTCCTTTTTTTCAAGTTTTTGCTGCCTACATTACTCGCCGACCGTGTTGTACTGCCTTGCCCCGCCCTTCCTCTTAATTACGTCACTGGGCAAAAACGTCGGTAAATACCATATAAATAAAAGTTCCTCACACTCCTGCTTTTATAATTGTTATATTTAGAATATATTTCACAAATAACAAATACGTATGTAATAAATCTAATAAAATTGCCAACTTTTCTTATTTTTTTTTAGCTACAGTACAACCAATGATTTTTAGTTTTATTCTTGCTTTTTTGCTGCGTCTTCTTCAATTCATTAAAAAGACCTAAAAAACACGATAAAGCAGAATGGATACAATTGGCTATAAAAAATTTTATTTAATTTAGGTAAAACATTTAATATATAAAAACATAAAATACAACATTAACCAGATTTCATACAAATGATATTTTAAGTAAATATTCAACTGCATTAAAACCTACCTTATCTAATTTGTTTTTTTTTTAACCGAGACAGTTTTGAGGCGGGGAAAACCGTATTTTATGCTATTTTATATTTGTATTCATGGAATATGTGAAAAATATCCAAAAAAATATGAGCTTTTGGGGGGAGCCCCGGCCCCCCTTATATTCGGCACAGGTTTTTTTAATCCAAGCCATACGTTTGGGTTTAATTGAATCCAATATGACGGAACGATTGTAGCAGTCATCTTCCAATAAGGGTTTTAATACGCTCTAGCAATACAGATATATTTAATACGTACGTGAACCGAGTCGACCTTCAGCCTAGCAGATAAGAATCCAAGAATACCAAGTGTCAGTGTCAGTCAAGTACTTTAATTTTACATTTTCATTATGTTTTGTGCAAGTTATATAATAAAAATTAGGAAACATGAACACATTTTCCGACAATGTCAAGTTTCGGAAGTAAGCGAAAATTTAAAAATGTTAGTAATCCACTTAAATATCGCTACATTTTCACTTAAATCTCGTTCCCCACAAACTTAAACCTATAGTTTAAAACATTTCCTTTCCTTTTTTTTTCATCTTTTTTTACGAAATCCTTGCAGATTCTTATTTAAACAGGTTTTTTCCATGTTGTTATAATTAGTCCAAAATTTCATTAAATTTTATTAAGTTTAAAACAAATTCAGTTGAAATATTTCACCAAAGATAAACTAAAAGTTAAACTTAAACTTTAAACCTTAAACTTAATCTTTAAACCTATTTATCGGTGGTAAAGTTTTTGCTTCTACCAAGCCACACCATGAGCTTTTACATAACGAAAACCGAAAACAGTAACAATCTTAATAATGACGCTGCTGAGGTGAACTGTCATATTTCAAAAAATAAGAATGTATTATTAAAAATATTACCCGTTGTTTTGTTTAATTGCAACAAGCTGAAACTTTTGCACTTCTAGATGATGCGTCTACAGTGAATTTAATTAGCCAGGATTTAGCCAATTCGTTATATCTTTCAGAACCGAACCAACCGTTATGTATACATTAAGCAAACAACCAGACAAAATCACAAATTGATTCAAAAGTGGTGTGTGTTAAAATAGCATCATGTAAAAATCAAGGCAAAAGCTTCTATATGAGACACTTACTAACAATAAGAGAACCAGTTTCACCTAAACAGACAGTTTACAAAGATTATATTACCAAAAATATTCCTATATTGACAAACAGGATAATCGGAGCACAACCGAAGATACTCATGCGTCAAGACAACTGACCATTACTAATAAACAGGCAAAAAGCAATTGGAAAATCAAATAAATTTAAAAAAAAAGTGCAAGTTAGTTTTGTTCTGTCAAAAACAAGAGAAGCTCCTTTAAAACCAATTTCATACAGTCAACTAGATTTAGAAGCTGCTCTTATTGGTGCAAAATTGGGAACTAATTTAAAAAATACACTTTGGCTGAAATATCTTCGTGTTTTTATTTGTCTATCTCAAAAACTTACTAATGAGAGAGATGTCTCAAAAGGAACCTGAACCTCTGACAATAATTTTCTGATTTGTCCGGCATATGCAAACCTACCTTGTACCAAATTGCCACACCAGAATCTTATCTTACTACCAAAATGGAAAGCTGCCCAGAAGTTAGCAAATTTATTCTGGGAAAAATGGTCCAAAGAGTATATTTTATCTTTAATTCGTAGAACAAAATAGTACCAAGAAAGAAAAAATCTTACCGCAGGCGACGCACAGAGGGGCCGGGACCCATAAAATTTACCAAAAATATGAAACTCATGATATCAAATTTAAGTGAAAAAAAACGCTTGAAAATTATCCTCCTTGCATCTCTTCGTTCTCAAGGCATCCATGAAAAAAAAGGTAACGTTATTTTAATTGTGTTAAATTCAAAGGTCATTTGGTCTGTGACAAAATTTCTTAGAACTAAAAAAGAAATGGCTAGCACTAACTACGGTAAGTGTAGATTTATTTAGTATAAATTTATCTAGTTTATTTTTTAATGTTATTTAGGTAATTAAATTTTTATCAAAACGTAACAGAAATTGAGTTTTGTTTTAAAACTGTAGTTTCAGCTGTCTCAAAAGTTAAGAATCCATTTGAATCCATCGCATACTTTCATTACTTCCTTTTCTACAAAACCTCATCTTTATTGTGGTATAAGCATTTTTTGCGGTATGTTACGATTTAACTCAAGAAAATGATTTTCAGAGTTTTAAGCATTTGCATATTGTGTGACATTTTAACAAGCCACATTTCCGTCTACATGTCCCACACACTATAATTTAAATTTAATAAAAATATATCAATCTGTTTTGGCTTATTAACAACTTTGCCTAGTTAAAAAAGGCACTTGACACATTTTAGAATTATATTCTGCCAATTCTTGGGCATTTAAGGTTAAAAGATTAAAATCAGAATTGGAATAAAAAATAAGTACTAATTTCCCCCGCAACTAGAACATCTACCGTGCATATTTATTAATTTCCTAAAAAAATTGGATAAATATTTTTTGAGCTATAAGCTTCAGTTACATAAATAGACAGGCATAAATACAAACAAAAAGGCTTCAAATTATTTTTCACAATAGCAAAGATATATAATTTTGGTAAAATCATCGCACTTTTTGTTCTTGTAGCTTTCAGTAGGATCACTATAGATAATAATTAAGTATAATTTAGTATATGGTGCGCTAAAAATGACAGGAGAAAATAAGTTTGTTATATTTTAATAAAGACAGAATTTAAAAATATAAAAATTTTTATTTAAATAAAAAAAGTATGTGGATTATTTTGAAATCCTCCGTCATGATATGTCGCTAAAAGTAAAAGAATGTTCGTCTTTAAATTCAGACCAAAAGTGTCAAAATGTATGTTATAGTTTAAAGAAAAGTGGAAAAAAGCTGCTACAAATGAGTCTATGCCTATTATAACCGAACTTCCAAAATTTGTCTATTATAAAGTATGTCGTCTGCTAACAGAGTTTACAGAATGCAGTCAGAAAACTGCATATTTGCGAAAAAAACACAATTGAGTTAAATGCTGCCCAAATGGAGTTAAGAAAATCCGGACATATTTAAGCTTCCAAACTATTAATCTTTAAATCCTGATTGAGCTTCTGAAGACAAACTTTTTACCAAAAGTAAAAGAAACGACTAACAATCAATTGTCACCAAATAAGGCTTATCAAGGAATCAGTACAATCTCATCCGAGAGTAAGACAGAAGTAAATTCCCTTGCTAAAATTTGCTTTTGTTAAATGGCTGGTTCCATTAAAATTGGTGGTCGAAAATCCGCAATCAAAAGACCCCAAAAAATAATTTGGGAAAATCCATCTCCCTCGTCTCCCCGCTACTTCAGATTTAGATTGTGATAATTATAGCGTAGTTTAGTTGTGTTCTGTTGGTTTCTTTATTCCTTTAAATATACTTTTTTTAAATAGATCATTTTTAGATTTATTCATTTTATTAACACGGGTTGTGGGCTATCAAATTAAAGGTTATTTTACCTAGATAATGAAATTACAATCAGGGAACATAAAGGCTGTTGTTTTCTTTTCAATTACTTAAGTTTTAATATTAAATTTTGTTGTTATATGTAACTACTGCGTTAGCGTTCCGCAAACCTCGGCTAATTGCTCGTGCGACAATAATTTTTCATTAAATTTTTAATTTTAAGAATAAAAGTGTGTTTATAGATAATTACAATAAACATTATATGCATAAAGAATTAAGACCGATAGTAACTATGATAAAGTTATAGAAAAACATTAAAACACCCCAAAATTCTAATTTACTTCCTTCCCCTATAAATGTAAAGTTATGTAAAAGTAACACTGCCCACTTCCAGAAACGCTAGAGCGCTGAACTTTTTAAGCCTGAAAGACAATATGATAAAACTATATGAAAAAATTTAAAAACACCAACATTTTAATTTACTTGCCTCTCCTATAAATGTAAATTTATATAAAACTAACTAAAATTGCCCACTTTCAGAAACGCTAGAGAGCTGAGCATTGGAAGACTGATAGGAACTATGATAAAACTATAGGACAAAATTTAAAAACACGACAATTTTAATTTATTTCCCTCCCCTATACATGTAAAGTTATGTAAAAGTAACATTGTGCACTTTCAGAAACGCTAGAGAGCTGAGCTTTGGAAGGCTGATAGGAACTACGATAAAACCATGGAAAATACTCTGCCAATATATGGGCCCCTAAGCTCACACTAGGTACTATAGTTATATTGTACCTGTGAGCTAATATAACTAAAAACTGAAATATATTTTATTCAACTCCAGACTAAATTACCTTTTGTTTGATACCACACAAGCCATGTTTTGACTTAAACTCAAATTTTTGAAATCTACCCCTACCCTTAAAAAAACAAAAAACTAAAATATATTTTGTTAAACTCCGGACTCAATTACCTTTCGTTTGATATCACACACGCAATATTTTCACATAAACTCTAATTTTTGAAATCTACCCCCACCCTTTTATTTGGTTTGTGTTCGGTGGATTTAGTTCATTTTTAAATGGGACCATCTCGACCCAAGACCCAGCCTAGGTACCAAATTTCATTATAATCGGCCAAGCGGTTTTTGAGTTATGCGCGTTGGTCGTTACAGACAGACAGACAGACATACAGACAGACAGACAGACAGACAGACAGACAGACGGCGCAACAAAAAAGTTTCAAAATCATCTAAAACGCAAAGATATATAAAAAAATTTGAAATCGGAGCAACTTTTTTTTTCTCGAAAAAATTAGGATCACCATAGCTCACACTACTATAGTATAGTATATGTGTGAGCTAAAAATTAAAAAACCTCAAAAATTTAAGTAAGGCATTGCAAAAGTTTTGAATATTCCGCATATTTTACTACCTAAATAAAAAATTAAGTATTATCCAATTCCTTTAAAAAAGAAGTGAAATCATAATAAAAACATTTCATGTAAAAAAAGTCAAGTACGCGAAAATGGCATTCCGTAAAAAGAATTGAGATAAAAGTAAAGCCAAGTTCTCCAATACAAATTTCAAAATGAAAGGTTCGTACTAGTTTGGAAATATTTTTCTAAACTTGGCTATTACGGCTGTAAATGACTCTTAGGCACAGTGCTAAATTGAACATAAAGAAGTTTGGCTGTAATAGCAAAGTTTAAAAAAAATATTTACAAACTAGTAAGATTTTTTTATTTTGAAATTTGTATTGGAGAATTTGGCTTTATTTTTATCTCAATTCTTTTTACGGAATGCCATTTTCGCGTACTTGGCTTTTTTTTTACATGAAATGTTTTTGTTATGATATTAATATTTCCAAAACTATATATTTAAAAATTAAATAAGAGGACGTTTATATTTGAATGGGCGTTGAGAAATGTATGGAAAAAATAGAATAAAATCCGTTTAATAAATCAAATCTTCAAAATGTATTTTTAAATAAGTACTACAATTTATGAGTATTTTGCTAAAAGGCTTACTTTATTGTATGACTCCTTAAATTGTACGTACTAGTTGAAAGTAAGAAAAATACTCTGTAGGAAGTGGCACAAGTGTAAACGCACTGATGTTTTCACTCCATAACTTTGGAACACATAAATACTAAAAAGGTTTCCTAAAGAACTGAGAATAAACGATAAAAAGAGATTTATGGCAACAATATGATTAAAGTTACTGTGAAAAAGCAAATCCATTAAGTAAAAAATGGTTATTTTTTAATACCACATGATTTTGATATTTTTATTAAATTTTTATATCAATAGCTATAATACTTTTTGGGGGTCGGCAATGGTATTTCAGTTAAAGCACGCAGGGATGCTTAAAAATCACGGATTTCTTAAAAAGAAATCCGATTGCCATCCTACAATAGAATTGTGTCTTCAAATCACTGCTGGATGGAGGCATATACATGGAATATTCAAAGGCGCACCCAGGGTGGGTCTCGGTGCCCGGGCGCATATAAGCACAACGTACATGATTTTGGCAAACGGCCTGTAGGCACGATCTCTGATTGGTTGCTGCCAAGTGGCAGTACGTTCTGCCTTTGTAGAGTCAGGGTCATGTACGTTTTGCAAGTGACTTAAAATGCACCTGTATGCCAGATAACAGTACGCCTTGTCAGAGTCACGTCATCGCGGTGTACGTTATGGCAGTAAATTAGCATGAGAATATATTTTAAAGATTTAATTCCATGATGCGATACAAAAACTAACCACAATAACACAAATTAAAAGTAGGTTCTAAAACACTTAATTATATTTTATTAGTTACCTACTAGTGTCCACTGCCATGTGATTTTGCATTTGCTATGTTATTTTTCACATTTACATGTAAGTTCCGCTTTCTTTTTAATAGTCTTGGTTTTTTTTCAGTCACGGCTGGTCTTCCACTAGGCATCCTCTTACTGCCTCTTGTAATACCAGGTCTTCTTCTAGCAATGGTTGTTGGTTGTACACGAATTGCTGTACGACAGCGCCTTAAAGAATTACTGGATGCTGCCGTGCATACAAAACTGTCCCATGCATTTCTGGTGGTGACTTTTTGGAGTCTAGCTAAACTTTTTTGAATAGAAGCTTCACTAGTGCCAAATCGTTTTTAAAAGATTGGGGTAATTCCATATCACTTGCAAGCATTATTAATACAGAATTGACATCAAGATGAACAACGCGTGCTTGATTCAAACGACGGCGACGTAATGAGTAAGCAGTGTTGCCAACTATTGGAAAGCGAAAATGTGTAGCGTGAACGCGAACATTCTGTAGAAATCCGTAGGTTCAAAGAAGACTAAAAACAAAAAAAGGTGCTTTTTTTACAATTAAAAAGTTTATATTGGTTTGATTTTTTTCTTTTTTTGACAGTGATAGTAGTGCACAACTTTTTTGGTTCGAAATTGCACGAGCACGATAGGGTACCTACTGCTCCGTTCCAACGGATCCAAATAAACTTTTTTGCAGTGCCGCCGATTTTTTAAACGGATAAACCGTTATAATTAGAAGAAATAAAAAGTACGTACTTTTTTAACCTTTTTTATTTAGTTAAGGTACGTACAAACACTAATATTTTCTAGTGCAACATACATAACGTAAAACATAGTTTAACTTTCGTGGCGCGAAGCGTTGTTTGACTCCCCATCAAACAACGCGCGCAGTAATATAATTCGTTCTAAATAATATTGCAACGACCGTCCGCTAGATGTCTAGAAAAATAAGGTCACTGATCCAAACCGAACCTTTTTACAAAATGATTAAAATGTAGCAAAAAAAGTAAAATACTGAGGACTGATCAGGAGGAATAGGCGCGGCCGCCGTTGTGTTTCGATGTTTATCGTTTTTTTGTAAAATTGCCAAAAATCTGTAGATTTGGATCCAAAATCGGATATCAGAGATCGAAATCCAAAATCCGTAGATCTACAGATAAATCCGTAGGGTTGGCAACACTGTGAGTAAGCAAAAACAAAAGCGCAGGGGTGCAGCTGCTGAGATGGCAAAATGTACATCGATTTGAGATATGCCGATATGTACGTTGTGCTTATATGCTGCCCGGGCTCTCCCAAGATATAGTCTGTAAAAGAATAGCTGAAACAGAAATAGATTTTTTGAGAACCACGACTCCTATTTTACTAATTGATACCTCGTTGTTCGGGGGAAAAGTAGAGCTTTCCTATAAATTAAAAAAAAACTAAAACATTTTCTGAAAATAAGAATAAACACGCCATTTTGAAGAATCACGTATGATTCTGTCCGGCATCTTAAATTTTTAGATGGCGATAACTTTCACAAGGATTTTTTTTATTTCCTCAATCACGGAAATAAATTCAGACATGATTGGCAAATCAATCGTATAATATTGAAAACAATGGTTTAAACAAAAATATTTTTTTTAGAACCACCGAACCAATTTTGCTAATTCGTAACTTGTTATACGTGGCAAAAATGCAGCATTTTTACTGATTTAAAAAGTAATTAACACACACAACACAAGAATAAACGAGCATCTTTGAAGGCTACAATTTAATTTCGTCCGCCATCTTGAATTTTGAGAGCAGACAAAAAATATATTTAGTTAAAACTGATTAATTCTCTGCCAAGTGCGGCTTATCTCACTAAAATTGATAGTAGGTATAGTTCAAAAGTTATAATTGGCCCACCCGGTATATTTACCAGAGTCGTGTTGAGAAAAAATATTTTTCTGATAGTGTTTGGTTTTTGCAAAACCTTGAAATCCTTTTTTTTATTTAAATCAATTTTTACCTTCTTAGCCCGCACAGCAATGGCTGAAAAAGGTATTGTTTTCGATAAAAAAAAATTGAGATAACGTCGAAAATGTGTTCTTTGGGTGTATTTTGACCTATCCTAGCAGCACAGAAAAAAAAGCTGCGGTTCGGTCTGCGTTTAATTAATTAAGCTATGCCTAGCAGTATCGTCGTGGTGTCTGTCTGTGTGTGTGCGTGTATGTAACTCTGTCTGTAACACGATAGCTCCTAAACGGCCCAACCGATTTTCATGAAATTTGTAGGTAAAATAGTATTCGATACTGTAACGAGCTGATTAGATTTTGGTCGAAATTCATCAATGCTAATGACAGTTTCTTGACAGTTAATAGTTAAAAAATGCTAACTTTTTAACGGAGCCTCGCATTAATGAGGTTTTCGAAATATAGTGGCACACATTTTTTTGAAAAATTTGTGTTATTTGTGTTTTAACCAAAAACTTGTTAGGAGCTTTCCTTTCGGAGATATTTACAAAAAACTGTTTTTAAGGTTGAGTGTGCTAATGGGTTAGGAAGGTATCAGATCTGTCATGGATCCATTTATTTTTTTAGATTTTTCACATCATTTTATTTTTATTTTAAAACTCAAATTTTGGGTTACAATGTGGTATGACTTACAAAATGGGAATAAACTATGCATTTGAACTAGTTCAATATTAAAATTTTTAACGCATTTATTATATTTTTTCGAATTTTCATTTAGTCCTCATATTATTACCGCCCTCTGCATATTTTATTTTAAATCGTGGTTTTAATCTTTTAAGAACCAGAATAAGTGATGCGATTTTCCTATAGAGGGGAAGAAATACAGCGCTGTGGAGAGAACTTAAAAAACTCTCGCCATTTACACGCTCTCATGACCGGAATATTTTATATACCGGGTGGGCCAAAAAAAACCAGACAATTTTTTTTTCATTATAACTTTTGAACTATACAATTGATTTTAATGGAACAAACTGCACTTGATAAAGAATTAATCAGAGTTTTGACTAAATACATTTTTTTGTCGGCCAACTCAAAATCCAAGATGGCGGACCAAATTAAATTGTACCCTTCAAAGATGCTCGTTTATTTTTGTGTTGCGAACATGTTAAAATTATTTTTTTAAACTAGTGAAAAAGCTGCATTCCTGCCACGCACAACAAGGTACAAATCAGAAAAATTGGTTTAGTGGTTCTAAAAAAATATTTTTGTTTCAACCATTGTTTTGCATATTGTACGATTGCCTTGACAATCATGTCTGCATTTATTTCCTTATAAATTCATTATTACTAAACCGATTTTGATGAAATAAAAAACATCGTGGTGAAAATTGATTGCTTTTTAAAGAATGTTATCGAAATTTTCCGCCATCTTGGAATTTAAGTTGGCGGACAGAATCATACTTGATTTTTCAATAAATAAACACCCCATTATTCTTATTTTTCGAAAATGTTTTAGTTTTTTTTAAATTTATAGTAAATCACTACTTTATCCTCACACAACGATGTACAGATTAGTAAAATCGGTGTGGTGGTTCTCAAAAAATCTATTTTTGTTTCAACCATTGTTTTACAGATTCTGCGATAGCATTGCCAATCCTGTCTGCATTAATTTCCTTATAAATTCGTTCCTACCAAACGATTTTAGTGAAATAAAAAGATCGTGGTGAGAATTCATTGCTCGTCAGAGAATGTTATTGAAATTTTCCGCCGTCTTGGAATTTAAGATGTTGGACAGAATCATACTTGATTCTTCAAAATGGCGTATTTATTCTTATTTTGCGAAGATGTTTTAGTTTTTTTATTAAAAAAAAACACTTTTTTCTCCCGCATAAAGGGGTACAACTTAATAAAATCGGTGTAGTGGTTCTCACAAAATCGGATTTTGCCTAACCATTGTTTTACAAATTATACGATTTCACTGTCATTTCTTTATAAATTCATGATTACTGAACCGATTTTAGTGAAATAAAAAACATCATGATGCAAACTCTAAAGATCAATCAGTTTGCGCCATGATGTTTTTTATTTCACTAAAATCGGCTCAGTAATAAGGAATTTTTACAGAAATGGATGCGGACAGAATTGGCAATGCAATCGTATAATTTGTAAAACAATGGTTAAAACAAAATCACATTTTGTGAGAACCACTTAACCGATTCTATTACTTTGTACCATGTTAAGCGGGATAAAAGTAGTGCTTTTCTATAGATTGAAAAACACTAAAACATTTTTAGAAAATAAGAATAAACACGCCATTGTTAAGAATCACGTATTATTCTGTCCGCCATCCTAAATTTTAAGATGGCGCTGCGACGCAGTTCACATTTCACTTTTTATAACTCTTAAAACATTCGTTTGTGAGATATTGCAACCTAAATCAGATCGCACACGTGGCATAAGCTCTGCTTTACGATTTTTACTGAGGCAGCATCAAAATCGTCTGTAGTGGAGTGAGAAAATTCGTTTGAAGCCATGGACTTTAAATAACTGGCTTTTTTACAAAAAATCATCCTGACGCCAGTGGTGATATTTTAACAAAAATAAAAAAACAGTCTCGGCACAAATATTCAAGCTTCAATAAAACTTGTTTTGCACTAATCTAGAGTTGATATCAGATCACCTACAGAAGGTAAAACTCAGGTTTGGGCATAAAAAGAAGAATTTATGAAAAATTATATTTGCACGCCCCTGATTGTGCTCGGTGGTCATCTGGGGTACAATGGAGTACAAGGTTTGAAAAGGTCAATATTTGGAGTGCCTCGTAGCAAATTTGGTGACTGTACGTCAAACCGGGTAGTAGTAGTAGTACTAGTAGTGGTGGGGAGACCATTTTTTGATTTAGCGACTAGTCACACGGCGCGCCCTTTTCGCAAACCCCGATTTATCTGTACATCATATATCAAACTGGTGCACGTGCCCTTTAGGATGCAAGTTTTCTTTCTCTAAGAGGACTTAATTTTGCCTGACACCTCTTTGTCGAGGGCAGGGATCTTTATACTGCGTAGCAAGTATACACAGTGGACCCACGCTTTTACACCCCTTCCAAAAGGTGGTCCTGCTACATGTTAGAGTTGCATCTATCTAACATGGCTATCGTCCCAGCAGAACTTGGTTATAGACGATTTGCAACCAACAATGTTTGGTTATAGAGATAGATTTCCTTTTCAGCGCAACAGTCGTGCTCGTCGTGGGTTGACTCTAGGAGATTTTCCGAATATATAGCACTTATAGCAGACTCCTGGGTTATTATCTCTGGTTCCTCGGCTGGCTGCGTGTTGTCGGCTCCTGGACTACAACTGCGTATATTCTCGATGTGCATCGCATCGCATGCTTATTCGATGACGGCTGTTGAACGCTGAAAAGGAAATCGGCAACAGGGCGACAGATTTTTTTTTGTTTTTGCATCGTTCGAGACGCGAGCCTGGTACTTTCTGCATGTAAAGCCGACGACCATACCACGGCACTACCCTGCCGCCGTCAAACCGGGTAGAAACGTCAAACTAAAAATCAGAAAAAGTACAATTTTATGGAAAAAAATCATAACTTCGAAACGAAAGAGGAATTTCAAAAACTGAGAAATAGGTTTTTTCGGCTTTAGCTGACTGTCATTTTGTGGTATTAAAATTTTTTTGAAAAAAGTCGTACGGGAAATGGGAACCGTGCAAACTTTCGCACTTTTGTTACACTTGCGTTGTAGCCACCCTGTGAAGCTATCTGTCAAGCGCAGGACAACAAGGAAACCAAACATTAAAAGAGGATAATCGAAGCTCTATTACGTAGAAAATTATGTGGAAACTGACCGCTTCGTTTAGAAATAAATTTACTTTAACAGTTTATTATTCCTGACCGTTGAAATTATAAATTATATAAAAAATCGTGGGAGTCGGTCAAATAAAAATCTCTTTTTCGTTCATCACATGGATCGCTTCAAAATAATTAATGCTTGCTATTAAATTATAAATACAGATGAGACAAAATATACAAAAATGTATATGTCTGATGATGGTTAAATAAACCGAAACGTCACAAATGAACGAAAAATAGATTTTTATTTGACCGATTCCCAGGATATTTTATATAATATTACAATATAATTTTAATTAATTTTTTTATATATGTATATATACAAAAAAAGGTTACACTTTCGCGTGCGTATACCCTTCAAATGAAAGCGAAGGACTTGTTTAAAATACAGTTCATTAGGCAATTTTCTGAGCTATCGGAGTGAGACAATTAGCATTATCGTTGTTGTGGTTTTGCCTTTGTGTGAAACATGGACCTGTCGTATATTCTTTCCCGGACCTGTTAACAGTTACCCATTCACCGCTGCCCTAGTAACACCGTACGTCCGAGGGACGTAGTTTTTAGGTCCTATTAGGTCCCAACATCCCCATACCAAAAAGAACGTTTTTAAAGCATGCAAATCGAAACATTTTTAAAATGTACTGTTTAGTTCCCTTATGGGCCTAACTTTTGCGTACCTGAAAAGTACGTTCTTAAAACATTCCAAAAAGACGTTTTAAAAACGTCCTGGTCAAGACGTTTTTAAAATGTACTTTTTACGTCTTTTTGTGCCCTAACTTTTCCGTAAAAGTTATTTTCAACTTTTTTAAAAGATCCCAAAAAAGACGTTTTAAAAACCCGAACAGTACGTTTTCAAAATGTCCCGAAAATGACGTTTTAAGAACGCGCTAGACAAGACGTTTTTAAAATGTACTTTTATCCCTTACATTTCTCTTACCAGCATCATCATAATTATCTGCATAGGCTGATCAGAAAAAATAAATTTCAAACTTCTTTAAGAGGGGCCCAATATGAAAGGGCCCAATACGTAAGGTCCTAATACTCAGGGGCCCGAGGCCTAGACTTTGTGTAGAGCTTCTGGAACGTTTTTAAAACGTCCCTGAACGTTTTGTATACGTCCCCTGAACAATTTTAAAACGTCTCCTGAAACGTTTTTAAAACGTCCCCTAAAACGTTTTTTAGACGTCACTGAAACATTTATTAAACGTCCCCAATTTTTGTATAAAAAATTAAGTTTAATAAACGTCCGAAAGACGTTTTTAAAACATTTTAAAAACGTTCTGTGGTGACGTTTATAAACGTAATAAATACTCACAAAAACGTTCCAGGGACCTTTTATGTACCTCCGGGAACCCAAAGGGACCTAGGCGTTCGTTTTTAAAACGTCTTCTAGGTACGAAATGGACGTTTAGAAAACGTACCTGTGTTTATAGGGTGGTGGCACTGAGTCCCAACATGAACCTAAATATTTTCTCTTTTGTCACTTTCCTACTGAAATAAGCGATATAGTCGGTTTTTTTATAATGGCGGTTCGTCCATTTTATCATTTAAACTCATGTAAATATGTCATGATGTAACCGCCAAAATAAAAAGCGCATCTAAGTAAGAACATCACGGCCTGATATTAGGCCGCAAGGGCTTCTGTCTAAAACACTGCCATTTTAAACACTCCTTTACTTGCATTATTAAGTCGGGTACTCATTAATAAACAAGAACTTTAACGCTACATTTCTAATCATGTTCACGCAGAGTGGGAACATGATTAGAAATGTTTCCTAAAACCTTTTTGAGCGTTCCCTGAAACATTTTTTAAACGTCCCCTGAACGTTTTGTATACGTCCCCTGAACAATTTTAAAACGTCTCCTGAAACGTTTTTAAAACGTCCCCTAAAACGTTTTTTAGACGTCACTGAAACATTTATTAAACGTCCCCAATTTTTGTATAAAAAATTAAGTTTAATAAACGTCCGAAAGACGTTTTTAAAACATTTTAAAAACGTTCTGTGGTGACGTTTATAAACGTAATAAATACTCACAAAAACGTTCCAGGGACCTTTTATGTACCTCCGGGAACCCAAAGGGACCTAGGCGTTCGTTTTTAAAACGTCTTCTAGGTACGAAATGGACGTTTAGAAAACGTACCTGTGTTTATAGGGTGGTGGCACTGAGTCCCAACATGAACCTAAATATTTTCTCTTTTGTCACTTTCCTACTGAAATAAGCGATATAGTCGGTTTTTTTATAATGGCGGTTCGTCCATTTTATCATTTAAACTCATGTAAATATGTCATGATGTAACCGCCAAAATAAAAAGCGCATCTAAGTAAGAACATCACGGCCTGATATTAGGCCGCAAGGGCTTCTGTCTAAAACACTGCCATTTTAAACACTCCTTTACTTGCATTATTAAGTCGGGTACTCATTAATAAACAAGAACTTTAACGCTACATTTCTAATAATGTTCACGCAGAGTGGGAACACGATACGAATGCTAGGCAAGGCATTTGGCAATCCATATATAATTATTTTTATTGACAACGACCGTGCCAGTATGGTCTGGCGTACTTGCAAGCCGCAAGCTTTTTAGACCGTGCAGCCAATCGTGCTACATACCAAACATATGCAGTACCTTTGTTTTTATTTATGTGAGTTTGTCACTTTTGTTATAAAGAAGTTTATACATATTTACAGACCACGGTGCAGACACTTTGTACCAAGAATTCGTCATATTCGGTATAAGACGGTTTATTTTCCATTTATAACTATCGTCCTTGCCATAGGCAGTTACAATTTTGTGTCGTTTTCAACCTCTTTATTTATCATATTCATACTGACAGTAACAAAAAAAAATCTTAAAAATAGCATGTTTTTAAGTTGTTTTTATCTGTGCGTTTTTTTCTCAACCTACAGTCAGCATCTTTTCATCCAGAGACAATGACAGTTTTACCTTTGATTTTATACCAGCGTGACATGTTTACTTTTAGTATAATTCTAGTTTGTTTACTTCATGTCAGTCACAAAAGTATAACTGCGTATGGCAAGGACTATATAGAATAATAATATAACAAACATTGCCATACACATGCGTTGACAAAAAATAGGACGCTGGCACGGTGTATGAATATAAACGCACAAAAATCTAACGACTACCGTTCCGGCGGCCGGCAATCCACTCTGCAGGTGAACACGATTAGAAATATGGCTTAACTGCAACCGTTACCCCTGATTTATAAGTTGCCGTTCACGGTTCACAGTTCGTCTTCCGTTCGCAACGGTAATAATAACCTAAAAATAATTGTTTTTTTCATAGTTTTTTTGTTTAAAATGGAACCTCTAACCTGTTCTTACTTAGCTTTTATCATAAAGAAAAAAAATAAAAGGAAAATAAAAGAATAAACCAACCAAGTGTGACGTACGTGGCCGACTAAGAATCTCGAACGGCGAAAGATAAAGATTAATTATCTCCAACTTTTGCGAACGGCAAGGCCGAACTTTGCCCAACTTTAACGAACGGCAACTTATAAATCAGGAGTTACTGTATTATGGTGTCACGTTCTTGCTTCTCGCAAAACTCACGATACCGCAGCGTTCGAAGAGAGCTCGCGCCGCAATATATAAAAACGTTGTTGGTTGCAAAGCTAGCTCGTTTGGTTTGGTGTTATTTCTAATAAGGCGCTGACTGTGACGTAGCACGGCACCCCGACACAAAATAGGATTCTGGAACATACCACCATCTAATCTTATCGTGTCATTGACTGAACTTACATATTATTATCCGATTATGTACCATCTCTTTTTAAAATAATGTATTAGTAAGGGTGCTTAATAATTTTAAACACACATGAGTTTAATAACTAAACAGGGGTCCACTCATTTTATTTACTAAACTCACATATTGTCATCCAGCTACTTACTCTCTCTCTTTTTAACTCAAAGTAGTGGTACCGGCGCACCCAATCTAAAACAGTCTTGGGATTATTTTGCAAATAGAAGTGTTTATAAGATGGTATTTTGACAATCAATGAATCGACTTTTTTCCATCAGCACACAGTGGGCTCACGGACCCGATTTTTCGTCAAAAAGGGTTAAATTAAAAATATACTGAAACTTCTGAACACCTTTACTAAAAAAGAGTAGATAGTCCAGTAGGCCTTAAAAACCATGATTTGATTGACTTTAAGTTATTTTGTGTGTGTTATTTTTCCTTTCAAAGGAACGCGCTAAAGTACCATATTTGTATGGCGATTTGATCCAGATTTAAAGTCATTTTGCGACAACATTTTATGTTGTACAAAATTCGCATAAAATAAATCTTGCAGAAGGTAAGTAGATTTTACACCTCTGTCTCACTCCGATAGCTCAAAAAATTGTGGTTTACCTAGTGGACTGTATTTAAACAAGTCCTCCGCTTTCATTTGAAGGGTATATGAACGCACGCGAAATCGTACCTTTCTGAAGTGAAATTTAATTGAGACATAAAAATAATATTGGTATATGTTGACTATTTAAGAGCGAAATAATAGAAAAATATTAATGATGCGATCTTATAGGAGAGGGACTTACCGGTGATGTCTTGATCTCTTCCAACTGGTGCACCAGATTCGCCAGAAGTCTTCTATAGCGGTCCAGCACTCCCGAGTTTCAATGTTTGGAGTTTTAGAGGAATTTAATGGTTTTTAGAGTTCACCATTTTTTATAAAAGCGTTGATCGTTCAAAATATTCCGATCGAGAGCGTGTGTGTATGGCGACTCACTTTTAGGTTCTGTCGTTTTTGCGGCGTGTTTCTTCGCCCTCTATAGGAAAATCGCATCACTTCTAATAAAAAGAATTTAGAATTCTAATTTTATTAAAAATAATAAAAACGCGATTTAAATTAAAATATGCAGAGGGCGGTAGTAATATGAGGATTGAATTAAAATTAGAAATATATTATTAAATGCGTTTGGAATTTAAATATTAAACTATGCCAAATTGATAGTTTATAGCTAGTTTGTAAGTTTTAAATTTAACTTAACCTATTGAGTAAAACTACAACCCAATTATACCCAAAATATGAGTTTTAAAAATAAAAATAAAATGTTCTGAAAAAATAATAAAAATTAGATTAAAAGAAAAAGAGGTTTTTTGCGAAACCGAAACATACTGGCGGCCGAAAATGCTATGCATTTTCCAAGGGGCCAATAGGTAAAGGACACAGTTTAGAGATTGGTCTCTTTAACAAACTATCCTTGGTTTCGACAGAGGCTACTCGATTTATCCCATCCTTACCGGGAAAAATTTCAACCACTCTGCCGAGTTGCCACTGAAGGGGCGGTAATAAATCGTTTTTAATTATAACTAAGCGTCCAACTTCCAGGGTTTGAGGTGGGTTCCAACCACTTACTCCTTTGTTGTAGAGTATGGAGATACTCTTGTTGCCAGCGTCTCCAAAAATCTTGGTGGATTCGTTGGAGGAGCTGCCAACGCGTGAGACGATTTATTATAATATCAATAAAGTTTGCGTCAGGAACGGCACTTAGCGGTTCCAGAGATAAAAAGTGACCTGGGGTCAGCGCGGAAATATCATTTGTATCGCTAGAAATTTCAGTGAGAGGACGCGAGTTTAAAATAGCTTCGATTTGACAAGTTACAGTGTATAGTTCTTCGAAAGTTAATATTTGATGTCCTATTAAGCGGATCAAGTGTTTTTTAACTGACTTGATTCCTGACTCCCAAAGTCCTCCAAAATTTGGACTATTACTCGGGATAAAATGCCATTTAATGGGACGCGTAGAATCGAGCTGTAAAAGCTTGCGGTTAGCTGAGAAAAAGTTAGTTGCATTATCACTATACAAATCGGATACGTAGTTTCGGCGCGCAACAAATCTGCGAAGCGCAGCAATAAAACAATCAGCGGTCAAATCGCTTGCTATTTCTATATGAATGCACTTAGTACTTAGGCAAACAAACAGACATATGTAAGCCTTCGTAGTACGATTTCCACGATGTCGACTCATGACTATATTTATTTGACCTCCGTAGTCAACACCGGTGTGCAAAAATGCTCTCAACTGAGATACGCGGGGAAACGGTAATGAACCCATCATAGGCTGAACCGACTTAGGATTGCATTTAAAACATATTATACAAGTTGATAAAACATGTGCAATTTCGCGTTTTGCGGCAATGATCCAGTACAATTGACTAAGCAAAAAATGTACCGTCCTCACTCCTGCATGAAGATATTTTATATGGAAATGTTCGATAATCATGAGGGTGAGTTTACTCTTGCGTGGTAATAAAATTTGATGTTTCTTGTCATATTGCAGAGAGGAGTGATGCAATCTGCCCCTACTCTGATTAAATCGTGAGGATCTAAAAATAAATTTAATTTTTGCATTGATTTATTTAGTTTTAAGTTGTTTTTTAAAGCGTGAATTTCTTCTGAGAAATAAATTGACTGTTCATTTTTTATGAGTAAATGAATTGCGTTTGTTATTTCAACAAATGTCAGAAAATCTTCATTAATTTTTAAATTAGGCGGTTTTAAGAAAAATTTATTATTTAAAAAGCGTAAAATATAGGCTAAAACTCTACACATTTTAGAAAAATTAGAGTTTTCCATTAAAAGCGTGTCCAAAAAATTAGGAGCTGTATTTTGCGTTGCAATTAAAGTTAAATTAGGCAATGATTTCTCCTCTAAAAGAGTTTCAGGAGAGTCATTCTGTTCACAGTCTTTAGGCCAGTATTCATAAGATTTTCTCAAAAAATCAGGGCCGTTAAAAAATAATTTGTGATTAATTACTTCACTGGGATAAACTCCTCTTGAAGCAACATCTGCGGGGTTTTGTGACGTTGAGATGTATGACCAATTTTTGGGTGGTACTTTATCTTGAATTTGTGTAACACGATTTTGAACGAACGTTTTCCACCTAGAAGGGTGCGCTCTTATCCAAGAAAGTGCTACTTGTGAGTCACTAAAAGCAAAAACTTGATGTATTTTCAAGCGGGACTCAAAAGTGATTAAAACAAAGTGAACTAAATCAGCCACAAGATAACAAGCGGCTAATTCAAGTCTTGCAATACTTGTAAATTTGAGAGGAGCAACTCTAGTTTTAGAGCATAAAAGGTAAACTGATATTTCATTTTTGTAAATAACGCGTAAATATACTATTCCGGCATAAGCTTTATTACTAGCGTCCGAAAATGCGATTATTTCAATGCGTGCATTACCAGAAAAACTATTTATAAATCTAGGCAAGCGAAAATCTTTGAGTAAGGGTAGTTCCGATTTATAACGTTCCCAAAGTCGAATAATTTCAACAGGTGCTTCGGAATCCCAGTCTAATTTAAGTTTCCAAAATTCTTGAATTAGACATTTTATTAAAATGGTTACTGACGCGAGCCAACCTAAAGGGTCATATATTTTAAAAATTTCAGAAAGTATATTGCGTTTGGTACATTCGCGACTCAAGGGTTCTACCGAGTAAGAAAAATAATCAGAACAAGGTTGCCATCTAAGACCTAAAATTTTAGTGGTCTCGTCCGTATCTAAAGAAAGCGCGGTTGGGTTTATATCGGGTACAGACAAGTGTTCTAAAACTTTTTTGTTATTACTAGCCCATTTATGAAGCTTAAAGCCTCCAGAGTTAAGCAAACAAGATAGCTCTTTTTGAAGCGAAATAGCTTCTTGTACGGAGCTAGTGCCAGTTACAAAGTCATCGACAAAATTGTCAGACATTAAGACTTGAGAAGCGCGAGGAAAATTTTGTTTTTCATCTTCAGCCAATTGCTGTAAAACTCTAAGAGCTAAATAAGGAGCGGGGGTAGTACCGTATGTCACAGTTTTTAGACGATAATCGCGAATAGGTTCAGAGTTATTAGAACGCCACAGGATTCTTTGATAATCCTGGTGCTGAGGTGCAATTAAGATTCCACGAAACATTTTAGAAAT
This sequence comes from Aspidapion aeneum, assembly GCA_963576565.1. NCBI lineage: Eukaryota > Metazoa > Arthropoda > Insecta > Coleoptera > Brentidae > Aspidapion > Aspidapion aeneum. The sequence continues at coordinate 23,134,144 of OY755039.1, forward strand.
GTCGCAACAAAGAGCTACTTCGTGTAATCGAAAATTAAGTAAAATGCTGCAAATGTCCTTTTGCAATTTAGGACCAGCGTAAAGAGTATCATTTAAGGAGAGGTTTTGGTTATTTGATTGCATAACTGTACTCGCATTAAAATCGACTCGAAGCTTAGTTGATAAGCTTTCAGGGCGTTCAATATGATGATGAGGAATGTAATAACTTTTTTCTGTAACTTCCCGGTTTTCGATTAATTCCATGTGATCAAGTGTTAAATAGTCTTCCATAAAATCGGAATATTTTTTATAAGTTTCCGGCATTTTTATTAACCTTCTTTCTAGCGAGAGAAACCTCTTTAGCGCAAGATCACGACTATTTGGAAAAATCGGTTCAATATTATCGCGAAAAGGAAGAGTTACAGTATAGCGGCCTTCATCATTACGAGATACCGTATTTTGAAATATTTTTTCACACATATCATCTTGAGGTGAAAGAATACGTTTCGTTTCAGGGATATTTTCTATTTCCCAAAATTTTATAAGCGAATCATTTAGCATTTTATTTGAAATTTGACAAAAAAATGATTGTGAAATTTGCTGCGTAGCGAGAGAATTAACTTTTCCCATTAAAATATATCCAAAAATTGTATTTAGCGCAATCGGTTCCTGATTATTTCCAAAAATTCGTCCATCTTGAATTATATAAGGAAACAAATCAGCTCCGATTAAAATGTCAATAGCTCCCGGTCTATAAAAGTTCGGGTCCGCGAGATTCAAATTTTTAACTATTTTCCAGTCATTTATTTTAATCTCACTGCTAGGAACTGAAGAGCATATTTGCGGCAAAATTATAGTATTAACCGATAAAGTTTGCGTGTCATTACAAGGCCTGATAATTAAATTTACAGAACCCAATTTTGACTGTAAATGCGTGTCACCAATCCCCTGGACTTCAGTAGTGACGTATACGCGGGGTAACCCTAATTTATTTGCACATTTCTAGGATAAAAATGAGAGCTGCGACCCAGTATCCAAAACTCCCCTAACAGTCTGAAAATTTCCCCTAACATCTTTGATTTCAAAAATCGCGGTTGATAAAAGTACAGCGGAATTATTCATATAAGACGAATAGCATGCACCACCGTTATTTTGGAAATTTTCGACCGTTGGTTGTTGCTGTATGCGCGCTTCGCTGCTGGACGTCGCGACGCCTGAAATTGTTTCAGTGGCAGTGGGTGCGTTTATATCGAGAGTATTAAAGTGACAAGAACTGTGGTGTCGTTTCCGGCAAAATCGACATGAATGTGTGCTTTTGCATTGGAAAGTGCGATGCATATTAGAAGTACAATTTATGCACCATTTTTTATCCTTCAGAAAATTAAATCTTTCTTGAGGAGACTTAGAAACGTAATTTGGACATAAACTTAAAGCGTGATCGCTTGAGCAAATAGGGCATTTTAATTTTTGAGGGGTTTGATTTTGCGGCGAATTATTTGTACCAAAAAAGGCACGTGGAGATTGTCGCGTGTTATATTGATGCGTGGATTGCGTTTTAAAATTATTATTTTGCGATTTTGCGGGTTTATTTCTAAGAGAAACTTCCATATTAAATGAGGAACTAGCGTTTACAGTAAAAAGAGCGTTGCAATGTTGATCAAAGAAATTGTAGATACTCCTATAGGAAGGAATTTCCGTAGTTTTTCCGTGAAAAACTTCAAAGCGGGTTTGAATATTATGGTCAACCGATTTAAGCAGTTTTTGCGCTAAAATAAAATCCCAAAAATCAGGTTCTAAACCAACTGTTTTAAGAGCCTCGAGATTTTTTGTAAAAATTTCAAGTAGATTTCTGAGAGCTAAAGGGTCTTCAGAATTAACTTTTGGAGCGTTTTCAATGGCATTCCAATATGTTTGGGCTAAGAGGCGATCATTTTTATAGCATTTTACTAATTGTTCAAAAGCAATAGGATAATTCGCGTCTGAGAGGGGTAATTGAGTGACCAATTCTTTTGGAGGTCCTTCCAAATTTGTAACAAGCAAATAGTATTTTTGCATATTTGGAATATTTGGATTGTCGTGAATCAAGCTTTTAAACAAATCATAAAAAGCTGGAAATTGATTCAATTCTCCATTAAATTTAATTAAATCGATCCTCGGTAAATGATAAGACATATTGTCATTTTGTTGCGAACCACCCGGAGAATGTGGATTCATGGTAAGACGGCGATTTCCACTAGAAGCCTGTGCAGAAGTTTGAAAAAGATCATTAAAAATTTCTTGAATTTGCGTGACACTTTTCTGAAAATCGTGAAGTTTTTTCCTAGCTGATTCGACTTCATTTTTATCAGCAAAAATTTCATTTAGCAAAGTAGAATGCTTTTTTGAAAACTCCGCGCGAATATCTTCAAGTTCTTCAAAGCGAATTTTAAAAGTATTGCGTTTTGTGGCGTCAGTTTTAGCTTCTAGGGCTACTGCTAAAATTTCATTAACATTGGATTCCTCCATATCTCGAAAAACTTTAATTTTCTTGATTTTCTCAGCTGCCATTTTGTATTATAATAAAAGCGTATATTAAAAGCGAATATCAAAAGCGTTTATAAAAAGCGTTTATTAAAATTAAACTGTAAATCAAAGCTATTTTAAAAACGAAAATAATTTTAAAATATTTTAATAATTTTTTAAAAATATTTATAGAAGCGATATAAACGTAGTCATTTTTTCAGTATCCCACTGAAAGAATTCCTGAAAATATATGCGTTTATCTTTATAACGAGGTGACCTCAGATCAGTGATCCAAAACAACCGAATAAACCTTTTTTGTTAGCCTACTGTCGAGACCAAGGATTTTATAAAAAAAACTGATATGGCGTTACCTACTACACGAGCAGTAAATAAATTTATATTTTTATATTTTAAGATTTAAAAATTCTTGTAAAAAACAGTCCTCATGTTATTACCAATATTACCTGCGTTTCACTTTAGAAAGGATGATTTTTTAATTTCAAATTAATAAAAATCAAAATCCGGCGATCGAAGTGATCAAAAATATGTCTCACTCCGATAGCTCAAAAAATTGTGGTTTACCTAGTGGACTGTATTTAAACAAGTCCTCCGCTTTCATTTGAAGGGTATATGAACGCACGCGAAATCGTACCTTTCTGAAGTGAAATTTAATTGAGACATAAAAATAATATTGGTATATGTTGACTATTTAAGAGCGAAATAATAGAAAAATATTAATGATGCGATCTTATAGGAGAGGGACTTACCGGTGATGTCTTGATCTCTTCCAACTGGTGCACCAGATTCGCCAGAAGTCTTCTATAGCGGTCCAGCACTCCCGAGTTTCAATGTTTGGAGTTTTAGAGGAATTTAATGGTTTTTAGAGTTCACCATTTTTTATAAAAGCGTTGATCGTTCAAAATATTCCGATCGAGAGCGTGTGTGTATGGCGACTCACTTGTAGGTTCTGTCGTTTTTGCGGCGTGTTTCTTCGCCCTCTATAGGAAAATCGCATCACTTCTAATAAAAAGAATTTAGAATTCTAATTTTATTAAAAATAATAAAAACGCGATTTAAATTAAAATATGCAGAGGGCGGTAGTAATATGAGGATTGAATTAAAATTAGAAATATATTATTAAATGCGTTTGGAATTTAAATATTAAACTATGCCAAATTGATAGTTTATAGCTAGTTTGTAAGTTTTAAATTTAACTTAACCTATTGAGTAAAACTACAACCAACCAACAATTATACCCAAAATATGAGTTTTAAAAATAAAAATAAAATGTTCTGAAAAAATAATAAAAATTAGATTAAAAGAAAAAGAGGTTTTTTGCGAAACCGAAACAACCTCTACATCTTAATTTTGCTTGGCATTTCTGAAATTCTATAAAAATATAGATTTCTTCAGTCATCACCCATTTTCTTGAAACATATCTTTTAAAAATGTTACTTTAAAATCTGCTGCCACAAGTGCCCATATGAAAGATATTATTAATTTACTAAAAAGGGATTTCTTCGAGAAAACGAGTTTTATATTAATCATACAACAAAGCATATCTTAACAAAAGTGCTTGTCTATTATTTAACTAAAAACAGATAAAAATAGAAAAAATATATATTATAATAAAAAACACAAATAATGTAAAAAATATTTAAAAAATAAAAAGTTTAAAATTTTATACTATTTTCAAAAATTAAATAAAAAGAAGTTCACTTCACAAAAAATACCAACTGCAATATCTCAAAAACCAAAAATTACAGATGAAGTTAACTTTAACAGGTGTGTTTATGAAAAAAAATAGGTAAAAAAACTTTTAAGGTAAACGCTTCTATTTTGAATCATAAGCAGTTTACCAAGCCTGATTTTTAACAAACTCATATAAAAACGTGGACGCTTTAAAAATATTTATTTTGTTGGACTTAAAAACACAGAAAAATCATTCCTATTTGATAATGCAGTAATTAAGCTTGCAGGTTATCTGCTACAAAGTCAGGGTTAAGTTCGTATTATTTTCTAGTTTTTGGTACAGCCAAAGAATATGTTTTTTTTTTAATTTATGTCAAAAATCATATTTATATTGACTATTTATACTCCAGAGTTCTAAATTTCATACTTATCGGTGCATAAATAGGAAACTTCGTCAATTTGGATCCACCGTTTTGATTGATAATTACTTTTTTTCATTTGAAAACAAAACAGTGTTACAAAACCTATTTTTCTAATTTTGGTCAAAAATTAGGTCCGGGAGCCTATTGTGCAGACTAGACAGCAATAAAAAAATTAGCTGTGCTTTAAAAAGAGATGCATATGAGTATATTTCAAAATTACAATTTATGTCGGGGCGCAAACTATTCATTACTCGAGTACTCATTACTCCATAAATATCGCAGTAACGAATACCGATCCGAAAATTTAATAATTACTTTCGTTACTTCGATTACTTTGATTCCTGCGATTATTTTAGTAATCAGTAATCACACGAAAATCGGTAATCCAAAATCAGGGATTAAGTATGATAACTTAAGTAACTAACGCATTTAAATTGTATTTGTAAAAGGTAACAATAAGAAAAAGTAGAACGTGACAATCTGGCAATGTTGTTAGTTTGAACGCTTGCAGCCGCTTCCTTGTGTAAATATGCAGTATCTACATTCTATATATTAATTAGAATGTATTTTTTTATTTTTGTTGTTCTTGTCCAAACTTTTTGTATATTTGTTTAGTCTAAGATTGTTATGTTTGTCTCTATTTTTATTTACTTTTAGATTTTAAGTATGTATTTCTTTGTATGTAAGGCATTAGATTTTTAAAACAAAGTTGTACATAGAGCAGGTCCTACGTAATTCCTACCTTAATTTTTTAAATTTTAGCCGGCATTTTGAAAATTTCAATTGAATATTTCTATAATATCAACAACAAAAATATACCTACAAGTAAATGATCTTTGAATTAACGACAGTCCGAGAATTTTGCACTAATTGTATAATTGCATTGAATATAGTTACAGTTATCAAAGTAACGATAGTAACGAATATATAAAATAATTACTTAGTAGTCGAGTAATGATTAGTAACCAGTATTCAAAAGTAACGCAAATCAACACCTCTAATTTCTAAAAAGAGAAATAAATACTGCACTAGTTTTTATCCCTAAAATGTTAAAATAATTTTTGATATAAACATTTCTGACATGATTGGCTTTTTTTCTTTCTATTTTGTTTAAATTCATTTTCCATAAATAAATAAAAGTTATGACATAAAATTATTAAAATATTGCAGTGGAATATAAAATTTAAAACACATAAAAAAATATGTTGTGCGAGTGCCAAAGTCTGGATTGGTAAAACAAGGACCTATCTTCAAAAAATGAATTTCAAGATAACGAACAATTTATGCCAAAAATGTAAATCTCTAGAATTTAATATTTCTTGGTCTGAATTAAATAATCTCAGAGTTTTTTTAGAGCCTATTTATTTATCTAGACATTTTTTAAAAATTAATCATTAGGTTTTATAAATTTACTTGTTTTCTGTAAATTTGATTGATTAATAATAATTTTTTAGTTCTTGTGTACTATGGGCTAACCAAAACAAATTTTATTATAAAAAATTCTATTAAGTGGGATACGTCGTTCAGAGAAAATTTTACGCTGATTTAAAAAAAAGAAGGTTATTCCGTCAAAAAGTATTATTATCTTTTTCTTATCCCTTATAATTTTGAGCACTTAATTGAAAACTCCTCTAGAAGCAAAAAGTGTCAAAAATGGGCCGTCATGTACAAAGATTCTTTTTAAAAGATTCATAAGCCAACGTCACTGGATATCCGTTATTAATAGTTTTTTACAAATTAAGTGTTTCTGAAAATGTTTAAACCATATTTTGCTTATTATAATTAATTATCACAATTTTTTTTCTAATTTGGCCATAAATCAGGCCAATGATCCCACTGTGCGTCAGACACAGGTAAAGGAAAATGTAAATATATGATTTTATTAAAGTTATTATAACAACCCGTTTAAAAAAATGCGCTGTTGCCAATTTTGGAAACTGCTTAAAAGCTTTGGAATTTCTTAAAGACTAGGTATACCTCTCTTTTTCTAATGTACATGGTCTCAATTTAGGATTTTAAAAAAATTAAATACAGCGCTTTTGGTCAGGTTTTTTGCCAATCTGACACCGCTACATTTATTAGGCACGGGCGCACTGGCAAAAAACCTGACCAAAAGGACCCTAATAGGGTCAGTCCACTTCTCTGTGTAATCTCCATATACTTTAAAAATAAAATTCCATGCGAATCTCCCTATAATTTGAGTTTGATCCTTTGCTTAAACCCATATTTCGGTGTTTCTAAGCTCAGAGCAGTAGGAAAAACACTGTAAATAAATTACTCCTTTTTTACCCAACTGCCGCACGGCGAAAGGAAGGGTAATGTTTTTCGATTGGAATATGTATGTAAATAAATATGTATGCTTGTGTCACGCTAGACGCTAAACGGCTAAACCGATTTTGACAAAAAGGTGTCGTTGAATTGCTACTGATCTCGAAGGTGCTCTAGGCAATATTTTTTTAACAGGAATCAAACTGGCGGTCTTCGGACGCCATTTTCTCACATCATGTAGGTTTTAAGGCATACAAAAAATCCCCTCATGTCATTCCCCCCACCCTATTCAAAAACCATATTCGCAGAATTTTATCAAATATAGGGTGATTTTAAAAAAATTTTTGCATACGCTTTCAGATTTTTTTCCAAAACCATTTTACTATTTCTCCCTTCCCACCGCCCCGTCACTCCTTCCCTCCTTCCCGCTTCCCTTATTAGTAATAGTTATAGCTATATCTAGTGATGTAAATGACAATATTTCCGTTGGAAATATTTCCATGGAAATGGAAATTTTGGAAATTTCCGAAGTTGTCTCGGAAATATTGGAAATTTTGGAAATATTTAGAAAAATATTATCTTTTATATTTTGTAACCTTAGGGAGCATTCTTAAGTTACGCGTTAAATTTTCTCTTTTTTCTTATTTTTTTAATATTTCCTATATTTCCAATATTTCCATAATATTTACAATGTGTCATGAAATATTTCCGGAAATATTTCCGAAAATATATTTCCGGAAATTTTACAACACTAGCTATAACTTTCACAAATATAAAGCGATTTCAATAGTTCTTCGTGCACACGCTTTAAGACTTCTTTTCATTCATCATTTTGCTAGTTTCCCCATCTCTCTCTTCTCCCCTCCCTCCTTATTAGTAATAGTTGTAGCTATACCTTTCACAAATATAAGGCGATTTCAAAATGTCTTTCTGCACATGCTTTAAGATTTTTTTCGGCACCAATTTACTAGTTTCCTCCTCCCTCTCTCCTCCCTCACCTTCACTCAATGGACGGTAACACTGTTCGCGTCCGTAGAAAATCTATACGTACTTTTTGGGTAAAGCTATATGAATTGTAAATGCATAGGGTTTTTTATAAGGCTGAATAAGAATTAAACCTAAAAGTTGGAAATAAAAAATTTTTTTTATAAAAAAAACACCCAACTGCTAAATTTACTTGTAACTACTAGTCGCAGTTGGGTTTTTTCTTTTTTATGTAGCAAAGTTGAGATTAAATTAAACCACGGAATTTAAACAGCTTTGTCGTAAAAATGACAGCATTTATTCAAGGGACTAAGATAATTCTATTGAGTTATAGAACATTGGCGGATTGGATTTGGCCAAAGTAAAAGCGGAAAATTCAAAATAGCCGCCGTCTCGTCCTTTTTAGCCATTGACATTTCGTTTTCTGGTTTAGAAATTTCAAGTGCTTGTCAACCGCTCTTTATGGTTTAATTGTGTTTTTTCCAGTTTTTTTAATTAAATTTGGGATGAAATCTAATTGTTAAAAACAAATAAATAAATTTTTATTTTCCTCCGACAATTTCAAAACTGTATGGAAAACGTCAATTACATTTTTTTTTACGGGGATGCGCACTCGCAAGGAGATCCCTATCACGCTCGAGAAGCGGCAAGTGCGCGGAAATGTTGGTGTGTGTTGGTTTTGAAACGGTTCAGGTTGTAACCTGCAGGGAAAACTGTCGCAGGGAGTTTATTCCACAACGATGCTGTTCTCCAGAGATATGAATTCTGATTTAATGAGGTTCTTGGTGCCTCTATTTTGACAACAAATTGATGGTTACCGTCTGTTTGACGTGTGCTTAGTAGGTGCCACTCCCGAGGGATCATACGTGCCAACTCTTCAGAGCATTTTCCGTGATAATACCTGTAGAAGAGAGATAGATCGCCCACAGTTCTTCGATGTTCGAGACTATCCAAGCTACGGGTAAGTGCGGGGTCACTGATCAGCTTGATAGCTCGTTTTTGCACGGTGTACAAAAGCATTAAGGTATGTTTGGGTGCCGCACTCCATATATGTGAGCAGTACTCCATAGTTGGTTGAATCTGGGCTTTGTAGAGTGTCAGCAGTTGGCTTGGTGTTTACAGATGTCTTGTACGAAATAGCACCCCAAGCTTTTGGGACGCCCTTTTAGCTATATCTGCCACTTGACTGTGCCAAGACATATTGGTCTCTGCAGTGACTCCTAAGATGTTCAACTGGCTCTGCAATGCGACAGCACTTCCAGATAGCATGATGTTTGACTCAGCGGTGCTGGTCTTTTTTGAAAACAGGGCTGCTTGGGTTTTCTGCGCGTTGAACTGTACAAGGTTTTTGTTGCCCCAATCCTCTATTATCTCCAAGTCGTTATTTATCTGTGATATTTCAGTTAGTCTAAGGTAATGGAATTCACGTGCGGAGAGACATGTATGACTGAGGAGACTACATTGCCATCAACTGCAAAGCAATAAAGTGGATTTACTGTTGTATCTATGAGGTCATTTATGTAAATCAGAAAAAGTGTTGGCGAAAGGATTGCTCCCTGTGGCACACCAGCATTTATTTGGTAAGAGTTCGAGTTCCGGGCATCCAGTGCAACATAAATGGATCTATCCTTAAGGTAAACCAAGTGCAAAGTCTCGACGACAATCCCGTTGCTTTGAGTTTGTTGAGCAGATTTTCATGCCAGACTTTATCGAATGCTTTAGATATATCTAAGGCAGTTGTTCTTGTTTCACCTCGCAACTCAATCGCTTTTTGCCATAAGTGAGTGACGTATGTAAGTAAATCGCCAGTTGACCTATATTTTCGAAATCCGTATTGCTTGTCGTTGATAATTTTGTTTGTTAGTACTTGGTAAGGTGATTGTTCACAACTCTTTCCATTACTTTTGATATCACCGGAAGTAGAGCAATTGGTCTATAGTTTAACGGATCTGTCTTTTTTCCTTTCTTGGGAATGGGTTGTACTGCGGCAGACTTCCATGATGATGGATATACTACTTGCCTATAAGATAAATTGAATAATTTTGCGAAAGTTGGGGTGAGTTCGCTAGCACAATTTTTGAGTACTATCGCGGGAATGCCATTGCTTTGTTTGTATCCAACTTTTTAAGGGATTTTCGTATTTCTCTGTGACAAAAGGGTACCTCTGGCATACTGTGGGAAACCCTTTCAATGAACGGTGGAGTTTTTCCATTTGGCACTGTTAGGTTTGAGTTGGAGGAAAAGATTTTGGCCAGCATATTGGCTTTTTCCTCTGATGTTGTGGCTAAGTGAGTATTTTTATCTGAAAGTGGTGGTATGGATGACTTGGTGAAGTTTGATCCAACGGCTTTTGCAAGAGACCAAAAGGACCTAGAACTACTTGGACAATTCAGCAACCTGTTTTTTATTCTTTGATTGTATGTTTCTTTGGCGGTGTCTATAGTAATTTTGCAACTATTTCTGGCTTCTACAAATTCTGTGTGGTTTTGAGCGGTTTGTTGTCGTTTCCAAAGGTTATATGCTCTGTTTTTTTTCTGTACAGCCGTTTGACACTGGCTGTTGAACCAAGGTTTTGCATTAGCTCTGCGTTTTATTGTATGTGGGATATATGCATCCATTCCAGATAAGATTACTTTTGTTATTTCATTACAGCAAATAGTGACATCAGCTGTTTTAAAGCAAACCTCTTGCCATGGAAAATCCAGGTAAAACTGTTTAAGGTCATTCCATTTTGCCGATTTATAGTGCCACATTTTACGAGGAAGTGATTGTTGGCTTGGCGGTATGAACATTTCGCACTTTGTTCTTATAAGTTTATGATCGGATGAACCAAGTGGGGATCTACTTGAATTGTGTACAAGTCAGGATTTGTAGTTAGGAACAAGTCTAAAAGCGCTGCAAATTCACCCCTTTCTGAGATACGGGTAGGTTCATCGACAAGCTGCGTTAGACCACAACTTATGGCAAAAGCTTCTGCTCCCTGCCTTCATTATCTGTTTTGTTGTGGTGTTTTAGCCAGGGTATATTGTGGACGTTGAAATCGCCTAAAAAAACAATTTCCGCATGTGGATAGTTAGACTGTATACTATCACAGTTTTCGGATAATGTCGCAAAAAAGTTTTGATACTCGGTGTTACTTGGCGGTCGGTAGAGGCAGCAAATGAACTTGGTCGATGACTTTGAGGTGAATTTCAGCCATATGATATCGAGGTTCGCTGGTTCTAGCTTCTCGTCTCGATGACATGAAAGGTCATTTTTAATGTACACACAGATCCCAAAATTATGTCGAAATCGGTGGTGTAGGTCATAGGTGAGAACAAGGATGTCAGGTCTTTGTTCTTCAAGATGTTGGTGAACTGAATTCATGTTGGTACTTAATCCTCTTATATTGCTAAAATCAATTCTGAGTTGAGTTTTTGGTCTTCTTTTAATATCTTTGCATGAAGGACCCCCACGATCACCCGACGCCCGGAGATCCGAGTGGTCGGGTATTTTACCTCCGGAATATTTTGATCCTGGAGGCGCCATCATGCTATCTGTTACTCATTGTTGGAACCGGACTGCCAGCGCAGTAGCGGAACGTGGTGATACCACTTAGCGCTACTCACTTCTGGCATGGTGGTATATCACCGGTCGACGCCCAATGAGTAAAAGGCGTCTACCACCTACCATACTACAATAGTTATTAGTCCAAATTAGTAGAAAATGTATCAAGTACAACATAAAAATATAGGTACTTAATCAACCTAAAAAAAAATCTTCACATAATATGAAACCAAATAAATCCAAAGAGAAAAAGAAACTTTAGATTTAAATGTAAATCTAAATAATAAACATTTTTGTCGCAAACCAAAGTGAAAAACCTTGCATTTTATTAAAATATTACAAATTGTTATATCAAAATGCCAAAAATATATTTAGTGTCCAACATTGGATTCTTCCTAAGTAAATTAATTTAAATAAAATTAGACTAAAAACACACACTATATCTAAATAATAAAACAAAAAAAAACAAGTCAAAGATTTAACCCTGCTCAAAATACTTCTCCATTGAGTAAAATGGACGTTACAAAAGATGTAGTTTAATTTTAGTTTTAAATCAGTGGCGCGTCGTATAGGGGGCCAGAGAGGGCCAACGCCCCCCCGCCCCTGTGCGCTTGTCGCCCCTGGCGTCCTTTAAAAAAAAAGAAAAACTAAATTTAATACAAAAACAAATGGTGCGTGTGAAAAGGTTTGTAATTTATTTCACTCCCATACCTATGTTTGCGCCCCTTAAGGTCTTCGTCCCCCGCCCTTTTATCTACAACACGCTACTGTTTTAAATAAATTAAGGTTAGGAGATTTTCAAATTTGTGTTGGCAACTTTGTGTATACTTTTGTACCCATAGATGGTGGCAATTTCTTTCTTATATTATATTTGTGAAATGGAACCCTGTATTTTTGATCTTGTGTTGTAACTACACATCTTGATGATATTTAAGTAATTTTTCTTTATTTTTAAAAGTGTACTTTGATATTTCATAAATATATAGTGAATAGAAATAAAGTATTTTTAAATATCAAACAAGTGTTGTGGCTAATCGGGTAAAAAGGAGTTTTTGTTTCTCTCATATTTTTCCGTGGATAGCTTAAAAGCTTAACCTCACGGGGGTCGAAGATCTAATGGACGGCTCCGGTTCAAAAGAGCGATATTCAAAACGGCGACATTTAAAACAGCGGTCTCATTTGAGCGACATTTAAAAGAGCGACATATTAAAACAGCGTCATTTAAAACAGCGACATGTTAAAACAGCGACATATCAAAAGAGCGACATATTAAAACAGCGATATTTAAAATAGCGACATTTAAAACAGCGACATGTCAAAACAGCGATATTCAAAAGAGCGACATCTGATAAAAACAGCGACATTAAAAAAGCGTCTTAAAAAATAGCAACAGTTCGACTAAGGGTCCTCTTTTTTTGCGAAGAACATTCCATTTTAACGTTGATTAAAAGTGACTGGCAGTGGCTTAATTGGACGATTTTTGATGTTGTCTTTGTGTATCGTGGTTACTATAAGGATTACTGAAATATCGGGTGTAACAAGTCATAACACGCTTTTTTTAAGTTGTCGCTCTTTTAAATGTCGCTGTTTTTGATATGTTGCTGTTTTGAATGTTGCTGTTTTGAATTGTCGCTGATTTGATATGTCGCCCATTTGAATGTCGCTGTTTTGATATGTCGCTGTTTTTATTAGATGTCGCTCTTTTGAATATCGCTGTTTTGATATGTCGCCCTTTTGTATGTCACCGTTTGATATGTCGCTTTTTTTAATGTCGCTGTTTTAAATGTCGCCGTTTTAAATATTGCTCTTTTAAACCGGTGCCCTAATGGACACCTAATAAGTGTTGACAGGTAACTGTTTCGTCCTTATGGGACTCCACAGAACACTGCTTGGTCAATGTGACACTATTGCGAAGTTAATTAGACGGTTTGGTCTCTAATCCTCTATAAATAGTGAGAAAACTTTCGGAAGCGCCATCTACGAGATACGAGAGAAACCAAAACAAGAGCAGGCGAAAATAAACTGCTATACATATCGATCAAATTGATATATTTAATCCTGACAAAGTCAACATAATACAATCATAACACAAATGATAAGGCAACTAAATTAATAATATTAAATTCTTAAGAGGGCTTAACATTAACTATGTGGGGTCTAAAATCTTAATAAATGGAAAAAAGTGGGGAAATACAATGATATATTAAAATTAAAAATAAAGTATTTTCACAATAACGAGAAATAATTAAAATTTGTCTTTACAATCAAATATTAATAAATGGAAAAAAGTTGGGCTCAATGATACATTAAATATCAAAATCAAGAAGGTCGTATCTGCATATTTTGTTTATCTGAGAAAAACAGGTTTATATAAAAAATAGAGTTTTTTCTACAAATTGTGAAAGGCTTTCGCGGCCATCGTCCAATGGTGGGTGTGCTTTCGGGCTGTTCGGCCGTCGTCGTTGGAAATTCGTTCTCAACGTTTCGCCATCTCGAGTGGATGGCATCTTCAGGAGATGTTGACTGAGTCTTCTTTGAGAAGCCGACAAACAGTCAACATCTCCTGAAGATGCCATCCACTCGAGATGGCGAAACGTTGAGAACGAATTTCCAACGACGACGGCCGAACAGCCCGAAAGCACACCCACCAGAGTTTTTTCTGTTTGCAATTTTGCAGATATGACATATTTTATAAGCTCATGTATACACCTAATTTTCAACTTACGACATTTATTTCTAGTACGATAATTATTTTAGGCAAAATTGTCAGATACGACCTTCTTGCTTAGCGGGGCAGTATATCTGATTAAATTGGAAATAGTACTACAATTTCTTCCCATTTTACCAAATGTATGCCTTACGATTTTCGAAATTCCCATAAGACCCCATGTAGCTAGAAAACAGTTTATTTTAACTCAGCTATAACATTAGCATTATGCGATTATATAACTGGATACACAACAAACAGGTGCACATTTTTAAAATTTAATTTAACTTTCAAAACTGTATACCAAATCGGCCGTTTGGAATCCGACGTATTAAAATGTTTTATTCTGATTGAAAATTCGTAGTCGTCATTCTTACAAACCCAGTTTTAAATACGATCGGATATACTTGAGAATTAGGCATATTAAAAAGTAAATCAACATGGTGTTACGCCGCCATTTTCAATTTTTTTAACGAAAGTGTTATCAGTTCCTCTCCTTATACGTCTAATTTATTTTCTGCAAAATTGACAATTAAGTTTGTTTACTATGTGCAAAACAACAAAACACCTTCCATTTTATTTCGCTTTTTCTCTAAAAAGGCATAAAAGGGTCCTCTAATATTTCATATTAGATTGCCTAGGAACTAAGTATATAAATAGTAAAAAATTAGGACAAAACTCGGTGAAGCATTTTTTTTTGCATTCTGTGGTATTCCAAAATTTAAAACAATTTTTGATCACATTTTTTAATAGAAAATACAAATTTTTAAGCTACGTAACTTACTCTTTAAAATTCATAGCCATAAATCAGAGAATTATTGGCATAAAGCCCGGTTATAATAATGCCAGGCAGTAAAATTAATTAAAAAAGCATTTTTTTTTGCATTCTGTGGTATTCCAAAATTTAAAACAATTTTTGATCACTTTTTTTAATAGAAAATACCAATTTTTAAGCTACGGAATTTACTCTTTAAAATTCATAGCCATAAATCAGAGAATTATTGGCATAAAGCCGGCTATAATAATGCCAGGTAGTAAAATTGACATACTAAAGTCGAATTTATTAAGTCATTGATTTTCCATTAATAAAGGAAGGCAGTATTTATTCCGATTCATGTAGTAAACAAAGGCGAAAATTGAAATATCACAGCTGATCCTACAATGTGAAGGTACGAGCCTGGCTTTATTCTAATCATTCTCTATTATTTATTAAAACCCTGACAATTTGATCTAAAAATTTCGAAAACAAAACTTAGGTTTTTATTTTCCAAAGCCTAAATACTACATTAAAACTACTACTCCAAAAATAAAAGCAAAGATTGGTGTACACTCCCTGGTTATCTAGAAAGAGAAAATCTTTAAAAATATATATTTAAAAAGTTTTTGCAAAATCGAATATCGTCCGAAGGATCAGTTTGGTCCTGATAATTCCGAATTAATTTGTTAGTTGTTTGTTATGTTGGTATGGGATTTGTAACCAGATATAAGTTAAGCTAAGAAAATCAGGCATATTTTTTTCGTTGGAAAGTAATCAGCACCGAGATTTCGGAAAGGGATGCGGTTAGAAATTTAAATCTAAAGGGGCCTACAGACACGCGAACATTTCAAGAGATTAGTACGCGTGTACAAGTTTGCGCATACTAATCTCTTCGTGTGTAGACAAAATCCACCTAAAATATATCTCGTGCAAATCTCTCGGTGTATAGGCAAAACGCATTGATAATATCGTGTTTATGTTTAGAAGGTTTAATTTTGTCTTCGTGTGTATAGGCAATTCCACCAAACGTACATGTATGCAGAGATTAGTTCGCGCGTACTAATCTCAATAAAAGTGTCTGTAGGCCCTTACGTAGTAGCACGGACCACCCAACAAAGTAACCTGTGGTAGTAGGGTGTGCGGGAGGCTCTAGGTCTGGGACTAGGCACATGGGCGGCCCTTTTCCTCCGCATTCTATAAAGGGGCCTACAGACACGCGAACATTTCTAGAGATTAGTACGTGCGTACAAGTTTGCGCATACTAATCTCTTAGTGTGTAGACAATATCCGCTTAAATTTCTTTCGAAGATGTATTTATCGCCGTTTGAATTTTAGTTCTCGCGCACGATGTACGCGTGCAATTCCACCAAACGTACATGTATTAGTTCGCGCGTACTAATCTCAAGAAATGTTCGCGTGTCTGTAGGCCCCTTAACGAAACAAACTGGAAACGAAAATGCTATACATAATAGCGCTAAAATGAACGTGAGCCTCCATAACATTTCCAAAAAAAATATAAAAATTGTTTTTATTTTGTATTCAGTCGGTTACCCTTAATTCCTCTTAATTTTCAGTAATAATAACGTAATAATTACTTATCCTTGGACCTTTTTTTAAGTGTAAATATGCGTGAGCCTCTTTTCTCTCTTTTCTCAGAAAAATTGCGGTTATAAATTCTATTTAAAGTAACAAATTAGGGACTTATTGGAACTGGGGGTCTGACAGCTAAAAAGGGCGCCCTCAAAAATATTGCGACCAAAAAAATAAAAAGGTCATCATGTCTTTAGTTTCCTTTACCGGCCCTGCTCCTTTCTAAAGCTTAGGGCGCTTCGGGCACCCATGGGACGCCAGTACCCTCGGGGCGTGGGGGGGCGACGAACCCCCCGCGCCCCTCACGCTATGCCACTGGTAAATGTGTACATGAAAACAACCTCATACCATGTAATATTTATTTTGTTAAATCTACATGCTTAAAGATAACTTAAAAGCAAGGAGAAATCAAGCAATAAAAATGTACTTTTTGGTGAAGTTTCTAGTGCTGTGTATATAACGTGTTTTTTACCCTCGATATTTTCATGTACCCAATTCACACTTGAAAAGTCCTTCACAACATGTTCTAAAACGCCACTAGACTAAGACTTCTCAAACCTACTAACTTTCCGCGTTTTTTTGTCACGTTTTTTTAATAACATTTTTTTAACCTAAAACAGACGCGAAAGGAAGTTATAAAAGTTTACTAGTTTAAGACTAACACTTCAAGACAATTTTAAAGATGGCGCTTAAGGCGAGACAAAATATCTATATATCTATCTTTATACTTTATGTTTTTTATAAGCTTTTATTTAACTTCAGCTGTATGTATGTAGGTATGTAATCAAATCTTGCAACTCATTTTTAAAGAACTTCCAAACATCCGGTTGACTTCAAATTTCGCATAGCGTCTTAGTTCCGATGACAATACAATAATATGGTTTCATCGGGTACCTACCTCCCCCCTAACGTGGGGGGTGGAGAGGGGGGAAAACTTTAATTTGTCCGATTTTAACCAAAATTGGTATCTGGGGGTTTTTGAGGATGAGAATTACATCAGATTACAAAAATTCAATATGGCGGATTCAAAATGGACGATTTAATGTCATGTTTTTCTGATTACTTTCAACTGACTTCCACGTATTCGATTGACTTCAAATTAATTTCGCATACAGTTATAGTTCCGTTGACAATCCAATAATGTGGTATCACTGACTGCCTACCTCACCCCTAACCTGGAGGGTGGAGAGGGGGTAAAATTTTAGTTTGTTGGATTTCCACCAAAATTGGTATCTGGGGGTTTTTGAGGATGAGGATTACGAATTTTTGATCAGATTATAAAAATTCAATATGGCGGATTCAAAATGGACGATTTAATATCAAGTTTTTCTGATTACTTTGAACTGACTTCCACGTGTCCGATTGACTTCAAATTTCGCATATCGTTATAGTTCCGATGACAATCCACTAATGTGGTATCACTGACTGCCTACTTCCCCCCTAACGTAGAGGGCGAAGAGGACGTAAAATTTTATTTTGTCGGATTTCCACCAAAATTGGTATCTGAAGGTTTTTGAGGATGAGGATTACGAATTTTTGATCAGATTACAAAAATTCAATATGGCGGATTCAAAATTGACGATTTAATGACGAGTTTTTCTGATTACTTTCAACTGACTTCCACGTAGGTATATGATTGATTTCAAAATTCACATGCTCTCCCGCTAAAAAAGGGGAGGGGGGGGCGTAGAAGAGGTAAGGCTTTAGTTTGTTCGATCTCGACCAAAATTAATTAATTCTTGCGTATAATGATCATAATAAAAACGAACAGTTTTAGGGATTGACAGAAAAGACTCCCTGCAATATTGATGCACCCGCTGAAATGCATAGACAAATCTAAAAATAAAAAAATAAATTAAGAAAAAAAAACTTTTTGACAACAAGCATTTATAACATGGACTAAAAAGCATAAAATAATTTTTTGAGTGTTCTGATATCATAATAATAAAAGCGATGGGCGTATTTAATATTAGGTAAATGCCTTTCCATGCGCATTTGGTGGATCGTCCACAACCGATGATGGGCCGACTCTTCTTTTTCAATGTGACAAAGACAAAATAAATCGACACACTGCCGGTCGCGGATGATCTGCCTAATATGAAGCAGGCGTAATAATGTCCATCCATATCAGAAAAATCTAAGGGTAGTTTGAGTAGGGTTGGGGTTGGTTGGGTTGGGTTAAATTGTCTACCCTTACATTTCTCTGCTATAATTTAATGAATTTGGATTTTCACTAAACTTCGAATTAACAAGGCTAAAACAAAAACGGATAAATTTCCTTACGCCCATCGCTTTTATTATTATGATATCAGAACACTCAAAAAATTATTTTATGCTTTTTAGTCCATGTTATAAAAACTTGTTTTCAAAAAGTTTTTTTTTAATTTATTTTAAAAGCTAAACAAGATTTTTTAACAGTAAACACTTTCCTTTATCAGGTTAATAACAGATGCGTTGTGATCGTGAAGGATCAGGGATCAGATCCTTAACAGCGTTTTGGAGTTTACAGGCCAAAGCACTGCCTGATAGATTTCGTCAAAGTGAAAAGTCCCGACAATAGGTGGCGCTGCTGCTAGTAAAATCTCAAAAATATTCGATAAAAAAGCCATGCAAGTCGCGTTTTAAACTTCGTATAGAAAAGGCGTGAGTCTAATCTAATTTTAACGTTGATAAAAATCACTTGAAACTAACGTAAAAACATTGCTGTTTTAATTTGATAATGGCGTTATTACAACGAAGTTTTTAGGAACGATATTTTTTATAACGTTAATGAATGACCTATTAAGCTTGTTTTTATATATGGAATAAACGTTTTTTTCTAGCAGCTTTTAAAATCAACGTTTTTTTTCTCACGCCTTTTTTGCGTGTTAAACACGTGACTGTGCTATGTAGGCCTGACAATAAATTAGCGACCTAAAATAAACAGAAACATTTTGCTAAAAATGTACTCCAAAACTGGTCAATATTAAAACAAACACGTTTATTAATCCAAAAATGACGATGCTCTAAAACGAAATGAACTGCCGGCTTTTCGTTTAGATGGGGATAAAGAACCTTTAAATGTTCTTTGAATTAAGTACTAGTACTACTACTATGTCGGTTTAGAACGTTTTTCTACGTTGTTCGGCGCCTATGCTCCACCTCCTTTGATCCTGACAATCATCTTCTGTCAGGTTTTTTTGACTCATTGATCTTTGGATTGACTGTTGCCATTCCAGTTTAGCCTCTTTTTCTTCGCCGTATTGGTTGCCATTCTCGGACCTGCTTTCGTAATCTTTCGTCGTTCATTGTACATGGCCGTATCATATCAGTTGTCTTTAGTGATGATATGCTTCCCTCGATTCCCATTCTTTCTTTTATGATCTTATTTCTTATATGATCTGTTCTAGATCATTTCGACACTTTCCATTTTTGCTTTGTATTTTTTGGTTACGCGACAAGTCTCTATTCCATACAACAGCGTGCTTTTCACCATTGTTTCATATATGTTAAATTTTACATTCTTTTTTATCTCTCTGCTCCATAAAATACAATTAAGACAACCAATAACCTTTTTTGCTTTTACTATTCTTTTTTCCAGTTCTTTACAGTCTGTTCCTGTCTTCCTGTCAAATGTGACACCCAAGTATACACACTCACTGCATAATAATATTGTTTGCCCATTGTCTTGTTCTAACTCACTTGATTCGTTTCCAATACAAAAGTACTGTGTTTTGTCCACGTTCACTGTTAACCCCCACTTTTGGTATTCTTCCGTTAACTTTCTCATCATATTCTCCATGTCTTCTTTATCATTAGCTACAATTACTTGGTCGTCAGCAAACTGTAGTGTGTATATGGTAAATCGGTCGTTAAGTTGTATTCTCATGCCGTGTACTTTACGTTTCCAGTTTTTTAAAGCTACTGCGATATATATTTTAAAAAGAGTTGGAGAGATAAAACATCCCTGCTTCAGCCTTTTGTTACCTGGAATTCCTTTGAAAGTCGATTTCCAATTTTAATTTTAGATTTTGACCCTTTGTAAATTTCTTTTATCGCTTTTATATATGTATGATTGATATTAGTTTGTTCCAACACTGTCCATAATTTTTCTACTGGAACGGTATCATATGCTTTTTGAAGGTGTCCACAAAGGTAACATGTCTGTATTTCTAGCACTCCTTTTCTCAATTACTTGTTTAAGACAAAAAACATTATCACTACAAGATCTGTCTGCACGAAACCCACTTTGCTCTTCTTCTTCTTGATCATGAAAATCATTTTCTATTAGGTCTCTAAGAATCCTTCCATACAATCTACTTAGAGTACTTGTTATTCAAATTTCTCTGTAGTTGTTGCAATCCAACTTGTTTCCTTTTTTATGTATTGAGGATATGAATGCTATTTTCCAATCATCAGGTACTGGATGTCCGTTTATGCAATGTTTGATAATTTATGTGACATTTTTTAGTTGTTTCTCTGATCCATATTTGAGCATTTCAGCGTATATTCTCCCAAGCGCGCTAGCTTTTTCGGATTTAAGCTTTTTGATACTATTCTTTATCATTTTTTTTTCGATAATTACTTCCTCTCCATGTACTTCTATGTCTCTCCTCGGAGAGACTGCCAGATATTCGGGTCTTGTTTCCTGCAGCAGTGTCTTGTAGTGTTCTGGTTTGATGATATGAATGTTTACTTTTTCTTTTGTTGGGTTTTTTAACGTAGAAATGAATTTCCATACTTCAGAACTCTGCCTAGCTCCTACGTGTGTATTTGTATAGTGGCATTTTCGCTCGAACATTTAATTTTTTTCCATGCGTATCAGATTTCTGAGCTGTCTTCTGATTTCCCTGTAGATTTCTAGGTCTCTTTGCTCTTTATAACTGAGCCATTTCAAATATGTACGTTTTTTCTCCTTGACCATTTCCTGTATTACCTCCGTCGACCACATCTTATTGTTATTTTTATTATCTTGGTATCCAACAGCTTCTTTACTTGCTTTCTTTAAGCTTTTTACTATGTTTTATTATTATTATATGCTTTTATTGTCGCTTTATTACATACAGATATACTTATAAAGTTACATTAAATTTTTATAACCTACGTGGACAAGCGACAAAAGGCAGAGTTCGCACACCGTATTTGAAAAATACGGCGCGGCGATCTTCCACTCAACCTTTTGTTTTTTGGTTATTTTAATCTTAATATATAAACTGATAACATTTTTAATATATAATCTGATACATTTTTTTTTACTTTTTACATGTCAGTGATATTTAAACTAAATAAATTGAGATACATGAACTATTAGAAGAAAAAAGGTATTGTGTTCTAATAATATGAAATGTGATATTGGTTCTATTATACGAATTTTTAGAACTATGAATCAAAACTTAGTACTAAAAACTTAATCTGGAATGACGCAATAAATAATTTTTAATTTTTTTCTTGTTTGTATATATCTTTTCAAACGAATGCTGTGTGTTTATTAATTTTTCATCTAATCGTTTCTGATACAATCTTTGCGTACTTTCGATTCCTAGACTTCTAAAGTTGTATTTATTGTTTCTCCAATACTTTCGTCCTACCACTTTGCTTTTGGTTTGTCTTCCAGTTCGACTATTAAAATCGCCAAGCATAATTATTTCCCTGGTATTGCCGATTCTACTGATAGTCTCCCTGAAGTTGGTCGAAGAACATTTGTTTTATAGCTACCGTTTCGTCATTTGATGGTGCGTAGGCTGCTATTATGCTTATATTGTGTTCAAGCATCTTCATGTTAACTCGAAGTAAGTTTTCTTTAATGCACTCGTAGTCTGGAATAGTATGTTTGAGGTTTTTCTTTATTGATAAGGATACCCCCCTGGCTGCTCTCCTATCTTTTGGGACTCCAGTGAATACGTGAACAAAGTTACCGACACTACCTGTACCTGTTCCTTCTTTTTTGTCTCTGTAAGTACAATCATGTCTATCTTACTATTCTGCACTTCGGTTGCAATAATGTCTAACTTTGGTTTACTCCCTGTACGTTCCATTTAGCTATATTCAGAGTCCTTTGTCTTTGCTTTGTGAATTAAGTATGTATTTTAAATAAATTTCTAATAGGAAGCCAATTTTGAATGTGTTTAATGCCTCCCTGTGTCTATATCTTCCCGGTGCTCCCCTATAACTTAATAACCCTAACGGACTAAATCAGAAGGAAGTTTTTCCTTTTCCCATCACCGCAATCTAAAGTTAATTTAATAAGACCTTTCGGCTTTTCCGGCAAGTTGGGTCATAAAAAGATCAAATTAATTTTGGCAACAGTCTGTAGATTATTGCCTCAATTCGCAAGGGTGACTTTGACACCAGAACACGTAGGTCTTAAATATATTTCTAATTGAACACCAACGTATTTCTTAGCTGAATACCTTTATGGCGGCAACACATCTCCAGCGTCTCGGTGTCTTATGCCGCCCCACGGTCCGTAAATGAACTGGTTGTCTGGTAACTCCCAGCCAAGAAGAACTCGGCAGCCTATGACGCGGCAATTTGCCTGCTCCACGATCAATAAAAAGAGACCTATACTATGAGAGAAATAAAGATAGAAGCCGTAAGAATACCAACATTTATAAAAAAATTAAATAATTTAAAAATGTATGATAAAAATTCCATCAGTTTTATAAATATTAGATTCAGGATTATAAATACTTTTCCTAAATTAATTAGAATCTCTTGTTCATATTAATTTCGGCGAACACTAAAATAAACGAGTCACATATTATTGATTTTTTTGGTGGATAGGAAGTAATTAAAAATAGTTTTCTTTTGAGAAATTTTATCAAAAAATTAAAGGAAAGAAAATTAAAATGACTAAAAGTCAATGGCAGTAAGGGAACATTCATAAGTTAAATAACGCAAAGATTCAGGATTTTTGATCCCCCCCTTCTTAACGCATTTTCAAGAAAAATTATAATAAAAATACATTGACTGTAACGCTTATATTCCTTCCCTCCTGCTTGAGTATTATACAGGGTGTTCCAAGTTAAGTGTCCAGCATTGCTAACTTTTTTAATATTAAAGATAGAAAAAAGTTTAAAATGGTAAACTAGTAGAATTTTTGATGCTCTTTATGATGCTTAAATGAAAAAAAAATCGAACATCGAGTTTTTGAGTTTTTTAGAAAAACATAAAATCAATTTTAATTGAAACACCCTGCATTTTATAATTTGCGAAAATTCTACCAGTTTACCAATTTAAACTTTTTTTTATTTTTCATAATAACAAAGTTAGCAATGGTGGATATTTAACTTGGAACACCCAGTATATAATTTAAGAATGGTCCTCATCAGTGTCTTTGTCTACATTATATTGCTAGCAGCGCCGGTTTAAGGGCCTACCAGGCCCTAGGCACTAGTGGTAAGCCGGGCCCCTTCCCCCTTTACAAAGCAATATTCCTATGTATTTTTTCCTAAGGCAAGATCTAAATTTTCTCCAGTGAGAATAAGACTTTTTTAACCCCGGATTTGATTTACTTTTTTGTAGAATTCGGTTATAAAAAAATTTAGATAAAGAAAATTTAATTTTTTGCTATATTAAATAAGTCTTATCCCCGAAAATTTAAACCAAAAGCAACTGAAATCCAAAAACTTTTAAAATTACAAAGATAATTAAAAAATTGTAAGAAATTTAGGGGCCCTCTTTTTAAAAAATTATTAAATACCTAGATTTAAAATGAGTTGTTTTTTCAAAAAAACCAGTAATAAAAAAATGTTTTTTTTATTTAGTTCTTGCACCACAAGTTGCAAGTCAAATTAAGTTTTTGGACCAGGGCCCTGCGGGCCCCTTGAAGCTCCGGGCCCTAGGCAAGTGCCTAGAGTGCCTATAGGATAAGTCGGCGCTGATTGCTAGTAACAAAAAACTATACTCATCTTATTATAGAATAATTACAAAATATTGTTCACTTTGTTTTTTGGTATTTATAAATTTGATTCTTATCATCACTCTTTGTTTTACAAATGAATTTACCATTTTATATGGAATAGAAACTTTTTTAAATATAAATTTAGTGGATCGCTTGACAATATTTGTTTTAAGTTTAAAATTGCTACCATGCAATTTTATGAACCATTTGTCCATTTTGTTAACGTTTTCTTTCCATGATGGTGAAGGCTCATTTAAGCCACCAAAAGAAAGGTTTGCAGACAAGATGGCATGGCATATGAATGAATATTGGTTGGTTCATTTTCATATGTATAGCAACCAAGTTCAGGAACTCATTGTGATAAAAATCCTGCAATATAAAGCAAACCATCTTTTTCACACATATTTTTTGTAGATGTTGATACCGAAGATAAAGTAGATGAACTCTCACAAATTTTTTTTTAGTTAATCTAAAATTTCTATTGGTTAGTCTTTAATACATTTATAGCAAGCACGAAACAGGTATAAACACTACTTACAAGACGACAAGACTCAAATTACGCTATAAACAGCGTTTGACTGCTGATTCCTGGGAAAAATGTGACGTAGCTCTGACGTCACGGCGGTCATGACACCGAGTTACCAGACAACCGGTTAATTTACGGATCGTGGTGCCGCCCAGCATTTCTTTTTTGCGGTTCACATCTCCTAAAAAAGCGTCTTGCAGCCAACTTTTACTTCGTTTACATAAAGAACCCTGCACGGAAATGTTAGAGGGGTTCGTCGACAACCCCATGTAAAAGCATGATAAAAAGCTGTATACGGATGTGGTAGTCTTCTGTTTTGGAGACAATGGCATCGGTTCAAAACAAGAACTGATTTTCTATGCAGCAATGGTCAGGTTTAAAGTTCCCTCTTGCCTATTTGTGATACAATATTGTGTAATATATAATATATAATGTACAGTGAAACCTCCCATAAGCGGACACTCACGGTTCCATCGATTTTGTCCGCTTATTGGAGGTGTCCGCTTATGAGAGGGAACTGCGAAATTTTAATATATATTTATAAAAAATTTCCGCTGCTTGAGTTTTTAAGATTATAAATTTTTCAGCGATCTTTCTTGTTGAAAGATTTTCCTTCTCCGAAACGTTAACAACCTCCATTTTTTCACGTAAACTAAGAAGTTTTTTACTAGGCACCATTTCAAAGAGATCTATTACCACCCAATTGAACAATAAAAATAAAACACAGCAGTCCCGCCCCCGTCGAATAAAGTATGCTGTAAATACGACAGAAGTATTTAGTCATCGCATTAAAACCGAAAGAGGTACTTCCCCGGCTGCAGAGTGCGTTGTCGCCAACATACTACATAATATTTAGGGCCATGTAGTGCAGTCCTGTTATCTTAGAGGTTCGCGTCCGGTTAAGAGAGGTTTCAGAAATTTTTAACCAAAAAAAATTGTCCGCGTCCGGTTATTAGAGTGTCCGGTTATAGGAGTGAATTTTATATGTAAAGAAATAGGGAAAAGCTTGGTTCCAAGAAAATTGTCCGCTTAAAGGGAGTGTCCGCTTAATAGAGGTGTCCGCAAGGAGAGGTTTCACTGTATATGTAATGTAATATATAATAAAATATGTGTACAATCACGATTTTAGACCTACTTTGAAGGTTGCTGAGGATAAAAAAAACCAAAGTAAAACCAGCCCAAGTTTTAATTTTTTGAAAACCCCCTTGGAGGGGGTGCGGAGTGGTTCTGCACCAATTGACAGATCTCCACCATAAATATTTGTATTCTACGATTTTTTCTGAAAATTTTGGCGTATAAGACAATATTGTATCACAAATAGGCAAGCTGGAAATCATTTCATAACTGACTACAAAGCAATATCTGTTATTTCAAAAGAAGATAATTTTGGATTCACAAGTCTTTATAAAATACATTCGTTTAAAAAAAAATATTTTCGCTTATTTCTAGAAAAAAAACTATTTTTAAGACAATGTGCTTTTCTTTTGGTTTAGACTTTTTTAGCGATTTTTCAAGATTTCGAAATACTAAGGATAGGCAAATTTAATTTTAGTTTTCGTTATATGTCATGGCCGACCAGTCACGATCCCTAAAAGACTATACATCAACTGAAAGTGTGATTTTTTAAAATAAAATTTTGTTGTACTTATAAGTTTACAAAATTAAATTACAGCTACACTTAAACGGGGATAATGACTATCAGCAGATAATAAAGGATCCTCAGTATGATTAAAGGAAACATTTTCTATTGAGATCACAAGATCAAGGAGGACGTTATTTTAATTCTTTGTTTAATGGTATTGATATATAGCAGAAATGTTCAAGTACGGTGGTAAAGTTGTAGTTAATACCCTCCGTATTCTCCTGAATAAAATACTAAAAGAAAAAATAATCCCAAACAACTGGAAATAATCCATAACCATTATTCTACACAAGAAAGGCAAGAGAAGAGTAAGATTGGCATGAGCAGCAATCGGTAAATTAAGCTACATATTAGGAAATTAAAAATATATATCCTCAGTACCTCAAAACGAAAGTGCATAACCAATGTATCCTTCCTGTACTTACCTATGGATCCCAGATCTGGATACTTACCAAAGCAAACATGGATAAGATGACAAAAGCCCAAAGATCAATGGAAAGACAAATGTTATATGTAAAGCTGACAGATAGAAAAAGGAATGAATGGATAACAAATAAAACAAAATTAAGGGACGTCAGAGGAGAAGTAGCAAAATTAAAATAGAAATTTGCCGGTCATAATATCAGACAGAAAACGATCGATGGAACAAATCTATTGCAAACTGGAGACCTTGTGAAAATAAAAGAAGTAGGGGAAGACCCCAAATGAAATAGGCGGACGATTTGAAGAAACACGCTGGAACTAGATGGATGAACACGGCGACAGACAGAGAAGAGTCGAAGATATTGAGGGAGGCCTATCTCCAAAGATGGATTGACGAAGGCTTAATAGATAGATAGAGATTGACATAAGCTATTAAATCATAGAAAATATCTTAAATCATCTCATTACATGTTGAGAAAACCTGGCACATTAAAATCTCCCAAAATAAGAATGTCAGAACTGGATTTATTTAACAAAGTACTTTTGATTTTGTCAATAATATGTTCATAGGACAGGACTATTTAGCACAATATATACTTTAACCAAATAAAACCAACTTAATTGAAATATTGTTAAAGGAGAAAAAACGAAAAGTCCTGCTTACTTCACAAATATTTTATTGTCTAATCACGACGCGTTTCGGTTTTTAAAAAACCATTATCAAGTGGTCTGGTAGACAGTTAATTGAAATGCATAGGGCTTCTTAATCCTCATTTAATAAAGTTACCTTGGAAATTTTTAAGTTATTTTTAGCGGGTAAAAGTACACTCCCTTGCTGAAATTTTCCAGTTAATATTATATATCGATCCTTTCTAAATATTAATTCATCACAAAGATATATTTCACTGGTATTGACATTTTTATTTAGCCCGTAGTTTCCGTAATAGTCAGAGCATATTATTTTAAAAGGCTTTCCGTTTTCGGTCTAGAAGCAAATCATATTACTTTTTGGCAACAGACCATTTCCCCCTAAGTTGACCCCGCTGAATCCGAATATCTCTGTTGCCAACTCGAAAAATCGACAGGGACGGAGAAAATCCCCCCCAAACCCCCAAAAACCTGTTTTTTTTTATTTTTATGCAATTTTATCGAAAACTAACCTTTTTATCAAAAATTGCAAAGAACAGTTTTTTGTGGAGAATAAAATTCCCTTTCCAACGATGTATTGGTCAATAAGGTTAGGAACAGCAAGTACCTCTTCAGTGGCGTACGTAAATTGGGATTACTTAGAAAAAACATGTTTATTATAGGTTTTTCAAAATTTTCTCAAAAACTACACTTTTTAGGAAAAAATATGTAGTATACTTTATTGTAGAACATAACATTTTCTTTTAAAAACTTTATTAAAATGTCGGGTTGTTGCCATATTTAAGGCTTCAGGGGCGTACTAATATAAACTTATTTTCAAAAATAACTGAAATAATCAGTTTCTCTTGCATATTTAAATATATTTTGTAACTAAGATTTTCAGAAAAAAATATGCCTTTATTCTTTATTGAGGATAAGACAATTTCTTTTTAAATGATATATTGCAAAGTGAGGTTAATGTTATGATAAATACTTCAAAAAGGTAATTTATACCTACTAAAATAAAATGTTTCCAAATTAAAATAAACTGTTTTTTGATTAGATTAGATATTTTGATTTATCTAAATAAGTTCTTTAAAGCAAAAAAACACCGGTGGTTATAAGGGGAGGGGGCATAGGGGCCATGGCCCCCCTTAAGCAATATTTTTGTGCAGAAAGTAACAGTAGTAACTTTGACACAGGTGTTTTTGGTTATTTTTTTAAGCATATGGAACTAAAAATAAAATGGTGAATCTTATGCAACGGTTTGGGGGGGGGGGCATAATCATAATTAGGTACTCATTGGGATCAACAACCAACCTGTCAACCTGTTAGGAAGTAAGTTGGTAATTTTTGCAATTTACGGACGCCCCTGGAGAGTTTTATATACTATGGGTCACATTTTGTGACACACTGTTTAAAAGGACATTATCGGGCCCGCCGCTGAAGCCATAAAAGGTCGAAAGTACAAAAGGTCGAAAAAAAATCGACAAAACAAAATATTAAAAATACAAATGTACTCAAGTCGAATTAACCTGTCCAGTCGATGTGGACCCGCGGCCCTACTTTCGATCTTTTGTACTTTCGATCTTTTGTACTTTCGACCTTTTGTACTTTCGACCTTTTGAACTTTCGACCTATTGTTTTTTGATCTTTTGTACTTTCGACCTTTTGTACTTTCAACCTTTTGTATTTTCGACCTTTTGTACTTTCGACCTTGTTTTTTCGACCTTTTGTAGTTTCGACCTTTTGTACTTTCGACCTTTTATCCGCTGCTCTTTATTATCCACCGAAAAGCAAATAAGACACAAAATTGATTAGTTTGGATTGATCTTAAATAATTTCTTTAAATTAAGAACACCACTGGAGCGGTAAATATAAAATAACTTCCACTTTGTTATACATCATTTAAAAGCAAATTTTATTGGCTATGACGAAGTATAGAACACATTTTTTGATAAAGAACTTGATTTTAAAGAAAATTGAATAAGACGTATGAAAAACATGTTTTTTTAAATGATTTGTTGAAACACCCCCATTGACGGACGTCGCTGGAGAGTTTGCTATAAGTCAAACCCCGCCGAGTTTCATATTTTTAAAAAAGGAATTTCCCTGTCTACAAAAATGTGTGGAACAAGTTTTTTCATGTTATGCTTAGTTTTTGAGAAAATTAGATAAAACTTGTAACAAAAATGGTTTATTTTCTGTTTTTTCAAAATTAATTTAATTTACGGATGCCTCTGAAGTTTTATTTATAAAAACGATTTAATCATGTTATGCGTCATTTTGAAGGAAATTTTATTGAGTATACCAAAATGTATGGTTTTCTGTAGATATTAGTAAATAAATCTTGGAAAAAACATAGGTATTTTTTCAACTTTTTTTAATTACTTCAATTAACGGACGCCGCTGGAAAGCTTGTTATTAGTCTAACTTTATTAAGGTATACCATGTTGAAAAGGGAATTTTATTGTCTACAATAAAGTATATTATACGTTTTTCTCTTAGAAGCTTAGTTTTTAAGAAAATTAAAAAAAACCTCAAACTTTCAGATTTTGAGGGGTCTGGGGGGGTTTTTGGAGGTTTTTTCAGCCATTTAAAAAAAATAATATGTTATTATCTTTTAATTATACAAATATATATTTTGAATGTAAACCTGTGACAATTTGGGCTTTCCAGCGGCAATTTAAAATTCCGCCGCCATTTTGGCGGACATCTTGAATATCTCAGCCCCTGTCAATATTTCGAGTTGGCAACGGGGATATTCGGATTCAGCGGGGTCAAAATAGGGGGAATTGCCCATTTGCCAAAAAGTAATATAAAATGCTTCTTGAAAGTGGATTTTCCCGAATCTATAAGGGCGGCAATGTCATGATCATCATTTAGCAAAATTAATTTGAGCTTTTTTAGTTTAGTTTTAGTTCCTCTACAGACGAACTTAGAGTAGAATTATTTGAGATGTTGCAGCTGTCAGTAAGATCAATAAGATCAATGCAATTTTCAAATAATTTTTCATCAGGTATATTATACGTCAAGTTTTCGATATTACTATCATCAATTACATTCAATAATTGCCCTGCTAATTTAAAGTTAGAAAGCTTTTTACCTAAATTATTAAAAGAATTTAAAAATATATTTTGTTAAAAGAAAACTTGTCCGTCCCTCATTACGCGTGAAGTCTTTCGTGTTCGAAATATGTGACGAAGATTTCGCTGCAGCTATCGTGTTGGTTCCTGAACTTAAAAAACGGAAACGTCGCTGATCAAAAGATTAGTTTAAAAAAAGGCAAAAATACACTCACACACTTCTTCTACCTAGGAACAAAGAATGTTGACTAAAAAATAATGCATAATATTAAGTTCGTTCCATCAAAGCGTGGGACGGTTATAGAACGGTACGAAAAATCCTGTTTGCGTTCCAGGTCGACGTTGTACTGTTATGGGACAGTCAGTTTTCCGTTCCATCAAGCAACCTAAACTGGTTTCGGACTCCTCTGAAAGACAAGAATTGCACACAGGCGCATTAGAAGGCGCGGAAAAATTGTATGTAAAACACACACATTTCTAGTTTACATCACCTGAGATAATAATATACCATAAAATTACATTAAACTTTGTCTGAGAACATTCAAAAAAACAGTGAATAACCCAAAAAATTAAAAAATTTTTCAAAATAAATTGAGTTTTACAACCAATTTTAACATATGGCAAAATGCCGGGGAAGCCACGTAAATATACAAATATTTTTTAAATTTCCAAAAAAAATCTGCAGCATCTGTTGATTTTTTTGCAAGAGCCTCTTAATTTTTATTACTACGGGACTGCGGATCGAGTAGGTATACCACATGAAAAAAAGCTATACTGACCATAGGGTAGCTTGCTTAGAAAAAGAAAAACTAGTTTAGCAGGTGATTGGATAGGATTCGCTTTAAGGCATCGACATTAAGGTCATTACTAAAGTACAAGCTACAAAATGTGATTTTCCTAACTTCTTAGATGTATCACGAAAACCTTGTGAATATTAAGGCTTTCTATAATATGTAGGTAATTTCACAAATATTTTATAAAAATCAAATTAGAAAATACAAATAAATTAATATATAAATTTCACATAAAACTTGTGATATTATTTTTCAAGTTTCGCCCAAAAATATGTGCTAATGCAAGTTCGTGTGAATTTTTGGTATATTTAGTTTATTAGGCAGTCTGCAGTGGTTTATAGTTTGTGAATACAGGGTGTAACTAAATAAGTGTAAAACCTTTAAGGGGGTGATTCCGCATCAAAAAAAGATAGGATCTTTCATATAAAGAAACTTCATTGGAGCATCCCTTGTTAAGATACAGCCCCTTAAAGGGGGTACATAAAATGTTCTACTAACAAAAAAGCCGGTAATGAATTTGGTTTACCCCATGGTTGTAAGGGGTGGGAAACGCAACCCCTAAAATTTATTTCCAATGTAATTTTTTGTCTTATTATTTGTTTTCCATTTAAAAATGTATTTCCGATAGCCTGTTTCATTCTAAATAAAAAATGTCTCTTGGATTTTTGCCCAAAATAAACCAGTTCGCAGCAAAAAATTATTTCACGAACAACTAAAGAGATACATCGTCATAAATGTTATGACCCCCTTTAAGGGGCGCTATCTTAACAAGGGATGCTCCAATAAAGTTTCTTTATATGAAAGATCCGAGATCCTATCTTTTTTCGATGAGGAATCATCCCCTTAAATGTTTTACACTTATTTAGTTACACCCTGTATAAATTAAATTGATGTAATTTTATCTGCATTTTAAAGAACTAAAATTAAAAATATATTATGATAATCCTATGTAATTGTGTAATCCTTTCTGTGTGCAAATTTAATTTCGTGCGCTCGAATTCATCCGTTGAATTTAACTCTCTCGCATATGATCACGTGCCTGAAGTAAATCGAACAGCATTTGGTTTTTGGACAGTTATTTGGTCGTTCCATCTAACCCGAACCGTTTTAAAACAGTCCTCGTACTCCTTGTACTGCATTGCGCGCGCATTGGGATGTTTTGTACGGTTCTATGACCGTAGAACTGTTTGATGGAACAGAACGATTAACTCTATACGGCTCAAATCGAAAACATTGCGCAATAAAATTTAAACTCGTTTATTCTTTTGCTTAAGGCCGCTTGACATTGAGCAATACACTTGCAGTTGCAAGCAAGATTAGGGTCCCTGACATGACATCTATTGTATAATCAAACAAATATGTGTCATGTCAGGGACCCTAATCTTGCTTTCAACTGCAAGTCTATTGCTCCATGTCAAGCGGCCTTTAATCATTATGCAACCTTCAATGGTAAGCACATATGGTCAATAATATTGCGTAATCTGTAACATTGTGCAATGTTAGTGACCGTCTTAAGAATGATATTAGGGACTTATTGGAATAAAACCTGACTTTATTTTAGAGTCGATTTTATTCTGACAGATTTACACATAAAACTGACAGCTGACCTCTTAAAATTGACATACAAAAGTCAAATTTAAAAATAAAGTCGCTAACATTTATTTGATAAATACAGACACTAATAAACCAGGTTCTTAAATACAAAAACGCCGAATTTTAAAAGAGAGGAGCTGCTTTTTATACGTAAATCTGTCACAATACGGTCGATTTTAAAATAAGGTCAGGTTTTATTCCAATCAGTGTCTATTAACCCTTAATTAGACAGGTGAAAAATATTTACACAAAGCGATGACATGAGGGACTCACATTTTAAAATCATAACAAAAAACAATAAAACATGAGCAAAAACAGTCTTTTTCTTTAATTTCTTATATTTTTGAACATAAATTTTATCTAAATAACTGCCAAACATATTAATAGACTAAAGTGGTACTTTTTATTCCGAGGCAAAATATTTGTAGCTGGACCCTAGCGAGGTTAAGTTTATACTGTTTGCATGCATATACAAGGTGTCTCATTTATAACATTTCATCCAAAATTTTTCGAAAACTACTAAAAATGTAGGAAAGAATCCAAGACATACAAGATTTTGTTTGCAGGGGGACACATATTTTGAAATTTTTGTAACGTTTTTGTTGACTCGTTTTCCCTACTAAAAATGCAAAAATTTTAAAATAGTCAAAATGTGTCCCCCTTTCGGAGTTTTTTAGGATTTTTGGGAGTTTTCAAAAAATTTTACGTGGAGGGTTTTAAATGAAACACCTTATATGTTTTAAACAAATAAAAAAAAATTGGCCTAAAACATTTAAAGCAAAGATGCTGCTTTTGCTCTTTTATTATAACAGCATAAAATACAATATTTCCTTTAATCTCTTATCAGATCAGTTTTTTGTTCAATGCCTTTTGGTAACGTAATAAGACACCATGAGTGCCATGGACTCACATCACCTCGTATATGCCGTAAGAACAACTTTACAGACACATCGAAACAACCATCGCTTTCCCGCGTTATGTCCAGAAGGTACTGTGACGGGCGATGGATTCGGTGCAAATTGGTGGAAGCTACGATTTATTAAAATATTAATGTGAGTCCCGGGGACTCACATGTCCAATTAAGGGTTAACTGTCCAGATATTTTAAATAAAAATACCCGTTGCAATTAACCAACTTAAGAAATTCCAACATGTTTTCTCTCACATTTCCCAGAACAAACCTTTATAAAAACTCGCCGGTCTATCGACTATGTAATTTATATAATTTATATGCTGCGGACACAAAATATTAATATAAAGCATTTTAAATAGATTATAAATTACGAAAGTTATAACTATCTATTATATGCCAGCCAAAGAGGGTTGTTGTTAGTTTTATACAGAGATTTAGGTGATTGTAGTATTTAATTGTAGAAGTATTTTTAATGAGTGCTAACTAACGACTGAATCAAATTTTGCAGTAATGTTGTTTTAAAAGCTTCCGTTTTAGCGTTTATTGACCTTGTTATCAAATGATAATGGAAATAAGTGCACTTTTTTTTTCTTAAATTCATTAAATAGAATTCTTAATATTTGTGATTAAAAATCATAACTGACGAATTGTGGTTCAGTGACGAGAATTGAGACAAGTACCTTACTTACTTTACAGCACTTACAAATTTTCGTTGTTGTGTGTTAAATGTGTTTTTTGAAAACCGCCGTATATTTTAAAGACTGGCATCTCTTGAGAATTGATATCTTTTTTCTATGTTTTAAAGAATATTTTAAAATCTTTATGCGACTAATTATTGTTTCAGTTGCAAGTAATTGTTTTGTTTATATCTAAAAAAAAGGCAACTAATATGGTACGGCCATGTACAACGGATGAACGACCAAAGCAGGTCCTAGAATGGCAACCAATTGGGCACAGAAAAAGAAGTCGTCCTAAACTAGAATGGCAACAGTCAATCCAAAGATCAATGAGTCAAGAAAATCTGACAGAGGATGATTGTCACGATCGAAGGAGGTTCTAAACCGACATAGTAGTAGTAGTATATCTAAAGTTTCTGCGTAAATCTATGGTTATGCCTATCCTGCTTTTATCGAAAATCTATTTAAATTCGAAATTGTTTGACAAAAACTTTTAAGAATAACTAATGTATGCTCAAAAAAAACTTTCTGTGAAATTCGAGCCCAAAGCCGACGGTGTGCGGTAAAGACCTAAAAAGTATTTTCTTCTTGAAATTGTCAAGCTTGTTTTTTTAGCAAAAAACAAAATGGAAGTAGCTGGCACGTGTGTGGGCATACAGGGTGATTAGGGTAAATATTAGCCAAAGAGCTTTAACTCCGTCTTTGCTAGATTTTATTGCATGGAGCTCCGCTTTATTTCGTCCCTAACAGTGAAGCAAGCAGTTGTGCTCTCTTAGTTTTGCCAGTCGCAACTGAATTTCCTTGGCAGAATATATTTAGATTTTATAAATTTACGGAACTTTCGCAGTTCGATATATCTGCTTATATATATAGAATTATATTTTACGGTGTAAAGATAAAGTTGTATTTTCTTAATTCCTTTGATAAAAACTAATTCAGTTTTGTCAATTTTAGGCAAGTGTTAAAAGTTTTATAAGAAAGTGGATTAAAGTATTTCAAACACAAGTTAATACAACTTTTTTCGCCTGATTCCTAAGTTTTATTAATAAGCATTCTATGAAGACATCTCAAAAGCCATGGATTAACACAAATTAGGTAAGAGGATAAACATGAAAGAGACTAAAATAGGGGATTTTGGTTATGGAGAAAGGAATGACAGGAGCTCAACCCTAATTAATTATTTAGAGGAAAAACACCTTTATGCAATGTATTCGTTCTATAGAAAGAAACCGCAACGAAAGTGGACATGGCTCAGCCCTAATGGAATAACGAAAAACTAAATTAATTACATACTGAGTACTGAGAAAAACATCGTTTGAGATGTAACAGTCCTAAACAGCTGTACAACAGGTATTGATCATAGGATGGTCAGAACAAAAATCTGCATTCGAAATGAAAAGAAAAATTGATAATAACAATGAACAACTTGACATGAATAAACTTACACAAAATAAAGCTATATACAAAGAAATGCTAAAGTAACAGCTAACCCAAAACTGCGAAAATAAAAATGTAGATAAAAAATAACTGATACGCTGAGAAGAGCTATGACCAAAGTAGGAAAATATATCGCACAAAAAGATAAAAAGAGAGCAAATTGTATATTAGAAGAAATAATGGTCCTGATGAAAAAAAGGAGGAACCTGGAGAAAGAAGGAAAAAGAACATCGATGGAATACACGAAAGTAAATAAAACTGTAAGAAAAATTATAAAAGAAAATAAAAAAAGAGCCAAAAAATAAAAGTTGAAAGAATTATAAAAAATAACAGAAATATGAAATGTCTAAAGCCGACTCTAGGTAGATATGAAATAATTAAAATAAAGGATAAGAACGGCATAGAGACTAACATAAATAGGATATTATAAATATCACGCAACTATTTTATTCAGAATTATATCAAACAAAAAGGAAACCATCACGAAAAACCAAAAAGAAACTCCAAACAAAAATAAAGAACATAAACTCAGAGCTACAACCTGAAATGAGCAATGCGGAAATAAAGAGAGCATTAAAGAAAATAAAAAATAACAAATCCCCTGTAAAAGATGGAGTAACGGTAGAAATGCTCAAATACGGTGGTAAAGCTGTAGTTAGTACCCCACATATTCTCCTGAATAAAATAGTAAAAAAAAATAATCCCAAACAACTGGAAAGAATCAATACCCATTATTATACACATATATATTTATATATAGTATAAACGGTGAAGATCTCTGGAACATACAAAATAGTTCTCATGACTGGATCCATGTTGGCGTTCCGCAATGTTCTGGATTACGAAAATCAGTTTGGATGGTATTTATTTTACATATTTTTTTTTATATTATGGATAGGCTGTTTACTAGTTTCAATGTAACATTTTTGTTAAATATAAATGCCTTGATTCTGGACTAGGCACAGAGTTTGTTTTAAAATATAAAAATGAAAACGTGACAAATAAAAAACAATTAAAGAAAAAAAATGAAAACGTGACAAATAAAAAACAATTAAAGAAAAATGTGATAAAATTAATTATCTGACAAAATTTAACAAACAAAGCTACAACATGTTTTATTTTAGGTAATTCTATTTCCACCCTGTTACAAATTTTATAGACTTTAAATAAAATCCCCAAGTTTAGGCAAAAACCTGATAAAGTAATAAAAACGCAACATTTTTTTCGCACGAACGCCACTGGTCAAAAAAAAATGTTACACATCAAAAACTGCCTCTTGATGAATATTAAGTGTGTAATAAATTTCCCAAAAATATCTTGAGCAGTAACACAGATATTATTAAATAAAAAAAAGGATTTTTAAAAAAATTCTACACCCTATATCCTAGAAGTGAAGACGTTTAGCACAAATGTTTATATGAAGTTTTCTTTTCTAAAAATGGATCCAAGAACTACCTCCTTCACTATTAGCATCTTATTCAATAGCACCCTGTATACATATAGGTACAATATCTATAGAATAAATAAATCAAAAGTGTTTAATTCTAAATAATTTACAGACTTTAAAACCAGTATTTACGAAAGGGTAAAAAATGTAGGGTCCTTAAATCTCGGTCTGATTTTGTAATAGTTTTTAATATTTATATAATTGTTCCTAAATATCTTACAATATAGGCCACCCTTTTTCGTTGTTACAATGTCATTATATCCGTACAAAATTTATAAATACATAAAAAATGTTTGATTCTTGCTTCGGAGAAGTCCAATAAAAATGGTGTAAGTCAGTGTCAGCTGTCCGCTATATTTTACATGTTAATTATTGAGACAAGTTAGCGATGATTAAACCGGTTTTTAATTGTTTTGGTGGATGTGTTAAAGAAAATAGATTCTAATCATTATTCTTTCATCAAAATAATTCGATTTGACCCCTAGATGCTTCAATAAGTTGGAAAAGAAGAGAAATATTTTTTTGGAAAGACAACACACAGCAGACGTATGTTTATTCTTTAAACATTGATTGGATCTATCGATCTACCAGTGTCAGCGTCAAAATATTTATTTATTAACAGTAAATACCTAAGTTATCAAAACAAGCAATTTTATTTAGTTTAAAAAATGTTATGGTTAAGATTGTCATTGTAAAAGTTTTCAAAAAAGAGATCTTTAAACATAATATCGATTACAATTAAATTGTATTGTTAAATTAATCTGAGGGCACGGCAATGCCTCGCCAAGATCGCGCTGCCGTACCAACTTTTCTGGAAACATTTCAGCCCATATTTGACCTGTCTAAAACTCTACTTCGGAATCAGCTACGAATCTCAATACAATACAACCCCTCCAAGTTTCATGGACTTCCATAAAGTAGTAAAGTAGTTACGAAATTTCATAAAACGTCCAAATTGCCACTCACTCAACTCACTCATGTATAGATCATCAAAATTCTACTGTACTTCCAGACATGCTACAAAGATGCAATTTGGTAGACTGATAGAAATTATGACCAAACCCCCGAAGAAAATCAAAAAACCCCAAAATTCTAGTTTACTCCCCTCCCCTATACATGTAAAGTTATGTAAAAGTAACATTGCCCACTTCCAGAAATGCTAGAGAGCTGAGCTTTGGCAGACTGATAGGATCTATGATAAAACTATAGGAAAAAATTAAAACACCCCAAAATTCTAATTTACTTCCCTCCCCTATAAATGTAAATTTATGTAAAAGTAACATTGCCCACTTCCAGACATGCTAGAGAGCTGAGCTTTGGAACGCCGATAGTAACTATGATAAAGCTATAGAAAAAAATTAAAACACCCCACTTCCCTCTCCTATAAAGATGAATTTATCTAAAAGTAACATTGCCCATTTCCAGAAACACTAGGGAGCTGAGCTTTGCAAGGCTGATAAAAACTATGATACAACCATGGGAAAAAAATTAAAAACCCCAACAATTTAAAGTTATGTAAAAGTAACACTGCCCACTTCCATAAACGCTAGAGATCTAAGCTTTTTAAGACTGAAAGACACTATGATAAAACTATAGGAAAAAATTTAAAAACACCAACAATTTAATTTACTTCCCTCCCCTATAAATGTAAAGTTATGTAAAAGTAACATTACCCACTTCCAGAAACGCTAGAGAGCTGAGCATTGGAAGACTGATAGGAACTATGATAAACTATAGGAAAAAATTTAAGAACAAGAAAATGCTAAATTACAAAATTTAGAAAAACATTTCCAAACTAGTAAGAACCTTTCATTTTGAAATTTATATTGGAGAACTTGGCTTTCCTTTTATCTCATTTCTTTTTACGGAATGCCATTTTCGCGTACTTGGCTTTTTTAACATGAAATGTTTTTGTTATGATTATCTTATTTAGGTGTTTTGCAATGTGATAAAAAAAAACAAAAAAAACTTTTAAATTAATTAACGACAAAACCTTCTTTTAAGATAATTTTCAAAAATATATATTTTTTTCACTTAGTCATAAGATTGACGGGATCCACACCCAATCGGTGTATGTTTAATTTGAAATTGTAATTTTATTATAAGGTGGCAGAGTAGTGCCGTGGTACGGTCGTCAGTTATATTAGCGTGCGATGCGATGCACGCAAAATATAAGTTGACCTTGAACATAGAGAATATACGCAGGTGTAGTTCAGGAGCCGACACGCATCCAGCCGAGGAACCAGGAATAATAACCCAGAAGCCTGCTATAGGTGCTAAATAGTCGGGACCAGGATGGCGCCAGCATAAATCTCCTGCAGTCAACTAACGACGACCACGACTGTTGCGCTGAAAAGGAAAGAAGTCTATAACCAAGATCTGCTGGGACGATAGCGATGTTAGATAGATGAAAGTCTAACATGTAGCAGGACCACCTTTCGGAGTAAAAGCGTGAGTCCACTGTGTATACTGCTACGCAGTTTAAAGATCCCGACCCTCGACAAAGAGGTGCCAGGAAAAATTAAGCCCTCTTAGAGAAAGAAAACTTGCATTCTGAGGGGCACGTGCATCAGTTTGGGTTTGCGAAAGGGGCGCGCCGTGTGCCTCGTTAGACCAAAAATGGTCTTCCCACCACTACTACTACTAATTGTATTATAAACATGATCGAATAAAAAATAACCCTCTCTTATTATCCACACTGCTTTCAAACAAAATTCAAAAATAGGTTTATTGTTTATGAATTTTTCGAATAAAAAGTTTTAGGGTTAAAAACAAATAGAGAGCCTGTATGTATGACATTTCTATACAAAAGAGAGACGCTACAAACCCATCAAAGTTACTGAATTTAACATTTTTTGGTTATGTTGTTTTCTTGCCAAGTTCATTGGCGTTTCACTCAAATAATTTAAATTGTCAACGGTGAGTGACATCAATCATCATGCACAAAACACGTTTGTCCTCACCCCCTGTATAGATTTTGCTAAAAATTGTTTATTTCAATTTTCCACCGCTTACGAATTAACAAGGACAGGAGGTGCGTCTCTCTCTAAACATCGCTAGAGTATAGAGGACCGATATTTTCATCCGTTGGATTTGACTTTGAACAGTTTGTTATATATCGAAAATTGATTCCGGAGTGAGATGGGGCTAGTGAGGGCACAACACCGACAAAAACGCATTATATTGTATGAGACCCCATCTTTTTAAATGAATTCGAAGTTTTCAGTTAGTTAAATAAACGACTTTATTAAGGTAAAGAAATTCTTTTAGCTTAGTTGTTAAAAAAATATATTAAGAATAATAAAATATTTATAATTTATAAAGATACTTATTGATAGGACTCTCCGTTAACAAGTTATGAATAAGGTTATTTAAATTATGGTGGGGCTAAACATTATATTTAAATTTTATGAAAACCGATTCAGATGTATAGGGGCTATTCTTATCATTGCTTTGTTGATTGGAAAAGTAAAAACTCCCTGAAATTTAAAAGGACTAAACATTAGGCATCAAAATTATTCTACTTTTAAGTTCCTTAGAAAATAGAAGATTGCTGCAAGCAAAAAAACAATGTTTTTTATATTTTTGTTTAAGTGGCCTTGTCTTTCAAAAGAAACTTGGCAGTCCGATTTATTTTTCCGTTGAAAGAGCCGACAATGATTTTTTGGGGTAAAAAGTGACGTCATTTCTGTCACGTTTCGCTACCTATGAGGGACCCTTATTATCAGTTACCTTAATAATTTTAACCGGTTCCAGAGGTGCCTATTTAAAACTATCACTTTGAGTAAAATACCGGGTGGATGGAAGAGTTTAGTGTCGCGTTTTCAGTGTAGTTGATTATTTTTATATGAGAAAAACTCGACAAAAAAAGGTCCAAAAGGGCGAAAAATTGGGTATATATATCGTGATAAAAGTGTCATTTATCTCTCGACATATTTTACGCCTCGGGATAAAAAGTGACATTTTTCTTGGTATATAATATAATATTCTTGTAAAGTGAACGACATGAAAATGCAATAACCAGAGAAGCAGGATACTATAAAACAAAAAGTCGAGATTAAAGGCATGTGATTCCAACATTGGTTGTGTTGCGACTGACTTCACGACACTATGCAAGTGGGGAAGGACGTTTTATGGTAGTCGCTTGATAGATTATTTATTAATTTTAAATAAAAAATGGTTAGAAGATACTTTTGAGTATCTTGATAATTTTTCTTTTTAGCCGGTTTTATTTTACAAATACTCCTTTGTGCGTCGCGAATAATAGTTCAGGCTCTATATCAGATTGAAGAAGCAACACACTTCGTATGGATAGACATAAGACT
This sequence comes from Aspidapion aeneum, assembly GCA_963576565.1. NCBI lineage: Eukaryota > Metazoa > Arthropoda > Insecta > Coleoptera > Brentidae > Aspidapion > Aspidapion aeneum. The sequence goes on from OY755039.1 coordinate 23,175,962, forward strand.
TGCCCGAACATTTTACGAAAGAGAACCATCCCTAATCCTGGCAGGGGGGGTGGTTCCCCCCTTAAACATGTTTTTTGATAGTTTTTTGCCAATAACTCGAAAACAGTAAACTTTTCCAAGAATCTTCTAGAGATCATTTTCCAAGGGGGTACAATTTTCTTTTCAGCGATGTACCTTAGTAGCCTCTGACGGCAGTAGTGCACGTTCCATTAGCGTTCGAGAAAAGGGGACAATTTTTAACATATTTTTTTTGCAATATTTTTAATTCTTAACACTATTTTTTCTTAAAAAAATATTTTTGGTTAAAAGCCCAATGTGTGTCTGGCCGTAACACAAAATCGTCAAAATCGAGTCTCCTAAGTTCTTAACGCAAAAACGCCTGTTTAAAGTATAATTAAATTATAAAAGTTATACTAATAGTTTGATCTCGCCAAGACGAATCCGAAATTGAATAGAGAACTTCAATCCAGCTATTGGGAGCTACGAAAAACTGAAGTAAGTCTTTTAAGTTTCAATCAATTAAAGTCACACTTTTACATGCGACCTTGCAGTTCACAGAGTAGCGGACTGTCTGCACCAATAAACAAATAAAAAAGTAACATTTAAAGATGTCTGACTCCGAAGAAGTTGACAAGTTACCTCCGGAGCATGCTCAGCTCTATAAATTACTTGTAACCGCTAATATAAAGCAAACACAAGAACTAAAAAACGAAATACAGGGCATTTCCAACAAAACAAAATCCGATATTCTACAGTTACAATCAAAAAACCTGCAGTTTGAAAGAAACATTCGAAAGAACAACATCATTTTCTTTGGCCAAAAAGATCTGAAAAAAGATACTTTACTTAAAAATTCTCTAGCTTTATTGAACAATTACCTCAAAGTAAACCTATCGGAACAAGATATAAACAATATTTACATTGCTGGTAAAAGTCCAAACTCACCAGTGATAGTACAGTTTATTTCTTATCTAAAGAAATCAGCACTATTCAAGGATACAGACAATTTAAAAAAATTAAGAGAAGCCGGTTACCCTATTGCGAACGATTTGTGCAAAGAGGATTTAGAAAATCAGAAAGTACTCCGGCGACACCTTACGCACGCTAGGGAACAGAATCTGGAGGCAAAAATTAAAGGATATGCACTGTATATCGCTGGCTTAAAATACACTGTGGATCACTTGAAAAATCTTGAGGACAACGCTGAGACTGTCTCAGAAACAGAAACATCAGAGGTTGAAAGTGACCACGAACCCTTGAACACCACAAAAAACCAGTCCGCTAACAGCAAGAAAAAAATCGGCGACCCAAAAGTCGTTCCAAAAGCAGTCGTGCAAGCAGCGCCCGTCCGCCAATCCAAGCGAAAGAGAATAAAAACCTATCAGTACTCGCCCAAAAATTAAACCGAATTTATCATTTCGACTGAACATCTAAATATATCGTCTTATCTATTTTTTTTTTTATATATTTAATTTATTTTCATATTTTTATTTTAGTTTGTAAACATCACAATATTAAATAGATACCAATAATAATATACAGTTATTGCCCTACACAACGTTATTTTAGATTAGTGATTTAATACACCAATTAATTTAAAATGGACTACTTTGCTCGTTATTTTGCAGACAATGAAATAGAAACATTTGAAACAGAAAACTACGAAAGTACATCTCGATTATTAAAAAGTAATAAAAACGAGCCAAGCTTTTCCATTTTTCATACTAACATTAGAGGTTTAAGTTCAAATTTTACAAAATTGCAGGTGTTGTTACACTGCCTCAACCAAAATTTTGACATAATTGTTTTGACAGAAACATGCTTATTACACAGTCTAGATCTCTTCCAAATACCGAACTATACGAGTATTTACAGTAGAGGTAATTTTAATCAGCATGATGGTGTCATTATGTATATTAAAGAAAGCATTTACTTCAGCCACGAAATTGTTACAATTGCCCAAAACAATTGTATAAGAGTAGTACTGCAGGATGGCAACAAAAAAATTGGGATAACTGCAATTTACAGGCTCCACCCTACAAATGTGCATTCTTTTATCACAGAACTTTCCCATTTCTTACCGACTTGCCAAGCCGAGACTGAAATCATTATAGGGGATATAAATATTAATATATTATTAAACACTGAGATTTCACAAGATTACTTAGACATGTTGTACTCTTTTGGCTATAAGTCATCTATCAATAAGTATACACGGGTAGATAAGAATTCAAAAAGTTGTTTAGATCACATAATGTTCAAAAGCAACCACATAAAAGAAGACACACTAGTCCCTATCATTATGTTGTCTAAAATAACGGATCATTATCCTACTATTCTACAATTTCAAAGCTATTCGAAACACACACGCGAGCGGCGAAATATCAGACTTATCATTAGCTACCAAAAATTAATAAACCAACTAAACACCCACAATTTTAACGATATTTATATGAGTAATGATGCAAACTATATAGCTGAACGGATTTCCAACACACTTAAAACATATTTAAGCCAAAACACTAAAACTTCTGAGACGATCTATATCCAAAAAAAGCCATGGATAACAATAGGTCTTACCCAATCAATTAAAATAAGAGACCAGCTGTATCAAAAATACAAAATCGAAAAAACTGATTACACGTATAACAAGTATAAACTATACAGAAATAAAATAAACCACCTAATCGAGAAACAAAAAAACAAATTCTACAAAGAGAAAATAATAAACAACAAAAACAACTCAAAAATTATATGGCAGACTATCAACGAGTACACTAATAAGACCACATATAAAGAAACACATATAAAAACTGTGATAAATCCAAATAACGAAATAGAATCCGATCCAGAAGGAATAGCGCAAATATTTAATAACCACTACACAACAATCGGACAAAAAATGGCAGATAATATACAAAATAATAGAGCCTCACCTTTTTTTAATATCCCTTTAAAAAGAATTCCCCAATCAATATTTTTGACACCAGTGACAGAGAAAGAAATTCAAAACATAATCCTGAGACTTAAAAATAACTCCGCACCTGGAAATGACGGTATTAACGTTACCTTATATAAAAAATCCGCAAACATTCTCTCAAAACCGCTGCAACATTTAATTAATGTTATTTTTAATACCGGTATATGTCCCAGAATATTTAAAGTAGCAGTGGTCAAGCCTATATACAAAAACGGGGATAAAAAGTTAGTCGAAAACTATAGACCAATAAGCTTGACCAGTGTCTTGTCAAAGATTTTTGAGAGGGCACTCAGAGGTAGACTTGTTGACTTTTTTGAAAAACACTGTATTTTCCACAAACTGCAATTTGGTTTTAGAGAAAACAGGTCTCCTTCGGATGCCATCTCATTCTTGACAAGCAAAATCTATGAGTCTCTTGACAAGAACAAACAATGTGCTGCAGTATTCTTGGATTTGGCAAAGGCCTTTGACTCTGTTAACCATCGAAAGCTATTAACAAAACTTGAAAGCATGGGAATCAGAGGAGTGGCTCTTTCATTGATTGAATCATATCTAACGGACAGAGAACAGTTTGTTACAGTCGAAAATAAGAACAGCGACCAAAAAACGGTTACTTTTGGCGTGCCTCAAGGCACTGTTTTAGGTCCTGTACTATTCATTTTGTATATAAACGACTTATTAAACCTAAATTGTCACGGAACTCTACTATCATTCGCTGACGATACATGTTTGTTTGTTGAAGCTGACTCCTGGAATGAAGTTCAAAACCGAATTCAAGAAGATCTGCAAAAAATAATATGTTGGCTTGACTCAAACCTACTAACTATTAACCTATCAAAAACAATTTACCTACCTTTTGCAAAAACCGCCAAAAAATTACCGACGATTGAACTAAACATCTTTTTACCCTTTAGAAAAAACAAGAATTGGTCAATTAAAATCTCTGACTCTGCAAAATATCTCGGAATAACGGTAGACTCTTATTTAAAATGGAAATCCCACACTGACAATCTTACAAAAAAGCTAAGATCTCTCACATACCTATTTCAGAAGGCAAAACAAATTTTGTCCTTAAACTCACTTAAAATTATGTATTTTTCGCTGGTTCAGTCTCTCCTAGAGTACGGAATAGTAGCGTGGGGGGGAACCTACCAAGAAAACATCAAATCTGTCGAAACACTACAAAAGAGAATCTTAAAATCAATTTTTAGGTTAGACCAAAGATTCTCTACAGTCGAACTATTTGAACTAAGCAACGTTCTTACCATCAAACAACTTTTCTATAAAGCATCAATATTACAAAGTATTAAAAATAAGATGTTTATATCAGAAAGGCCACAAAAATACTACACTAGATTTCAAGCTAATGATAATGTCACAACAAGCAAACTCAATTCAACAATTGGACAACAAAATTTTATTTACATAGGACAACAAGTTCATAACAAATTACCTCTTTCCCTTAAAAACAAAATTGGTTTTAAAGCATTTAAAAAACACTTAACAAAATATTTTATACAAACTAAATTTTCACTCTCTTAAATCTCTTTCGAATAATTTTATTGTTATTGGTATTAATATTATTATTGGTATTAATTAATTAATTAATTAATTAATTAATTAATTACATCATTAGTTTGGCATACTTTTTAAACAAGAATTTATTCCTAGTTTCTAGTAGATAGTTTAGTTATTTAAGTTCTTTCAGAGACGAGATGGATGTGTCCTGAATATGGCAGACAAGGACTTTTGACCTTAAGCCTAGGAAACTATTTGGGATACATGCCATTTCGAATAAATTTCTTAAACTGTAAGTTTATTTATGTAAATTTAAGTTATTTTTGAAAATAAATGAAATGAAAAATGAAATACAGTTAAAGCTAGACATATATATTTTTAAATAGCCGCTTTGAAATAAAAATAAATGTGTAATGTGTAACATTTATTTTTGTAACTCAGTAAATAATAATGAACGTGAGTAAAAAATTATTTTTAGTTAGTAATAACTTAAAATTGACTTTTTCGAGTTGATCTTTTTTAAAGTGGGGGTGAAGGACATCCACCCTCTTACCCCCCTCAAAAGAGCTATTACAGTATTTTCCCAATTATTTGCAAACTTTTAACTTGGCAAAAAACAACTAAGTTACAATTATTGAGGCTAATGAAAACTCCCTTCTAATGTATGACACGCCCCCCTTACGTCAGTGGCGCACCTTTTATATGCATTAAAATGAGAATTGTGGAGAAAAGTATTTTTTTTAAATTTTTTTAAAGTCCATTTTTTAGTGTCCAACATGTCTGGTTTTAAAACTTACTTTTAAAGCTAAATAATTGCATAGACGCCCGAAAAATGGTCAAATTTGATATACACTTAAATCTTTATTTAATACAACCATGTGTTCAATGAGAGAAGCACACTTGGTATGGATATACAGTATAGTACCCCAAAAATATAACGAGGAGGATCCACCCGCCTACTCATGACGGAGGGGTGGTTCCCCCCTTCAATATTTTACTGTTCTTTTCCAACATGGTTGTCTTAAATGAAGATTCAAGTGTATAGCAAATTTGACCATTTTTGGTGCGTCTATGCTAGATCTACCGCTGGCTTGGGGGGGGGGGAGCGATATACATCATTGAAAGGAAATTTTTTCAGCTTTCAAAATAAGTTGTAAAACAGACAAAAAAATATTGCTTTTTCCACACTTCTTATTTATTTAAATGCCTATAAAAGGTGCGCCACTAATGTAAGGGGAGCGTGTTATACATCGTTAGAGAGGACTTTTGGTCAGCCTCAATAACTATTTCTTATTTGTTTTTGGCCAAGTTAAAAGTTTGCAAATAATTAGAAAAATACTGTCACATTTGAAGGGGCGAGAGAGGGGATGCCCCCCCAATTTAAATGAATTCAACTCAACAAAAATTAAATCTTAAGTTAATACTAATAAAAAATACCACTGCCTTTTAGGGGTAATAAGGTAATAGGTTAAAAAGAAAATTTTATCCGCTTGCAAAATGATCTTTAGAATATTTTTAGAAAAGTTAACCGGTTTCGAGTTACCAAAAAACCGTCAAAAAGCAATTTTAAGGGGGAGGACCAACCCATTGCCAGGGTTGATAGGGGTGGTTCCCTTTCGTAAACTATTCGGCAGCGGCGTAGCGTGGGGGGGGGCGCGGGGGGTTCGTCGCCCCCAAACCCCCCCCCCCCCCCCCCGAGGGTAGTGGCGCCCCATAGGTGGGAGAGGCGCCCTTGTGTTGTATCGGCCGCCCCTCATACATGATGACTTTTTGTTCGGTTCGGTTCAGAGGCGCCCTTGTGACTTATCGGCCGCCCCCTGACATTTGATACCCCCTTTTTTTTTTTTTTTTGGAGACGGCGCGGTTCAAATTTCTACGGCGCGGCTCTTTTTTTTTTTGGTCGCAAGATTTGTGAGAGGTGCCTTTTTGACCTTTTGGGTGTTTTTTTGCCGTAAGATTTTTCATCAGTTTGCAGAGGCGCCCTTTTTAGCTGTCGCCCCCCCCCGCCCTTTCGGGCACGCTACGCCGCTGCTATTCGGGCGAGTCTTATGTCTATCTATACCAAGTGTGTTGCTTCCATTATTAAACCCAGTATCGGACACCGTAGGGCCTGAACTATAAAAGGTAATGCCCAATTCAGATTACCTTGCACCAGTTGTTTAATTAAATAGTGTTTCTTTTAGTTGAAAAAATGTCTAAGTAAACTGCTTCCTCTGTTTCAAATTTCACCGCATGCCACTGTTTATAAACTTTGGGATTTTGAATACAGTTTTGTGGTAAACCAAGAAATAAGTATTTATCTCTCAGAAAAGGCAATTCAGGATTTAAAAGTCAATTCTGTTGTAATACCTTTTGATTTGTTTGTAGCCAGTGAAAAATCCAGCCCTTCAAATTTGGTATTTTTCTTGCTTTTTATTTAAGAACGGTTTCAACGGTTTGATTCTTTTTGCAGAGATAGCTCGAAGCATTACTTTCCAACAAACAAAATGTGAAAAGAACGGTAAAAAATAAGTAAAGCTTTTATGATATAAACTGGACCAATATTAAAGTTATACATTAGCAGGTCCATAGAAATAAAACTTCGCGATTCCATTGTCTTTATTTATTTTAAACACAACGTTTCTGTTAGTAACTATCTTTAACCATTTTCAAGTGTAAACTAAACAATTACAAGCATTTTCTATCTACTTATTTATTTCTCAAATATCAACAGCCAATGGCCAATTACAGATACAGTTTAGTCAAATTCCCACCACTATAAATAAAACCTTAAGAAGTCCCGTGACCCGTTTATTTTCATACTCAAGCCAAAAGGTCTCGAATTGTCTATCTTCAAAAGTTGTTGCTTTATTGCTACTATAATAATTATTAATTAAATATTCTAAAACAGTGATGCTTATTCAAATAAAAAATAACTTTGTAAAATATCAGTAGTGGTAATAGTTATTTACCTAACAAGTGTGGAAAGTAACAATTTACTGCACGCGTCGGCAGTTGGCCGAATGACGCGGAGTGGAGTTCGGTCAAGCCGTCAAGGGCGGTAAAGGCACTTTCCGCATGTGTTAGCTGCAACATTTTACCTATAAGTCTTTTTTTTCAAAAAATTGAATGTAATTTATAAAGAAATATAAAATTAATGGAATTGAAATGTAAACAAACATTGAAGCTGTCTTATTGAAGGGTTGCTAAGATTTCTTAGTGGTACGCATGCGGTAAAGTGATTACTTTACCGCACGCGAGTATATAATAGTTATTTACCTAACAAGTGCGGAAAGTAATACTTTACCGCACGCGACGGCAGTTGGCCGAACGACGCGGAGCCGTCAAGGGTGGTAAAGACACTTTCCGCATGTGTTAGGTACAATATTTTATCTATGAGTACCTTTTTTTTTTAATTGTATGTAATTTATAAATAAACATGTCAAATTAGATGGAATTGAAATGTAAACAAATATTGAAGCTGTCTTATTGATGCGTTGCTAAGGTTTTTAAGTGGTGCGCGTGCGGTAAAATAACTTTACCGCACAGTGTGCTGTAGAATAATTACTTTACCGCACGCGAGTAGGTAAAAAATATTACGAAACAATTTGCGTCTGACATTTTTAATCCAAGCAGTTACACTTAATGCTCAGCCCAAAGTTGAGAATAAGTAGGCCACTAATGGATAACATTCAAAAAAACAAACCAAGATTAACATGACAGTGGTAAACGGGATTTATTACTTTTCTAAACTAAATAAACACGCGATATCTTGTTGCGAAGCTTAAGCGAAAATATACATATAAAAGGATATATTTTCTTAAGGACATTGTTAACGTTTGCTAACGCACTGGTAACGACACCAATTCTCTATTCCATTTTAAGAATCACATTTGAGTTATTTCGTCGTGATTTGAGGAAAACTGAGATGTGTTCAATATAAAATTTTACAGAGGAGACAAAAAATTGTCTAAAACACATTCATGGCCAATAATAATTTATTTCTATTAACATTAACTAAACATGAAGAAACTCCAAACAAAAATAAAGAACATAAACTCAGAGCTACAACCTGAAATAAGCAAAGCGGGAATATAAGAGAGCATTAAAGAAAATGAAAAAAAAAATAATCCCAAACAACTGGATATACCTAAAAAACTATCTACCTATAACACTGTATAATGTAATTTATAAGCTTTTCACGAAAATATTAACAGATAGACTAACCACAAAATTTGACGGATATCAATCAAAGGAACAAGCAGGCTTCAGAAAAGGTTTCAGTACAGTTGACTACGTATTAACCATGAAAATCCTAATAGAACGAGCCAACAAATATGACATTCCACTATATATTGCGTTTATAGACTTCGAAAATGCTTTCGATAGCATTGAGCACTGGGCAGGAAAAGCATCTTTAATTAATAGCCGAATAGATCACAGATATACAGACTTAATAGCCAATATATATAGCGAAGCAACAACATCAATCAAAATCCACGAAGAAACTCAGTCAATCCGCATAAGAGGAGGTGTCAGACAGGGTGACCCAATATCCCCTAAATTATTTAATCAGGCCCTAGGAGATATTTTTAAAAGCTTAGATTGGGAAGCAATAGGCATCAAAGTACACGGACAATTCTTGAACCACCTAAGATATGCTGATGATATCGCCTTAATAATAGACAAGAAAAAAGAACTGATAAAAATGCTGGAAGAACTGGATACAGCAGCTAAAAATATAGGCTTAGGTATGAACTACACTAAAACTAAGATCATAACAAACACAGATGAAGATATTACGGTCAGAATAAACCAAAATAAAATAGAACAAGTAGAGGAATATATATATATATATATATATATATATATATATATATATATATATATATATATATATATATATATATATATATATATATATATATATATATATATGTATCTGGGACAAATTATTAAACTAAAAGAAAACCAAACAGCTGAAATCAAGAAATCAAGAGACGAGTAGGATTGGCCTGGGCAGCATTCGGTAAATTAAGCTACATATTAAGGAAAAATATCCTCAGTACCTCAAAACGAAAGTATATAACCAATGTATCCTTCCGGTACTTACCTCTGGATCCCAACATCCCTCAAACATGAATAAGGTAACAAAAGCCCAAAGATCAATGGAAAGACAAATGTTACATGTAAAGCTGACAGATAGAAAAAGTAATTAATGGATAAGAAATAAAACAAAAATAAGGGATGTCAGAGGAGAAGTAGCAAAATTAAAATGAAAATTTGCTGATCAGAATATCAGACAGAAAGAAGATCGATGGAACAAATTTATTATAAACTGGAGACCTTGGGAAAATAAAAGAAGTAGGGGAAGACCCCAAATGAGATGAGCGGACGATTTGAATAAACACGCGGGAACTAGATGGATGAACACGGCGACAGACAGGGAAGAGTGGAAGATATTGGGGGAGGCCTATGCTTAAAGATGGATTGAAGAAGGCTAAATAGATGGAATAGATAGATAGATAGAACACTAACTATTCAGGTTTAGACACAGCTTATACAGTTACCTAATGGAATGAAATAATACCTAAGTACTAAGTAAATTAAATTTGAAAAATCTCTGTGTAGACAGGGTATCAATAAATTATGTCGCCAAACTTTAGAGGATAATTTTATAAGTGATTTTAAGAAAAAACTTCAAATAAATATGGTTCCGCAAATGCTTAGTTTTCGAGATACAAAGTGTCAAAGTTTCAATTTTTTGTTTGTTTTTCTTTATTTGCCTTAAATTTGGAATGTCTATTTAGCAGAAACTTTTTGATCTATCGCAATTTTTTCTTTTGTACCCTGCTAAATGACATTAAAATTTAAAATATTCACTACATTACATTATTTTAATTTTATGCGAGTTTTATGTAATTTCTGAACAGCAATCCCAGATAAAAATTAACTTTTTTTTTCTCGAAAAGTTTCTGATTAAAACATTGAATTTATTTTATATTTTTGAATTTACCAAGTCACTGGTAGATTCAACTGCAAAAAAGTTCTGTGGGGAAAATGGGTTATGACCCCGGAAAATATATCACCCTGTGGTTTTGTAGCTTAATACACGTTCCAGATTTCAGCTAAACATCTCAAAAACGGCACGAGTTATAAAGAAAAAACGAACAAAAAATTAAGACTTTAACAACCTATATCCCGAAAACTAAGCATTTAGGTGCCCACGTTTATACAAAGTGTTTTTCTTAAAACCGCTTAAAGAAAAATCCTCTAAAGTTTGGCGACATACTTTATTAACACCCTGTATAGCAGAAAATTAGATAACAAAAGTGATTTGTCACTTGCCTTAGCATTCGTAAATTGTTTTGTCATTTGTTGTCAAGTATTGTATTTTTGATTTTTTTTGCTGTTCGTTGTTTTTATTACTTAAGTTTTAAAAAGTTTTTACGGTATTTTATGGTATTTTTATTCGTTTTCTGCTTAGAGAATTGAATTTTCTAGAGGAAAAATTGCCAAATTTTATTCCGCCACACGTTCGGTTAGGTATAGTTGGTTGAAATTGATGAATTTATAGGATTTAAACTGCAAATAAATAAAAATAATGTATTTTGTAGTGGCAAGAATATTTAAACGATTGAAATTTAATGGATTTTTGGTAATTACTATATCTATATATGTAGCTATTCATAAATAATAAACTATATACACAGATATTTTTTCTCTTAAAACCAGGAGAAGGGAAAAAAGAGGGAGGTGGAATTAAAGGCGAGGGTTATTATAGTTTTTTAAACTTAAGAAAACAATGAAGATAATATATATGCTATAAGTAATTGTCATAAAGGTTATAAACTTCGTGGTTTGGAGAAACGTCTAGTTATGTCATTAAAATTTGTGTTCTGACTCTTGCAAATAAGCAGCTGAAGTCTTCAGGCTTTCTTCAACAGCTTGGCGTATTAAATTATATTTCAAACGCTTTCTCTTAGATTCTAGACTTTCCCTGAAATGTTCTTCTTTGTTCATATATTTTGGACAGTCACGAAATTTGGCAGGAATAGCAGCTAAAAATTTAAATAACTTAAACTCCTATCAGAATAGGAATAGAATTTCGCCTCTTTGACCTTACATCACGAACTATTACCAAAAAAATTGTTTGTCACCAACACCTTAAAACGCCTGTGAACATTCATAAAATATACCCTGTGGGCAGCTCGGGTTAGCTCTTTGACTTACCTTTTTTAAGTCTTGGTTTATTTAGTGGCACATACAATACTTCCTCACTTTTAAAGTGCAATTCACGAAACCGAACCCCCCCCCCCCCCCCGAGGGTAGTGGCGCCCCATAGGTGGGAGAGGCGCCCTTGTGTTGTATCGGCCGCCCCTCATACATGATGACTTTTTGTTCGGTTCGGTTCAGAGGCGCCCTTGTGACTTATCGGCCGCCCCCTGACATTTGATACCCCTTTTTTTTTTTTTTTTTGGAGACGGCGCGGTTCAAATTTCTACGGCGCGGCTCTTTTTTTTTTTGGTCGCAAGATTTGTGAGAGGTGCCTTTTTGACCTTTTGGGTGTTTTTTTGCCGTAAGATTTTTCATCAGTTTGCAGAGGCGCCCTTTTTAGCTGTCGCCCCCCCCCGCCCTTTCGGGCACGCTACGCCGCTGCTATTCGGGCGAGTCTTATGTCTATCTATACCAAGTGTGTTGCTTCCATTATTAAACCCAGTATCGGACACCGTAGGGCCTGAACTATAAAAGGTAATGCCCAATTCAGATTACCTTGCACCAGTTGTTTAATTAAATAGTGTTTCTTTTAGTTGAAAAAATGTCTAAGTAAACTGCTTCCTCTGTTTCAAATTTCACCGCATGCCACTGTTTATAAACTTTGGGATTTTGAATACAGTTTTGTGGTAAACCAAGAAATAAGTATTTATCTCTCAGAAAAGGCAATTCAGGATTTAAAAGTCAATTCTGTTGTAATACCTTTTGATTTGTTTGTAGCCAGTGAAAAATCCAGCCCTTCAAATTTGGTATTTTTCTTGCTTTTTATTTAAGAACGGTTTCAACGGTTTGATTCTTTTTGCAGAGATAGCTCGAAGCATTACTTTCCAACAAACAAAATGTGAAAAGAACGGTAAAAAATAAGTAAAGCTTTTATGATATAAACTGGACCAATATTAAAGTTATACATTAGCAGGTCCATAGAAATAAAACTTCGCGATTCCATTGTCTTTATTTATTTTAAACACAACGTTTCTGTTAGTAACTATCTTTAACCATTTTCAAGTGTAAACTAAACAATTACAAGCATTTTCTATCTACTTATTTATTTCTCAAATATCAACAGCCAATGGCCAATTACAGATACAGTTTAGTCAAATTCCCACCACTATAAATAAAACCTTAAGAAGTCCCGTGACCCGTTTATTTTCATACTCAAGCCAAAAGGTCTCGAATTGTCTATCTTCAAAAGTTGTTGCTTTATTGCTACTATAATAATTATTAATTAAATATTCTAAAACAGTGATGCTTATTCAAATAAAAAATAACTTTGTAAAATATCAGTAGTGGTAATAGTTATTTACCTAACAAGTGTGGAAAGTAACAATTTACTGCACGCGTCGGCAGTTGGCCGAATGACGCGGAGTGGAGTTCGGTCAAGCCGTCAAGGGCGGTAAAGGCACTTTCCGCATGTGTTAGCTGCAACATTTTACCTATAAGTCTTTTTTTTCAAAAAATTGAATGTAATTTATAAAGAAATATAAAATTAATGGAATTGAAATGTAAACAAACATTGAAGCTGTCTTATTGAAGGGTTGCTAAGATTTCTTAGTGGTACGCATGCGGTAAAGTGATTACTTTACCGCACGCGAGTATATAATAGTTATTTACCTAACAAGTGCGGAAAGTAATACTTTACCGCACGCGACGGCAGTTGGCCGAACGACGCGGAGCCGTCAAGGGTGGTAAAGACACTTTCCGCATGTGTTAGGTACAATATTTTATCTATGAGTACCTTTTTTTTTTAATTGTATGTAATTTATAAATAAACATGTCAAATTAGATGGAATTGAAATGTAAACAAATATTGAAGCTGTCTTATTGATGCGTTGCTAAGGTTTTTAAGTGGTGCGCGTGCGGTAAAATAACTTTACCGCACAGTGTGCTGTAGAATAATTACTTTACCGCACGCGAGTAGGTAAAAAATATTACGAAACAATTTGCGTCTGACATTTTTAATCCAAGCAGTTACACTTAATGCTCAGCCCAAAGTTGAGAATAAGTAGGCCACTAATGGATAACATTCAAAAAAACAAACCAAGATTAACATGACAGTGGTAAACGGGATTTATTACTTTTCTAAACTAAATAAACACGCGATATCTTGTTGCGAAGCTTAAGCGAAAATATACATATAAAAGGATATATTTTCTTAAGGACATTGTTAACGTTTGCTAACGCACTGGTAACGACACCAATTCTCTATTCCATTTTAAGAATCACATTTGAGTTATTTCGTCGTGATTTGAGGAAAACTGAGATGTGTTCAATATAAAATTTTACAGAGGAGACAAAAAATTGTCTAAAACACATTCATGGCCAATAATAATTTATTTCTATTAACATTAACTAAACATGAAGAAACTCCAAACAAAAATAAAGAACATAAACTCAGAGCTACAACCTGAAATAAGCAAAGCGGGAATATAAGAGAGCATTAAAGAAAATGAAAAAAAAAATAATCCCAAACAACTGGATATACCTAAAAAACTATCTACCTATAACACTGTATAATGTAATTTATAAGCTTTTCACGAAAATATTAACAGATAGACTAACCACAAAATTTGACGGATATCAATCAAAGGAACAAGCAGGCTTCAGAAAAGGTTTCAGTACAGTTGACTACGTATTAACCATGAAAATCCTAATAGAACGAGCCAACAAATATGACATTCCACTATATATTGCGTTTATAGACTTCGAAAATGCTTTCGATAGCATTGAGCACTGGGCAGGAAAAGCATCTTTAATTAATAGCCGAATAGATCACAGATATACAGACTTAATAGCCAATATATATAGCGAAGCAACAACATCAATCAAAATCCACGAAGAAACTCAGTCAATCCGCATAAGAGGAGGTGTCAGACAGGGTGACCCAATATCCCCTAAATTATTTAATCAGGCCCTAGGAGATATTTTTAAAAGCTTAGATTGGGAAGCAATAGGCATCAAAGTACACGGACAATTCTTGAACCACCTAAGATATGCTGATGATATCGCCTTAATAATAGACAAGAAAAAAGAACTGATAAAAATGCTGGAAGAACTGGATACAGCAGCTAAAAATATAGGCTTAGGTATGAACTACACTAAAACTAAGATCATAACAAACACAGATGAAGATATTACGGTCAGAATAAACCAAAATAAAATAGAACAAGTAGAGGAATATATATATATATATATATATATATATATATATATATATATATATATGTATCTGGGACAAATTATTAAACTAAAAGAAAACCAAACAGCTGAAATCAAGAAATCAAGAGACGAGTAGGATTGGCCTGGGCAGCATTCGGTAAATTAAGCTACATATTAAGGAAAAATATCCTCAGTACCTCAAAACGAAAGTATATAACCAATGTATCCTTCCGGTACTTACCTCTGGATCCCAACATCCCTCAAACATGAATAAGGTAACAAAAGCCCAAAGATCAATGGAAAGACAAATGTTACATGTAAAGCTGACAGATAGAAAAAGTAATTAATGGATAAGAAATAAAACAAAAATAAGGGATGTCAGAGGAGAAGTAGCAAAATTAAAATGAAAATTTGCTGATCAGAATATCAGACAGAAAGAAGATCGATGGAACAAATTTATTATAAACTGGAGACCTTGGGAAAATAAAAGAAGTAGGGGAAGACCCCAAATGAGATGAGCGGACGATTTGAATAAACACGCGGGAACTAGATGGATGAACACGGCGACAGACAGGGAAGAGTGGAAGATATTGGGGGAGGCCTATGCTTAAAGATGGATTGAAGAAGGCTAAATAGATGGAATAGATAGATAGATAGAACACTAACTATTCAGGTTTAGACACAGCTTATACAGTTACCTAATGGAATGAAATAATACCTAAGTACTAAGTAAATTAAATTTGAAAAATCTCTGTGTAGACAGGGTATCAATAAATTATGTCGCCAAACTTTAGAGGATAATTTTATAAGTGATTTTAAGAAAAAACTTCAAATAAATATGGTTCCGCAAATGCTTAGTTTTCGAGATACAAAGTGTCAAAGTTTCAATTTTTTGTTTGTTTTTCTTTATTTGCCTTAAATTTGGAATGTCTATTTAGCAGAAACTTTTTGATCTATCGCAATTTTTTCTTTTGTACCCTGCTAAATGACATTAAAATTTAAAATATTCACTACATTACATTATTTTAATTTTATGCGAGTTTTATGTAATTTCTGAACAGCAATCCCAGATAAAAATTAACTTTTTTTTTCTCGAAAAGTTTCTGATTAAAACATTGAATTTATTTTATATTTTTGAATTTACCAAGTCACTGGTAGATTCAACTGCAAAAAAGTTCTGTGGGGAAAATGGGTTATGACCCCGGAAAATATATCACCCTGTGGTTTTGTAGCTTAATACACGTTCCAGATTTCAGCTAAACATCTCAAAAACGGCACGAGTTATAAAGAAAAAACGAACAAAAAATTAAGACTTTAACAACCTATATCCCGAAAACTAAGCATTTAGGTGCCCACGTTTATACAAAGTGTTTTTCTTAAAACCGCTTAAAGAAAAATCCTCTAAAGTTTGGCGACATACTTTATTAACACCCTGTATAGCAGAAAATTAGATAACAAAAGTGATTTGTCACTTGCCTTAGCATTCGTAAATTGTTTTGTCATTTGTTGTCAAGTATTGTATTTTTGATTTTTTTTGCTGTTCGTTGTTTTTATTACTTAAGTTTTAAAAAGTTTTTACGGTATTTTATGGTATTTTTATTCGTTTTCTGCTTAGAGAATTGAATTTTCTAGAGGAAAAATTGCCAAATTTTATTCCGCCACACGTTCGGTTAGGTATAGTTGGTTGAAATTGATGAATTTATAGGATTTAAACTGCAAATAAATAAAAATAATGTATTTTGTAGTGGCAAGAATATTTAAACGATTGAAATTTAATGGATTTTTGGTAATTACTATATCTATATATGTAGCTATTCATAAATAATAAACTATATACACAGATATTTTTTCTCTTAAAACCAGGAGAAGGGAAAAAAGAGGGAGGTGGAATTAAAGGCGAGGGTTATTATAGTTTTTTAAACTTAAGAAAACAATGAAGATAATATATATGCTATAAGTAATTGTCATAAAGGTTATAAACTTCGTGGTTTGGAGAAACGTCTAGTTATGTCATTAAAATTTGTGTTCTGACTCTTGCAAATAAGCAGCTGAAGTCTTCAGGCTTTCTTCAACAGCTTGGCGTATTAAATTATATTTCAAACGCTTTCTCTTAGATTCTAGACTTTCCCTGAAATGTTCTTCTTTGTTCATATATTTTGGACAGTCACGAAATTTGGCAGGAATAGCAGCTAAAAATTTAAATAACTTAAACTCCTATCAGAATAGGAATAGAATTTCGCCTCTTTGACCTTACATCACGAACTATTACCAAAAAAATTGTTTGTCACCAACACCTTAAAACGCCTGTGAACATTCATAAAATATACCCTGTGGGCAGCTCGGGTTAGCTCTTTGACTTACCTTTTTTAAGTCTTGGTTTATTTAGTGGCACATACAATACTTCCTCACTTTTAAAGTGCAATTCACACACCTAACAATTTTGAATAAAACAACATTATATTAAAAAATAAATGGATCCATGACGGATCTAATACTATCCTAGATAGCTTTTAGATTAGCACACTTCAAGTGAACTCCATGATATACCAGCCCTGAAAATAGTTTTTTGTTAATATCTCAAAAACGAAAGTTCATGCGAAGCTTTTAGACAAATTATTGAGAAAAATGGTCTACTACATTCCGAAAACCGCATATTGATGTGATGCTCCGTTAAAAAGTTAGCAAATTTTTAATTTTCTAATTGTCAAAAAACTGTCAGTAGCATCAATGGATTTTGTCTAAAAATCTAATCAGCTCGTTAGGTACAGTGCCGAACACTATGTTACCTAAAAATTTTATGAAAATCGGTTCAGCGGTTTAGGGGCTATCGTGTTACGGACAGACGTACACAACACACACAGACAGACATCACGACGATATTGCTAAGATAGATCAAAATACACCAGTTCAGTGGCGGATCCAGGATTTCCTGGGGAATGGGTCCAAAGTGGCAGCAAATACCAAGCTATTTATTTTTGTAGTTTCTCGAAGGTCTGAGCTGTGAAATTTAGCGTCAAAAGGTGGTTCAAATGCGCCGCAGGCGAAAAATGTTGAAAACTTCAGTAGATTTTGTTAACAAATTTAAATAAGTAATGCGGCAGAAAAAAAATATTAAAATTTATATGAAGGGGGGCGCCCGAGCCCCTCTGCCCTCCCATCCCTGGATCCGCCACTTAATACACCCAAATAACATATTTTTCACGTTATTTTAAAAAAAAATCCTCGAAAATAATACCACAATCTGATATATTTATACTATTGACCACGTGGCTGGGACAAAATCTTCCCGCTTGATAGCATGTTTCCATTTCTTGACAAGTTCTCCATCTTTAGGACATTTAAAAATTGATTTTCCTTGATTACTCTAATTGGTTTTGCAATTTGGAATCGGCGCAACAACCTGGCATCTCTAAAAAAATAGGAACACAATTTTCTGAGCCATAAATTCACCACCAAATAACCTCAATTACAAGGTATTGGAACCGATTTTCTTCAAAAATTAGAACCACTGGATAACTTAGAATCCACTTAAGGTCTGAACCGAAACGAACCTAAACCCACTATTCCCCTGGCTATCGTGTCACTGCACCATGTGATTACCCGACAATACCCCAAGAATCCCAAGATTCACTATAAATGCACCGTAAAAGTGATCAAATAGTCCATTACAACCCCTATGACTAAGCACTGAAAAATCACAAAAACCGACAAGGTAAGTAATCACCATTACCTAAAAATGTTTTTAATCCACGATGCGAGCTCTTGGGTACATATTTAAAGAATGAAAAAAAATCCAATCATAAACACTATTTTTGCTTCAAAAATGTCAACGACATCAATTGTAAACAAATAATCGATCGCCCTAAGGAGGCGCCATATTGAATTTTACTTTAGAAGTTCCTACGCGTTATATACAGGATAGTGGTAAACGGGTTTTAATATTTTTCTAAACTAAATAAACACAGGAGATATTCTTGCCCAGCTTACGGTAAATATAGTCTTTGGTTACCTGGTAACTTTCTCACTAATCAGAGCCAGTTGTTGAAACGCAGGAAATGACGTCACCCGAAGTGGCCATTTAAATAAAAAGCATTTAATATACAGTGGTGACTCGATAATCCGGATCAATCAAAACCGGGCGGATCCGAATTATCGAGGAATCCGAATTGTTGAGGACATTTTTTTAATAACAAAAAATGTAATGTCCTATCCGCACTCATCCACTTACCACTTCAAATGTAGCTCTTTCCGCGCGCGGGTAAAAAAACATATTTACATGGATTTTCGAAGAATTGAATACAAAGCCTTTAATTTTTCTGTATACATCCACCATACTCCAGAGCTAAAGATTTTCTAATAACGCTATCACTTTTTAGTGCATCAGAAATCTCTGAATTTCCTTTTGATTGAAACCATTCTAGACACGACCGTGTCCTATAACCTTGCCCTTGCCTGAAAAACTGGTAGAGAACGTCTGAATGCTGCCTTTGACACCACACGCCGCATCAAACCAACCAAATGACATGTTAGAACCTGCATTATTATGTAAATTATAAAGCATTTTCTGGAAAAAACGCGAGTCCCGATTATTAAATCAAGTAAAATTCGGATTACCGAATACCTCTATGGACTGCTGAGGCTATCCGGGCTACTGAAGCATCCGGAATATTGCGTGTACGCAGGGTTGGATGGGACAGGCGGGCAACCAGGCAAATGCCCGGTGGGCCGGTACAGTTTAGGGCCGGTTGGGCCACAGGCCCTATGTACCTATTCCAAATTATTAATAATTATTTTTGTATATTTGAGAAACAAACTAATTAAAACATTAAACATTTAAATTAAAAAAATCTGTATGTAGTAACTCCAAGCCTGCGTTACTCGTTTGATTGTTACAGTTACTTTTATATTAAAATAAGTATAATATCCAGAATAAAAAGTCGGGAGATAAAAAAATGTAATAAAAATATTGTCCAATTTGTTTTCTTATTTGTGTTGCTGCCTGATTTCCCCCTTCAGTACGGCCTTGCCATTATCTTATATCTTAGTTGCGAAAGATCATTTTTGGTGCTAAAACACATAAGAAATCTAAGAAATCGATTAACCGATTGAAAAATCGGTATTGGGTCCAATTTAAATTAAGGAGATCATAGATAAAATTGCAGCATCAAGCTCATTATTAAAAAAGTCGTTACCATATGAAAAATTAGCATACCTGCTCTGCCCCCGGTAGTTAAAAGGGCGAAGTGACGAAAGTGAGGTTCGGAAAAAAACTCAGAGTAAGAAAAAAAAGAGTAACGGTAACCCCGTTTTGGGCGGTCATTCATTCATCTGTTGTTTACCAATCAACAATTCATGGGTTACGCTGTTGTCGCCTCCTATATCTTCTTCAAACTGTATAAATAATAAATCAGGTTCAACTTGTGACCAGTTGCAAAATATACAGTGCTTTAGTTTTGTTGACCTATTCAACCCACGCGATATTTTGTCCTACACTTATTAGTCCGCGTCGCGTTGTTTTGTGCTGTAAATTTTTGATTGCATCATTCAAAAAGTACATAACTTATGAACGGTCCTTTCCCCACGACTTTCACAAATCGTGGTAACAGCGGTATGACGTAATATTACGGATTTTGTGATAACAGGGCCGGGTTTGGTTTTGGGCTATGTGGACTACATTCCCATGGAAGAGGGGTTATCTGTCTTATTGTAGAAGACCCTAAACTATTAATCAAACAAGTTTAACCGATTATAGGATATTCTCTTATTATCTTATTATTTAATAGGCGGCTTATCTGTATAGAGTTTAAGCACTACTAATCATCGAAATAAAGATTTCAGTGAGCACTTAATGCTAGACATAATTATGTAGAAACATATTGAGGCTGACAATTTAAAAAGGTTTCACCCGGAATATTTTGAAAAGTAGAAGAAAGTAATTTTTAAAAACATATAGGGTACTCCGAGGCGTAAAGAGGAGGTATGGATTTGCAGACAGTTTTTCGTAAATTGGAACCTTTTAGTTACGAGACTTCGTTGGAACGCTTTTTATTTATCTTTTAAATCGGCAATACTGCGTCATCTGATGACGTATTAAATCTATATATTTTTTTTAGTTTTGCCAGTGGCGTCGTGTATTTACATTTAATTAAAATACTAATAAAATATTTTGATTTGTCACCGTATTTTCGAAAAAACAGCACTTCTTTCTAATTATTGTGAAGTACAAATAAGTTATTTTTTGTATTAACAAAATAAAAAACGCAGTTATAACCACCAAACTCAAAAACACCGAACCATACAACAGCCAACAGCACATTCCACAGAAAAAAAATGTTTGACTGTGCTATTTTATGGGCAGTTTATATGTAGGGGCCATTTTTAAATAACATAATGCTCATGGGGCGAGGGGTGGTGGGTTTAGCCTTGCGATACACTTAGTGAAATTTTAATGTATTTTTTATTAGAAATGCGTAAAGGAGGAAGGGGGGTCAAAAATCCTGAATTATTGCGTTACGTAATTTGCCCGAGAACATAGTTATTAACATTAAAAACTTCGTAACTTTTTTAAGTAACCCTGTGTGATGACCCGAAAAGGAATAGCTTGGGAAGGTATTATTTGAGTCGAGAAAATGTTTGTTTTTCGTTTTTCTTAGATAATATTTCTGATATAATATATTTATATAATATATTTAAAAAAAATAGTTTTAGGGAATAGGACAATTCGCGGCTGAAGCAACTCTCCCCCGACCCAACTTGCCACCGACCCAATTCACCGCCGTGGCAATTCGCCGCCGCCGTGGTTTAAGTTTGCAATTTTGTTCATTTCTTATACCATTTTTAAAAACATCTAAATTTTTTTTTTCAAAAAGTTCTTTTTTGAAAACTACTTTTACAAAAAGCATCTTTTCAAAAAAAAATTATTTTTGTGTAACATTTATTTTTTGTGGAAAATGGTGATGTCTCTACGGATTACGATTTAATTGCGATAATTTGACCAAGGGTAGGTTTATTGCCGATTTTGATTTCCGAAAAGGAGGATTGGAAAGCTAAATTACCAAAAAATAAGTTTTAGGCGTAAAATGATGGACTTCCAATGGGTTTGTCTCTTTCGCCAGTGGTAGCAAACATCTACATGGAGTGCTTCGAGGACCCTGCAATCAACACAGCAAGAGTTAAGCCAAAATTATGGCTACACATTCATTATATGGTCAGAAAATGATGACAAACTGCAGAATTTTCTACATCTTCTGAACGGTATTCGACCAAAAATCAAATCACAATGGAGATTAAAAAAGATTCGGTCTTACCTTTTTTGGATGTTCTTATCAAACGAATAGACAGAAACATTCAAACCACTGTATATAGGAAACCTACTTACAACAGAATGGTTATACCTAGAAATTAATAAACTCAACGATCTCTAAAATTAAAAACAAACCAAATGTAGCAAATTATCAAAATAATATATTCAAGGGGTTTCAGAAAATATAAGAGGAGTAGCGAAACACTAATAAGGAGTTTTGTAACTAAAACAAAACCAGAATATCCCTCAAATATTAAGGAATGTATTTACCAACTCCCGTGAGAGTGTGGTAAATCATATGTAGATGATTGCATGATTCAATGGTCTGAAGCTAAAGTTTTGCATAAGGAGTCACATTGGCAAAAACGAAAGTTTATTGAAGCTGCGTTTATAACGCAGAATGAAGAAGTTTTCAGTCAACCAAGCACGGACTTACCAAACATATGGAAACCACACCTTAAGGAAAACAAGCGTTTTAGAAATAAAAAAGGGGGCGGGTCGTCACACCCGACTGCACACCAATTAGTATAAGTAGTAGCCTTTAGACTGGATTGTTTCGTTTACACGTGAAAACGGTTAGAGGGACTTACTTACCGAAACGTCGTGTTTAAAATAAATAAAGACAATCCAAGTTTCATTTCTACTCATTTCTACTCATTCATTGTTTACGAGTTTCAAACAAAAAATAATTTTTTTAAATGGCAACAAGTTTGATGAAGTGGGTCCTTAAATCGTGAAGGGTTAGCCCAGATTTTCCTAAGCTCTAAGGTCGACACTGACAGTAACATGTGTTTGTATTAAATGCAGTGTTGTCGTGGCAGTCGGACTCGGTGTATTGAATTTTTGGTGTTTTCTTACTGTGTGTTTAGTTTTATTTTTGTAAAAAGGAACTTAGTTGGACGTAAAAATAAAGAAGAAGTGCCATGTTTATGAAAATATGGTGAAAATTCAGCCCAGTTTGGTTTCTGCGAGATGATTCCCGTGACGCAGCAATGTTGCCATCGCCGGGGATTCCGTAATTTCTAAGTTTTCAGGAATGACCGCCACGAATAGGGAAAATTTACAAGCGGCCGCGGTTGATTACATCTCTTTATATTTTTCTTACTCTAAGGAAATAAACGACTTTTAAGTTTTAATTGTTCATAAGGCAGTACTACAGTGACTACTACTATGATGGAAAATCCGCCGAGACCGAAAACCTAAGTTCGAAAAAAATTTAACTAACGGGAGCAGTGTATAAGGCACAATGTCTTGGGAAGCTTTTACTTCGTTAAAATAACTACAACTAGAAAATATAAGTAAACTAGAACAAGTATATACAGTTTTTAAATAAATATAGTCCGAAAAAACACCAAAAATGTAAAAAATAAACCATCGAAGATTATAAATACTTAAAAACACATCTGAACAAAGCGCTCTAATCAAATCGTGGCACTCGAAATGACGCGCAGTCGCCTCTCAGGCCGCTTCGACTATAGAGTTACCAGGCAACCTATCCTCTGCAGACCTTGGTCCTTGCCATAGGCAGTTACACGTTTGTAACATTTCCAACCTCTTTGTTTATCATGTGCATTATGACACCAACAAGAAAAATTCTGAAAAACGGCATGTTTTTGAGTTGTTTTTATGTGTGTTTGTTTGGTCGTCAAACTACAGTCAGCATCTTTTTATTAAAGGCAATGATGGATTTGCCTTTAATTATGTACCAATATGAAATATTTAATTTTTCAAATATTGCTGGTTAGGAAATATGTCTATCGTATATATATCGTATATATATATATATATATATATATATATATATATATATATATAAGATGAGCTAGAGACCTAAAATTTAGGAGGTATATAGAATTTCGGTGAAAATAAAATCGGAATTTTTTTTATTATAAAAAAAATTTAAATGGCGGATTCAAAATGGCGGACTTTTTTATTTTTAAATCATCTTGCACCAAATTTGAAACTTTGCGTTGCTAAAAGTTACTGAATACGATTTTTGACTCAAACTAAAAAAATTAAAATGGCGGATTTCCCAGTCAATAACCGATATGTATCAAATTCAGACCTTTGGGGTGTTTCTATTCACTTAATGTAATTTTTGATTTAAACCTAAAGCAACAACATGACGGGTACAAAAATGTGTTTATCGGTGTCTGGGATTATTTAAGAGTATAGTCTGCTATGAAAAACAGCTTGATTCACAGGCACTTTTGGATCCAATTTTTTATGTTTAAATAAATATATTTTCCGTAAATTTTGGTCCTGGTCAAGATAAAGCTTAAATCTAGGGTTCTTTAGTGTTGGTTTTTAAAATGTTGACTTATTTTTGTAAATATATTAATCCAAATATGGTAAATATTTGCTAATGTGCATGAGTTTATATCTGCCATGCAAGACAAAAATTGCAAAAAGTACCACTAGAGCACCCTAGATCTGAGCTTCAATAACAAAACAAAATAACTCCCATCAAAAAATTTTTTGTTGAGGTTTAAATTAAGCCTTGCAAGCGAAATTTACATGTACAAATTCAGAGACAGAAAGTGGTGAGAACCTTTTGTAGGAAAAACAAGCCATGGACCAGACATTTAAAGCTAAAAAACGAGATTTAATCACGTGCCCCCCAAAAATGTTTTTTCTTAAAAACGATAAAAGTTATATAGGAATAAAACTTTAATTGTAATATTAAATTTAAAATCAATTTTATTTAACTTGACCGGGTATTGACAGATACCGGGTGGGCCAAAAAAAACCGGCAATTTTTTTTTTATTATAACATTTGAACTATGCCATCGATTTTAATGGGACAAACCGCACTTGACAGATAATTAATTAAGGTTTTGTCTAAATATATTTTTTTGTCCGTCGTTTTAAAATCCAAGAAGGCGTACGAAACTAAATTGTACCCTTCAAAGATGCTCGTTTATTCTTGTGTTGCAAACATGTTTTCATTATTTATTTAAATCAGTAAAAAAGCTGGATTGTTGCCACGCACAAAAAGGTACGAGTCAGCAAAATCGGTTTAACATATTTTTTGTTTCAACCATTGTTTTGAACATATACGATTGCCTTACCAATCAGGACTGGTATTCTCATAAATTGGCTTAAAATCGTTGTTTTGAAAACGCTAAGCGAAACGCACAGCACCTTCTCGCATGGTATTTGCGCTGACCGATCGAATTTGTCATTCACGTTGGTAAACGCGCCCTTGAAATGAAACTCGCTAAGCATTCTTCGAATTCTCGCTTTTTGTTCATGTTTTTTGACATTTGTGGCATACATTATAGATTTTTTTTACCCCAGTTAGTTATTTTTGTTATTTATTGAAAACAACATCGAAAATCTCGAGAAGGTGATGGTTAGAAATGGTTTTAATGAGAAACGTTGGGCTAGCGGTGTCTTAACATGATTGTAATGACCCCTACACTTCTAGGGTATAATAATAAAGGTTACATTAACGTAAAAAAAAGATTTTGTTAAAAATCTTCATCAAAATTTTAATTTTTTAAAGCTTTGGCACGACCACCACCATTTCATTGTTCCAACTGAATACACTCGCTTATACTAGGGTGTTTCCAATAAGGCTCAAATGCTCGATTACCTACTCTACAGGGTACCTTTACATATAAAAGGGTAGAAAACTTGCCCATAAACAATTTTTAATTATTCATTTTTCTGTACCACTTAAATAGATGCCAGAGGGGAGAGAAATACAATAAATCTTTATTCGCAAACTCCTTAAAATCCTTCATTTCTATCTTGAGGAATAAGAAAGGTAGCTATTTTGACCTTATTGTACTTAAAGTACAGGCTGAAGACCTCCTTTAACCACTATAAATACAAAATTGGCCAAAAAAATTAATAAATGTGTGCATATAATACTTTTTAATAGGTTTGAATTCTTTAAAAACGCCTAGCGATATCCAAAAACAAATTCCAATTGGTAGGTGTTTTTAAACATGGTTACCGTTTTAAAAAAATGCTCAGCGCAATCGTACGTGAATACCATTTTTGCACTTTTGGTCAGGTGAGTAGTAGGTTTAAGCGGGTGCTGGACCACTTTTGAGGAGGGAATGACCTTGAATGACCTTGACGGTCGTTGCCTTGTTTTATGTAGAGACGAATAGTTTGAGTAGTATATTTGACCTTGAAAAGTTGTAAAGGTCATTATGTTGACCTTGAATGACCTTGACGATCGTTGCGTTTTTATATGTAGAGACGAATAGTCCAAGTAGTATTTTTGCCCTTGAAAAAAATAATCCAAAATTATAGTAAAGATGTGTATTTTTTAACCTTCAGAATCTTTAACATTGCTTTATTTGCCCGCTTTTTAGATATATTATTTTCTGTAGACTTTACCCCCACTAAACTAACACCCAACAAGTATTTAAAGAAAAATAAATATCAGAAGAGTACTATTAAAGTTTCTTTACTTCAACAGCGAATTTCAAATTAGTAGAAAATGAATTCAAAGCAGCAAATTATTGATTTGGATGATTTCACCAGTCAAGACATCGACAATTTGTTAAAAGATATTGGGAATGAGTTTCAAGCCGAACAGCAGCCAGAGCCACAGCTAGAGCCACAGCCAGAATCACAGCCGCAGCTACAAATGGAGCTACAACGTGACGTACATAAAATCAAAAATGGAAGAGTTGGTAAAAGAAAGTACATTAAAAAAACGAAGACAAGCATTTTATTAACAGCTCCAACTCCGACAGCAATTCCAATAGCAATTCCCTCAACATCGAGGGATCAGCTAGTCCAGCAAACCGTAGCCGCAAATGTCACAACAATAGAAAGCCAAACGATAGAGCAGGCTATCCAAATCCTACGGGTGAAAAGAAGCTGCGTGGAGCAGCTTAAACAAAGAGTGGATCTACTCAAAGCAGAGATTCAACGACTACAAAGAGAGACCGAAGGTGTGGAGGAAGAATTCCAAGCAAAATTAAATGACTACAATAAGCTAAAGGATCTTTTTTATGCTTTTCTTTAAATTTTTAACATTTTTTTATTGTAACATATTTAGATTTTATATAAAATTATTAGTTAGCCAATATATAACTTTATGAAACAAAAAAAACAATTTGAATATGTAAAATATAATAAATCTATATTAAGAAAAAAAACATTATGGTAATTTAATAACAAACAAAAAAATTTGTATAATTTTTTAATTTTGGTTACTATTTTATAGTTGAACTTTATAGAATAAACTTTAATATAGAAAAGAATATTATGCTAATGCAAAAAACAAAGTATTAAAAATAATTTATAAACTTTAGTTTGTTTATAAAAGAGTAAAATTTCATAGTGTAGAATAAACCAATTTGTAGAAAAGATCTAATTTAAAAAATATACAAACTTTTAGAAAGAATTTTTAAACTTTGGTTTGTTTATAAGAGAGCAAGATTGCATGGAATAGCATATAAAAATGAAACTTAAAAATGTTTTTTTTTTACCATTTTTAACTTTAGTTTGTGCATAAATGAACAAAATTTGCGTTACTATAATTTAAAAATTGAATATTGATGTGATTCAAAAGATATGATTTTTACAAATGGTTTCATTTTAAAATTGTTAGATGAAAATTTTTAATTGTTTGGTTTAGTGCCACAGTGCCCCAAACCTCGCACTTAGCTGTGTGTACCAGCCATTTTTATTGTACACCCCAATTAAACTAAACCAGACTACCAACGTTGAGCCTCCTCAAAAGGAGAGTCAGCTCTTTCGCTTCCTACATCAGACATCTCCTCAGAAGGAGGAGAGTCAACTCTCGCTACTTCCCACACACCATAATTGGCATCAGAATCATCATCATCACTCTCCACCACCTCATAATCATCACTGTCTGAGATGTACACAGGTGATTCGGGTGAATATGGAGGATTGCTCTGCCTCTCCATAATTCTTTGATATTGCTCACTACAGACATCGCATCGTCCATTAATTGTAAAAACCTCTACCGGTTTCCAGACATTGCAGAAATTGCACTGCACATGCCCATTTTTCAAAAACGGACGAACGATGAGGGTAGGGCGAGCGGTGGATGACATTATAGGAAGACAAATCGAGCAAGAATGAGTGTTTACCAAATGAGGAGTAAAATATATATACCCATTACAAGGTTATATCAAGGTCAGTGTGAATCGTTGACAATTTTTTCCAAGGTTAAATATGTAATTGCTCATCAATCTTGTTCAATGTTAAATGAAGGTCACTGTATAATTTTTTCCAAGGTTAAAGATGTAATTGCTCATCAATCTTGTTCAAGGTTAAATGAAGGTCAATGTCACCTTGAGAATATTTTGCAAAACCAAAAATAAATTAAAAAATAATACATTTGGTTGTAAATTTTGTTCAAGGTCAAACTATTTAGATTTTGCTGTGAATTATGATCAAAAAAAATATATTTGAGAGTTATCAGATACAGCTGAAGAAAATGAGGTAGAGTGGGGTGTCTGTTATAAAACCCACAACGGGCATGAAAAAAGCATAGTGGTTAAAACAGAGGTGTTGATGAAAACACCTAATAAATAAATAATTTAAGGTGTAACAAGTAAAGTGACCATGTTGAAGTGTTCAAAATGTGACAAAAGTTTTACTCGAAAAGATAATATGGTTAGACATAATAAAACAGCTTGCAAATATAAACATAATGATGATAATATCAATGAGCAACCATTAAAGAAAAGAAAAATAGCTAGTTTAAAAGTTGATAAAGATAGTGATAAACAATTGGAAATGTGTAGAGAATGCAAGATTTTCATACCCAAAGATAAATTTTTTGCTCATTGTAGAACACTTCAACATAAAAATAACTCATGTGCACCATACTCCAATGGTGTATGTGTGGTAAGAAGTGGTCTTAAATGCAGAATAGCAAGTTATAGAATTGCTTCAGAAACTCAGCAAAAAGACTACAGAAGGTTTTTTTATGAGATAAAACCCAAATGTCTAACATTAGTAAAAGAAAATATAGCAAAACACACCTCAATAAAAATTAATATGGAATTATTTGCAACGTTTCTTCACCAATCAAAAGAAACCCTAGCTGATAAATCATTTAACACAAATAATAAAATAGTGTGTGATGCCTCTGATTTGAATAATATTTATGAGTTTTTATGGATAAAATAATTTCCCAAGCGAGCGAGTTTATGGAGCGAGATTCTGGTAAGATTACTCATTAGTAAAATAAATAATTTTTGTTTAATAATAATCAGTGAAACATTTTTTAAATATGGTTGTTTAATTAATAATGTTTTAATTTATTTACAGGTTGGACTTTACAACATATATTACACTTGGAAATCAACATCAACAAGTTTCGCCCTATTGGGGGCAATTCATACTTCAAGTTACCCAAATTCATTGAATCTAAACATGCTGTAGTGAATATAAAAAATCAGGATAATGCATGTTTTGCATGGGCTGTTACATCAGCTTTATACCCAGTTTCACTTCATGTAGACAGAGTTTCTTCCTACCCCCATTATTCTACAGTTTTAAATCTTGCAGGTATGGAAATGCCGGTTAAATTGACTGATATATCTAGGTTTGAACAAAACAATAATATTTCAATTAATGTTTATACATTGGAAGCCAGATTTGCAAATAAAAAAATTCAATATGAAGTTGTTGGTCCACTTCGCTATTCCAAGAGAAAACTTGACACTCACATAAACTTATTAATCATAAGTGAAGATTGTAAAATTAAAGAAGAAACTCATGAATGTAATAGCGATTGTAATAGAACACATTATTGTTGGATAAAAAATCTTTCAGCTTTGGTTTCCAATCAAATATCAATGTCGAAACGTAGACTTTATTTTTGCGATGGTTGTTTAGTACACTTTATAACAGCAGAAAAACTAATATTTCATCAAAAATATGACTGTGGGCAAGTTTACGCGATAACCCCATCTACAGATTTAAAAACTGATAGATTTGGAAAAACAACACAAGAAAACATGTTAAAGTTCGAAAGTTATGAAAAACAGCTAACAGTTCCCTTTGTAGTGTATGCTGACTTTGAATCAATTTTACAACCAATGGCAGGTTGTGAACCAGATCCATTAAATTCTTTCACAGTCAAAAATATCATACATAAACCATATTCATTTGCATACCTAATTAAATGTTCATTCAATGATGATTTACCAAAATTTAAATTATTCCGTGGTTCAAGCGCAGCAGAAGAATTTGTAGCATGTATTGAACGTGATCTTAGAGAGCTTCACAATAATTATTTAAGAGATATAGTCCCAATGACACCACTAACACCTGAAGAAAGAAACATAGTGGAAACATGTGACAAATGTGGAATTTGTGGTAAACCTTTTAACTTATTTGATAAAAAAGTAACCGATCATTGTCACATAACGGGAAAAAAAAGATTTTTAGCAACTTGTAACTTACAACATCAATTACCAAATTTCATTCCAATAATTTTTCACAATCTAAGTGGTTATGATTGTCACATGTTTATTAAGGAATTGTGTCATCATGGCGATAAAATAGATGTTATTGCAGAAAACAAGGAAAAATATATTTCATTTACAAAATCCATATATGTACATGATTACATGAATTCTGAAGGAAAAATCATAAAAAAATATCTACGTCTAAGATTTATAGATAGCTACAAATTTTTAGCTGCATCCCTGGATGAGTTAAGTAAAGGTTTAGATTCAGACTCCTTTTTAGAAACACACAAACATTTTACATCTGAAGAAGAATTTAGTTTAATGAGACAAAAAGGTGTGTTTCCATATGGATTTATCTCTGACTTAGACAAATTAGACGTTACTAATTTACCCACGAAAAACCAATTATTCGATGATCTAAATGATCAGCATATTACAGATTTAGAATATGATAGAGGGAAAAAAGTATGGAGTCTATTTAATTGTAAAACTTTAGGAGACTATTCGGATTTATATTTGAAAACTGATGTTTTAATTTTAACTGATGTTTTTGAAGCATTTCGAAGAAATTCTTTAAAGACTTATAACCTAGATCCAGCTCAATATTACACGTTGCCATCATTATCATTTGATTGTATGCTTAGAATGACAGAAGTAGAATTAGAGCTATTGACTGAAATTGACATGATTCATTTCTTTAAAAAAGGGATTCGAGGGGGTGTTAGTCAATGTGTTGATAGAATGCATATAGCAAATAATAAGTACCTTCCAAATTATGATCCAAGTATAAAGTCATCCTTTATAATGTATTTGGATGCAACAAATTTATATGGGCATAGTATGTCACAACCACTACCCACAAAAGGTTTTAAATGGCTCTCACAAGAAGAAATGATAAATTTAAATATTCATAATGTACCAGATGACAGTCCCATAGGATACATTCTTGAAGTAGATGTATATTATCCAAATGAGTTGCATGAAGCTCATGCTGATTTTCCATTTTTGGTGGAAAATATAATCCCTCCAGATTCATCATCCAAATTCCCCAAACTCATTCCAAATTTGCATGATAAAATAAGGTATATTGTACACTATAAAACTTTAAATCAGGCAGTAAGAAATGGGTTAATAGTCATTCAAACTCATAGAATGTTAAAATTTGAACAATCACCCTGGTTAAAAAAGTATATCGATACTAACACAAAGCTTCGAAACTCTGCTGATACAAAATTTAAAAAAGATTTATACAAGCTTTTTAATAATGCAGTATTCGGAAAAACTATGGAAAATGTTGAGAATCATAAAGATATAAAATTAGTTACAAGTTGGGAGAGTATTCGTAGAAGGGCCGGTGCTCGTGCTCTAATCAGTAGACCCAATTTTAACAATTGCTCGATATTTACCGAAGAATTAATTGCTGTTCATATGAGTAAACTCAAAATTGTATACAATAAACCAATATATTTGGGTTTTTGTATTCTGGATTTGTCTAAAATAGTTTTGTATGACTTTTTTTATAATACTATAAAAAAAGAGTTTCACAATAGTGCAAGTTTAATGTATACAGATACAGATTCTCTAGTACTTAAAATTTACACTGATGATTTCTATAAATTTATGATTGAAAACCCTGAGAAATTCGATCCATCTAATTATAAGAAAGTAAATAGGTTTAATATAAGTAAAAACGAATCTGTTTTGGGTAGAATGAAGGATGAATTTCCTGATGATCCAATTCTAAGTTTCTATGGAACAGGAGCTAAAGCCTACTATATAAACTCAGTCTCAACGGAGGTAAAAAAAGCAAAGGGGGTTAAAAAAAGGGGGGGGGGGGTCCAATAGGTTTTTTTTTTAAGTATCAATTAAAATTGAGACTTGTAATTTTTTTCATGTCTTAAAATAGACGTTTTTTCTTAATATCTTGTAAAGTAGCGTCTTAATTGAAAATTTTTAGAGATAAAAATTGTGAAAAAATAGGTTAGCTTTCGATCTGTTAAAATTTTATTGTGATATTAATATTATTTTAACAGTTATGATCAATTTAATTAAAATAGTAACAATTTTAATTGGGCTATTATGTCATTATCTCCTAAAATTAAAGTCCAGCAAAAATTTTTATATGATAAGAAATGTCAACGCATTCTTGATTAATCGATTGAAATAATTATTTTTTGTAATAGCCTTATTAGTTTAGAAGCTAGACCCATTTGTAACTGAATAGACATCTACCCCACTTGACAAAATGTGTTTTTATTTGTTTTATTATGTAAATATCTCCAAAAATTAAACTTTTCCAAAAAATTTTATATGATAAAATTTGTGTGGATATGGTTGTTGAATCGATGGAATGAATTATTTTTGTAATAGCTTTATTAGTTTGGAGACTACACTTATTTTAATTGAATAATTTACCATCTATTCTCCAAGTAAATATGTGTCTTATCAATTTTATTATGTGAATAGGTGTGCAATTGAGTATTCAAATGTGTTATAGCTTAATCATAAGTATAAAAATATAAAAACAAATAGTATTCTATAAAATGTGTTTTATTTAAACTTTATTTAAGAAAAATATATTTATATCTAAATCATTTTAAAATACAAAATTCAAAACATTTATTTTCATTTAAATCATTAAAATACATTCAAAAATATTAAAAATAAAATTACATTGAAATTAACCCCTTGTTACAGTACCATTTAGAATATTATAGGAAATTAGGGAATCATGAATAAGTAAAGCATACACTTTTACATCATTTGGAAATTTAGATTTTCTGGTGTTAAATTCCAATTTAATATCCACTGTTGATGAGGTTATTGAATCCTGTTGATGCGAAGCATCAATAACAATTAATGGGTTTTGAATAAAACTATTTAAATCAAGCATTGGTTCATTACATGTTTTTCCATAGTAACTGCTTTGAAAATTTTGATATGCATAGTAGGCAGGACCGCATAATCTTTTTGAAAAATCGAGACTCCACCTCTCATAGGGGAAAACTATCGAATTAATATATAATCTAATATCAGCCAAATCAGCAGAGATAAATTCTGT
The DNA here is from genome assembly GCA_963576565.1 of Aspidapion aeneum. Taxonomy (NCBI): domain Eukaryota; kingdom Metazoa; phylum Arthropoda; class Insecta; order Coleoptera; family Brentidae; genus Aspidapion; species Aspidapion aeneum. The sequence continues at coordinate 23,209,660 of OY755039.1, forward strand.
GGCATCTTTGTCTCTGGCATTGCAATTTTCAGTTTTTTGAAATCCAATAATAATGTATCGTGGTTTTTCCAAATTCGTACTACTTCTTACTGCCCACGTATCAGAAGCTGTGCTCCGAAGAAGAGGCAATTCATATAGGTCCCACATGCGATAGGCAGCTTTGATATTAACATTATTACCACCCTTATTAATTTTAGATAGAATTTTAATCCTTTGACGATCCTCTGGAATTATGTGCCGGATTTTCCATTCGATTTTATCTATGGAGATTTCCGCATCAACTTCACCAATATAACAATTATTGAAGGTGTGAGCTATTACGAGAATCAGTTCTTGTTTTTGATTAAAAATGCCCCTTCTATAGTCCTCTGCAAATCCCATCAAGTATTTTAATGGGAGTCTTCCACTGAATACATGACTTGTTTTGTCCAATATGCATTGATTGGCTTCTGTTAAACCCCAACCGTATGTTGAAAGAAGCTTTTCTTGACTACTTCCAAATGAAACAATGGTTTTTAGTGCTGAAGTAATTCCTGGTTTTCGAACAACGCAAATTTGTTCACCACCCATTTCATACCGAATTTCTTCGAATAAAAAAGCAAGAGCATTATTTGATAAGTAGCATCTTTTAGATGCATCACTTGGTGTAAACTTTCCTTCTATATAAATATAACTTTCGGAAACATCCAAAATTAGATCTTGAAATTGAATTGGAATACGAATTTCATCTGAGTTTTTAAAAGATGGTGTTCCATAGGGTTTATAACTATGCTCTTCCAGACTTATAATTGAATTCTCAAAAATTGGTTCATTAAATGCTTCTAACTTTTCACTAGTTGAAATCATTTTAAACAGTTTTTTTTAAATGTAAACCAAGTGATTTCAAAAACACTTTTTCTTCTGTGGACAATTTAGGTCTTTCTCTTGACAAGTCTTTAACATGAATGGTTTTTCTACTGCTTCTGCATCGGTTTTTATTTGGAATATAAGTCTTAACATCTTTTTTTTGCGACACTGGATAGCTGTGATGATCAAAACAATAACCCATTTTCGTTATAACCTTTTAAGCTCTAATTTAACAATTATTTTTTCTCCTTGAAAATTAATGAGCTTTCCTCTATCATCCACGATCCTTAGTGTAATGTTGTCGATAAACTGACGACCCTCTGGTTGAATTGGCATATAAATGATATTTGTTGGTTCTTTAGTTAGCTTATACCCAGGTTCCACATCAATGTCAAATTCATAAATGGAGTGCGCCTGTTCTGAATTTAAATATGCACCGGTTGTTATATTGCAATCTACTCTTATAATGCGAACTTTTATAATATCAACTATTGTTGAAGATTCATGAATCTCATTGGGCTTTAGTCGATCTTCATTTGCAAATCCCAACAACTGTCCAATTGAGTTGTAGTGCTTAAAGTGAAGTACATATTTTGACTTAATTTCGCATTTCAAAGTGCTATTGTTTGCACGTAAGCTAAAAATATTTTCATCTAGATCTTTTGCACCTTTTTGAAGAGCTTTAAGCATTGCATCATGTATTTGGGTTATTTCGTATGCACCAGGAGGTATTTTTAACATTACTGGCCCTCCCCAGTTTGGCTTACTAAATCCAAACCAATTGTTAGTTTCATCTATGTTAAAAATTGAATTATATGAATAAAATCCTATAAGACCCAGTCCATATTTTTCTCTGTTGTTTGTCTCTATAGGAGGATAGAAGTTGGCACTTAAAATACTTGAATAACCACTTAATGTAAAAGTATAAGACATTTTTTTTACTGTGTCTTACAACAACTGGATATAATGTCACAATCTACAATTTCCTCAGATTTAGACACTTTTGAACCGTTTGCATTACATATACAACAAAATATTTTTTTTGGTGGTGGACCATCAATTTGATCGTTAGAGTTGTTTGTAGAGTAATGGTCGTAGCAATACTGATATTTTAAAATATCAATGTCTTCTTTAACTTCTTCTGGCAACTTCTCCCACACCAAAGCTATTTCGTTTGGTGCACATGCTATCATTACTTCTTTAGGTAAACCACATAGTTCGTCACTCGTCATCGGTAGCAAACTTTTTGCATTGCTAAATGCTTTTAGTGATTTATACATTTTTTTTAGTTTTGCATACTCACTTTCGGAATTATTTCGATTCATTTTTTAAAATTACTACTAAAATAAGTTATTTTTTAAGAGAAACTGTAGACACAGCTGACCACAATATACTGTATTAAATTTCTGTTGGTTTTTATATGTATACCAAATTTCTGTGGCATAATTACATCCTTTATACATGTATTCTATGAATTCCAAAGGTGGGGGTAAGTTTCCAAAACTATCATAATAAATTACTTTTCTAGCTTTCTTTCTGTAGGCAACCCAATGTGTTCCTGGTCCATTTACACTGTCTAAGTTTATGATGGCCGATTCAGTTTTGTGAGGTCCACTTTTAGGAAGACTATCTCTCATAAATACACCAACGAAATTTGCAATTTGATATTGTTTTGCATATCTTTCCAAATCAATATTTGATAATGCCCTTGCTGGTAAGGGCTTTACTAGTTTTTTGGATTTGTTAAATAAAGTCCTAACCCAGTTCGATACGGTTTTAAGTATAAACCTCCCCCTTTTTTACTTTCTACAAGCATTTGAGAGTTTTTAACACCAGCAACGCTATTTTTAAGATGATTAACGGTTTTTATTGCTTTAACTATACCAGCAGCGCCACCCGCTAATGATCCTAGGGCGGATAACCCCGCAAAAATTGGTATAAGAGGTAAAATACCCCCCATTTTAGGAATGGGAATTACTCTTGGGGTTTTAATCTTCTTTTTTCCACCAGAAGCTTTTAAATGCTTACGCGCTGCGATCAAAGCAATTTTTGAAATTTTTGAAATATCTTGAAATTTCCCCTTATTTTGATTCAAGATCGATTTAATTTTTGTTTGAACGTTTCGACATATCGCAGACCCAAAAGCCACCTTTCGAGTTTTCGATTTTATCTTGTTTAACCCCATTCCAATTCTTCGCTTAACTTTCATTGAATTTGTAACAAAGTAAGCAGCAGCCTTCTCTTTTATTCCAGCGTCTTTTGATTTAACAACTTGCCACGCACTTTCTTCTAGTTCGCGATCAGATTTGTGTCTTTTTTCTAAATTATCCAAATTAATAGAGTAACTAATATCGTGTTTTTTGCAGGCTCTATCTAGTGCATTTATTCCAGGATCACCTCTCGCTAATCTTGTCTTTAGTTTAGTTCCAGGACCACAATATTGATAACCCGGGATGTGTAATTCTACAGGAAGTTTATTTAAAAGTGAATTAAATACGCCTCGCCCCTTTTTTACTGAACTTTTTCTGTTGATAGATGACATCGAACTGATTTTGATATAAATACAAGTCAGCTTAAATACTAAAAGATAGTTCATATAAAAATGCGCATAGTGCAGCAACAAGACAGAATCTCAATTATAAATTGGGATGAAAAGACGGGTTGTGGTATTACATATCAACGTCATGGATCTTTACTACCCAATTCCATACGTGGATTAATAATTGGGCCATCAAATTGTGGTAAAACCAATGTGCTTATCACTCTTATTACACACCCACTAGGATTAAAATTTGAAAATGTATATATATACTCCAAATCATTGTTTCAATCAAAATATGAATTTTTAAAGCAAATTTTATCGCCAATTGAGGGGCTTGGATACTACACATTTAATGATACATCCTGCGTTATACCACCATCTTGCCTCAAATTCGATATTTATTTTCGATGATGTAATTTGCGATGGTCAGAGTGTAATAAAATCATACTACAGTATGGGAAGGCATAAAAATATAGATTGTTTTTACCTAGCACAGACTTACTCTAGAGTACCAAAACAGCTAGTTCGAGATAATGCAAATTTCATATTAGTATTTAAACAAGATGAAATGAATCTGCGACATATTTTTTCAGATCACGTTTCTCCAGACTTTACTTTTACTAAGTTTCAAGAAATCTGTGAAAAATGTTGGGACGATAAATATGGTTTTCTAGTTATTGTTAAAGATGCAGATTTAAAAAATGGCAGATATAGAAAAGGATTTGATAGTTACATATATGTTTAATAAATGTGTAGCAACAACTTTAGTTGCTTTTAGAACGAACAACTGCAAACATCTTATTTGTAAATATGTCAAATTCGATCGATCGATCGATCGATTTAAAACGTTATCTTGTTGCTATGACTGATGCAGTAAGAACAAAATTTAAATTTTTAAAAAATGAAGAGTCGCAAAATCAAACAAATCTTGAGAAATTTTATGAACCCATCTCAAAACCATTATCAAAAATTTCAGAAAATTTTAAAAATGCAGCAATTGTAAAAAGGACAAGTAGTAATATAGCAACACCTTTGATAGCTGTGGAAGCAAAAAAAGCAAAGAGAGTTGCAGCCAATGTTATGGTTGATGATTCGGAAGATGGTGATGGTGGAAATAAATCTCATCATGGATCTTACCTCTCAGCTTCACCACCCTTGCCGGATACACCAATATCCTCATACTCTAATCAAAGTAAAAAATCATTTAATGCAGATGCAAGTTCTCATTTATCACCTAAAAAGAGTGTCAACAATGAAGCTATGGATGAATCACTGAGACAAGATATTGGGGAAGATTTAAATTCTATATCTACAATCTATATGGAGGGGCTTAAATCAAACCCATCTATCTATGACACCATATATGGTGTTAGGTACAATTCCAACAATGATAATTTTCAGATAGGTAATGCTACAATAAAATTTCCAGATAAACTAATAACTCTTTGGCGTAAAAAAAATATGATTGGGGCATTTTCTGCTCATCGTGATTTATACGATTTGTTATTTTTTAAAAAACCAAGTGTGTCAAACATTGGCGACATTAGCCCAAAAGCACTCAGCGATTATAAGCAAATACTTAATTTGTCAAATGCCTATTACAATGAATATAATAAAATATATGGGGTAAATACCAGCCGATCTGTAAAATTTACAAATTTTATAAAACCACTTCTAACACCGAAACATGGCAGAAGTAAAGAAGGTTCTGGTATTACCAGAAATAAAATTTCAAATCTCAAAAAATTCAATAATAATAAAGTAAACTATGTATATTGGAATACTGCTAAAGAATTAGTTAGTCGCTTGCGATTATTATGGAGCTCAAAAATGGCTGGGCATACTGGTCATGATGGTGAAATTTTGTCTATAATTGAAGAATTAAGAGAAGAAGGGGTTATATATTAGGACTCACTTTTTGATTGTAGCATATATTGTTCAGTTACTATCTAACATGGGAGGTGTAAAGAACACGATTGACAAGTTTGGTCGTATAAAAAAAACTTCCAAAATTACATATATAAAAGGATTGGAGGGTAATGGTTTTAAGTTGACCGCTAAAAATGATTTCGACATTGAGAACAAACGTTTATGTAATATAGCAGATGCTGTAGATCATAAAGACGCTATCAATCTAGAATTTCTGGAAAATCGTATAAACAAACTAGTTGAAGAACTAAAGCTAGCTATAGCAGAATCTGTTGATGCAGTAAGAACCAATTTAGAAAAAATAAAAACGCAACAATCGACAAGTGGTAAACTATTGTTAAATTTACATGGGAGATTGAGTGCCATAGAAAGAAAAGTTTTGAAACATCAGCCACTTGAATCCGCTTTGTAACCAATAATTTGGTCAGATGGACGCATAGAATATCATACACCCATTTGAATTGAAAAAATAAAGTATTTATTTTAACGATGGCTAGTGAGCAAAAAGTTCAAGTGGTTAATGAGCTATATAAACCTGCAAGAAAAAATTTCCTGCGAAGAAAAACCTTAATAAAAGGTTTTAAGGATCTATGGCAGATTGATTTAGCTGAAATACAACAATTATCAAAATATAATTTGGGGTATAGATACATTTTAGTATGCATAAATTGCTTTTCTAAATTTGTCTGGGCTAGACCAATAAAAAATAAAACAGGACTTGAAATATGTGCAGCAATGCGGGATGTTTTTAAGCAAGCTGGTTATTACCCCCATAACATACAATCTGATCAAGGAACGGAATTTTTTAATAAACACTTCCAAGCACTTATGAAAAAGAAGTCTGTAAATCACTATCACACATATAGTGTAAAGAAGGCAGCCATTGTGGAAAGAGTAATCAAAACTTTAAAAACAAATCTTTATAAAGAATTCTCTACATTAGGAAGCTATAAGTGGTTTCATATTTTACAGGATGTTGTTGATAAATATAATAAAACAATTCACACAACTATTAAAATGAGACCAATTGATGTGAAACCCACCACTAGAATTACCGCATTTGAAAATATAAAAATGGTACCTAAAAAAATTAAATTCAAAGTTAGAGACGTAGTTCGTATAAGCAAATATAAGTCAATTTTTGAAAAAGGGTACACACCATCGTGGTCAGCGGAACAATTTAAAATTGTAAAAGTAAATATAACGAATCCATCCACTTATGAAATAGAAAGTTTTGACGGAGAACCTATACTTGGTGCTTTTTATGAAATGGAGCTACAGAAAACCAGCGTGCCAAATTATTAAGAAAAGGAAGTGTAATAAACTGGAGCAATACTTTGTTAAGTGGTTAGGTTTTACAGATAGACATAATTCATGGATAAATAAGTCGGATATCGTTTAAAAAAATATTTGAATTTTAATATATTTTTTAAAATTCACATCAAATGAAAATCAATATAGGTTTTTTACACTTCCTTAATTTTTATAATATATTTATTTTGTGTTTTATACTAATATTGTTACTTTATTATAAAATTTTGTAAAAAAATAAGATAAAAATAATATTGCAATAAAACAAATCCAATTAAAAAATAGTTTTTCATTTCTTATTATAATATATTTTATTACAGCTTTTATCAATTTAAAACTACATCCATACTACAATCCATAAACTAATTATAAATACACAGTTTTGATAAATGTCTTATATTTAATCATCGTTCTCACTGAATCCACTATCATCATCTTCATCTTCATCGAGCGGTGGAAAGAGTAACTCCAGTGGAATGTCTTCCAATGGCCTCAGAAGATACAACAAATTCAGCCATCTCATATTTTTACAAAACTCTTGAAGTGTTTGGTTACCCATAAAAAACATTTGGCATTGAATGACACCATCCATAAAATTATTTGCTCTAGCTACATCTCTTAGTGAAGGGTCACCCTCCATCAGTTCGTCCGACTTCTCAAACAACCAGAATCGTAAATCGTGAATTTGTTCTTCCAAACGATTCATATTTTTAATACTTTAAGAATTATATTTTAACACACAATAATTTTAAGATAATTTAGTATATTCCAAATTCAAATATGGATTTACGTTTTGCACCGATGTATGTGGGTTCACTTTGCCCCAGATAGGTTAGAGTATATTTTTGATTACTTTTATTAACTAGATCGATAAAATCATCATCTATTGATTTAAGCACACGTTTTGGTAAAAACGTTTTAAATACATCAGCATCTTCAGCCAATGTTATTAAAACAGATTTTCCATAACGGGTATCAATGGTGCACATTTCTTTAATAACATATGTGGTATTAACTTTTAATGAATCTAAAGATTTTAATTGAAGTTTTGCTTCATTGTTTATTTCGAAATTTATTTGTTCAAGTTTGATTTTTGAAATATCCATATTATTACCTTTAAATTATTGTTTTTCCACAAATTAAACTATTTTTTCTTTATTTTTATTTTAGAGAGTGATTTGACACGTTGAGATACAGAAATCTACTAATACTTCAAGTGGGTTTGTTTTTCCTTTTTATATGTTTAAATACAATTATTAGGGTGGGGATAATGTAAATCTTTTAAAAGTGTAAAACAAATCAGAGTCAAAGATAGAGGTATTTTTTGTGCTTAAGGTCAGACAAGGTCAAGGTTGTTCAGGGTCAAAAATACTACTCGAACTATTCGTCTCTACATATAAAAACGCAACGATCGTCAAGGTCATTCAAGGTCAACATAATGACCTTCACAACTTTTCAAGGTCAAATATACTACTCAAACTATTCGTCTCTACATAAAACAAGGCAACGACCGTCAAGGTCATTCAAGGTCATTCCCTCCTCAAAAGTGGTCCAGCACCCGCTTAAACCTACTACTCAGGTGCTTAGCGAATTTGACGTCATAAAACGGCGAGCGTCTTAAAAACGCTAGGCGTTTTTTATTACGAGAATACCTGTCCAGATCTGCTCATATTTCCTTGTAAATTAATTACTGCGGCACCGATTTTGACAAAATAAAAATCATCCTGGTGAGAATTAATTGCCTTTTAAAGATCCTGATCAAAATTTCTCGCGATCTTAAAATTTAGGATGGTGGACAGAATCATACTTGATTCTACAAAATGGCGTGTTTATTCTTATTTTCTGAAAATGTTTTAGTTTTTTTAAATCTATAGAAAAGCACTACTCCTATCCCGCTTAACAAGGAACAAAGTAATAAAATCGGTTAAGTGGTTCTCACAAAATCTGATTATATTTTACCCATTGTTTTACAAATTAGACGATTGCATTGCCAATCCTGTCTGAATTCAGTCCTTTATAAATTCATTATTACTAAGCCGATTTTGGGGAAATAAAAAACATCATGGCGTAAACTAATTGGTTTTTAAAGCTTGCATTGTGATGTTTTATATTTCACTAAAATCGGTTCAGTAAAAATGAATTTTAACAGAAATTACTGCACACAGGATTGGCAATGCAATCGTAAACTTTGTAAAACAATGGTTAAGACAAAATCAAATTTTGTGAAAACCATTGCATTGATTTTATTAATTTGTACTTCTTTAAGCGGAAGAAAAGTAGTGTTTTTCTATTAAAAAAAAACTAAAACATTTTCGCAAAATAAGAATCAACACGCCATATTGAAGAATCAAGTATAATTCTGTCCGACATCTTAAAGTCCAAGATGGTGGAAAATTTGAATTACAGTCTTTAAAGAGCAATCAATTCTCACCACGATTTTTTTTATTTCATCAAAATTGGTTGATTAGTAACGAATTTATAAGATAATGAATTCATTGTAAAACAATGAGTGAAACAAAAATAAATCTATTGAGAACTACCACATCGATTTTACTAATTTGAACGTCATTAACTAAAAAAAAGCTAAAACATTTTCGGAAAATAAGAATAAACACGCCATTTTGAAGAATCAACTATGTATGTCCGCCATCTTAAATTTTAAGATTGCGATAAAGTCTGATCATGATCTTTAAAAAGCAATCAATTCTCACCAGGACGTTTTTTATTTTATCAAAATCGGTTAAGTAGTAATGAATTTATAAGGAAATAAATGCAGAAATGATTGATAAGGCAATCGTGTAATATGCAAAACAATGGTTGAAACAAAAATATTTTTTATAGAACCGCTGGACCGATTTTGCTGACTTGTACCTTGTTGTGCGTGACAAGAATGCAGCTTTTTTCGCTAATTTAAAAAAATAATTAAAACATATTTGCAACATAAGAATAAACGAGCGATTATATAGTTCAATTGTTATAAAGAAAAATAAATTGTCCGATTTTTTTGATCCACCTGGTATTTCAAATACTGGCACATCGGGAATGAGCCAGATACTTCAAATTTGATCGGTATATAGTATTTTGTTGAGAATACAATATGAACTTTTTTTATTACAAAATAATTTAAAATGGCGCATTAAAAATGACAGAAAATTTTTATTTATAAGCCGATTTGCCTTAAATTTGCGCTGCTTAGGGTCACTTAATACAATTTTTGTCTCAAACATAAACAATCAAAATGGCAGACTATCTCATTTAATACCTCAAACACAAAAAAATGTCGGGTCTAAAATGGCGGACTATCCTATTTATAAACCGTTATTTGAAACTTTCAAGTGTTTAAATCTAAAAAAACATGACGGGTTTAAAATGGCGGACCATCATATTTATTGCGCCAATTTGTGTCAGATTCGCTATTTGGGGTTATTTAAAGTTACTGGAATTATCGTGTAATAAACGTGGTAATAAAAGGCAATGAAGTAGCCTTGGTGGCTCGGTGCGTTCGCGCATTGAACATGAGTGAGTTATATTATAGAAATCTCGCTTGCTACAGTGGCGGGTTCGATCCCCGTCGGTTGCCGAGGTCAGGTGCGGCAGACATTTATAGGATTCCTAGGGAGTGTAAAAAGTAATATTGTCCTACCCCTTCATTCATGCCGGTATCCAGGCCGCATGAGGTCGGATATCTCGTGAAGGCGGACTTTGTTACACACTCCTTCAGTCGGTAGGTCATTCTAAGTGACAAAAGGACCGAATAAAAAAATACCTGGTCTGGGGTTTCAAATGTGGCCTGACCCGTGCAGTTAGGCGTTCCGAAATGGCGGCCTTAGTGTCAACAAAAGAGTCAGTAAAACATAAAATTTAAAACTAGAAAATAAAAATTGTTTAAGAAATTGTTAGGTTAAACAACTTTATTTTAAATTATAAGGTCTATTAACAATTAGAAAATAATAAGGACACACCCATGCCTTACATAAATGCAATAAACTAAAATAGAAACGTATGGCGCATAAAAACCTGTATATTCAAATAAGAAAAACTTGTCTGAAAGAGAAAGACTACCAAAGTAAATAATTCAAATGCCTTTTGTGCTTTTTTATTTAAGTTTATAAAAGACAGGTGTTTGCGTCCTTATTATTTTCTAGTTTTTTGGTAGGGCTGATAATTTAGAGTAAAACCGTTCAACCTGAAAAATGTTTTGCCTTCTTTTATTGTTCTTTTATTTATAAAGAAGACAAACAACACTTTTAGTCTTGTTCAATTTTTTTCTGAAGTGACCCTCTTTTTATTTGATTTCTTAAATTAGCGTTTCTTTTAAATTGACGTACCATACTCATTTTCATTTATTTATTTATTAAGTCTTTTATGTTTTTGTTTTAAATTAATATTTTTTAGAATCTCAAAAATACCATTAGAAATAATCACTTTGTACGTCCGTGATTTCTGCTAGTGTTTTTTTAAAATATATATATTTTTTATTTTCGTTTTTTAATTACGAATAAAATTATAAATGTTTTTTTGTGTATTCTGTTTGTTTTCTTTAATTGCAGATTTGCAGCCCCGCCAATAATATTGGTATGTTTGTTTTAATTCCCATATAATTCAGGCAAATGGAGTTACTGTGCTCTTCTTTGAACTCGTACCCTGTAGGTTTATTTATACCTTGGTTGTTTAAGAAAAAAATTGTGTTGCCAAATTTTTTAAAGGAGGTACATAATTTAAACAAACGGATCTATGACGGATCGTCCTAGTTCGCCCATTAGCACACTTCATGATATATCAGCCTTGAAAACAGTTTTTGTACATATCTCAGAACCAAAGGCTCGTACGAAGGTTTTGGTTGTAACACAAATTATTGAGGAATGTGGTCTACTATATTCCAAAAAAACCGCATATTGATGCGATGCTTCGTTAAAAAGTTAGCATTTTGAAAAAAATTTTAATTGCCAAAAAACTGTCATTAGCATTAATGGATTTTAACCAAAATCTAACCAGCTCGTTACAGACTATTTTACCTAAAATTTTTGTGAAAATCCGTTTAGTGGTTTACGTGTGACGTTCGTGTGATGGACATATATATATACACACACACAGCCAGATATTACAACGATACTGCTAGGGTAACAGTAGCTAATAGCTTCTTTAGTCATTGCTGTGCGGGCTAGAAAGGTAAAAATGGTCCCTAGGTAGGTATATTCGCAACCTACCTTATCATTATAACGACAAACAAATATTATCATCCAAAAGTTTTACAAACATATCAAAGTTCCTGTTTTATTAAGATAAAATAATTATATAACATTTATTTTATTTTGTCCGGCCTTGTAATTAATGTAATTTAGATACCTTAAATTGTGGAAAGGCACGTACGTATATAAGACGCCTATTTAATAATAAAATAATAATTAATTTATTATCCCTATCTAATATATCCATATATTACAACTTAACGTTTTAAATATAATTTTATTTTCAAAAAAGTTTAGCAAGATTTTTCAGAAAGCTTAGTTTTTTAGCAGTGGCGCACCCAGGAATATGTCTTGGGGGGACCGAGGCCTCTTGGGGGGGGGGGGGGGGCAAAGCCTCATGATGTCGAATTTTAGGCTATTTTTTGTATTTTTTCATGAAATATGTGGAACATATGAAAAAAAATCTAAGGCTTGGGGGGCCGGGCCCCGAGCCCCCCCCCCCCTGGGTGCGCCCATGTTTTAAAAAAACTAAATAAAACAAATAAAAAATTAAAAAAAAATTATTAGAAAAAAATAAACTCAATATGCGGACGCCCCTGGAGTGTCAATAATAGCTTTAACACAATTTAACATTTTTCTCTAAATGCTTAGTTTTTTTTAAAACCTAAATAAAATCTTAAAAAACATTTTTTTCGTGCTAACCGTGAAGTTGGTCCAGTTAGGTGATTCATTTCGTTTAAAAGATAATTACATTTTCTATTATAATCTTTTTTACACACTTTCTGTAAAATACTTAGCTTTTGAGAAAATGACATAAAACTGAATAATTTTAGTTTATTTTGCATGTACTATGGAAATGCATAGGAAACGAACAGGTGTACGGCTTAGGCGCGATTCACATTATACGTACCGCCAACGTCACGTCACCGTACCGTCAACGACACGTTTGACGGCGCCCAATTCCCATTATACCGGCAGGATCCGTTCCGTCATGCCGAATTCAAGCCACCGACACTTTTGTTCTAGCAACTGGCGGGAGTGGTTTATTGCCAAATCAGAGTGTACAGTGAACGAAATGGACTTTACTTTAATGTTTTAGACTTTAGGATGGAGAAATGGTGGGTTCATTGAAAAATAGTGGGAAAATAATCATTTTCCATGTATTTTTATTGTTAACATTATTTTTCAAAATGAACCTACCATTTTTCCATCTTGAAATTTAATGGGGATCTTGCTAAAACTATGAGGGAAAAACTATATATATTTCTTTGAAAAAAGTAAAAATGTACATATTTTTTTTTTATAAATCATATGATACCTGATTCAAAAGCCAGTTTCAAGAGCTTTCAAATAAGCGCTATGCCGCTATTCTGGTGTAAGTAGTTCTCAAAATATCTTAATTTTTATTGAGGACATGTTACATCCAAAAAAGTAATTTTTTTGATTTTGACAATTTAACTAGTGAGGTGGTCTGTCAAACATTTCTTTTTGGTTGATTTTGTATGAAATTATCACTGGGTGTATTGTTATTACAAATATTTATTCCTCCCTGGAGACGATACGGTTTCGTATTCACACTATACGTACCCTCGAGCCACAATAGACTCACTGGTGGTCGCAGTGGAAGGGCTGCAAGGCCCACTCACATATGAATCATCATACGTACCCTCAAGCCGCCGGCGCCTGTAAGCCACCGGCAGGCAACGACACGTAAAATATTCTCCTCGAGAAAACTAGCCGGTCGGGACGGCGACGACGGTACGTTGCCGGTGCGGTGTAATGTGAATACGTCCATTGCTTTCAATGTAAGAATATTTTACGTGTCGTTGACGGTACGGTGACGTGACGGTGACGGTACGTATAATGTGAATCGCGCCTAACACTTCAGGGTCCGTAGCTCAGCAAGCGTACTACACAAAGAACTCATTGATGTCTCATTTTATAGGCTAAAAGCCACAAAAAAAAATTGTCAAAATCTAAATTGGCGGGGAAATGTTTAGCGACATAACTCAAAAACCGTTTGTCTGATAAAAAAAAACGTGTAATTAACGTGCTTTTGTAGGAAATTTGATTGTCTTCAACTTTTGTTTAAAACTTTTTTTTCTAAAACGTATAGTAACCAAGTTATTTAAAAAAAACTCTTTTTGTGCACACCAAATTCAAGATGACGGGGGGAACAGCCCCCCCCCCACCCCCAAAGTGGAAAACTCACATTTGTTTTTAGGACTCCAATGTCAACAACATATGTTAAAATCGCGACTACACCACATTTTGCAAGCTAAAATTCTATAATGTGTGGACTATAATGACAAATATGGGTTTTATGATTTGATACGTTTTTACGTATAAACAATAATATATATTATATTCTATAATCTTTGATATAAACATTGATTTAATATTTATTTGGGAGTGCTATTTTCTAAAACGTGCTTTGGAGCAGGTTGTCTGAGGATGATAAAGGACTCGTCAAATGCAAATCAAGTAGGGGTAGTTCATATCAATATTTATCAAAAATTAGGAGCACACAAAACGTGTATAGAAAAGAAATCAAATATTAATATATTAAGTGTGATTTTGAGATTAAATAACCTATTAAATTACATTTTTGTGTATTTATAATGACAAATATGGATTTTATGATGTCGTGATACGTTTTTCCATATCAACATAAAAAATGTTTTTGGTAACGCTGAAATTCTTGAGTATTAATTAAAAAATTATGTTTCCGGTTGTATTTTCAATGTTAAATATAAAAAATATTGTTTTTGACAGTTTCAATATTACCACACTACCATCTTTTTATAGTGTTTCAGTGTTGCCAACAGAAATTGTTTGCGGACCTCCATGCAGCAGTGATTTTTAGACATAATTCCACTTGGCTACAGAAAACTTAAGGCACTTATTGGCGACTGACCGTTCGGTTATTCGTTGTCTTCGGTTAAATACGAGAATTAAACGAGAGCGTTTAACCGTCGAACGTCAAACAAACGTCAAAATACCATGTGTTTTCATTGTTCTGTTAACCAAAGATAACCTACCCCAAGAGCAGGGTTATTAATGGTTAATAAAACAATGAAAATGCATGATTTTTTTATGTTTCTTGGTTAAATGCTCTCTGTTAGATTCTCACATTTAAACGAAGATAACGAATAACAGGACGGTCCATCGCTAATTGCCTTTATTTTTTACAATAAATATAGTCGACAATGAGAAAAGATATAAAACAGTACTTAATACATTCCATCATTTTATAGATTCATGCTCGTCGTATGAGGACAGTGACCAATGTTTTCCTCCTAAACCTGGCAGTAGCGGATATTTTCATTGGAGTTTTCTGCATGCCGTTCACTCTGATTGGTGCCATCTTAAGAAATTTTATTTTTGGAGAAATTATGTGCAGATTGATACCGTTTTTACAAGGTAAGAGCAAAGTTCAGTTGGGTTTCCTTAACATTATGTTTTTTTTTTTAATTTAGCTGGGAGCTTTTGGTAATACGCAGGTCAATTGCCTAGAACAAAGTTTTTGTGTAGATAATAATGCATGTTCTTCTTCTTAGCTGCAAAATTTCAACGATGGTCGTAATCCCGTTTTCTTGTTTATTCGGGGAAAAGATTGGGCCAAAAATGTTGCCAGTTGGTAGCTTTTATACTAGAAATTGGGATTTTTTCACTTTCGACATGCGGGCTTAAAAACAGTCTTCTGTTAATATCTCAGAAACAAAAGCTTCCACAAAGTTTTTGGTTGATTCAAATTATTGGAAAAAATGCCCAACAAACATTTAAAGTTGTAACGACGAAACCCCAACTAGAAAGAATTTCTTAAAAGTAACCGCAACGTACTCCAGCTACGTCTCAGTATACCATACAGCGGCGTCTTAATTCCCTAAGTGGGGAACCAATTTCTGGTTATAACTACTTGGCCAAGTGTTTAAAGTTACTGTAGTAACAACTACACTACTACGTCGTAGCCAGGTATCTACTACGTCGTAGAGGCTGTTTTTTTTCCGTAATGGCATAAAAGTAGCGATGTAGTTGTAAATAATATAATCGTTTCTTTTTGGTAGAATTGTTACACAATATAGTGGACACAACAGTAAACAGACTTGCTAAGTTTTTTTGTTTGGTTATGGCTATAATATGTACTATGTTATCCAAAAATATGAGAATTTACGAGCAAAGGATCAAAATTTGAGTGCGACGCAAAGTTTTTTGTATAACATGCATTATATATATTGCAAAAAACCGGTGCGCCCGTAAAATTGAGCCGTTTTCTAGTAGCTGATGGAATTTTTGTGTTGTGATTTTGGAGGTTATGTTTTCATAATCGACAGTTAACTCCAACAAATGGTGCTTAAGAAGAGCATTTTTGGTAAGCTTCAACTAATTTGTTTATAAAATGGTATAACTCTTTAATATGAGCTCATAAAACGACAATAAAAATATTACATTTTCTTTCTTACAAAAAAACATGGCGTCCCAAACTATATTCCCTGATAGTCGAAAGGGTTACTTGAAAGTGAGCCTAAGTTACGGCAACGAGTCACGTACGACTTTTATGTCGGCATTCCCTTTTAGTTCTAGATAACACACTCGAATTTCTACTCCTTCGTTGTGAGAACGTATTATTAACTAGCTTTCGCCACTAGAAAACGTCTACAGAGTGATAGGAACCACGCGATAAGTAAAACTACTACCTTCAAGTTATTGGGGTGTCGCCACTTGTCATTTGCCGTTTCTGCCAACAACAGCACCACTGCTTATAGGTTATGTACGAACATGAATTTGTGGTAGGTTTTAAAACAAAAAAAAGATAAATTAAATTCCATTATAACAATAAATGAAGTGCCAATAAAAAGTCGTTTTCAAAAAGGTATGTTGCAGTCGAGAGCATGATCCCTATTCTAGAATTTCTAGGAAGTGATGGTCGAGGAACTAAAAGTTACTTTTTTTATTTACGCATTGCTTTCACAATTCGTATGTAGTATTTTTTATTGTTTTTAAATATTTTCGCATTCTCAATATTCAGTAATTATTATTACTATAAGCCCTAAAGTAAAAAAAAACAATCTTTGAGACTTGTTAGATCGCTTAGAAATCCGCATGTAACTTGTTCTTTTATTAGCCGCAAGGTTACCGCAAATTGCAAAAGTTCCAAGATGAAGCCCAAAGAGGTTTATTTTAGGGGCCGCGCCGTGCATAAATTAGAGACCCTTCATAAGGGGGTAGATGATAGCCGAAGCGTTACATATAGTGGGGAAGGTAATGTTGCGTTAGTTTTAAGGTTTCTTTTTAATCTTTATCATTACAGCAATAAACTAAAAATAAAATATTTTGTTTTGGGAGAGGGATATATAAAGTTAAAGTCTAGCTCAACACATAAAATGAATCACAGTGAAACACGACACGTCAGCACAAGAGGGTGGTGCCACAGCACAAGCGACCGTAAAGACAGTACAAGAATAGAATACCAACAACAAGTAGCGTAAAAGATTAAGGATGGAGATTAAGCATGGACCAGGGATTTCTTAAAATCCGTGTGCGTACTCGATATACTTTGGATCAATCTTTTGCATTTTGATTGTTTTGCAAAATGGTCAATCAGACCTACAATGAGGTCGAAAACATGGACTGCTCAAGATAGTTAAAAAATATTTGCAAATTTATTCCTAATATTTCCATATTGTAGAAGGAGCCACAAAAAGTAGGTTTAAGAATGGACGTGACCCAGATGCGACTTCAAAAAGTCTACGTTTTCAAAGTAGAAACAGGAAGTAGAGTTTACTTTAAAAGATCGACATAAAAAAAAGTCAAAGTAGTTGCGGCTTTAAAGTTGATGCAAAAAGTAATTTTGTCTACATTGTTACATCAGATGTTACTATGATGACACAAACTTTTGTGGTAAAAATTAAAGTTATAATGTAGTTGTCGGATACACTTGTTTGGGACTCCAATAAAGCTTAACTTTCTAGTGGTAATTAAGTAGGATATAAAAGTCAGGGCGACTACGAAATAATGACTAACAAGAAAGTAAAACTTTAGTAACGTCCTATTGTGGTAGAGAAGACTATTAGAATCGACTATCAAGAAACAATCTTAACAAGTAGTTTAGAGGGTCGTTTTTACGAAACATCTACTATTTCCTGATACTAATTAGTAATCAGAACTAAAAAGTAACAAATTTTGGTTGGGATCACCACATTTCTACTATAAGAAAGTAGCAAAGCCTTTAGAACATGTGGCCGCTACTTTAAATGTTTGTTCGGTGTGTTCTACTATATTCCAAAAACCGCATAATGACGCGATGCTCTGTTAAATATGTAAAAAAAATTAACTGCCCAAGAACTCAAATTAGCAGAAAGATTTAGATTTTGACCAAAATGTAATCAGCTCTTTTGAAAGTGTCGAACACTATTTTTTGTGAAAACATCATGAAAATCGGTTTAGGAGCTATTGTGCTACGGACAGACATACTCACATACACACAGAAAGACGTCACAACAATATTGTGACGATAGGACAAAATACATCCAAACAGCATATTCTCGACGTTTGTTGAATTTTTTTTTTATCGAAAACAACACCTTTTCTAACCATTGCTTTGTGGGCTAGTAAGCTAACTGCCATTTTTCAAGGTTTATTATCGAATTCTGACGCGCCCTGTAAAATTTGTATACGTGGCAACGAAACAAATTGCTAGCTTAGCTACTCTTTATAGATATAACAAAAAATCTCTGGTGTCTACTTGTCAAAAGACAACTGAGAGATTTACTAAAAATTTTAATTAAAAATGTAGAAAATGTCTTGCCACAACTTTTTTGTTATTGTGGTAATGTAAAATCCCAAATAATTTTTTGTAAAGCTCCGTTTTGTTCTTTCTAGGTAAAAGATTTTTTTTCTGCTCGCTACAAGCCTCGCCGCACTACACCTATTAATTAAACTGCCGCCATAAATCTTCCCCCTCCACTTGTATCATGTCGTGAACTCAGTCGCAACCTAATTAATGTTAGAATCACATGCTTGTGTTCTCGACGGTTTGGTTTATTGTGTTTTCGTGCGGTTCATTTCATTTAAAAAAATTCCAAATATAGAAACTTAGGAAGAAGCAAGTATTAAAAATCTTGTACCTATCACATGCGTAAAGTTGCTGAACACCCCTTAACTTCCTGCCAGAACTGCCGATGCCGTCGCGTAGTGGCTTTCTTAATTCACCTTAAATACTTAACTGCAAAAAATTATTCGGACTCAACAACAACAACAACAACAACAACAAATACTTACTTAGTTGGATTAGGTACTTTATAGCCCATCGCACCGACCCTTTCTTTAGTTACTTAGCCTAAAGTGTTCTTTATTACGTCGTATTATGATTCTAATAAGTAACGCTTTGAGTTATGGAACCGCAAGGAAAGTCGGTGAGATGGACCCTTAATTACATAATAAGAAGGTTTTAATCACAGAATTATAAGATGAGAAAAATTAAAAGAAACGGAACCGAAGAATGTAGAACATTCAGGTTTAAGAATTTAATGTGGCCTTCTATTTGAGGGCCCCAGAATCTTACAAGATATTAAAGGTTGGTGTTGTCTACCACAACTCAAATTTTTTTGGGCGGTCTAATTTATTAGTTTAAGTCTCGTTTTAAGTCTTTGGAGGCAAGATGTATAGACGAGTTAACTTTTAGAGCAGGAGCAATTGTGGTGGCGGGCCCTACTGGACCTACATGCACCTAGATCTATACACCAGTATTTACTAAGACCTTAAGACTTAGCATTGTAGACCGGGTTCAAGTATCAAGTCTATAGACTTGATACCCACCGGTCTAAGTTTATTTTTTTAATACTCACAGGTAAACTAACTGCAAAGATTTGGTTCACCTTAATGTGCAATATGATAGTAAGCATTTCTCAGTGAGTTTCATCCCATATAAATTCAAATTAACTTTAGAAATAAAGAAAAACCACATAAAATTTTTTTAACGAAGTGTAATTTTTTCGAAATTTATTCCGTGCAGTCGTAGGATTCCCGTTAAAAATAGTCTCAAATTGTAGCACCACCCCTGACGGGTGGTTTAAAGTTCGAAAAACAATAGAAATAATCCATCATTAAGAAAAAAATTTATACACAAAAATATTCAAAGCTAAATAATACATAAATAACTTAAAACTATATCTGTAGATGCACTGCCGTATTAAATACATATCAATATTTAAATACTGTAAAAAGAACAAGATATATTAGAATCCCTTTTCATTTACACATTCACCAAAACAATCGACCATCGGTTTAATTGTCTAAAAAATTAACATGTAAAATATAGCGGACCGCTGACAGTGACTTACACCGTTTTTATTCGACATTTCCTAGTGACGTTTGGAGGTTTAAATATGACTATCATTTTTAAATCAAAATATTTTATTATTTTTATTTATTTATAACCTTTGTGTGGAAATAATGTCTTTGTTACAACGAAAAAAGATGACTCATATCGCAAGGTATTTATGAACAATTTATATAAATAATAAAAACTATTGCATTCAGGGGAAAAATAAGTTAAACCTTCAACCAAAATGTAAACTTTTAAACCTAGGATTGTAGCACTTAGCACTGTAGACCCTTTAGTAAATACTGGTGTTAGGGTCCATTGTGCCCACGTACCAACTAAGTGGCATATTTTTTTTGTCACTCATTACATAGAATAATACTACAGACTATAATAAAAAAAAATATATCATGGACGAAAAATTCCTATTTTGAAGAAAAAGCCTCAATAAAGTTAATATAGTCTACATTAGGCTTTTCTAACGTACAACGTGCCTCAACAAAAATATCAACGCCCTTTTCTCCCGTAAGTAATAAAAAGTACCTTAGAGCATAAATTAATACTGATTTAAAAAATCGAAAAATGCAGCAATTATAGCTTTCTTAGGAAGCAATAGCAAGTTTAAATGGGCAGAGCCAAATTTTCAAGTGACCATGCGTGTATTTTTGAATGTAGTCAAAAAATATCCGGGAGAAGTAAGGGAGTGCCATTCCATAGGTAAGTACAGTGAAACCTCCTATATGCGGACACTCACGGTTCCGTCGATTTTATCCGCTTATTGGAGGTGTCCGCTTATGAGAGGGAACTGCGAAATTTTAATATATATTTATTAACAATTTCCGCTGCTTGAGTTTTTCCGATATTAAATTTTTCAGCGATCTTTCGTGCTGATAGGTGTTCCTTCACCGAAACGTTAACAACTTCCATTTTTTTACGTAAACTAAGAAGTTTTTTACTAGACAGTATTTCAAAGAGATCTATTATTACTCAATTGAAAAATAAAAATAAAACACAGCAGTCCCACCCCCGCCGAATAAAATATGTTGTAAATACGACAGAAGTATTTAGTCTCCGCATTAAAACGGAAAGAGGTAATTCCCCGGCTGCAGAGTGCGTTGTTGCCAACATACTACATAATGTTTATGCCCATGTCGAGCAGCACTCCGTCCCGTTGTCAGAGGTTCGCGTCCGGTTAAGGGAGGTTTCAAAATGTTTTAAGCAAACACAATTGTCGGCGTCCGGTTATTAGAGTGTCCGGTTATAGGAGTGAATTTTACATGTAAAGAAATAGCGAAAAGCTTGGTTCCAAAAAATTTGTCCGCTTAAAGGGAGTGTCCGCTTAATAGAGGTGTCCGCAAGGAGAGGTTTCACTGTACTTGTATTGTTCTTTATAATTTATGACCCTTTAAACACTCTTAATGGTGTTCCCAATAAATCTTCACAATTAATTTTAGAACTTTAAATTTAATTCGCAATTGGATAAATGTTCACCCGATCAACTAGTTTTTAGAAAAAAAATAATAGACATAACCTTAAATTTTTGGCAAATGTCAAATCATGTAGTGACGTAACGGAGTATGTTTCAAAACCATCAAAACTGATAGTGCAATGAATAGAGGCCAAAATAGGGGGGTTACCCTACAAAAGGTCCGGTAGTTCTGAATTTTGGATATGTTGTTAAGCTCGGGAGGGTAGTTAAAAATCTGAGTTTTCGTCACCCCCACCCTGTGCTCCCTCCGCCATCTTGAAAAAACCATCAAAAATTGGCACTTTTTTTAGTTTTTTCCCTTTAATTTCGTTCCAGTACGTTAAATCGCAAAAGGAGTTAAAGGAATTTTTTTGGAGGATATAATTATCTACAATTGGGTCGTACTGCGGTTGTTCTGCGAGCAGTAGTAACGGAGCTAGGTAATTTCCAAAAATGACTAAAATCACGTGCTTGGGCAAATTTTCAGACTTTTTTTATTTTAGACGGCATACGCTCCGAAATACTTTGTTATAGGGTAAAAGTTCTAAGAACATATCTTGTAGAGAATTTTATCGGCTACAAAATCCATGCTTTAAATGTATTTTTAAATATTGTAATGGAGTGGGAGTAACTTTTCCCTTAAAGTAAGTAAGTTAGAAAATAATCATTTTTTAAATTTAGTGCTTTAAACGGCACGTTTTTTATTTATTTTTATTTTTTTGTGTAAATTTAATGACGTACAAAAAGGTAAGAGAGCTTAGGGGTCAAACACCTCCTTACACAATTATTCGCCAAGTACACAAGTCGTTTGATCCAGGCTATAGACAAGTATTGTAAACTATACAAATCTCGAACAATTTTTTTTTTCAAACGTTTTCGACCTTTTATTTTATATTCAATTTTTTGTTTAAAGTTATCTAATTTTAAAAATATAATATATCTGTGGTTTAACAAACATTTTATGAAATATTGTGCATTTAAATTTGCCAATACATATATATGGATTTATGGTAACTTAGAACAATTTACTACATATTGTGAAAGTAAAAAAACTATGGTAGAAGAAATAGTATAAGTTATATTTTTTGTCGGGATACAGCACAAAATGTTTAACAATTTTTATACCTTTATTATTCATACTTAAGTTACCTACCTAGAAACGTAGTAAAAATCTAAACTTTAATAAAGTCGTGTAAATTTTTTTTATAATCTTAGTTAAGTCTATTTTTATATTTGAGATTTCTTAGCATCGCTGCCTGTTCTTTCTAGGCGAGAATAGCAAGTTTATCAAAACTTTAGTTTCTCACTCACAGACAGACAAAAAGGACCAAAACAAAAATTATTAATGCTGTACATTGTCTGCAAAGTTATAAAGCAACTAAAATCTGTGTTAGAATTAAGTAATACATAAACTGCGCATGCGGTCGTAAAAAATATAATATGTACCTCTCTTTTTAACTTTCAAATAATAATTTTGAAAATCAGGGATACAAGCTTATATTGTTTTGCCGTTTGCTTTGGTGGAGTTAAAAGTCACATAATAAATTTAGCGAATTTGTGATGCCTTTGTTTTTTACCGAACTGCAGCACCGAACTGCAGCACGGCGAAAGGAAGGGTAATGTTTTTCGATTGTTGTATGTATGTAAGTATGTTTGTTACACGCTAGAGGCTAAACGGCTAAACCGATTTTAACAAAAAAGGTGTCGTTGAATTGCTACTGATCCCAAAGGTGCTGTCGGCTATTTTTTTTTAAACAGGAATCAACATGGCAGTCTTCAGACGCCATGTTGTCTCATGATGTAGGCTTTAAGGCATACAAATTATCTAAATTTCAGGCGATTTTATTGAAATTTCTTTGATTACCCATTGCAAATGTCCTTTAATTTGCTGTAGTTACTTTATAGTCCTCCCTGCTGCCACCCATTTCCCCTTCTGTCATTCTCCCCACCCTAGTCAAACACCATATTTGCATAATTTTATCAAATATAGAGCGAAAATTCTTTCTGCATACGCTTTCAGATTTTTTCCAACACCATTTTACTAGTCCCCCCTCTCGCCTCTCCCTTTCTCCTCCCCGTCATCCTTATTAGTACTAGTTATAGCTATAACTTTCAAAAATATAAAGCGATTTCAAAAGTTCTTTCTGCAGATGTTTGAAGACTTTTCCAACATCGTTTTACAAGTTTCCCCCTCTCCCTTTTCTCCCCTTCCTCCTTATTAGTTGTAGCTATACTCATCACAAATACAGAGCGATTTCAAAAATTTTTTAAGCACACGCTTTGGTTTAAGACTTTTTGTCCAACATCATTTTACTAGTTTCCCCCTTCCTCTCCCTCTCTTCTCACTACCCTCCTTATTAGTAATAGTTGTATCTATAACTTTCACAAATTTAGAGCGATTTCAAAAATTCTTTCGGCACACGCTTTAAGATTTTTTTCGACATCATTTTAGTAGTTCCCTTCTCCCTCTCTCCTCCCCCACCCTCACTCAATGGAAGGTAACACTATTCGCGTCCGTAGAAAATCTAGACGTACTGTTGGATAAAGCTAAATGCATAGTGCTTTTTATAAGGCTAAATAAGAATTAAACCTAAAAGTTGGAAATAAAAAAAATTAAATAAAAAAACACCCAACAGCATCAAAAATAATAGTTTAGGCATGTCGTATATTATAGTTATACCTATCAATTTTGTACTCAACTGCGACTAGTATACATTTGAAAATAAATGCAAAATAATAGGATCCTTGATAGTATTCACAACAAGAAAAATTAAAGAAAAAAAAATTATAAAAAAGTTTCTATAATTTTTCTTTCTTTAATTTTACTTGTTGGTTAGGGTTTTAGGTCCTTGCATTATTTGCAATTTGGTATTTGAAAACAATTATTTGGTTCGATGGTTTTCAAAATAAAAATTAAATGGGTAATTTACTTATTGGTTTTTACTGCCTGGTCGATCTCTCCGTTAGGAGATTCTGGATGCATCACTGGTTATAATACATTCGATCGATTTGACCATTTGCGTTCCAGCTGTACGTTAGACTAAAAATATAGCGCGGGCATTGGGAATTTTTGGACTGTTCCTGCTCTTTTATAACCACCAGCCAGCTTGAACGATCCTAATGAAACCCAAATAAAAGCGACATAGTGGTTTTTGTCAAGTGTTTAAACATTCTGAATTGCAAATCAAGGAAATTTTGCCACTACTAAACGGAGAGAAGAAGAAATTTCTTAAAATATAAGTTTTTTGCAATTCCTACCGAAGGAAAATGTAGATATAATACATCACTGGTACCGACGCGACGAGTTTCTTTAAAATGCAGTAGACCGAGCAGCGTGGAAAATATTGATAAATTTTACTGGAAATTTAAATTTATTGCTTAAATAAAAACTTAAAATTAAAAAATATATTGATGTCGGTATTGGTTATACCTGAAATTTCTAACAAAGTTTTTAAGGACCTAACCTATATTCACTTGCTCATAGAGTTCTAATTTTTTGAAAAACATTATGTTAGAAATATATATAAATTACTTAAAATCGACGGTCCATCTAAATTTTTCCTAACAAAAAAGGTCACGACAAGCATTGTATTCAGTGACATTTTGACCTTTCAACTTTAAGGCAAATCAGTTTATAAAAAACAAAGTCCGCCATTTAGGATTTTATTTTTAACATTCAGCTACCTAAAACACCCTAAAATACCAAATTTCATACATATTGGTTTATAAATAAGAAAGCCCGCCATTTCGCATCCGCCATTTTAATTTTTTTAAATGTTAATAAAAGATTGTATTGAGTAGCCTAGCGCACCACAAAGATTTAAATTTGAGGAAAATCGATTTAAAATTAAGGAAGTTCGCCATTTTGATTTTTTTTAAAACAAACAAAAGCAACTTATTTGATTTGCGTCATATATTCCTGCGCGGTATAAATCGGCGCGATTAAAACTTGTCATGTTAGCAGCCGCGATTCAAAATTAACTACTACCCTTTAATAAACTAATAAAACATTACGTATTTTGGGGAGGTAGGTTCGAGGGGGTAGCTAGATGTTATGTTATTTAAACGAGAAGGGGGGTTGCCAAAGTGTAATAATCAAGAAGGAAGAGCCAAAAATTGTAAAAAAAAATTATAAGCGGCCCCTATCGGTTGCTCGACGGATCAATCCGACACTGGATGTCGATCTTCATGTGCCTATAAATTCGTTATCTCTTGCACCCTTAACACGTTTATCGTTTCTCCGTCTGTATTTATCTGTGGTGGAACTGTGACTGTAAATAAATGCACAGGAAAAAAGCCCACACAAAAAAGGTCCATTACTATCCTAAGAGAATAAAAATAATGTTATCCGGGATTTGCTTTGACCGCTCACTCCCCAAATTTCGAATAGATTGTAAAAAATTTACAATTTTTCCCGCAGACACCAAAAAAATTGCAAAAAAGCTAAATATCGCAAAAATGCAGCTATGAAAAATTGTAAAATTTTTGAATGAAACGTTGCTTTATAAAGTAGTTCGGCGCGGTGGTCAATTAGACAATTTTTTTAAATAATTAGAATTGAGGTTATACTCTATTCGCTTAGAGACCTTCATATACTTTTTGTATTAATGTTGACTTCAGGAGTGCCCTCACCTTTGGGAATACAATTCCGCTTATTTTACATCTCTTAAACTCATGCCAAATACAATATGGCGACTCAAAAACTAAAAACAGAAACATTTTTGAAAGGTCTTAACTTTTTTGTTTACTAACCGACTTTTTTCAAACTTATTTTATTTTTAAAAACTAGTAAGTATTTTGTCCACTTTTGAAACTTTAATGAAAAAGTGAAATTTTGGTGTCTCAGGCCAATTTCATAGCTTTTTAGAAAAAACTTTTTAACTTTTGGTAAAAATGAAACCAACTATGTATACTTGTAACTTGTCAATACACATCTTTTTGTATCTTGCGATTGTTTGTAAAATTAGCAGTTTCTCTATAAAACACAAGAACAAAACTTGATGACATGATGTTAAGAAATATATTTTTTTGAGACACAGAAACATTAAAAATACAACTGCTTAATAGTTTGTGCAAAAGTGCACTATAATCCAAATAAAATAAACTTAATTTTAAAAAAATCGTTTAAGAAAAAAAAAGTTATGAATATTCCAAAATTCATATACTTTTTGTATTAATGTTGACTTCAGGAGTGCCCTCACCTTTGGGAATACAATTCCGCTTATTTTACATCTCTTAAACTCATGCCAAATACAATATGGCGACTCAAAAATTAAAAACAGAAACATTTTTGAAAGGTCTTAACTTTTTTGTTTATTAACCGACTTTTTTCAAACTTATTTTATTTTTAAAAACTAGTATTTTGTCCACTTTTGAAACTTTAATGAAAAAGTGAAATTTTGGCGTCTCAGGCCAATTTCATAGCTTTTTAGAAAAAAACTAACTTTTGGTAAAAATGAAACCAACTATGTATACTTGTAACTTGTCAATACACACACAAGAACAAAACTTGATGACATGATGTTAAGAAATATATTTTTTTGAGGCACAGAAACATTAAAAATACAACTGCTTAATAGTTTGTGCAAAAGTGCACTATAATCCAAATAAAATAAACTCAATTTTAAAAAAATCGTTTAAGAAAAAAAAAGTTATGAATATTCCAAAATTCTTCTGTTTTTCATTTTTGAGCCGTCATATTGTATTCGATATCAGGTTGACAGATGTCCAATATGTGGAATTGTGTTCCCAAAGGTAAGGGCATTCAACTAAGGATACTCATCGTAAAGGCAAGCTTTATAGGAAGCGAAGCCTGACATTGATTTTCCTTTTCTTTGTCATGTTTTCCTCGGTTTCGCATTGGCGGCTCGGTTTTATTTTAAGTTGTTTTACACAGGACCAAGGTTCCTAACCTATACAATATTTATATATTTATAAATAAAATGTTATGCTGCAAACTATCTTGAAACTTTAATATTCTTAAATAAGTGTTAAAATTACATTTTTAAAAGTAAGAACAAGCCGTCAATGCAAAACCGAGGAAAACATGTCAAAAATTGTAATAAAAATAGAGAATAAATGTCAAGCTTTGCTACTCTAAAGTTTTCCTTCAACCCCTGAGGGCCTCTAAGGCCTCTATCGGGAGTACTTGCACAAGTGCATCAAAATTACCGATAATTTTTTAATAAAACTTGGTTTTTTATTATTTCAAGGGTTTGTTTTCATATTTTCTCTAAAAAGCTCGACTTCGCTGGAGGTAAACATTTTCGTAAAATATAAAATCAAGCGATTGCAATTTGTAAAAAAAACACGTTGAATGAAAAAGTTATCTGGTTATTTTTATGTAATTTAATTGAATATTTTCCAAATGGCATGAGGTTAATTGTCAGAATATGACAATGCTTGACGTTTGGAAACAATAAAACCCTGTTTTGACATTTTATTAGCAATATAAATTTGCGATGCTATTTTCGATTTCTGCAGTGAAATTACTGTTATAACTTTGCGAAAATTGCACTCCTCCTATGGCAACTTTAACACATCTAATTTTAAATTCGCGTAAGTCAGCTTCAGCTGATTTTATAGGAGGGCATAACAACTGATTTCTAAACTAATAAAATCAAATATAATTCAATCAAAATAACTTGTACATGTTCAATAGAGGGCGCTAGTTTAAACTAGAAGTTACGCAGTTTTGTAAGACTGAATATCTTGATATCCTACATCCAGTGGCGGTTTCTCCATAAGTGCACATGTGAACGTGCACTCCCAAATTTTACTTTAAAAAATATTAAAATTTGATCATTCTTTAATTTAATTAATAATTACCCTAAACGGAATTCACTAAAGACAAGAATATTACCTAACAATTAATACCCGGCTTGTATGTGTTTGTATTCGTCTTCAAACCACCTGCGGTGCTTGGCGGATGCGCTATATAGTTAGTTCGAATCTAATTATTCACTTTTATTTGCACCGTAGATGTTATGTCGCATTCTAATTACGAAATATAGAAAGAGAGGATGAGATGTCCCAATAGAATTTTACAGTACATAGAATCTGAACCTTCCTTCGGCACAGCGCGTATACAAAAACTAGCCTCAATGCCGCCCGCACCCCTGTGACGCCTCCCGCGCCAATAGTTTGCGTTGCATGTTAGAGCAGCTCACGGGCACGTTTAGTTAATGCGCTTAGACAATTTGGCAACTTTCCCAAGTATCGCGTAGATACTGATACTTTCTATTCAAGTATCAGATTTTTGTATTCGGTACTAAGTAATCATTATATTATCGGTAAATCCTGAGATTTTCTATGTTGTCAATCGTATACGTAAACGCAATAGTTCATTTAATAATTTAAGTAAATAAATATCGCTCCAAATGATTAGAAGTACTCCAAACTCGTTACTCATACGGCCGATGCCGATACAATTATTGATACGAAAGTAACACTTCGGCTTCGGTCCCATTCGGGATTCGAGTAACGAGTATTTGGCGTCAAAGGATTCGATTACTTCCAATCCGCCCATGTATCAGATACTATTAAAGTATCGAGTAGATGGTATTTGCACAGCACTAATTTGGCATTATCGGTCGGGCGCTGGCGGTTTGGTTTGATTTCGACGATTTGGTATTTACGACAATGGCGGAAGTTTCTAATTCTGATAGCATTAGCGTGCAATATTTAAATGCAATTAAATTTTCATCTTTGCCATTAGAAGAGAAAATATGTAAACTAGGTATGGTATATTTATTATTTATTTATAATTTCAATAATAATAGGTATAGTCTAAATATATACGCATTTGTAATGACGTCACCAGATGAGAAAAAAACGTATAGCGTAGATATTTTTGCCAATCAAGGTTTTTTGATTGACAGTGACGGATACTTCACATAACCAATTACCTACCTATTTAAATCATAGACACTACTTCTTTTTAAAAATTTATTGTCACCGCTGTTTATAATATACTAAACAAAGATAAACAAAAATGACGTCATTACAAATGGGTATAATTTGAACTATAGGTAACTAATATATATATATATATATATATATATATATATATATATATATATATATCTAATTTTTTAATTATTTGCAAAAAAAATTTTCCTGCGCCGCAATTTTTTATTTTTTTGGTGTGCACTCCCAAAGCTTTTTACCACACACCGCCACTGCTTACATCCGATGAAACTCGTATCTCAATTTTTCAATTTTTTGACTTTCGAGGTTTTAAAATTAGGTAGGCGATATGAGGGAAATATTCGACCTAATGTAAGTAATTTATTTGTTTGCTTTGAAAATATACTATACTTTGATCACGTTTTTTGCAATTTATAAAAAATTTTGGGGGACTACGGGCAAAACATTCAGTTCATCAAAACACATATTAAAGATGGGTAGGTCTGGTCAAATATACAGACCTTTTTTTTCATTTTTACCTTCCTAGCCCTCGTAGCAATGGCTAAAAAAGGTATTATTTTCGACGAAAATTTTTTTTTTCAGATAACCCCGAAAATGTGTTATTTGGGTGTAATTTGACCTATCCTAGCAATATCGTCGTGATGTATGTCTGTGTGTGTGTGTGTGTGTGTGTATTATTTCTGTCCGTAACGCGATAGCTTCTAATTTTTTATAAAATTTTTAGGTAAAATAGCGTTCGACACTCTAACAAGCTAATTAGATTTTGGTACCGTTTTTTGAAAAATAAAAAATGCTAACTTTTTAACGGAGCATCGCATCAATATGCGGTTTTCGGAATATAGTAGACTACATTTTGCTTAATTTCTGTAATAACCAAAAACTTTGTAAGAGTTTTTTTGTCTGAGATATAGAGAATTATTGAAATAAATCCAGGCTAAAATAGTGCCAGGCACAATTTTGACACCTTCACATTGTAATATAAGCTTTCAACACACGGCCTTTGTTTACTATATGAACCGGAATAAATAGTGCCTTTTTTATTGATTGAAAATAAACTACGAAAGTTTTAAATTCAACTTTGGTATGTCAATTTTGAAGGATCAACTGTTAGTTTTCAATATGAATGTGTCAAAATAGTGCCTGGCACCATTATAGCCTGGCTGTATTTCAATAATTCTCTATTTACAAAAAACTGTTTTCAAGGCTGATATAGGCTAGCTAGGAAGGTATCAGACCTGTCATGGATCCATTTATTTTTATTATTATGCGGTGTTATTAATGTTTAAGTAAAAATTTTCCTCTTTACAATTTTGTTCGTCTGCGCTGTTTTCCGCAAGCAATTTTTTCCATGTTTACTTTTTTCCTAAACGATATTTTTTCTGTTCCCCTTGTATCCGTGAATCTGTTAAAAAATTTGTTTTTTCAGTCTTTAATTTAACTGTAGTACCGAACAGCCTCTACACTACATATTTATTTGGGATCTGTAGGGGAAGGGGGTGCCTCTTTACCACTTCCCCCTTGTAGAACCGCCCATGGTTGGCTTAAGGTCTGGATTTTAATACTCTATATTGTCTGTATAATATATTTACCTACTCGCGTGCGGGGGCAGAAAATTAAATTGCATGAAAAATGAGATAAAAACCCTTATCGAAACAATTTTATTTGAGTATTTTCCAAACAAGCAGCTACTTGGTGTAGTTTTTAGTTTATTTGTTTATAGATAAATGAACCTACTAAGTATATGTCTAATTTTTGTCACATTTTCATTATGTTCGGTAATGTTGTGCCTATAGGCACTATTAATTTGGTACCTCGGGGGCGATTCTTCACAATTTGAAAAAATCTGACACAATTTGACATGCCAGATTTTAACCTTAAATCTTGACAACATTGCATCAATTTTCTAAGGATAAATACGATACAATGCAATGTAGAATTCAAATAAGGCATTGGCATAATTTTAATCTGATTTAAGACAAAACAACTTACGGCGACATGCGTGAATCTCATTAATTTGCTTGAAAAATAATAATCTATTAAAATTATAAACACTATTCGCCCTATTATGATAATTGATAATCCGTCCACCTGCGAAACAAGGCCACCAACGACAAGAGGTTTGATTTGAATAATATAAAAATAACAATAAAATTTTTTTTAAAATATAGATTTTTAAAATGTAAAACCAAGACAAGAAAAAACTTATTTTTGACGAAATATGCAGAGAGCATTAGGGGCCGGTTTCTCAATAGAGGATAACCCCTGACCCGTGGATTATCTTTAATAGCTGTATTTTTTTGGCATGTGGTAAATATGTCAGCCAACTCTTTTTTTAACCCACGGGTCAGGGCTAACCCTCTATTGAGAAACCGGCCCTTAGAGAGTCAACAAACAAGATAAATTGAAGCTACCTAGGTACTATACTGTTACAAAGATACGAACCCTTCAACATCTTCAAAACGATTGTTTGCACATTTTATTCAAAACAAACCAACTAACATTTTTAAATTTAACTAATTTTGTTGGACACTAAACCCTAGATGCACCGTAAGCACATTTCTTGGATTAGTCACTTAATCGCGATTAAGTCCTTGTTGCTCACATAAAACAACAATGATGGATTAGCTAAGCCTTCTTACGGTACATCTAGGGGTAAGCCTTTTGCGCAAAAAAACTATAGTATATAATTTACAACAAAATATTGATTTAAATCATATATCTCTCAGTGCGGATTGTGGGTAATACTTCATTGGCGTCCATAAACTAAGAACTTTTTTAAAAATCACTACAAATATTTTTTGTTTTTTACAATTTTTTGAAATGTATTTAATAATTTATTAGGAAAATTAACTTTGTGTTCCAACAATTGATAATCAAATAGAGACAATTTCACTCTCAATGAGCCAGTGGCATCCATCAATGTGGGCGATTTACAGAAATCCTCGAAAAATCTATTGATTTTTTACATTTTCATTGAATTTTCAACAAAAAAGTTCTTTCAATCAATCTTTTTAATTTTGAAATTTTGCAATTGTCATAAAAACTAAGTGCTGCAAGAAAACACTGATATTACACTTTATTAGGAAGACCAAATTTCTTTTTTAGCAATGTATCATTTATAATTATTTCTAACGGTGTATAAATTTTAATTATACTACGTGATAGACAATAAAATTTTCTTTTAAATGATTAGACCGAAGGTCGTCATAGGTTATACCTTCCCCCTATATGGGATTTCCTGACAGATAGATATATTTTTGTTGCTATTGTAATGTAGTTTAATGTTTTACTTGTTTGCCACATTGCCAACTACAGCCTACATCTAGGGTGGAGAGGGGGACAAAAGTGGTCAAAGTAAGAAACTCATAACGAATAAAGCTTATAGAAAATTACATTTTCTTTCATAAAAATAGGTCGATGATCTTCCGCGTGGTCTTCTAAAGAAAAACCGATTTTTGTGAGTTACATTTTTGGAAAGAAAGCGTTATCTTCTATAAGTTTTATTCTTTGGCCACTTTTTCCTGGGTGGTCTTCCGCCCTTTTAGGTATAACGACGAACATAACTGGAGACAATTTGTAAAAATCGCCAAAAATCAGTATTATTTATAATACATACTGCCGTTCCTAAGAAGAAAATTTTATTTTCTAAATAGTGGCAGACATTATTTTTGCCTAGAGAACTTCATTTTCAAAAAAAATATTCTGCCGTCGCTAAAAAGATTGTCGCATGTAGAAATTCTATGTTTTGAGAAAATCAGGTTATATATAATTTTGAAATAAAAAGCAAAAAATTAAAACCTTGACTTTTATTTTAAAAGAAAATAAAAAAGTATAAAACTAAACCCGTTTTTCTCAAGACGTAAAATTGCTACTAATTTTCTTAAAAATTAAGTAATCTTGTACTCTTTTCGAAAATAAAATTTTCTTTTAAATAATGCACAGATTTATTATGTAAAGATAATTGATGATTCATATGTGAGTGGGTCTTGCAGCCCTTCCACTGCGACCACCAGTGCAGCTGCGGCTCGTGCCGCAGGCGAGGTGAAGCGGTACATTACATATTATTATACAGGTATTATCTCTGAAGAAAATTTATTGCGTCCTCGTCCTCAGTTGAAAGAGATCAGAAACATATTTAAGGGCAAAAAGTTTTATTTATATTGTCGTTTTTCTCTTTCAACTGTCGTACCATGCTCCAATAGTTCTAGGATGCAAAGAGTTTTAAAAAGAATAACGTTTGTACCGGTGTTTATAATGTGGCGCTTCACCTCGCCTGCGGCACGAGCCGCCGCTGCACCAGTGTATCTATTCTGACTTGATGCTAATAGGGACCTATTGCAATAAAGCCAGGCACAAATTGTGCCGGGCACTATATTGACAGTTTCGCATTAAAAACTGACAGTTGATCTTTCAGAATTGACATACCAAAGTCGAATTTAGAAATCCAGTCTTATAATACACAATGACCTAATTTTGAAAGAAGACAGCTGTTCTTATAATGCGAAAGTGTCAATATAGTGCCCGGCACAATTTGTGCCTGGCACTATTGCAATAGGTCCCTAATGTTTCATATAGATAAAGATAATTAGTTACATCGAAACTTATAATTATTTTTTACGATTTTTGTAAATAATCTTCATTTATACATGCCACTGTACCATTTATTGTAAATTAAACCCTTTAGTTTTACATCATTGAAAAGAAAATTTTATGCTATTAATAAATGCTATATTTTTTTTCCTAAAAGGCGTTTTAACGAAAGTTTTAAAAAAAATTCATAAAAACTTTTATTTATAAGAAAATTAATCATGCCTGTAAAAATTTTAGA
The DNA here is from genome assembly GCA_963576565.1 of Aspidapion aeneum. Classification (NCBI taxonomy): domain Eukaryota; kingdom Metazoa; phylum Arthropoda; class Insecta; order Coleoptera; family Brentidae; genus Aspidapion; species Aspidapion aeneum. Next base: position 23,244,025 of record OY755039.1, read on the forward strand.
CGCCTTGGTAATTCCTATCTGTTCCGTCTCTGCTAGCGCCACCCAGCAGCAACCGTCTAAACTAAGCGAATAAAAAATTGACCGAAGGAATTAACGCCACCCCGCGACGTGGCCTTGTGCGCAGAATGAGCGAATTGAATTATATGCACAGAGCACGAACATCGTTGGCCTCGATTTTAAAGCATCTGGGCCCGGCACATTTGTCAACTGTTAGTTACAGATTCGAAGGCCAAATGCTGCCGCTGTTGCCAATTGATTGTTCCCAAGAGAAAGTAGCAGAGTTTGTTTATTAATTTTTAATTATGTTGGTAAAATTCAGTGGCGTATATAGAAAACAGTTTCGGGGGCAGTGGCGGATCCAGGGGGGGGGGCACTAGGGGCCCTTGCCCCCCCCCCCGAGAATTTTTTGAATATACAAAAAATGAGTAAAAAGTAATGTTTTTGCTAATAAAAATTCAAAATTTTTACCTGCGGCGCGGCGCATGAAAGTGTCTATTGTTATTATCATCGAAATTACAACCACTGACTAATTCAATAAAATGCTGCTTAAAAAAATATATTCCGTTTTTTACCAACAGAGAATGTCACCTAAAGTGCCCCCCCCGAGAAGCACCTCTGGATCCACCCTTGTTCGGGGGGGGGGGGGCAGAGACAGTTTCAGGGGGGGGGCCCGAGACTTCATGAGGCCGTATTTTATGCTATTTCATTATTGTATTCATAAAATATATGAAAATATCTAAAAAAATCTTAGCTTCGGGGGGGCCCGGCCCCCCCCCCTTATATACGCCACTGGTAAAATTTGATCACGAAAAACTGTTACAACGTGACGTGCAAGCTCGTACCTAAGGGGGATCAATCTCCCCCCGAAATTTTTAGGAATAAAAAATAATCAAACATTTAGTAGTGATAAGTAGTTGAGATATGGATTATTCGCATTTCTTCCCCCGCCCCGAGGGTACTGACGCCCCATGGGTGGCCGAAGCGCCCTATGCTGTATTAAGTACCCCAGGGCTGCCAACGGCAAATTGAGAGGGCGGCAAAGGAAACGAACGACATTATGACCTTTTTTTTTGTGAGGGGCGTCCTTTCTAGCTGTCGCCCCCCCCCCCGCCCCTTCAGGCACACTACGCCGCTGGTCCCCTACGACATTCCAAGAATGTTCTTTAAGCATGTCCAGGGGAGGTTCTCAATTGTCAATTCTCAAGACATTTCCGGACCGGATAGTAGAACCTAATAAGATATTTAAAATTATTTTTTGTATCATGAAATAATACTTAATTTCCTTGTTTTTTAATGATTTTCAACTGGGTTTATACAGACAAAAATAAAAATTAGAATAAAAACATTTTGCTGTTTATTCAGCCAAAAAAAAATTAAAATTATTTAGTAGTAGTTTATCATAAAAAACAAATAAAAAATCGTCTAAAGATCATAAATAAACAAAGTTATAACAGTTCTATGTTAAAAACGGAATTATTAATAACCGGACATTATCAAAAACTTCATTCTGCAAAACAAGGCAAGAGCAAAATCGAAGTTCTGTATAGTCTTTTAAATTATCAAAACCGGACAAAATTAAAAAGGACAAAAACATAAAAAGGACTCGGGCCTAGCTTTCGACGTTCACCTAAAGAAGAGCGCAGTGGCGTATATAGAAAAACGTTTCGGGGTGGGCCCGAGGCAGTTTTGGGGGGGGCCCAAGGCCCCATGAGGGCGTATTTTATGCTATTTTATGTTTTTATTCATGAAATATGTCGAAAATATCTAAAAAAATCTTAGCTTCGGGGGGGGGGGGGCGGCCCCCCCATATATACGCCAGTGGAAGAGCGGTTCTGATATAACTATGCAATTAAAGCGTCCTTCACTGCAATTTTTTTTACTACCATGCCTAATAAAAACACCGTCTCTACATAGGGATTGCTATAGCACATAAGGCGTTTTCATTAAGCAAGGGCCATCTTTAAAAAAGGCCAGGTGTTGGACCCTAGGTTAGGATTCATTTGCAATTAATTGACCAACAGGGTCGGTTCGATTCGGTTAACACCAATTTGCCGCCAAACTTTCATGAGACCAATTTGTATGAGAAGAAAATAGACGGAACCAGTATACATGAAAAGATAGGAGACCCCTTTTTATGATTTTGTCCTTTTTGATTTTGTCCGGTTTTGATAAAAGACGATATACTAAACTTCAATTTTGCTGTTGTCTTGTTTTGATGAATGACGTTTTTGATAATGTCCGGTCTTAATACTTCCGTTTTTTTCATTGGACTGTTAGGCCATTTTTATTTGATGATCTTGGATGATTTATTTATGACGGTGGATGGGGATTCGCTTTTAAAAGGTGTATTGCTTAAAATGGTACGAAAAAACAAAAAAATACTCTATCAAAACAACAACAAATGTCACGTGACGCGATGTCGCACATGCGCACATCCAGTTCCAGATAAAAATTAAATAACTTTTATTTTTATTTTTATATGTTTAAACCCAGCAATAACGTCTTTTAGACGAAAATTGGTCGTTTGATAGCAAAAGTACAAAAATAATCACCACTTACAAAATCTGACCAAGTCCCATTTCAGTCAGAATATCTGGCTAATTCTAGGGACAATATTTGACATTATTAGACTTTTCCATAAAAACCCGATAAAAATATAACGGTGGCAACCGCGTGGAGCAAATTCTGTAGCGAGCCTTTCACGCACCTTCCACGACATGAACTTAGTGCCTCTTTGTTAATTTTGCCGTGAAAAACAAAGAAGGAAAGTAAACTTAGCTGACCTCATAAAGAAAACGAATAGAAATTACAAATCTGAAAAAATTTGGCGATATTTGAAATGTCAATTTCTAGTGACGGTGTGAATTTATTTCCAATTTTTAAATTAAAAATTTCTAACGACTAACGTATTTTTGCTACAAAAAAATAATTATATCGTGATGCTGCATCCAACAAAAAGTGGGAAATTGCCTTGTAGGTAAGTTTTTAAGTTTAAAAATTGCCTTTTAAACGAGAAATCTTAACCGCCAAATTATGTCACATTTTGTCAAATTTCGCCAGATTTTTTGAAATGTAAAGAATTGACCCCCTCATATCACTCTTGCCTAGCATAGAAAATTTGGTTATTTAAATGAATACCACTTAGTTTGTGTCTTTTTAACTTTTCGCTAAAATGCTTGATATTATACATTTCCTTTGCGCGCAGGATCACTTCGTGGATTGTTCATAACAAGACAAATAAAGCAAAAAAAACATTTCTTTTTTCAGTACTGCACAACCAGTTTTCAGCATCGTATAATTTTTTATTAAATTTTTTATTATAAGTTTTTACGGAACGGCATTACTTACACTAAAATTTTGGTTAATTTTTATGTCCACGTATTTAAATTTGCACAGTTAATTATGTTATCGACGGTATTTATTTCAATTTTATAAACAAACGATAACAAAAACAAACAATGACATGCGATCAAAACAAATTTATACGTCTTCACTAAGGATAGAACCGGCTTTGTAGCAAGGGCCACGGTTGTTTTCGCACGATGATGATGACTGACTTCAACTAAAACAAACGTTCCTTCCGCCCCCGCTCGAGGACATCCACCCATTCCCAGCTGAAGAACGGGTGAAAATTTCACCCAATTAATCGCTCGCTGTTAACCACAGATAATAAAAAGAACTAGACCATCATATCGTACCGGAAGATTGAACTTTTTTAAATAAATCAATTAAAAATACTCTTTGTTGTCTAGTTTTGGAAGGGCCCTCCCTGTAGCAGCCGCCACTGATTACTTCCGCACCTGTTAGGTAAATAACTATTGTACTAATTCGTAAAAACTTTACAACGCAATTGTGTTCTCTAATACCTACATGTCGGTATAACGTCGCAAAGTCGCGCTTCAATAAAATAAACATTCTGTGTAAAATATTATTCAGCCTCGGCGATATATATTCATGGAGCAATATGCGCATAGAGCCGGAGTTAGAATGACATTTGCAATTTTCCCCAAAGCTAGATATTTGCGTACGCCTCTAACAAAATGTCACTGTGTCTGTTCTCCAAATTACTACATTTTATCTGAGGGCACGGCAGTGCCTCGCCAAGTTCGCGCGTCGTAACCATCTTTTCTTGAAACATTTTAGCCGATATTTGACCTACCTAAAAATCTACTTCGGAATGAGCTACGAATCTCAAACTTTGCACAGTCGTAGATCTCCATGCAATTAACAACCCCTCCAAGTTTCATGGAATTCCCTAAAGTAGTTAAGTAGTTACGAAATTTCAAAAAACCTCGAAATTCCTACTCACTAACTCACTCACTCACTTACTCACTCATGTATAGATCTTCAGTATTCTATTGTACTTCCAGACATGCTACAAAGCTGAAATTTGGCAGACTGATAGAAATTATGACCAAACCCCTCGAAAAAAATCCAAAAACCCCAAAATTTTAATTTACTCCCCTCCCCTATACATTTAAAGTTATATAAAAGTAGCATCGCCCACTTCCAGAAATGCTAGAGAGTTGAGCTTTGGTAGACTGATAGGAACTATGATAAAACTATAGGAAAAAATCATAAAACTCCAAAATTTTAATTTACTCCCCTCCCCTATACATTTAAAGTTATGTAAAAGTAGCATTGCCCACTTCCAGAAATTCTAGAGAGTTGAGCTTTGGCAAAAAATTAAAACACTCCAAAATTCTAATTTACTTCCCTCCCCTATAAATGTAAAGTTAAGTAAAAGTAACATCCAGAAATGCTAGAGAGTTGAGCTTTGGTAGACTGATAGGAACTATGATAAAACTATAGGAAAAAATCATAAAACTCCAAAATTTTAATTTATTTCCCTCCCCTATACATGTAAAGTTATGTAAAAGTAACATGCACTTTCAGAAACGCTAGAGAGCTGAGCTTTGGAAGGCTGATAGGAACTACGATAAAACCATGGAAAAAAATTAAAAAACCTCAAAAATTTAAGTAAGGCATTGCAAAAGTTTTGAACAATATTTCGCATATTTTAGTACTTTAAAAATTAAGTTTTATCCAATTCCTTTAAAAAAGAAGTGAAATCATA